>CM069235.1:13457673-14782710 GCA_035582765.1 Acer negundo
TTCAAGAAAGGAGAAAGCTGAGTAAGAATGAAATCAATTTGCGCTCGGGCAACGGAACGTTAGTGTCTACAAGTGCAGTGGGAGATATTAGAGTTTATTTGGATTCTAGAAGGCATTTAGATTTAATAGACGTTTATTATGTACCTCAATTCAAGAGGAATTTAATTTCAGTTTCTTGTTTGAATAAATTTGGATATTCGGTTACTTTTAATAAAGCTTTTATTATTAGGAAGAATGACAAAATTATTTACCAAGGTACATTGGAAAACGGTCTATACTTTTTGCATAGAAATATCTCTCACTCGTTAGACACAGAAATAACGGAACCTAATTATAAAAGAGTAAAATTATTAACAGATGAAACCTACCTTTGGCATTTACGCTTAGGTCATATTAACCTTAATAGGATTAAAAGATTGGTATGTGACGGACCTTTGAGTGACTTAAAGGTTGATGATCTACCAACTTGTGAATATTGTTTGGAAGGTTGGAAGGTAAAATGACCAAAAGGACGTTCTCTGCCAAAGGTGCAAGAGCCACTGAATGTTTAGGATTGATACACACTGATGTATGTGGACCTATGAGCATTCAAGTTAGAGGTGGACATGAGTACTTCATCACCTTCACAGATGATTACTCGAGATTTGGTTATGTGTATCTCATGCGGCATAAGTCGGATGTTTTTGACATGTTCAAAGCATTCAAAGCTGAAGTGGAAAATCAGCTTGAGAAACACATAAAAATCTTGAGATCTGATCGTGGTGGAGAATATCTATCTGGTGAGTTTCAGCAATATCTTATTGATAATGGGATAGTTTCTCAGTTTTGTGCACCAGGTACCACTCAAAAGAATGGGGTAGCAGAAAGGAGAAATAGAACTCTTTGGATATGGTTAGGTCTATGTTGAGTTATTCAACGCTTCCTATTTCTTTTTGGGGATATGCTTTACAAACTGCTATATACATTCTAAACGATGTACCATCTAAGTCTGTTCCTAAAACACCGCATAAGTTGTGGACTGGGCGCAAGCCTAGTTTACAACACTTAAGGATATTTGGTTGTCCTGCGCATGTGTTAAAAGGAAAGACAGAAAAGATGGAGTCTCGTTCAGAAACATGTATATTTGTAGGGTATCCAAAAGAAACTAAAGGATATTATTTCTATAGTCCTTCAGATCTTAAAGTATTTGTTTCGACAAATGCTAAATTTCTGGAAAAGGACTATATGAATGATTCTGTGCCTAGAAGTAGAATTGTCCTGAATGAGATATCAGGAGATACAATTCCACGAGAGGTTACACAACCTAACCCAATTTTAAGTTCCGATCCAACACAAGATCAACAACCTACCATTCCTCGTCGTAGTGGGAGGGTTAGAACACAACCCGAAAGACACATCGGTCTAGGAGAATCAGTGGAGAATCTCCCGGACGACGATGATCCCTATACGTACAAGGAAGCTATGGAGGATGTTGATAGTCGCCATTGGCAAAAGGCAATGCAATCCGAGATTGAATCTATGTTTGATAACAAAGTCTGGTCCCTTGTAGACTTGCCTAAAGGGATAAAACCCATTGGGTGCAAGTGGGTATACAAGAGGAAAATAGGTATGGATGGAAATGTGGAAACCTTTAAAGCTAGATTGGTAGCTAAAGGGTATACACAGAAAGAAGGTATCGATTACGAGGAAACCTTCTCTCATGTGGCCATGCTTAAATCCATTAGGATACTCTTATCCATTGCAGCATCTTTAGATTTAGAGATTTGGCAAATGGACGTCAAGACAGTTTTCCTAAATGGAAGTCTTGACGAAAGCATCTACATGATGCAACCAGAGGGATTCATTGAAAAGGGCCAAGTGGATAAGGTATGCAAGTTGCAGAAATCCATATATGGATTAAAGCAAGCATCCAGATCCTGGAACATAAAGTTTGATCAAGCTGTCAAAGGTTTTGGATTTATTCAGAATCCTGACGAACCTTGTGTATACAAAAGGATTAAAGGCGACAAGTTGGTTTCCTGATTCTTTATGTTGATGATATACTACTCATTGGAAACGATGTAGGTGTATTAACATCAATAAAAGAATGGTTAGCAAAACAATTTGATATGAAGGACTTAGGAGAAGCAAGTTTTATTCTAGGTATCCAAGTAATAAGGGATAGAAAGAATAGAACGATTGCATTATCCCAAGCTTCATACATAGACAAGATCTTGTCTAGGTTTTCCATGAATGATTCCAAGAAAGGTATGTTACCTTTCGGACATGGAATCAAGCTTTTTAAGGAACAATTTCCTAAGAATGAGCATGAAGAGCAATTCATGAGTAGAGTTCCATATGCCTCGGCAGTTGGAAGTCTCATGTATGCAATGCTCTGTACTAGACCAGATATTTGTTTTGCTGTTGGCATAGTTAGTAGGTTTCAATCGAAACCTGGTCCCGATCACTGGACGGCAGTCAAGCATATTTTCAAGTATCTCAAGAGAACGAGAGATAATATGCTTGTATACTCTGGAGGGGATTTGGTTCCCGTTGGGTATACAGATTCTGATTTCCAATCAGATTCTGACTCCAGAAAATCCACATCAGGGCTGTGTTTACTATTGGAGGAGGAGCAGTTATATGGAGGAGTATCAAGCAATCTTGTATTGCTGATTCCACCATGGAAGCTGAGTATGTTGCTGCATGCGAAGCTGCCAAAGAGGCTGTTTGGCTCCGCCAATTCTTGATTGACTTAGAAGTGGTTCCTAGTGCGAATAAGCAGATCACTATCTACTGTGACAACAGTGGAGCAGTGGCTAATTCGAAAGAACCAAGAAGTCACAAGAGAGGTAAACACATCGAAAGAAAGTATCATCTTTTAAGGGAGATTGTTCAAAGAGGTGACGTGACGATTACCAAAATCGCGTCAGCAGAAAATCTAGCGGATCCCTTCACAAAGGCTCTACCTCAGAAGAGTTTCGATGGGCATCTAGAGAATATGGGCTTGAGAGATATGACACATTTGCTATAGCGCAAGTGGGAGATTGTTAGGATTACGCTCAATAGCAAGAGTGTAATGTTGTAATTAACAATCTTTTTCATATTAATAAAGAGATTTCCGGTTTAACAAATCGTATAGCATTTATAGTTTATATTATAATTGTCAAAGTAAATAACCATAAGGTCTAAAGACTATGGGAAAAGAAGAATTGTTCGTACATCTGGATATGTATGTGGTAGACACAATTCTTTAGTTAGTCTTGAATAATGTTCACAACTTAAGTTAAAGGTTAGGCACCTTTATCTTGTTAAAGTTGTAGAATTCTTTTGCTAGCATTTGAGTGGGATCAAATGAGATATGATGAGTCTAAAATCATCGAAGTATCTTCGAGCAAAAGGATCTAGTGCACTGGGTGCATTGAACTGGATCACAATGAAATACTTTATCTATAACCGTCAGTAGATAAAAGTTTTTTCATTATCTAGACAATCGGAGAGTCTATCTTAATCCTGAGATAAATGATGGACTTATGGTTGCAAGTGATATCATTTGAGTTATCAATGAGTACGATTATATCGCATACTCTATCCTCGATAGTTTGGTGATATTCATTTGTTAATCGATAGAGGACTTCATTTATAGACATGGACATCGTGGCTCCATTTAATTAAATGAGAGTATAATATCATCATATGGATGTTTTGAGGTAATTGGATATTAAATCTCAACGTTGAGTTTTCAATAGTGTCTGTTGAAAACATGGCTTCTGGACAAGTCAAAATATCCAAGTTCAAAACGTGGTCATATGAGTAAATATGGTAACTTGGAGAGTTATAGGCGGTCTATGAACTCTTGGCGATTACCGATATTAATCACGAGGATACACTATCTCCAATATGATTGTCTAGGGTATGAATGAGGAGCATCTTCCTTTTCTATCTTTATTTAAGAGTTCAGTTTTAGCTCTTTAGTGGAATGAGTTAAAATTAATGGATCGGACCTAAGTGAATCATTTGTTGATTGTGATTAGGTTATGTCTATTGAAGCTTAAATTTAGATGGTCCGCCAAGATCCCCAATCCACACTGACTTGCATGGATCACTTGATATATTCTACCGGACCAATTTAAGGGTCCATCTAGAATTGCATTTAATATATTAAGAATATAATTTGCACATTATTTAAGTAATGGGCTGCTCAATTATATTAATATAATAATGAAAGACATGTGGGCTTGTTTCTTTTAGTAAGAATGGGTCTGGTTCACATGTGGGCTTTTTATTTAAAGTTCAATGGATTAAATGAAATAAGAAAATAATGTTAGGCCCAATCTTAATCAAGTGGGGCAGCAAGGTTAAAATTTTAACCTAAAATATTATTTTGTTTCATTTGTTTTAATTAAATAAGAATTAATTAATTTATTGATTAATTGTTTAATTAAATAAACAAATCTTTCCTAAAAGTAAAAGACTTGTTTGACAAGGAAATAAATAAATTAGTTTTATTTATTTAATCAAATAAGGAGTCTTTTTATTTAGTCAAAATAAAAGAATAAAAATCAAGGAGTTCGATTAGGGTTTGAAGTCTATTAAGTTGAAAAGAATTAGGGTTGAATTTAAGTCACCCTATATAAGTGACATTATAGAATTCGGCCAACCCTAATCTTAGACTACATAGAATTCGGCAACCCTAAAGGAAAAAAGAAGAAAAAATTCGGCCAACCTATATATGTGTTCTTATAGGGTTCGGCCACCACAATCGATTGTGCTTGAGTTTTTTATTTCTTTCTTCTTCTTCTTAATTCCAAGAGAGAGTTTTTATTCTAAAAAAGTCAAAAGAGAGTGTGAAATTATTCTTTGATAGTATACTATTGCTTAATCATCAATAAGCTTGTGTATACGATATCGATCTAGGTTCACGCGAGTTTCGATCATTAGATTGAAAACTCAAAAGTGACCGGAATAATTTTTGACATTCTTTTGATTGTTTTGTGACTAACAAAGAAAAGAAAGTTTTTTGTTCGGTCCATTCACAGGTTTGCAATTCAAAGAAAAGGGAGACCACGCTCCCAGGTGATCCACGTTCGTGCTCGGATTGAAGGTCATGCGGATTACCATCGACGTAAGTCAATCGGATCACGCGACAAAAGGTAATTTACTTTTGTTAACATATATGCATGTTTATTGATTAAAAGGGTTTAAGGTTCATAAAGGAAAAATTTTAAAAGTCACTAAATCGTTTTTAGTATCGCTTCCGCTGCGTTTACCACTTTTATTTATTATTTTTCCCTACACTATGAAGAAACGTTCCATAAATAAGTGGTTCAGATGGGAGTGTTTGCCGAGAAGGAGACTTTGGCCAACTTCAGGAGAAATCTATGGAGGAGTAGACTATTCCGATCTTTCGCCGAGCACCCACTTAAGAACTACCCGGAGGCCTATGATATGGCACAAGAACAGGTGGACATAGACGAACAGCTTCGGGTTAAGGTCGAACATGACAAAGCCCGATCATTCAAGCATCAGAAAAAAGAAGCTCAAAAACCCGCTCTTGAAAAGAAATACCACAATCATCCTCCAAACCGGTCTACCTATCGATCGCCTTCTCTTACCCCACATCAGAACAGATATCCTGTAAGAATAACCCCGTCTGAAGCGACTCTGCCACCAAGGGAGGTAACGCGAGTGGAAAGAGAGGAAGACTGGTACAACCATTACACCTCCCTTAATGCATCTCGAGAGACTATATACCTCACCATCCATAACAAAGGCTTGATCAGGAAGCGAGGTCCTATCAAGATCCCGACTGACTAGAGAAATCGTTACAAATACTGTGACTTCCACGAGGATGTGGGGCACAACACATTAGAATGCTACAGCCTCCGCAACCAGATTAAAGGACTGGTAAGGGGAGGGCTATTAATTGAGTTCTTGCAACAGGTACAAGATAACATCAAGGTAAGGAAGAAGGTACAGGGAGAGATGCGGGAAACATAAGAAAGGCGGAAGGATAACGGGAAAGATCTAATACAACAAGTCCAAATTATCCACACAATCAGTGGGGGTCCTACTCTAGAGGAAATTTCCAATAATTCAAGAAAGAACCACGCTAGGAAGATCCCGAGGATTGCCGCCAATCAAGACGTGTTCCGGGTCGCCTAGGGACCCCAAGAATACCCTCGCTCTACGTAGATCATTTTCATAGAAGAGTACGTCTTCAACACAGTTCAACCATATGACGATTCCTATGGTGATTACGGTATAGATAGATAATTGCAGGGTCCACCACGTTCTGGTCGATACCAGCAGTAGTGTGGACATCCTTTTAAAAGGAGCTCATGATAAGTTGAACTTGAAGAACCATTGTTACAATAATTGTACCACGCAACTATATGGATTTACATGAGACTCATTGATGCCAATTGGGTCTCATAGGCTACTGGTAATAATTAGAGAGGACTCTCTCCAACATAACATAATGACATAGTTTGTTGTGGTAGATATTCCTTCCGCCTACAACGCCATCCTTAGAAGACCTTTCCTGTCAGGAATCAGGGGAGTACTGTCTATCTACCACGTCTTAAAGTTTCCTATCGGGAATAGGGTAAGAGAAGTTCAAGGTGACCAACAAGCAGCCCGCAGCTGCTACGCTATGTCCACAAATCCCACCACTCTAGCTAAACAGTGCACGCATGTGACCAATGAACCAAACCCGGCGATACCGAGACCGGATCAATGCAATGTGGAAGAAGAGGAAATACCAGACATATTCGTTAAAACTCTAGAGGAAGAAGAAAAACAGGGATGGACCAGTGGGCATCCCGTAGAGCAATTGGAGGAGATACCAATACGAGAAAATGATCCTTCCAAAGTGGTAAAGATAGGGGGAGCGTTACACGATAGGGTCATAGAGAGCTTAGTGAGTCTCCTTAGAGAATACAATGACGTCTTTGATTGGAGCCATGATGAAATGCCAGGTATTCCTCTCCCCTAGCAGCCTACAGGTTGGCAGTAGATGTAACCTTCAAACCAGTCAAACATAAGCGAATGCATTTCAACAATGAGCGGAATGTCACGGTCCAGGAAAAGGTAGACAAGCTCATGAAAGCCAATTCTTAAAGGAGTCCCGGTACCCAAAGTGTAATGGTTACCAAATCCAACAGGAAATGGCGTTTGTGTGTGGACTATACTGACCTTAACCGGACCTGCCTAAAGGATAGCTTCCCTCTACCCAAAATCGATCAGCTTATTGACTCCACCGCAAGAAACAATCTTCTCAGCTTCATGGTTGCTTTCTCAGGGTACAACCAGATCATGATGCACCCTGCTGACCAAGATAAGACCAGTTTTATCATTGGGCAAGACCTCTACTGCTACAAGGTAATTCCCTTTGGGGCTCAAAAATGCAGGTGCAACTTATCAGAGTCTAGTGAACAAGCTATTCAAAGAGCAAATAGGAAGATCTATAAAGGTGTACATAGATGACATGATCCCCAAATCTCAACAGACAGAGCAGCACTCAAAGCATTTACGGAAAACTTTTTCAGTAATAAGGAAGAACCAGATGAGACTGAACCCCACCAAGTGCTCTTTTGGGGTAGCAACAGGAAAGTTCCTAGGGTTCATAGTCCATGAGAGGGGAATTGAGGCTAACCCGGAGAAGATCAAGGCCATTTTGGAACTGGAGCCCCCCTCCACCCTTAAACAATAGCAAGGACTGACCGGTAGGATAGCATCACTAGGTCAAATGCAGTCACTGTTTCAAATTTAAGTTCAGAGCCACCAATAATGAAGCAGAATACGAAGCCTTACTGATAGGGATGAAAGTGGCGGAGGAACTAGGAGCATATTTACTCCTAGTTAAAAGTGATTCTCAATTGGTAACCAACCAAGTATTATGGTTATATCAAGCAAAAGGTGATAACATGATAGCATATCTAGCCAGGGTTCGGGAAGCTATGACAAGATTCAAAGGAATGAAGATGAAGCATATTCCACAAGAGAAAAACCACCGAGCAGATATCTTAGCCAAAATCACTGTAGGTGGAAGACAAGCGTTGCCAAAAGGAGTACCAATTCAATCGATAGCCTAATCAAGAATAGCTGTAGGAGCAGAAGTCTACCATGTCGAACGACTCCCCTGTTGGATGGATCCTATAACAGAGTATCTCCAAAATGATACCTTTCCTATTGAGCTGGATTAAGTGTGCAAAATCAAAAGAATCGCCACCCGGTACTGTTTGATAGATGTTTTTCTCTACCGCAAAGGAAAATCACTCCAACTACTGAGATGTCTACACCTAGATGATGCACAGTGCGCACTCCATGAGGTGCATTCAAGCGAGACTCTTGCTTGCCAAGTACTCATGATAGGTTATTTCTGGCCTACTGTCCACTAAGATGCAAAATAGTTTACCTAATCTTGTGAACCGTGCCAGAGAACAGTAAACCTCTACCATCTTCCTCTAAAGAGGCTCTCTTCAATCAGTACACCATACCCTTTTGCCATCTGAGGACTTGACCTCATTGGACCTCTCCCAACTACTCCAGGTTAAGCCAAACATGCTGTAGTCGCAATAGACTACCAACTTCGTCAAAGAAAACATTGTGTGCCGATTCGGAACCCCGATGACCATAATAACTGATCTAGGCAAATAGTTTGACAACGCAAATTTTGGCAGTTTTGCGAGGAAAGAATAATCAACCTCCGTTTTGCATCAGTAGCCCATCCTTAGACTAATGGGCTGGTGGATGCCACCAATAAAACCATCAAGAAATTCCTAAAGAAAAAACTCTAACAGAAGAAAGGGAAATTGGCTAAAGATCTTCATAATGTACTATAGGCATATCGAACAACCAAAAAGACTGCAATCGGGGAAACACCTTACTCACTGGCTTTCAAGACAAAAGAAGTCCTACCTATCGAGCACAAGCTGACATCTTCAGGGTTCACCACTATGAACCTGAGGATAACGAGATAAAGTTAAGGGCTAACGTGGACCTTCTCGAGGAAAAGCAAGAAAAGGTTGCACATAGGATAGTGATCTATCAAAGCAAAATAGCCCGCTACTTTAACAAGAAAGTAAGAAAGCGGAATTTCAAGGAAAGGGATTTGGTACTTAGAAAAGTAACTCAAACTACCAGAATAATATCAGACGGGGTCTTAGCCCCTAACTGGGAGGGTCCTTATTTAATCAAGATGGTAGTTCATGGAGGAGCATACAAACTAGAAGACATAGATTGTTACCCGGTTGACCACACCTGGAACGTTGATCACCTCAAGAGGTTTTACTCATAATAGTTAGCAGGAATGAAGAATTTTCTTTTTTCCTTTTCTTTTTCTTTCGGCGGGTATAATATCAAATGTATACCTCGATTTTGCTTTGTATGAATTTAAGAGTTCCATAAAAGAAGTCAATTTTCTCCTCCCATTTGATTCTCCAACTCTCATCCCATCGCAAATAAATCGTCTCAAGACCAGGAGAGTAATAAGACACTTCTGATGTCCTGGACAAGGTCAACCCTTTTAGGAGGATCGCTACAACTGAATCACTTCAAGACCAAGAAAGCCCATGCAACGTTCGTGAAGAACTAGGTCGGGGAATACCCTCCACCGAGATTTATTCATCAAGGACCAGAATCCTTTAGCAGGATATTTGGTACCTTGATTCGCCATGTGAAGAACCAGGTCGAGGAATACCCTCCACCAGGATTTATTTATCAAGGACCAGAATCCTTTAGCAGGATATCAAGTACCTTGATTCGCCATGTGAAGATCCAGGTCGGGGAATACCCTTCACCGGGATTTATTTATCAAGGACCAGAATCCCATATCAGGATATCTGGTACCTTGATTTGCTAAAAGAAGAACCAGGTCGGGGAATACCCTCCACCGGGATTTATTTATCAAGGACCAGAATCCCTTAGCAGGATATCTAATACCTTGATTCGCCATATGAAGAACCAGATCAGGGAATACCCTCTACCAGGATTTATTTATCAATAACTAGAATCCCATAGCAGGATATCCGGTAAATTGATTCGCCATATGAAGAGCCAGGTCGGGGAAAACCCTCCACCAGGATTTATTTATCAAGGACCAGAATCCCTTAGTAGGATATTTGGTACCTTAATTAGCCATGTGAAAAACCAGGTCGGGGAATACCCTTCACCAGGATTTATTTATCAAGGACCAGAATCCCTTAGCAGGATATATGGTACCTTGATTCGTTATATAAAGAACAAGGTCGAGGAATACCCTCCACTAGGATTTATTTATCAAGTAGTATGATATCTAGTACCCTGATTCGCCATGCAAAAAACCAGGTCGCCATGCGAAGAACTAGGTCGGGGAATACCCTCCACCGGGATTTATCTATCAAGAACCAAAATCCCAGCTTAAAACTGAGGCCTAGGTACCACTGGCTTGGAATTCTTTACAAAAGTATTATCAAGTGTGGCAATGGGACTGCCAACCAAGTTGTCCTCAGAAAAAATTAGAATCTTTTCTTTCTGCATAGCCGGACAAAGGAAAGGACGTGGTCATCCCCAACAGATCCTGTATTGTTATCCAAACACTACCTGGTATACCATAAGCAAATACACACAAAGATTTACCAGTATTCCAACAAAATAAGAGGAGAATATGTATTTGTGAGAAAGAATCATCCAATTCATTAATCTGGGTGCCTAAACCTCGCAATTAAGCTACTAAATGTGAATAAACAAAAACAATAACAGCAAAAGAAAGAACAAGAAGAGCTTTTCGCTCTTCACCTTTGCAGCCTCCTTGATCCAGACTAGTAACATCAGAGTATCTGAGCCCGTTGGAATGACATCAACGAAGATCTCACCCTTGAGACTCATGCTTTTGCTTCAGCCTTGAGTTTATCACCTCCTGTTCTTCAGCTCCAAGCCCTCAGTGCATCTTGAAGGCTGAACCTGCTTTTATGGGTCTCGACCCAATCATACGGTCGATAACCTGTCTGTTGACTTCGACGCTGATAGCGTGCTTGGAGACATCCCAAACCCAACTATGGTGTCTCTGGGTACCATTGTGAATGGCACCATTAACCATGATAACCGTGGATTCACTGACCCAAGAAACCTTCGAATAGTTGAGGGAGGAGAAGCATACTAGCTCCATCTGGCAACTTAAAATGAGACTCACAGTCTTATCGTCGAAGCCCAGTTCAATATAAAGTTCCCCACTAGAATATAAAGACCGGATCGAGATGGAATTTAACCTGGAATCTTGATCGCCAACCTTTTCTTTTCTGCTTGTGTTCGACTGAGAATCGCCAACCTTTTCCATATCACAAGAAACACTAAGATCGATAGCAAGAATGAATGAATCTACCATCAGAGGAGAACACCCGGAATGGCGTTGTTTCGCTCTTCATAAATCTTCTAGAATAAAAGATGAGGAAGAAAAATAGGTTACTTATAGAGAAAGCCAAGCAGGGCACTAGTGCAAAGCAATAATGACCAAGAATCCGAGAAGAGGCACGAAAAATGATCCATTCACTTGAGTTGAACGATCTTAGCCTAGCACGTAGATCGGTGCACTAAAATCAAGCATATCAAGAGAAGGATCCTTCTAGAAGGTGGAAATATCCAAGCAAGGATCCGTAAAAACAGGAAGAATCAGGTATCCCGATTGGCTAAATCCTTGGGGACTATCTACCGGGGTTCATAACCTGGAATGTCTAAGTACCCCGATACCATAAAGAAGAAGCCCAATCCTGATAGCTAGCCAAGATTAAACCTCGCAACAAGGTCAAACTGCCAAAAAGTTCTTACCAGTTTCCCCAAAATAAATATCACCCAAATTATCACAGAAATAGGCAAGGCCAAGCATCGTCGAGATTACGATGGGCAGAAGTCAAAACATTAGTTGTCACTAATAATTTCCACCTCGATTAAGAGCGAGCAAGTAAGTAAACACTCCAGCCAAGTACAAGCAGGATAACACACAGGTCAAAAAAGAGAAATCTTTCCATTGATCAAGCAGGGCGCCCAACCCTCATTTCTGGGCTACAATTTTTTTTTTTTATTAAAATGGACTAAGGATCATACATCAGCCTGCCATTCCTCAGTCTCCTCTCAATTAGTTGTAACTATCTCATCAGCTACCTCACCCCCAAAAGTCTGAACTTCGCCAGCTACTAGTGCACCTAGTTCAGAAAGAACACCTACCTCCAACGCAGGAATTAGTTAATTAGGCAGCACAACATCCTGCATCAGATCATCCTGAGTAGTAGGAAGGTCCCGAGTCTCCACCGTCTCTTCAGCAAGGTCAATAGCTGGAACAGTGTTCTTTGGCTAGATGGAGGGCTCCACGATCGGGGCGTTGCTTGCCTTGTTAGGTCCTCGTTAGAATATTAGGTGGCCTTTGCTAAAATCACGCCAAAGTGTCCTTTAAAAATCAAAGTCAACGGGGAGAGCCTGGACCACCTCGTAGGAGGCAATAAAGTATCCCTGCTTAAAGGAGTCATCAGCTTGGGCTTTCAAGGCCGGCAATGCATTCCACTGGAGGTGAATTTCCTCTATAAGCATAGCCTTCTCCTAGGCCAATTCTTCTCGCCGAGCCCATCGGCGGGTGGATATGATTGTCTCTGTTTCTAGAGTGCACTTCAACCTCTCCAAATCCACTATGGCCTATTGCCTACCCCGTTCAGACTTAGCAGCAGAACGGACCAAGGCATCGACAGCCTCTTTAGACCGAGCTAGGTCCCTCCTAGCCTCCTCCAATTCAGCCCAAGCGGTAATATTAGCCTCCTGCAGGATCTTCATATGCTGTCCCATAGCTAGATTAAATTTAAAAGCCTGTAGTTAAGAAAAGGAAATGAGAACCTCCTTAGAAATCAACCAAGCAAAAAAAAAGGACTGGTGACATACCTCAGTAAGTAAAGAAGCTCCTCTGGTGGCAAGAAGATCCCTAGGCATGGCAACCATAGAATCGGGACAGACTTCGGCGCAAGCCGCAGTAAAGCAGGATATCAACTCCTACTGACTACTGTCCTTCAATCCCGATCTCGACGGTAGGTTAGCCGGAGGAGGTATGACCAAGGAATGCTTCTCCACCTTGGATTGATGTTGAATAGGCCCGATTGAAGAAGAGGGAATGGATGGAGAAGTAGTTGACGGGGACTTAACAGCGGGAGTAGTAAGACCCTACTTCTTAGCCTGGATAGGAGAACCTCGAACCTTGGCACCCTTCAATAACATAGTCTTCATAGAAATGCGCTTTGGAACTAGGTCGAACAGCGGGATAGGAGGAGGCAGAGGCGCCCTTGTCGAAGTTAAAAGAGAGGCAGCTGCAGACAGATCAGCTTCAGCACCAGTACTAGAAGGATTGGCAAGGGATTCAACAGGAGAAGAAGCTTGAGCCCCGAGCCCCGTAAGAATCAAAAAAGAAGGTGGAAGAGAAGTGGCAGATACTATCAAAATAAAAATAAAAATAGAAAAAATAAGTCAAACTAAGGAGAAGGGAAAATAAGAAAGAAGAACAAAGAGGAAGAAAATCACATACTAAGATTTACAATGGAAATACGGAGATATCGCTCCAGCCTGACGCCCTCAAAATGGTCATAATCGGGATACTCTGGGTTCATAGACTTGTTATTTGTAATCCTCTGAATGATACCCAAAGATTCAGTAGATACATTTCCTTTGTCCCATTTGTCCTGCCTAGTGAACTGAATAGGGACTGGGTATTCAATCCCGCCAATGTGCATAGAATGGCCCTAGTCCCTTCCGATCATGATCCATTCGTCCTTCTATCCTCGGTAGAACTTAATGTTGGCTCCGGGAATTACCAACTTGGTGGACTTAGACATCCTCAAATAAAATTGTCCTTTAGGACCAAGCGCCATGTTAGCTACCTAGAAGACATATCGCAGCTCGTCAAAGCTCGGCTCCCTCTCCGGGTTATCCCTCTCACACTACTCCTTCCAAAGCACCAGAAAACCTGTCAAATGTTTCCAGAAACCAGGTGAGATTTGTAGATGAGCTAGCCCAAGAGCCACCAATGCCCTTCGAAGAGTATGATGGAAGGGTAATCAGACCCCGCACTCGAACTCGGGCGCATGAATAAGCAGGGTACCAGTAGGAGGGGTATATACTTCTTGATCTTGGCAAGGTAGGGAGAAGGAAATGCTAACCGGAATCTTATAGATAAGCCTCAAACGCGATAGATCCTCGTCGGTTCAGACGGAATTAGGGATGAGCCGGTAATCAAAGGAAGGATGAGGGATCTCACTTCCCACCGTTGGGTCTCCCGCCTGAAACGCGTCCTCGTCCTCCTCGTCCTCCTCGTCCTCCTCAACAAGATGAATGGGGTTAGAAGGATTGTTACAAAAACCTAACCCGATGCAAGGGTTCCGGCCCGAGCGGCGACGCAGAGATACAATAGTTCTCTCTGCGGCTTCTTCAATTAGCTCTCTTTTCCTTTTAAGCGATAAAGGGTTATCGCCCGATTGAACCCTGGAAATATCAAAGAGAGCTTCGATACTATCAGAAGGTTTGGGAGAAGAAGGGTTAGGGTTTTGGGAGAATGCCATGGCATAAAAGAAGAAAGAAAAGGTAATCTGGGAAGAGTAAAAACCGGAAAGAAAAGAAGGCAGATTCTTGTTTTCCCTATTTTGAAATCTTGAAGGTAGCGTGAATAAATATAGAATAAAAGAAGGATATTTATAGACACTTAATGGGAGGTTACCGAAACAGAAAAGGGAAACCATCAACAGTTACCGGCAACGTGTAGGAGACGGTTTCAAGAAAAAAACGCCAAAAACAGCTCATTTGAACTTACCAAGCAATCTAAAATCAACAACCGGTTAAAGCATTTAATACTTACGTATCCAAGAAAGATTGCCTATCTGATAGTAGGAATCCATCTAGATGGGGTACATATCCAAGCGGGGTGTCAAATCCTTCAAGCAAAATTAAGAATCCTAACTCCAACCCCGACCTAGATACCGGTGTTCAAGTCAGGGGGACTTTTGTTAACCATTAAAATTGACCAAGAATCAAAGAAGAATTTTCCACCCAGAAACCAAGGAAGGAGCATTCTTAGCTGGTGGCATCCAGCTACGTCCAGGAGAAAATCCATACCAATGCATCAGGATATATACCCAGAAGAAACCAAAGATGCACAAAAATTCTACAAGTTATATACTATACCATCCTGGTATCCCGCCTTCACATGTACTAGTTACCTCGCTTCTAACTAGATCAAGGACCCGTTACCACGTTACCCTGATACCTCTCCATAGATGTAACCTGTATTCCAAAATCGGGGTAACAAGAAGGTCGACAGAAACCATGATACAACAGGAAGAAAGACAATGAAGTACCCCGATACCTAGATACCCAGACGCCACGAAGAGTCAGCTTGCCAAACGGTCCATATATCAAGTAAGGACTCACTAAGATTTAAAGCTACAAAGAAGAATATTAAAACGCCGTCGTTTTTGCCAAGACTCATTCCCGCCATGTAAGAGTCCTATTTTAAAGCAGTTTCTGCTAGAATCCGTCCAAGAAGGAATCACTTGATTTCAGGGATTGGATTCCATTACAATATCTCCGATTATCACCAAAGAAAGTCCCATAAGTGCTAAAACCCTAAACCGAAGTTATAGAAGTGCATGGCAAGTAATGAGACCTATATATACAACATTATACTCAACTAAGAGAGGATGGATTTCCTTTCGAAACCCAATATATAGTTTTTCTACTTATTGATATGCACGAGAGCTCCACCGCCGACTCTGTCAGACTTTCGCCTACAGTAGCCGGTGGAGAAAATTGTTAGAGAGGATATTCAAGTTATGCAAAAGCAATCCATTGTACTCTTCCCTTTATGGTATTTAGTATAATCGATTGTCCTATTATTTTAATCATCGTCTCCATTGAATTGTGCTTACTGTGACCATAGGTATCAAACTACGTGATACCCCTCCGACCGTAGTCAATCTTGATCGCGGTCCTTGAAAAGTCGTTAATTGTAAATCCACCTCGCCGGTAAATTTTGGTTAACAGAAAGAATCATGTGAGGTGAGCTCACGTGAGAGGCTTCAAGGGGTCTAATGAATTCTTGAGTCAAATCCACACATGCAACATGAAAACACAACAAACATGATTTCACATGCAACATTAAACACATGATAAAATAAACCTTGAAAAAACAAAATAAAATGAAATCAGGTGTGTGTGTGTGTGCGTGAAGACAGCGTGAGGCAAACGGGGCCGAGAGAGGTGTTTGGCGTGAGGTGCCCGTGTGTCACACACCAACCCTCTCATGGTATGGCTTTCATGCCACACCAAGCTGGTTTCTGTTTCGAGAGTTCTTCGATCTAGTTTTAACCTTGGAATACGGAATTCGATTCCGTCTTCAGAATATAAACCCGCACTCAATCACAAATATGGAAAATTACATGACTTTCCATTTTAAGCTCGGAATTGAATTTCGGTTTCCGATAAAAACACAGAATGTCCCAAATGTCTCGAAAATCATCCAAAACATATAGACAAAACTCCAAATCGCTTGGAACTCATCTATGGACAAATCCACACATAAAAATATAACAAAGAAGTGCAAGTGTGGAATGTGACATTTGAAGAGTATGCACACATATGCAAATATGATAAGTGTGTGTGTGCAACTAAATCTCTTCAACGAAAAATAAGCACTAGAGATATACCTTTGGAGTGCTTGTCACCTTGAGGTCTTGAGAGAGTCTTTAAGCTTGATCCTCAATCACCTAAACTACCCTTACAATTCAAACCCTAAATTATGGTTTGTCCACGAAATAAGCCAATCAATAAATGGGAACCTTACAATCTCCCTCTTTGGCTATTTCGTGACAAAACCACCACTCACATTGATTCCTCAAACAAAATAGAAACTACGGGTCTACAATGATATTCTACATTACAAAGAGATATCTAAAAATTAAATCTTCAAGACTTCAATCTCTTATAGAACATCAAACCTTCAAAACAAAGTTTCTACACTTTCCAATACAAGTATGAAACAAATAATGCACGGTGTGTATAAAACTATCTAAATGGGGGTGAATAGAATTTAACCCTTATTACCAAATTTTCGTGTTTAGTCAACTTACGAAAATACCCCAACTAGTCAATACAATACAACAAGTGTAATATGTGCGGAATTTAAATAACACTTGATATTTATGTGGAAACCCTTAACAGGAAAAACCACGGGCTGGTAAGTGCGCCACACTCGAACCACGAATCCACTAATTGTGATAACGTATACAACCTAATCCCGGTTTACGATCTAATCCCGATCAATAACCCGTTACCACTACCCGCAGGCCTGTAAAAGTGGACCTAGTCTAATTGCTCATGTGAACACCTAATCCCGGTGTACGACCTAATCCCGGTCATCACACAAGACTTACTTTTCCGAAGAGATCAAACTCTAAGTGAATATGCAATGATATCCAAATATGCAAATAGAGCTAGGGTACCCTATATACTTATCTAGGAATATAATATGACAATAAATTCAATCTTAGATATCAAAAGCTAAATGACATGTCATAAAGCTTAACTCTGTAGAGGATAACCAATCCTAGATACAGTAGCTATAAAAAAACAATCTCAAACATTTCAATGAGATTAATTAGCTAGATGTATATATTAATTATGAAATCCTAGCTATCAAAAACCAATCTCAATCATGCAATGAGATTAATTAGCTAGATGGCATATAAACAATAAAAACTAGGTATCACAAAATACCTAGCTATCACAAAATAACCCAATCAACACATAATCTCAATCTTTTGTGTAGAAATTACTCTATGAACATACAAATAATAAATGAGATAAATTTATAAGTAAAAACACTAATTATTTAAGATAATAATGTTCAACATATCATACCACGTGTGTTGAAGAAGACCCATGCATTAGCACATACTATATGATCCTAAATGATGCTTAGATGATGATTTATGCATGTGGAAATGGGTTTGGATGACCATAAATGATTTCTTGGGTTAATTTCTCTCTTTTAAAAATCATCTCAATCAAAAATATGGGTTTTTTGAGTCATCGAGACGACCTAAGGTCAAAGAGGCATATATATATATATATATATATATATAATGTCCAATTGAAGCTATATCGTTTTAGAAATTTTCCAAAAGTTTTCCCGCAAACCGCTCTACATAGGGCATTTGTAAGGCCGGTGTAGGGCAGATTGAAAAATCAATCAAGTACCCACTGTATGTAGGGCGAGTGAACAACGGTTTGGCCACGACAGTGCATCAGCTTCAACTTCAAGCGCCTCAGAACATGACCAAACGACATCGAAACCTTTCGTACGATATATCATTGGAAAGGTATCGAAGTCTACTTTATAATCCAAATTATGGAATGAAATTTTGATGTCTGTTGAAAACGTTATAGTCAATTGAGTGACCAAAGGTCAGAAACGGACAACAACATAGTTGCCCTGTTCTAGTGGGCATTTTAGAGATTTCAAAAACCAATGCAAACGGTCATGAAATAATACGAATAATATACCGTTGAAAAGGTATGGGTGTCTAGTTTGTCTAGAATTTCACAAAACTCAATTTAAATCATTTCATAAAAAGTTATGTTCACAAGACCATACAAAGGTCAATTTTGAAAAACATTTAAAACATTGAAATCCAATCTTTCAAACTAGACACTTTACTCCAAACAACCAAAACCAAAACTAACACTTTTCCAAGAGAAGAATGAGACCTTCTCAAGTGGTCAACCATCGCGCTAAGATATGCACGCCATCGTGCAAGCGCGGAGGTTTTCGATCACACAAATGGAAACGAATTACACCACACTCAAGACTAACATGAAGTGCAAGTGTGGGAATTAAATGCATCCTAAAACCTATCATGTAATGACATTGTCATAGAATGAGATGCAATCAATTCAAACATGCAAGAAAAGATGTTCAAGAACATGCATGCACACATATAAAAACACACAACATTCAAGTAATAGAAATATGAATGAGTTGTATGTGTGTACGACTAGATCTGAAGTGCAAGTGTGGGAATTAAACGCATCCTAAAACCTATCATGTCATGGCATTGTCAGAATGAGATGCAATCAATTCAAACATGCAAGAAGAGATGTTCAAGAACATGCATGCACACATATAAAAACACACAACATTCAAGTAATAGAAATATGAATGAGTTATGTGTGTGTGTGTATGACTAGATCTCTTCAAAGCAAGTAAGCACTAGAATTTACCTTTGCTGCTTCTTCTCTTGAGGTCTTGAAAGGGCCATTTAACCTGATAACCAATTCCTAAGCTACCTTTACATCAAACCCCACATGTGGTTTGTCCACGAAATAAGCCAATCAATAGATGGGAATCCTTACAAAGTAAATGTGAGATTAATCAATTGAGAGCATAAACAAGCATTTGTATTTTAGAATTTAAGCACAACATCATGCAATATATGAGTAATGCAATGCTCCCCTCAAAGGGTTACTCCCTCTCAATGTGTATTCTCCCTAACATGTAATTTTGCTACTACAATTAGCACAATAAGCATGCTCCCCTTACCTACATACTACTCCCCCTTTTGGTCATGAGATGGACAAAGGAGTATTCCCTAAACAGGTCACTTAAGGCAAAGAGAGATAGAAGCATACATGTCATTTGCATAATCATATAAAACACTTTATGCAACTCAATTAAAAGGAGAGATACAAGGATATTTATTTTCATAGAAAATGTGTGATAAAAATGCTTTGCATGCAAGACATATTGCATTCAAGTCCAAAAATCAATGGTATTTGGCAAAGAAAATGACAAAGGTTTCTTATAGGAATTCAAACCAATTTCACCATTTGTCATGAATTAAAGCAAGGATATAGAGAATTTATTGAATTCAATTTTAGAGCACTATATCCAACTTTACAAGCGAAACATGTCATGAGCAACTTTGCACCCTATTTGATTTTTCCAGATAAGATATTCGTATGATAGTAGACATGTTCAACAAATAAAGAAAGA
The DNA here is from genome assembly GCA_035582765.1 of Acer negundo. NCBI lineage: Eukaryota > Viridiplantae > Streptophyta > Magnoliopsida > Sapindales > Sapindaceae > Acer > Acer negundo. The sequence goes on from CM069235.1 coordinate 13,477,706, forward strand.
GAGACATTTGGATTTTTAAATCCTTAGAACGAATACGAGATTCTTTTTCATTTTGAGTCTCATAAGCTTTTCACACTTTGTTTTGCATTTTAGAATTGCAATCATCAATTCATGTTATTTCATTTGAGCATGTCATTAAGAAACATCATGTCATGGAGATCATTATAGGTCATTCAATAAGTACTTCCTAAGTGAATCTCCTAGTCCAAAAATGCATATTTGAACATAAATAAGACATAGATTGCATTCAAAGCATGGTTCACACTTATCGAGATAAAAGCATATATACATATATGCAACCAAGATACTTAAGCAATTAATAAAGAAGCATAAAATTTTTCAAATTTTTGCATTCAACAAATATGCAATTGCTCTCTTTCTTAAGTTCCTTAAATGGGGTCAATCACCAAAACACATCACTCCACGAGACATATCCCAATAGATCTACTAAGGGTTTTTAACCTTGTTGCATCTAAGGGTTTTGTAAATAAGTCTGCTAGTTGATCATTAGTGCCTACATGTTCAAGCACTATGCATTTATTTTCAACAAGCTCTCGAATGAAGTGATGACGGGTGTCAATGTGCTTAGTCCTTGAGTGTTGTACCGGATTCTTGGAAATATTGATAGCACTCATATTATCACAAAAGAGAGTGAGTGTACCCTGGTTGAATCCATAGTTGACTAGCATTTGCTTCATCCATAGGAGTTATGTGCATCCACTCCTCGCGGCTATGTACTCGGCCTCGGTCGTGGACAAAAAAATCGAGTTTTGCTTCTTGCAAAACCAAGACACCAAGTTGTTGCCCAGAAAGAAGCAACCGTCTGATGTGTTCTTTCTATCATCGCAATTTCTGACCCAATCCACATCACTAAAGCCAACTAAACTAGCATTAGTGTCAAAAGAGTACCAAATCTAATAGTTGGATGTCCCATTCACAGAGCAAATGATTCTCTTAACGGAAGAGAGATGGGACTCCTTAGGATCCGCTTGATACCTAGCATACACACCCACACTAAAAGATATATCGGGCCTACTTACGGTCAAATAAAGCAAGCTACCTATCATGCCCCGATATAGAGTTTGTTTAATACTTTTTCCACTAGCATCCTTACTTAGCTTCAAAGTGGTACTCATAGGTGTATCACAATGTTTGGCATTTTCTAGACCAAAGTTCTTCACTAGGTTTTTGGCATACTTGGCTTGGGTTATAAAAATCTCATCGTGTAATTGCCTAATTTGTAAACCTAGGAAGTAACTTAACTCACCAACAAGACTGATCTCAAATTCATAAGACATAACTTCAACAAATTGTTGGACTTTGGTGTTGTTGGTGGAGCCAAATACAATGTCATCAACATAGATTTGAGTTATAAATAACTCATCTTTGTTTCTCTTGATGAATAAGGTCTTGTCAACACTACCTCTTGTGTAGTCATTGTCAATAAGAAATGTAGTGAGGCACTCATACCAAGCCCTCGGTGCTTGTTTCAACTCATAAAGAGCCTTTTTAAGGCGATAGACATGGTTGGGGTTATGAGCATCCACAAACCCCTTGGGTTGTTCAATAAACACTTCCTCTTGCAAGAAGCCATTGAGGAAGGCACTCTTGACATCCATTTGGTGCAATTTGAACTTATGCACATAAGAAATGGACAAGAGAAGCCTAATAGACTCTAAACGGGCAACGGGAGCAAATGTCTCCTTAAAGTCAATATCCTCAATTTGAGAGTACCCTTGTACAACAAGTTTAGCCTTGTTACGCACTATGTTGCCATCCTCATCGGATTTGTTCCTATAAATCCACTTAATGCCTATCACATTAGTGTTTGTAGGCATAGGAACTAGAGTCCAAACCTCATTCCTTTCGAATTGATTTAGCTCTTATTGCATGGCAAGAACCCAAAATACATCATTTAAGGCCCCTTCAACCTTTTAGGGTTCTATTTGAGAGGTTGACGAATTGATTTGTAGTGTCGTTTTAAAACCGTCCATTAAAAATGTTTATAAAACCTATGCAATGCACTCACAAGTATAAAAATGAGTAAAGCGGTAAGCACGGGTGTCGTCCACAATGATCAGGCAGCGGTGACTAGATTCGGATTAATAGAACTAGTGTGCATAAAAGTAAAGTATATGGTTAGTGTTTTGAAGTGAAAATAAAAATGTAATAAAAACTACACTAGGAATGCAAAGTGAATGGAATGTGAATGGAGTGAAAGATAAGATAATGGAAACTAAAGAATTGACGGACTCATAAGCGAACATTGGGCAAATGCAACAAACTCTCAATTAAGCACGTTTAATCTAATGTAACCAACCTAGGGTGTATAGTGTTGGTTATTTACCTCTAGCAAAAGGTCAACCTAGGGTGTATAGTAAAAACCCCCTACTAGAGATTAATCCCTCCTAAGCAACCAACAGAGGCTGGTTGCTCAATTAGGATTCTGGTCATGAATGCTCATCTATCTATTGAGGGCTCAACCTCTTACTAATGTAGCCATTCTAGGGTGTATAGTGATGGTTTCCAATTCTCTCACAATTGGCCGACCTAGGGTGTATAGTGAAGGCCACCCTTTTAAGATTGGATGACGCTTGAGGTTATTTAACCCGATTCTACTCGAAGGTTAATTCTTGCAAAATCACAAAAGTAGCCAACCTAGGGTGTGTAGTGAAGGCTTCTAATTCCCTCACAAGTGGCTAACCTAGGGTGTATAATAAAAGCCACTAATTCGAGATTAGATTAAGTCCATGGTTATTAAGCCAGATTTTCGAAAATCCTTCCATTCAATAGAGCATTAGACAACCAAATAGAGTATACCTAGTTGCCTACTCAAGTAGATACCAAATTAACATGCTTAGAGAGTGTATCCAAGCCAAATCAATATTGAAAAACAATTAAAGCAATAGAATAGAACATATAGATAAATATGAATATATAATATATATAGAATGGAGTTTATATACAAAAACCCAATATCCAACAAACTAATCCATCAACCCCTTAGTGGAGATTTAACTACTCATGTTCATTACAACAATAAAACTAATAGAAAAGATTGAGAGAAAACCCATGAAGAGAATCCTTGTCTTGAAGCTTTGCTCCAATCCCTTTAGTTGCCTTTGGATAAGTATAGAATGGGTTGATGAGAGGGAGAATGTATTCCTGGCTTTTGATTACAAGGTTTCTTATTTTCTAAGTGTTGGAGAATGGTTTGGTCGAAACATATAAGGTTCTATTTATAGGGGATGCAAAAATAGGTCATAAAATGCCTAAAAAACGAAATCTAGCACGAGAGTGCTAGTGAGAGTGCGGTTGGGACCCGCACTCTCACCCACACTTTATCAAGTGTTCACAATTTCAGCTCCCGGGTTTGGCAAGAGTTCTGTTGGGACCCGTAATTTATCAACAGTGCTGTTAAGAATGCTGTTGGGACCCGCACTCTATTCAGCTTTCACAATTTTAGCTTCAGGGTTTGGCAAGAGTGCTGGTGAGAGTGTTGTTAGACCCGCGCTCTATTCAGCTTTCTCATGACTTCCATCCTTCTTTTAGCATCTTTTGGTTCCTTTTCCTCTGAAAGTCCCGCAACATGCTTCTAACACCAAAAATGTACGAATGTCTATAATTATGCACAAAAAACCCATAAGAGACGTTAAAACACAAAAGAACGAAACAAAGGATAAGGAAATGATGGCTGAAATATACAACAATTTAGGCCCGATCAATACCCCCAAACCAAACCAAACCTTTGCTCGACCTCGAGCAAAACACAAAATAAAACAAAACAATAAAATGACTCAACCTAAAATTCTCCTAGAAAAAAATATTTGCTACAAAGCCAACTAATAGAGAGATGGACAATAGCAAGTTTGAGTGAGAAATGAGCATATGCAAAATTTTCTAAGCAACTCAAAGGCACCCCAAAGGAAACTCGCACAACACGAATCCCACACTTAAAGTACCATTGCCTTGGAAACCACTCACTCGCACACCTCGAGCATAACTTGCTTCGACACTAGGTTCTTGCATGAATTCTCTCTTATTTTTCCTCTCAGAACCTAGGTTCACTCAAAATACATATGCAATATAAGTCTATGTCATGGATATCAAATTTAATTGCACATGATATATTTAAAAACACAATTTCTAAAAATGATGTCTCATGAAAGGAATTGCAAGCCATGAATTAGTAAGATTATGCATCAACAAAATTTTACAAAGTGGACACTCCTAAAGATCATGAAGGTCTTTCTTTTGGTTGTAGTAAGGCCTTAGGTGAATGATGAAATAAAGAATGGAGCAATGGATAACAAAAAAACTCAATGATTTCACTAAGGCATACATTCTAATTATGAGTTCCAATTGCTTCACACATATTGTTCACACTATAGGCGTCCAGGCTTACAATTTCAATTTTTTAAGTGCATTCTACTCTAGTTTTTCATTTGAGTAGCTCATTCCACTTTTCATTTCCTCTCTAGGCCAATTATGCCTAATTCTTGGTTCTCTTTTCCCTTTTTTTTTCTTTACTTTGCCAAACTTTTTCTTTTCAAGCTTTCTTTTTCTTTTCAAAATTTTCTTGTTTTGCAAGACTTTTTGCACACATTTACATGCCTAGGTACACGCCTCTAAATTCTCAAGTATAAGATCTTACATTGATTTCTTAAGCCTTAGTAAATCATTTGGTCAAGGTAAGTCAATTATGTAGGCTATGAGGTTCATGTAGATATGGTTCATGAATGAAAAGTTTAAGACGTGTTTGGCTTCAAAGGGGCTTGGGAGCACACATATTAGAGGGTTGGAAGTATTTAGGCCAATTAGTGGTTTTCACATGCATTGCCTAAAAACATTACAAAGGCTTGTCCACAAAGCAAAATAAAGCATCCACAAGTAGTCCATACATTCTATGGCAAACAACATTTTAGTGCAAATGAGACCTATACATGCGTGTATGAGTGTTTGTGAGTGAGTGAAAGAATTCCCTCAAAATCCGCTTTTTAGGCCATGTTTGTGACATTCCCAGGAAGTCTCCACTATTAGAACTAGGCGTTTGAATACCGAGTTCCTTCAACTTGGACACTAAAAGATAGGGCTAGCCCATGAAGTGCAAGTGAGACCTCTAAAGTGACTAAGAGTTATTGATCAAACACACTAAGCATACACACATTCGCCATAAACACTTTGCTCAAGGTATCTCACCAAGCTAAATAAGCTCAAAAGGACGACTCGAAAAGGCGTCCACACCCCCAAACCAAAACCCAACATTGTCTTTAATGTTGAAAACAAGAGAGTCCGGCCTAGCGGTGTGCACCTAACATGACTCAAAACAAACCTAGACACTAATCATGCACAACCAATGCCCCAACAAATAAAAAGAAAAGACTCAAAACTAGGCTCACAAAATAAAAGACAATTCATGCAATATATCAATGAAGCACAAGAACACAGATTTTTCATCAAGCTTAACATCAAGCATTTTACCAAAATTGGTAGAATGGGGGCATGAACAACCCCAAAACCGAATTAAACAATATGAAGCACTGAAACCTATATAATCACACTCATTCAATAGAGCATTCAGCTCATAATCATTTAGCGCATGCATAAGAGCCTTCGGCTCATCCATCCACAAAAATAATCATTCGAACAAAAACATTCCAACATCACAATTATTGAAAGAAAATGAAAATAAAACTAAAAAGGGAGAAGTTCATAAATTGCAAACATAAGTGGGTTGCCTCACCACATGCACTATTTATTGTCTAGGCGAGACATTGTTGCTTGGATCACTTAACCGAATTCCAAGGTTTCGAACTTGTGTCTATATGTGATTAGGTCTTGGAAATATTTCTCGTAGGATGGCATGTTCCTAATCACATAGAACAAGGATAAGTTAGTGCACAGTTTATAAAATGGTACGATGAAACCAAAAAGTAATTTATCCATGGGGCCTTTGCGCAGGCGGCCCAGAGAAAGACTTGGTGGAGTGAAAGGCTCTGATTCCTAGAATATAAGCGGCTCCTCAATGGGGACATCTTTCGCCTCCCTCACTTCCATGTTCATCTCCTCTTTCTCCAACTCTTCATTGGTAACGCTGGATAAGTGGTCAGCAAAATCATGTCTATCTTCATCATCGACATCCTCATCACCCCAGTGGGTGATTGTTACATCTTCTGGCTCTGGTTAATTCGGGATCTCTTCATGCATTCGAGTTTTAATAGCTTCAAGGATTGTCTCAACATGAGCTTCAATTCTTCTCATTGTAGCTTGCCTATCTTGCTCTTGTTGTCTCTCCCTTTTCTCTTGCTCTTGCATGTAGACTTGAGACTTTTGTTGAGAAGATAAAATCTGCTCATTCTCCTGAAGACTATTCCTCATGAAGTCTCTCATCTTGTCTTCAAATGAATGATTCGTTGGTAATGAGTTGTATAGCTTGTAGTGTGGTTCTGGGTTGTAGGATTTTAATTTTCAAGCATGTTGTCTACAAAACGCTTGAAATTTATCTCTTAACGGACAACTCTCTATTTCATGCCCATCCATATGACATAACTCACATACCACAGCCTCATCTTGTTCTTTTCTTGAAGCATGTGCATGATTTGCATCTCTCACATAAGAATAAATGTGTTACCCATAAAAGTCCATCATTTTTGAAACAAAAGAAAACCAAACTACCGAAGAATAAAAAGAAACTAACAAAACTAAAAACAACTAAGAAACTAATAATATTAAAACTAATCTAACCACTACTACGCATACCGATCCCCGGCAGCGGCGCCATTTGACGAATTGATTTGTATCAAAAATATTTATAAAACCTATGCAATGCACTCACAAGTATAAAAATGAGTAAAGCGGTAAGCACAGGTGTCGTCCACAAGGATCGGGGTAGCAGTGACTAGATTCGAATTAATAGAACTAGTGTGCATAAAAGTAATGTATATGGTTGGTGTTTTGAAGTGAAAATAAAAATGTAATAAAAACTACACTAAGAATGCAAAGTGAATGGAATGTGAATGGAGTAAAAGATATGATAATGGAAACTAAAGAATTGACGGACTCAAAAGCAAACATCGGGCAAATGCAACAAACTCTATTCCTTCGGTTGTTAATGGTCCTTATTTGGAACGTGATCCTGGATTACGTCCACCAATATGGTCATATCCCGCTGACAAGCGTGATGATATTAGAATGGCGTATATCAAAATGGGACCATGTCAACCTAACTTAAGTGAGTATCCACCCATTGCATATTTAAGTCAAAATCGGCATTTTCAATATTCTTAGTTTGCACAATTCTCATGGCCTGAGTACTCAAAGGAAAAAAATAGTTCATTTTGTTTTCCATGCTATCTTTTTTATAGTTGTCATCAACATGTGTCACATTTACTCGTGAAGGGTTTCAAGATTGGAAGAGAGTTAAAAATGGGAGGAGATGTACATTTGCAAACCATGAAGGTAAAGATCATGGTTCACTACATAGTATTGCTATGGAAAAGTGGGATAACTTAAAGAACACACCCCAACATATTGACAAAGTTATGAATAAGACAACTTCTCAAGAAATTTTGGATAATCGATTATGACTCAAGACTTCAATAGAAACTGTGAAATGGTTAGCTATGCAAGGGTGTGTTTTCAAAGGTCATGATGAATCCATACATTCTACTAATCGTGGTAATTTCATTGAATTGATAAAGTTCAAAGCAAGGGTGAATAAAGAAATTGCCACACTTGTCTTGGAAAATGCTCCTCACAATGGAAAGTATATATCATCTAATATTCAAAAAGAATTATTGAATATTCTTACTAATAAAGTGCGAAATAAGATCTGTGAGAAAGTTGGGGATGCCAAATTTTGTATTCTTGTTGATGAAGCTCTTGACGAATCTAATAAGGAGCAAATGGCTATAATTTTAAGATACGTGGATTGTAAGAGTTTTGTTCGAGAACATTTTTTCCAAGTTGTTGGTGTTGATGACACAAATGCCTCAACTCTTAAAAAGAAGATATGTAATGTACTTTCTCGTTACAATCTTATGGTTGAAAATTTACAGGGTCAAGAATATGATGGAGCTAGCAATATGCGGGGTGAATGGAATGGATTACAAGCCTTATTTATTAAAGATTGCCCATATGCCTATTATGTTTATTGCTTCGCTTATCGTTTACAACTTGTTTTAGTTGCGGTATCCAAAGAAGTGTATGAGGTATGACTATTCTTTTCTAAATTGAGTTCCATTGTCAACTTTGTTGGTTCTTCTTTCAAGCGTCATTCAGAGTTAAAATCTATTCTAGAAGATGAAATTGTTGACATGATAGCTTTAGGAGAACTCAAGACTTCTACAGGGGCTAATCAAATTCGTACTTTGCAACGAGTTGGAGCTACTCGTTGGACTTCTGTTAGTAGATTAATTGATATGTTTGGTTCAACTTGAGTCCTCCTTAAAAAGATGATCGATAGTGGACTTAATAGTAATATACGTGGGGAAGCTAAAGGTGCTTATAAAGAGATGAGATCATTTGAGTTTGTTTTTATCTTGCACTTGATGAATAAAGTTCTACGAATCTTTGATATACTTTGTCAAGCATTACAAATGAAATCTCAAGACATATTAAATGCATTCAATTTAGTCTCAACAACCAAAATACCTCTTCAAAAGTTGCGAGAAAATGGTTGGAATACCTTTTTAGGAGATGTGGTGTCATTTTGTGAAAGGTATGATTTTTATTTATTTATTTCATTATTTATTTATTTATTTATGATTAAATAGTATATGACATTGGTACATTTTATTTTTTGATAGGTATGACATTGAGATACCTAACATGAGTGCACGATATATGGAAGGCACAAGACGTTCTTGTCAGCAGAAAAATAATATCACAGTTGACCATTATTATCACGTTAGCATATTTAATGTTGTGATAGATTTTCAGTTGATAGAGTTGAATAGTAGATTTGCTGGACAAACAATGGAATTTCTTACTCTTAGCTCAACTTTGGATCCTATTGACGGGTTCAAATCATTTAAAATTGATGATATTTGTACTCTTGCTCAAAAGTTTTATCCTCAAGATTTTACTCGAATTGAGTTAGATACTTTGAGAAGACAGTTAGAGCATTATGAGCATGCAGTAGTTCATTGTGTAGAATTTCAGAATACTTGTTCATTCTAAGATAAATGATCGTACGTGGTACTTAGGAGGGTGTATTGGATCAAGATTTTATTAGACAATTTGGGGAAGTAAAAGTCTAATGGTATTTGATAGAGATTTTTTAATAAGTTAGATAAGTCTGGTGGTATCCGATCAAGACTTTTAAGATTTTTTTTAAAAGTTCATATTGTCTTGTGGTATTGGATCTAGACTTTAAAGATTTTTTTAAAAAGTCCATATTGTCTTGTGGTATTGGATCTAGACTTTCAAGAGGTAACAAATTATCTGCTGGTATTGGATTGAGATCAAGATTTTTAGGATTTCATGACAAAATGGATTTTTCAGACTTTTTAATGATATGTATAAATAGCTTGAACCCAAAATTGTCTTGCCCTCTCCCTCAATACTTTCCAGACTTTTTATTTGATTTTAGATATTTGGTAGGTGTATTGGTATATAATAAATGTGGCGGCCAAACAAGCAAAAGAAACATAAAACTACATTTGAAAGTCGAGTACCAAATGACTAATAAAATGTCTCTATGAGTTAAAAATAGTTTTATGCTAGATTTCCATGATCCCACCACCACCACTGGTATCTAAAATCTTTATTGGTAAAAATTGATCAAATACTTTATCTACATTTATAAAAAATGGATTTGGCAAAAAGTAAAGATAAAGACGAAGTTGATTTTTTTTTATATATATATATATATATACACCTGATAGAAAGAGCTAGTCCATTACTAATTATATCGCCCTTTGTTTAGATTGAGTTCAAAGACAAAAGAAGATAGTGACCATTTCTATTGATTTATTGCCTAAGCGAGTTAAAAAGATAAAGGCCTCGCAAAAACCATGTTTTTATAAAATTTAGATACATGTTTAAAAAAAATAAAAATCCAATAATGAAAGGGTATGCCGAAAACTGTTTGAGAGCAAGCACTAGTTGACCGTTTGAAGTTACATATATATATATATATATATATATATATAATTAAATCTTATATATCAATTTTTTGTTATTTACATTTATATTAAAAAAATTTCTTGTCATGCCCTAACCCTTCAAATTTAACCAATGCATGCATAGTTTGTATATTAACTCATCTCACCGTACTTGTATCATCTATCACTAACATGAAAGGGGGGACGTACACTGTACACACCACTAGAGAAAGAAAAAAAAAAGTAGATTAAAAAACGGTGAATATTGGAGTTTGATAACATATTAATTAATGGAGTCCAACAAGCCAAATGGAAATACTTCAATGTTCAAGCTATTTTTTTTCCTTGTTTCATATCATTTCTAGTGAGGTAGTGAGGGATGGGTTGTTGGTTATTATATTTATTTCATATAGTGACATTTTCCGCACCATATGAACCAGCTGAAGGTTATATGTTAATTGGTGGTATTTTAAAATTTTATTACTTCTCTTCATAGTTTGTACATGTTTCTCATTCAATTTTTATTGTTTAATGACTGTCCTCAACAAGATTATAGAGCACTGAAACTTGGAGAGACATTGATTACTACAATCGACTCTTAAAAGTCCAAAAAATCTTGTAATAAAGTCTAAATAATCATAGTAGTCTATAAATAAAGTTCTCGACTCTTTCATAATCCTAATAGTATAGTCTATATAATCTTAATAGTCCCAAAAGCACAATCCTAAGTTCCTAACAATCCTAATAACCCAATAGTATTACAAATCCATAAAATCCTTTCAGCCATAAATCGGAGGATAAATTTGCTCACCCACACTTTTTGTGGATAATCATTACCTCCCTCCCAGCAATTAGCATGTGTCTAAAGAGGGGGTGTTTTTATTAATACATAAGTAGGGGGTGTTTTTATTAATATGTATTAACAAAAATACCGACACATATTAATTGCCGGGGAGAGAGATAATTCTTCCCCGTAAAAACGTGAACCTGTAAAAATGCACTCCATAAATCGTCTATTAAAATCCCAATGTAAGCATTCCCGCCTAAGCTTAAAAGGTATTGCCTTCACTCTTTTGATTTGTCATTTGTTTACCAATTGAGACTCGAGAGATTTTGATTTTTGAGTGAATGCAATGGAGACAGAAGATGATGTGCCTCTTCACTTGAAAAATTTAGCAGCTTTTCTCATTCGTCACCACTCTGATCAGCTTCGCTCCATCACTCTTTCTCCAGACCCCAAACTCCATTACCCTCTCTACATCGAGTACGTATTCTATCTATGTCCCCATTAACACTGTAGCTTTTTTGCTTTAAATTATCTATTTGAAATCTCTCCTTTTATTTCTTTAGTTTTGCAGAGCTAATGAACGAGGATCCTCCACTTGCCCACCTCGTGTTTTCCCACCCTATTGATTACTTACGATTCTTTGATGATGCCGCCCTTTGGGCTCATGTATGTTGTTTTCTTATTTTGCTATATAATCTTCTTTAAATAATGTAAGAAATTTAAGTGAATTTGGTTTTGTGTTAATGGATTTGCTTTTATTCCTTCACAAATTGAAAATTTTGATGTGGGTATGAGCTATTATGAGCTAGGTTGTGATATGGACTGAACTGCTTGCCCAAACTTTTGTGAAAGAGGAATTTTGATTTTATTGGCTTTCGTTTATATGTCCTAGTAGCATCAATACCAAATGAGTGGTTCTAGATTTAGATTTGAGTCCCTTTATTGTTTGAGAAAAGGAAAAAAGAATTGACTGATGATTTGATGTGGTATTTTGTATTGGTATGCTTAGAAAATCGTATTTGACAAGTTGAAGTTTGAGAAAGCGGTTGAGAAGATATCCATTCATGTCCGTATCAATATCAGTGGCTCTCCACTTGAATGTCCTGGTGTGTATGGTTCTTTGCTTTCGATAGGAATTTTTGGTTTAAAATTTTAATTTGATTGATATCTTAATGATTGGATCTCAAATGTACTAGAAACTTTTCCAAGTATTGGACGTGTGAGAGTGCAGCACCATGGGATTCTTCTTACACTCAAGGGGACTGTGATCAGGTCAGGAGCAACCAAGATGTATGAAGGAGAGAGGACATACATGTGCCGAAAATGCAAGCACATGTAGGTTTGATCTGTGGCACTTTCTTCTGTTTTACATACCATATACTTAGTTTAATTTTCTTATTCTTGTATTTACTGTTAAAATAGTTTAAATTAGTTGGTGTGATAACATTATATGTAGATCAATTGGAAATTCTTGAGACTTGGCATATCATGAGTAGGAACTGTAGCACGTAGCTTAATGTGTTTTGATAACTTATACATTTGGAATGGACTTAAAGCTAGCAAACAACAGTCCTGTCCTAACAAGTTTCCTTTATCTTTATCAGAACGACAACAATATCAGCCATTACATAACTTTACATCTTATTGGTGTATACTTTAGGGAAAAAAATGTTTTTAACTATAATAGCGGGAGTTACATGTAAGCATATTGTTCTTCTTAGCTGATCATCAGTAAATAATGATTGTGTGTAGGTTTCCAGTTTATCCTGAGTTGGAAACAAGGAACTCCATAGTATTACCACCATCATGCCCCTCTCAGGTCTCTTGTCTTATCCAAGCCAGGTTATGTCTCTTAATATTTTTGTCCTTGATGAAGTTCCTAAAAGTTTTGAAGTAAATTAGTTAGCAGCAATCAGATGCTGCCATGTTAGATATATAGCAATTTAGGCATCAGCCTTATTTATGGGTGATTCTTAATCTTGGAAGTTTAATCTTTTAGAATGACATCTTTCATCTCATAGTTTGCATTATGATCGGATACTTCAAATTGAAGGGTGTTAATTTGATTATGTTTTCTGCTTTTTGAATAGGATATGTGATTTTATCTTATTCTTAACTCATTATATGTTTGACAAGTATTAAGATAAATTTGCATAATTTAGGTTTAGGTCACTCTAGTGATATACTCATATACTCTTGAATTTTGATTGCTTTTCCAATGTCTCTATTGACAGAGGTCAAAACCTTGTGAAGGCACAAATTTCCAGTATGTAGAGAATACTATAATATGCCACGATTATCAGGAAATCAAAATCCAAGAAAGTACACAAGTATTGGGTGTTGGGGTTATCCCTCGCTCAACTCTTGTCATTCTGAAAGATGATCTTGTTGACATTGTTAAAGCTGGAGGTACAATTTTTCATGATGCTCAAATTATCATTTCTTGTGGATTTACTTCCCCTTTTTTTCTTCTTCTTTTCTTATTTTTCTATTCTTGTAATTTTTCATTTTCATCCTTTTTTATAAGTTGTATCCTCATTGGCAAACTGAGGTTCATCCTGGGTACCATTCTGCAAATTAAAAATTAAAAATTTGTTTATAGACTAGTTTTTTTTTTTTTAGATGTATATTTTTAGGCAGTTCAGAATAAGCAATTCAGCTAGAGTTGCATGCCAATCCTGACCATTCAGCTAAAAAAGATTTAAAAGAGTGAAGAATTAAGTGAAAAGAAGAAAAAAAATATATATATATATATATATTAAGGAGAAAAGATAAAAAATTATAAATGAGGAAAGAGAATTATTGAAGTTGAGGAGAGAGAAGAGAAGAAATAGGAAAGGAAATATAAATTACAAGAACTGCTATTGCTGTCTTGTCACGATTATTATTTATATCACTTAAATTTATAGCAGACAATTCAAACCAATGACTCTTGCAAAGTTGAATATGGAATATTTCTTAGTGGAAGTAAGCCATGATGATATACACAGTATTTGCTGCTAATTTAATTCTAGGGAGTTAAGTAATTTTGGTCAAAAATACTAAGAAAGCTGTTAGCTGTCAGGACCATGTGCTTTTTCAAGCATGACACTATTTTACATCATATGTGCCTGCTTTTGGAAATTTGTTTTCATTTCTAGACTAATTTTAAATAGAAATATAGAACTGCCTTTGTATTCTTCTTTCCCTTTTTTAACTTTGAATCTGCTTTTGAATTATTCAGCAGTTACTGAAATGATGAGACTATAAATTCTTGTTTTTGTAGATGATGTCATTGTTACTGGAATCTTGACAGCAAAATGGTCTCCTGATCTAAGAGATGTGCGCTGTGATCTTGATCCTGTATTAATTGCTAATCATGTGAGGTAAATGGATCAGCTGTTGTAGAACTCAATCTGGATAAAAAAGAAGATAAACAATATCTAATTGTAACTTGTAGAAGGGCTGCGTTCCACATATATTTAAGTGAAAACAAACACACCAGCCTTCTTACCATAAATTGCTTTATTTTGAATGAGGACCAATTATAGAACAAGCTTCATGCTTGGCTATCCTAATACCTCAAACATTCCTAAAACAATTATTACATGCCCTCTGAAACAGATTCTTGGGCATGGTCATTTCACATTGCTCCTTAGCCACAATTATTTGGGAACAATGTTGAAGTGAATATCTGAATGAACCTTAAAATGAGATTTGATAGAATTTTAGCTTTTTGTTTAGTTTGTTAGTTGTTCAAATCACCACCAAACTGACCTTGAGTTAACTTTTTAAAAACTAGAAGTTGTTGTGACATGCTACCCATGTTAATTAGCGTTAGTCTAACCACTTGGTCTTCAACATGTATTATCTGTGGTTGACAACATGGATGACACAATCATTGGCTATATCCACGCTATTTAGTATTTGTTATCTATTGATTCTTATTACATATGTTCTGTGGTTGTAGCTCATTTTAATGATGCATTTACGTATCCAACTTACCATATTGATTCTTAAAGAACATAAATTTGCTACCTATTGCTATCTTATGCTAGGGAAATTAGATGAAATTTCTTGTGCTTCAATTCAAGATATTGGAACTGAATTATGTTTAGTTCATTCTTATTATGATTGTTATTTAATTTTTATTTTTAATTTTAGGAGAACCAATGAACTGAAATCAGACATCGATCTCCCTGATGATGTTATCATGCAATTCAAGCAATTCTGGTTGGAATTTAAAGATACTCCATTGAAAGGTAATATTTTTAGTCATGTACTTGCCTGTTTATGAAATTGATGATGTAACTTGGACATTCATAGATGTGAGTCTTTTTTTTTTTTTTCCTTTTCATTTTTCCTTTTTTAGGAATGATTATTACAATAAATATAAACCAAACCCCTCCCACCCTGGTGGAGCGGGCCAAGTCCTCTCACACACAAAAAAAGCGATTTCACTATCTAAGTTGGCTAGTTCTCACATGTATGTGAGTCATGTAGTTGATCTCTTGTTGGAGAAATTTATATGTTTATTTTTTTCTGTGGAGTTTCATTTATATTCTTGAACTTGAGTATATGTTTTTCTTGTATATCCTAAAACGTTTGATGTCGCTTAGGGAGAAATGCTGTTCTACGAGGCATTTGCCCACAAGTTTTTGGACTCTTCACTGTGAAGTTGGCAGGTACATGCCATCCCATATTATGAGTTTATGACCTATTTATTTATTTTAAAATTGAATTTCACCTGTATTGCCTAAATTTAGACTAATATTTCCTTTGTTTGTGTGATCTAAATTTGAAATGAAACGTGTTTCCCCGTTTCCTGTTTGCTGTTCTTAAATTTTAGCAGTTTTCTTTAGTTTTACTTTCCATTAACCTACTTGTTACGCATTCCATCAGTTGCGTTAACGCTTATCGGAGGTGTGCAACATGTTGATGCTTCTGGGACTAAGGTTCGAGGAGAGTCTCACTTGCTTCTAGTTGGTGATCCAGGTATTATTATTATTATTTCCATTTTCACAATTTCACGGCTGCGATTTTCTTATCAGTTACCTCCTAACTGTTTGAAATCTAAATTAACCTTGCAGCCAAAAGAAACAGATTTTAGACTATGCTGCAACTTCAGGACAGGTCATAGTTGAATATAAGTTAGCGTAATAATGAATATACGGAAGATGAACAATATAAAAGATGGAGAGAGAAACTTGAGGAAAAAGAAGTTAGCCATGCACCTTATGATTGTTTTCCTCTATTTTTAGAGTTTGACAAGTGCACAATAATTAATACATTCATAATTTGTACCTCTGTAATTAAAAAGTATAGGACCATCTAGTCCAATAAGCTCGTTTCCACATAACAAATGTAAACATAAAAACTAAAGAACTCTATAGCTGGAGAATAAGACCAAAATGTCCACATTAAAATACAATGTAGTAACGGTAGCATGAGCAAGATGATTTTGAGATAATATTTCGCAATTAATTTGTTTACTTTACATTGACTGTCAGAATTCAGTTGCTCATTATCATATTGTGGATGAAATGGCAATTAACTTTATGTAGGCACCATGCACTCTTGAAACATTTGGTTAATACTTACTAGTAACAAAGATAGGAACCTAATATCTTTTAAGTTGTAGAGCTATACTAATGTTATTCTACTTTTGTGCCGAATCTATCAGCCACATTTGCTTCTTGTTATATTACAGCATTTCTATCATTTAAAGACAATATCATGATGTAGAATGTTTGTCAGCTCAACTACTAGCCTAGACAACGTTTGAATAACTTATAACAGTGAGAGATTTGTGAGGATTATACAACAATCCTCTACATCAATGGTATTTGGAAATATATTAAAGGCATACCTAACTGGTTGGGTTAGGAGATGGGGTACTTATGAGCCATGGCCCTTAAATGAATCTAATACATAAAGTATAATCCTTAAGCACAAAAAAAAAATACGGAAATACAATCCATAAAGTAATAAAGAAAAGAAAAAAGACAATTGAGATATACATTTGGTGATCACCATGTATACAAATACAATTAGAACCCAATTAAAAATCAGATTAAGGTACTCCAGAAACGCTAAGTGGAATACTTGCAGCCTATTAGAAACTTGCCAATAAAGCTGCAGATGATCAAATCAAAAAAAAAAAAAAAGAAGATGAGGCATTCCTCAGCCATTTTCTAATAGATTGAATTTTCAAAGGAAGATCGCATCCTTAGCTTAAGGAGGACATTGCTAAATGGAGATTAGCTAGGCAATTGACAACTTTATTCCATTAATCCATTAATAACAGATATGAGCACCTACAAAATTAATTCTCCTAAGTGTCCCAAGACAACTAATCATGCTAAAATGTTTGGGTGTTTTTATTATTTTTCTCTACAGAATTGTATTTGTACATATAAGAATTGTTTAAATAGAGTTAATGATTGTCTAACAGAGGTACAACCTTTTTTTCCTAATTTCTTGCATCTTCTCTGAAACTTAACATGGTATTAGAGACTAGTTGAACCCTAACCCTAATTACCTGAAAATAAAATAGAAGTATTATAAAATAAAAAATAAGGAGAAAAAAAATTATATACAGTTTCCATCACCAAATCCATACCAGCTACTGTTAACCATCAACAGACCTTTAATCACAACTGACAATTCTTGTTAGCCTCTTTTTGGCAGTCAACTTCCTGTGCTTTTACTTGGAACATCTTCCAAGAGAAGCACCATGGCCCAGCTTCTGTAGGAAGAGCTTCTAAAATTTAAAAGCTTTTTCCATTAGTGAACTAAACACCTCTAAAATTGGCTTTTGGGCCTAAAAGCCAAATGCCTGCTTCCAAAAGCCATGCCAAACAGCTCTTAACTCTATTGATGCCATTCTTATATGTGCAAGTTACAGTTTTGTACTCTTCATATATATAAATATCAAAACTCCCTTAACATACAAAATGTCGATTGATAAATGATATGATAAAAATTCTTTTTACGGTTCTTAAATTACCGTTAAAATTCCTAGGTAACTATTTTTACGATATGAATATCATAGGTACCGGAAAGTCTCAGTTCCTGAAATTTGCTGCAAAATTGAGCAACCGTTCTGTTATCACTACTGGGTTGGGAAGCACTAGTGCTGGATTGACAGTCACTGCTGTCAAGGATGGAGGTACTTTTCAATTACAACCATACTTGTGACATGTTCTCAATTTATTTTGTGAGGATTTCTATTTGTAATCCACTTTTATTTTTGAACTCACCTTTTCTAAAACACTTAATTAAAAATTTTAAAATGTTTATAATAACCTTTTACATTTCATTTAATACTAAAAACATTGTTAACCACATTAATATTCTTTTAAACATTTTGTAAATCACCTTGTTTATTCTTGTCAATTTTCTCCATGTTTTTATTAGTTCTTGAAATTAGTTGGATAAGGGTGGGAATTATTTTGTGCACAAATAAAAAAGAAACATCTGCTATAGTTTTGTGATTGAAGATATATACAGTGGCCATCATCATTTTCATATCTGAACCTATAATTTTTTTACCTAAATCATTATGCATTTAAAACAAAAAAAAATATATAATTAAAGAACTCAGATGAACCATAAACATCAATTTTTATGGCACAAATTGAATCCCAATATTTGTGAAAATTGAAGGTCTTTAAAATTCATGTATTAATGTCTTTATATCCTATGTCTTGTAAAGTAATTTTTTACTAAGGTTAGAATTGTTATTAAAATCAATTTTTAAATGGAGTGTTCACAGATTACTTGTGATTTGCAAGTAATATCACTCTTTAATTTGTTCTATATTTTCTATTTTTATATTGTTTGTTTCTTCGTAATTCTTTTTTGGAGTTTAAATTAGCACTTAGAATTTGGGTTGATGTCTATGTAATATATATGCTTTTAGTGTCCATGCCGGACATTATGTTAATCATGACACTCCGTGGCACCTTTGCGTGTGTTAATTACACCCTTGACATGGCAAGAATAGAAGGGTAACTTTTTTTTATTCATCTCGTGCATGTGATGTAACTTGAAGATGCAATGAACACTTCCGATGCATGATGGTCAAATTCTCGTACATGAAAATTAACAAAAAATAATCAAAATCGAACCTTTTATTTGGGACAACTTTGCCCATATTCTGTTGTAGAAATTACTAATTAAAATTAGCAAAAGATCAACTTTAGCATTACCAAGTCCTTTCTTTTCCCAATCTCATTTTTTTTTTCTTTTCTTTTACAACACTTCTTAATAAGCTTTCACAACAAAAATAATATCAAATTTTCTTTCTTTGATGTGGGAACAAAAACCTCTAGAAATTTCTTCAAAGAATTTGAATCAACACAAAAGTTGTGTTAGAAGAAACACACAACTGTTTACCAAATTTCAGTAGACATAGATTAAAATCACAATTATAACCACCCAAAATTCATAAATTGAAGTTTTTTCTTTCAAGCTATTGTAGTATGAATACTTGAAATATTTGAATTTGGTAGTCTTTTTGGAAATTATTAAATTCTTATCTTAATTTAATTACTAACCATTAATGTTTTTAATAGGGGAATGGATGTTAGAAGCTGGGGCCCTTGTTTTGGCCGATGGAGGTCTTTGCTGCATTGACGAATTTGATAGGTAGCCTCTTTGAGTGGCTGCATGAAAGAACTCTTTATTAGCTTTATCGATTTTGTAATCATATTTGACTTTCCTACTCTTAAATTTCCCTTGCATCAGCTTGAAACTGTTAATAGCAGTAAATAGGCTTTTATTGCATATATGATAGTCGGTTTTTTTTTTGTTTTTTTGCCTTTTTTTTCCTGCTATATTTGATTGGATGATGTAGGCATTTTTTTCTTAGTAATTGTCTGTTTGTACTATGTAATATGAACAACCTCAAAGTGCCCAAAAGTTAGTTATTTGAATGTTTAGCTGAATATATATGCTGTACTTGGTCCTTGGTAGTGATTATAAGACATTCTTTTTTTAGGACTTGGAGTATGAAAATTTGGAAATGTTAAAGCCTAAAATCATGTTAATGCTTATTTACAAAATAAATTTATAATGAATATCATTAACATTGGTTATTCCATATATTCATTTTATGTATTTTGGTAATGATTTTCTTTGACATCACTGTTTAGGATATAATGTTGCTGTTATATGTAGCTACTATGGCACCAAAAAAAAAAAAGAACTTTGTATTGATTGTCAGTTTTCTTGAAGGAGATAGTGGAAAAGTGTTGTCATTTTGCTTCATAAAATTCAAAGATGGACATAGAGATCCATGATATTGAGTTAAACTGAACAAACGAGCATACGAGATCGGATCAATATCTTTCAATGTATCACTTTACGATATAATGTTGTTGTTATATGTAGCTACTACGGAACAAAAACAACGGAACTTTTTATTGATTGTCAGTTTTATTGAAGGAGATAGTAGCACATATGGCTTTCAATTCTTCCACGTTTTAATTTTTTACTTTGTGATAGGCAGTAAATTCCTTGAATTTCAGTTGTGCATAATCTACTCATGCTGCTGAACATTGTAGAAGTTATGATCACATGCTTGATGTCATATTTCTTTGACAGTTTATTAAACCAATTATGCAAAGCTTTAAATCGGTATCTAGACAACTGTTTGCTGCTTGTTTCATAGTGTTCAATACTAAACTAAACTGTGTTTTTTCCCTTTTTTAATTCAATTTCCTTCGTTTTCCAGCATGAGGGAACATGACAGAGCAACCATACATGAAGCAATGGAACAGCAGACTATAAGTGTTGCCAAGGTAGATCAGTTTCTATTATAATATTGTGATAACTTACAAATTGACATGAACTTGTGACCAGCACGCTTTTATTTCATGTATCTGTTTTGTGATTCCTTATAAAATGGTAGATATCCTCTCTTTGAATGGAAAAACATCACCCGGCTGAAACATGAAATGATATTATTTGACTTCTGTCTTATCAACATGTCTGAGTCAATATTTACCTCTGTTGGAACTGAACCTTCTTAGAGGGTGAATTGGTTGTTGCATGAGTAAAATGTCCAGGAAAGGAATTGCAGCTCTTTGACTCTGAAAAAGACAAAAGAGAGTATATCATTTGAAGACACCACCTTGTCTGGGTCATTGTTGTGGTACTTCAGGCCTTATTTGTCTTTGAACTAATGAATTGACCTCTAACTAAACCAGCAAAAAAGTAAAAGGAAAGAAATAGATATAAAAATGGTAATCTTGATCATTGGAGTGTTCAACCGGATGGATTTTAATTAAATCAACTATATCCAATCAATTGATGCTATGTCAAATGACTTGGTTTGTTGTCATCCATTGGACTTTATTGTTTTTTTTTTTTTTTTTTTTTTTTTTTCTTCTCTTTGGTCATTATTCCTATGTTCGCTATGTAGAAACATAAAATAAGAAGAATTGCTTAATATCCGATAAGATGCTCGTGCCTATAAGAGTTAATCTAATCCACTAAGCAATGTGGAATCACTAGATCTTTGAATCCCTTCTAATATTCTTCCTTCAGGTATTTTGCCTCTTTGTGTAGCTGTTGTAAAAGTTGGTATATCCTTGTTGAACTACAATGCAATCGTCTTGCCTTTGCCTTTATACATGTTTGTTATGTTGGTATAATGCTCTGGCCATATCATGTCTTTGCCTATTGGAACTGGATGGAAGCTCTGTGTTTATCTCTTAATACATGTTATGTCATTTGTCAGTTCATTTAAGATTTTCTGAGACAAAATATCATTGTCTATATCCATTTTAATTTTTTTGTATCATGCTCTATTTGGTGCGGTGCACAGCACAAACATGGCCACTAAATAAAAATTTTCCTTCTTGTTTCCAGGCTGGCCTTGTAACAACACTTAGTACTAAGACTGTCGTCTTTGGTGCAACAAATCCTAAAGGCCATTATGATCCTGATCAACGTATCGCTTTCATTCAAAATATACTTCAATATCATACGATGATTATAATATTATAGTTACTTAACTGTGCCAATTATTATTTCTATCTGTTAATTATACCGACTTTACTCTTGCATCAGCTTTCAGCTAACTTAATTCTTCTTTATATTCACATTGTAACATTCTTAACCCTGCCTAGCTCTCTCTGTCAATACCACTCTCTCTGGTCCCTTACTGAGCAGATTTGACATTGTCCTTGTCCTATTGGACACGAAGAATCCTGAATGGGATGCAGTTGTATCTTCTCACATCCTTGCCGAGGTAATGTGCACCAATAATTATGTTACTTGTATCTCAAGGACTTTGACTATTACAAATAAGGATTGTCATTGACTAATATCAGGGAGAAACAGGCAAAAAAAAAGACGAACATCTAGCACACATTTGGCCACTTGCAATGCTTCGCAGGTAAAACATTGTGTTAGTAGATACTCACATGCAATGCATTGCTGTAAATCAGTAGATTCCCTCAAAAAGGCCCTTTAGCCAGCAAATCTTATAAATAATATTACACTATGCTTTAGCTAGTTTTGCTTGCATAATTTGTGGCTTTTCAGTTATTTGCAACTGACTCAAGAATATTGCGAACAGCATTGTAAATATATGACTACTACATATGAGATCCGTGTATATCCTATTTTCAATACTTTTGTTGTTCTTGTTGATTAGTGCTAAACTAGAAGCCAGTGAGTGTTCTTAGGCCCCGAATAAGAAAGAAACTCCTTGAATCCTTGCCTTGTTCCAGCAAACTACAACAAGAGTTTATTTTCCTAGTGGTAGCTTAGTGTTAAACTAGCAACCTGTTTGGTTTCCCTTCAACTCCTCAAGTCACTGCTGTTGGAGGTTCTACTTGCTCCTCCGTATCCTCTGCTACTTAGTCGGTCGTTTCCAAAGAGTAGCATGTTTCATCCTCAACTGTTCATTTGGTCGAAAGGCTAATAGTCATTCTGCAATACCGGCTTCATTGTCAGTGTGATGTTCAAGTATAACAAATTTGTCATATTATTTTCTGTGATAATTTCTTTTTCTTTCTTTTTGGAATCTGGATGAACTTTCGGTTATAACAGATATTCAAATGTGAGCGTAGCAGTTATTCTTTTGTTATTCCTTTCTCTCTAGGTCTGATGTACAGATGAATTTTTTTCTCATTATTTTTCTTTTGACATGATATCTTTTCTTGTCAGATGTGCATAATCAGGTCAGAATTTATTTTCTTTTGGTTTTCCTGCCAATTGATTCTAGTTTTTTGTTGAATTGGTTGCATTTTGGGGATTAATATCCAAGTTAGTTTTCCCTTTTTGTTTCCTTGACTAATGCTAGGAAATACTTTAATAATTTTCAAAATGGGACTTTTGATATGATACAGTTATATTGATATCTTTGATATCTAGTTCGTGTATTTGATTGACCTAATAAATTCGATTCAACACACCTTGTATTTTCCATTTTCTTGTAAGGATTGTTGGCGTAAAACCAAAGTATCCTCAAACAAACAATTAAGTTGAAACTAAAATCCCTTCAAGAGATGGCATGAATTAAGTCTCTGTAAATGTCTTGCAGGTACATTCACTTTGTGAAAGGATACTTCAGACCGGTCCTTACAAAGGAGGCTGAAAAGGTTATCTCAAGTTATTATCAACTCCAAAGAAGATCTGCAACACAAAATGCAGGTTCCTCAATTAATCCCATTTTCTATGTGCTTATCACTGCTTTACTTTTAAATTTTTTTTTTTTGTTAATTATAACATTACAAACAATACAGCCAGGACAACTGTGCGCATGCTGGAAAGTTTGATACGTCTAGCTCAAGGTATGTTACCCTCTGCAATCTGTATTGCTTACGCATCCCATCTAGATTCCAACTTTTTTTCATGGAATTTTTACCCTCTCAATTGTGCAGCTCATGCAAGACTTATGTTCAGAAATGAGGTTACTCGATTGGATGCCATTACTGCAATTTTATGCATTGAATCATCCATGACTACCTCAGCCATTGTGGACAGTGTTGGAAATGCCCTGCACTCTAATTTCACTGAAAACCCTGATCAAGAATGTATCCTTGTCCTAATTATTCACTCATTAATACATGCATATAGAATATGTGATAGCACAAACGTTTCCATGCTCCCGATATGAAACACATGCTGTGATTTAGCACAAGTTAGTTCACATTTCTGGTGAAAAAGAACAGGTACAGTGACCAGTGTGACTTTTGTCTTGTAAATGCATTCTCCAAATCTAGGTACTGGTTTTCCTATTGATTTCACAAGGCATTAATGTGGATACTCAAAACTGTTAGGCAACTTGTTAGGATTCAAAGAATAGTATACAAGTACTCTGACAAAAATAAATGTTTTTGTTCCAAATTGAACCATATACTATCTTTCTGCCTCTAAGAGTGTTAATTTTAGGATTTCAATCTGTGCAAATAATTATATTGTGAGTACATTCCAGTGTTGCGCCATGAATAATTAATATCTCTACTGCATTATTTTGTGGTTTTTGTAAACTTGACTCCGTATACCATAGATGCCAAGCAAGAAAGGCTAATCCTTGAAAAATTGAAATCATTCGAAGAATTTCCTGACATAATCAGTATGGAATAATTGTGAGGCATGCAAAAACATTCCGGTTGACAAATGCTTGGTTGAGGTAGCCACAGAAACTTGTGAGTTGTATCTGAAGTAATTGTGCTGTGTTATCTAATGCATGAAATTTATTTGTGCTTCTATGATGAACATTTAATGGTTAGTTATTTTTCAATCATGAACTTCATTTTGCAGCTTACCATCCTGGTGCAACCATTCCTCTGGTGGTTCCTTTTTGTTCTGTGTTCTTTTTCTTTTTCATTTGACAGAAGAAAACTTCAACAGTGAGTGTCAAAATTTGAAGGGACCAGTTTCCAGTGGGAAGAGAATGCAAAGGAAAATAAGAGAAAATATCAAATCCACATCTAATGGTTGTTATACAATGATTTTTTTTTATTTATTTTTTTTCAATTTACATTGTCTGATAGAACCGAACTTTGATTTTGAAGTTATTTTGTATATATATCAGGATGATTGCTAGTTCTTATATTTTTGTGGTTCTTCGAAACAAGTTGTGTGCTATGTTTTACTCTGATTACTTTTGATAATTGTCTCGAGCCAATTAAGTATGTTAAATGCTAATAGTGTTTAGAGCTTGTTTGACTGAGCTTTGAAAACCTTTTATTCGTAAAATGTCTATTTATTGTAGATTTATTCAAAGAGCGGGGCTATTTACACCTCTTTCAATCTTTATGAACATTCCTTTTTTTGCACGTACACCACAATAAAAAATTTTAAATATTATAATTTGTAAGTATACACCACATTTTACCAAATATATCATTTCTCATTTTTTCTATAAATACCCAAAATTAATAAATTATAATATAATTAATAAAAATAAAACAATAGAAGAAGAGAAGAGTCCTTCCAAGCCAAAGCATCCTCATAAAGAGAAATAAAACCAGAAGATGTACTGGAAAAAAAGTCTGACCTCCATTATCAAAAGCCTTGGCTTTCAAGTTTCAAGAAATCCATTTGGTTTGAAACAAACCTAAAAGTCGGACTTTTGAATAGGGATTTGGAGAATGATTATGTTATAGAGGTGGTAATTTTCAAAGATTTAATATTTGTTTGGTTAAGTTTTCTAGTGCATCAAAAAGTCTTTAAACGTCTATTTGGGTTTTTGAGATTGTCTATTTTAAATTGAGTAGAGACTAGTAGAGTTTAAACTTCTATTAAGCAAAAGCTTACGGGGAGGTGTTTCTTTAAATAGATTTTTTTTTTTTTTTTTTTAAAAGTATACCAACCAAACAACTATAATTTTTTAAAAAAAAAAAAATACTATATTTCTATTAGAACTACAACACATAGATCTTTTACCAATAGAGATTTTTAAAAAATCTAACTAAATAAGCTCTTAAACAAAAACTTAAAATCAAAATCTGATACTCAATAGCTCTCTCTTTTTATGTTTAGTATTTAATCAAAAAATTTATTGTTTTCTGGTTTTTATTTTATTTTATTTTATTTTTTATTTTATTTTTTTATTTTAAGTTTTTCATAAAAGTAAAATAATTGATATTTAATTTTGTTCAATTAATAAATAGTTAATAATGATCACAAGATAATTATATATATATTTGTTAAAATATTCAAAATAATAAATATTTGGTTTCTGTTACTGCTGGAAAACCTTGGATGCCAAGAAAACACTTTAGATGGTAAAGATGCCAAGGAATTCCTGTAGGAACATCAAAATTCACAAGAGACAAGCAAACTAATATCTGAAGATAAACACTTCATACAAAATTTGAACTGACAACACTATCTACTTTTATTTTTTATTTGGTTTTCAGAGCAAAAAACCATTCATATTGAAGAGGGCATATTTCCACTGATGTTATGTTGAACTAATAAATCAAAACATTCCTTTGACATCAAAAATTATGAGCTCAAATTTTCCCTGAACACCAGAAGATCAATAATTACTTACATAGAAGTTTAGAATCAATAGAGACCCAAGAATTTCCACCAGAAAGTTCCAACTATTCCCCAGATGATAGCATTGATAAGAGCCATTACGAAGCCAATTTTGAATACATCAGGAAGGTCTACATAACCAGCTGTAAAAAGTAACCGAAATATTATCAGCTACAACATCACAACAAACTAAAAATAAAAAAGCTATTGATTTACTATTCATGTGATCAAAGATTTTGTATAATCAGCTACCATATGTCAGGATAAATGAAAAAAAGGATATTTAAAACATAGTGGGCAAATGGTTGTTAAAAATTCTGATATTTTTCCTTTTACCCAGCTCGTTGTTAACTAAATGGACCAAAACGAATTAAAGAATAGTATAAAACATATAAGAAGAATGAAATTAAGTGATATTAGCCGCAGACAATTAAGTATAATGAAGAAAGAATTCAAAACAAAGATGAGTGAACGGTTAATAACACATAAGGTGGCAGAAGAAGACAAACCTCCAAAGTATACAGCAGCTTGACCACTGCTATAATGTGTTTGAGCACCAAAAAGATTTGTATTGTAAGCTAAAGCCAGGGCTGCCAACACACCAGGTACCCCGGCTGCCAATTGCATGGCAAGAAATGCAGAATATAAAGCTCCCACATGACCAGTTTGACTTGCAAACATGTAGTGGATGAAGAAGTAAGCTGCCTGAAGAACACCAAATGCAGCCGGCCAGCACAAAGAGTAAGACTGAAGAGACTTGCCCACACAGTCAGATATCCAATTTACAATACCGAGGTTTGTCAATTGGCTTGCCATGCCAACTAAAACAGCAAACCAAGCCAAGGTATCCCATGCTGATTTTTCACTAAGGCAGTCATCCCAATCAAGGACTCCAAACAGGAGTAGTATTGATAAGCCAATCATTGCAGCCACAACACTTGGCACACCAAGTGCGTCTCTGCAAACGCAATACAAGTTTGTCACACACTTATACAATTAGTGCTTTAGCTGGCAATATAACAGCTAAAAAGCAGGCAATGTTCCTATCTTCTACCTAGATTCAAACTATTATATTCAAATAATTTTGAAAAATAATAATAATAATAACAATAAGAAAGCGGAAAATTACACCATGTCAATGAAATTCTAATACCAATTTTTTTCAAGATTTTCTTGACAAGTGGAAACTATAAAATTCAATCCTAAAACCTTTCAAGGTATTGCAACAGGATTGATATGACTAGGTCAAGCAAGTATAATTAAGGCCTCAGCGGCAAGCAATTACATACAAAAAAACATATGGAGATTCTAGTAGTTATGTTCTAAACAAATTTTCAATAATTAACGTGATGAAAGAATTAATACTTACCCAAACACCCATAAAGAAACCGCAAGAAGCATTGTACCAACCATGATCCATTCATTTTTTGTGATAGGACCCATAATTTCCAGCTTCTTTGCAGCCATAGCAGGGGCCTCTGGTGTGTCTTTGATTTCAGGAGGATAAAGCTTGTACAGGATAAGTGGAGTTGCTAAAAGAGAGATAATGGCTGGTAAACTGGCAGCCTTGAACCAAGACACCCAAGGGTTTGAAA
Source organism: Acer negundo (assembly GCA_035582765.1). NCBI lineage: Eukaryota > Viridiplantae > Streptophyta > Magnoliopsida > Sapindales > Sapindaceae > Acer > Acer negundo. The sequence continues at coordinate 13,505,683 of CM069235.1, forward strand.
TTATCACACCAAGACTCTCAGCTAATTTGAGGCACAATAAATTTTGAGCTGCAGCAGTCAGAAAAAGAGCACTAGAATTTCCAGAAGACTGTAAGACAACACACAAGCAATGAATAATTCAGAGAAAATAAAGTTAACAAAAAATATAAACCAAATACTATGTAAAACTCACACATTGAAAAAAAAAAATCAAGATAAAAGAAAAGGAACCTGGCTTCTCTTGAACATGAAAATTCTCATGGTATAACACGTATCTAACACAACAATATAACCAAAAAGAAGAAGAAGAAAAAGTTGTCTAATAGCTTACTGAACAAAGAAGTTTGATTAGAATTCAATACTATGATTATTCTTTTTATATGGAACACGAGAAATCGAGAATAACTAACCAAGACCAGAGCAACAGAATGAAACATTTTTCTCTACTAAATATGCTGAAACAATCTTTTGAAGCTGCTGCATGCCCTAAGCAGCAAAGCTGTAATGGCATGGTGCTAGAGGCCAACCTATCTATCTACATTATAAATCATAAAAATTGACATATCATTAAAAACAAGAAGAAAAGGAAAAATCTCAAATGTTTCTGGTTTCTGAAATCAAAGCAAATCTTAAACCTTGGTTATTAGAATGATATGCTTCTTCTTTTTTTGACAAAATCAAAACTATCATTAAATCAAAAAATCATGTACAAAGGAGGGGAGGGGAGGACAGACCAATCCTAGCACACAAAAACTGCCAGGATCAGCAACAAAAGATTACACAGAAACCAAAGGCAGGCCTATAAAAGAGCCCTCACCAAAAAAAAAAAACCTCCTTGGGTTATAGAAGGAAACAAATAGTCGAAGATATGCCCAAAAATGAATTTTGTCCCACATAATATGGTCCTTCTCCCACATATCATCATAAAAAAATTCTTCCTCTCTAACCAAATTACACAAAACAGAACTAACATAACTACTAAACATATCTGTCCAGGAAAAGGTAACACCTCATCTAGGAGAATTCCTACATAATGACCATTTTAGCATGTAAATTCCCATGTCTGGTCTCTCCAATTGAGCCAAAGCAAATAATAATTTGTATGAATATAAAATGCCAATTTCACATTCCACTAACACTTCAAATTAGCAAAGTACGAGACAAAGACATGAAGACATGAAGACATTGTATACCAATACTTGAGAAGAGGAGTCTACATTAAACACTCCAATATACTAGAAAAATTACCAGCAATTCAGTAAGCCATGCAAGTATTTGTATCATAAGATTTGACAAAATGAGTCTGCCATTGACATTGAGAACACCATAACCACTAACCAGTCATACAACTCATACCTAAATCCATGAAAGATGCAGTATGACACGGTCCACAGAGAAATTTGAACCAGCCAGTCATACAAGACACACATTGCATTCAATCTCAGTTTGCAAGCCAAAGTATTCTATGCAGTGTAAGGTTCACGATTGCTTGCAACAAACTCAAGTTCATAAAACAATCTAGTCAGTGAATTACAGGTTCTTCATTATGTATATTGGTCTACACAACAAAATGCTTAGACTATGAATTCTTTACAACTTTAACCCATCAAAGAAATATGGACAATAAATGCAAACACTGGCCACATTACTTGAAATGACAATTTTATACCTGAAATTGTGACTGGATAAGATACGATCCAAGCTTCCTTTTAGAAGAATCCCCAGGATTGCTCCCCGAAGACAGAGATAAGGACTTAATAATGGGCAAGAAAATGCCACCGGCTCTGGCAGTGGTACTGGGCATAGCAGGAGCAATAAGAGCTTCACTGATAGTCAAACCATAAGACAAACCCAAAGTACTCTTCCCCAAACACTTGACAAAGTAAGTAGCAATCCTGTCACCCAAACCAGTCTTGACAAACCCGCGAGCGAAAAAGAATGAAATGACAATCAACCAAATAACCTCGCTAGTGAAAGCAGAGAAGGCAGCTGAAAAAGTTAGTGTCTTTGTGAGTATGGAGGTTGTGAGGCCAAGAAAAGCCCAGGCACCGACTGGCAATGGACCCAAAACGAGACCAGCGATTGTGGAGAGGAAGATTGAGAGTAATTGCCAGGCTTGTTGGGTCACTTGGACTGGTTTTGGGATGCCGAAGCGGACAATGAGACCTATAGCGATGGAGATAACTAGAGGGATCAATTTGGCTCCTTGTGGAGGAGATGGAGATGGGGTTGATGACGTGGTGGTGGTGTCGTCGTTTTTGGAGGAGCGAATTGGGAAGTGGGTTGTGTGTGGTTTAGAGAGAGGAGTGAAGAGGCGGGGTTTTGTTGGGGAGATTGATCGGAGGGTGAGGAGTGATGGGGAAATGGATGAGAAGGGTTTTGGTGATCTGCGGAATAAGGTGGAGGCGCGAGTGGTGGAGAGAGAAAAGGAAGTAGTGGTGGTGGCGGAGAGAGAATGGAGGGCTAAGCTCTCCATCGTGTGTTTGTGTTAGAGAGGGAAATGTACCAGACAATCAGAATTCACATATACAGAGAGAGAGAGAGAGCGGATGTTACAAAGACGAGACTGTCCCTTTTAAGTCAGAGAATTTATTGGAAACATCAAACATCGGAAACATTGGAAATATTTTGGGTATGTTACCCAAATCTTGCGTTTGGTATACGGATAGGATCGAATATGATCAGATTATTTTTATAGTATTATATTGAATTTGACTAAATTAATACTATTATGTATTTAGTGTAATACATATTCGACGAAAATAATACTATCTTTTATTTGATAGGATATAGAAAATAAAAAATAATTGAAAATAATTGTTTTTTAACGAAAGGTTAGTATACAATTATATTAAATTAATTTTTAAATAAATAAAATTATTTTAAATCAATTCAAAGAAACAAAATTAAAATTATTTTAAATTAAATTTGATTAAAAAAATTATTTATTTATTTCAATTTCAATTTCCTTAGTTTCTCAATTGATTTCTTTTTCATTTGCTTTTGTTTTCTACTTTTAGTATTTAAATAATATCAGTTTCATATATATAAAATTAATGTATTTATATGAATATAACAATAAACATAACATCAAGTTACATTAAATTAATTTTAAAATCAATTCAATTCAAATAAAAATAAAATTACTTTAAATTAAATTTGATTAAAAATTTATTTATTTATTTTAATTTCAATTTCAATTTCCTTAGTTCCTAAATTGATTTCTTTTTCATTTGCTTTTGTTTCCTATTCTTAGTATTTAAACGATATCGGTTTCACATATATAAAACTAATGCATTTATATGAATATAGAAATAAACATAACAGAAAATTACATTAAATTAATTTTTAAATCAATTTAATTCAAAGAAAAATAAAATAATTTTAAATTAAATTTGGTTAAAAAAATTGTTTAAATTATCTTTAAAAAATTATTTCAAATTATTTGAAATAAAATAAAATTTATTTTTTAATTGATATTAAAAAATATTTTTAAATGTTAGAATAAAATATATTAATATTAAAAAAGAATTAAATTAATTTTAAAATGGATTAAATAAATTTAATATTTTTATATTAATAATTTAATTGAAATAAGAAAAATATATATATATATATATAACAAAAGGTTGGGACAAAATTGAGGCGGGAGTGGGACTATTTGTCTACACGATATTAGAGAAATTCAATCTTGTGTAGACTACAAACGTGTGATTGAACTGAGATTAGTCCAATTCTAATCCAATCACGCGTAACAAATGCGCCCCAATTGTAATAATAGAGATTTTTTTTTTTTTGAAGTATTACACTATTATATAAATTTAAGGGTTTTTTTTTTAGAGTGGGGAGGACTTGAACTTGCAACCTCATGGTGCAAGTGTGAGAGGTTTACCACCGAACCAATCTCATCTCGTCATAATAGAGATTTTCTCTTAAAATCCAATTTTTGAGATTTTATCTATAAAATCCAATTTTATATTTTCACGCATGCTCTTTCACACGTCATCAAAAAATAAATTTCAAAAAAAAATTAAAAGGTACTTCATCATATTATAAATTTATAATTTTTAGCTTCTTCCATTGAATAGTGAAATTGGTAGGTTTTCAACAAAAAAAAAGTTTGTTCTTATCGTAAATCATTCTCATCACTTCGGAATGAAATAAAATTTTAAGGACATTAAAAGAAATTTGTTTTACGATTTGTGAAATGCAAAAAGATTAAAAGAACTAACTTCGGGGTTTAATAAAATTGGTGTGTGTGTTTATATAAGATGAGGTTGACACAATGTTTTACCCCTCACACCTGAATTAAGAAGTTGTGGGTTCAAGCTTATCCCTCTCCTCCCCTAACCCCAAATTATTATAATATTTCAACAACAAAAAAATGATAGGTGCTTTTTATCCTTTTTAATAATTTTAATTAAGATAAAATTGTCATATAATAAAAAGATTTATAATTAAAATAAATTCTAATAGCATCAGAATGAGGTTTGAGTTAGAAAGAGCAAAAATCCCTAACTTGTAAGGAAAGTGAGAAATGTGATTACCACCAAACTATTGTCTTCCATCACTACAAAGTACAATCTTATGTTACCCCTAACATATTAAAAAAAATAAAATAAAACCTCAATACTTCAAAAATTTTGGACAGTTGGTCCTCTAAGACCATTTTTCTTCAAAGCTTTTTGGTTGAAAATAAATAAATAAAATTACATAAACTGAGGCTTCATATAGTGCAAATAGAGGTGTGGAAAGGAAGGGCCCGGCCTGAAATTTTGCAAAATTCGTCTAAGTTCTGTGCGGATCGGACTTTAAATTTAAGACCAAAGTCTTACAAGACTGGGCCCATTGGAATTGCACTCGGGTCCAATCAGATTTGGGCCATTTACAAAGTAGAATTTTATAAAATAACCAAATTGTTAGGTTCCCTTTATTCATTACAATATAATAGTACTTAATTAGCACATATCACAAAACACATATCGGAGACCTATCGACAAATAATGTATAAACACCATCATCGTGATCATCGACGAGTCCTCCCACGTACACTAATATGTCTACACAAAAATATAAAGATTCTTTTGTCCTCAAAATATCCCGTAGACATTTCCCATATGCCACACAAAACAAATCATATATCACATAAGGTTCCACACAAAAATCACATAAGTGCCTACTAGCATTAATGAAAAGAGGTAACCTAACTAAAACATAATTTATGATAGCATATATTCTTATTTGCAAAACACAGTGGTCTTATGAACACATTTCAAAAGCATACTTAAAACACATTTCATATATATATAACTTCGTGATTGCCATTGTGAAAATGAGTTTAGTATAGCTCTCAGCAAACCAAATCAAACAAATCTTTCACGAAGCTCACAATTCGATCCTTAGCCTTAAAAATTCTTTTTTCTTCTTGCTAGAAAAACTGCTTACTCATGATAGAAATTCCAATAAGACTTTGTTGAATACATGAAAGACGGTCAAAAGGACAAGAGATAAAAGAGTAACAATTAAGGCGTCCTTTAAATTTATAGCACTCTTTGAAGAGATACTTTTGGAACTATTACTAATCTAATAATTTGAGTTTAAATGACACTAGAGTATAGTGATGGATAAAAATACCCCTATTTTTACTCCTTTTTTTTTAAAAATAAAAATCTTTGTTTTTTCCACGAAAAACCTCCATTGATGGAGGTCAATCAATGGAGGTAGAATAGACCTCCATTTGAGGTCGTCGAAACAACCTCCAATGAAGGTCGTCGACATTGGAGGTCTATTCTCACCTCCAATGGAGGTCAAACAAGAAGATGATAAATTTATATATATATATATATCGGGAAATAAGTCTCTAGTACCCTACATGAGACTTAACTTATTGAGTCTCGGGTGGGGTACCCATGACTTCATAATTTTCACCCTACCAGAGACTTTTTCCATATCTAAATTATTATTTTTTATCTTCTTCTTCATCGACCTCTAATGGAGGTCGAGTTCCTCCAATTGAGGTCTTTTCGATCTCCATTGATGGAGGTTAGAGAGGAAAAAAGAGAACAAAAATAAGAATAAAAATAAATAAAATAAATAAAGTAAAAGAATATATTGGGGCATTTTGGTCTCACCACATACTTTGGTGCTATTTTTATAAGAATTATTAACTTGGTATTATCTCCACAAAATCAACCTCATTTTATGTTATTTCACTCTATTCTCTCAACGATTAATTCTACTAAAAATCTTCAACCACCATAAGAAAATCTTCCAAAGGGATATCTACACATACGTGATGTTGGAATTTTCACTTAATTTGAAATTAAAACAAAAGGTTGTGACTGATTACAAAAGACACAACTTTTATTGTGTAAAGACACAATTTTTAAAATGAAAAGACATAACTTTTGTGAAGAGAAACAACCATTTATGAAAACACTATAAATACACAGGTATAGTTTGTCTTTCAAAAATAACAACAACATACAAATCTCTACCATTTTAAAACTCTCTTTCTCTTCTTCTATTCTCTCAGGCATCATCTAGATTATTATTAAGAGTGTTCTAAGTGGTTGATTCTTGTTGTACATAACTTGAAATCAACAATAAGATTATTAGGCTTCATTGAATCCTGACGGCAAAATTCTCAAACCCATTGTGTACTCGCCGTTTTACAGGAAAGGGGAGAATTATTGTCTGAAAGAATCGAATTTCGAGCCTTGAAGTCTTATAATCATTTTTCTGCATTCTTACCGTGTTTGTTTGCAGCTATTCTCTCTTTCAGACCCCATATTTCCAACAATTTTCAGACAATAAATGTTTTTATTTATGATGGAGGAATCGATTGTTGCACAATCTATTCAAGTGATGAATCAAGATCTTATTCATTTTGAACGATTTGATGGAGAAAATTTTACTCATTGGCAAGAAAAGGTGAAATTTTTCTTAACAACATTTCATCTAGCTCACATACTTGAAGATGATTTGGAAACAATACCAAAAGAAAAGGCTGATGATTCAAAGGAACTGAAGGAAAAGCGAAAGAAGCGTAAGGAGGAAGATTATTTATGTAGGGGACGCATCCTCAATGCTCTGGGACGTACAGTTTACAATGCTTATAGAAATATTAGCACTGCAAAAGAGTTGTGGACTGCTTTGGACAACAAATACCGCATCGAAGAGGCAAGTAATCAATAATTTCTCATTGGTAATTTTATGGATTATAAAATGTCTAATAGTAAGTCAATTATAACACAAGTCCATGACTAATTAAATGTAATAAGTGATCTCAAAGTTGCTGGAGTTAATCTTGATGAATCATTTTTGGTGGAGGTTATAATTTCTAAACTCCCATCATCTTGGAATGGTTACAAGAAGAAACTCAAATATGATGAAAAGAAGCATACTTTGGAATCAATTCAACGTCCTCTTCGTATTGAGGAGGATTCTAGGATCTGCAAATCGAAGGATGAGCAAACTGATTTTATGTCTAAGGTCAATGTTGTTGAAGATGGAAAATCAAATAATTATCTTGGGCCTAAGAATACTAATCAGTTTAAGAATCATCATCAGAACAAGAAGAAGAATCAAAAGAAGATTAAGGGAAATTGTTACTACTGTAAAAAACCTGGTTATATGGCACGAGATTGTCATAAAAGAAAGAAATATATTCAAAATCAAGGGAATCAAGTAAACATGACCGATGATAAATATGTTGCTACCGTGTGTGATGTCAATTCTGTTGATATTGAAAGCGGATGGTGGCTAGACACAGTTGCAACCATTCACATTTGCAAGGATCGTAGTCTATTCAAGACGTACGAAAAGACTGAAGACGGAAATGAAGTAAAAGTGGCAAACAACTTCTGTAGTAAAGTCGTTGGCAAAGGCACAGTGGAAATTTCTTTTACTTCTGGGAAGACTCTTACATTAGTTAATGTTTTACATGTACCTGATATGTGTAAAAATCTTGTATTTGGAGACCTTCTTAACAAAAGAGGTTTCAAATTAGTGTATGAATCTAATAAATTTGTACTGTCCAAAAACGGAACATTTATTGGAAAAGGATATTCTTGTAATGGTATGATTAAATTAAATCTAATAAATAACATTTCTTCTGTTTATATGATTGACTCATCTATTTTATGGCATGGTAGATTAGGACATGTTAATTATGGCACTATTTAAACTATGCATAATTTAGGTTTGATTTCAAATTGCAATTTTGATCATTATAATAAATGTCACATATGTGTTCAATCTAAGATTACGCGAAAATCACATAAATCTGTTGAAAGATCATCTGAACTGCTTAGTTTAATTCATAGTGATGTGTGTGATTATAAAAGTCATGTTACCCGTGGTGGAAATAAATATGTTGTGACTTTTATTGGCGATTATTCTAGATATGCATGTATTTATTTATTGAAAAGCAAAGAAGAGGTTTTCGAAAGGTTTTTATCTTTCAAAGCGGAAGTCAAAACACAATTGAACCGTAAGATCAAAGTTCTACGATCTGATCGAGGCAGTGAATATTACCCAAATGAATTCATAAAATTTTGTGGAGTTCATGGTATTGTCCATCAGTTCACGGCACCATATTCGCCTGAACAAAATGGAATCGCTGAGAGGAAGAATAGAACTTTGATTGAAATGGTTAATGTTATTTCAATTAGTTCATAACTATCTTTTTCTTGGTGGGGTGAGGCTATATTATCTGCATGTTATATTTTGAACAAAGTCCCTTTAAAAAAGATTGGCATATCGCCTCATGGATTATGGTTCAATCAAAAACCGAATCTTAAACATTTAAAAGTTTGGGGGTGTCTTGCTTATGTGAGAATACCTAATCGAAAAGACCAAAATTGGGTTGTAAAACTTATAGATGTGCATTTATTGGTTATTCTAAAAATAGCATTACGTATAGATTTCTTAATCTAGATACTTTTAATATCATTGAATCGATTGATGTTGAATTTTTTGAGAACATGAATAAATCTAACACTCATAACAAATTGCTAGGAGATTCTAATATTCCATCAAATTCATTACCTATCGATAGTGATATGAAAGACACATCTGAAAATTCTAGTCCAAATTCACATGAAGAAATTGAATACAGGAGAAGTAAAAGGGCTAGAACAGAACGCATATTTGGTCCTGATTTCCTTATCTATCTTGTAGAAGGAAATAGAAATGATGTCTTGGATACAATAAAATATGTCATGCATGTAGAAGATGATCCTGTCACATATACAAATGCTACGCAATCACGTGATGCTTGTTTTTGGAAAGAAGCCATCAAAGATGAAATGGACTCAATTCTTACGAACCAAACATGGGTTTTAACTGATCTACCAGCAGGTGCTAAACCCATTGGTTCTAAATGGATTTTTAAGAAGAAATTGAATGTTGATGGTTCCATTAATAAGTTTAAGGCTAGATTAGTAGCAAAAGGTTTTATACAAAGACATGGCATTGATTATTTTGATACATATGCTCATGTTGCTTGCATTGCATCTATTAGAGTTTTAATTTCTCTTGCATCAATTCATAATTTAGTTATTCACCAAATGGACGTTAAAACTGCATTTTTGAATGGTGATTTAGAAGAAGAAATTTATATGGAGCAACCAGAAGGGTTTGCGATTCGAAGCCAAGAAAAGAAAGTTTGCAAGTTGATTAAATCTTTTTATGGCCTAAAACAAGCGCCTAAACAGTGGCATGAAAAGTTTGATAAAATACTGTTATCACATGGTTTTATTGTTAATGATGCTGATAAATGTATTTACTGCAAACATGATAATTTAGGTTGCACCGTTATTTGTTTATATGTTGATGATATGTTTATATTTGGTACTAATCTGGCTTGTGTTGAAGAAACTAAGAAATTTTTATCCTCTAATTTTGATATGAAAGATCTAGGCAAGACCGATATAATTTTAGGAATTAAAATCTAAAGAAAAAGAAATGAGTTGTTTTTTACACAATCTCATTATATCGAAAAGATTTTAAAGAGATATGGACATTTTTGTCATAAATCGGTCCCGACACCAATCGATCCAAGTATCAAATTAGTGAAGAATATTCGTCCAACTATTTCACAATTGGAATATGCCAGTATTATTGGGAGTCTTATGTATGCTATGCATTGCACAAGACCTGATATAGCATATGCAGTTGGTATGCTATGTAGATTCACAAGTAATCCAAGTAGTGAACACTGGAAAGCAATTTCTAGAGTTCTTAGATACTTGAAGGGAACGATGGACTATGGTTTACATTATCAAGGGTCCCCTCCTATTTTGGAAGGATTCAGTGATGCGACTTGGAATAATGTAGAGATAAAATCAAAGTCTACTGCTGGGTGGATCTTCACTTTGGGAGGTGCTGCAATATCATGGAGATCAAAGAAGCAATTAATGGCTTCTGATTCTTCTATGTTATCTAAACTTATAGCACTAGCAGATGCAGCTAAAGAAGCAGAATGGCTTAAGAATCTTTAAGTAGATATTCCTCTTTGGAAAAAGCCATCTCCCGCAGTCATGATAAATTGGGACAATAAGGCAACCATTTACAGGGTTGAGAATAAGACTTATAATGGCAAATCTAGACATGTGAGTCTAAGGCATCAATCTTTAAGACAATTACTCAAGTATGGAGTAATTACAGTTGACTATGTTGAGTCAAACAAAAACTTGGATGATTCTTTAACAAAAAGAGTTCGAAATGAGATGATCTATAAGACATCTAAAAGAATGGGGCTAAGGTCTGTGAATGACGTCGATTACGTTTGATGGGAACCTAACTTATGTTTTGAAATGGATAGACAAAAGTTCAATATGGTACAAACAAGTCAAATATGTGATCATGGTACACTAGAGAATTTTAATTACCCTATTTCTTAATCTAGTGGTGTTTACAGCATGAAAAGAGGTTGGATTAAGTCCTTAATAAATTGAAAAGAGTAACTCGCAGAATTACTCTGTAAATTTACCTTGTGAGTAATGGAAGTCAAGCCGCTTCCTAGGAAAACAAGACCGTTTTTGAGAGCGCTCACGAGATCAGGATTTTATGCACATGGTCATAACGTGCAGAGCAATCAGAATACTCTACTACTTAAAGTCAGTATGTGTGATGATTCCGGCGGATCTCTAAGGGTTCTAGGTTCAAGATACGTTCACCTCAACGCCTTGATCATGTTTTGAATTATTTGTACTAAGTGTAAGTTCAAGTCCAAAAGACACTTACCATTTATGTACTTGACTTGAAGATGATGCCTAATATCTTCTCTTGAAATTAATAAAATTATTATTTTTTCATATTTTGAAAAATTGGTGGAGATTGTTGGAATTTTCATTTAATTTGAAATTAAAACAAAAGGTTGTGACTGATTACAAAAGACACAACTTTTAAAATGAAAAGACATAACTTTTGTGAAGAGAAACGACCGTTTATGAAAACACTATAAATACACATGTATAGTTTGTCTTTCAAAAATAACAACAACATACAAATCTCTACCATTTTAAAACTCTCTTTCTCTTCTTCTATTCTCTCAGGCATCATCAAGATTATTATTAAGAGTATTCTAAGTGGTTGATTCTTGTTGTACATAACTTGAAATCAACAATAAGATTATTATGCTTCATTGAATCCTGACAGCAAAATTCTCAAACTCATTGTGTACTCGCCGTTTTACAGGAAATGGGAGAATTATTGTCTGAAAGAATCGAATTTCGAGCCTTGAAGTCTTATAATCATTTTTTTGCATTCTTACCGTGTTTGTTTGCAGCTATTCTCTCTTTCAAACCCCATATTTCCAACACGTGATACGCCTAATTCTCTCTAGAGAGAAAAACAGAGAGGAGACATAACTATTTTGATTTTAAATTGTAAATTATGTCATATTAAGATAAATTGATGTTTTATTCACGCGAAATAAGAATTAAATTAGCTACCTTTGATTCGAAAGTATATCAACTCACTTAAACTAGGACATGTTAATGGTAATGAATGGAGCTAGACTCTTTTAATTAATTAAAGACTAGGTGATAAAATTAGTGATAAAAAGTCGTCAATTAACTCTAGTGATGAATAAATTTTGAATCGGCCCCAAATAATGATGAAAATCACAATTGTTTTTACAATAATGCTAAACACTCCACTACAATCCCACAATTTCCATCACAACACACGTGGTAGCTGATGGAATTGTAGATGGGATGTGTAACATTACTTTCATTTTATCAAACAAAGAATCACTACAAAAAAAAAAGGCTTATTGAGACTTTTTTTTTTTTTTCCGTCCCAATAGCCCAAAAATCGTCTCAATAGGTCTATTGGGACGAATGAAATTCGTCCCAAATTCCGTCGACTCAGGTGGGTCGCAATAGGTTCTTTGGGACGAAAATTGAAATTCGTCTCAATAGACTATCTATAGGGACGATTTTTGTTCGTCCCAATTGATAATGTATAGGGACGAAATTATTCGTCCCAATAGACAACTTGTAGGGACGAATTGTATTTTCGTCCCCTTTGACAATCTATAGGGACGAAATTTTTCATCCCTTTAGGTATCCTATAAGGACGAAATAAAAAAAAAAAATTATAAAGAAGAAAAATTGCCTTTAAACAAGCAGGCCAACCACACCACACCACACCTGCGCACACAAACCCACCCCTGCCACCCCACACCACACGCACCCACCCACAAGCTTATCCACCATACTGCTGCTTTAAATATGATAATAAAAACATAATTATTATATATAACCTTTACTTGTTATTAAATTTTTATTGATTTTTTTAATTAAATTTTTTTTTGTAGATCGATTCCACTAATTTAAATTTTATTTTTGTATGATAAACAAATTGATATTAAAAAACATTTATTATAACATTTAATTAAACTATTTTGTTAAAATAATATATTGTCAGATCAAAGAGTCAATCGTTAGTCGTACTCGGAATTAGACATGACCCTGGTTTCGGTTCTCGATTTGGAACCAACGGTTTCGATTTTCGATTTGGAACCAGCGGTTTCAGTTTTCGATTCGAAACCAGCGGTTTCGATTCCAATTCCGACGGTTCGGTTAATTTTTTTTAAATAATAAAAAGCCTCTCAAGACTAATATTTATTGATCCTTATAAAGAACTTATTGGAAAGAAACAAAATTTATCTTGATAGATAAACACTTTGGATGAAAAAAATGATCCATATTGCATCATTTTCTAATTTATATGGTAATTTAATTATTAATCTATCTTTAAGGAAAAAACTTCAAAAAAAAATCAAGAATTTTCAACAAAATTAATTAATTATTATAATTTTAAATAAAAAGAAAATCTATTGGGACGAAATAAATTCGTCCCAATAGGCAGTCTATTGGGACGAATTTTGTATTTCGTCCCAATAGACGTCCTATTGGGACGCAAACAATTCGTCCCTAAAGGTCAACAAAATTAATTAATTATTATAATTTTAAATAAAAAGAAAACCTATTATGACGAATTGTTTTCGTCTCAATAGACGTCCTATTGGGACAAAAACAATTCGTCCCTAATGGTCAACAAAATTAATTAATTATTATAATTTTAAATAAAAAGAAAACCTATTGGGACGAAAACAATTCGTCCCTATAGGTCAATAAAATTAATAAATTATTATAATTTTAAATAAAAAGAAAACATATTTGGACGAAAGAAATTCGTCCCAATAGGTAGTCTATTGGGACGAATTTTGTATGTCGTCTCGATAGGACGTCCTATTGGGACGAGAATTTTGTATGTCGTCTCGATAGGACGTCCTATTAGGACGAAATACAAAATTCGTCCCAATAGACCTCCTATTGGGACGGAAAAAAAAAGTCTCAATAGGCTATTTTTCTTGTGGTGAATAAAAATAAAATAAAAGTTCAGTTTAATCACTTAAAAGGAAACAATTCAAATCAAAACAGAATCATCGGGAGAAATCACAACATAACTCGTCCAAGTACGTTTTAAAAAATAAAACTCTTTAGGCAACTTAAAATCTTATCTAAATTGGTTTCGAAATCAGAGTATAAAAATAACAGTTAAAGTGATTAAAAACAAAAATTTAATGTTTCAGGACTAGGGAATGGGGATGGCAAAATCCCCGATCCGACCTAAACTAGAGGAGATCTAAATCCGTTTGGAGCTGCTTTAGAGCACGTAAAACGGGACTCCGGTCGGATATGAGTAAAACGTTATTGATACAGTTTATAACCGGGGTCATGTATGGGTCAACCCATTATACCTTGACCCACCCCAATTGATCCAGTAATTATATAATGATTTTTAAAATTATTAAAAATATGAAAAAAAATAACAAAACTCTAATCTTTTTATTTTCCTAATTACATTTTGATCCGGCCCCAATCCAACCTGATGACATCCCTAAGTTCTAAGTCTTGTTGCCAAAGTTCAAAAACTACTATAAAAAACCTGATAGGTAGATGAGATTAAGTTATTAATTCAAGAATAATGTGTAACCAGGTGAGTCAACTTGAGGGTATAATTAATCCATCGTATAGTGAATTTTGTGATGCTTGTGGCCAATAGTGGTTGCTCCCGTGGTTTTTACCCATTTAAAAGTCCAATGTTCTTTATTTTCTGCATTTGTGTATACTTGATTAATTGTGTATGTTTTTCAAATTGGGTTTAATCGGAAAAATCAATAAAATTTGATAAACCTATTTCACCATTCTCTAGGTAATAGTAAGCATATGGACACTTTCAAGTTTTTATAATGAAACGAATGTATATGAACTCATTTTATTCAATGTTGTAGTTGTCAATTGATTAACACCTTAAACGTGGATATTTAGTCTTAGAAGACAAGGAGAAAAAAAAAAAGACTCATTATCAAATTGATTTGTAATATTATATTAAGTTATTGTCAAATCTAAACACTTCAACTTTCGGTTACACCAGGCATATGATAAAAAGAAAGGACTAATTTTGGTATAAAAGTCTTTATTTTGATAAAACAAGCTCAATTAACTGTTAAAAGAATTGATTAACAACAGGACAACTTCTTAATTAGTTATGAGAGGATGATAGGTGTTTTTTTTTATTAAAAAAAAGAAAGGAAAAAAAAAAGAGGATACTAGGAGGTGTACCATATTAATGGCTTAATTAGGAATTACATAAATGTCATAAATAATTATTGTCCAGCAATTTTTTTCTAAGGAAGAGAAAGAAATCCATTATAAAAAGCTCACATTATTTCTTTTGTTTCTGAATCTCCTTTTGCTTTTTACCATTTTCATCTTTGTTTCCTTACAATTTCCTTAGAAAACATGTTTAGTTATGGTCGAAATTCGAGGAATGGGCTAAACTGTCCTCAACCAAACTATCAAAATCCTCGAAGGTGTGTGATACATAGGGCCTCTCATAGACCACTATGTTGCTAATACCCATGAAAATCCCTTCCAACAACCCTATTATGTTTTCAATGCCCTACCTGAAACATCTCTGCAAACCTTTAATTTGCAGACCAACTATTTGCAAATTCAAATCCAAGAACCTCGGAGGAACCTTGGATTCCCTCTCCAACCTCCCCAATTTCCTATACCTTTTGCACCACCTCAAGCTCCACTGGTCAGGAATAATTACGAAATCTTACAACAACAGTTGCAACCACGGTTCATTGAGCCTAATGGTAACATGAGGCCAAGGGCTCCTGTTGCTCAACCAAATCAACATGTTGCACAAGTGCCAGATGTAATTGATTTAGATTTTGATGATAAGGTAATAGCAATGATGATGGTTCGATTAATTTTGATTTGACTTCTGGTAATAAAAACCTAAAGGATATGATGAAGATGGATGATGTTGACTTTCGAAATCTCCTACTTTTTCTTGGTCCTTTCATTAATCTTGATTTCGGCAGTAGTTATCGTTGTTGTGTGGTTGAGTTGACGATCGAGTAATTGTCAACTTCGTTGTTGTTCTTGTATTTTGTCAACCTTATTATTTTGTTATTGGGAAATTAATAAAAACTTTTTTTAGTGAATTTTACTTTCTTTTAAGAGATGGCATGCTTGATTCATCTTTGATGCAATGTTTACCTTTTCTTTTCTTAGCATTCCGATTAATCAATTTTATACTCATTTAAAGCTAAAAAAAAGTTAGGAAACTTACAAATTAGATTATTAAAAGTTTGCATAATTCCATAATAATTTTCATAAAGTAATTACACATTTGATGAATGGTTGCTCTATTGTCATCCAAAAAAGTTCTCCCTACACCCATTTTTTCACTAAACTCATCATTCAAATTTAACAAGATATTCAAAAAATACATTGAATATCTTTCTACACTCCATTTTATTTTTTTTACTATATTACAATTTTATCTAAATTCAGCCTAACAATATCACAGTCGCCACCATTACTAGTGGTATATCAAACAAAAAAATGTATAATTTACTACTTAAATTCATTATATATATCTCTCTCACATAATGGAATTCGGCGGTAAAATTCTCATAAATGATCTAAAAAAAAGGGCCAAAATCATAAATAGTTCTAAAATTAAGGGAATATTCAAAATTGTTCTTTCTCAATAACTTGTATATTTTTATCCATCAGAAATGATTTTTGGACAAAAATGCCTCTAGTGCATTTATGGCATAGGCGAGAAATGATATTTTTTTTATTCATTGACCTTCATTGATGGAGGTTTAGTTAGACCTCCATCAATGGTGGTCACGGAACAGGCCTCCATAAATAGAGGTTTGAAATAAAAATTAAAAATTAAAAATTAAAAATTGGAGGTTTCCAAGAACTTTACACATTGAATTGTAATTTTAACTTGTAAACAAGAATTTTAGCATGTAAAAATGCATTTCGGTGTGTGATCATGTTAAAATTTCAGCGTGTAAACATGTTGATATTTCATTGTGTAAAAATGCCAGCATGAAACTGAACAATTCAAATGACTTTTGATAGGCCAAATGATATCAGATTTTCTCCTATAATATGTCATTGGAATTTTTTCGGCGAGGAGAACAATATTTTAAAGAGAAAAGAGAGAAAAATAAAAGTTTTAGGGAGAAAAAACCTTAAAAGAGAGATGATGAATATGGAAGTCAACAAAGAAATTAAAAGGATATTTATGACAAGATGTTTAAATTCTGTTTTAAATAAACTCGCAAGTGCATGAATCATGAGATAAGTATAGCGATAAGTAGAGATCGTTCTCACGAGGAAAAGTGATTTATCGATTAAAACTAATTCTAATTAAAGTTAAACTAGAGTAACCAAGAGATTGTTGAGACTTGAATTAAACTAAATTACGAATTAAATTAAGAAAGCAATTAAGAAGAATGTGATGTTGTGATTAGATGAGAGAAAACACTAGGTCATCAATGATTCCCAATTATGAGTACTCAATGTATGAAATTAACTTTGTCAACAAAATTCAAACAATTCAATGGTTCATTCTTTATCATTAATATGACTATTACCGTATGATCACAGGATGAGTCACGTATTCCCAACCACTATTCACCCTTTGATCTATGATGTGAACAACAATCGGAAATCCGTTAAGTACAAGAACTAAGAACCAAAATCTATACTTTGCTTTTATCTATGCTAAAGATAAATTTTATTTATTCATGTGAGCATTAATCAAGATTAGGTTTTGATCTATACTCTAACCCTAGTTCTCAAATAATCTTAACCGTAAATTCATGTCAATTAATCATTCACCCTTTGATCTATGATGTGAATAAAAATCAACACAGATAAAAAAAATCAAGAAGTTAAGCATAATGAATAAATCAAGAATTGAATGGATAAAATAATGATTAATCCATACATGAGCATTCACTAAAGGTTCACATTGATTCCCTAGTTAAAGGATTAGTTACCCATGATCAAAATAACAAGAGAATAGATAGAAAAGATAAATCTAGCTTGGTCTTCAATGAGTTCTTCGAATCTTCAATGAGGAAATCTCATTTGTCTTCAAGTCTTCTATGTAAAGATGCACATTTTTTCCGGGTGGTGGTGGTGGTGGTGTGTTCTGTGTTTGATGGTAGGAGTCTGGTGATATTCCTCATAATCTCGAAACCCTAAAATATTGATGTATTTATATGTATTCAGGAGATTGATTGAATTCAAAAATCTTTCTCGAAGAGGATTTGTCAAACCGCTTTGCCTATTGCTTTGCAGGGCACAGCGGTTTGGACAACAGTTGGCAAGGAAGGGCAGCGACTGCATGGCGAAGGGACAGCGATGGCATGGTGTTTTTCTCTAGTTTTGCACCACTATGGGTACCGCTGGTTGGCATAGCAGTTGCTGCAAAATTGCACTTAAGCCCCTTGAATCTTCATAAATCTTCTTTTTGCCTGAAAATCTCCAAATACACCTTTTTAGGAACAATAACCTGAAAAATGGTCAAACTATCAAATTAAATACCTAAATAACTCGAGAAGCAAGCAATTGATAGGGGGAATGTGGATCAAACACCTATACAAATAATGACCGATCAAATACCCCAAAACTAAGAAAACGAAAATTAAAAACTAAATCTAGAAATAAAAATCCTAACTAAGCCACTTTCGTAGAGAACATGATAGCATTGAGCATATGCTACAAGCCTTTAAACCTCTAGGTGTCCCTAATAAGAGAAGTTTTGTCTCTTGAGGGTTTACATCTATAACACTCACAAACATATCCTGAAAAAAAAAAAAAAAAAAAAATCAACCAAGATACAATCGAAGTGTGCCCATATTGAAACGATGCATGCAAAAGACACTAAGTAAAGACTAAAATTATGTCACAAATTTGAATGCATTGCTTTATTTTAATGAAAAGCCTAAACTCAAGACACTCTAGGTTTAAAGACACATTCGTCAAATGCCATAGATATAATTCGCCTCGACTATAATTCTCACAAGATATCGCTCATTATTTCACAAAGAACCTAAGCAAATACACTCATCAAACATATATGAATGAAGTTATGCACAAGAAATTTAAATTTATAATTGCATATGAATATATCATTAAAAGAATGCTTAATTTACATGTTGCAGAAATTATTCTAACGTATATGCCATAAGTAGAATAAAACTAAGTTAACAATCTTCAACACGGAATCACCTCTTAATGAAAGAATGAACATATATATATATTTTCTACATTGGATTGCCGATTGCATGTGGTGGATGCCTAGCCTTAGTACTGTGTATTTTGATTTCTTTCCAATGTCATAGTTTACATAAAATCTCCCTTTTAGTTTTTGTTTTTAATTGCTCTTTTAGTTTTTAAATCGATCAAAAAACAACTTTTCAAACCACAGAATTGCGGGTTTTGCTTGTTCGGCACGTGTTCTTAGCTTCCATGTCTTAGGTAGTGTCTTGTGTAATTATTGATTTCAATCTCTGTGGTATGACCTCCCATTTTTATTTTTATTTTTTAATTTTTTTGAAATGACCTCGTATTTAACTTAGCTATAATATTAATAGCCTTGTTCTAGTGTGAGTATAAGTAGTATTTAACCTCTGATATGCAGGTGGCTAAAATTCTATCACTCGTCTTTTCTTTTTCTCTTTTTCTTAAAATTTAATAATGATAAATTTTAAAAATCTATTACTATTATTTATAAATTATGGATTTAGTATTAAATAATTAGAGGTTATAATGTAAAAAATAGGGATGGTAATTGTAACCGACCGGATCAGATACCCGACTAATATCCATACCCCGGTAGTATACCGGCCCGGGTATACCCGTCTTTAATTTTTTTATTTTTTTTATTTTATTTTTTTATAAATAAATCGATCATCAAACATTTTAAAAAGAAAAAACAACCCTAATTTGTTTTACTCTCTAACATTACAGATTCGCCTTTTTGTTTTTCGTTTATATATAAATATATACATATATATATCTTTCATGCAAATGAGTTTTCAAACAGTTTCAGATATCTTCTACAGCTTTTTCGAATCCAAATATCATATGATGTTCTCTTCTCGCTAGTTTTCATTGTGAGTGATTCGCATGAAACTTCAAAATGGCTGATAGATACTGTATATAGATAATATAATGGCCCGGTTTCTTTCTCTACCAATTGATCTCTCCATCCATTTTTGTATTAGTATATGTAACATTTTTTTTCTTTTTCTCCATGAAACAACAAACGAGTACTCTGTGTGTGAGGTCAAAGACATGAGAGAAGAAGTAGGAAACAAAAGACAGAAGAGTGTGTACAAGTGGCATGCATAATGCATGCAACACATGATGCTACATGAAACAAGTGGCATACATGCATTAATCATATCTCTCTCTCACTCTTCTCATCATCACCTCATCACCTTGTTTGCATGCTCTTTCTCTGTCTTCACATTTAATACGTTTAACTTCTATCTTTCTCATTATCAGAAAAGTGAAATCTCGCATCTTAGAGTAGATAATTGAACACATGTATAAAGGAAGAAGCTTCATCTCCGCGTGTCAAAGCTCTACTCTCAGGTAATTCACATGTGTAAAGTTGTAACACTTGTTATCCAAAATTAGGATCATCAGATGACTCTCTGTTGCTCTAGAATATTTTAATTGGATAAGTGTAGATTTATATTTATTGGTGTTCTGACTACCAAAAATCATTCTTGTTAAATTTCTCAAAACTCGTATCAGCATAATGTGACATCAATAGGAAATCAAGTGAATTAATTTGAAAATTAATTCTCAATAAAATTGGCAACTTTAAAGTCAAATCGGTTTTATTTTGAATTCAAAATTTAATATTTCAATTAATTTGGAATTAATAGAAATAAATCACAATCAAATTGTTAATTACAATTTTTAAGTTCAAAATAATTGATTTTGACAATAATCACCATTTTAGACCTGTACATCCAGCTCGTCACCACTGTTGGCCTTAGAAGCCTAGCTCGCATAATGTGACATCAATAGGAAATCAAGTGAATTAATTTGAAAATTAATTCTCAATAAAATTGGTAACTTTAAAGTCAAATCGGTTTTATTTTGAATTCAAAATTTAATATTTCAATTAATTTGGAATTAATAGAAATAAATCACAATCAAATTGTTAATTACAATTTTTAAGTTCAAAATAATTGATTTTGGTGTTTTGACTACCCAAAATCATTCTAGTTAAATTTCTCAAAAATTGTATCAGCATAATGTGACATCAATAAGAAATCAAATGAATTAATTTGAAAATTAATTCTCAATAAAATTGATAACTTTAAAGTCAAATCGGTTTTGTTTTAAATTCAAAATTTAATATTTCAATTAATTTGGAATTAATAGAAATAAATCACAATCAAATTGTTAATTACAATTTTTAAGTTTAAAATAATTGATTTTGACAATAATCACCATTTTAGACTTGCACATCCAACTTGTCACCACTGTTGGCCTTAGAAGCCTAGTTCATCAGTTAAGAATCTCGCAAGATTCAATGTGGTCAAGTAGAGCAACATCTTTTGTTGCCACCTCTTGAAAATCAAACTACTGAATTTCTACGGTTTCTCCATATGGTTCATAGGAATCGAACCATAGCGTTAAGAATCTCGTAAGATTCAATGTGGTCAAGTAGAGCAACATCTTTTGTTGCCACCTCTTGAAAATCAGACCATTGAATTTCTATAGTTTCTTCATATGGTTCATAGGAACCAAACCATAACCACAAACGGATTCATCACTGATGTATTCTCTTGACTACAAAAGGGTTCAACATCGGGTCAATCAACTGACCCACAATCAAGTTGACCACTGGAGTCTCTTGAGCCACACTTGGGTTCACAATTGATTCGGTAATCATCTTACATAGAATAAACCAAATATTTTAGAACCACATATATATATATATATCAAACAATGATATATCAAAATTGGTATGTTAATAACAATATCAACCATTGGTATAACACAACCAGTATATATATAACAATCTCAAATACCGATATAACACAATCAGTTTATTAATATATATCAACACCAGTATGCACCAATACATCAATCACTGATATATATATATATATATATAATATAGTGTATTAAACACTATTCTAGCACTTTGAATACAATATCCATGTATGCAAACTGTTGGTGGAATGGGAATGTTAAGGTCACTTATGGTGCACCTCTGAGAGAGATTGTAACACTCAAAAAACGGAGAAGCTTTAACTTTATTTCTCTCTTGAAATTTTCTTACACCACTCCACTACATTACAACATAATCTGAGTCTCTTTATATAGGGAACTGAGATGAGATTAAAGACAAACAAAAATAAATGCAAAACCAGCAAATTCAAACTGAAGTTGGGAGATGGCAGTTGGAAAGAAGGGAGTTGGGAGATGGTTGTTGATGAGTTTGGACGGTGGAGGAGAGTCAACAATGTTGGCTTCTAGAAGTGGTTTTGCTGGAGAGTGGCTGACTGGTGGCAAATTTAACATTCAACATCCCCCATTAAACTTGACTCTCCATGTTTCGTCATACCAAGCATTGTCTTTAGTCTTTCAAACACATCATGTTTGAGCGGCTTGGTGAAAATATCAGCAGCTTGATCATATGTCATGCAAGAGACTAGTTCCACCTCTTTATTCTTCACATGCTCTCTGATGAAATGATACCGCGTATCAATATGTTTGCTTCTTTCATGGAATACTGGATACTTTGCTAGTGCAATCGCTGACCGATTGTCAATGTAGACCTCTGTGGGATTAACTTGTGGAAATCCCAAGTACTGCAACACATTCCTGATCCAGATACCATGACAAACAGTTGAGCAGGCAGCAACATACTCAGCTTCACATGATGACAATGTCACAATAGTTTGCTTTTGGGATGACCATGTGAACGCTGTATCTCCCATAAAATAAGTAAAACCTGTGGTGCTTTTACGTTCATCTAGATCTCTTCCCCAATCACTATCTGAATAGCCAATCAACCTACAATCTTCACATTTGGTATATAAAATACCATCATTAATAGTACCTTTTATGTACTTGAGTATCCTCTTTGCTGCATTCAGGTGAGACTGGTCAGGAGTCTCCATGTATCTGCTAACTAGTCCAACTCCATAGAGTATATTTGGCCTGGTACACGTCAAGTATCTCAGGCTTCCAACCAAGCTCTTGAAATAGGTTGGATCAACATCTCCCCTTTCATTCTTTCTTAACTCTAATCCTGTTTCTACTGGAGTTGTGACAGGATTGCATTTTTCCATACCAAATCTTTTCAGAATTTCTTTTGCATAGATACTCTGAGAGATGAAGATACCTTTTTCGCTTTGCATAACTTCAATACCGAGAAAATGAGCTATTAGACCAATGTCAGTCATCTCAAATTCTTCCACTATCCTCCTCTTGAAATCTTCAAACATGGCTGGATTATTGCCGGTGAAGATCAAGTCATCAACGTATAGGCATGCATATAACAAGCTTCCGTCAATCTCCTTCTTCATATATAGTGCATGCTCATATGGGCATTTCTCAAATCTGTTCTTTTGGAAGTAATCATCAATCCTCATATTCCATGCACGCGGTGTTTGCTTCAAACCATATAAGGCTTTCTTCAGTTTGCACACTTTATCTTCTTTTCCTTTCTTCACATATCCAGGTGGTTGTTCCACATAGATTTCTTCTTCAAGAAAGCCATTCAGGAATGCTGACTTTACGTCAAGTTGGTAGATTTTCCAACTTTTCTGGGCTGCTAATGATATTAGCAATCTGATGGTTTCTAGTCTGGCAACTGGCGCAAAAACTTCTCCGTAGTCAACTCCTTCCTTTTGTTTATAGCCTTTTGCTACAAGTCTTGCCTTGTATCTTTGGACTTCTCCTTTCGCATTCCTTTTAGTTTTGTAGACCCATTTCACTCTGATAGTTTTCCTGCCTTTTGGGAGATTAGTCAACTCTCACGTCTTGTTCTTCTCAATGGATCGAATCTCATCATCCATTGCACTTCTCCATTTTCCTTCTTGGTTAGCCTCTTCAAAGCTAACTAGATCACTTGTTATCAGCAGACAATACAGAGTAAGATCTTCTTCCACCTGTTCTGTATATTCATACAGATCTTCTAGACTGCGTGTTCCTCTAGGCCTCATATCTGAGAAATCACGATCAATTGGTAATGGAGTATCATACCTTTGTGGTGAAGGGGAACCACGTTGAGGTGTTTGCTGATCTCTGGGTGTTTGTGTCTCTGTAGCCACTTCTCTTGTCTCTTCTTCAGGTATCAACTCTGCGCTTCTGGAAGCTTTAGTTTGATCCCAATTCCAGGATTCATTTTCTTCAAAAATGACATCTCTGCTGAAGATTACTTTCTTGGTGGTGGGGTTATATAGCCGATAACCCATAGTTCTGTCACCGTATCCAACAAGGATACACTTCTCTCCTTTATCTTCAAGCTTGGTTCTTCTCGCTTCTGGGACTTTGATGTAGGCAATAGAGCCAAAAACTCTAAGGTGGCTGACACTTGGTTTGTGAGTGCTCCATGCTTCGTGCGGTGTCTTTGTATCAAGACTCTTCGTAGGACATCTGTTTTGTAGATATACCGCACACAAGACTGCTTCAGCCCAAAAACTTTTAGGCATGTTTTTATCCTTTAACATGCTTCTTGCCATGTTAAGGATTGTTCGATTCTTCCTTTCAGCTACACCGTTTAACTGAGGAGTATAAGCTGGTTTAAACTGATGTCTGATTCCTTGTTGCTTTAGGAACTCCTGGAAAGCACATGCAGTGTATTCTCCACCTTGATCTGATCTCAATACTTTGACATGATAGCCACTTTGCTTCTCCACAAGAGTTTTGAACTCTTTGAAGTAGCCAAACACTTCAGACTTCCTTTTTAGAAAATAGACCCAAGTCTTCCTGCTGTAGTCGTTAATGAAGGTAATGAAGTATTGATTCTGTCCATTTGATACTGGCGTCAATGGACCACACACATCTGTGTGAACGAGCTCAAGTGGCATGGTTGCTCTCCAATTTGCCTCCTTTCCGAAGCTATTTCTGTGTTGTTTGCTAAGAACACAGCTTTCACACATCTCATTTGGGTGATGGATGTTTGGCAATCCTTTCACCATCTTCTTACTTCCCAGTTGCTTTAAACTTTCAAAATTGAGATGTCCATACCTGAGATGCCACAACCAGTCTTTGTTGTTGATGATGGATGTCAGACACTTTGGCGTATCATGATGAATTGCGAGAGGAAGCATCCTATTCTTCGTCATCTGGACTCGAGTAACCAGTTTTCCTCGAGCATCTGTGATGGTGAGTTGCATATTTTGAAGACTAATGTGATAGCCTTTCTCCAAGAGTTATCCGAGACTTAGGATGTTTGTCTTCATGTCTGGAACATAATAAACATTGGAGATGAAAGCATGATCTCCATTCTTCTGCTTTATCATGACATCTCATCTTCCTTGAACAGAGATTTTAGAGAGGTCACCAAATGAGATTTCTCCATGAACTTTCTCATCAAGTTCAGTGAACAAGTCTTTTCTGCCAGTCATATGGTTGCTGGCTCCAGAATCAAGAAACCACACATCTTGATTTTGATTTGTTGAGTTGTGTGCCATAAGCATCAACGATCCTCCTTCAACCTGCTCTTTCTCTGCAAAGTTAGAACTTTCATTTACTTCATTTGGGATACCTCTGCACTCATTGCTATAGTGCCCATATTTGTGGCAATTATAGCATTGAACATTTCTTTTGTCAACGTTCGGACGGTAGTTGTAACCGCCTCTTCTTCCTCATCCTCGTCCTCGTGAGACATAGTTTTGTTGTCCACATCCTCCTCTACTTGCGTCTCTTCCTCCTCTGCCTCTACCTTTGGTTTCAGCATTTCCAGAACCTCTTCCACGAGATCCTCTACCTCGTTCTCTTCCTTGTTGTGAGGTCCCCCCTTACTCATATCTTTTTTCATTGAGGGATAACTTTGACTGGAGAGCTTGCTCCAATACTCTGTCGTCACTTCTTCTTGTGACTTTCTGCTCATAGGCTTGCAATGAACCCACCAGTTCTTCTACAGACATCGTCTCCAGATCTTTTGTTTCTTCCAGGGCCACAACGATAAAGTCAAACTTTGGATCCAATGATCGCAAAATTTTCTCCGAAATTCTCATGTCTTCGAGAGTTTCTCCATTTCTTCTTAGCTGATTTGCAACAACCATGACTCGTGTATAGAACTCTGCAATGGATTCATTAGATTTCATTTGTAAAGATTCGAACTCACCTCGTAGAGTTTGAAGACGGATCCTTTTCACTTTTTTAGCACCTTTGTAGGTTTTGTGAAGGGTGTCTCAGACTTCTTTTGACGACTTGGAGGAAGCTATGAGCTCGAACGTGGGTTTGTCTAGTCCTTGATAGATTATGGACTTTGCTTTACAATCCTTCTTTCGATCGGCTCTGAGAGTTGTTGTCTGAGCTTCTGTCATGGTTCCTTCAGCTTCTTTAGGTGCGGGTTCTATGTATCCATCTTCCACAATGTCCATAACATCTTGAGAGCCTAGTAGGGCTCTCATTTGTATGCACCAATTGTCATAGTTGTCTTTAGTGAGTTTCGGGATGACAACTTGCGCGTTTCCGTTGGCCATCGAGCTTGAACTACTTAGAACACTGATCTGGAGTCTGAATTTGCAAAAACTGAGTGCACGATTGCATCCGGAATGGTCTAAAACCTTGGAAAACAGTCCGGGTTTGTCAAAAAATGAGTTCGGAAATGTCCGAAATGGGCGGTCAAACTTTTTGACAAAAGTCAACCAAGATAACGGAATATTCCTTTTCTAACGGAATATTCCAGACGGACTAACAGCGTTAGTGACGTCAGCAGCACTCACGGACCGGGTCGGATGATTGGAATTCGGGTCGGATAACCGGTTCGGATCAGGTGACGGGGTCGGACCACCGGGTCGGGTCGGGTCGGGTCGGGTCGGGTCGGGTTACGGATCCGACTTCGGGTTGGACCCTGAAAACCGGGCGAGGAAGACGACCGGATAATGACGGTGACGCTCCGGAAGGTTGGCTGCGCATGGACGGCGCGTGGGTCTACTCTCTAACTTCAAACGGCGCGTGACGCCTCTCTTGTACTCCGATTTCGATGAAATTTTCACCGATGCACTCCTTGAGACGAGTAGAACACACTGGTATGCTCAAATTTTTATTTTGACCACTTTGATTTCTGGGCCAATTTGGTTTTAGCCTCTGTTCTTCAAATTTCTGGCTCTCCTGGGCTCTGATACCACTGTTGGTGGAATGGGAATGTTAAGGTCACTTGTGGTGCACCTCTGAGAGAGATTGTAACACTCAAAAAACGGAGAAGCTTTAACTTTATTTCTCTCTTGAAATTTTCTTACACCACTCCGCTACATTACAACATAATCTGAGTCCCTTTATATAGGGAACTGAGATGAGATTAAAGACAAACAAAAATAAATGCAAAACCAGCAAATTCAAACTGAAGTTGGGAGATGGCAGTTGGGAAGAAGAGAGTTGGGAGATGGTTGTTGATGAGTTTGGACGGTGGAAGAGAGTCAACAATGTTAGCTTCTAGAAGTGGATTTGCTGGAGGGTGGCTGACTGGTGGCAAATTTAACATTCAACACAAACAAGTGCTGCCGTTCATCTAAGAATATATATATCCATATAATCTATTACCAAAGTAAACTAGATTAAATATACATTATCAACCATTGAAATATTGATATGAAACAATTGATAAACCATTGTTACCAAAGTAAACTAGATTGTATCAACCATTGATATCAAACAATGATATAGTATTGATATGTAACAATACATTGGTTTTGTTCACCAAAATTCGTACTTTTAATTTCACAATTGTCAGTACCACAAAAATACTGACATATCACAATTATCAGTACACTAATTCTCAGTTTATATCAAATACTGATATATCAACCGGTATATTTACCAATAACACAATAATATATTCAACATATAATCTATTTACTAGATTAAACCATATATATAAACCACGTACACTTCTATAGTAGTGTAACAAGTGGTGTATGTATACGGAAACACAGTATCAACACTGATATAATTAATCAACCACAGTTATATAAAATATTTCACACACAGGATCGCAGGGTCAGGCCGGCATTGGAGGGGTCCTCAGAGATCAGAATGGAAAAGTGCTTTGTGTTTTCTCAGCCTGTGTGGGTGTTCAAGACGTCATCACCGCTGAAGTGATGGCAATTGCGAGAGCTGTTGATCTATGAGTTTCGAAGCAAGCTTTACGGAACAAAGTTCTTATTGTCGAGAGTGATTCGAAGATAGCTGTGTCTTGGATCAATGGGGGAGTTTTGATAGCCTTGATCACGTGCAGTCTATTTTTGATATTCGTAGTAATCTTAACATTTTTGGGCAAGCTCATGTTGTTTTCAGTCCGAGGGGCAATAATTCGGTAGCGGATTCTCTGGCAAAAAAGGGGTCAAGAGGGGGCCAGGAGGTGCTGTCTTGGAGTTTATCTTGGTTAGGCTGTGCTGTCAAGTTTCTCTTGCTTGTTTTTGTGTTTCTGGGTTCCCCTGTTCCTGTGGTTGCATGTGTTGTGCTTGCCTTGCTTGTGTCGTTGTTTTTGGCTCCTGGCCGAGTGCTGTGTTTGTTGTTTTGGCTGTTGCCTTTAATAAAGTTTAATTGCCTTTCAAAAATATATATATATTTCACACACCGATATAAAACTATAAAACTATAAAACCAGTGTGTGTATATGTATAGTGATGTTTAAGAATACTATATATGTACATATTATATAACAAGTACATAAATCTGTTGACTACAATACTTAGAAACACAATTCTAAACGGTATATCAAAATTTGAATCGTATATTCTGTAGTCTAGTGATACACCATATATATATATATATATATATATATATACATTTTTTTTAAGACCGGTCATCTTTTGTATACGCCAATCACCGGAATATTAAAAATAAAATAAAATTAGTATTAAGATTGTAATCCAAAATTAGGATCATCAGTATGTCCTTTACAAAGTTATTGAAGTTTAAACCAGTTTCGATTTACAAAACAAACACCAACGAAATTTTACTAGGAACCTAGAATCGAGGCCCATGCCTCACACGGTGTCTTTAAGACAAATTCACCATCAACACCGTATGTGTTTGGCGTTTTTCTCCTAGGATACAACGATTCACAGTGGTTGTGTATTAACACCACCACTATCAGCGAACTCAAATTATAAGATATGATCTTACCAAATAAACGCACAAAAACGAAGAACAAGAGCAAGAAGAATAGTACAATAGCAAACAAACTAAGGTTGCAAAGCATAAAACTAATTTTAAGTGTCTATGGTTTCGTGTATTTGAAAGGATGAGAAGGCACTAAATTTATAAACAATTCATTATAGGGAGATTTCAATTGGAAATCAAAAGAATTAATTTGGAAATAATTCTCATTAACATGGCAATTTTAAAAGTCAAAATGGTTTTGAATTCAAAATTTAATATTTCAATTAATCCAGAATTAATCAAAATCAATTAGCATTAAATTGGTACGTAATTACAATTTTAAAATTCAAAACTTAAATTCTGATAATTACATAATTAATTTTGACATTAAATACCATTTATTCTTTGATTTGGGAAAAATTAAACACAATTTAATATCATAATGAGTCACGAGTGCACACAAGTGATTTGTACTCACGCTTGTAAGCTACACAACAAGTAGATATTTATATATATATATATATATACACTTGATCAGAATTTATTTTCCCACCAGTATGGAACTCATTATTTTCCCAATTCAACGGGTGCACTTTAAGTATCAACTTCTCATTCACCCATTCACCATTTTTCCAACAACACTCTCTTTACTAAGTTCATACCACTCTTCTCATGCAAAATAGACAGGTGGAAATTCACATTTATCTACAACAAAGTGAATATTTTTCATGTTATTTTTTATTTTATTTATAATGACATATGATCCAAAGAGTGGGTTCCTCATACAGGAACCCTAATTTTTAACATAAAGTACGAACCGTCTTAAAATCCATCGATTTTAATAAATTTTTATCCGAATTTTTTTTAGATAATAAGTTAAATGATATCTACTTGTAAACAAAATTTGAAATTTTTTCAAGAACTACAACAATTTTTTTATTTTTCCTATTTTTCATCCTATTTTTTTCGATACTTGATTTTCAATAAAATTAGGAAAAAAAATAGTTGTAGTTCTTGAAAAAATTTCAAATTTTGTTTACAAATATATTTTATTGAACTTATCATCAACAAAAAAATTCATATCAAAATTTATTAAAATCAATAGATTTTAAGACAGTCTTTACTTTATATTAAAATGAGGGATTCCTCATAAGAGACTAACTGATGATATAAAATATCTTTCTTTTTAAAGTATTTTTTTATTCATTTCTCTACATAGCTATAATATTGAAAAAACATATGAGATATATGAGACAGAGCGTTAATTGGAAATTAAAAATATTATCATTGTGAATTGAAAATATACATCCATACATCATGTGCTCAGGATAAATTTTAAAAAAGAAACATTAATAATGCACCAAAACTATTAAAGAACGATAATATTAGATAATAGAATTTCATATCTCTAGAAACCTATTAGTTGAATTACATGACGGAAAATAAGGGGTTTTATCACTCTTTTGAGTTGGTGTTTTACGAATGTCACTACTTTAGTTATAACTTAAGTTTAAAAGGCACAAAAATAGGTGAACTTTTAAAAATGCCCTTAATTTATATATATATTTTATTTATTTTTCGGTTCTTCAATTTGTTTTTTTTCATCTTCTTCATCGGCTTCCATTAGAGGTTGAACAGACCTCCATTGGGAGTCGAAATCGATCTCTAATGGAGGTCGAAATCAAGCTTTAATATCATTCACATAAAAATTCGTATCAAACTGCCCTTAATTTATATATATATTTTATTTATTTTTCGGTTCTTCAATTTGTTTTTTTTCATCTTCTTCATCGGCTTCCATTAGAGGTTGAACAGACCTCCATTGGGAGTCGAAATCGATCTCTAATGGAGGTCGAAATCAAGCTTTAATATCATTCACATAAAAATTCGTATCAAACTTTAATAAAATCAATGGATTTTAAGACGGTCCTTACTTTATATTAAAATCAGAGATTCAACATGATAAACTCATTGATAATCCAAAATATCTTTCTTTTTAAAGTCTTTTTTTTTTTTTTTTTTTCATTTCTCTATATCGCTATAATATTGAAAAAAAATATGAGATATATGACAGAGCGTTAGTTGGAAATTGAGAATATTATCATTGTGACTTGAAAATATACATCCATATTCCATACATCCTGTGCTTAGGATAAATTTTTAAAAAGAAACATTAATAATGCACCGCTAAACTATTAAAGAATGATAATATTAGATAATAGAATTTCGTATCTCAAGAAACTTCTTAATTGAATTCAATGATGGAAAATATAGGGTTTTCTCACTCTTTTAAGTTGGTATTTTACGAGTGTGACTACTTTAATAATTAAGTTTTAAAGACATTATAGTAAGTGAACTTTTAAAAATGCCCCTACTTTATATATATATTTTATTTACTTTTCAGTTTTTCAATTTTTATTTTATTTTATTTTTTCATCTTTTTCATCAGCTTCCATTGGAGGTTGAACAGACCTCTATTAGGAGTCGAAATCAACATCTAACAGAGGTCAAAGTCGTTCGACCTCCATGAAGGTCGAAATCAAACTTTAATATCATCCACACAAAAATTCAAATCAAAATTTATTAAAATCAATTGATTTTAAGACAGTCCTTACTTTATATTAAAATTAGGGATTCCTCATGAGGGACTCACTGATGATCTAAAATATATTTCTTTTTAAAGTGTTTTTTTTTTTTCTTCATTCATTTCTCTATATCGCTATAACATTGAAAATATAAAAAAATGAGATATATGACAGAGCGTTAATTGGCAATTAAAAACATTATCATTGTGACTTGAAAATATACATCCATACATCCTGTGCTCAGGATTAATTTTAAAAAAGAAACACTAATAATGCACCACTAAACTATTAAAGAATAGTAATGCTACACATCCCACCTACAATCTCACAATTTTTATCTCAACACATGTGGCAGCGGAGGTGTCACTTGGTTAGTGGACAAACATTAATCGGTGAGTGAATACATAAGTAAGAGAGATAAGAGCATCTCCAATGTAAGCGTGACTTATGAAAAAAAATAGATGTCATGTAAGATAAATAAATGTTTTGTTAATAATTGTGTCTCCAATGCAGCCGTGCATATTCAATCTCAAGATGACGTTGCAAAAAAATATATATATTAGACATTGTCAACATAATCATTTACTTTCAGACGGTCTATTGCACAACTATTTTTTAGGTTGACTCATCAAACAATTAAAACTGACATTAATTTTTCATATATTTTTGGTAAGGAAATAAAATAAAAAATAAAAAAGGAAAAAAAGATGGACACGTCATTAAAAAAATTGTGTTTTAGATGGAAGCATTGGAGACCACATTTTGAGTTGATTGTCTATCAAGTCTATTTTTATGCCACATAGGAAGTAAGTCTCTTGACATTATTGTGATGTCAATAATTATTGGAATGCAAGCCACTTTTGCATTGGAGATGCTCTAAGTATCAATTAATGTGTATCCACTCACTCAGTGACACCTCAGCTGCCACATATATTGGGATGGAAATTGTGGGATTGTAGGCGGAATGTTTAGCATTATTGATTAAAAAATGAAAATATTAGATAATAGAATTTCGTATCTCAAGAAACCTATTAGTTGAAATCAATGACGGGAGGTAGGGGGTTTTGTCACTTTTTTGAGTTAGTGTTTTACGAGTGTCACTACTTTAATAAGTTAAGTTTTAAATGTACTAACTTCCTAAAATGCTCTTACTTTACATATATATTTTATTTACTTTTTAGTTTTTCAATTTTTATTTTATTTTTTCAACTTCTTCATCGACTTCCATTGGAGGTTGAACAGACCTCCATTGGGGGGTCGAAATCGACCTTCATTGGAGGTCGAAGTCATTCGACCTTTGTTGGAGGTATGTTTGACCTCCATGGAGGTCGAAATCGAGCTTTAATAGAAGTTGAAATTGACCTCCATTGGAGGTCGATTGAGAAGAAGATGAAAAAAAAATTGGAAAACTTTTTCATGTAATTTTTGATACTTTTCGGCTAATTTTTGAGATTTTTCGGGTAGTTTCCGAGACTTTTTGGTAATTTCCGAGACTTTTTAGGCAAAAATGAAATTTTTCGAGACTTTTGGATTTGGTCATTTTGAAAAAAAAAAAAAAAAATTATCCAGAAAGTCTCAAAAATTACTAAATGTCTCGGAAATTATCAAAAAGTCTTGAAAATTATTAAAAGTCTGAGAAAATTAATTTTTTTCCCTAAAAGTCTTGAAAATTACCAAACGTTTCGAAAATTATCAAAAAGTCTCATAAATTAGCATAAGTATCCCAATTTTTTTTTTTTTTTTTGCTTATAAAGTCTCGGAAATACATGAAAAGTCTTGGAAATACATGAAAGGTCTCGAAAATTACCTGAAAAGTTTCAAAAATTACTTGAAAAGTTTTTCTAATTTTTTTTTCATCTTCTTCTTAGTCCACTTCCATTGGAGGGTGAAATCGACATTTAATCCATTTAAGGTCGATTTCAACCTCCATTGGAGGTTAGTTCGACCTCCGTTGGAGGCCGATTTTGACCTCCACTGGTGGCCGATTTCGACCTCCAATAGAGGTCCGATGGAGGTCCTCAATTGATGGAGGATTTTGAGAATTTACTATTTTAAATAACAAGATGAGGTTGGCAACAATGGTATACCTTCCACATGTGTATCTACAAGTTGTGGATTCCAATCATACCCCTATATTATAATAGTTCAAAAAACAAACTGCTTCAAATAAAAAACAAAATACACATTAATTATGATACATTGCCCTATAGTATAGAATAGTTGTATTAGATACAAAAGTTAGAATATTTGGATTTTGGAATTACACGTGCATGGAAAACTTATCAGAATCATGAGATAAAGGTTGATTCAGTCATATCCGGCTTGGGATCAGGTGTACGTACCCGAACTGAATTTTTTTTTTTTTTTTTCTAAGTTTTTGAATATTATATATTTAATTTCTAAAAAAAAAAAAGAACATTACATATTTAATTATATACATAAAAAAATAAAAATAAAATAAACTTAATTTTTAAAAATTTTGTCTTCCTTCTTTCATTATTATCGATATTAAATTAGTTTCAAAAAAATCAATACATGTTAAAGTGTCGCAGTTTCTGAAAAGAAAAATGAAAAATAAAAACAATGTTGTTTTTATTTCAATTTCAAATTTTGAAAATGTGTGTGATATCATATGGTAAAAGCCTAGCTAACACGGATACAGATACGGATACGGGATACGGATACGGTACAATATAGGGATACGGTAAATCTTCAAAAACTAGAATACGGATACGGCAGAATACGTCAATTAAAATAATATATATTTATATTTTTTAAAAAATATAATAATATATGAAAACATATTTGATAATTCATTCAAAATCAAAATGTATTCATAATCCAAATAAAACATGTCACATATCTATATAAGTTATAACAATGTAACATATTACATGATCTAAATTAAACATGTCAAGTTATAACATATTACAAAATCCAAATAAAACACACGTCACATAAGCCATAACACATTATAAAATATAAATAATACATAAAAAAATAAAAATAAAAATAACTCATAAAACATATTCTAAATTCCTAATTAACTTCACTATCATCAATCATCATTCATATTGTTAAAGGATCTAAATAATTCGATCTCTAACTCTTGTTTATCAAGAGAAAGGTTTTGAATATCATATATCCCGTTATTCTCCATGTCAATGGAATCAAAACCAAAATTTCTTTACAATTTCATTTTGACACCTAAATTTTTAAAATTATAATTTAACCACGTTTTATATTAAAATAATTATAATATTGCCCCAAAAGTATCCTTAATGTATCCCCCAAGTATCAGCCAAGTATCCGCTGGTCAAACTTATGAAAAAGTCAACGGATATGCCATTTGGTGTATCGGATACGTATCCTTAAGTATCCGTGGAGTATCTGAACAGAATATGAGTTCGATATGAGTTACCTCTACCAAATGAAGTATCCGTGCTTCCTAGGTAAAAGCTGAATTCTAAAAAATAAAAACAATAAATACGCATCTAGTGTATATATATATATATATATATATATATAAATATACACTACCTACCAAAGTTTGAACCTTGATGATAGGACTTTGGTTTGAAAAACTAAATAAAAATAAAGAAAATAGGAGCAGAAAGAAAAAGGGAAGAAGTTGTATATTGTATTTTTGATATTAAGAGTATCTCCAATTCTATTATGCATTTAGAGAAAATATAGTGTCATATAGGATATATATTTAAAAAGTTAGAAAAACTCTCTTCAATGCTATTATCTAAGTTGAATATGGAGATGATGTAACAAAAAAAAGTTAGAGAATATGTAGTTAGGTTTCTAATTCTAGAAACTCTCCTAGAAATGTTGACTAAGATTTCTAACTCTTTTCACTAGTAAGATTAAAACTCATTTAATTTTTTTGTTTTTGTTTTTGTTTTTTTTTTTTGAAAGGAAACATACAACCAGGTAAACACTAAAAGGAAGCATCCAGCAAGACAGGCCTCTCCACGTAGGGAGGGAAACTGTCCAACCAACAGCAATTAACAACAGAAGAAATAGCTAATTTAGCCAACGAATAGGCAGCAACATTCCCAATTCGAGGGACAAAACTGAAGGAACAACTCGGGAGCGATCTCTGAGAAACAACAATATCATTGATAATAGGCCCAACTTCACCATTAAACGAATCACCATTACGGACCATATGAACAACTTGAAGGCAGTCAGTTTCGACCATAAAAGGCACCAACCCCAACTCAATCTCCAAAGAGATACCACGCCTAACCGCCAAAGCTTCTGCTACTAAAGGTAAGAAAGTGGCATTAAGATTGTACGCAGCAACAACACACACCGAACCATCCGCATTTTGAATAATAATCCCTAAACTAATAGATCAATTTTTCTGATAGGAAGCCGCATCAGAGTTTACTTTCCAACATCCTTGCGCAGGAGGCCTCCATCTAGGGGTTTGCACCACCTTCAACACAGGGCCATTATTCTCTAGAAGATGAACCCCTCTCCACTCCTTCAGGCAGTCAGAAGACCATTTAACCACACCTCTAAAATCCAAACCAACCAAGCGATAAACCACTTGATTCCTGTCAAACCAAATTCTCCACGGAATGATACAGAATAATTCAAGGTCATCAATAATAAGACGCTGGGCACAACTTATCATAAAATCGAAAAAATTAAGATCAATAGCAAGGGACATCAGGCTCTTAAAAAAATGACAAACATCTTTCACCTTAGACATACGATGGCAGTCCCAAAGGGCATGGAACATAGATTCTACCTTACTACAACCACGAGGCCAGAGGTCATTCAAGGGCACACCACGCTTCATAAGGTAAGCCAAAGTCGGGAGCCAATGCTTGCAAACAAGCCAAATAAAAATATTTATTTTTGAAGGGATCTTGAGACGCCACAAGCATTTCCACAAGAAGATCGAGTCAGATAAACCTAAAGAGCTTGGATTATCAACAACAGCACTACCCACCCGATACCCATTGCGAACCGAGTACATACCATTAAGCTCGTAGTGCTACATTAATTCATCCTTCTGATCAGGGCCAGGCGGAGGGATAGAGAGAATTAAGTCAACATCATCAGGCACAAAATTATTTTGCAACACATCAAAATTCTAGCTACCCAAATCTAACTTCAAAGAGTTAACTATAGCATTCTCATTCAGTATCACAGGAGAGAAAATCTTAAATGTTGTCGACCTTGGAATCCACCGGTCCTTATAAATACGCACAGAATCTCCATTACCAATTCTCCAGCGAGAGCCCATCTCAATGATACCATGACCCCACAAAAGTCCTTGTCAAATTAAAGCTGGAATTAGACTTAACATTAATAAAAGTGGACTCAGAGAAATAGATACTCTTCATAACTTTTCCAGCTAAGGAATTTGAGAACTTAATAAGCCTCAAACACTGCTTAGGGAGAAGGGCACGATTAAAAATTTCTAGGTCCCAAAAACCCAGCCCCCCAAATTCCTTTGACCAGCACAACCGAACCCAACTACACCAGTGGATTTTAGAGCGCTCTGTACTACCCCACCAAAACTTATTATAGATCATATGCAGCTCACCCACCAGTGACTTAGGCAACCTGAACAGCCCCATGGTGTAGGTTGGAATGGATTGAAGGACAGCCTTCAGCAAAACCTCTTTCCTGCCAACAGACAACGCTTTACTCTTCCAACCCTTAATCTTAGCCCAAAAACGATCTTTTATACCATTAAACAACTGCCTCGTATTATTACAGTTAAAGCTGGGAAGCCCTAAATACCTTTCATGACACCTGACAAGCTTAACCCCAACAATACTAGCCAAACAGTTCCCCTCAGACTAGTCAACATTCCTACTGAAGCACATAGCAGATTTTTCAAAATTGATAACCTGACCCGACGCATCAAGTACTCATCAAGAGCTTGCGGATAGTATTACACTCCCTATCAGAAGCTTTGGAGAAGAGAAGACTGTTGTTGGCGAAGAACAAATGGGAAATAGAAAGAACCGACTGCTTACACTGGAAACCATACAAGGAGGTTTTTTGCACAGCATTATCGATAATAGTGGACAAACCTTCAGCACACAATGAGAACAAATACGGGGAAAGCAGGTCCCCCTACCGAAGACCCCTTGACGGTTTTACTAACCTACAAACATCACCATTAATCACAAAAAGAAAACGAGACAGTCGAAACACAATTCATAATCTTTGAAACCAACTGCTCTGAGAACCTAAGCTTCCTCATCATTTTAGCCAGGAAACTCCACTCGACGCAGTCATAGGCATTGGACATGTCCAACTTCAATGCAAAAGAACCCAACTTCCTCTTCCTAGTTCGAATTGCATGAAGACATTCGAAACCAATTATCGCATTATCGAAAATTAATCTTCCAGGAATGAAAGCACTCTAGAAATCAGAAATCACCTCATCAAGGACTAACTGGAGCCTATTAGCCAGCGCATTTGCAACCACTTTGTAAATAACGTTACATAGGCCTAAATTCAGACATTCGAGTAGGACTTTTTAATTTTGAAATAAGCACCACCACCATATCATTTATTGCTTATAAGGAACACTCATCATTCAAAACACCCAAGCAGACAGCTGTGATTTTATCTCCTACCACATCCCAAAACTACTGGTAAAATAATCTGGGCAAGCCATCAAGCTCTGGCGCCTTATCAGGCACAATAGCAAAGGTAGCAATCCGCACATCCTCTGTAGTGAAAGCCCTGTCAAGAAGGCAAGAACTGCAATGAGACAAACGAGGTTAAACTTTATCCACCACCCTATCCATAATCCCATTAGTCACTTGGTTAGACCGAAACAACCCAGAGAAGTATTCCACTACAACATTCGTCAATTCCATTGAATCAATCCTCCACAATCCATTACTCTCATAGAGACCCTAGATTCTATTTCGCGCACTTCTTTCCGAAGCTTTAAGATGGAAGTACTTTGGGTTTCGGTCCCCCTCTTTCAACCAATTAGGTCGTGCACACTGCTTCCACTATAACTCATCACACTTAAGCAAATTATCCAACTGAGACTCAATACTTCTGATGTGGTTCCAAGAATTTATCGTTAGATTACTAGTAGCAAAACACAACTCTTCTCTTTTGTCTTTGATATCTCTTCTCATTTTCCACCTATTAGACTGATTCCAACTATTCAGGTCATTGGTACATTGACGAATC
This sequence comes from Acer negundo, assembly GCA_035582765.1. Lineage (NCBI taxonomy): Eukaryota > Viridiplantae > Streptophyta > Magnoliopsida > Sapindales > Sapindaceae > Acer > Acer negundo. The sequence goes on from CM069235.1 coordinate 13,544,666, forward strand.
ATAGAAACTATCCCCTATAACCTATCTCTGTAGCCATTAGATTTCCAGCACTTCTCAATTAAATTACGACACTTTTTCTCCTTAGCCCAACAAGCCTCAAAATAGAATCGTCTCCTCTTTTTACTCCTCCATCTTTCAATTCCCATATGGCCATTCAGATCAATTAAAATCGCCAGGTGATCTGAGTGCCAATACTCCAAATGACTAATACAAACTCTCAGAAATAATTGTTTCCACTCCAGATTGCACAAACCTCTGTCAAGCATTTCCTCAACCATATCATTTCCTTCCCTTTTATTACACCAGGTGAAAGCCAATCCCTGGAATCCCAAATCATCTAACTCACAATACTTAACAGCATCACGAAAGTTTTCCATCAAAATTCTATTTGTTCTTAACCCGTCCACTTTCTCATCATCTAAGAGAATTTCATTGAAGTCCCCCACGCATAACCAAGGAAGTTGATACATATCGTGGAGCCGTCTCAGAAGGGTCCAATCATGTTTACGCTGATCCAGCTTTGGATGACCATAGAAGCCAGTAAAACGCCAATCCCTATCTGTGCATGAACTGATCTTAAGATCAATATTAAAATAAGAGAAAGAGAGGAGGGAGGTAGTGGAATAATTGTTTTATTATGATCGGTCATAAAATGAATGCATATTTGACTTTAGATAATTGCATTGGAGATGTGAATATGTATTTCTCTAAAAAAATTTCAAAAATGGGCCCATAATGATGAATAAAAATGTTGATATGACACTATTTAGAAACTAAAAATGCATATTTGCTTTGGAGATGTTCTAAACCTCCATAGCATTCACCCAGATAGAAGAAGAAGAAATGCTACATAACCCTATATGAAAGGAAAACTAGCACTACACGTGGCCTGCTATCTACGTTTCAGGGAAAAGTTGGGAACAAACAAAATAAAGTAATAACAAAAGCTGACAACTCAATAACAAAAATATAATTAAGTAGTATTTCTATCATGTTTAAAGTCTCCAACCACCACCCAGACAAGATACTCTTGGTTTTTTTTTTTTAAAGTATTACAAAAACTATAATAATAAGACTATCGGGACTTGTCGAGATCAAACAATACATTTGTGACCCAGATATTTATTCTCATAACGGGAGATAACTACTCCCACAACCCGAGAAAAAAACCATCCACACATATTTATAAAATGTGAATGGTTGGATTTGAACCCCTCACCATTTATGTAGAAGAGATGTGCACTACCAGCTAGATGATGCGCAAGAGACTCTTGGTTAGAAAGGCGGAAATTCATACTTATTTATATCTATAACAAATTGAAATTTTTTTTTTTTAATGTTATCTTTGATTCTATTTTTAATGAGATGTGATCCAAAATATCTTTCTTTTTAAAGTATTTTTTGTTTATTTCTCTAAATCCTTATAATATAATATTTATGGCAGAGCGTTAATTGGAAATTATAAATATTATCATTGTGAGTTGAAAATATATATCCATACATCATGTGATCAGAATGAATTCTAAAAAAGATACATTAATAATGCATCATTAAACTATTAAAGAAAGGAATTTGGATCCTCTACTGAGCTGATTTTTGTCATATTATAAATAGATCTGTTGATATATGTAGTCAATGGCTGTCATTTATTTCATTTATTTATTTTATTTAAATACAAAGTCTTATTCTCAAGTGTTTTAGATCAGGAAAAAGATCAGCATAGCAGATAATCCTGATCCTAAAGAAAGATAACATATTTTTTAAAAAGTATTACGAGAACTATTATGATAAGAATGTTGAGATTAAACAATACATATATGTCTAGGTATCTACTCTCATAATGGGAGATAACTATCCAACAAAACGGGAGGAAAATTTTCCACACATGCTTATAAAATAGGTATGGTGAGGTTGGAATCCCTTACCACAAATGTGAAAGAGAGGTGCACTACCACATGTACTAGCGATGTGCAATAATGATAATATTATATATATTAGCATTTCGTATCTCAAGAAACCTATTAATTGAATTATATCAATAATACATAGTTCTAAAAGCAATGGTTTGTGAAGAAAAAAAAAAGGACGCATAGGATAAATAAAGGGGAAATTGCACTAATATCCCCCAACTTTAGGTAAAATTAGACCAATATACAGAAAATCATTTTATTGCACAAACCTCTCTTGGATTTTATTGACTAAATGGTTGACTAGTAGAAAGTTAACAGTGGAAAGGGCAAAATAGACTTTCTCTCGTGGGAGATCTTGGCTCTCTATCACCATCGTCAGTTGAAGAAACAAAATAAAGAAAAAAATTAATGTGGGAAAGATTTGGGTTCCTAACATCATCATCAAGGGAAAAAAATGGATTTTTTTTTTGGGAGATTGGGATAGTGGGATCTCTCCATTCTCATCATCAATCAAAGAAAAAATAAATTTTAAGAATTTTTTTTTTTGGAGATCCTATATCTTTGTTTTCTTTTCTCTTAATCATCATCAATATTTTTTCTCTTAATCATCAACAAAACAACAAAATCATCTTCCTCTTCATTTTCAAACAAAGAATCAAAATCTCCATAGAAGATCTCCACCCAACAAACCACAAAAAATTCTCAAACTAAGCCTCGAAACTCCATTATTGAATATCTCCACCCTCACCACCACCACCTGCCTCCGTTCTCCCCCATGGAAGCTCCGATCTCCTCCAAGATGAGATTGTAATCTCTCGAATCCCTCCTGAACCTAACCATAGAACTCGAATCTCCCTCTCAAATCTCTTTGCGAATCGAAAACCACATCAGAAAATCTCTCGAATCTCTTGAATCCCTTTGTGAATTGAATCCCGCCATCGATCTCCTCTTCTCTTTCTCTTTTGGCTATAGCGGTCGTGGATTCGCGCGATCAATGGTTGGTTTGGATCGATCGATGGTAGGCTTTTGTAATTGATAAAATTGATTGGATGATTGTGTGATTTTTGTATTGTTTTGTAGGATTTTGTTGTGGATGCATTTTAATGATTGAAGTTGGATGTGGATGGATGAAGATGTATTGAGAGAAGATATTTCAATTTTTTTTTTTTTTTTTTTTTTTTTTTTTCTCTTCTCTTCTCTTCTCTTCTAGAGTTTGAGTTTTTTTGTTCCCGACTTTTGAATTTTTTGTTTTTTTGTTTTTAGCCTTTGAATTTCCAGGCCAAACGTTGAAGACAAAGGGTAAATGTGACTTTTCAGGGGTCAAGGCTAGTCGACTTTTGAATTTTTTGTTTTTTTGTTTTTTTGTTTTTAGCCTTTGAATTTCCAAGCCAAACGCTGAAGACAAAGGGTAAATGTGACTTTTCAGGGGTCAAGGCTAGTCAACAGTTAGTCTTAACTGTGGTCAACGAAATCTAAGGGAGGTTTATGCAATAAAATGATCTTCTGTCTATTAGTCCAATTTCACCTAAATTTAGGGGATGTTAGTGCAATTTTCCCATAAATAAACAGTCTATTAATAAATTTATCTATAATGCAATTGTGCATATTCAACCTCAAGTTAACGTGACAAAAAATATATATATATATTAGACATTGCCAACATGATCGTCTACTTTCAGACGGACTGTTGCATAGTTATTTTTTCCGTTGACTCGGCAATTATTTTAAATTGATATTAATTTTTCATCTATTTTTAGTAAAGAAATAAAATTAAAAAAAAAAAAAAAATTGAACACGTCATCAAAAAAAAATTGTTTTAAATAGAATATTTTAGATCAAATTTTGTGTTGATTGTTTATCAAGTCTATCTTTATACCACATACGAAGCAAGTCTTTTCAAATGTTGCCTTGTTAAAATAAATAAATAAATAAATAAATGAATAAATAAAATAAAACAAAAATTTGAGAAAAAAAAAAATTATGGGAGTTGGTCAACCATGGGTGGGTGACCATGACGCCGTCTTAACTCCCTGACTTTGAATCTTTGATTATTATTTTTATTTTCGGAAAAGCTCTGACTTTGATTAATTGAAAACAGAAAGATTCAAACTCATGTATTATTATTATTTATAAAAAATTAAAAGTAATGTTATTTTGTTTACATTTAGTGTTCAAATAACGTGTTATCATTAAAACCCAATAATTTTAACAATTCAATTATAATACAGAGAAATCAATAATCCATATCATTGTAGATCATTTGGACAAAGTAACATTGTTAAAATTTTAAATCCGATTCTGTGGTTCAACACTTTGAGCTCACGATTAATGAAAAAAATTAAAATATTCTTAAGGAGCCAGCTACACAAAGGAGTAAACCCAGTAAAATGCTGGGCCCTTCAAATTCTTAAAATTAAAACAATTATTTTGATTTTATGTAGGTATATATAAAATAAATAACACAAACAACCATAACACCTTAATACTAATGGTAAAGTAATTATGGTTTCATGGTTGAGGTGGGGTGTTCAACACCAACCGTAGCATTATTTTATCCAAAAAAATTAATGTCTTTCTTATTTTATCCTTCTAAAAAAAGAAAAAAAAAATTTCAACAAAACAATTTTCATTGTCAACTTCTTAATTATCTCTGATTTGTAGTTGTTTAATTCAATTCAATTTTATTTTGTATTAAATTATTTGTTATTATTTTAAAATTTTCTAATTTCTAGTAATTTTAGTTTGATATATCTAGGATATTCAATTAATAAACCTTAAAATCTCAAATCTTAATTTATTGTATTAAATTACTCCATCTATTATTATGATTTATTTTATTTTATTTTATTTTATCATAAAGTAAAGACCTCCATGAAATCTATTGATTTGAATAAATTTTGATTTAAATTTTATTTTTTTGCTTTTTTTTGTTTTTGAAAATAAAGAAGAAAACAAAGAACCTAAACAAGATAATAAAAATTGACAAAGTCCTCCACGCAGGGAGGAAAACAATCCGAGCCAGTAGAAAACGCCAATTTAGCAAAATTTGCTAAATTTCCTTTCCGATACAAAATCTAATTGAAGTAAGCTAATTGAAGACAAAATCTCACCAATAACTGTACCAACATCAGCACAGGACGCCTCATATTAACCACTTGAAGAGAATCAGATTCAATTTGGAAAGGAACAAGACCCTCCTCTAACAGCCATAGCCTCCGCCACAAGAGGGGAGACCAAAGCTTTCACCTTCTGAGCAACTCCAGATTTATCACGAATAATAATCCCAAAACCCCTTCATCAGGAGGCTTCCAAATTGACTTATGATCAGCATTATCAGCTAAAATGTTGTGTAACCAATTGGTACCCAACTCAATGTCGTGAGAATAGAATTTGAGTAGGAGAGAAGGAGGGATTGGAAGTCTGTTGAAAAACAATATATTGCATAATAACTCATCCAAATCATTGTTGGCTATTTATAGAGGCAATACAATACGAGTGAGCAGTTGAAATAACAAAACAACACAATTGAAATAACGTGGCTGAACAATAGGAAATAAGGGAAAGTGGTAGAGCTGAACTCATGCACATGATCGCATGATGGACGCAAAACCTGGGCAACTGATTACCCACTTATGAGCTTCTAACTAATTTATTGAATCCTATCAACTGACTTGGCTTCGTGTCTCTGACTTGGTCTCAAGTATAGTCCATACCTGCACCTGTATTGGCGGTTATGGCCTGCATGGTTGTGGTTACACAACATTCCTCCCCACTCAGAGTATCCTTGTCCTCAAGGATAAAATCCGGATACGACTTCAAAAAACGCCACTTGTTCTCCCATGTGGCATCTTCACGTGGAGCACCGACCCATTTCACTAGAATCTCCGTTTTTGGGCGATACTTGCCCTTTTGAGTGACTCGGCGGTCTAATATTGCTTCAGGCTGTAATAAGGAAGGCACATTCGATACTGGAGGTAAAATTGGAGTAGTAACTGGTAAGGGTCCAACTTGCTTTTTTAAGAGGCTAACATGGAACACATCGTGAATCAAGGAGCCAGCTGGGAGGTCCAATTTATACGCCACTGGACCAATTCTTGACAATACCTGGTACGGGCCAAAAAAACGAGGAGATAATTTGAGTGAGCTCCGGAAAGTTACCGACCTTTGGCGATAGGGCTGCAATTTCAGATACACATAGTCCCCCACATCGAAAGTAACTTCTCGCTTATTTTGATCAGCTCTTGACTTCATGCGATCTCTTGCGACTGTCAGATTTTGACGCAAGTCTTGTAGAATTTCAGTTCGAGTCCGAAGGTAGTCATCCACAGCTTGTACCTTGGTGGTACCCGGAATATAAGAGAGCATCGTAGGAGGTGGAACACCATATACAGCTTCAAAAGGAGAGATTTTAGTCACTGAGTGTACCGAAGTGTTGTAACTGTACTCTGCCCAAGATAGCCAATCTATCCACTTCTTCGGATTGTCACTTGTAAAACAGCGGAGGTATTGCTCTAACGTACGATTGAGGACTTCGGTTTGACCGTCCGTTTGGGGGTGATAGCTGGAACTCATGTTTAGCTTCGTCCCTTGCAGCTGGAACAGTGTCTTCCAAAATGAACTAACAAAGACTTTGTCGCGGTCACTGACTATAGAGGTGGGTATGCCATGCAAACGGACAACGTTGTCAATGAAGACTTTGGCCACAGAGATGGCGGTGAATGGGTGCTTCAGAGGAACAAAATGACTGTATTTTGTCAGGCGATCAACAATAACCATAATAACTGTATACCCGTGAGAGGTGGGTAAGCCTTCGACGAAGTCCATGGATATTTCAGTCCAAACCGTTGTTGGTATGGGCAGCGGTTGAAGGAGACCGGCTGGGCTCAAACTATCTGTTTTGCAACGTTGACAAGTGTCGCAGCTCTTGATGAAATCTTTGATGGTTGTTTTCATGTTAGGCCAAGAGAAATTGGTTTTGATTCTGTTGAGTGTTCGATGATACCCAAAATGTCCACCTACAGGAGTTGAGTGATTTTCCACTAAAATAGTTTTGATAAGTGGTGAAACAGGATTCAAACAAATCCGTCCACTCTTGAACCATACCCCATCACGCATGTTATATTGTGGCTTATATGCAGATGAAACTGAATGAGGTAACTGGGCATAATAGGGATCATGTGATACCTCATGTTGTAGTGAACACCACCAATCGGAAATGGGCAAGGAAATTGCCGAGCATTCGAATTCGGCCACTCTTGATAAGGCATCGGCTCCCTGGTTTTCTCTTCCCTTCTTGTACTGAATTACGTAATCGTATCCCAAAATCTTTGGTAACCATCGGGTCTGTGTGGGTGTCGTAATTCGCTGCTCCATGAGGTATTTCAAGCTTCTTTGGTCAGTCCGAACTATAAAAGGCCGACCAAGAAGATACGGTCGCCACTTCCGGATGGCTTTGACAATGGCCAACATCTCTTTGTCATAGGTAGACAAGGCCAAGGCAGTCCCTTTCAAGGCCTCACTATAAAAAGCCACTGGTCGTTCCTCTTGAATCAATATGGCTCCCAACCCGACACCACTTGCATCACTCTCTACAATAAATTGTTGATTAAAATTAGGTAGGCGTAAGACAGGAGGAGTTACCAAAGCTTGTTTCAGTTGGTTGAAGGCTGCCGAAGCTTCCGTTGTCCACGGGAACCCCTGTTTAGTGAGCAGGCGTGTAAGAGGGGCTGCCATGCTACCAAATCCACGAATGAATTTACGGTAGTATCCAGCCAAACCAAGGAATCCACGCACACCTTTAGCCGTGGTCGGGACTGGCCAATTGTTCACCGATTGTGTCTTCGCTGGATCAACTTGTACCCCGTTAATGGAAATTATGTGCCCCAAATATTCCACCTATGTTACCCCAAAACGGCACTTGGTACTCTTTGCAAATAGCTGGTTACTAAGTAAGATTTCCAAGACGGTGCGTAAATGTGCGAGGTGTTCTTTCCATGTCTTACTATACACAAGTATGTCGTCGAAAAAGACTAAGATAAATTTCCGCAAATATGGGCGAAATAATTCATTCATGATGCTCTGGAAAGTGGCCGGTGCATTGGTGAGACCAAATGGCATGACTACAAATTCGTAGTGCCCTTCGTGTGTGCGAAAAACGGTCTTGTGTATATCGTCTTCACAAACTCGTATCTGGTGGTAACTGGCACGCAAATCCAATTTGGAGAAATATTTAGCCCCGTATAATTCATCTAGCAACTCGTCAATGATCGGTATAGGGTACTTGTCTTTTACCGTGATACTGTTGAGGGCCCTATAATCGATGCAAAAGTGCCAACTTCCATCTGATTTCTTGACAAGGAGTACTGGAGACGAAAAAGGGCTGTTACTTGGGCGTATCAATCCTGAGTCGAGGAATTCTTTAACCATTTTCTCCATCTCTGATTTCTGAAAATGGGGATATCGGTAGGGACGTACACTTATGGGCTGTTGGTTCGGTTGCAATGGAATTCGGTGGTCATGGGTTCGTCGTGGTGGCAATTCCACTGGACTCTCGAAAACTTGTTGGAATTCGGTCAATAGCTGGTTGAGGTCGTGTGAAGGACCAGTGGTGGTGACTTGACGAGTTTCTAGCACAATTTGAAGGAAGTACCCGATCCCTTCCAAGTGTATCAATTCTTTATCACTTAAAGCCTCTAGTGGTTGTCGGCTGAGACCATGTAGTGTCCGCATCCTTCCATCATAGTGGAATGACATGGTCAATTTCTTGTAGTCGGTCTCAATGGGGCCTAGAGTCTCCAGCCATTGGACTCCCAACACGGCTTGGCAAGCGGCCACTGGAAGGACAAAGAAATCCACTTGAATGGCGTGACCCTGAATCAGCAAGGCAACCCCCTTACACCGACCTGCACAATTAATCCTTTCACGGTTAGCCACCATTACCTGGAAGGTTTGGTCGCGTTCCATTGGCAACCCGAATCTTGTCACCACGGATTGGTCAAGGAAGTTATGCGTGCTGCCACCATCAATCAAGATCGTGATATCTTTATTCCCCAATTTTCCAATTACCCGCATAGTCTGAGGATGATTTGTGCCAGCGATGGCGTGAAACGAAATTTCTGGAATCTGTTCATCAAGGGTGATCTCACGCTGGTCCTCACTACTGTCATCCTCCTCTGTTGGTGGATGATCTTCAATCATAAAGAGTTGGGGACGCTGACAACGATGCCTTGGTGAAAACTTTTCGTCACAATAGAAACACAACCCACGTTCCCGTCGATCCTTTACTTCCTGACTTGTAATTCGTCTGATAGGAGTAGTTGCATTTTGGCTTGATTTTTGGGCGGGTGGTGATCCTAGTAAACCTGCAGAAGGATTCTGTGCAGCTCTCTGAGTGTGTATTGGCACTGACGTTCGATAAGGAGTGTGTGCCTTCTTTTGTAGTTGGTTGCGTTCTTCGATTAATCTTGCCACACTGATAGCATCTGACAAAGTTCGAGGCTTTTTGACCTTAACGTCCAATCGAATTTCATCGCGAAGACCTGCAACAAAACACGCAACTAAATAATTCTCCGGCAGGTCGTCTACTTGATTGGACAATTTCTCGAATTCGGTTTGATACACCTCCACACTGGTGATTTGCTTGAGGTGAGTCAATGTTTCGGCAGGATCCTCGTAGTCGGTTGGTCCGAATCGCTGGAGCATAGCCTTAGTGAATTTGTTCCAAGTGGGCGGGCCTCGATATTTGCTGTACCACCTGTGCCATTGTAGCGCATGGTCCTCCAGATGAAAAGACGCTAGTTGCACCTGTTGTTGCGGAGGGACTCCCTTAAATTCGAAGTATTGTTCGGATTTGTATATCCACCCGTGAGGGTCTTTGCCATTGAATTTGGGAAATGAGAGTTTGAGTTGGTTGTGGATCCGATCAAGATGTTGATTTTGATGGGGGTGTTGGCGATCAAGCTGTAGGGTCGTCGGAGAGTTGTCCGTGCGGTAGTTGTATCTGCTTGAAGTGGCTTCGTCAATTGTGATTGGGTTGTTGTTTCCGTCATTGGTTATTTGGTGGCGACTGGTACGTAAAGCCCTCAATTCATCCATGATAGTTTGTAGAGTGGAGTCTACTTTTCCAAACCTGTCGTCCATGTCACCAAACCTGTCGTTCATGTTACCAAACCTGTCATTGATGTTATCGAATCCCGACTCATGACGAGCCAGTGCCTCGCTGACCTCGTTCCGAAATTCAGTGTTCGATTTCGTACGAGTCTCCATGGAACGTTGCTTTGATACCAAGCTGTTGTGTAACCAATTGGTACCCAACTCAATGTCGTGAGAATAGAATTTGAGTAGGAGAGAAGGAGGGATTGGAAGTCTGTTGAAAAACAATATATTGCATAATAACTCATCCAAATCATTGTTGGCTATTTATAGAGGCCATACAATACGAGTGAGCAGTTGAAATAACAAAACAACACAATTGAAATAACGTGGCTGAACAATAGGAAATAAGGGAAAGTGGTAGAGCTGAACTCATGCACATGATCGCATGATGGACGCAAAACCTGGGCAACTGATTACCCACTTATGAGCTTCTAACTAATTTATTGAATCCTATCTACTGACTTGGCTTCGTGTCTCTGACTTGGTCTCAAGTATAGTCCATACCTGCACCTGTATTGGCGGTTATGGCCTGCATGGTTGTGGTTACACAACATAAAACTCCCCCAGAATTTTTAATAACACTACCCTGGGCCACATGCCATTCCTCAATAAAATCACTCACGTTACCAAAATCCAGAGGGTTCAAAACATTCAGCTTATGAACTAGCTTCTGATACATAAATTCCTGACCCCGATGGCAACGAGGGCATAGCTCCGACGAAGGGATCCCCCGCCGTACAAGATAGGCCAGCGTAGGCAACCAGTGATGGCTGGCACGCCACATGAAAATTTTTATCTTCGCAGGGATCTAAAGGCTCCATAAAATTTTCCACCAAGACAAGGAATCATCAAGACCAGACGTACTGGGCAGTGAAACCAGAGACCTACCCACATGGTAACCACTCCGCACCGAATATACACCGCTCTGCTCAAAATGCCACAACAAAGCATCATCAATAGAAGAAACCGTGGGAGGGATAAACAGGATCGCATTCATATCATCAACTATGAAGTTTCTCTGAAGCATGTTAAGATTCCAGTCACCACACGCAGTTTTAAGACAGTCAACTGTCGCATTTCGCCCAGCCTCATAGGAGATATGATTTTGAAGATCGAATGCCTTGGAATCCAACGATCCCCATAAATCCGCACAGAATCCCCTCTACCAATTCTCCAACGGTAACCCATCGAAATAATGCCTCTTCCCCCAAACCAGACCTTGCCAAATCAAAGACCCCTTGGATTTCGATTTGAATTTTGTTATGATAATAAATTCAATGAAATTGTCTTGTAAACAAAATCTAAAATATTATATATATATATATATACACACAAGGACGTATCCAGGATTTTTTTGTTCGGGTGGACTAAAACAAAATTACAATTTTTTACGAGGAAATTTCATAGTTAAAAAGCAAAGATATATTTATATAGGAAGACCGAAAGAATCTTACATCTCGAAATGCATATAGTAAACAAAATAACGTAAACTTTCGATAAGATAATATTAAAATATATATATATATATATATATATATATATAATTTTGGACAGAGTTAACCATTAGCCGGCTAATCACTGTGTCTAAAAATACAAAATTTGAGTAGGGTTTCATTAGAAGTGATAAAATAAGGACTCAAAATTAAAAATATTAAACTCAAAACCCTAATTTATTAATTAGAAATAAATTAAAAATTAAGAAAATGGTCTCCGAGTGTGATAACGAAGTATGTATTTTTTGTCTTCTTCTTTTGAGTTTGAAGATGGATGATTGTTGTAAATTTGTAATGTTGTTTAATAATTTGAGATTTTAATTTTTAATTAACACAATAACAATATAGCACTTGACATAATGAGAGAAGATGTGCTATCCTACCATGTTTGAGTTTTGTAAAAAAAAAAAAAAAAAAAAAGTGTGGGACCGGTATTTAAAGTAGAGGAGGGTTGGTGTGATGTGATGTGAGGCTGGATTGGTTTGCTAATTTTTAGAGATTTTTTTTTTCCTTCTTTCAGAAAGCTGACCCGGTTGTAGCCCGGGTCAACCCTCCAGTCTGTCGCCCCTGTGAATATATATATATATATATGTTAAGTGAGTTTCTCATGAGAGATCTCATATTTTAATTTCAGCAAGGACCATCAAGAAATCTCATTGATTTGAATGAATTTTATTATGGATGATAAGTTCATTGAAATCAACATGAATAAAATTTGAAAAAATTTCAATTATTATAACTATTTATCTCGGTTTTTTTAAATAGGAAAATTCAAGAAAAATAATTTTAGTGTTTGGATCTCATATTTTAATTTCGGTAAGGACCATCAAGAAATCACATTGATTTGAATGAATTTTGATCTGAATTTTCTTATGGATGATAAGTTCATTGAAATCAACATGAATAAAATTTGAAAAAATTTCAAGTATTATAACTATTTATCTCGGTTTTTTTAAATAGGAAAATTCAAGAAAAATAGTTTTAGTGTTTGAAAAATTCCAATATTTTGATAAATTTTATTTATATAAATATTTTGATAAATTTATTCTCCACACAAAAATTCAGATCAAAATTCATTCAAATCGATGTAATTTCATGATGATCTTTACCGAAATTAAAATAAAAAATATATTATGAGAAACTCACCGTATATTATATTAAATTTTTACTTTGACCTGTAAGCCAAACAAAATTTTTTGATTAACAAGACGAACTTTATTTTCGAACTCCCCTAACTAGATCAATCTTATCTTATTAAAAGTCTTAGTTATTGATTTCGAGAATAATAGGAAATAGAAATAAGAACATAGATTCACACAAAATACCAAAACTACACCTCCGGACCTCCCTCCTATTTATAGTCAATGAAAGCTAATCTAATTAACATGGAAATTAAATAAATGAATTACATCATAACATCAATATAATTATAATTTTATGGTGATCTTTATCAAAATTAAAATAAAAAAATCTACTTAAGAAACTCACGGTATATTATATTAAATTTTTACTTTGACCTGTAAGCCAAACAAAATTTTTTGATTAACGAGACGAACTTTATTTTTGGACTCCCTGACTAGATCAATCTTATCTTATTAAAAGTCTTAATTATTGATTTCGAGAATAATAGGAAATAGAAATAAGAACATAGATTCACACAAAATACCAAGACTACACCTCCGGTCCTCCCTCCTATTTATAGTCAATGAAAGCTAATCTAATTAACATGGAAATTAAATAAATGAATTACATCATAACATCAATATCCCAAAATAGATACACGTCATTCATATTCGTCAAAATAATGCATCACTTATCTCTCCACTTTTCTATTAATCCTGTAAAAGAAAGATCCTCCTTCTTGTTATAAAACAAAATGAAAAGATAGATCTCGGACCAGAGAGAATGAAATTTGCACTCGTTTATTAAGCTGGTTGCTTTTGCTCTACAAGATAGATCTCGGTACAAAACTGATTTACAATAGAAAAACACACACCCGCATATATATATATATATATATATATATATAGCCAAACAAAGTATGGAGCATTGTTGCAATTTTGCACCCTTTATTTTTCACCATCCGACACATGTCACATGCATTGGCATGTGTCCTTGACATGTGACCCTTCTTGAATATGGTGGAAGCCACAAAATTTACAATACTCTCCCGTGCATTCCATCATTTGTATCTTAGTTTGCTAGGAAAAACCCAGTGAGACAAAAACCTTAACAAAAGTATATACAATGATCTTCTAGATCAAGTGGTGTAAATGTGTTTAGAACTGCCTCATTAAAACTTTTCCGGTAAAACTCAATGGGACAAAATCCGGTAGAAGGAAAAAGAGTACAGTACACATATGTCTATTCAAAATTGTGCTCCCCCTGATTGGATGATCTCCATGAATGAAACTTCAATATCAATCCTGTAATTTACACAGCCGATGCATGCCAATTCCATATTCCATTTTTTCAAAAGTTGATGTAGGCAATGTTTTGGTAAACAGATCCGCCAGATTATCTGTAGAACGTATTTATTTAACATCAATTGGTCGGCTCTGTTGAAGTTCATGAGTATAAAATTATTTAGGAGAAATATGTTTGGTTTTATCTCCTTTGATATAGCCTCCTCTAATTTGAGTATCTTCAAATATTGGTGTCGGCATTCCTGTAGATAATGAAAGTCCACATGTATTTTGAATATAAATAACTGACCTTAGCCACACACATTCTCAGCTTGTTTCATGAAGTGCAATGATCTTAGAATGATTAGAGGATGTTGCAACAAAAGTTTGTTTTAACAAAAGTTTGTTTTGTGTAGAGCCAGGAGATTGTTGTGCCATTATAGGTAAAAATATATCCCGTTTGTGAACGAGTTTTATGGGGATCAGATAGATACCCGGCATCACTATAACCAAATAAACCTAAAAAGTTGTTAGATTTTGAATAATATAATCCAAAATCTTTTCAACATATGTTAATTGATGGATATGTATTATGTTTGATTTATGCTCAATTTTCAGGTCGAGATAATATTTTCTCTCTCATGTCTATCATTTAAAATTCATTTTATCAAATATTCAGCGGTTTTCAAGAGCTCTTCAAGAGTTCCAAATCAACATAAACTGTGAGTATAGAAAATCCAGATTCTGATTTCTTTATGAAGACATATGAGTATATTATATCCTTATTTTATCGGATATTTACTAAAACGGTTATATCACATCCGTCCAGGTTGTTTTTAATCCATATAACAATTTTTGTAGGTTCATTAAATACAGATTACGAGATCTTGATTTACATGTTTCTAGCATTTTAAATCCTTCCGAGATTATAAATATCTGCATTAAGTGAATCATATAGATAAATGATTACTACGTCTAGAGGACGTATTTCAAGCCTTGTAAAGACAGCCAAATTTATCAAAAATTCAAAACGTAATTGTATTCATCATTGTTGAATATAAAGTTTTGTGAGAAACCTTGTACTATGAGTCGTGTCTCATATCTCACAATCTCGTTTTTCTCATTACGTTTTTCGTATAAAGACCTTTTAGTATCCAACTAGTTTGACATCTTCAGGTGTTTGGAGAACTATTGGTCAAAATACTTTATGTTTGGCTTTATAAAGTCAATTCTTCTTGAATTGCTTCTTTTCATTTAGGCTAATCATGTCTTTGTCTACAATCATCGATACTATGAGTTTCATAATCATCATTTCAGTAGCTACTGTATTTGAAAATGTATCACTGATGATTGTTTCTTCACTATTCCACATTTCTCATGTATGATTTATAGAAATTTATTAATTCTTATATTCTTGTATCTTTGTAGAGATTTCTTCAATTTCAATAGATGTAGTCATTTCATAGATTCGTGTCTCTTTAAATATATCAGACTTTATTGAGTTGATTTAGAGAAAGTTGATTTATTTATAACTTGAGCTTTGTTTATAGTAGAATCCTGATAACAATATCTTTCAAAGGTTCATAAACTTATGATATGCATCAGATGATTTATTTATTGCATTTTACTCAGATCATTCTTCAGGAACAATCACCCGGCCAGGTTTGTGAGATAGCAACTTATAAAATTTTGTCACTTTTATTATATCAAGTAACTGATTAATAATTATTTGATGATCAATTATCTTTCATATTTGACTGATACGAAGACTAAAATGAGACACATTTATATATATATATATATATATATATATATATATATTATTGAACTGATATCTTTATTTTGTATAAGAGTGACTTTTTCTCTTCTGGAGAAAATTCCAGATATGCAATAAAGGCATGCACAATATAATCAAATATCTTTAAAATGAGCATGTCTATGATCAATTACAAGTTGTAATGGTAAATAACGATAATAAGCAGTGGGTCAGAGATGAATAGAATGTCTCCATATAGAAATTGGTAATTGTATCGAAATAATAGAGTTCTCATAATTACCTGGAGACGCTTGATAAGTGACTTTGCTAATTCATTCTGAGTATGAACATGTGGAACTAGATGTTCAACATTAATCCCAACTGATCTGCAATATTCATTAAATGTCTTGAAAGTAAATTTATCAGTATTATCAAGGCATATTGACTTAATCGGATGATCGAAAAAATGTGTCTGGAGCGTAATAATTTGTGCAAGTAATCTTGCAAAAGAAACATTATGTGTTGATAATAAGCAAAGGTGTAACCATTTAATGGATGTATCAACTAGGACCATAAAATAGCAGAGCGGTCCACTTGGTGGATGAATAGGTCCACATATGTCCCCTTGAATCCTTTGTAGGAGTGACGGGGATTCAAAACCAACCTTAGAATGGGATGATTTTATTACTAATTTCCCTTTTGAACATGTAGTACATAAATTTTCATGGGATAAAAGAATCTTCTAGTTCTTTAATGGATGTCCATGAGAATTTTCAATGATTCTACGCATTATTGTAGATCCCAGGTGACCAAGACGGTTATGGCAAAGCATAAATATTTTAGGGTCTAAGAACTTCTGGTTCATAACTATATAAACTTCTACACCTCTTATAAGAGTGTAATATTAATATAATCCAGATGATAAAGCACACAGTCTTTCCATAATGAGTTTCTAGCCTGAATCATGAGAAGTAATGCACATATACTCAATATTCTCATCATTTATAATTTCTATGTGATAGCCATATTTTAGTATTGTTTGGTAACAATATCATGGCTCTACCGGAGCCTTCTATTAGATCTGCTGGACCTAATATTGTATTAACATTTGATTTAAGCAAGGTTAAATTCAGAAAGTATTTCTGATTCCGCAGAATTGTATGTGTCGTTGCACTATCGGCTAGACAAATATCTCTTGTATCTTACTTTTCAATATCACTCAATTCACCGTTTAAAGACATATCTATTCACAAAGAAAAATAAAGTGCATATTAAACAAAGTGATCAAAAGTATAAACATATAGATATGAAAATATATGACTTCATAAAACAAAATCATGAATCATATTGATTTTTCGAACTTTCGGTTCGACCATGAACTGCAGGTTCATAAAATTTAGATAACCTCAGGTTCTAAATAGAAATTACAAATTGACTTTCTAAATGAAAGAATTGTAACTTGATCCAATTCAGAATTTCTGGTTCTAATAAACTTTGACATAAAAGTTTTAATATTACAATTAAATTGAATTCAGAGCTTCAAGTCTGATTAGAACTTCATGTTTTTATTGAAATTTAAAATTTAGAATTTCAGATTTTGATCAGTTTGTAAAACCGCACCAACTTAAATATTATAATGATAAATCCAGAAACTTTAGATTCTGGTTAGTCGGTCTAGCCGAGCTTGGTTTAAATTCTAGAAACTTAATGATTAACCTAGTTCGGCTCAACACACAATTTATACAAATCCAGAAACTTCAGGTTATGGTTAGTTGGCATACTCAGATACATAAATTGCATAAAATTAAATAGATGCATGTTATAATAAAATTGAACTAGCAGATAAAGTAATAACTGAGATAAATGAACATGGAGATAAGTAATAATATGAGATAGACTAAAGGGAGAAATAGTTACTGCTTGTGTAAAATAAGACAAAACGAGAGAATAAATGAAAGAGAGGAAAAATAATATGAGATAACATGAGATAAAATGAAAGGGGAGTAGAATTGTTATTGCCTTTGTTATTGATGATTCGAGATTACATCCTGACCACACAATTTCAGATGTGTAGTGATTTTGAATAAAGCAGAATTATACTTAGATCTATACTTAGATCTATACCTGGCATTTGGTAATGCAACATCGGGTTGGTTATCAAATCGATCTTTTAATTCTTGTTATAGAACTTCTGGTTCTGTGACAGTTAGATATTGGGCTTTCAGATCCTCATGCAAATGGTGATGGATAATAACCATGGCAGTAGATTTGTCTTGTTCATATGACAAAAATCAGAGGAATTTAAATCTTCAAATATATAAAAGAATATCTGTAAGTAAATAAATCCAAAAGCTTCAGGTTCCGGTAATAATAAATAAATTCATAAACTTCGGGTTCTAGATGGGTGACCAAATTGTTTAGATAAAAATCACAAAATAAAATGCGTAATAATAAATGCGAAAAAAGTAAATCCAGAACTGCAGGTTCTGGTAGGTTGGCATAGCTAGGTTCTGGTAGGTTGGCATAGCTAATCTCATAACATCGTATAAATAAATAAATGCAAGAAAGTAAATCACGTAAAAGTAAATAAAATGTGAGAAAGTAAATTGCGTAAAAATAAAATGCGAGAAAGTAATTTCAGAACTGCAGGTTCTGATACTAATAAATAAAAATCTAGAAGCTTCAGGTTCTAGTAATAATAAATTCAGAAGCTTCAAGTTCTGATAATAAATCTATGAACTTCATGTTCTTGTGTAATAAATTCAGAACTTCAAGTTCTGGAAATAACAGCATCGTGTTGATAACGTATTATAAAACAAAATGAAAATATGAAATGAAAATAAATATCAAGGCACAAATGACAGAATAATATACACTGATAGATGAAGAGAATCACTGACTTTTTATTGCTTCTCATCGGACCAGAGAGAATGAAATTTGCACTCATTTATTAAGCTGGTTGCTTCTGCTCTACAAGATAGATCTCGGTACAAAACTGATTTACAATAGAAAACCCCACATATATATATATATATATATATATATATATATATAAAGGCAAAGAAAGTATGGAGCATTGTTGCAATTTTGCAACTTTTATTTTTCACCATCCGACACATGTCACATGCATGGGCATGTGTCCCTGACATGTGTCCCTTCTTTAATATGATGGAAGCCACCAAATTTACAATACTTAATAAATTGTTAATGTTTTTATATTAGATTACATTATCACAATCTCATTTTAGTGCAAGTTTAATTTAAAAAAATTAGTTTATATAAAAGGGTAGTGTTATAGTATCTTTACTCTTTAGTGGTATATACAAATTTAAATCCTCAAAAGTTAACACCTCAACGTTTGAGAATTGTTGTCAAAGATTACTAAAATTTATGATTGTGTAGCTCAAAATGGTACAGTTTATTTAAATCAAAAATATAATTCTACCATATTTTTTTTCACGGTTCATGCTCGTTTTTATTTCACAAACATTTAGTATTTATATATACCTCATATATCAAGATGGTAAATACTCTTTTTCTCTTTCTTTTTTTTTTCTCTACATATTGAAACAAATTACGGTGTGTTCAATGTTAATCTAAGGGGGGGAATAGATTTTATCCGATTTTGCCCAATTTTCGTTATTAGTCAAATTGACGAAAATACCCTTAACTAGTCACAATAATATATCAAGTGTATAAAGTGTGAAATTGTAAATGATACAAGATATTTACGTGGAAACCCTCATGGAAAAAACCACGAGCTAATAAGTGCGCTACACTCGAACCTCGAATCCACTAAATGTGATAACGATTACAACATAATCCCGGTATGAGTGAACCTAGTCCAATTGCTTGAGTGACCATCTAATCCCGGTGTAGCGACCTAATCCCGATCAATCACACAAAACTTACTTTCTCTTAAAAGATAAAACATCCTATGTGAATATATGATAATATACAAGGAACAAACAAGGCTAGAGAACCTTAGATGCTTATCTAGAATGAGAATATGACAACTAATTCATTCCTAGATATCAAGAGCTAAATGACATGTCAAAAAGCTTAACTAAACATAGATTAAGAAAACCTAGAAAGCTATAACAATAAACACTCAATCATGTCAACATAACAATATCTATTTTGTATCTAGAATATATTCTAAGAGTATACAAATAATAAAAGAGATGTCTATGGTAAATAAAACACTAATTATATAAGATAATACTGAAGAACTTATCAAAGAGTGTGTGTTGACCAAAACCCATGCAAACAAGCATTCTGACTATGCTAGAAAATGCTAGATAAAGATATGATGCATATGAATATGGTTTTGAGTGTTTAGAGAATCAAAGAAGAAGAAAGATGGATTCTTTAATTCACTTCTCTCTCTCTAAATGCTCTCAATCATAAAAATGAGATTTTGAAAGTTAAAGAAAAGTTCTTGGGAGATTTCTCTCTTAAAAATATTTGTCTCTCAAAAATATTTGTCTCTCAAAAGTATATTTTTTGCTCTCTTGATTTGCGGCCAAATGAAGAGAAGAAAATATATATGTATGTTTAGGTTTTCAACAAAACAAAACTGCACCGTTTAACATATATATAATTTTACAATCAAAACGCAGAGTATTTGGATGTTGAATTGTAAAAGACAAAGGAGAGTAATCCAGTGTGGTGAGCTCAAGTGAGAGAAAATCAAGAGGTCCACTTATTTAACAAGTCAAATCAACTCATGCAATAAGTCAACACATAAAAGAGATCACATGCAATCTTTAAAGCACCCAATAATATTGCCTTGAAAAGCCAACAAAGAGAAGTGAAAATCAGATGTGTGGCGTGAGGCAAACGCGTGTTTGGCGTGAGGTTGGCGTGTGGCAAACGTGGGCGGTGTGCTCCTCTCACGCCAAGCCTGTCTTGGTGTGGCTTTCATACCACATCAAGCCGACTTCCGTTCCGAACGATTTTCAGTCCAGTTTTGATCTCGGAACTCGGAATTCAATTCCGTCTTTAGAATATAGACCCAGACTCAATTATAAAAATGGAACATTACATAACTTTCCACTCTAAGCTTGAAATTGAATTCCGATTTTCGATAAAAACACAGAATGTCCCAAGTGTGTCGGAAATTATCTGAAACATATAGACAAGTCTCCGAATCGCTCGGAACTCATCTATAGACAAATCCACACATAAAAATATAACAAAGAAGTGCCAATGTGGAATGTGACATTTGAAGAGTATGCACACATATGCAAATATGATAAGTGTGTGTGTGCAACTAAATCTCTTCAATGAAAAATAAGCACTAAATATATACCTTTGGAATGCTTGTCACCTTGAGGTCTTGATAGGGTCTTTGAGCTTGATCATCAATAACCTAAACTACCATTACAATTCAAACCCCAACATGTGGTTTGTCCACGAAATAAACCAATCAAAATATGGAAATCCTTATACACATGAAAATGATGGACTTCTCTTTGAGTTTCTTTCATTACTAATCCAGTAAGACTAATCAAATAAATTCTCTATTTTTTAGGTGAATTAAATCTCAGTTAATATATATTTTACCCTAAAATCAACCATTGATTGTTGTTATAAAATCATAATAAAATTTTCCTTCAATTTATCATTAGCCAAACGGAGTAAAAATAATAATAATAAATAATAAAAAACTATAAAAGACAAAAGAAAGTATATGATATGGGTATAGATCCATTCGTAATGAAGAGACGAATTCTACCTGATTGAAATTTTTAGGGTCGAAACAATGATAAGATACATAGGTGATCAGAGAAAAAAATAGAAAAAAGAAAGCCATAGATGAGAGAGAAATAATAAAATTACAACATTAGTTATTTTAGGTTAAGTTTGTATTTAATGATTAAAAGTCAATCTTCAAATTTGATTATTGAAAAAACAATTTGATTATTGATTAAAGCAACCGCTAAATTTTAGTGATTTTATCAATTAATAATTAAATTTTGATTACTCTCAAACTTTTGAGGATATCATTAAAGATGCACCGGTTAAAAACACATAAGTTTCTTTTATCGGAAACTCAATCACAGTATTTATTTTAAAAATACAATAAATGTTGTAGTCAACTTTCCTTCCATAGTAACCTTTTGTGTTTTTACCTTTTAACTTGTGAACAGACATATGTTAACACTACCATAAAGAAAATATTAGACTCAATAATGTGCACAAATGCACAATCCACAATGTCAAGACTCAAGACAAGCCTTTTTATTTATTTATTTTTTAAGAAGTTTAATTAATATAGATAGTTTAGTTTATATAAAATATTAGATATTATTGGATTTTTTTTTCCTTCCTCTCCTCTTAACTTTCATATAAAAATAATAATAATAAAAAAAAAATCCTTGTTCTTAAAAGGAAACGTGCACAATGTTTAAGACATACCCTTGTAATGCATCTCTTCTTTCCTCATTAGTAGTGGATTCGAGTTTCAATTATGAGTATTTTACAAGTATATGTGAACAGTTTTCTATTCGGTATTATGAGAATAGATATCTTTAAAAATAAATATTCAGACCATACACGTACATAATATTTTACGATGGACTCCTAACTCGTACGGTGTAAGAATTTATTACGACACTTAAAAAAAATGTTTTTAATAAAATATTTATTAAAACAAAGTAGTTTCCATATAAATGAGTTAGGTCATATTAACTTACTTAAATGTGTGTAAATTACCTTATTGGTTAAACATCTAACTATTCATTTTCCTTTATACTAAGTAGTTTTCATCCACTCTAAGGCTCTCTTTGGTATTAACTTTTATGTTCAAATCAATTTATTTAATAATTTTGATATAGGAAAATTATTTTTTAAAATTTTAAAAAGTCATTATTTGATATTTTGGGATTGATTTAACGGCAATTTTGTTAAGCATGTGATGGCAAAGTACAGTGGTTTTTTCTTTTTTGAAATGCCACATACGATGTTGATAATTTAAACCTGAAACATTGACAAATTAAATGAACGCTCCACGTTGGACCGTAAAAATAATGAAATCACATAGCATATCAATTTTATTTTTTGAAGTACAGATCAATTTTAAACTAACAAGAAATAAAAACATGAACTAGCCTAGCAGTGGTTAATTTGTCAGTCTCTTACTTTCTCTGTAAACATGGCACATCTGACAACACCAATCAGCTCCTATGAAGTGAATTGGCTTTTGTTTGTTTGTTTTATTTTTTTTTGGGGGTGGGGGGTGTGGGGTTGGGGATTTATGGTCACATGAAATTAACGAAATCACTAAGTATATCCGTTTTATTTTTTGAAATACATATCAAATTGTTTTTTTAAGAACTAACCTATCAGTGGTTAGACCTTTACATCATCACCATAACACCAAAGACATTGAGAGGTGAAGATTCATAACATGCCCCAAACTGATAAGACATTATACAAGTTTGTTACTTTCTCTACAAACATGACCCACTTGAGAACACCAATCAGCTCCTATGAAGTGAAAATAATGAAATCACAGAACATATCAGTTATATTTTTTGAAGTATAGAAACATGAACTAGCCTAGCAATGGTTAGACCTTTACATCATCATCATCACACCAAGGACATTGGGAGGAGGATCTTCCAAGAAAACAATCACAAGATTCATAGCATGCCCCAAAATGACAAGGTAATTTCCCAGTCTATTACTTTCTCTGTAAACATGGCACATCCAACAACACCAATCAGCTCCTATGAAGTGGTTTGTTTTTTTTAATGGAAATACAAATGCTACTTTAGTCTGCACGTGAGGTGGGACTATTTGTTATTGGTCTCAAATCTAAATAGGTCTTAAAAGGGTAAATGAGATGATTTGTTTGTTTTTGGCATTATCGTCACGTGAAAATAATGAAATCATAGAGCATATCAGTTTTATTTTTTGAAGTACAAATCAATTTTTAAGCTAACAAGAAATAGAAACATGAACTAGCCAAGCAGTGGTTTTGACCTTTACACCAAGGACATTGGGAGGAGGATCTTCCAAGAAAGCAATCTCAGGATTCATAGTATTGAATACCGATTTTTATCTCAGGATTCTAAGAAAGCAATTTGTTTTTTTTTTATTTTTTATTTTTATTTTTTCATTTTTTTTTATTTTATAGACTATCAAGATGACCGTTTACTTTAAAATGATCTTTTAGACAATTATTTGAGTGACAGATTCGACTAATAATTATTTATTGGATACCTTATTAATAAGTTGTGTTTTAAATAAAAGCACTGAATACCGATTTTAATGAATTTTAATCTAAATTTTTTTATGGATGATACGTTTAATGAAATCGATCTATTTGTAAACAAAATTTGAAAAAATTTCAAGAACTTTAACTATTTTTAACTATTTTTAAATTTTTATTGTTTGTCACCCCCTTTTTTGATGCTTCATATTCAACAAAATTGGGAAAATATTTTTATATTTAAATATTACATAAGTGTTATTTAATTATTCTAAAAATTAAAAAATATATTATATAATTAACAAATTAACAAGTGTCATAACATAAAATTAATAACAAAACATTATCAGACCAAAAATAAATACGTCAAATCAAAGTGTCAAACATAGAAAAAAAAAACAGTGTCAGAAATAAATAAATAAAAGTCATATTGTAAAAGTTATAGAAAAGAAGAGTAATTATATTTTATTTATTAATAAAATATTTATATAAAAAAAAAAAAAAAAAAAAAAAAAAAAAAACAATATATAAAAGAAAGGAGAGCAGTTAATTATCATGACGATATATAAAAAACCAATAATACATCATGACGATACCTAATATTGTCATGTTGGTACTTAATTATCTTTTCGGATACGACTTTTTAGGATATGAGTTGAATTTGACTTTTGTTGAACATATGAGTTGGTTTAGGTTGTATGAATTTTATTTTTAAGTAATCCAATCCAATCCAATCAAATCCAATCAAATCCAATTCAAATCAATCTTTAATCGGTTTATTCAATGACAAATAGATTTATATATATACGGAAATTTTTATATGAGGATGCACTTGTCAAATCACTTTTATAAATGAGTGGCTTACATTCAATATCTTGATAAAGTTATATAAGGATGTTATGATAGGAACGAGACCGATATACAAAAATTTTCATATGAGGATGCTATGATAGAATTATATAAGGACATTGAATGTGAACCACTCGTTTTACATACTTTGACTTTGTATGTATGCACTTGTCAAATCACTTTTATAAATAAGTGGTTCACATTCAATATCCTGATAAAATTATATAAGGATACCCTGATATGAACGAGACTGTATACATATATTTCATATGAGTAATTAAGTAAATCCATAAAGTTTGGATTGAGTTAGACGAGTTCATTCAGTTAAATAGATTTTGGCTCACCCTTAATCAAAACACTACCTTACCCCGTTTTTTTATTTGTTTGTTTTGTTTTTTTAATTAAGTCTTACTACATTTAAAGACTTTTGCTTCAGCACAAGTACTATCAAGAAGGACAGTTCTTTACACAAATTCATAGCTTCTTTTTTTAAAATTTTTTTATACAACATAGGTCCGGTGATTCAAACCTAATATTTTATTAGACTAAATAAACGTAGTTTACCAAAACAATTTTAAAAGTTTGTATTGATTAATTAAACATTTAGGATTTGAGTTGAAAAACACAATACAAATACAAATTGCTATCTTATATTTTGGATAATGGTAGATATCCAATACTTTTATCCATCATTTTTATATAACTTGACTCGTGGCAGTTGACTAGATACTTCCTTGTCAGCTGCCACGTCATCACACTGCCACATAATCACACTTCCTAATCTTTTCCAAATCATAATTTTTAACTCCATTCAACAATCTTTTTCAAACCCTAAATTTTAACTCTATTCAATTTCTAAATAATTTAATCCCAATGAAACACTTAATCTGCTTTCCCATTCCAACTCTGTCTTGTCTCTCTCTCTCTCTCCAACCTTTCATAATATAAATTTTTTTTTTTTTTTTTTTTTTGTATGTGATTTTTTCATCTGGTTTTTGTTGTCCAATTCGGCAAATGGATTATAATAATTATGTAATTATGTTTGCCTCTTTCCAGTTTGGCTGTTGGCGCTGGGTGCAGAGTGTTTGGCCCCAGATTCCATAAGGAAGAAAATTGATTTTATGAAGAACCAGATGAAAACATTATAAATAATAATATAAAAAAAACAATAAATTTTTTCAATGATCTAAGAAAAATTAATAATGATATAATCTTGATGATCTCGTTAAGATCCAATCGATTGGATTTGATTTATTTATTTATTTTTATTTTTTAAAATGATCCGCACAACCATCTCTTCCTTTTCAATTTTATTTTATTTTTTTATATTTTAAAAAATCAGACCAAAAAAAATTGATATTACGAAGAGTTAGATGGAGAGACCAGATACCACTCTCCCTTGTGGACTTGGTGGTGTGATAAATGCAAGTGTTTCTCATAAGTCATACCACCCAGGTTCAAGGATGCTTTGGTACTGAATACATCATCAAACCAAAAGATAGAGAGACCCAATGAAGTGTTTCATTGGGATTAAATTATTTAGAAATTGAATGAAGTTAAAAATTAGGGTTCAGAAAAGATTGTTGAATGGAGTTAAAAATTAGGATTTGGAAGAGATTAGAAAGTGTGATGATGTGGAGGTGTAATGACGTGGCAGCTGACAAGAAAGTGTCCAGTCAACTGTCACGTCAAGTTGGACGTAAATAATTGATAAAAGTGTTGGATCTCTACAATTATCCCTTATATTTTAGGAAGAATTGTAAATAATTCTCTCGACTTTTGATAAAACACCAAATCAAACTCAATTATTAAAAAACCCCCTACCATAGTACCATTACTTGAATGTTAGTTGACTTTATTTAAATCAAATATGACAATTTAAATCCTGTAAAAGAATATGGGAAAAAAAAAAAATTTCTTAAAACAACAATTTTTATATTATAAATAAAAAATTAAAAATAAAATCGATAAATTAAAAAATTAAAAATAAAAACCAAATAATATTTGATATAGAAACAAAAACTATGGAATAGACATGCACATTGCGAAGATGGATCATGTAACCAAATCTATGTAGGTCAGGACAAAGATTAGATTAGCAGAAGATCTAAATTCGTTTTTGAATATCTCATCCATACATTTTTTATATTTTAAAATAATTTTGTTTTATTTCAATTTTTTAATGATTTTATTGTTTTGTTACAGCATATTTTTAAATATTTAATTTTTTCATTTTTAATTATTTTGTTTTTTCCCATTATTTTGTAGATAGAAAAAATCACTTAAATTATCACATTTCATTAGTTGTAATTAAAGTCAACTATCGGTTAACTAATGGTAGAGGGTTTTTCTTTTTATTTTTTATTTTTTATTTTATATTTTATTTTTATTTTCTTATGATTATTCAAACTAGAGAGTTTGATTTGGTATTTAATCAAATGTCAGGGGTTATTTACGATACTCAGTAGATTTCAAACACCATGCAAAAAGTCAAATTAAAATTGAATTTTGGATTCAATTTTATTTTTTAATCTCTTGAAATTAAAAAAAATAATTTTCTTAAAGCTAATATAAAATATTTATGAAACATGTTAATAATACAATTAAAATTAAAAACGGTTTAGATCAGGAATGAGACTTCGATTCTCAAAAGGTTTATGAATGAGTTTAACAAAATTACTAGTAAATAAGAATTCAATAATATTATACGATCTAAAAAAGTAGTCTAAAATTCAATTTAAATGATATAACAAGTGATTTATCATTATCTTATTATTTATCACATCATCCCTTCATCTATACGATAATATTTTAGATTTGGGTTTCTATACCCGCATGTATATAAAAATAACATTAAAATGATGTAAAACAATCAAGGCAATGTGTTAGACTATTTTTTATTTATTTATTTATTTATATTTATTATAATATTTTGAAATTGAGAGAAGGAAGATGACTCGAACTCGGTCAGAACTTGTTCGACAAAGGTTGGCGTAAGTGGGCTGCTTTTAACAAACTCTTTTTATTTATTTAATATTTGATATCCTCTTTCCTGCCTCGTTTCCATCCTTGCTGCTTCCTCCTCTCTCTCTCTCTCTCTCTCTCTCTCTCTCTCACTCTCTATAAATTCAATTCAAACAATTCAAAACCACTACCTCTTTGAAAGGCCCTTAGCTAGAATTAGAGAATTCAACGTAGAATTAGGAAAACAATAATGGCTTCTCTCACCCTCTCTTCTCCTTCAACAGCAGCTCTCTCTCGCCCTCTGTGAGTTCCTCTTCTTCTTTTCCATTAATTTCTTTATGCTCAAAACCCGTTTTGGCTTTTCTTTCCAATTTTTGTTTTCAACTTGGCTTGTGTTTCTAGTCATTGGGTTCTCTTTATATCCACTGTTTATTTTGTGTGTGATTTCTTTAAACTGTGATCGGAAGATGGGTTTCTCTTATATTGGTTAGATCCAACGGTTCTCATTAAGCTTGCAATTTATCTGCCTCTCTGTGTGTGATTTTGTTAATAAAATTCATGGCCAGTTTTTTCAATGCAAAAGTTGGAAACTGCAACTTTACCGAGTCAAATGCATGTGTCAAACTCTATTTCTGATATTCAAATTAGAATTCGATTTCTATTCTTGCCTACATTTGTTAGTCAACCAATTGTTCAATTTGTGATCATCTTGGCTGATATAGAATTTTCCCTGTTCTCCTTGTGTATGAGAATTTCATGTTTTATATTCTAATTAAGTTGGAGGAGCTTGTTTCTGCTCTCTTTTAGATTCGATTAGACACGATTTTTATAAACTTTGAGAGATTCTAAGTAAAAAATCAATGACATGGGTCAGCTAAGTAAGTCTTAATCTTTTAATAACAATTGCCAACAGATCTTATTTCACAAAAATTCCTAGTTGATTGTTTTAAAAAGATTCTACGCTAGCTATATAAATCTCAACACTCCATGTATTTTTGGGATTTATAGGTCGAAGCTTGAATGTATCTTTAGCTCATTGGACTTCAGAAACCTTAACTGATCATGCAATAGTTTGTACCCTGTTTGGTAGTTGTTCTTGTATTAATTCTCATGTCTTCTCATTTTGGGTACATCAAAATCTTATGGACTTTTCTTCTATGCAGAGAAAGTAAAAAATTTAGACATTTCAATGGATTGCACAGTACGAATTCTTTGTTGGCAAATGGGCACACTTCAAACTTGGCCATGATACAGCAAGGTACTAAATCATCCATTAGTATCAAAGGTGTGGGCAAAAGTAGAGCTATGCTGATATCCGGTGGAGGTGATCTACTGTCCAATCTCAATGGAAAAAAAATAACAGCAAAAAGTACTCTTGTTGATGGTCAATCGGTTGTGATTGAGGAACAGCCTGATGCAACAGAATTCAGCGCCTTATCAGCAGATACTACTCTTGAAGCTATTGAATTTGCAAACGATAATGCTGAAGACATGGATTTCCCCATAGAAGGCTTTTCTTCCATCCCTGAGGCCATTGAAGACATCCGCCAAGGAAAGGTAGATTGTTTCTTAAGTTTGAAATGATCTGACATCTTGTTATGTATATGTTTATTTTTCTTGCATATGATTTTATATATTTATTTTCCATTTACTAATTGGAATTTGCACTGCAGCTTGTATTGGTTGTTGATGATGAAGATAGAGAAAATGAAGGAGATCTAATAATGGCAGCACAATTAGCAACACCTGAAGCTATGGCATTTATTGTCAAACATGGGACTGGAATAGTTTGTGTGAGCATGAAAGGTGAAGACCTGGAGAGGTTGAACCTTCCTTTGATGGTATCAACAAAAGAAAATGAAGAGAAACTTTGTACCGCTTTCACTGTGACAGTGGTATGTGTCCGGTGTACCTGTGTAATATATGTTTTATTTTCATATACATAATGTCATAATGTATTATATGGTTTGCAATACTGTCAAATATAAAATGATTTACCACCCTGCAAAGTAAAGTAATCCTTACCACCCTTTTCCTGAAAATAAATAAATAAATAAATAAATAAATAAATGAGAAAAAAAAATGTACTTTTCATGCTTGACGTGTGAAATGATTTTGGTAGCATTTGAGTTGAATTGTGAAAGGCACACCAGTCTACTAGAGTTATAGACCTTGAATTCGAAATATGTGAAGTATCCTCGATGCTTTGAACATGATGTTGTTAATCATGAAATCTCTTAAAAAGTTTGTACTATTGATTTGAGAAACATTTTTGTTATTCTTAATAACGGTATTAAGTTTTAATTCGGTTCATGCCTCTTTTTGACCAACTTTCGTACTAGCTACATCTTATTCTCAATGCTTAGCCTATCTTATAGTTTCGACATTTTCTAACTATGGTTTGCATGTCAATTCATTTTGAAGGATGCGAAAAATGGGACAAGTACAGGAGTATCAGCTCATGACAGGGCTACAACTGTGCTAGCTCTTGCTTCTGGGGATTCAAAACCTGAGGATTTCAACCGCCCAGGCCACATATTCCCTCTTAAGTACAGGGAAGGTGGTGTTTTGAAACGAGCTGGACATACAGAAGCTGCTGTTGATCTTGCCATGCTAGCCGGATTGGATCCTGTAGGAGTTCTATGTGAGGTTGTTGATGATGATGGTTCCATGGCTAGATTACCAAAACTTCGTGAATTTGCACAACGAGAGAACTTGAAAATAATATCCATTGCTGATTTAATAAGGTAAATTAGGGAACTTTACTTGCACTCATCTAATAGAGAATTTACGGTTAAGTTGATTCATCAATATCTTAACTTTTTTGTCATCATTTCAAACCTACTTTACAATGAAAGGAGTGATTGTTTTGCTAAATGGGTTGTGTTTCATCGGTCTTTTCTCTTCTTTCCTTTTCTTTGGTTTAATTGTGCATAAAACTTGAATCTAATTGCCATGAAAAGTTTTTATCTATTTGTATAATTAAGCGTAAATCTTCTCATTTTTGGATCAGTAAAATAGAAGTTATGAAAAAAAACCTAGGGTCAATAGTTTGGTACTAAATTTCAGTGAATTTAATAGTTTTCAACATAAATAAGCAAGCTCAACTTTCTAAGTTGTGTTAATATGTCCAAGATGAATAAAACAGACACAAGTTTTTTTTTTGAACAACCCAGTAATAGTAGATTTCTGGTCAAACTGGTTTTGTTGTCAAATCTAAGCGGTTTGTATGAAAGTTGGCAGCTGACAGTCCAATTAGAAGGATAATCATATCCTGACCATCTTGATGTCATGTCTGTTCAGGACAGCAAAGTACTATTACTCATGTCTTTTTGACCTTGATTGCCAATAACTATGTGTTAGTGTTCATTTAATGTGGTCCAGCATGTGATAAATGTAGTTAGAGGAGAAACCTACTTTTTATATGTAATCTCATGCTTTTCAAGTTTTAAAACATATAAGTGCATGTGGGATCTTTACTTATTTTTATTTTTATTTTTATTTTATAAAAAAAATTTAAAAAAATTAATGGATTGCTCCCCTATTTGTTAATGATCGGCAGGTATAGGAGGAAGACAGATAAATTAGTAGATCGTTCTTCAGCTGCACGGATCCCAACAATGTGGGGGCCATTTACGGCTTATTGTTATAGATCGATTTTAGATGGGATGGAGCATATTGCAATGGTTAAGGTAAGCAATGTTTGTGTTGATACTAAACTACTTGATGTAAACTTGAATACTTGATGTAGCTGAGATTCAATATGAGTGCTTTTTGAGATCCAGCTCAAAACCTTGCAGGAAGTCTATGTCATGATTCTACAGTTACCTGCATGTTAAATGGGTGGCTTGTAGTGATGCGCCTTTTGCTTAAAAGCATTGGCATAGACAAATATATGTGGAATGTGTCTTAGACAGTAATAGTAATCAGAAAAAAAATATGATGTGAATTACGACTTACTACTACCATTGAAATCATTGAATATGTTTGTCTAATCTTATAGTATATTTGTTCATTAATATTTTTTATTAGAAAAAGTAAATTTAATAGAAGCATGTGATTCAACAGGGTGACATTGGGGATGGGCAAGATATTCTAGTGAGGGTACACTCAGAATGTCTCACTGGAGATATATTTGGATCAGCCAGATGCGACTGTGGTAACCAGCTTGCCCTTGCAATGCAGCAGATTGAGGCTGCCGGCAAGGGTGTATTAGTTTATCTCCGTGGGCATGAGGGAAGAGGCATTGGTTTGGGCCACAAGCTTCGTGCTTATAACTTACAGGATGATGGACGTGATACGGTAGAAGCAAATGAGGAACTGGGACTGCCCGTTGATTCACGGGAATATGGCATTGGTGCACAGGTACTTCCAACTAGAATTAACATATCTGGTAGTGTTTGAAAGTTGCACTTGCAATGAAAGTTGTTCATTATACTTTTTCTTCATTCTTAAAGCTGCATCAGGTTTTAGTTTTAAAACATACATTTATATTTTTCTATGATCCTTAACCATATCCTCCCTTACAACAAGCTTCCTCTCCAACCATTTCCCTAGTTTGAACGAAGGTCTTCCACATAAAATGATGTGCCATAATCTATGTTATGCATATATTGTTTTTTCATCTTTTGATCTCAGTAATTTTGAAGCTTGGAGTGGAGAATATTCTAAAATATTTGGCATTAGGTTTAAGATCGTATCCCCAACATAACAAAAATAGATAATGAAGGAAAAAAGAAATGTTAAATCTTCTAAGACCAAAAATCCATTGGATCTGCAATCTAATGTGATTTACTTTGAAATCAAAATTAAATGAATGCTTTATTTGATTTTTTAATGGGTCAGAATTCTTATTGATGAGCAGATAGGATTAGAGATTCCAAAATTTATTGTTTGAAGCCATTCCATTCCTCGAATAAATACTATGATTAGCTGTACTTTCTATTTTTCTTCCATAAATCATTGCCTTCTAAAATGCAGATTTTAAGGGACCTGGGTGTTCTATCAATGAAGCTAATGACAAACAACCCTGCAAAGTACATTGGACTCAAGGGTTATGGTTTGACTATTGCGGGTAGGGTTCCTCTGGTAACTCCCACTACAGAGGAGAATAAGAGATATTTGGAGACCAAACGAGCGAAAATGGGCCACATCTATGGTTTAGGGTCTAATGGAAGCCTAAGCAATCTCATCAATGGCAATGGTAAAACAAGCATCAATGCTCCTTTTGATGCTGTATCTGACTCATTATAGGCCACTCTGCTGGTTTCTGATCCCACAATTCGATTATGAGATGGTGGGATGAACTCTGACATGACTGAAAGGTAACGTTATCATGTGAAGGGATTAAATATACAAGATTAGATTTATCTCTTATTGTCTTGTTCCACATTCAGTGCTACTATTTTGACGTGGATATGCAAAATTTCTTTAACAAAAATTTTGGTGACTCCACTGAGGAAGAAGCATCATTCTTTTTCACCCTATTTCCTAAGGTTTTAAATTAGGTGGAAGAAATGCCATTTATTGTATTAATTTACCTCTATGAAGAATCCTCCTTCTGGGCAATGTAATATTTGTTATTGATATTGATATTGGAGGCTTATGACCATGTATTATTTTATACAAGTTTTGACAGGATGGTTATCGATTAGATGGTGTGACAACTCGAAACTAGGAAATTGTCGGACTGAATAAGCGTCACATTGTTCGGTGGTTACTAGCTTCTGTTTGGGACTTGTTTAATGGTTTGGATCTCTTTTACATTTAGTATTATAGTATGGGTCAGAAGAAAAGGTTTTATGTAATTAAACTAAAGCAGAGAAAAATCTCATAATTACACTCACCCCTTATAACGTTGACTAACGGCAACAATAACGACAGGGAAGCAATTTGTTTTTTTTTTTTTATCTTCAATGGCATTTAATTAATGAAATTGAAATTTCAAACTTTGCCAAATGTGAAATACAAACAATATACTCAACGTGAAATACTTGTCAGCAGGGGTGTAGTTCAACTGATAGATGGATAAACGTTTTGAATCCTACCAATGATGAATTAATAGACATTGTCAATAAAAAAAAGAAAAAAAATTAAACCAATACGGAGGCATTTTAGACCTTTTACCTTCTAAATGGTTTATAACAATTAAAGTATTGAATATGATTAAAAACAAAATTTATATAATTGGAGAATATTGCATTGTCAAAAAAATTGTTCAAATTTATTATTCAATTGTGGATAAATGATCGGTAAAAAGCCATCATCATCATTCATCAATTAACTTGGCGCGGATCCAAAGGTGGTCTGCCAAGGTAAATCTCAAATAGGCATTGTCCCACCTCCAAAAAAAAAAAAAAAAAAAAAAAAAAAAAATCCAACTAATAATAACAAGAAATACAACCATAGAGAGATGGGAGAAATAGAGAGAAAGGATAGTGATCAGGGGCATAGATGAGACTTGAGAGGGAGAAAGTGAATCAATAGAAAGAAGTTAACTTTTAATTTTAATAACAGTTATTGAAAATTTATAAATTTAAATAATTACTACTTAACTTTTAATTAATAAATAGTTAAGACTTTTTATCAAAAGATATTGCTCATTATTTATTTATTTATTTTTTCCATTTCTGAATATTTAAATCTGTTTAGATATCAACCTCACATCATCACAAGAGGAGAGAGATGGCAGTCGAGAAAGGAAAGGTTCAGCGGAATTAGAGAAAGATAGAGAGATAGGCCATCCTCATGTCATTTTTCACTCATTTCGGATAATGTCTCTCACCACTTTATTTTTTCGATTAAAAATTCGTTGCATTATCTTTTAAACTTAATTACCATATTTATATTAGGGTAAGAAAACATCAATTAATTACTGAGTGAACACCGTCTAATGTGGTTAGATAATAAAGAGTGTTAATTTTTTCTTTTTGTTGAAAATATTTATTAATTCGGAACTATGTATTTTTTTAAAAACTTTCACCATTGGTGATGAGTCATTTGTCCAAGCTTCAAACTCGTCCATCTACCAGCTGAGCTACACTCCTATTGGCTAATAAAGAACATTAATTCAATATGACAATGTATCGAATTCGAGTAACCATAAATGATACATGTATGTGGACTGTGGCATATAAACAACCAAAAAAAAAAAAAAAAAAAAAAAAAATCATTATCATTTATTGACTGTTATCAAATAAATAAGAGAAGTTTAGTTTATTTTACAAACTATATGTCAATTTAAAAATTTGACTAAATTTATTTGTGCTTCAACATTTATCTATTTATTTCCTTACAATTTAAGAGTTGTCATCTACCTTGAATTTATTTACCTTCTTCACTATTGGATTGCAAAGAAATAAAAAGATTTACTTTGGAGGTTACGTACAAATTTAAATTAAATAAAAAAATTAAAGTTAATATAATTGGACCCTATTATATATAAAATAATAATAATAATTATAACAATCTCGATTGTTCGCCATCAATATATATTTATTTACCATTTTTAGTCATTTCAATTAAAAATTTTAGTTTTTAAATATTTTTATTAAAGTAAAAACTATAATTTAATACAATATTTATATTTATATTTTATTAAAACCATTTACCTTGAGTTATTTAACTAAAATTTTAATAAAATTTTAAAGGACTGAATTATTATAATGATTGAAAAATAAAACCATTTTTTTGATTAGCATAGGAATGACCCAACCATATTGGTTCTCTTGTATAATTATAAATTTGAAGGACAATTTTTAATGCTAGTGATCCTAAAAAGTTTTAGTTATGTTTTTATACAAGTATCAAGTATATAATAAAAATCCAATTGTTCAAAGAAAATGAAATTTTAGAAAATAATAAATAAGAAAATGATTAGAAATCTAGATGAAGTTCTTCTTATACATATCAATAAAATTATAATTAAATTCAAGTCATATCCAATTATCCTTTTTCTACAAGCCTCAAATTATGATAACTTTTTGGGATAATTACCCCGATACCATCAATTGGATCAACACTATCAAAATGACCATTAGATAGAGAATTGGTTTCAAAACGGCAATTTTTGACAAATGCTGTTACACTAATGGTCATTCCGTTATAACACCGTTAAGTCTTTCTAGAACTATTCTAGTGGCCATCAATTTGTTCACTTGATATCAAAATGACAATTATAATCTTTTTTTTTTTTTTTTTTTTTCAAAATTAAACTTTTAAAAATAAACCTCTTTTTATATCTCTTTTTATATGCATCAAATGGCCATCAAATTTGCTCTTTTTATATGCCTCTTCAAGAGGTTCGATTAAACGGGTACATGTTACGTCATCTATCTATGCATCTAAGAATTTATATATCATCGTTTCTTGATTACCTATTATAAATATCAATGATTATTAGAAAATACAGTATACAATACATGATAAGATGCGTACACGATGAGATTCTATATATTGATCGAACAGATATAAAGATAATACAGCTTTAAGATGTCCGCCTTATTAAGTCAATTAAAATTGAATATTATACATCGAATTGTTATCCTAAATATATGCAAATAATGTGATAATTAAGAATATATGTATGGATATATTATTCTTAGTGTGGACGTTCTAGAAAATGTGTTTGTCTAATCTCATATTTCAAGCTCTAAGAACACTAAAATTTATTTATTCAAATCTCAAAATTTCAATATGCATTTACAACTAAAACTCTATAAGGTATTAAGATGGAAAATACAATCTTTACCGAATATAATATTTTACATATGTCATCTTATCTACATTTCTGCAAGTACAACTTTCACACTTGTTCTTTAAGTTGGTATACTTGTGTAGGGAATTTTGGTATATTTGTGTAGTTTGGTAAGTAGTATTTGAAGTGTATGAAACATAAATTATATTGAATCAAATGAAGAATCCATTTTCTCTATTGTTTATGAATTGCTGCATTTTCTCTATTGAATGAAATTTTATTGTCTATGATTGCTTACTTTATTTTCTAATAGAATATAGATGAACATATAATGATCATTTTGATACCAATTAAGTAAATTGATGGCCAATAGAATAATTTTAGAAAAAGTGAGACAATTATAATGGTCATTTTGATATCAATTGATCAAATGGATAGCCACTAGAGTAATTCTGAAAAAAAAAAATGATTATAATGGTTATTTTGATACCAAGTGAACAAATTTATGGCCACTAGAGTAGTTTTAGAAAAACTTAATGGTGTTATAACATAATGTCCATTAGTGTAACATTGTTCACTGACAATGATCATTTTGAAACTAATTCCTCATCTAATGGCCATTTTGATAGTGATGACCCAAATTGATGGTCACCGGGGTAATTATCCCTAACTTAAAATTAAAAAAAAAAAAAAAACGAAAAAAAAAAATCCGAATAGACTCTATTATTTTCTCCTTAGCGCGCTAATATATATTTGTTAGTTTTTTAAATATTAGCCATTAGATTCAACCACATTGCATAAGTCAACCTTCACTTATGTATAATTAACGGCTAACATACAATGTACTGATATAAATACATCAGTGAGCACCGATAGGAAAACTACTATATATATATGTACAGTAGTAAAATTCTAAAGTTAATTTATAGCACTTTTTTCTTCCCTACTTTGTGATTGTCACTAAGTTAATAATTTGAGTTTAAATGATAATAAAGTATGATGATTGACAAAAATGTTAGCAACAGATTGATACGCAGAAGTGTTGTCGGATAACCACAAACAAACGATAATCAGTGTCTATGCAGAAAAATAAGATGGAAGAAGAAAATAAATCCAATCACACACAAAACACAAGATTACATGGAAACCTAAAAACAGGGAAAAAACCACGGTCGTCAGAACGACAAGAGAAATAATCCACTATGTAGTAATTTTGTACAACTACACACTAAAGATTCTCTCTAAACCCCAAATCCAATTACAACCAATGCCTACATATTTGCTCTAACTCTGGCTCAAGGCACATGAGGCCCTTAATCTACAAAATAACATATAATTACCGTCTATTTATACTAGAGCATTATGGAGTTTAAGACACACACGGAAACCTTTTTCTTCACGCACAAGACTTCTTGTTCAACGCAAAGTCCCTTTCTTATACGCACAAGACTTTCATATTCCGCACGAAAACAAACTCTTTTCTTTTTTGCACTAGAACTTCCCAAAAGAAAAACTTTCCTGATTCGCGCAAAAAACGCCATTATCGCGGTCTAGGCTGCAGTTTGCAACCCACACCATGTACATCAGAATATCATTGGAAACGACCGTTCAGAATACCAAGGTCTGCATCTCTTGTCTTTTCCACAGTTTGCACCGCGCTGATCTTACTGGAATTGACCGTGGTCTGCACTGCTGTTGGTGTACCGCGGACTGTGTCGTAGTTCCTTTCGGAATCTGATTCTTCTTCTTCAGTCTTCAAGCCCCCCTCAAACACGATCACCAACTTCTAAACGTTTCCCATATCTATAAGAAGTTTCTGCATTGGTTGAATAATGTTTAGTAATCATGGGAATACAAGCCATATATAACAACAAAGTTCCCCCATTTTTACTTTTATTCTTTTTTCTATACTTTTTTCTTTGATTTTTTTTTTTTTTCAAAAACCCTTCGTTGATGGACCTCATATGGAGGTTGAAAGGAGGTCGTTGAACGACCTCCAATGGGGCACCCGAGACTTATTCCCCAATTTTTATTTTTATTTTTTATATCTTTTTCTTCATCGACCTCCAATGGAAGTTTGACCTCCATTGATGGAGATGAGATGATCTCCATCAATGGAGGTTTTCCATCAATGGAGGTTTTTGAAAGAAAAAAAATGAGAGGAAGAAAGAGAGAGAAAATGAGAAAAGTAAAAAGAAAAAAAAAAGAGTAAAAGAATAAGTGGGGGCATTTTGGTCTCATCACCTACTTTGGTGCCAATAAAACATGAGTTAAGTAATAATGTAGTGCTAGTTTCAAAAGTTAAGTTGGATTTGGTTCTATTTATTCTTAGGGTGCGGATATTGCCACCTATAAATATGATAAGTACGCTCATATTTATAAGTACATAAATGTCTAAAATTTAAAATTAAATCATTACTATAAGCACCAATCCTAATGCCAATAGTACCCTTATTTAAATGAATGTATTCATTTTAATACATTTTATTTATAAATCCTCTTAAGTTATTAACACACCAAATTTTGTAAATAATAAATTCTTAAGTTCTCGGCTCGAAAACGCAATTGTAGTAAGTTACTAGCCATCAACAACTGTTTCCATCTTGAGGCATTCACTTATTATACAAAGTTTCACCCCATTAATATCACTAACCCTAAAGTTAGACAGACGGTAGATGTCAATGTGATGATCTAAATATAAAGCATTACTATGAGCTAATACTTTAAGAACCGTATTAGATATGGGTGTGCAAAAAACCGTAAACCAAACCGACCAACCCAACCCATAAAGTTTGGATTAGTTTGATTACAAATATAAAAAATGGATGGTTCGGGTTGTCTTTTGGACAAACCGATTAAAGGTGGTTTGGTTTGGGTTGAGTGAAATAATTCACCAAACCAAACCAAACCATATATTTTAGAAAGTAAAACTAAAATATAAAATCCACTTACGTTTTTTATTCAGTCCATGTTTTATAACCTTTACCAATTACTTTAAGCTTTTATAGTTTATTTATTTGTTTTGATACAATTCTTTTGATTGATTTATTTATTAGGGTTTCAAAAACATAAATACTGTCCAACATGTCTTTAATCAGAGTATATATATATGTATATATAATTAATATTTTATGTTATGATTTTTTATTTAAATATTTTTTATAATATAATACCAATAACAAAAAAAGATTTTTGAGTTCAAATCTAAACCGATAAACCAATCCAAACCAACCCGATCTTTTTTGGTTTGGTTTGAATCGGTCTGAAAAATCATATTGGTTTGGTTTGGGTTGAAATATAACCAAACCGATCCATATTTGTTTGGTTTGATATTAAGCTTTAGCCCAAGCCAAACCGAAAACACACACCCATAGTATCAGATATCTTCTCACCATTTACAAATCTCAAGCATGGGAGATTTTTTTTTTTGGCTATCTTTTTAAAAAAATATATATATTACTTCTCACTTTTTGTTTATTGATAGAGTTTATAACAAAAATTAAAAAAATAAAGAACTATGTACCATTATATGATCAAAGTCCCTTGAAAATTTCTTTTTCCATTATTTTGTTATATAATAACGGGGTAGTTTGATACTTGAAAAAGAATTATTGTTTAATTAGGGTTTAGTTTTTTTTTTTATATATATTTTTTATTAAATAAAGATATATAGTTGAAGATATGAGTGTATATAGTATTTGATTTATTTTTAATTAAACTAATTTGTTCTTATTGGTAAATTTCTATTGGGATATTTTTTTAATTAATAAAATATTAGTGTGCTTATTATATTTATGGGTGGCAATATTGACACCCTTATTCTTCTCAATTCTATATATATAAAAAAAAAAAAAAAAAAAAAAAAAATCCTTTTTATTTTCAATTTTTTTTAATAATGTTGTTGAGCAATTATGATTGCACGTCCAAGATATTTTGTAATTAGCGTACAACTATATGAAAAAGTTGTTAAGCAATTATCAAGCTCTTACGTTCAACTGTTGTTTTCGACTTTCGTTAATCATTTTCAAGAAATATTTCCTTTCATCATCATTCGAAACATATCATTTACCTTTTTGATATTGAATTTTTAACTTAAATACTGTTCTTGTAAAAAAAAAAAAAATAAAAAAAAAATAAATAAATACGGTTTATTAGTACTAAAATTAAATACATATGTCAGAAAGGTTTTTTTACAAGGGTTTTTTGTTTTACAAATGTTTTGAACGCATGAAAACTTATACCAAGGTGTTTATATCTTTTTTTATTTTATTTTTTATTACATTAACAACCGTCGGAGCTGGCGAGATGAGGCTCTGCTAGCTCAGCCCGGAACGAGGCTCCCACAAAGGGGAGAGAGACCTACACCAAGGTGGGACACAACCCTCACAAAGGGAGGGAAAATCCACCAAAATACACACCTTGGACCAGGTGTTGAACCTTGGTGGCGAGAGAGTCTGGAAAGACTCTGGGCCACCAAACTAATGGCCCGTGTGTCCAAGGTGTTTATATCTTACATCAAATTGATGGATAATTGTATCTAAATTTTAAATTTTTTTAAAAAAAATCATTGGAAAAATGAATATTTTAAAAGATTAATTTTGAAACCACTCGAATAATTGTCAATCATTTGTCCCTTCTAAAAATGTCTTCGTAACATATCATTAAATAGATTAAGATCCTTTGTCGTGTTGATCTTTTTTCTGATTTAAAGCACTTAAGAATAAGATTCTGTATTTAAAAATAATGAAAGTGAAACAAATAAAACAAATAAATTAAAGTTATTGATTACACATTTATACATGTCAGCAAATTTATATAGATCATGACAAAAATCAGCTTAATAGATGATTTAAATTCCATTTAAATGAGTCAATTTTTACTCACCCACCTACAAGGAGGATATGTATTACCTCCCTTTCAAAAAAGATGACATGTGTTTAGGGAGGGGTAAATTTATCCAAAA
This sequence comes from Acer negundo, assembly GCA_035582765.1. Classification (NCBI taxonomy): domain Eukaryota; kingdom Viridiplantae; phylum Streptophyta; class Magnoliopsida; order Sapindales; family Sapindaceae; genus Acer; species Acer negundo. The sequence continues at coordinate 13,586,076 of CM069235.1, forward strand.
AGATAACTTTATTTGGATAAATTTACTCCTTCATAGACACATGTCACTCATTTATGAGGGGTTAATGGTTACCTTCCTTGAAAGGGGTGAGCAAAAGTATTCTCCATTTAAATACCTCGTTAACAAAATTATATCGATAGACGAGATAAGGATGACCACTTATACAAAACAAAAATCCGTGTCATTATTAAATTTGCCTTTTTTTTTTCAATAATATTAAACTCTACTTAAAGATTCCATTTTTTTTTTCCCTTTTATTATTTCTTATTAAAAATATATAGCTAATGGAATACTAATTACAAAACAAAAATCCGTGTCATTATTAAATTTGCCTTTTTTTTTCAATAATATTAAACTCTACTTAAAGATTCCATTTTTTTTTTCCCTTTTATTATTTCTTATTAAAAATATATAGATAATGGAATACTAATTCAGTTTACTGTGGCTGATAACTTCCTCACTACCGGTGGAGACAAAACAATCTCTATATATGCTCCTTCATTCACTCTCCTTTCTTCTCAAACCATTACTACTATATACACTACATTGCTTCTTCTCTCTATAATTAAATCTTTCTTTTGAGTTGTTGAATTATTAATTTCTAAAGTTTCTGAAATGGCTCACTCAATCAATGTATTTTGCTTTGTAATGGCGTTGGTGTTTCTTTCCAGTTGCACAATGACAATGTCACAATCTGCTCCAATTTTCATGGCGCCGTCTTCGGCACCATCTCCAGCAATGGCCGGGCCTCCTCTGACGTCTCCGCCACCTCTGCATACAGTTCCCTCTCCAGCTCCATCTCCCGCCTTCATCTCCTTGCCACCATCTCAACCTCCCACGCCAGTCATCAACGCTGCTGCCGCTTTCAACAGGTTTTCCGTCTCCGGATCTCTGGTTATTGGAACAGTCGCTGCCGTTTTCATTATGTAGTAGCTAGAAGAGTGAGTGCATTGAAGTGATTATTCGAGGGAATTCTTGATTCCAATATTCGTCTTTATATGTAATGTACTTGTGTTGTTTTTATTGTTGAGAAGAATAAATATTTCTGATTTTTATTTCTTATATTCTATTTTCAATATTGTTTTAATAGACAAGACAACGTTGCTACTTTCTAATATAGAGCCGCCCAAAAAAATTATCCCAACACCTATTTTCTCACCACCCTATGACCTATCTTTTAAATTTAACAAACCTTTTTTTCTTCAATATCCACTGTAATTCCAAAAATAACCTAATTTAAAAACCTTTATTAATTATACATGTATACCTAAAAGAAAAAATTTTCTACCGTTTTTTAATTGAGAATGATAGAAACTTGAGAGAGAAAAAAAGTTTCTAATCTCTAATTATTATTTACAAAATAAACCATTAGTTGATGTATTCAGATTTATTTATTTATTAACTTTTGACATAGTATTCGGTGTCAAAATTAATATATGTGTATACTCACGCAAAAGAATGATTCATTTTGTGGATATTAATGTTTCTTTTTTCTTTAATGGATTCTTTGTCATTCTTCTATATTCATATAAAATCATTAGTTGATGCAATCATGGATATCAAGATTCAAGGCAAAAGTAAGGAGTGAACATAGAGTGGCAAGGAGATCCCTGACCCTGTGCCCCGGTAAAATACTTGTGGCAAGATCTAGAAAATAATTCCTAAAAGATCACATCTCTGTAAGTTTTATATTATGGCCTTTGAACGCCTTCTTACTTGGTTTTGATTTTCTGTACGATAGAAAAAGAAGAAGAAGCTTCTCGATCTGTTAAAATTTGATTGCATATGCATAGAGGAAAAAAATAATTAAGGTTTTTAATTAGGGTTATTTTTGGAATTACAATAGGTATTTTAAAAATAAAATTAATTATTAAATTTAAATGATGGGATGTGGTAGAAAATGGATGTAGGGTGTAGGTGGTCAATCAACAATTAAAAAGGATCGGGTCGGGTTAAATTAGGCCCAAGGAAACTATTCTGGTTCGTCAGTGGTAGGATGTCGTTCGAAGATGGTCTTACTGGTGAGATGAGTCTTTCGACTCTGACTCGTCGTCTCCTTCGTTGAACCTGCAAATGAACAAAACAAAAAAAGAAAGGAAACGATGATGGAAATGGGGAATATGATCTTAGTCTTAGGTGTGCTTGGGCTGAGCAATCTGATCGTAATGAGAAACCACTTGAATTCCGGTTAACAGAATTCTTATAGTTTCAATATGCTAATCTTAAGCTTTTTTCTTGAGTATTTTCTCTCCTTTCTATGGTCAGTGAGGGTTCCTTTTATAGGCACCCAATTTCTCTTCAATAGTCAGTGTAGGCTAGAATCACGTGGAGAGATTTAAGGAGAGATTCTCTCCACGTTTGAATAATTGGTTTATCAACGTTGATAACTTCTCTGACTTGGACAGTCAACAATACTAATAACAGTCTCGGGTCAACCAGCGTTACGGGCCTAGACTGATCTTAACATCATTATGTTCTATGCCTTTGTATATTGGGCTTATAAACCATTTTTGGCTACCACAGTTTGTCCCCCACTCTCTAAAAATGGGATCGTCAAGTTTAGAGAGTGACCCTGGTTGGATCATCGCAAGTAACCCATGTCATGTCGAGAGGTTTCAAATAACGTTATCTTAAGAGTCATCGTTGAATGAAGAATCAGATCGAACAACCAATGATTTTTAACTCGAAACGACCTGTCGTTTGTAGGTACTGTATAGGCCTAGGTCATTAAATCGACAAGATGGTTATGTTTGGGTTTTCCACATTGACGTCAGACACATTTAATTCGGGCGCAACTTTTAAAGTTTGAATTTTGAATTTTGCGGTTATCTGGGTAGGTTGGCAAATGAAAGGGCGTTGACACATGTCAAACTAGGGATAAGTGCCTGCAGTTATGTTACAGGCCTTTATAAACCAACATATTTCCCATTATGTCTCACTCTGCATGCAAGTTCTTTCCTTTCCAGCAAATTTTTTTTTATTTTTTTATTTTTTTTTATGACGAAGTGATTGTAGAGCTTTACCGATTCGTTTCCTATAAGGTTAGTAGAAAAGATATTTCCACATTTCGTATTTATTTTGTATGAGATTTACCTTTGTGAATCTTTATAGGGAATAGGTAGAAGTGTTTGATGCCTTTTTCTCAAGAAAAATATGTGTTTCTTCGTTGTTCTTCATTTTCTGTGTTCATGCTTTGAATATATTCGAAATATTTGATGTGCTGAATGATGTTATAAATCTGTCGTGTCACGAGTGTATTTTCTGGATTTTCGTGATCGCTCGACCTAGGATAGGTAAAGATTTACGAAGCTTTAACTGATATCTTAGGTTTTTAGTGAAGAGAAATTCCTAATGAATTTTGTAGAAAACCCTAGGTTTTGATCTTTAAACCTTAGGTTGTGATTGTAGCGCTTCAGTTTGTGCTTGACTTTTGCGTTTTTGCATGTCAGCTTTCTTTTTGGAGATATTATGTCGAGCGACGCTACAGTTTCGGAGCCTCAATTTACGTGGACTCCTAGTGATGAAGAAGTAGATAGGGAGGTCGACTCTGTCACTAGCAATGCTAGTTGACTGGTTACAGTTGAAGACCCATCAAATGTGGTCCCTGTAAACGTAGGAGGGACGTTGGAGCGAGGCGTCGTCCGTGCTATCGCGGGTCTAGTAGACCATTCGGAGCGAGTGGATGTCGCAGAGGCGTCTACTTCTGGTCGTTCTCTTGGTCTTATGATTGACAATCCTCTAAGCGTGATTACAGATGTTGATTTGGATAGGATCCGGACGATCTATGGGATCTCGAATTCAATCGAACTACGAGCACCAAAAAAGGGGGAACGGGCGGACTGGGATATACCTGGGTGGACGTGTTTCTACGTGTACTTCCTCCGCTTAGGTTTTAGATTCCCAGATCCTCAATTGGTTCATCGGACATTGTTGTATTATGACATTGCTCTATTACGACATTGCTCCTAGTCAATTGATGCCGAATAGTTGGAGAATATTGTTGAGCTTAGGTGTTATCAGTGAGAGATATAAGGTGAAGTTTGGGCTAGGGTGCCTTCTTCACAATTACTATTTGAAGGAGCATATACACGATCAAGGTCGTTACATGTTAGTGTATAGATCTAACAAAAACTAGCTTATCCTTGATACTACGACGAATGGTCATCAATGGAAAGATACTTTTTTTTTTCGCAAGGGGTCCTCCGATCGACGGTCCTTGGGGGGAAACGAAGTATCGATATAAGCGAGTTTGGAATCGATATGGTGAGTAGTCTATCGGTCATTTTATAAATTACTTGTATATCCAAACTATATTTTATTGACGAGTAACTAATTTTGTAGAAACGAAGGGTGTAGATAGTAAGTCGTCATGCGAAGTGGCGCTTGAACGCACTCATGATATTCTAGATATTCCTGTAGAGAGAAGAAGTTGCAAAGTTTTGCCGACGGAAGGTAAACTTAGGCCTAGCAGCTTTTGGAGATGGTCGAGTTTGAATAAATAGTGAGCACCATACCCTCATGTGAAGGATTTCGTGTCATATATTTGGATTAGGAGATGTCTTGAAATACTTGAATGTGAACTGAAATTTTTGTCACCTTTAATTGATGTTGAACGTCGTTTCGCAGTGACGTTGATGGCGAGCGCAAAGATAAACATGCCTGAGAGAGCTGAAACCATACGACTTGTTAGGGAAGAGATGGCAAAGAAGAGAGCAGCGGCAGCGAAAAAGAAAGCAGCCGACAAGTCGAAAGAGGATATTCCTTGATGCCAGAACATATTTACACCTCTTCTCCTGAAAAAAGCCCTGCGAAGAAGAAACAAAAAAGAACTTTTGCTGTCGGCCAATGAGCGAATGTCGAATCCAGCTCGAAGGTGACTACAGCTGATATGGAGCCATACTCAATGATGATGCTCCTTGCGTCGGGTATTTAGTCTTTCAACGAGCCATTTGGGTTCTTAAAGAGGTCTTGAAGAGGTCGGACGAATTTCTTCTTGCGGCAGACGATATCTTTCTGAAGGGCAAGAGGATGGAGGATGTGTTCCACACAGGCGTTCTTTCAGCGTTTCGTGTAAGTTTTTTTTTTTTTTTTTTTTTTGTAGACTTTCTTAAAGATAATACGACACTCTTTTTTGTAGGCTTTGCAAGTATAGCTGCATCTTCACGACAGGTACAAAGTGGTTAGCGACAAATGTGTAAAGTTTAGGAAGAAGGTCGACGTTTTCAAGAAGAAAAACGCTAAACTCGGCCAATCCTTGAAGGAAGTAGAGTAGAAGAAAGCAGCCTTAGAGGAGGAGTTAAATAGTGTTAGAAGAGAGAAAGGTCGACGGGAAAGGAGTTGTCGATTACTAAAGCTGCTGTTGTCGAACAAGAAGGTTTGGTCAAGAGTTTGAAGAAAAAATTGACGTTGATGGCGGGCGAAGCCATGTTCAAGGCGAGGGGCGAGTTGTACAAGGAATACCTGTCGGGCGACCATGTTAAGTGGGATGAAATCGAAATGCTAGATGTTATTGAAATGTATGAAAAGATGGAGCGTTTCGCGCTTGAAGGGTCCCCGTCTGAAGATGTGGCTGAAGAGGAAACTAATGCTGAAGCTCAAGGTGGAAGTGTTAACGCTGTCGACGATCAAAATGTTCCTGCCATTAACGCAACACCAGAATGATTTTATTCTCGTTGCATCTCTTTCTAGATATTTTTGGATTTTTGGTCGTCAAGACCTCGTTATATTTTATTTATTTATTTTTTTGTAACCTGGATATTTTGGTCGATATAATCTCATTTAATTTCGATGTTTCTGATTGATTTTGTGAAAACGAAACGACCATCATACAATGGAGTTTGCACAATTAGGTTGATTTGAATGTGATAAGCCTGTAAACTTATGCTCATTTGCAATTTGGTTGATGGGATATCTAATCATTCGCGCATGTGTTTTAGGTTTGTATATCCTAAGACATTCTATCTTGTTGAGTCGATCGGAGATGTTAGATAATCTCGTAGGAGTATATATATGATAGAAAGATATGAATAATCGTGTATATGTGTTTTTGCGGTCGACATGACCTTTTCATTGAAATAATCACGTACATGCGTTTTCATGGCCGACTTTTGACCTTTACATTGAAATAATCGCGTACATGCGTTTTCATGGTCGACAAGACCTCTACATTGAAATAATTGTGTACATGCATTTTCATGGTCGACGGACCTTTACATTGAAATAATCGCGTACATGCGTTTTCACGGTCGACATTTGACCTTTACATCGAAATAATCGCGTACATGTGCTTTCATGGTTGCCAAGACCTTTATATTGAAACAATCGCGTACATGCGTTCTTATGGTTGACATTGACCGACTGGAAATTTTTAACCCTAGCTGCTGCTGTTATTCTCTCTCAATGTATGATGTCGAGTGAAATTTTGAGTATACATTGTTGCAGGGCAAATGTAGTAACAGATATTATTGCCTGATGTCGACATCTTTTTTGTGAAAAAGATGTTGGTTTTTGGTGAGCTCAGTTTACACTTAAGTTTTCATCATTGCTCTCTTGAGGGTTGATTTGTTAGTATCTGATAAAAGATAAGTTCAAACATAATAAAAAGTAAAAATGATAGTTTAAAAATGGTACTTTTTTAGATGTAGAGCGTTCCAGCTGTTGTGTATTTCTCGACCATCGAGTCCTCACAGCTTGTATGCTCCACGTTCTTTTATGTCAGTGATTTGGTAGGGGCCTTCCTATGTCGGACCCAATTTTTCTGCTCTTTCTTCCTTTGTGTTTTGGAAGACACGTCGTAGTACCTAGTCATTTATCTTGAATGTCCTTACTCGCACTTTCTTATTGTAATGTCGTGCGACTTGTTCCTGGTAGAATTGTATTCGTATTGCAGCTCGTTCTTGTCGTTCGTCTAGATGATCTAATTCAAAGTTCAACTTTGAACTGTTCTGTTCTTCATTGGGGTTTTTGCTCCTTGCAGTTGGAAGCCTGGTTTCGATGGGAATTGCCGCTTCCGAGCCATATACAAATGAGAATGGCATTTCGCCTGTTGATCGACGAAAGGTTGTTCGGTATGACCATAATATCTCTGGAAGTTTCTCTGCCCACTCACCTTTTTCTGCTTCTAAACGTTCTGTGAGTGAATTGATGATTGTTTTGTTCATTGACTCTGCTTGTCCGTTAACTTGGGGGTAGTGTGGTGTTGAGAAGCTAAGTTTTATTCTATATTTGTCACATAAATTCTTGAAGTCGTATGATATAAACTGGGATCCATTATCGGTCACTATTTCTCTAGGTATGTCGAACCTACAAATGATGTTTTTCCATACAAAATTGTGTACCTCAATGTCGCGTACTTGTTGGAAGCTTCCAATTTCGACCCATTTGGTGAAATAGTCTGTCAACACGAGCATGTAGACGATGCCTTCTGGAGCTTCGGGTAGTTTGCCTACAATGTCCATCCCCCACTTCATAAAAGGCCAAGGGGCTGAAATTGAATTTAACGTACCTGGTGGGAGATGTGATACTGGCGTGAATCGTTAGCATTTTTCGCATGACTTTACATGGTTTTGAGAGTCTGTACGCATTGTTGGCCAATAGTATCCGGTTGTGATGGCTCTATTCGACAAGCTTCGAGCGCCAGAATGATTTCCACATTCTTCGTAATGTAGACCTTTGAGGACGTCGTATGCTTCTCATGATGATACACATCTCAAGTAGTGTCCTGTAAAAGATTTTTTGTAAAGTTTACCATACATAATGCAAAACTTTACGGCTTTCGCTTTGATTTTTCTAGCGTCGGCTCTGTCCCTTGGTAGAATGTCGGCTTGTAGATAGTCCAGTAAGGGATCCATCCAACTTTTCCAATGGTCGACGGGTGCCAAAACTTCGCTTGTTTGTATAGTTGGTGACATGAGATGGACAACGGGAATTGATTTTGTATCGTTTGTCGTTGTCGACCTAAGGCTTGCTAGTGCGTCTGCTTGTGAGTTTTCTGTCCTTGGGATCTGTTGGATATCGAATTCTTCAAATGTGGACTAAAGTTGTTTGGCTTTTACCAGATATGCCGTCATTCTTTGATTTCTGGCTTCGTATGAACCAGTCATCTATCAAACAACCAGTTGCGAGTCGCTTTGAACTTGGATTTTCTTGATGTTTAAGCTCTTTGCGAGGTCGAGCTCGGCGATCAGGGCTTCGTATTCGGCTTCGTTGTTCATCGCACGGAAGTTACAGTGAATCGATTGTTCTAAGATGTCTCCCAACGGGGATTTAAGTACCAAACCTAGTCCGCTTCCTCTTATGTTGCTAAAACCGTCGATCGACAATGTGCACTTTTGGTCCTTTACGTTTTCCGTTATGGCTACTAATTCTTCTTCGGCCTGCACATTCTCACAAGGAGTAAAATCTGCTATAAAAGGGGCTAATACCTGAGATTTCATTGCTGTCCGTGGATGGAAGCAGATTTCGTGTTCGCTTAGTTCGATCGCCCATTTCCTCAATCAACCTGAAAGTTCTTGTTTATGTAATATACTCTTACATGGGTAAGTAGTTAATACCTTAATAGGATGGCATATGAAGTACGGTTGAAGCTTTTGAGCTGCGATGACAAGTTTCTCCAGTCGACTATATCGATTTTCTGTGCAGAGAAGTGCTTTGCTCACGTAGTAAACCGGGTGTTGATTGTTATCTTCTTCCCTAATTAAGACGGCGCTTACTACCGTGTCGGATACTGCTAGGTATACGAGCAATATTTCGTTATCTTTGGGTTTTGATAGTAGTGGTGGTGTGGTCAGATAGTTTTTTAGGTCTTGTAATGCTTTCTCGCAATTGTCGTTCCATTTGAACACTCTATTTTTTCTTAATGTATCAAAGAATAGATGGCACAGCTCAGAGGACTTGGAGATGAACATGTTCAAAGCGGCCACTCGACTTGTAAGTTTCTGTACATCCTTGATGCACCTTGGTGATTCGATCCCTTAGATTGATCGAATTTGATCTAGATTGGCTTCGATGCCTCTTTGGGTGACCAAGTAACCTAAAAATTTTCCTAAGGAGACACCAAACGAACACTTAGCAGGGTTTAGTTTCATATCGTATTTATTGATAACGTCAAACGACTGTCATAGGTGCTCGATGTGCTGTTGAGCCATTAGCGATTTGACCAGCATATCGTCGTTGTATACCTCCATTGTCATTCCAAGCATATCGACAAACATTTTGTTGACAAGTCTTTGGTAGGTCGCACCTCCATTTTTTAAACCAAATGGCATTACTTTATAGTAAAAAGTACCTCGTTCTGTTACGAATGCCGTTTTCTCTTGGTCGTCTGGATGCATCAAGATTTGATTGTAGCCTGAATATGCATCCATGAAACTGAGTAGCTCATGTCCTGATGTAGCGTCAACTAACATGTCAATGTGGGGTAAAGGGAATGAGTCTTTTGGGCATGCTTTATTGAGGTCCGTGAAGTCGATGCAAACGCGCCATTTGCCATTCTTCTTTTTGACGACTACGACGTTTGCCAACCAATCCGAATATTTTACTTCCTTTACCGAGCCGATGTTGAACAGTTTTGGATCTCTTCGTTGATCACTTTGTTTTTTTCTGGAGCAAATTTCCTTCGTTTTTGTCTCACTAGCTGGTGATTGGGGTCTACCTGTAATTTATGAACCATTACTTCTGGGTCGATTCCGATCATATCTTCATGCGACCAGGCAAAACTACTTTGTCGTTCCTTCAAGAAACCAATCATTTGCTCACATATTTCGTTTGGTTAGATCCGATGAAGACCTTGCACTCTGGTCGATCGTGATCTATTGATATTTCATCGAGTTCTTCCATTTTTGGCGTCTTTGGGGTAGGCTCGACGTTATTTTTCTGTAATTGTTATAACTCTTATTTATTTTTCTTCATTGCGTTTTGGTAGCATTCTCTGGTTGCCCTCTGATCACCTTTTATTTCTCATACCCCCCATTTTGTTGGGAATTTGATCATTTGATGATACGTCGATGAGATTGCCTTCATCTTGTGTATCTAAGGCTTGCTTAAGATTGCGTTATATGGAGATTGGCAATCGAGTACTAGGAAGTTGATATAAAGGTTGACTCTTTCCGCATAGATTGGTAGTGAAATTTCGCCAAGGGTGCTTTTCTGTTCTCCACTGAAGCCTGTTAGCATTGTCGTTCGATGACTAAGTTTGGATTCGTCGACCTGCATTTCTCGTAAAACACTATTGAACAGAATGTTACATGAGCTGCCATTATCTATCAATATACGTTTTGATAAACAGTTTGCAATATGTAGTGAGATAACAAGTGCATCATAGTGTGGAGAAAACAAATCTGATTTATCGGTCGACTTGAAGGTAACAGTTTCGTTGGTATTTGAGGGATGTTCTCGATTAGGTTTAATCTCTGCATTCGACACCTGTCGCGTGTGTGTTTTTTCGCCGCAGAATAACTGACGCCACTAACTTCGGACCCTCCTGCGATGTAGTTGATCACTTGATTCTGTCTTGGCGGATCAGGAGGACTGTCGTTGATTGCTAGCCTTTTTTCATCGCATCGAGCTATAGTTTGCTTTCCTTTATCTGTCAAGAACTCCTGCAGATGTCCTCGTTTGAGAAACTCTACGACCTCTAGCCTGAGAGCGACACAATCTTCCGTTCGATGGCCATGATCCTCGTGGCATTCGCATCTTAGTCTTGCATCCTGATATTCTGGTGGTACATTCATCTTTCGTGGCCACTTGATGGTCTTGCCCATTTCTTTCATTACTAATACAAGGTCGATTGGTTCGATGATTAGGTTGTATTCTGGGACTTCTATGCGTGGTCGACTTATTCTTGGATAATTCTGCCCATACGGTCGGTCTCCATTTGAATTTTCTTGTCAGGGCTGTATGTTCCTTCTATTACCTGTCAGATAAGACTCTGATTTTCGATCGTTCGACTTTCTGTCAACTCAATCGTTTCTACGGTTTGAATAGTTGTTTACTTTGCCTACGAAATTGGCTTCGTCTTCTTCCCATTTGATTTGGGCCCATGCCTTTGCTAACACGTCCTCCATTGTCCTGCATGGATATTTTGTGAGTTCTTTATAAAGATCAAAATCAAACCTGAGACCTTTTCTGAAGGCGTAAATGGCGGTCGCTTGATTACAGTGTGGGATTTGTACTTTTTCTCTATTGAAACGTCCAACATAAGTCCTTAAGTTTTCGCCATGTCTTTGTGTGATTGTATAAAGATCGTCCGACTGCTTCTCAAGTTTTCTACTGCTTGCAAATTGCTCTATGAACGTATCTGTGACTTGTGCAAAAGAATTAATTGAACTGTTAGGCAAGTTAGTATACCATTGTAAAGCCGGACCATTAAGACTGGATCCGAATGCTTTGCATATGCATGCTTAGAGCAGGTCGCACGGAATTGCTGCAGTTTTCTGCTTTTACTACGCTATGTGGTCGTCTGGATCAGTCGTTCCCTCGTACTGCTTCATGTTTGGAAAGTTGAATTTTTTAGGCATTTCAAGTGGGGCTATATTGTCGACAAATGGTGAGTTGGCGAAGCTGTTGGCTGTGCTTTTCTTTATTGGAGCAGGAACTCAATGGATCCTCTGTATAAGAGCTTCCATCTCTGCGAATCTGCTAGAAAATTCACTATTAATAACCACAGGTAATTCAAATCTAGATTTAACTAAACTTGGGGTCGACTGGATTGATAAAGGGACTTTTGAGACGTTTTTCGGTCGCTGGCCTACAACTAGATCTTTTCGTTTTTTGTTCCGGAGTGGCAGATTGTTGAGGTCGATTTTGACTCTAGCCGTCAGTGGCGTTCTATGATTACGGTCGATGTTGGGATTTGCGTATGATCGTACTTATCCAGTTAGGTCGTCTGGAGCTGTTCGATCGACTTCCTGCTTATCGTTAAGAACTGGGACTGGGCGTCTCGTTGTTTCACTATCGGGTACTACACCTTCAACTATGGCTCGTAGTTCCTTGTTAGTCGCTCGAATTGCAGCATTTTCTGCCCCGAGTGTCTGTAATTTCGTTGCATTTGTGGTCATTTGGGCAGCCAACGCCGCGATTTGTTCCTTGACTGTCAGGGCGTTTCCATCTTCAGACATGTTAGGAGGTTAGACTGGCTTGTTTTTTTTTTTAAAACGTTATGATGAGCCCCACTGTGGGCGCCAAACTATAGGTGGTCGATCGACTAATAAAAAGGATTGTGTCGGGTTAAATTAGAACTAAGGCAACTATTCTAGTTCGTCAGTGGTAGGATGTCGTTCGAAGATGGTCTTGCTGGTGAGATGAGTCTTTCGACTCTGACTCGTCGTCTCCTTCGTTGAACCTACAAATGAACAAAACAAAAAAAGAAAGGAAACGATGATGGAAATGGGGAATATGATCTTATCCTTAGGTGTGTTTGGGCTGAGCAATCTGATCGTAATGAGAAACCATTTGAATTCTGGTTGACAAAATTCTTATAGTTTCAATATGCTAATCTTAAGCTTTTTTCTTGAGTATTTTCTCTCCTTTCTATGGTCAGTGAGGGTTCCTTTTATAGGCACCCAATTTCTCTTCAACGGTCAGTGTATGCTAGAATCACGTGGAAAGATTTAAGGAGAGATTCTCTCCATGTTTGAATAATTGGTTTATCAACGTTGATAACTTCGCTGACTTGGTCAGTCAACAATACTGATAACAGTCTCGGGTCGACCAGCGTTACGGGCCTGGACTGATCCTTACATCATTACGTTCTGGGTCTTTGCATGTTAGACCTATAAGCCATTTTTGGCTACCACATAGGGAGAATTTTTGCGGGTGGCTCATAACAGTAATATTTCTCTAAAAAAAATAAAAACAATATTATTCGTAGATAAACTAATAAATAAAATAAAAATTCATAATACCACGTAATAAAAAAAAATTGTAAAAAAAAAAAAAAAAACAAGTGAGCTAGAGAGCATACTAGCATAGCCATCACCCTTGTCCTTGTATAGTTATTCGAGTACTCAAAAGTCTTCATTCTTAAGAATCTAGTCGTATGACTCATATCAAAATGAAAATGTGTGTGGACACTGTTCCTCCAAGCAAGGAGCAAAGAACTATGCCAAGTTCTTTTTCTAGCGTAGAATAGGAAAACTAACACTTGAATAACAGATTGACTTTTTATTTTTATTTTTATTTTTATTTTTTTTGTAATTTTTAAAAATTGGGTAGCAAAGAAGCTAATATGTCAAATTCAAATAATAAAAAAAAAAATTGTATTTCCTGAAAATTTAGGAACCAAATTATAAATTCTTTATGATTTTTTTGGATTAATTGCACTAACTAACCCTTACTTTATTGAATCTAGCAACATAAATACTCCTTGCTATTAAGTTAATCTGTTAACTTTAATGGTCGATTAACATTAACTTAAGGAAAACCAAATATACCAATACCACATCATCCCAAATATAAAATATTTTTTAATTAAAAATTGTAAGAAAAAAAAAATAATATATTGATCGCCTACGAAAAATTCTCCAATTCATTGCAAACTGTAGGAGATCGATCTCTAAGATCGACGAAGATCTCTTTCAATAAGTAGGAGATAATCAATGATCTCTTGTTTCTTTCGGCGGTGGAGCTCCACCGCAGGTAAATTATCTTGTTTTTTATTTTTTATTTTTTATTTATTTTTTATTTTTTTTATTTTTATTTTTTTTATAAATAAAACAATTTGATTTTTTTCAAATTTAATTTAGAAAAATATTTTTTGTTTGAGATGATATGTCAATGATATATTTGGCTTTCTAATTGTCAAGGTTAATTAATCGTTGAAGTTAACCAATTGACATGATAACTGTAGTGTTTGCGTTAATTTAAGATATCTTTTTGAAATCTTGCTAAATTTAATAAAGTAAAGGTAAGTTAGTGCAATTAACCGAATTTTTTTTATTATCGGCATTTTCATCTTTTACTGTTTTTATATGGTCAATTGTCACTTTTAACAATCAAACTTAATAAGAGAGAAAGTAATTATACGTTTTTTAATAAGTCCTTTTCAAAAGTAAAACCACAAACCTCAGGTAGGTTAGATGTAATTTGTTCTATATTTTTTTTAGCTAGTTTCATGTGTGGATCTGGATTTTATCGAATTGTATTGGTATTTATCCGTCAAATACATTACGCAAACCGTTTTCTGCCAATATCTTCATCAATAACAAGTTAGCAACTAACCCAAAGTTGGTTGACATGACTAGGGATGACAATTGGGAAAATGGATATGGATATTGGTTTTCTCATCCCAATACTTATTCCTTAACCTCTTCCTTCATCCGTATCCCCATTTGAGGGAATGAAATGGGGATAAGGGGAATTTGGGGCGAGGTATCCCTATTTTCCTTGTTTTCCCCGTTTGACTTCAAATTTAAAAATATTGTTTTTTTTTTTTTTTTTTTGAAATATTACAAATTTAAAAATAATCATGCTAAAACACTAGGGTGCGTTTGACACAGGGATGAGACGGGATAGGGCGGGATGGGACGAGACAGGACAGGATAGGACAGTTGCTTCGTATTATATTTGGAATGTCTGAGACAAAATTGTTAACTGTACTATTATGCGTTTAGTATGGTTAGGACAGGACGAGACAAGAGGTTCAAATGATTAGAGCGCCCCTCATATGTATATATAATACTATAATATATATATTATAATAGTGATAGTATCATTCCTATTATGATCTATTGGTAAATCTCCCCCTTGTATTTTGCTCAATAGCCAGTCTTTCCTTTGGAACTGAAAGTATTCGCCATATTCTTCCTTACCGTTAGATTTTCCATCCAAAAAGTTAATTTTCATGTTAAATACATTTTTGCCCTTCAATAATCATGAATATATGGGTTTGAAAAAAAAAAAGAATAAAAAAAAAAAAAAGCTTGGTCACCATGATCATCATCAAGACATCGACACACCACCACACATATCATACCGCCCAAACACCCAGCCTTCACCACTAAAATCCAACCACAACCAACCTCATTCAAAAATCCTAAATCAAAACCAACCCTGATCAAATGCCTTAAAGCTAAATCATTCATAGCCACCACCCCAATCCAAACCCAGAAACCAAACCTCTTGGCCCTTACCAAATCCAGAAACTAAACCTACCACCGAACCTAGAAATCGAATGCACCTCCTAACACTGCAACACCCAAACCCAGAAACAAAACTTCCAAACCCATGAATCGAGCCACCCACCTCCAAACACCCAACACCAACACCCAAACACCCAACACTAACACCCGACAACTAAAACCATCGATTTTTCTTCTTCTTCTACACAAATAAATTAGAGATGAGATGAGTTAGGAGAGAGCTGCAAAAGAAGAGTAAGATGCAAGAAGAGATCGAGAGAGAGAGGAATTGATCGAGAGAGAGAGAAAGTGATGAGGAGAGAAAATTGACCGGGAGAGAGGAACTGATCGTTTTCAAGTTTCAACTGAAGCCCAATTTCCCTCTCTCTCTTCTCTTTGTCCTCACATTTTCGCCATCGCATCCTCCACCTAATCGGTCGATCCTTGCCATTGCCAAAAACTCACACCCTCCAATTCCAATTTTCTTTGGACAATTTTACCCTCGTCATCAAAGATTGAGCATAGAGATGCATTATTTTGTATTTTATTTTTTATTTTTGGAATTGATTAGGTTGAGATGTTTGATGATTGAGAGATTTGGTGAATGGGATTAGTTAGATTAAGTTCGAAAATACCCAAGATGCAGATTTGTTTTTGTAGGATGACATAGTACAAAAATAATAATAATAAAACTCAAACTAGGACATCTACTCCCAATTTTCGTTTTATGGATAAAATTAAAAATTTAACAAGAGTTCAATGGAAATCTACATATTCGTAGAGTTTCAACATGTTTTTTTAACCTATCAAGCATTAATGTTTAAAATTAATGGGTGTTTAATGGAAGGGAATTTGGGAAAGAGACTTTGTTAGTGAACAAGGGAAGAAGAAAGAGAAAAAAATAATTAATTAAATATTCATTTTAATTTTTAAACTTTGTTTAAGTGGCGTCAGGCTTGTTGGTGGCCACCCAAGAACTTTAAAAAAAAATTATAAATGAGTGACATGTGTCACTCAATGAGTGGAACTGGAAGGGGTTTTACCAAATTACCCTTCGAAGTTAACGGTCAACGAGTGGTTTAACGGAAAATCTAATGGTAAGGGTGAATCTGGCAAATACTTTTAATTTCAGGGGAAGATTGGCCATTATGCAAAATATAGGGGGGAGATTTACTAATAGTTCATAATATAGGGGTAAACTCACAATGCCAAAGTACAAAATAGAGTTCTCAACTCTATTGACCAGAAGATCGACCAGGTTACACACCATGTATCGCGACATGAGAATCAACTCCAAAGTCTCGATACGGTCTTCCGTGATATGTTTTCTGATCTTCAAGCCCAGATTGCCAAACTTGACGCTGATCTTCACCGTTATATCAATCATGGATATTTCAGCCCAGAGTTTGATAAAAAAGAAAGAGAAATCAAACGTCTCAAAGACCAATTAGAACAAATGAACAGAGACCACTCATTCTCCACTACCTCTAACTTTGCACCGAAACCTTACTCTTCCTCTCAGTCTTTGTTTTTTCCTACATCTCCTCCTTATTCTCCTCCCTTCAGACCTCCAGACACTTCTCAGTATTTCAAATCCACTGGTGAATTATTTCGCAAGTATCCTCCGTTGTCCTCGCCACTTCGGAAACCTACTTCCAAACCCTCTTCTTCCCGACAGAGAAACAAACAACCTGCTCCACCAATTGACCCAATTCTGTATGCTTCTCAGCATCCCCTCCATACTTCCAACAGATTCCTCCCATCAGATGAATCAGATGTTAACACCTCGTCAGATACCTCCTCTCAGTACTCCTCTCAGTACACCTCTGACGTCGTTACCACAACCACCTCACAGCATTCTGATTCAGCTGAAATTACCGATCTCACACAAGTTTTTATGGCCTCTCGAACAGATCCACAGCCGTCCACCCAAACTTATGACTCCCTTGAAGAATCCTCAAATGAACCTCCGCCTATTATTGAAGAACCACCAGAACACCAGGTCCCCGGACAACCTCATGGATCTAGACCTACTAATGGTCCTTGGTTTGATCTCGGAGATTCAAACCCAGACTCATGGCGCAAGAAGATCTCAGAAATGAGCGCTTGGCTTGACCTCAAAATGGCCAAATCTGAACGCAATCAAGAAGCAATCCTCAGAGAATTCGTTTCTAGATTCACCAGTTCTCTTCGTGATTGGTACCAAGCCCTTGGAGAATACCAACAATTACAAATTGTCCGAGCAACCTCAACCTCCGTGGTTATAGGCATCATTTTCAGAGCGTTTCTTGGAGATCTTGACCAATTCTATAAGCAAGCTAGGCAAGAGTTCTTCGAGATGCGATGTTGCTCACTCAGAAAGAAAGACATCGATTTTCATTACAAACACATGTCTGGCAGATATCACATCCTCGGAGGCATCAATGGCCAGAGTCTCAAGATTGTTTATGTGAATTCTCTCCCTGTCGAGCTCCAAGATGAATTACACAGAAAGATAGATTCCTCTGGCAGACTCTTCGCTGACATCACACTAGGTGAAATCCATATGTTCACCCTAAGTGCTTTGGAGAAACTTTGTGCCACTCAAAAGGTTTTCTCTAAGATGCTCAAAGAAGGAAAACGGTGCGAAGTCCAATGTAAACAACCCTCGTACCAGATCAAATGCAAATCCTCAGAGCAATGCATTTGCAAGACCAAGAAAGACAAGCATTTCCGGACTACCAAGCGAAAGGGCAAGAAAAAGTTCAAATTCTTCAAGAAGAAATCCCGACGTGCATGGAACAAGTCTCAGAAGTGTTTTATCTGCGGACAAAAGGGACATTATGCAAAAAAATGTCCTAATAAAAAGGCTAAGTCTGCTAAGCTGATCCAACAGCTAGCAGATGACGTTACATCTGACGCCGATATTGAATCTATCTTCTCCGAACAAGACCATGCTGATGACAATACAACTTTTGTGTTACAAGCTCCAGATTCTGTCTCCACCATTTCAGACTCAGAATATTTAAGTCTCTCTGAGACTGATTCTCTTCCAGTCTCCTACAAGGCAACCCCTGTCTCTCTCCAAGCGACGCCATCCGATGCATAACCAGGACCTCAAGTTCCAATCCAAATACTTCCTGACAAATATGTCAATCCTATTGATGCAATTGCCTACATTGACACTGGTTCCATCACTACCATGATGAACCTTAAGATCCTTCCTCCTGATGCTTGGAAGTCTCATGTCCGATATTTTAAAGCTGCTGATGGGAAGATATTCACAACTAATATGATTACAAAAGCTAAAATTGGTCTCAAGATATTCCCATCCTACACCCTTTGGACACGTGTCATTGGAACCCCACTTCCTGACAAAGATATCCTCATTGGTTGGGATGTTTATTGTCAATTCAAATCTCTTCGGATCCTCCATACTGGACTCAGATATAAAAGAAACTTCAAAGCATTCTCTAGTATTCCGAAGATCTTTCCCTTGTCTAACATCCAAACCTCCTTCCAGACAATTCAACACAAGCTCTTACAATCCTGTGCCGACAGTCATGCTGATTTCCATCATCCAAATCCTCTATGGAAAAATCCAGATTTATTTATTAAGCTTCCTTTTAAGCTCAATGAAGATGTCAACCCTACAAAGGCCTCTCATTCTGGAATGTCTCCTTCCGACCTTCGTATGACCAATGCTGAATGTGATGACCTACTTAGGCAAGGACTCATTGAACTTACCTCTTCGCCCTGGGCATTTCAAGTTTTTTATATTAACAAAAGAGCTGAACAACTTCGGGGAAGAAAGAGATTAGTCATTGATTACAAACCCCTCAATCTCTTTCTTCGGGATGACAAATTTTCAGTTCCCAAGATCAATACTTTATTTTCCCAGCTCCCTGGTGCTACTATCTTCTCCAAGTTTGATCTCAAAGGAGCTTTCTGGCAAATTGGTATTCATCCAGATGACAGGTACAAGACGGCGTTTTGTCTTCCCAACGCCCAATATCAATGGACAGTTTTACCCTTTGGACTTAAGACTGCCCCCTTATTATTTCAGAAGGCCATCACTAGGATCTTCCATCCTATTCTCCACTCTGCCCTGATTTACATCGATGATATCCTATTGTTCTCCTCTAATGAAGATTCTCATTCTCTCTGACAAAAAGAGTTCAATAGGACAAACAAATATCGATTTCTTGGGCATGCACATTTCAAATGGAAAATACCACCCAGGCCCTCATCTAGCCAGCCAACTATTGGAATTCCCTGATTCCAATTTAACCACAAAGCAAGTTCAACAATTTCTTGGCATAATCAACTTTATCAGAGATTTCCTACCCCACGTGACGAGATACACTTCGGTCCTCTCAACTCTCCTAAAGAAAAATCCTCCTCCTTGGGACAGATGTCACACGGATGCTATTACCAAACTCAAAGAGATTGCTCAATCTTCTCCGGCCCTCACTATCCCATCCACAGGCCAACTCATCCTCCAAACCGATGATAGTGACACATGTTGGGGGGCCATTCTCATTGAAGAAAAGAACGGACAAAAAAGCTACCGTGGACATGCTAGCGGCCAATTCAAAGACGCCCAACAACACTACCAAACAATCTACAAGGAGATTCTCGCTGTCAAAAATGGAATCCAGAAATTTGATTTTCATCTCAGGACAAAAAACTTTATTATTGAAATGGACAACTCGTCTTTTCCTAAGGTCCTCGAATTCGGAAATAAGATTCCTCCCAATCCTCAACTATTGAGACTAAAGGATTGGTTTTCCAGATATGATTTCACTGTTCGACACGTGAAGGGCCAACACAATATAATAGCTGATATGCTCTCTCGACCATTAGCTATTCATCTCATCACCTCCTACGGCCCTATACCTCTCATCCTCATGGCTACATCAGCATCATCCTCCTCATCCCCAAATCTTACAATGAGGACTTATCCACCAGAGCTGCTATAAATCATTCCTCCTAATACACAACCTTCCCTTGCCCGTATCCAAGAATTGCTCACTCCCATCTGCGGACCTATTTGGCCCAGATCCAGAGCCAAGGAGTTCGACATGAATTCTCCAACAACAACATGCCATTCTTAGAACCTTTCTTAATGCCTCCTTTTTACCTTTTCACCCCTCAGGTTTTATGGTTTCTATGGTGCATGTCTGTAATCCACCACCATGCTGTTGTTTTCCCCCTCCAAGCCTTATATGGTTTTGTCCATGATCCATCTCAAAAGGATTCTCTCCTCATGATTTTCTTGACTTGGTTCAATTCCCTTTCGTTTTGGCGGTCCGAACTCACCAAATTCATGGGTTATCATAATCTGTGGAAACTTGATAAGGAATCTGCCTCGGCGGTTTCCTGTATTTGGATATTCCATCGACCCTATCATTTCAACCCTCACAAGAGACTCCTTTGGACGTCAAACGTTTGCTATGAATGGCACACCACATATGATTATCCTAAACTATACCCTCAGAATCTTCAGATCTCATTGCTCAATTTCCTTTGCGACGTTAATGGGGTCCCACCTCATCAGTGTTATCTTTTCCCAACTGTCATCAGAGACCCTAGTCTGAGTTGGCATCCATTCCAAGACTCTGTCCTAGACCATCCACAAGACCCCATCGAACGTGACATATGGCCTTGCCACATTTGTGGAGCTGAAGATTCGGATGACGACTATCATGTCATTTGCAACCTGTCAAGCCTGTGACTTTGTCCTTACTTTATAATTATGCATGCAGAACGTGGGTGTTTTGTTTTCTTATGTATAATAATTACATATGTGATCACGAGTGTACTTTCGTATATACATATGTATCACATGTGTGTTTTAGAGTGTCGGTGTGCTTTATTGTGTCGGTGACTGTACTGTTATGTTAGCCATCTTTTATGCCACGAGTTTGGCATGACACTGTAAATTAATTTGGATGTTTTCATCTTCTCACCTATAAAATGAGATGATATCTCTCTGTAAAATCCATCGAAAAATATATATATATATAACATCTGTGTGCTTCAAAGTCATGGCTTCTTAAGTATCCTCTCATTCTCTTCAATATTTCTTTGTGAGATAATAAACGGCCTGTAATAGTCCTAGTATGCTCTGTGCTTGCCTCTAGTTGAGGATCCTGCACATCAGAAATGAGATTTTGATTCTTTGGCTTAAGGTCCTTAATCGTCCTTGTCACGTTGCTTTGTGAGTACCCTGTTTAGACCATGGTAAGGTCGTCAAGTGGGGAAAACACTAATACTAAAATAAGGGCGTTTTAAGGCTCCCTGTCACCGCCATGGACAAATTTGTGATTTTTTGAAGATTTAAAGGTAAAAAGGTCTTTTTAGGTATGTTTGGTACGTGGAATGGGACGGGACAACGTGGGACAACTTTTTATTGTCCAACGTTTGGTGTGCTATTAGCATGAGACGAGACGGGACGGGACGAGACAACGTGGGACAAAAACCACAAAAACTTGTCTCATCCTAGACCCTCGGCCATACTTGTCCCAGGGACAAGTCACAAAAAGACTTTTTTACCCTCAGTGCTTCCAAAAATTACAAAATGCCATGTATAATATAAACCCAATTGTTCTTCTTCTTCTTCTTATTCTTCTTCTTCTTCTTCTTCTTCTCTCTCTCTCTCTCTCTCTCTCTCTCTCTCTCTCTCATTTTCAATTTTTTTCCTTCGTCTTCTTGTTCAACCAAAAACTCAATTCTTCTTTTTCTTTTTATTCATCATATATCTATATATCTATATATATATCTATATATATATCCTGCTTATTCTTCTTCTTCTTATGCATGTTATTCTCTCGATTGGGTTTTTGATCGGAACCCTAAATCTCTTTCAATCCCTTCAATCCCAAATAATTCTTCTTCATCTTCTTATTCACACTAACGGTGCTAAAACAACATTGGGTTCTCAATTGACTTTTGGGATTATGGTGGAAAGAGATTTGGGTAATGGTTGTTGAGTTTTTGATTTTGTGGAATTATTTTCGATTTGTAGAATTATTTCTTTCTCTTCAACGTTTGG
Organism: Acer negundo; assembly: GCA_035582765.1. Classification (NCBI taxonomy): domain Eukaryota; kingdom Viridiplantae; phylum Streptophyta; class Magnoliopsida; order Sapindales; family Sapindaceae; genus Acer; species Acer negundo. The sequence continues at coordinate 13,608,228 of CM069235.1, forward strand.
TCTAGTTTGGTGGTTGTCAAGTTTTAGATTTTGTGGAATTATTTGTGCTTCTTTTTGTATGGATATGTTTGGCTGATGTTTGATGAAGATCGATGATGTATGGATGATGAAGTTGGGTGATGAAAGATGTTTGAAATCTGAAAATGGTGTTTGGAAGGTGAGAAAATGAAAGAGAATGAAAAAGGAAAAAAAATTTGGAAAGAAAAAAAATAAAATAAAAATCTGGAAACGATTCAAAATGGTCTAGGTTGGATGATCTTCAAAATGGTTCACTATTTTTTCTTTAATTATTTATTCTTCTTTTTGTATAGATATGTTTGGGTGATGACTGATGAAGATCGATGATGTATGGATGATGAAAATGAAGTTGGATGATGTTTGGATGATGAAAGATGATTTTGAAATCTGAAACTAGTGTTTGGGAGGTGAGAAAATGAAAAAGAAAAAAAAAATTGGAAAGAAAAAAAAAATTTTAAAAATGGATAAAATAAGTCTTTCAAAAAAAAAATTTTGGTACGGAGATACTCTGGTATTTTGAACCTCTTGTCTTATCCTATTCCAGTCATACTAAAAGTATAACAGTACAATTAACAATTCTGTCTCAGACCTTCAAAACACAATACAGAACAATCTGTTCTGTCATATCCCACATTGTCATGTCCTGTTATGTTCTGTTCTGTCCCACATTGTCATATCTCATCTCCGTGCCAAACGCACCCTTTGAGACTTGTCACATGCATGAGATAAGTCTGGTCTAGGGTCTTGGGTGGGACAAAATTCTGTTATTTTTGTCCTATATTGTCCCGTTCTGTCCCATTCTAAAGTCGCATCAAACGTGAGACAAGAAGAAACTGTCACACGTTATTCTGTCTCGTCCCGCGTACCAAACACACCCCTAATGCTAGTCAACCCAAGTATTGCTCATACTAAAATTTAGGGTTACATTGGGAACTTATGATTTATGATTATTTATAGTTAAGAATAAAATGGGTAATTGGAGGAAAATGAGGACCTAAAAGAAAGGAAAAAAAAAAAAGAAAGTACTGACAAAAATGGGGATCGAGGGACCTATCCCACCCATCTCCATTAATTTTTTTTTTCCCAAGAATGAGAATGGAGATTTGAGGTTGAGGGCCGTCAAAGAAGTTGCCATCCCTGGTTCATACGAGATTTCAAAGTACATATCTAGACAATAAATTGTGATTTTAATAATATATCTGACGGACTAACGTTAAAAATTGAACCACGTGTACGTTCAAGATTTGATAGACATCTGTACCTTAGTGGTCTACCATAACCCCACAAACCCCAAAACATGTTTCCGGCTTACAACGTGCGACACATGGACACGCAACATTTTTGCATCGTTGATTTTGTCGACCTCCACAATCGACGATTCAAATTTAATAAAATCGTACACCCCAAAGTCGTCTATAAATACAAACTCATGTAAGCTCTGTTACTTGTCACATGTACTTTTAAACATCATCGTACGTGTCTCCATAACCAAAAATGGCGAACTCAACCATTGCTCTCTTCACTTTCATGCTATTTCTGGTTGTTTCAGCCACGGCGCAATCTCCGACATCTTCACCGTCACCTTCTCCAACACGATCACCACCGTTGATGACGCCGCCTGTCTCTGCTCCAGTCTCAAAGCCACCCACGTCTGCAGCAGCACCATCACCCACCAAGACTCCACCACCACCATCAACACCAACACCAAAACCTTCTGCTCCGTCACCGGACTCCTCCGTGAATTCACCTCCACTTCCATCTACTCCGCTTTCTCCCAACAATCCTCCGTCGACAATTTCTCTGCAACCAGCCGGCGCTCCTGTGCCCACAGCATTAACAAACGGTGCCAATTTCAATAGATTTTCTGTGGGTGGATCTGTTGCTTTTGGTCTCTTTGCCGCCGTTTTGGTCATTTAAAATTCTAATGATTTGAGTGATGAGTAATTAGTAGTATTTTGTGTTATTTATTTTGGATTGTATTTGTACACGGACTCCGTGTTTTATGTTTCGAGATTGATGGTTTTTTTTTTTTTTTTTTTTTTTTTTTTTTTTAAATTTTTTCTTAAATGTTATTTATTTTATCATAACCATTTGAAATGTTATTCTTGCCATTGTTCTTCTGTCACTCAATTCAAATGTTTCTCTTCATATATATTTACAGTTTAGAAGGATGCAAATTAAGATCATTTAATTCACGACATATCTTTAAAAATTAAAAACTTGAGTTGATAAATCTTACAAAATTAAAAACTTGAGTTAAAGTATTCAATTATAGCTTAAAATACATTAATAAGAATTACCAACCTAAATTTAAAATGCCAATTAATAAAAACAGATATAAATTCTGTAAAAAAGAAAAAGAAAAAAGAGAGAGACCTAAATTATTAAAAATACAAATTTAACTTAATAAATTGCACATGGGCACCTTATATGGTATATCAAAACAAAAAAGTTTCACATTGATCTATGTAGATTATTGCTAACTTGATTGGTGACGTAAAATATGTATATATTTATCTAAGGTTTGATTGAACCATAGTGCGTGGAAATGACCCTAGGTTACGGAAAGTATGTATTCTAAACCTAAAATAAATGTGTGTATAGACAAAAATACATTTTCTTCAGCACTAGAAAAAAAAGGCCTAGCTTGCCTCCTACTATACCTCCAATTTTTCCAAAGGCGGTCAAAGATAGCAAAAGAGGAGGTTGCTTTTTGACGGAGGAGCCCCCCTCGACTCTGCAAATTAACAGAGGAGATGCCTCCTTAAAATTATCTATCTTTGTGGTGGCTACCGGCTAAGATGATCAATGGTGGCTACCTCCATCGTCCACAAACGTAGCCTGACAACTCCTTCACCATAGATGAGGCTATAGTGCTATAACCTCCTTTCAAATTTTTTATTTTTTTAATATTTATTTTTATTGATTTATTGATATTTTATGATAAATTGAGGCACAACTCCCTATAGATTGTGGATTTGGATCCTTTAATGATCTGATTTTTTTCCTGATTTTTTTTAAAGCATGTGATTGGTAGATGATAAAATGGTTTAAAAATCAATCACATCTCAACCACCCATTCATTGCGATACGTATGTGTCATGAGATTATGTGAGGTCATGAAAAAAATCAAATCAGCAGAGGATCCAAATTAATAGATTATATATGGTAGAAACACTTATATAACGTTTATTACAATAAAAAAAGATGGATATTCAAAATTAAATGTGACTTCATGGTAAATAGTTTCGGGTTGGAGTCATTAAATATATATATATATTGACAATTAATGTAATGATTAGTTTATTTATAAGAAAATATAAAATAATAGTATATTTTGATATATCAAGTGGGAAATAGGGAGATGATAAAATGTTGAATGCAGCGAAATGCACGACAAGATCAATCTCTCTCTGTACTTAAATCTGATGGGGATTCAAAAAGCGTAAATTCTGAAGAGTAGTGGTCCAGCTTTTGTAATGCTCTCTAATCTCAATGCATGTTTGGAGTAGACGAGAATTGTACTTGTACCCTGTAATTGATTGATGTTTGCAATTTGCATTGACCAACTCGAATAAAGAGAGCAAAGGATAGATATATCATATATGTACGTAACGTCATTGCTAAGTTGCTTTGCTTTCTTTTTCCAAAGTTAGAGAACAGGTTTTCCACGACCAATGTTCCCCCGTAAAAGTTGGAACCACGTCTTGATAAGAAGAACAATGACCAGTCAGTACTACTTTTAATATTGGGTTAGGTTTTTCTTTTCACAAATGTCTACACAGTCCTTTGGAAAAAACAAATTAATATTCATTTTAAAAAATGAGATGTAATTCAACTTATTCCAATTCCGGAAATTTAATTAATTGTTATTCGATGAATTGAACAAAACTGTAGTAGCTAGAATACATAAGGAGCTTCGCAATTCAATAAGTAAATATGAGACTATATTTATAATAATAGGGTTTGAGCCATGATGGTGAAATTTCATTTTGAAGTCTCCAATCATAAAATTATTATACCATTGGTCGTTTTAGATTACTTTTATAATTAAAAGATGCAACATGTGACAGGTTCTTTTGAAAAAAATAAAATAAAAAAGCTACATGTATCAACATGATACAAAGTTTCAAAATCAGATTCTAATTTTAGGAGAAAATCTTAGGTGCACTTGATCAGTGGTGCACCCTGCCACTCTAATGCAGTACTGGAGATTTTCTCAGATTTTAGAGGGTAAAATGTTCTGACCGCTTCTTTTTGTCAATTGAATTTACAATAATTAGGGGTGCTTTTCAAAAAGTTTATTACCACTATTATTTTATTTTTATTTTTTGGTTGAAAATATTATAATAATTTAGGGTTTTGGAGGAGAGAAACGATTCGAATCTACAATCTCATATATCCACTCGTTTTTCAAAATATGAAATAATATTTTTCTCAAAACTTTTTTATTTATTTTAAATATTACATAAATTCAGGGTTTTCTTTAAGGAGGGAGGACTCGAACCTACGACTTTGTGACGTAGATATAAAGGGTTTACAACCAAATCAACCTCATATCATCTCTCAAAACCTTTCTAAACATCAAAACTAACCTTAAATTTATAATCATTAACTATAATTACATTTTTTTTCTCTCACAACTCATATACGGCACAAGTAGCGGAAGCAATAGCAATCTACAGAGGTATCATCTTGACTATGGAGTCGAGGCTGTTTCCAAGGGAAATTGAGTCAGATGCTGCAGCAGTTGTTGGGTAGATTGGTGAGTCAAGGCAGGTTGAATCGGAGGTGGGTCCCCTTTCCTGCTGTAAAGTTAATTGTCTCCAGGAGGGAAAATTTCGTTGCACACAATTTAGCAAAGCTTTCCTTGTCTATCGATAATTCGATAATGACCGAGTTTGGCTTGTGTTAGGAAAAGTCTTCTGGATGATTTCCTGGTTGCCTGTAATTCTGTTTCCTAATAAAAAAAACGTTCTTGTCAAAAAAATAAGCAGATTATTTATTGAATTTATTTGATTTTTTCTACAATAAAGTTGTAGTGGTATTGCCACTTTTTAATAATATACATTGTAAAAGATGCAAGAATTTACGGTTGGATATTGAAAAGCACATGACATTGATTGAACAATCAAAAGAAAATATAAATAAATAACTTCGATATTATTAATTATGCTAAAATAATGTAAATAAAATACATGAAATAAATAATTATTAAGACTAAAAAAAAAAAAGCCCAATCAACCAAAACCCTCAACACGACCAACAACTCTACATCAACAAAACGGAAGCGAATAATCCAACAGCTAGCGGTACAGCAGTTGCAATTGTATTCAAAGCGGCGCTGTTTTCAGAAGGAGACGGAGCCGGAGCTTCAGATGGTGGAATGGAGATGGAAGAAGGAGGAGCCGATGGATTAGGAGCGAAAAACGGAGGAGATTCCACTGGTGGAGTAGATGAAGTAGCAGGCGCTGGAGCGTGAGTTAACGGCGGCGATTTCTTCGGAGAAGATGCAGGTGATGGCGTCGGAGACTGAGCCATTGCGCTGACAACCAACAACGCCGTTAACATCAACACAACAATGCTTGAATTTTCCATAATTAAAGCGATAGAAGAAATTGCTTGAGCTGATTTGAAGAGAAATAATGAAACAGATTCTGATATTGTAGTGAAGTTGTATAGCTAGAGGGAGTTTATATAGAGCTCTGGAGTGTAAGGGATTGATCGTGGACGTACACGTGGATTGGAATTTGAAATGCGAGGAATGTCCACCGTCTGATTTACTTTATAATACGTTTATTTGCAACGGTCGAGAAAAGGGGACATACGTAAATATGGAAGATTAAAATCAGCGGATGGGACCCAATGTTTGATAATTTGGAAATTTATCTCCTCAAAATCAGCAAGATTACCGTTATAATAGGGATGTGATCCAATTGAATCCAATATGATGCCATTATATCTGATTGGATTTGATTGCATATTAAATTATTAAATACATGAGATTAGAAATTGGATTTTGCATATGAAAATCCTTTGAATTCTTCTGATTTGCCAAAATATAAGATTCAAATCATTTCATTTATATTAAGCTAATTTATTTTGTCTTGTATAAATGAATATCAAACAAAACTCTTCCGGGGGGTGTGCAAAAATGACTATATTTTTTTCAACTTTAAAGTTTACAATTATATATTGTTTTTATTTATTTATTAATTATTAGTTTATTCATTTTATTTGAAGTACCGTATCAATTAATTATTGATTTTGTTAATTTTAAGAACATTTTAACTTTTATATAAGGTAAATTGTATTAAACAGAGATAAATTTATTAAAAATTGACACTCAACCCCTTACTGTTAGTCAAACTTAACTATTAACCAAGTTAACTATCAATCAGATTAAGCTACTCTTGATCCCTAAATTAAATAAATAAAAAATTAAAACAAAAAAAAAAAAATCATATTTTAAAAATGAATCTCCACCATCCATCTCAAAGATAGATGGTGGACAAAAAAAATGTGTTGATATGTGTCCTTAGGGCTCATGATACCAATTATTTTATTTCCATAAAAGGATAACAATCTTGAAGGACGGTGGAGATTGAATCTGGAGATTGGATTTCTACCCTTTTTTTTCCCATGATTACTTAAAATAAATAAATAAATAAATAAATAATTGTATTTAATCTCCACCATCCATCTTTGAGATGGGTGGTGGGGATCTCTTTTTTTTTCTTTTTAATTTTTGTTTTTTTTTTTCAATTAATTTCAAATTTATCATTTTTTATTTAATTTTTATTACTTTTTAAAAAATGTTTGAAATGTCGATAATACCTTTAGTTTTGACAGTCAAACTTGATCAACTGTTAAATTTGACCAAACTTGACTAACGAAAGAGGGGTTGGGTGTCAATTTTCAATTTTTGATAAAATTGTTTTTGAGTGCAAGTGAGCAAACCTCAGGGAGGTATAGGGCAATTTTCTCTTTTATATATTAAGAATCGTTTCATATGATTTCGATCCATTTGATTGGATTGCAATTGGATTGAGTTGGATTTCGCTCTAAGATTGAATTGGATATATTAGATTCAGATCAAATCTTGGATCATGGCTAATCCAATGGATCAGATCCACCACACGCCTCTACGTTATAATGTGATTGTTCATTATTTAATTCAAATAAGTAATTGTTAATTACTTCTCTCATTTCATTTTCTTATAACTTTATTATATATTTTTTATTAATAATAATGCTAAGCAACCCATAAAAAGTAGTCCAAAAATCTACCTTCTATGTAAAAAAAAAAAAAATTAAATCCAAAAATCAATACAAATGATTTGATAAGTGATTTGTCATTACTTTATAATTTACCATATTATCCCATAATTTATATGGTATTACAACTCATTTGCCACATAATTCAGGTTGATTTTTTTTTAGATACATAGTATTACTCTTTTATTAATTCTTTTGATTTTCAAATTAAAAAAGTGAAAGGGGATAATTTCATTTTAGTAAACGGTTTTTTTTTTTTTTTTTGAGCGATTCAATTTAGTAAATGTTATGAAAGACTTTTATGTAGAGGGACCGTTATATTAAAAAGAAAATATTTGAGAGGGTCAAATACAAAATACAAAATTTAAAGACAAATTGTAATTATGTTTTAAAAAAGTTTTAAAATTTCACTCTATTATCATCTATTACATATTTTATAATTACAAAATCTAAAACAATTTGATATTATTATAGGATTTGAATCCTCTGCTGATATGAAAAAGATCAAATCAGTTGAGGATCAAAATTCATACGATACTTAAAAGGAGAAAAAAAAAAAGAAAAAGAAAAAAAAGAAAAAAAAATGAGATAGGGTATTGAAATGTATATGATCCATTGTTACTTTACTTCTGATTTTTGATGTACAATCTTATCGACAAAAGGTTCAACCAATTTCTCCAAGTCATTCAAATCACCCTTCAATTCATCAACCTGTATATATTTAGTAACACCAAAATTAGTCCAAACTTATGTGATATGTACAAACATGTTTTATGGGATCCATACAAGATCATACGTAGCTTTTTTCAACTCCTCTATTATTCCAATATAGAAGAAAAAGTACCTTATGAATGAAATTAAGACTGAGTTGAGCATCGTCAGCGGTTGCTTTGGAAAAACGTTCAACAAACAAAGCCGTGTCCTTCACTTTCGGATGATTATCTGGAACCGCATCTGCCACCTCTTCCGATAACTTCTCCGCTGCCGACGCCACCTTTTCCACCACCTCTGCTATCTTTTCCACCTCCTCCACAACCATTTCTGCTTCTCCTATTTCATACAAATGTACTCAATTTTTATATACATAAGTACGTAACCAATTTCATTAGAACAAAATCGGTTTGTTTACATTATATATAAAAAAAAAAACATAAAACATAATCTCAAAATCAAATAAATGTTAACAAGATGATTTGGTCGTCCGAGTGGTTTGGCCCCTACATCAACCATTGAGATTGTGAATTCTAGTCATGTTTCGTTCCCCTAATCCCTAAATTGTAATAGTTTGAATAAATGAAATTTTAATTTTAATTCCTTGAAAGATTTATTTTTCAAATGATTAAAAAATAATAAAATTTATATTAATCCCACCCCCCCCCCCCCCCCCCCCCCCAACACACCTTTTTATAATTCTTTGCTATAACTTGTTAAATTGTTACCATTTTCCAATGATTGACAAAGAAAGTGTATATATATATATATATATTTTTTTTTTTTTTCATCTACTAGACTACTACATATATAGATCCAAAAATATAAAAATAAAATCTATAGAGACAGAGAGAATTATATTAAAAGAAGAAAAAAGAAAGAAAAATTTATTTACATGTACTGGGAATCTGGGATAGATAGATATGCTATCGTGAACTGTACCTTCAATCTTTTGAAATTGGTTCAATTTTTGCTTCCATAATGGTAGAAAGAGAGCTAATAAAGAGCCCAAAATCCATCTTGCCCTGCATATTATTTACATTTTTTTAAAGAGCCCAAAAAATATTTTTCAATTTCGACTTACACCATGCAATTATTCATACCAAAGAAAGAAGTTAAATCTTGGAGGAGGAGGAGGAGGAGGAGATGGCTCTGCCGTTGCTCCTCCGATCCTGTCCATGTTATCTTTCACCTTCACCCTACAATAACAAACCCAACAACCTTACTGTTGATGGATATATAATTTTGGAAGAACAAAAAAATATATATTTTGGTAGCAATAATTACATAGTAGTGTTTTGTTTTCTCCATATTGTGCCATTGTTGCAGATCAACTGCAATCCTGATTGGTGCATTGAGTAGCCATGGCCAAGCTTTGCTACTTCGAAGCGGTGAAAGGACGCCGGAGAATTATGGGTGTAGCAAGCTGATCTGTTACGATAAAATAATTCAAGAAAACTCTGCAATTTGTAGGAATTAGCCCAAGAATTAGTTTTTGACATATTGAAAAATTAATTAGAGATATATGAGGTAGCTATTTGAATGCATATTTATAATAATATGGCTTATTTCAGAGATTGAGTAATTGTGGTTTTGTGCAAGAATGCTAAGGACGCTAAGTAATAGCGTGATTGTTGCATATTTGGCCTATCGCTTTAACAAAAAGCTAAAGCAATAATTCACTTGTAATTCCTTGCAAGTCAATACTTCAAAGTTTGAAACCGTCTTCGAAGCTTAAAGTCAATCTAGAATACATATAATCCATACAAAGTTAAAGGCTTGTTAGATTCTATTTGGTATTTGCTTTTGATTAATTAAATTAAAAAGTTATTCAATAATTTTTGTAAAAAAAATATATTTGATAAATCTTTTAAAAGGGATTATGAATACTCTGCGGTGAGGTTTAATTAATTTTTTAAATGGTCAAAGTAGCCTTATTCATTTAACATAAATATAATTATATCATAAACTTAATTTCATATAAATCTAGTATACTACAAACACGTTCATCATTGGCTATCACTAAATTGCCAACATAAGCTATCAATTATTTGGTTTGAAATTTTAATTGATAGAAGGAAAATAAAATAAAAAAAGGATTGAGGGGTCTCGGTTTGAAAGAATTTTTGATTAAAAGATAGAAGAAGTAGCAACTAAATAAATTTTAAATGTGGAAGAGTAATTAGTAATATTTGTAAGTAGTTTTAGGAAAAAAAAAAATAAAAAATTGTAAGTTTAACATTTAGACAGGCTTTGTTAATCTTAAAAAAGTCATTTGTTTCCACCGTGAATATTAGATATGTCATTTATATGAAGCAGATTTGGATTTGGATTGTTCTATACAATCATTTTCCCTATTTGTTTTTCTGTCCAACTTTTGGAAAATATGTTAGGGTTCCCTTTTCTAGTTGATAAATTAAAACATGTTTAATTGTGTATATAATATACATTTAGAGACTTTAATTTATTTTATAATATTTAAAATATTTGAATTAAATATTTGGTTGGTTGAATACCAATTACATTTAAGGATAAGATGAGGTTGATCCAGTGGTAAACCCCTCACAAGTCACACCAACACAATGTGATTATGGGTTCGAGTCCTTCCCCTACCTCAAGAACCCCGAATTTATGTAACATTTCGAAAAAATAGTACCAATTATAATTTAAAGAATTCCAATTTCAAATGTATTTTAATCCATATATAAATTCACAACAATTAACAACAAATTTTATCAGATTTTTTTTTTTCCTGATTGTCACAATTTCAAATGTCTTTTACATATTAGAAACTCTAGTCCCTTATGTTTCCAAAATACTTCACTTTAATCTTTCTGTTAGTCAACTATTAGTCAAACTTAACAGAAATATGGCTAATTTGGTCATTTGCATAGAAAGTGAATTAAAAAAAGTAGACAAATAAAAATACTTTTCATATTTCAATATTAAATAAAAATCAAATTAAGAACAAAGAAAATATATTTTCTAAAAAAAATGAAATGATTATAAAAAACAGGAATTTTTTTTATTGTCAGCAGAATATTAATTCAAATATTAAAAAATAAGATTAAAAAAAATATTAAGAACAGAAAAATGAATTAAAAACAAAAAACAAAATAATTAAATAGATCAAATGGATCTCCAAATGAATTTCCATAATTTCCAGATCAGAGATCTCCATTGTTGAAAATCAAGATCCACAGATTTTCATCTCTCGGCCAGCGAGGGATCTCCATCGACCAACAATGGAGTTTCATCGATGGCGTCGATGGAGATCCATCGATCGAGTCTCGAACCTTACTCTCCAAGGAAGAAGAAAATCAGCTTGGATTCTAATGCCAATCAAAAAGAGTTTGATTTGTGGAAGTGGAGCTTGATTGAGATTGGAGCTATATGCTCTTTTGAAGTTGCTGCTACCACCATGTGTATCATCATTTTTGGATCCCAACAAAGGAACCAACACAACCACAAGAAGCTTTGTTTCCAGATTTATGCAGATGACAAGGTTTCCATTTTTAAATTTTTTTTTTTTTTGTCACATTTCTTCAACTATTTCACATACCCAATCCTCAATTTTTCTTATATTTTGATGGGTTGAAGTCAGATAAACAATTTTTTTCTTAAAAATTCAAGAAGAAATTCATAACTTTGAAGTAATTGTTCTTATTGTTGTTGTTTTCAGAGGATCAAGCAAGTGGTGCAGCAAGCAACTAAATTGAATGAAGCAATTTCAGTAGTAAGAGGTGTTCCAATTGCTAGAGTTCGCATAAAATCTGTGATGGATGGATGGATGGATTTGCTGTGGAAGATCTACAAGATTTGTGTAGAAACTCTCCATATTTGTAAATAATAATGAAATATATGTGTTATATAATAATATATATTTTTTTGTTCTTAATTTGATTTTTATTTAATATTACAATATGAAAAATATTTGAAAGAAATTTTGGAAAATAAAAATGCAATTACAACAAACTTTTAGGTGCAAAATTGACCTTTTGTATATTTAGTCATAGTTGATTGTTAGTAATTTGGTTAAATGGATTAAAGTGATGTATTTTGGAAAAAGAAGGGACTAAAGTTGATAATATGACAAATGCATTTAAAAATGTGACAATTTGGAAACAAATAGGGACTTTCATGAAATTACCCCATTTTATCAAATGCCTTTATACTGTTTTTGAGCCGTATAATTTTAAGACCGACATTAACCAAATGGTTACCTACACCCCACACCGTGAGGTTGTGGATTCGAGTATATCCCCCATCCCCAAATTCCTAATAAATTTTACAATAAATTATCCATTCAACATGGTTAATATGTGGTTTAAATTAGTTAAAAACCTTATTTGATATAGATTCTTATTTTGTCTCTACTCATATTATCAATATGTGGTTATAACATCTTTTAGAAAAAAAGTCTCTTTTGTGAGTTCTTTGTATGTAATAGAGTTTTGTTTTTTGTGAGTGATTTTGAGTTACTCTTTTGTAATCTCCATTAATTATAGTGAATTTCTTTTCAGCTCTGCCGATGAACATAGGCTTTACGCTGAACCACGTAAATTTCTTTTTTTCCGCTTTATTTTTATTTTGCGTAATTTTTTTATGTCATAATAATTTTCACAACAAACTGATATTAGAGCTCTAGGTTCTTGATCAGCTCTTAGGGATCCGTTATCGAGCATCATGGAGGTGGCCTTATAAAGATTCCCATCAAATAACTATTTCGGATATTACCTCTTCTCATATTTAAATAATTATCACATATAATTTTAAAGGTTAGATAGTTATAGCATTTAAAATACTAGCATTATTCTAGTTTTTTTTTTTTTTTTTTTTTTTTTTTTTTGACAATAACATTATTCTAGTTAATTAGTGCTATACGTACAAGGAAATTTATAAACAAAAAGATAATTTAATTAAAATGACGTGTCAATCGAAAGATACCGTACATATTATATTTTCTTTAAAAAAACACAAAATGCAAAACTCATATAATAGGTTTGTTTTTTTTTTTTTTTTGGTTTTTTATTCTTTATCACGTCCGCATTAGTCACTCTCAAATATCAATATATTGGACCACTCAAATTATGGGTGTGTAACCATTATATATATATATATATATATATATATGAAAATTTTCAAGTAAGTACATCCTGATATAACTCAATCAGTGCGTTGAATGTGGACCATTAGATTTACATGTTTTAACTCAAAAGTGTATGCACTTGTCAAAACTTCTCAATAATCTATGGCTTATATGCAACACACTGATATAATTATATCATGACGCAATAAGGAGAAAAGAGCTGTATATATATATATATATATATATATGAGTAATGCTAGATATCACAACTAAAATCACAACTATTCGAACACAGCACATGTGATACATGAGGTGTCAATTGGTAAGTGGATACATAGATATGTGAGATAAATCATTATTAATGTGTATCCACTCACCAATTGACACCTCATATGCCATATGTGTTGTGTTGGAATAGTTGTGATTTTAGTTGTGATATCTAGTATTACTATATATATATATATATATATATATAAATATATATATATACTGTCCCGTTCTGGTCCGTGCACATTTATTTTAACTACATCAGTATCAATGATAATTTGTTAATACACCCACAAATAATTATTAATTGTTTTCATATTTTATTCTTTTGTGAAAAAAAAAAGTTTCATATTAATGATTTGATATTAACTTATCATTAAAAACTCTTTCCATTTTCTTAAAATTTAGATTCTCTTTCAAATACTAATTTCAAATTTATTTTCAATTTTTTTTTTAAGAAAATACAAATCAATTACTAAGTATGGAGAATGAATCAAAATCATTCAAAGTAAGTTGTGAAAAAGTAAGTTTTAAATTAATTTATATTATAAGAACAAAATAATTATGCATTATTTTCGCTATAATATCTGTATATATATATATATATTTTTTTTTTCATTCAAATATGCTTTAGAATTTTTTTTTTTTTGTTACCAAATTTTTTATTCTTCAATTTCATCAAAAACTTTTCTACCTTCAAATTAATTTGGGCATGATACAAACCTTGCATCTCTACACCTTTCACAAATAGAAAATGGATCTCCAACCGTAAAAACCTCAAACCTGAATGATTTTGTGGACATTAAACAGTCAAGAAGAAATGGAGAGACCTACCTGACATGAGGAGAGAAAAAAAAAAGGATTATGATTTTGTGGAAGGAAAACATAGAAGAGAGAAGAAGGTTTTTTTTTTTTTTTTTTTTTTTTGAATAAAGCAAAATATCATTAAAAAGGAAAACGGATTACAGCTGAGCCGAGCAATCGCCCTGAACAATCGGGGTTACATAATGTGGAACCTCCTCCATCCAAATATGAGCCTCATCAAGCTTCAAACCAAGTTTAGCAAGGTGATGAGCAGCCTTATTAGACGACCTTGGAGCAAAGACAATCCTAGACTCCATATAGCTATCCAAGAGAAGTAAAATATCAAAAATGACAGTCCTAATATCAGAAAGGGGAGCACAGCCATCGTGGATAATATTAATAATAGAAAGGGCATCTGTCTCCACCACACAAGGAAAGAGACCTGAGTCAAGAGCAATATTCAACCCAAAGAGAACAATCACAACTTCTGTAACCTCAGAAGAATACCCAGCCAAGATAGGCGAGGAAATGGAAGCAAAGACCTCTCCCTAAAAATCCCTAATAATAACACCTAGACCGATCTTGCCCATAGCCGAATCCAAAGTCGCATCTGTATTAAATTTATAGTATCCCCTATCAGGAGGACTTGACAAAACCAAGTCCGCCTGAATCACACCACTGACAGAGGCTGCCCCAGAGTTGGCACTGTGAAAATCCTCTAGAAAGGCTTCCAACCAAGGCACCGGATCATCATTAGGAGTTGAAGCCTTACCATGAACAATTCAGTTCCTTCTATACCAAATATTCCACACTAAAACGCACAAAAGCTCCATATTAGATGGTAGAAGGTGATCTTTACAGAGAATCATGAAATCAACAAAGTCATTTATATTCTGAAGGTTAATATCCTTCAAGAAGTGGCACATAGCTCTGACCTTCTTCAGCTTAGGACAGTGCCAAAGCAAATGTAAAGTTGATTCCAACCAACTCTTGCAAAGCGGACATGACTAATCCACTAAAATACCTCTCTTGGCAAGATTTTCATTTGACAACACCTAGTTGTGACAAGCACACCAAAGCAAAACTTTAACCTTTGAAGGAATCTTCATTCTCCAAAGATACTTCCATAATAAAGATTCCAGCCTACTCAGACCCGATGTACTAAGATTCTCCAATAGTGACATACCAAGATGGTAGCCACTTTTGACAGAAAATTGCCCATGCTTGTCATAATGCCACATGAGGGAGTCAGGAATATTCCTAGAGGACATCGAAATGCTAAGAATGAGAGCTGCCTCATCCGAAGGAAACTAGTTGCAAATTAAGGCCTCATTCCAAGCCCTAGAAGTTAGCTTTAGAGAGCTCACAAAATCATAGAAATCCGACGTCGTTAGAGAGCAGACCTTGAACATTGTCGATTTGGGAATCCAGAGATCTGAGTAAATATGGATAGTATATCCATCCCCAATACACCATTTGGATCCATCCTCAATGAGCTCCTTTCCCCATAAAAAAATCCTCCATATGAAAGAGCATGAAGAACCATGGTCAGCTTGTAGAAAGGAGAATCAGAATAATAGCAAGATTTTGGGGGCTTAGCAGCCAGAGTATTCCGGTGGTGGATTAGCCTCTAACCCGGCTTGGTAAGGAGGGTTTTGTTAAACATAGAGAGGTCCTTAAAACCAATTCCTCCGGAATCTTTCCCACGACAAAGCTAGGACGAAGCTCCCCAATGAATCTTGTGCTACTCTGCCTTGGATCCCTACAAAAACCTAGCACACAACTTGTGTAAATTAGCCACAAGACTATAAGGGAGCCTGAAAAGAGACATCGAATAAGTTGGGATACTCTGAATAATAGCTTTTAAAAGGATCTCTTTGCCACCTGAAGAGAACAATTTATTCTGCCAACCGTTTAAAAAACCCCAGACTCGATC
The DNA here is from genome assembly GCA_035582765.1 of Acer negundo. Classification (NCBI taxonomy): domain Eukaryota; kingdom Viridiplantae; phylum Streptophyta; class Magnoliopsida; order Sapindales; family Sapindaceae; genus Acer; species Acer negundo. The sequence continues at coordinate 13,624,331 of CM069235.1, forward strand.
ATTAACAGAGGAGATTAACTCTTTCTTGTTCTTCCCAGCAAAACTCGGAAGGCCTAGATACTTCTTATGGCACTTGACCATATTAACACCAATAATCTGAGCCAAAAGGTTTGTACGCTTTCTAGAGACCCTTTTGCTGACACACAAGGCTGATTTTTTGAAATTCACCACCTGCCCAGAAGCTTTAGCATACACCAATAACACTTGTTTGATGGCATGTCAATCCTTCTTAAAAGCTTTCGTAAAAAGCATGTTGTCATCTACAAAAAAAAAAAGGTGAAAAATTTTGGGCCCATTTCTACTACATCGAAAACCTATCATGTCACCAACCTCAACAACTTTGTTAATTAAACAGGAAAAACCTTCCGCATAGATAAGGAAAAGATAAGGCGACAACGGATTTCCCTAACGTAGGCCACGAGACAGTCTTAAAAACCTCCGAGCTTCACCATTAATCAGAAATGAGAATGACATCGAAGTCACACACCACATAATGTGCTCAGTCCATGAAGAAGAAAAACCTAGTTTATTCATCATTCAAACTAGAAAGGGCCACTCAACCCTGTCGTAGGCTTTAGACATATTCGGCTTCAAAGCCAATGCCCTTGTACGATTGTTCTTTTTCCTCCTTAACGCATGCATGCACTCGAAACCCATAATGGCATTATCTGAAATTAAACTCCCCGAAATGAAGGCACTCTAAGTTTCAGAAATCATATCACCTAAGACATTCCTAAACCGGTTAGCCAGGGCCTTTGTAACGATTTTAAACAACACATTGCAAAGGCTTATAGGTAGAAAATCCACCATTCTTTCAGCTCATTTAACCTTCGAGATCAGTGTTATCAACGTCTTGTTCGCCTCATCTAAACAATAATTGTCATTTAGCACCTCTAGACAAAGCTTCGTTACTTCTTCCCCCACAACTGGCCAAAATTTATGGTAAAATAAAGCTGGTAGGCCATCCGGGCTAAGAGCTTTTGTAAGAAACATGTCAAAAACTGCCATTTTACCTCATTAGCTGAAAATTTTGAATCAAGGAATCTTCTATTGGAGGCTGAGAAGCACGACTGGACACTACCCAAAACAAGCTCCAAGTCACGGTTTGAAGGGGATAATGTGTTGAAAATTTCAACAAAATAATGCTCAAAAATATCTGCAACATCATCCTTGCTTGTCTTCCAACAATTCACATGATCATACAAACCAGTTATTGCATTTTTATTCTGGCGCGTCAATGCCTTCCAATGAAAGTATCTTGAATTTTTATCCCCATTTTTGAGCCACAACTCCCTAAACCGTTGCTTCCAGTAAGTCTCCTCCTGGTTTAGCAACACATCCAACTCCCTTTCCACCTTGTGAATCTCCTTCTAAGAACCCGATCTTATATTACTAGACACCTGGTTCAAGATTTTTTGCTTACTCTTAATATCTCTCTGCAAATTGTGTCTCATCCCCAAGTTCCATCGACTTAATTTTTCTAAGCAATTGTGGAGGCATGTAATCAAACCATCTATCCCCTGTTGTTGACCCACGTCACAGAAAAAATTCGCAACAATTTTTGCACATTTGGGTTGATTTTCCCAACATTCCTCAAAGTGGAAACGATGGACCAAGCTAGTGTTACTGCTCGAGGATGACAATCTTGGATGGTATACCTCAACCAAAATAGGTCGATGGTCCGACCTCTAGTATTCTAAGTGTTTCACGGATGCTTATACGAACATGTTATTCAAAAGAAAATTACTAACACATCTATCCAATCATACTTGGACCATGTCACTTTCATCCCTCTTGTTGCACCACGAAAATGGAGATCCTAAGAAACCAATGTCTTGTAATCTGCAATCATCAAATTACGATATAAAGCCCTCCAATTAACTACGTGGTCTTGATCCTCCCCCTAGTTTTTCCTCGTCAAAAAGGATCTTATTAAAGTACCCATACAAGCTCATGGCAAGGCCGACATCCCACAAATTATGCGAAGAAGATTCCATCCATGATGTCATTGAGTCGTGTCCGGATGACCGTAAAATCCAGTCAGTCTCCAGGCTAAATTTCCATGAGAGATAATCTATACATCAATATGAAATTGAGAGCAGGATAGTAGATTAAAATCAATAAGGTTAGTCCACAGTAGTCTAAGCCCTCCACTTCTACCCACATTATCCACCACAAGCTTACCACAAAAACCTAGTTTAACTTTAAGAAACTCAAGTCTAGCATGATCAGTCTTCGTCTCCATAAGGAATATGATTTCAGGTTTATATTTATTTTTTAAGACGAAGTAATATTTGGAACGCCTGAGCACTTTTAATCACCCGGACGTTCCATACTAGGATATTCATGGCGATCAGCAGGCCGACTGAACCCGACCCGACAATGAATCATCAATTGCAACACGGTGACAATCAATCCCTCTAACAAATTTCGATACCGGAATCACACTGTCTTCCTCCATTAATGACTGCCTTTTTCCAGGCTTAGTATCAACACGAGACCCAATATTTACCTTGACACCATACTGAGCCCATCTCTTCCATTTCCCAACTTTCAGCCCATGACCAGTTTTTCTTTGGAAATTATCATCTTCACGGGCCAGTGATTTATCAGCATCCAACTTAGTCTTGCACCCACTATCTGATCGGTCCATTTCTATACATGTTTTAGGCCCCTATTTCCTATTATTTATGTTTTGTTCTTGAGTAAAATAGGTTGTTTAATATGTTTGTTGAGCATGTGGAGGTTTATTCCATTCAAGTGGTGTTAAATCTCATTTTTGGAGAAAAGAAGTAAAAAGATGGAGAAAATGAACAAATCGGAAGAAACTATGAAAAGAAGATTTTCAACATGTGCAGAACAGTCATGTTGCAGGGCCTATATCTCTTAGCTCCGATTGAATTGTATGTTATACTACCTATGGATTGAAAGTCCCGGAAGTCTAGTTTCCGGTGCACTTTTCGGATCACAATTCCGATATTCCTAGAAGAAGTTATGACTGATTTAGTAACCAAAGGTCAGAGCTAGAGAGTCTACCGCCGCCCAAACCGCCCCGCGTGCACGTGTCTAGGGAGCGGTCCTGGGCAGTGGAAAATAGCAGAAGAATTTTGCTTGCTATGCAGCCACTGAGGCAACTTGCCTCCTAAGTGGTCTAGGGAGCGGTCGTGCGTAATTTTGACGGATTTCAACTCCGAATTGTTCCAGAACTGTTCCAAAACTTCCTAAATCAAATTCTAATGACTCTAGAAGACCAATACATGTTTGGGAAACTTCCTAAACTCAAATTAGGAGCCAATCATCAAGAGAGGAAATCAAAGTTGAGAAAGGATTCTAATTCCTTGTTTTCTTCTACTTTCCCACTTTGTGGATTTCCTAAACCTAAGAAGAATTGGAGGTTCACAAGGAAAAGTCACTTATAAATACTTTTTATTCTTTTCAATTAGAAGAATCGAAAGGAGGTCCCAAGCCACCAAGGCACCACCATTGTTGCACTTGGAAGCTTGAAAAAGACATTTATGGGTTTTATCAACTCTTTCTCCTATTCTTTTAATCTTTTCATGTGTAACTAACTCCATACTAGGGGTTCGATGTGAACCTATGTAATACTCATGTTATGATTCAAACTCCATATCTTCATTAATCAATTCGGATTTAGATTTGTTCAATTCATTATATGTCTTACTCTTGACTTGCATTAATCTAATGGAAATTAATTGATACTTGTCTAGGGTTTCAATAATTTATAAATTGAAATTGCGTTAGAGGAATTTAGGTTGTCTTAATTACTTTTCAATTGAATGAGTATGATTGTTCTCGACATAGGAATTACTGCGAGACAATTTTGGTTCAATAATTCTTGTACGTAATGGGTTCTTGGTGATGGCTTACACCTTTGACGAGGGTGAGTTGTGATTGAGAACACGTGGTTAACTCTTGAGGAATTAAGGTAATACCATAATTAAGATGAGAATGAACTCTGAATCTGGATTGAATCTATTTCATAGAATTAGTTGATGAACATTGAATATTATATATGGGGAGCATCGGTTACCTAGTTTCCCATCTCTTGATCACATTCACATATTCTTGTTAAATTGCTTTCTTAGTTTAATTTAGTTCTAAATCAATCAATCAATCAATCAATCTCAAATCTCTTGGTTACTTTTAATTTCTTAGCTTTAATTAGGATTATTTATAATTGATAAATCCCTTTTCCTCATGGGAACGATCCCTACTTGTCGTTGTACTTGTCTCATGATTCGTGCACTTGTAAGTTAGGTTTTTATAACTTGATTTTACAACATCACTATCCGCCCCAACATCCACATCCATCTCAAATAAACCCGAAACCTGCTCTATGCCTATTCCTAGCCCAACATCAGCAAATTTGAGGCCTGCTAAATTCGAATTAGAAGGCCCAAAAGCTACCACCTTATTGTGACTTTTTAAAACACTTGTCCTACCTATTTTTTCCCCAATCCCCGCAAAATTTGGAGCTTGCAGCTTCGGTATATTTGAAATGCTTTCCTTCACCACCGTAGGTAGCATATTTCACGGAGACTCCTTATGTCTCAATCCCTGATTTATAGCTTATATATTATCGCCCTGAGGCACCATATCTTCCATTTGAAAAAATTCCCGAGATTCCTACGGGCTTTTAAAACTTCCCCTACTTTCACGCGTGCAGAGTCAACCTGTTTGTCTGCCACACGAAATCGGTCACCGTTAATTCTATCGGAGCTGACTTCTCCGTTACTGCTGATTTGGCCTTAATCAACTCACTGGCTTGACGTTGTTCCACTATAAGGTTCGGAATAGGTACATCCTCTTCATGACCAGAAACATGCCTCATCGAGACTCCATTACTTGCCTCTTCCCGTCTTCCACAATATTGTCCAGACTTCACTGGACTAGGTGCCTTTAGCCATGGACCAAACATCAGATTATAGTTCTCTGAACCCTTTGTACTTGCCTTGACTGAACAGTTTCGAACAACATGGCCTATTCTACCACACCGATAGCAATATCCTAGTAGCCGTTCATACTTTAATAACATCTTCGTTTCACTCCCGTCATGTATAACATCCACCCGTAAAATGCGAAGAAGGGGTCTAGACACATCAATCACAACCCGAACTCTGATATACTTACCGACACAGTCCCTAGATCCCCCATCGTCAATCTTCGTAACCTCTCCAATCATACTTCCCAGAAACTGGCCAATTTTCGACATCATACATATCAAAGGTACCTTGTGTATTTGGACCCAGAAAGCCACTCTGTTAAATTTCATCTCTTGGACAACCCATTTACCCAATGGTTCTTCCAAAATCAAAAGCGATTTATCAAAACTCCAAGGACCTCCTTTATAACTCTCCATCGATCCTCTTCATTTTTTAAAGTGAAAGAAAACGTATTCCCATCAATCACTTCAATATCAAAACCTTCAATCGTTCTCCATATCCGTGATAATACCTGTATGAAGGCCTCTCTATTCACCAACTTGTTCGACAGAAGTTTCCCCGCCAGGCGAAATGCTAAACACTTCGCACTATTCGATGTCATATCTTCACGTAAAGGCATCAATGGCCCTTCTCATTCCTTTAAAGTTAACACCGTATAAAGCTTTGTAACTTCTTCTGCATTCATCCTAGTCAGCCACAAACATACACCCAAACTGCACTCCTAATGAGCGAAAACTCGATCCCAAAATAGATCCCCACTACTTTCACCAAAAGTTTATTGAGTCCCTAAAAGAGTCAGAGAAAATCTAAGGGAGAGGATCCTATAGTAGTAGTTGATTCAAAAAAAACCTAAAGAGAGAAGAGGTTTTGGAAGAGAAAAAACAATGGTAAAATTAAAGATAACATGAAATTTTAAATAGTATTAAAGTTGATTAAATAACATAATAATAGGTAAGGAGGTGTATACTTACAAAAATACAATACAATATAATTAAAGAAGGGATATTTTTGGCATTAAGTGAAATTTATTTACAAAATAGAAAAATTACCATATAAAAAAAAGGAAAGATTTGAAAAAAAAAAGGGAAAGATTTAAAAAAAAAAAACGAAAATATTTTATTTTGTAAATACTAGTAATTTTCTTATCACTTATTTTAGATTTCCTAAACTATATCATGAATCATTAATTTTTTTTGTGTGCCTAACACCTAATCATATTTCCTAATTTCATTGAAATTCTCAAGTCTAAGGTTGTGGAATTTGTGGAAAATATCACATTTTTAAACTGATTTGGTGACAAAGTCACCACTTTAATAACTTAAGTTTAAAAAGCACTAAAGTAAATGATTTCCAAAAATACCCTTATTTTACACATTCTCTTTTTTACTTTGAAGTTTTTTGAGATTTTTTTTCTTTTATCTTCCTCTATAACAGACCTCCAATGGAGGTTGAACACCATAACATTATCAATTCATTTCCATTGGATAATTAATTTTGTGGCTCTACGCAGACGCATTCAGGAGTCGAGCTCCTCGGTGAGCTCGTAGCAATTCTCGGGGGTGCAGGGCGCAGCACCCCAAGAGCTTTTTTCTTCAATTTAAAACCCTTCATTGGGTTTTTTTTCATTTGTTGTCCGAGTCTTTTGTAAACCTTAAGCTGGTTGTGTGAATTTTAAATCTAATTGAAAAGGCTTGGAAATAAAATGAAAAGGTTTAGAGATTATTTACAAAGTCTCGGAGACATTGTTAAAAGTCTCGGAGATTAAATGAAAAGGCTCGAGCCTTTTGAATTGTTCTCCAAGCATTTTCAATTAGTCTCCGAGACTTTGTAAATAGTCTCCGAGCCTTTTCATTTTGGCTCAGAGACTAAATAAAAAGGCTCGAACAACGTTTCAAAAGGTTCGAAGAATGTTTCAAAAGGCTCGAACAACGTTTCAAAAGGCTCGAACAACGTTTCAAAAAGCTCGAATAACGTTTCAAAAGGCTCAAATAATATTTTAAAAGGCTCAGAGAGTGTTTCAAAAGGCTCGAACAACGTTTCAAAAGGCTCGAACAACATTTCAAAAGGCTAGAACAACATTTCAAAAGGCTAGAATAATGTTTCAAAAGGCTCGGAGAGTGTTTCAAATGGCTCAAACAACGTTTCAAAAGGCTCGAACAACGTTTCAAAAGGCTCGAACAACGTTGAAAAGGCTCGAACAACGTTTTAAAAGGCTCGAAAACCCAGATCTTTAAGAACAAAAACGAAATTGAAATATAAACACTGTCAGTTGTAGGTCCTCATCGACTTCAGGACTGTAGGGCCACCGCCGATGAGTTTGCCGTGAGGTTTACAGCTGGATTTCTTGCAACGATGCTTTCTCTCTCCACTGTTCTCTCTCTAAACTTTTTTCTCTACACGTTTAAAAAGACACAAACAGATAAAATGAGGGTATTTTTGTCTGGTCTCCTAAATAGGTGCCTTTTAAACTTAAATTAGTAAGCCAGTGATATTCTTACAAAAAAAGGTTGAAATAGTGACAAACATATTTTGAACCCATTTGATCAAGGTATAGTATCTCTAAATTTTGATTTTATGTTTCTAATATATTGATGTTATATATATATATATATGAAAACTTTCAAGTCAATGCGTCCTGATATAACTCCATCAGTGCGTTGGATATGAACCATTAGATTTTCATGTTTTGACTCAAAGTGTATGCACTTGTCAAAACTTCTCCATAATCTATGGCCCACATGCAATGCACTGATGGAGTTATATCATGTCGCACTGTGGAGAAAAGTATTGTATATATATATATACATATATATATGGCTTTTTATTTATTTTAGAGATGAAAATTAAAAACGTTTGCGAAATAAGCAAACCTTTTTTTTTTTCTTTCTCCTGTCTCCTTAATAGCATCCTACAGTTCAATAATGGCAATTCAAACTTCAAATAATTATTTCTCTTTCTACTTTTTCCTAATTTTCTCTACATAATCGAAATTAAAGCATCGTTCAATTGATTTCTCTCAACTATTGAGGTATAATTATCTCTAATCTCTATTTTTTTCTCATACAAAATTTCTCCATGATTTCATTTCTATAGAATCCTTTGTCATACCTCTTGCACCGATGACAAGTACAACAACAAAGACACGGGCGCTCAAAGCTCCCATTGTCAAGCCTGAGGTGATCTCCATCTCCACCGGTGAAGAGGGCGAGGAAGAGGTCGTCATCACCATCGTCAAGCTCGAGGATGTAACGAGCAATCAACGATGACTTCAATCTAACGATCTTCTTCATAAGTCAATTATCTCGGTTTGTTCTCTGATTGTTTGTTTTTTATGTGTTTTTTGTTATGTTTTGATGTATATGAAAAAACAAGAAGTGTTATTTTCCATTGATTTATTGACTAATCTGAGTATAGTATGAACTTGAAATTGGATTATTCACTAAGTTGAATGTACAAGAACTGTTCGATGAAATGTCATGTTAATATAACAGGAAAAAAGAACCAAAGAATGCACCTTTTTTTTTTTCTTATACAAATCTTCTTACTAATTCCAATAAAAAGAAAACGTTTTGGGCATTTTTTTTCAATTGAGCATTTTTTTTCAATTAATTCTTAGTTTTTTTGCTTGGTGTGCATCTTGTTTTGTTATGGTTAGTGTCAACATGAAAATACCAGTGTCGTTGCAATTAAATACCAATTTACTTGATTATCTAGGTATAGTGCAATCTATTTAGATGTGTTATATATATATATATATATATATGTACAAAAATTTTCCTATGAGGATGTCTTGATAGAATTATATAAGGACATTGAATGTGAGCCACTCGTTTTACATACTTTGACTTGGTATGTATGCAATTGTCAAATCACTTTTATAAATGAGTAGCTCACATTCAATATCCTGATAAAGTTATATTATAAGGATGCCCTGATAGAAACGGGACCGTATATATATATATATATATATTTTATTTTTTTTTCTTTTCTTAAGCTTAGATGTTAGTTGTTTTTTATATGTGGTTGCAAGGTAATACATATATGATTTTGTTTCATCATGTATTCCGTATTGGTAGAACCAACCGAATCAATTGGAATCTTAAAAATTAATCAGGATTTGAGTAAAAAAAAAAAAAAAAAACTCACACCTTATCTAAGACTTAATATAACAATTACTATTTGGAATTCAATTTTAATGAGGATTTTATTTTAATCAGAATGTAAAAGCATGTCTTGGAGATATGATTTCACCACGACATTTACAGATAATTTCTCTCTCTACTATCTTCTTGATTGTTTCAATATACCATGTGAGCATGAAGCACTAGATCTTAGATCGTGTGGATTGGGTTGAGGCTTCGATGTATACATGGAGATACAAAGCTTGCTTGAGCGGAAAAAAAAATAATTAAAAAAATAAAAAAATAAAAAAATAAAAAAATAAAAACTTCTTGCATGAAGCCGGACTTGAATTAAAATGTTTTTTTTTTTTTTTATTCTTTTTTTTTAATGATAATTTTGAAATGTTAAGTTTTGATATTATAATTGAATTAAGAATGCTATAATTATTTTAATTTCATAATATAAGTAAATTATATATATATAAATATACGTGTGTTTAAATAAATTATTTTTGTGAACCACAAAAATATATAACTAATATAATCCACTTTAATTGACGATGAAGGACCATGTGTCCATGCATGAATATGACATATTGATATATTTATAAGAATACATAAGATTTGATAAGATTTATTTCACACCCAAACAAGATCTAATCGATTTTTAAAATGATAGCCGAAAGCAATTAAGCACCAAATCAGATAGCAACTTGACAACTATTTTTAATGCATCTTGGAGGTTGACAAGTAATTAAATTAGTTTACTTTTGTTAGTTTGTCATAATTCGACCATCTATTTAAACCATATTTTCATAGAAATCTGATTATCACACGTCCATGATGGATGTTCAAATTACTTGCAAGAAATTGATCAAACCATCTGTTCCTACCCCAACTCATCTTCAAAACATGAGGTTATCGTTTATTGATCAATACACTTATCCAACAACTGTGCCAGTCATTTTCTACTACCCATCAGCCGATATCAACCATCATCCAGCTCAAACTGTTGAAAGACAGAACCGGTTGGAGAAATCGCTATCGGAAATCTTAACCCTTTATTATCCACTAGCAGGAAGATACATCAAGGAAAAGCTCATTGTTGATTGTAACGACGAAGGGATCGAATATGTTGAAGCCCTGGTTGATGGACAGCTTTCTCAAATTCTCCGTGGAGTAGAGGCCAAGGAGTTGAATCAATTTGTTCCTGATGAAGTAGAGGAATCGGAAACAAGTCCATTACTTGCTATCCAAGTTAGCATTTTCAACTGTGGTGGACTAACCATTGGCCTGCGCTTTTCGCATAGAATAATGGATGCTTTCACATTATTCTTATTCGTACATGGATGGGCAAAAACGTGCAAGGTGGGGATCATGAATGAAGTTATTTCTCCGAATTTCGGTTCTGGAATTCTATTGCCAACAAGAGATCATGTGTCTGAGCAAGAGGTTCCAACTAGTTCCAAAACTAGACCAAAAGTTGTCACAAAGAGGTTTTTGTTCGATGCAAAAGCAATATTAAAGCTAAAAGCTGATCAGGCTTTGTGTTGTTGTGGTCAATTTTCGGTAGTGGAGTTAACGATAGCGTTGATATGGAGGGCTCAAATCAATGCAGCTCGAGCAAGATACGGGAGTCCAAGGACTTCTCTGCTGTTAGTGCCAATGAACTTAAGAGGTAAAACATTCGAAAAAATACCAGAACACTGTTGCGGAAACCTTTTCACACTGATTACAGGACGATTTCTGGCAGATGATGAGAGCAAAATTATGGGGTTGAATGGCTTCATAAATCTAGTGAAGGGTACGATAAGGAAGTCTATGGTGGAATATGCAAAACCAATGAAAGATGAAGACGAATTCTTCACCAAGGTGATATCGAAACCCAGTAGAGAAATAATTGAAGAATTTACAAATGGAAATGGAGATCGGAGACCATTTACTAGTTGGAGAAATCTCGATATGTATGAAGTAGACTTTGGTTGGGGAAAGCCAGCATGGGTGAGTATTGCAGAGAGGCCTTATAATGGAGTTTTTCTGATGGATAGAAAAGGCGGTGATGGAATTGAAGCTTGGGTGGCCATGGATGAGCAAGAAATGCCATTTTTTCAACAGGATCCACTCATTGCAAACTTTAGCTCTACTTAGGGTCAGCTTGTTTGGTTTCTACTTTCTAGGAAAATACTTTACCTGCTAATTAAGTTGGGTTGTAGTTCCTTTTTTATTTTTATTTTTTTTTCCTGTCAATGTGATAGAATTTGATGTATAGTATCTAAAAATTGAAATTTGAATTTCATTTTTATTTTCTCCTTTTGTTTCATTTTTTGGACCTGAAACTTTAGCTCTACTTAGGGTCAGTTTGTTTGTTGTCGCCGAAAAAATTTATCATATTACGTTTTTTTGGTGTTAGAAGGAGCCAGACATGCGCAATAAAAAGCATTGTAATTCAGGTGCAGAATTTCAAAGGCCCAAGAAAAGAGTTGATAGCCCAATCTCATGAAATTAGAAGTGTCCCTATGATGTGAAGAAGAATAGGCTTCCTTAATTTCATTAGGTTTTCACCCGCGGCTTGAAGCTCATAAAAAGAGGAGACTGTATGGGTGGACATGGGTTGGGTTTAACTATATCCAAATCAAACCATTATTTAATTGATTTAATTTTTTACAACCTAAACAAAACCATTTATAAGATAAAGTCAAACTAAACCAGACTGATAAATAATTATATTATTTTTTTATTTGAACAAATATAATAATATCAAATTATCAATATAAGTAGTTAAACTCATCATCAATAAGATAAATAATAATACTAAATTTAACTCAAATGTAGAATAGTAATCGTTATAAAAAAAAAAAAAAATTTAAAAACTCAAACGTATAACTTCTAATAAAATAAAACTAAATCGTTCAAGCTTTCAAATTAATAATATCCACCACTATCCTAGCAGCCACTTTGAAGTTTTAAAGTTCACTTCTGTTAATTTTAGTTTTTATTTTTTTATCCTATAATTTAATTAAATATATATATTTTTTAAAGTATGTAATGGTTTGGGTTATGCGGTTTGATAAAACACAACCCATAAACCAACTCAAACCAATTGGGTTGCTCAAAAACAACTCAATTGGATTTTTTTTTTATTTAACGAAACCATACCAACTCGCTTAAATTGGTTTGGTTTGGATGGATCGATCAGTTTGGCGGTCCAGGCGCCCACCCCTAGAGGAGAGTATGTATTTGGTATAACTTTTGAAATACATCTTTTGTTAGTAGACTTTTTATTGAGTATAATTTTTAATAAAAAGTTGTATGTTGTTTGGTATTTAATTAAAAAAAAAAAAAACTTTTAAATGAGCAAAACATTTAGCAATATATCTTTAAAAGAGTTTTGTTGTTATAAATTACAAAAACCAATATTGACAATTAATGTATTTTTAATAATATAGGTATAAAGTGAAATATCTAAAGTTTATAGAGGGTAATTAAGACAATTTTTATGTTTTAAAAAGATTAAAAAGAGGTTCTTGTAAAATCCCAAATTCCGTAAACATAAAATAGTTTTTTTAATACTAAAAAAAATTCTTTTTGAGTTTTACAAAACAATTAAAAAAGATCTCAAAAGAACTTTTAATAAATAAATAAATAAATAAAAACCTCTTTTAGGTGGTAGAGAAGTCGATTCTTATATTATCGACCGGTTTATGCGTATATGCGGAAATCTTTCTCATTATCACAGTGGATCTTCAAAAAAAAAGAGTTTGTATAGAATAAAATATATACTTCGGGTTTCTTGTGTTAAAAGTTTGGTTCCTAAACACAAAAGTACTGTGCGCGTTTTTTTGAAAAAATTAGGCTCGGAATTCTTTGAAGAATTCTTTACGAAGGAAGAGCACGTTCTTTCTTTAATATTTCCAAGAGCTTTGTTTACTTCGCGGAGGTTATATAGGGGGCGGGTTTGGTATTTGGATATTATTTGTATTAACGATTTGGTTAATCATGATAAATTAGAAATTGTTCCTAACTCATTAATTTCTATTAAATGTTCATGCAATAAGACTAATAAAGGTTGATCAACCGGGTATTTCACACACTTTAAATGGAGGTGTGGTTTTTTGTTTTTTGTTTTTATTTTTTTTAATGAAAAGAAGGAGGTGTGGTTTGTGGATTGAATTATGTAATAACACATAGCTATATGTTAATAGCCTCTTGCTAATGTAGTGTGACTCTTCAAAGAGAAATTCCACCACCATGGTTTAAAGCCTATGACATGCATGTATATATATATATTCATTGTCCCACTCTTAGTATGGGTGCCCTGTCCCCATTGTTGTACATAAAAAATAATAATAATAATAACCATATAGATTATGAGACCATATAATTATTGAATTATGTAATAACATATGACAATTCACATCAATTAAAATAAAATTTTGAGAAAGAAAAAAAGTGATGTACTGCATTTGTGTATTAATTGGTACATACATGATCATTATATTTATGTAATAATTGTAACTCGTAATACTTTAATAAAAAATAAAAAATAAAAATGCAATCAAAAACCATTCATTTATATGTATATATAAATATATATATAATTTTTATATTGTCAGTTCGAATTGAAATAACATATATCAGTTCCTTACATGTGGGTCATTGGATTTAAAAGATGTTTTGACAAGAGCATACAGCCAAGTCAAAGCATTTAAATCCAATGACCCACATGCAAGGAACTGATATATTTTATATTAGTTCGAACTGACAATAGAAAAACTATATATATATATATATACACACACACATAGGATTAGGTTATATCAACTCGAATTTTTGACACAGCTTTTTGACTTCAATATCTTAATCATCCATTTGCTCATGTGCTATGTAATCCAGTGGTTAAAAGGGTGAAGTCGGAAATTTGAGTTGATATATAGACCAACCAATATATATATATATATATATATATAGAGGTCGAAATTTAAATGTCACCATTTGGGGCGCTTTTTGGGGAACAGGCACCAAGTTACTAATCTAAGTTTAAAAGGCACCATTTTATGTGACCAGACAAAATTACCCTTTTTGTCGGTTTGTCTGGTTTTGAAACGTTGAAAGAAAAAACCAGAGAGAGAAACCCCGACGGCGCAACAGTGCTACAGAGGACCAAAACCTGACGAAGAACCACCGGCGACGGCGCTACAGTACCGATGTCGAATAGAACTGAAGGGCGAAGAAAAACGAGACCGGTACGTTTTTGTTTCTCACGCATTTTTGTTCTAGATAAGTTTTGTGTATTTGATGTAGATTAGGTTTGATTTGATTTGTTGTTCATTATGTTTGTTTGATGAGATTAGGTTAGTGTTTTAGTTTAAGACGATGAAGATCTAGGTTAGTAAGTGTTTTTGAATCTTTATCGAGCCTTTTTGAAGTGATTTCGAGCCTTTTTGTACTGTTACCGTGCCTTTTTTAACTGTTATCGAGCCTTTTGAAGTGATTTCGAGCCTTTTTGTACTGTTACCGTGCCTTTTTTAACTGTTATCGAGCCTTTTTGAAGTGATTTCGAGCCTTTTTGTACTGTTACCGTGCCTTTTGTAACTGTTATCGAGCCTTTTTGTAATGTTATCGTGCCTTTTTGTACTATTATCGTGGCTTTTTGTACTGTTATCGTGCCTTTTTGGACTGTTATCGTGCCTTTTTGGACTGTTATCGTGCCTTTTTGAACTGTTATCGAGCCTTTTTGAAGTGATTTCGAGCCTTTTTGTAATGTTATCGTGCCTTTTGTAACTGTTATCGAGCCTTTTTGTACTGTTATCGTGCCTTTTTGTACTATTATCGTGCCTTTTTGGACTATTATCGTGCCTTTTTCAACCTTTTATTTCGAGCCTTTTTGAACTTAATCGAGTCTTTTTGAACTGTTATTCGAGCCTTTTTGTTCGAGCCTTTTCAGACGTTACCCGAGCCTTTTAATGAAGTATTCGTGCCTTTTCACAAACTACCCGAGCCTTTTGATACACTACCCGAGCCTTTTACTGAAGTGTTCGTGCCTTTTCACAAACTACCCGAGCCTTTTGATACACTACCCGAGCCTTTTACTGAAGTGTTCGTGCCTTTTCACAAACTACCCGAGCCTTTTACTGAAGTGTTCGAGCCTTTTGATACATTACCCGAGCATTTTCATACACTTCCCGAGCCTTTTTGTTCGAGCCTTTTCATGAACTCATATGTTTTTTTTCTGTGAATGCAGATGAGGTATCAGCTAAAGGAGTCGCTTAAAACCCCAGTAAGAGAATGGTTCAAGGGAAAAATTATACGGCATGACCATTTCCATGACCTGGTTGATATCGACAACGCACTTAATAGTGTACCTGAACATCTGAGGATCGAAGACCGACGTCGGTATACTGAGTCGTGTTTTGGTCATTTTCTAATGATGCATCGTGAGATTCATTTTTCGGCTGGGATTGTCCATCGGCTGCTTTTACGCGAGTTGCATCACGATGGGCCGGAAGATGAGATGAGATTTTTGTTAGGTAAGCATTCGGTCCGGTTCTCGAAGGTTGAGTTTTGTCTAATCACTGGGTTGAAGTTCGGAGTCATTCCCGACACGGCAAGGTATGATATGGTAGAGAATGGCATACACGAGCGGTACTTCCAGGGTAGAGACATCGAGTTTGAAGAGTTGAGAGCAGTGCTGCGGATTGGTATTTTTGTGGAGCAGTACGATGCGGTAAAGCTATGCTTATTGTTTATGCTCAACTGGATACTAATGGGGGTAGACGAGCGAGATAGAGTTCCAGTATGGCAGTGGAGGCTAGTGGAGGACTTGGACGCTTTTGATGCGTTCCCGTGGGGCGCACACGTGTATAGGCGGTCAATTTATTGTTTCAAGCATGCGTTGGATGGTCGACGGGAGCGGTTTGAACAACGACAGCAAGAAAGGGGTGCTGACGTACACACGACTGAGACGTACAACGTATATGGACTACCACACGCACTATTGGTGAGAATTTAAAATTTGAATCTGTATTTTAATTATAGTTTTTTATTTTATTTTATATCGTACTTATATATTATACAGATATTTGCTTTTGAGGTTATCCCCGAGCTTGGGAATAAAAAATGTGGGATCCGTAGGGCAATCTCCGAGCTACCACCCCCACGTATTCTGAAATGGGAGTTGAGTCAGCGACCGTGGGGGAGAAAACTGGATGGCATTTTCACTGAAAGGGTAAGTATTGTTGTTGTTAATTTTCATAGTTTTTAGTATGTATACAATTACAATGATCTAACTCCGATTTCAGATGTTTGCGCGGCGTGAATTGGTGCCAACGAGTGTTGAGATGGCTCAACCTTACTACGAAGGCATATACCTGGGAGGCAGTCTGTATGACACCGATGTTTCTGATATACCTAGTCACGTCCCTAAGCACAAACGACGTAGGAGTGCTGGACCCATTGATATGGAGGGTGCGTATTCCAGACCTAGTGATACAGAGGGTGCGTATTCAGGACCCAGTGACAGGGAGGGTCCTTATTCCGGACCCAGTGATAGGGATGGTGCATATTCCGGAGCCAATGATACAGAGGGTTCAGACCAGGAGGGTGGGAGTCGGAGTCCCGTGAGGCATCAGCCGGTACGTTTCACTTTGCCCAGACAGCCTCGACCTAGGGGTGATTCAGTTTTGGAGGGTCGCGATGAGAGTCCTGAAAGGCATAGACGGGTACGATTCACTATGCCCAGACAGTCTCGACCTGGAGGTGATTCCCGAGGAGGCGTTGGCGGGCATCCACATGTATGTAAAAGATATTAGAACCACATTATTTAATTTCAATTGAGTGAACAGTTTAAGTGCTGACAAAACTTGAAATCGTTTCAGGGCTGGGATGGTAAATTCGCTGAAGTGATGGATGTTGTCCAATCTCTACGGGTTGATATGATGGAGGCTATCCGAAAGAGTGATGAGAAGCGAGATCAGCAGCATCAGGAGTTGTTGGATATGATCCGGGCGCTCAGGGTCAGGGTCAGGGTCAAGGTCAGACATCGCAGTCCCGTATGGATGGTCCACCATTCAATGACCATCACAGAGACTTTAGTCCCACAGGCAGGACAGGTACACATCAACATGGGATAGACCCATAGACCACACATGAGCAGACACCTACTACGGAGGCACATACTGCAGACACAGTATCTGATCACCCGGGGCATGTTATGACAGAACGAACAGAGGTTCCCGGTGGTACAGAGATATCAGTATTAGAGCAGGTGCCTCCTCCAGTTATACCCGACGACAGTGCTGGTACAGAGACAGGACTTCTAGTACGGGAGCTACCTGGTGGATCTGTGCCACATGTTCTTCCACATGACCTAGCACATGGTTCATCATCACAGCGTACACCACCTCCAGTAGATCCCAGCGCAGTGCGACCGTTGAAGCGATCCAGGCGCAACTCCCCCACTCATCAGCGCGATACAGGGAGAGAGAGCGATACACGGAGGGATAGATCCTCTTCAGAGCGTAGCCCTTCTCGGAGAGATACACGACGGGAGATATCCTCCTCACATCACAGCCCTCCTCATAGAGATACACGGCGGCACAGGTCGTCCTCACAGCGCAGCCCTCTTCACAGTAGTCCACAGAGGCAGAGATCCTCCTCACTGCACACACCTCCGGTGGAGTCTAGTTCTGGAGCCTGTAGTCCGCCCCAGATTCAGCGTCAGCTGCGGGTTCGCAGGCCAGGTTGGCAGCTGATGACCCCATACACTGACCCATGTAGGCCGAAGAAGCCAAGGACCAGGCCAGCGTCATCAGTGCATGCATTCAAGCCCTATGATTTGTTAGATCCTGACCACGTTACTGCGTACCAAGCCTAAAAGAGGAACACCACGGGGGAATTGTACGTATAATCGTTCATTACACAATCTTTTAATTAATATTACTTGGTCATCTAACTTCTTCAGCAATTATACAGACGTGATGTGGATATACATATACCAGTTGGTGTCACTTGGTTCCAACGGTTCCAAACCAACTTCATGGAGTTGGAGGATACGGTACGTTCCTTACTTTAACTTTTGTATAAGTTTTTATCAGTAATGGTAGAATCCTAACAATATAAAATGTTTACATTGTCAGCACATCGATGCGTACTTGTTGATTTTACGGAAGCGTCAACGAGCATACCCCACTGTCTACGCTCAGAGGGTTAACGTATTGGATTCCCAGTTCTATGTAAGTTCTTGTACAGTACGATTTTCCTTTTGTTAATTGATGTGTTTACTAGATCTATTACCTAACATTGTGGTTAATTTTCTATATACAGTCATGGTTAGATATTCAGTGGGAGCGGATGTTCGGCAGTGGGGTGGCTGCACCCCCTAAGGAGTGGTCTATGCTGAAACACAAGTGGCACGATGATGACCTGAAGACGGTCCGAGGATTACTCCCGTCAGGAAACCAGTCATGGCACGCGGTTGATTGGGTGAGTGTTTAAATTACAAGGTTTCAATGTGTTTAATACTATGTTTAGATTTCAGGCACATAACACTGTGTTGAAACACTAACAGGTTATGATACCTTGCAACCTTGGACGCAACCATTGGGTACTGGCCAGCGTCGACCTCACCCAAGGGAAGATCTACCTGTTAGACCCGTTCAGACAGGAGGTCCCATGGGAGTACAGGAATAAGCAGGTTGCGTGCCTACGTTGGTTTATACCCTCGATGTTGCATCAGGTCGAGTTTCACTCAAACCGAACGAAGGATGATGTGACATACAGTTTATCGAAGAAGGCCTTCCGGATGAGCATCATGGACGGATCCCGTGGGGTGCCCCAACAGCATCAGGGGTATGACTGTTTCAACATTTTATTATACCTCACTTGGTTTTAATTAAATTCCATTCTAATGGTTGTTCATATGGTGATTTGCAGCGGTAACTGTGGTGCCCATACTTTGAGATTGGCAGAGTACTTGTTGGCAAACAAGAAGGAGTTCGATTGGAAAGAAGAGGATATGGGCACCATCCGGGAGAAGATGGCTGTGGAGGTTTATTGTAACTCGCTCCACAACACTGTTGTATAGATGATTTATATATGGGTTGTTCCCTGAGTTGTAATTGATGTACATAACAGATTCATATATTATTTTCATTAATTAATTAATTTTTTTCACTTTCCAACCCGCGCGTGAACAATTTAGTGCGTTGCATCACGAATTAAATAATACAATGAAAATCAACAACTAAACCTTTACCGATTTAAACAACATAACTGTATCGAGCATGGTTCCCAAAGTCTGAACGATGTTTGAAGACATCAACTTGGAGACATGTTCCTCAAGGTGCTTCTGGTGGCAATTCGTCTTCATCTTGTACTGCCTTGTTATGTTTGATTGCCTTCCTTATAAGGGCACGTTTGTTTGTTGTGTCCAATTGAATGACAGATGCTACACTTACGACGATATTCCTCGGGGACAATTCTACTGGGACCTTCATTAACCATAGGCGGGTTAGAACACCTCCTGCTATTATGTCCAGGTTGCCCACATCTTCTACACGATTGTGTGGTTGTCCTCTCTGAAGACGAGGCATGTCGACCCTCCATCGGCCGACCTGATTGTCTCTTTGTCTTTGGATTTAAAACCACCCGCGCTGCGATGTCAGATGGCACAACCCATGAAGAAGGATGGCCAACAGGCATAATAGGAACCGAGTATGCATCAATAAGTGTCTCCCTTTTGTAGTAGTCTGCACACAGAGATGTGAAATCCAAGTTTCGCTCCCTGCAACAATGAAAATAGTGAGATTCACGTTTGGGTAATATAATGTGTTAACTATAACTTGTCAAGTACCTTGCCGCTGCGAGTGCATGTGAACATGGAAAAAAGTCCATTTGGAATTTGTTGCATGTGCAAGTCTTGCGGGCTAAGTCAACCGTCCACTGTTTTCCCTTGTGTCTGACGGAGAATATGTTCCAGTCAACTGGATTTACGGTCATAAAACCGCACTTCTCGACCCGTTTCAGGATCACAAGATGTGCTGCGTCGGTCAATCGATGACGCATGGACCGTGCAGCTGCATGACGATCGTGAAACCACTTTTGTAGCATATTCCTAATGAACTCTGCCAGCGTCATCAATGGCAGTTGCCGTGCGAATTTTAGGCATGAGTTTATGCACTCTGCAACATTTGTGGTCATCACCCTGTACCTTCTTTGGGGACAGTGTACGCGGGACCATTTGTGAGGACCGGCAGCAATAGCATAATCGAATGCAGCCTTGTGCAGCTTACGTAACTCCTCCATGTGACGATTATACTTTAATTCACCGTACGACCTAGCTGCATCATTCATTATGTCAGCAACATCCTTTCTATGGAATCGCTTCTTCATATTTTCCCCAAAATGCCAGCAACATATGGTATGTGTTGCATAAGGGAACACTTTAGATATCCCTGCTTCAATGCTTGGATGACGATCGGAAATGAAAACCAGATCATCTATATTACCAAGGGCACCCCTCAAGCATTCCAAAAACCACTCCCATGAAAGATTATTTTCTGAGTCACCATACCCAAAAGCAATTGGATACACCTGTTCGTTTCCATCTTGTGCAGTTGCCACAAACATTGTACCGCCGAATCTTCCCTTCAAATGGGTACCATCAACTGCAATCACAGGACGTATACACCTCCGAAAACCTCTAATTGAGGACCCTAACGACATGAAAAAGTAGAGGAATTTATCATCGTCAGTGCATTGTAAGTCGGTGATTGTGCCAGGATTTTGCTGTTCCAGAACGTATGCAAAAGATGGCAAGAGTTGGAAAGCTTCTTCATGCGTTCCGTAGGTCAATGATAATGCATATTGAAGGGCATCGTGTGCCTTACTGTACATGATTTGTATGCCATACATTGTTTTCATATCGGCGATGACGTCCTTGGGACGCATGAGACGACCATCATGTTGTTGAAGTCTAGGTGCAACGACTTCTCCGATTATGACTGCACTAGCTTGTCGGTGGCGACGGTGAATCTCCTCCAAGGGACAACTGTGTTCGTTGACAAAACTTCTCACTTGAAAGTATGTCCCTTCATCTCTCCTCACCGCTCTTAATTTCCATGTACAGTCGTCAATGATGCAAACCAGATGTAAAGTTGTCTTATTGGACCTTTTCACCTTCCATTCAAAGTTATGATGCATTGCAAAATGGCCAACTAGCCTCTTCAAATCCTTTTTACTCGGAAAAAATTGACCTTTATAAATCATGGTTCTAGGTTCTGGCGTTGCCAAGGTGCTAGTTGTATCAATACCAAACGAGTATGAATCTGCTCCGGGAATAACCCACGTTGCAGATGCTGTTACATTATACCGGACCTCGGAAGGCCTAGGCATATCAAGTGGAGTGCAACTAACTCCTTGTACATGTCTACCTCGTGTTTCAATTTGTGCAGGGTCTTCATCCACATTTTGTAGATCATCAACCCGATCATTAACCTGTTCATTATTTGCCTCATTATCCACCTCAGGGTTCGGGTAATTGTTTTGCTCATTGTACTGCTCATTTCGACAACCAAACACATCGCCAAATTGAGGTTCAACTAAATCTTCATGGTCGACCGCTACCGGTGGGACACCACACATGTTTCCCCCACCTTCAGTGGCACTTCTTTGGGTGAACACTTGGTTGCTACCGCTAAAGGATCCTAATTGTTGGGTATTTTCAAGAGGAGGAATATCATTCCCGATCACATTTCCAACTGTCCTCTCAGTTACACTGACACATACTTGAGGGATAACTCGATCTTCCCCTAGCATAAACTGCACATCGTTGTCATTTCTTATAAATGTGCGACATGTACTGCCCGGAACAATTGATATTGATGACAGATCAATATTGAATTTGTTTACATCATAATTCACAATGGTATGCACGATCGCCACCAATTCTTCGTAAGTCATATCCTTTGACACATACATTCCCTGGTTATCCGATCCAACAAACCTTTGACTTCCGTCGGGTAACTGCTCCCATCGACCGTTGTAAGATATTACTATTCTAACCCGATTCATGATGCTGTCAAATTAATCATCACAAAGCATTAATGAAAATTCAGGACTACAAACTTTTTTCAAATATTACATTTACAAAGGCTATGTTAAGGATATTTAAAAGTCTCAGAGAAGACATGAAAAGGCTCATAGAATTCTTTAAAAGGCTCGATTAAATCACATGAAAATGCTCAAAAATTTCTTCAAAAGGCTCGAATAGTGAATGAAAAGGCACGGGAATTACATGAAAAGGCACGGGAAACACATGAAAAGGCACGGGAATCACATGAAAAGGCACGGGAAAAACATGAAAAGTCACGGGAAACACATGAAAAGGCACGGGAATCACATGAAAAGGCACGGGAAATCACATGAAAAGGCACGGGAAACACATGTTAGTGAACACATGAAAAGGCACGGGAAACATGTGAAAAGGCACGGGAATCACATGAAAAGGCACGGGAAACACATGAAAAGGCACGGGAAACACATGAAAAGGCACGGGAAACACATGAAAGGCTCGGATAGTGAACACATGAAAAGGCACGGGAAACACGTGAAAAGGCACGGGAAACACATGAAAAGGCACGGGAATCACATGAAAAGGCACGGGAAACACATGAAAAGGCACGGGAAACACATGAAAAGGCACGGTAATCACATGAAAAGGCACGGGAAACACATGAAAAGGCACGGGAAACACGTGAAAAGGCACGGGAAACACGTGAAAAGGCACGGGAATCACATGAAAGGCTCGGATACGTGAAAAGGCACGGGAAACACGTGAAAAGGCACGGGAAACACTTGAAAAGGCACGGGAAACACATGAAAAGGCACGGGAAACACATGAAAAGGCATGGGAATCACATGAAAAGGCACGGGAAACACATGAAAAGGCACGGGAATCACATGAAAAGTCACGGGAAACACATGAAAAGGCACGGGAATCACATGAAAAGGCTCGGGAAACACATGAAAAAGCTCGGATAGTGAACACATGAAAAGGCACGGGAAACACATGAAAATGCTTGGATAGTGAACAGATGAAAAGGCTCGGGTAACACATGAAAAGGCTCGGAGATCTAAAAATTCTCACAATGGCTGGTTTACAAAATGTGAACAAATTATAAGAAGAAAGTTCAAGAAATATTACCTTATTTTATAAGTTGAAGATGAAACTCGAGGAAACCACAAATCTTTAACTTTTATTTGTAGATAGAAAGAGAGAGAGAGAGAGAGAGAGAGAGAGAGAGAGAGAGAGAAAGAAAAAATCAGAGAGAGAGAGAGAGTCGTTTTTTTTGGAAGTGTGGAGAAATAAAAGTACAAAGAGAATAACATAACTGATTATCTAAGGGCAATTTTGGTAGTTCACCATAATATGTGTCTTTTAAACTTAACTTATTAAACCACTGACAATATCACCAAATAAGTTTGAAATGGTGACATTTCGCACCATTTCCACTATATATATATAGTCGTTCTTCTGTCAGTTCGACCTAATATGCATTGCATGTGAGCCATAGATTATAGAAAAGCACTAACAAGTACATGCAGACCAAGTCAAAACATTTGAATTTAATGACCTACATTCAAGACACTGATGTATTTTATATCAGGTCGAACTAATATGAGAAAAACTATATATAGATATATGTGGGGCAGGATCCATAGCCCATTTTTTTACACAATTTTTTATACAACTAATTGGCCATTGGATCTTACTTCTTTTACTGGATAAGATTTAATCTTTTTTATCTTTTTTTATTTAATGCAGACATTATCTCTCACCTATTTTTTGATCAGGAAGGTCATTGTAAATATTACTTTGATCTTACTAATCATCGTATATATTTTACCTTGATTCAGAAGATCATTATAAATATTACTTTAATCCGACAAATTAATGAATATCTTTGCTGAGGTTTTTATCCCACTAGGTTTTCCCTAGCAAAGTATAAATGTGAGTAAAGTTTTGAAGAAAACATTAATTCTAGAAATATATGCACTGTACTATTTTTCCCTTCTATTAGATTTTATCTTACTGGGTTTTCTTGACAAAATTTTTAATGAGATAGTTTTGAAAACGTCCGGTATCACAAGATCCAAAAGATAATTATATATATTGCTACCGAGGTTTTTATCCAATTGGATTTTTCCTAACAAATTAAAATATAAGTTCTGAAAATCAAGGGGGTGTTTTGTGAATATTATGTGGATTTACCACTAATTGTATCCACCGCCTTACACTAGATCCAACTCTACTTGATCCATATATCCTACCCCACTTGATCCATGAACACAAGTGTAGTGCTTGGAATAGATAAGCTTTGCTTAATGTTTAAGTTAGTGATGTATTTGATTGATGATGCAAGTAGCGATGCTAGTAGGCAAGTGGCCAAGGGGAAGTGTTGCAATCGAAGTCTATAAATATAAAGACCAAATTCATTGTAAAGGTTAGCTTTGAAAGTTCAATACATAAAATCATCGGTTAATATTCTCTACCTGTCTCGTCTCTTATTTATTTGTTAGTCTCATCTCTCTCATCTCTCTCACTTATTTGTTTCATATGTTCTTCCATTTATTTACAAGTTTTTACAAGTTTTTCAATTATCAATTATCAATCGCCAAATTAAACTATTTAGATCTAGTTAACATTCACTTGTTTAATCAATGATTCATATATATTGCATTGATATTCGGTGTATACCGATGAGAAAACTATTATATAATGAGCAATGCTTAGTATAGTCGCTCAGTGAGCGATGAACCATTCTCTCTCTGATTTATTGTCATATGTTTATATTAGTAGCATTCATGTAATACACCGTCATATGTTGTCCAAATGGTAAGGATAATAAAGGAATGAAAATCACATTTTTGCAATGTGTCGCAAACACAGCCAGCGACTTTCTCAATCACAGTTGTGTTTAGCATTTTCTTATATAATATAGTGAAACCTTTATAAATTTATAAGTTAATATCTCTATAAATTTTGGACTGTTTAAAATTTATTAATTAATAATTAATAATTATTAATTAATCTATAAATTAATTATTTATTAATTTACAGAGTGCATTTATGATTCAATATATATATATATAGAGATTCAAGTAATCTAATTAATTAAATTGTACTTATCTATTTAATAATTAAAATTCATTGTAATTGTATTTACCGATGAATACAATAACTAAATATTTAACTAATCTAATTAATTAAATGTTTATTAATTGACTAAAAATTTATTAAATTAATAAATTAAAAAAAAGCTAAATTCATCGTACCTATTAATTTTAAATAAAATTCATTATGATTGTATTCATTAACTAAATATGATAGTAAATTATATTTGTAATTTTAATAAATTATTAATTTATAATATGAATGAGACCATAAAATTATATAAGGGTTTTCTGAAAAGTATTATCTTATCAATTTATCATAATTATTGTAGGTGGTCGATCGACTTGGTACGTCAAATGGGTCGGATTGTATCAGGCCCAAAGCAACTAAGCTGAGCTGGTTGATTGATATCGACTGCTACCTCAATATTGTCGTCTGAACTTTGTTGGTCCTGCAAAAGAACTTAATAATAATAAAAAAAAAAAATAGAAGGAACAGAATGTGGGGGTTGGACTCTTAGCCTTAGGTATGTTTGGGTTGAGCAACGTGATTAGATGGATGATGAAGGGATTTCGGTTGATCGAGTCACTCAGAATCAGAGTTTCAATACGCTATATGTAAGCTTTGATTGAGAAAATTTCGACCTCCTTTCAAGTGAGGGAATCCTCTTATTTATAGTGGGTTTTGTAGTTCCAACGTTCACTGTCAACATTTGATAGTGGGCGTGATTTATGGAGAGATTTTCTCTCAATGGGCAATTAAATGACATTTGTAACCGATTGAATTGATATTTGTAACCGATTGCTTTGAATGTGTCTTCAACGGTAGTCTTTGCTAGTGCATGCATTGGGTCGACCCGACGCAACGGGCCTAGGTTTGATTTGCAGGGACTGGGCCTTGGCATGTTGAGCCCCTAGACCATTTTTGGCTACCACAGTTTGTCCCCCACTCTCTAAAGAATCATCCATGGAGTTAGGGAGTGTTTTTCATTGAATCGAAAAAGGTCGAACGACTTCTATATTGAATGGTCGCTAATGAACTTTGTTTGGACCTACCATTGTCAAACGAATTCTGTCGAATCGTACTAATATTCGTTTGAATATTGTTCTGATTGATTCTATTCTAATCGAGCGACATCGTGTCGCTAATGAGGATTTGTCGTCTATACGGTCCCTTTCTTCGATCGTCGATTGGATATCAGACTGATGTTATGGATGTTTAACAAAGATGTGATAGAGGCGTTTAGGTTTTCTATACTGACATCAGCTGCATTAATTTCTAGCGCAATATTCAAGACTTTAAAGTTGAAATTTAAACTGGATAATTTTACCCTGGTCAGTTGGTACGATTTGGTTAACCGGGGCAGTTGAATCGGCAGTTGGTAGTGCGTCGACACGTGGTAACTAGGGTTAGTGGGTTTTATAAACCCAAACCGTTCCACTCTTTGATCACTTTGCACTCTTGATTGCATTCAACTTCCACTCTTCACCAAGAAACTCCAATTTCTTCGTTTCTCCACGATCCTCAAAGACTTCGAGGATTTCTTTGTTTCTTGAATATTTTCCAGGTTGGTAAAATGTTCCATCTGCATTTTATTTTTCATTCCTTTTGTGTATAAAAATCGTTTAAAGATACACACTTCTGAAATCTTTACTTCTGAATATCATTCTAATGTTTTTCTGAATGTTCTTTCTTCTTTCGTTTTCCTGGAATTTTCTGAAATTTTACCTGAGGATGTATGTTCTTTACTAGTTTTGCTAGATTCTGACGTTTGCATGATTGATATTTCGATCCATATCAAGTTGGTTTTTCTTGCAAAATGTTGTTTCTGTTTCTGCGTATATGTCGTCGCGATGAGAGTAGCTTTTCAGGGTAGACTCCAATTTCAGGAATTAGGTTGGCTTTCCAATAAGAAGTTAGAAAACACTAGGTATTTTTTTTTAAAAAAGAAACTCCTTAGGTTGTGATTGTAGCGTGTAGCTTTTGTCTGACTTGTGCATTTTCTGCATGTCAGATTTTGGGAATACAATGTCGAGTGACCACACAATCTCTGACTTGGATATTAACTGGTATTCCAGTGATGATGATGAAGGAGCCGATAGTAGGATTCAAAACGTTGATAGACGGGTCACAATTGAAGATCCGTCTACGCCTGTCTCTATCAATGCTAGGGGTATGTTAGAGCAGGGTGTTGTGTACGCCATCGCGTCGGCTGTCGAACGGCCTAAACATGTCGATATTCCTGAGTCATCGACATCCGGTCGTTCATTAAATATATTGAATGAGAGTCTAGCTAGCGTGATCACCAAGAACATGTTATCTGGCATTCGTACGATGTACGGTATTCCTAGCGAAGTTGAATTACGTGCGTCGAGGGAATACGAACGTGCTGATTGGAATATACCAGGATGGACGTGTCTCTACGAGTACATATTCCGCTTAGGCTTTAGATTTCTCATCTCTCAGCTGGTTCGACGAATGTTGGTATACTACGAGCTCGCCCCTGGTCAGTTGATGCCCAACACTTGGAGAATATTGTTGGGCTTAGGAATATTGTGTGAGAGGAACGGTGTACAGTTCGGGCTAGGGTGTCTCCTTCACAATTACTACCTAAAGGAGCATCTGACCGACACTGATTGTTATTCGTTGGTGCCACGAAATAAAAAGGAGGAGCTTATTATCGACACCAAGACGAATGATAGGAACTGGAAGGATACCTTCTTTTTTGCGAGGGGTCCCCCAGTCGACAACCCGTGGAGGATGGGGGGAGAGGAATATCTATACCGACGGGTTTGGAACCGTTATGGTAAGTTTTTTTTTTTTTTAAAACCTGTTGAGTAGATTGTCGTTACACATGTTTTGTTTTTACACATGTTTTGGTAACCGTCTGAATGTTTTGTTTTTAAAACTTTGCAGAAGTTAGAGGGGCAGGTAAAGCGCCACCATGCGACGTTGCTGCCGAGCATACTATGATTTTGTTAGAAATCCCAGCAGCGCAGAGAAGTGTTAGCAATTTGCTAACGGAAGGTAATTTCAGGCCTAGTCGACTGTGGAGGTGGTCGACGTTAAATAGATCGCGCGCACCCTATCCTTGCGTGAAGGACTTTTTATCGTATATATGGATTAGGAGGAGTTTTGAGATCCTTCAGTACAACTTGCATTTTTTAAAACCCCTAACTGATATTGAACGTCGTTTCTCAGTGACGATGATAGCGAGCGCAGAAATTAATATACCTGATAACGCTGAGACTTTGAGGCGCTACAAAGAGGAGTTCGCCAAGAAACGGGCAGCTGCGTAAAAGAAGAAGCTGGCTGCTAAGAAGTCGACCGGAGATTCTCCAGCGGTGGTAGAGAAAATTTTAGAGTCATCGCTAGAGAGGAGTCCGTTGAAAAAGAGGCAAATGAGGGCTTCTGCTGTCGAACATCCAGTTTGAAAGATAAATCGGCTGGATCAGATTTCGAACCTGAGTCTCCGATGAAGCTTCTTGCTTCTAGGCTTTCGTCTTTCAAAGATCTCGCAGGATTTTTGAAGATGTCGGACGACTTTACTCTGGTTGATGACGACATGTATCTAAATAAAGTCAAGACGGAGGAGGTGTTTGACACGTTGCTTCTGTCGAACTTTCAAGTAGGAAGATTTTTTTTTTTTTTTTTTTACTTGGTGACATTTTTTATTGACTGACTAGATCTCTCTTATATTGTAGGCTTACCAAGCGATATTGCATCTGGATGGTCGATATAAGGCCATCAACGACAAGAGTGTAGCGCTTCGTAAGGCGGGCGATGCTCTCAAGGCGGAAAATTCTAAACTCTCCACTGAGAAAAGCTTGATTGAGCAGCAAAAAGCAACCTTGAAGGAGGAACTGAGAAACGAGAGGGCTCGAAACCAGGCCGAGGTGGCGCAGCTCAAAGAAGCAGCTGGCCAATAGGATCAGACCATCGAGGCTCTAAGGGAGAGGGCTCTGTCGATAGCCGGAGAAGCTGTCTGCAAGACTAGGGTAGAGCTTTTCAAGGAGTACTTGTCGGGCGACCACTCGAAGTGGAATCCTCAAACGATGCAAGAAGAAATTGACATTTATGAAGAGATGCAGCGTCTTAAACTCGAGGAATCCCAAGGGGTGGGCGTCTACGGAGACGTTGAGAATGCCGACGGGAACCTTGGAGATGATGCGTCGCTCGACAAAGATGAAGCTGCTGCTGCCACCTGTCCTCCTCCGCAAGATGGCTAATAGATTTTTCATTCATATACTGTAATATTTTGGATATTTTGGTCGATTTCGACCTATTTTTAAATAGAAGTAATAGAATTTCTTGGTTGATCTTGACCGTTTTATCTGTTTCTCAATTTTCCTTTTGTGGTGACTCTTTTATTTTAGTTACATTTTGGTTTGTTTTGACTTTCGCGTGGTGACAACCTTGAATTTGCAAGAAATGAGATATGAGCCTGTAAACCCATGCTCAAACGAAAGTCGATCGACATTATATATGAAACTTGAACTTGTTATCTGGAATTTGTATGTGATAAGCCTGTAAACTTATGTCCATACGTAGGTCGATCGACATTATTTCTAAAGATGATTCAGTTGACATAATGACTTTATTGACGACATCGTATCTTTCAGTCGACAAAATCTTTTTAATATAGGATTTCGCTTACATGTGTTTGATGGTCGACATGACCTTTTACATAGAATTTTGCTTACATGCGTTTAATGGTCGACACGACCTTTTTAATATAGGAGTTCGCTTACATGCGTTTGATGGTAGACATGACTTTTTACATAGAATTTCGCTTACATGCGTTTGATGGTTGACACCTTTTTACATAGAATTTCGCTTACATACATTTAATTTGTCGCCACTTGTCTTGCTATTTGTCCCCAGTGCTACTCCCCCACTCTTAATGTGCACTTGTCGATTGGAGTATATTAGGAGTGCGGTTACTGGAAATTCGTTTGAAATAAAAATTTTGCTTGTCAACGTCGACAGCTTGGTGAGCGGATTAAAAATATCTTTGAGCTCAGTTTTGCACTCAGTTGCACTAAGTTGTCATCATTGCTCATTTGGTTGATTTGTTAGTAATGAAAAGCTGATGAAATAAATAATAATAGTAAAGAAAACAGAATAAAATGGAAGTTCAGAAATGGTACCGTTTTAGATGTAAGGCGTTCCAACTATTATGCAGTTCTCGACCGTCGTGTCCTCTTAGCTTGTATGTGCCTCGTCCGATAACATCCGTTATTTGATATGTTCTTTCCCATGTTGGCCCTAGCTTTCCGGCGCCTTCCTCCTTCATGTTTTGGAAACTCTTCGGAGTACCCAGTCGTGGAGTTTGAAGACTTGGGTCCTGACTTTTTTGTTGTAGTGTCGAGCAACTTGTTGTTGATATGACTGAATTCTCAAAGCAGCACGGTCTCGTTTTTCTTCGAGATGGTCGAGTTCGAAACTTAGCTCTAAGTTGTTCTGTTCATTATCTGGATTTTCGCTACGGGCGGTCGATAGTCGGGTTTCTATTGGGATAACCGCTTTTGATCCATAGACGAGTGAGAACGGCGTTTCTCCTGTCGACCGTCGTGGCGTGGTTCTATATGACCATAAGATTTCTAGGAGTTTTTCTGCCCACTCACTTTTTTCAGCTTCCAGTCGTTTGCTTGAGGATACCATGGAGTGGAGAAACTTAGCTTGATTGCATATTTGTCACAGAAATTCTTGAAGTCGTATGAAACGAATTGGGATCCGTTGTCGGTCACTATTTCCCTTAGGACTCCGAACCTGCAGATAATATGTTTCCAGACAAAGTCGAGTACTTCAATGTCGCGTATCTGTTGATATGCGCCGGCTTCGACCCATTTGGTGAAGTAGTCTGTTAAAACTAACATGTAGACGATACCTTCGGGTGCTGCGGGAAGTTTACCTACAATATCCATTCCCCATTTCATAAAAGGCCATAGGGCCGAGATTGAATTTAACATACCTAAGGGGAGGTGCGACACTGTTGCCAACCGCTGGCATTTGTCGCACGACTTTACGTGATTCTGTGAATCAGTCTGCATTGTCGGCCAGTAGTACCCAGCTATGATTGCTATGTTCGATAAGCTACGGGCGCCGGAATGATTCCCACATTCTTCATGGTGCAAACTTTTTAGGACATCGTACGCTTCTCGAGGGGTCACACATCTTAAATAAGGGCCGATGAACGACTTCTTGTAGAGTTTACCATATAGGATGCAAAATTTGGCTGATTTTGCTTTGATTTTCCTTGCTTCTACCCTGTCGTCCGGTAAAATGTCTGCTTGGAGGTAATTGATTATTGGGTTTATTCAACTCCTGCCGTTATCGACTGGTGCCAATATTTCTGATTCTTGAATAGATGGGGACATGAGGTGGACTATGGGAACCGACTTTGAATTGTTTGTCGTCGTCGAACCAAGGCTTGCCAATGCATCTGCTCGTGTATTTTCGGCTCTAGGTATTTGCTTAATTGAAAATTCGTCGAAGGTTGACTGCAAATGTTTGACTTTGTTCAAATAAGCCGACATTCTCCGATCCCTTGCCTCGTATGTTCCATTCAATTGCCGAACGACTAATTGGGAATCGCTTAGTACTTTGATGTTTCTCACGTCAAGGCTTTTTGTGAGGTCGAGCCCTGCAATTAGAGCTTCGTATTCTGCTTCGTTATTTGTCGCGCGAAAGCCACAATGGATGATTGCTCTATTATATCCCCCTGTGAGGATTTAAGTACCAGACCTAATCCACTTCCTTTGATGTGGCTAGAACCGTCGACCGACAAGGTCCATTTCTCAACAGTGGTGTCGTCGGTGAGTGTTACTAGTTCCTTTTCAGCCTTCAAATTTTCACATGGAGTAAAGTATGCTATAAAATCAGCCAGTACCTGTGATTTCATTACTGATCTTGGGTGGTAGCTGATGTCATGCTCGCTTAGCTCTACTGCCCATTTCGTCAGTCGACCTAAAAGCTCAGGTTTATGTAAAATATTTTTAAGAGGATAAGTAGTCAGTACCTTTATGGAATGACATTGGAAGTATGGCCTGAGCTTGCGTGCTGCGACGACGATGGCCAATACGAGTTTTTCCAATCGACTATACCTGGTTTCCGCGTCTAGTAAGGTCTTACTTACGTAATAGACTGGATGTTGGTTGTTCTCTTCTTCTCTGGCGAGGACCGTACTGACAGCTGTGTCGGATACTGCTAGGTAGATGAACAATGTTTCATTGTCCTTTGGCTTCGACAGTAATGATGGCGATTTTAGGTATGTCTTTAAGTCTTGTAGTGCCTTTTCACAGTTGTTATTCCATTCGAACGCCTTGTTTTTTTCTGAGAGTGTTGAAGAATGGTAAACATCTCTCAGATAACTTTGAAATAAACCGGTTCAACGTCGCTACACGACTAGTGAGTTTCTGTACGTCTTTGATGCATCTAGGTGATTCGATGCGTTCGATCGATCGTATTTGGTCTGGATTTGCTTCGATACCCCTATGGGTGACCAGGTAGCCTAGAAACTTTCCTGAAGATACACCAAAAGAGCATTTGGTGGGGTTTAGCTTCATTCCATATTTGTCAAGAACGTCGAACGACTCTCTTAGATGGTCGATATGTTGTTAAGGGACTAAAGACTTGACCAGCATATCGTCGATGTAGACTTCCATCGTTGTTCCAAGCATCTTTGCTAACATCTTGTTGACCAACCTTTGGTAGGTTGCACCTGCATTTTTTAAACCAAAAGGCATTACTTTATAACAGAATGTACCTCGTTCTGTGATGAAGGCCGTTTTCTCTTGGTCGTCGGGGTGCATTAGTATTTGGTTGTAGCCGGAGTATGTATCCATGAAACTTAGTAAATCGTGCTCTGCAGTTGCGTCGACTAACATGTCGATGTGAGGTAGTGGGAAAGAATCCTTGGGGCAAGCTTTGTTGAGGTCTGTAAAATCGATGCAGACTCACCACTTTCCATTTTTCTTTTTAACGACCATGACGTTTGCTAGCCAGTAGGGGTATTTGACTTCTCTTACCGAACCGATGTGGATCAATTTCTAGATCTCGTCGTTGATCACCTTATTCCTCTCCGGAGCGAACTTCCTTCGTTTTTACTTTACTGGTTGATAATTTGGATCGACCTGTAGTTAATGTACTATAACGTTGGGGTCGATGCCGATCATATCTTCATGTGACCAAGCGAAGCTGTTACGACGCTCCTTGAGAAATGTGACCAACTGGTTCCGGATGTCGTCTGATAATCTGGACCCCGATGTAGACTTTATGTTCAGGATCATCCGGGTCGATAGACACCTCGTCGAGTTCCTCCATGTTCGGCCTGTTTTGTGTCGACTCGACTTTGGTTTCCTGTAGTTGCTATAAATCTTGTCGCTTCTTTTTCATGGCATTTTGATAGCATTCCCTAGCAGCTCTTTGCTCTCCTTTAATTTCTTTAACTCTCCATTTGGTTGGAAATTTGATCAATTGATGGTAAGTCGACGGGATTGTCTTCAGCTCGTGTATCTAGGGTCTGCCAAGTATGGCGTTGTAAGGGGATTGACAGTCGAGCACGAGGAAATTGACGTAAAAGTTGATTCCTTCCGCGTACACGAGTAACACAATCTCCTCTAGCGTACTTTTCTGCTCTCCACTGAATCCAGTTAGCATTGTCGTTCGACGACTTAGTTTCGATTTGTCGACCTGTATTTCTCTCAAAGCATTGTTAATAAGAATATTACAAGAACTGCCATTGTCGATCAAAATACGTCTAGCTAAACAGTTAGCAATATGTAAAGAAATAACTAAAGCATCATGGTGGGGAGAGAACAAATCTGATTTATCTGTCGTCCGAAAGGTAACGGTTTCGTCGATTTTTGACGGATGTTCTCGATTTGGCTGGGTTTCTGCGTTCGACACTTGTCGAGTATGTCTCTTGGCTGCTGAGTAGCTCACGCCACTGACTTCAGACCCACCGGAAATGCAATTGATTACCCTATCTTGCCTATGAGGTTCCGGAGGGCTGTCGACTGAACCGGTTTGCCTTTGGTCGTCGCGTCTTGCATATGTTTGTTTACCCTTATCTGTTAGGAATTCCCGTAGATGCCCCTGTTTCAGCAGTTCTGTTACTTCGAATTTTAGGGCGATGCAGTCTTCCGTGCGATGGTCGTAGTCAGCGTGGAACTCGCATCGAAGTTTGGGGTCACGATGTTCTGGAAGCGCGTTCATTTTCCTTGGCCACTTGACTGCTTTCCCATTTCTCTCATTACTGCAATGAGGTCGATTGGTTCGATGCTGATATTATATTCTGGCGATTCCACCTTTGGTCGGCTCGTCCTTGAAGTCCCACGACCATAGTTGCTTCTCTCACCAGAGATTTCATGTCGCAACTGGACGTTTTTTCTGTTGCTTGTTGGGTATGGTTCTGATCGTCAGTCATTAGACCTCCTGTCTATGCGATCACTTCGTTGGCCTCCATAATAGCTGTTGTTAGCTTTTCCGACGAAGTTTGCTTCATCTTCTTCCCATTTGATTTGGGTCTATGCTTTCGCTAATACATCTTCCATTGTCCTGCAAGGGTATTTGGTAAGTTCTTTGTATAAATCAGAATCGAACCTGAGACATTTCCTGAAGGCGGAGATGGCAGTTGCCTGGTTGCAATGAGGGATTTGCACTTTTTCTATGTTGAAACGTCTAACATAGGCTCGCAGGTTTTCGCCTGTTCTTTGCGTTATGGTATAAAGGTCGTCCGACAATTTCTCCAGTTTGCGGCTACTCGCAAATTGCTCTACGAATGTGTCCGTCAGCTACGCAAAAGAGTCAATAGAATTATTAGGCAAGTTAGTGTACCATTGTAAAGCAGGGCCGCTTAGGCTGGATCCGAAAGCTTTGCACATGCACGCCTCCCGGAGGTCGCGTAGGATTGCAGCAGTGAACATCCTTTGCTTGTATTGTGCAATATGGTCGTCTGGATCGGTCGTCCCTTCGTATTGCTTCATGTTTGGGAAGTTGAACTTCTTAGGCATCTCGATGAGAGCAATTGCATCGACGAAGGGCGAGTCGGCGAAGCTATTGGCTGTACTCTTTTTAATGGGAGCTGAGACTTCTGGGATTCTCTGGATTAGAGCTTCCATTTCTGCAAACCTGCGAGAAAATTCTACGTTAGCAGATAAATGTAAATCGAGCATGGGTTTTACCACTCCCGGTGTCGACTGGAGAGACATGGCCGTCTTAAGGACGTTATCTGGTCGTTGATCCATCGGTGAATCCTGTTCGTTTATCATATCGTTCCTGGCTGGTATAGTGTTGAGGTCGATATCAACCCTTGCGGTTTGAAATGTTGGCTGGTTTCGACGGTCTGCCGGATCGATTTCTGGTTCGACGGGGTTGCCCTGTGCTCTTGGAGCAGGTCGATCTACAAACGGTTCACCGTTTTGTTCTGATGCTGGATGCTCCAATGTTGCGGAATCAGGCACCACTCCGTCGACCAGCGCTCTCAATTCTTCATTTGCCACTCAGATCGCTGCATTCTCTGCTTCAAGTGCTTGCAACCTCTCAGCGCTCGCGGTCATTTGGGCGGTCAGTACAGCAATCTGCTCCTCGACGGTTGGAGCGGATCCACTTCCTGCCATGTTCAATTGTGGTTGGGGCAGATTGATCTGAACTTGAAGGTAGTTGCAATGGGCCCCACGGTGGGCGCCAAACTGTAGGTGGTCGATCGACTTGGTACGTCAAATGGGTCGGATTGTATCAGGCCCAAAGCAACTAAGCTGAGCTGGTTGATTGATATCGACTGCTACCTCGATATTGTCATCTGAACTTTGTTGGTCCTGCAAAAGAACATAATAAAAAAAAAAATAGAAAGAACAGAATGTGGGGGTTGGACTCTTAGCCTTAGGTATGCTTGGGCTGAGCAACGTGATTAGATGGATGATGAAGGATTCCGGTTGATCGAGTCACTCGGAATCAAAGTTTCAATACGCTATATGTAAGCTTTGATTGAGAAAATTTCGACCTCCTTTCAAGTGAGGGAATCCTCTTATTTATAGTGGGTTTTGTAGTTCCAACGTTCACTGTCAACATTTGATAGTGGGCGTGATTTTCGGAGAGATTTTCTCTCAATGGGCAGTTAAATGACATTTGTAACCGATTGAATTGATATTTGTAACCGATTGCTTTGAATGTGTCTTCAACGGTAGTCTCTGCTAGTGCATGCATTGGATCGACCCGACGCAACGGGCCTAGGTTTGATTTGCAGGGACTGGGCCTTGGCATGTTGGGCCCTTGGACCCTTTTTGGCTACCACAATTATTAATTTACCACAATTATTAATTTATCTCATTGGCATAAATCGGAATCGGAAAAAATTATTAAATTATAAAGATTATTAATTTATCGATTATTAACGTACGAAGATCCTAACTAACGTAGTCGGACAATATTTTCTAAAAAAAAATAATAATAATTAGGCAATATGGGCCTGACCTCATTTGATTTAAGATAACAGAAATGGATTGGGCCCAGCCTAGCCCAATAAATAAAGTCAAATACATTTATCCACCACAGCCGCCATTAAACATAAAACTCAAATCAAGAAAGAAAAGTCAACAACTAACCCAGAAAAAATCAAAGAAAAAAAGCAAAATATATCCTATTCTATTGATCTATTCTATTCTCCACCATCTTCCATTCAAATATTCAATCTTTCGAATCCCATGTTCGTTCACCAACCAGGTAATTACCCTCTTCTCTCTCTCTCTCTCTCTCTATCTCTTTACTTTCTTGTTTAATTATGATCTCTTCAGACAAATAATATCAACATGAAGCTTCAGTTTCACCATAGAAAGTTGCTTGATGATGATCCAATCGAAGACTGTCTTAAAGAGCGTGACTCATCTGATGTTAAATATACCTGTAAAAATAATTGCTACAATCCTCAATATCAAATTCCTCAACCTACTCCTCCGCCTCCTTCTCATCATCCAAGCAAACCAGGAAAATTCCTGATAATTTCAGTCACACTTCTTGCTTCAGCTTTTCTAGCAGTTTGTTTCTATGCTATCTATGTTAAACTCTATTTAGGTTCAAGAAGGAGGAGATCTAGATCAGACCCACAAACAATAAATCAAACCCATGATGATTTTGTTGATCAAGATCATGGTCCCACCGTTGATCATCATATCTGGTACATCCACACCGTTGGTTTGCAACCATCCGTTATCAGTTCGATTACTGTTTGTAAATACAAGAGTGGTGATGGTCTTATTGAAGGAACAGAGTGCTCTGTTTGCTTGAGTGACTTTCAAGAAGATGAAACTCTTAGGCTTTTGCCTAAATGTAATCACGCTTTTCACCCTCCTTGTATTGATACTTGGCTTAGATCTCATACTAATTGTCCCATGTGTCGCGCTCCGATTATCAAGAATTCATCATCATCATCACCATCATCATCATCATCATCCAATAGTGATAATTCAGATTCTAGAATAGAATCCGGAGATGCCCAGACTGAAGTTTTTGAAGAAAATGGAGAAACTGAGCCAAGATTTCGAGGAGATGATCAAGATTTTGAAGAAGAGATGGTTGAAGTAGGGCTTGAGAATACAAGGAAGAGAAGTGAAGATTCATCAGATGAGATGCAACCTATGAGAAGATCAGTTTCTTTGGATTTTCTATCAGCTTCCAAGATAAGTGAAGCTCTAGCGAATACGAATTCGAATTCGAATTCGAACACCCATTTGGCAGAAGACAGTGATTCAGAATCAAGAATAGAGATTGTGGGAAAGCGAGTTGGCAGGAATGATAGCTTGGCAAGATTTGTGGCTACTTCTTCTATACGGAGAACATTGTCTTGCAGTGGCAAGTTGTTGCTGTCAAAGAGTAGTGGCCGCGGCCGCGATTCGAATTAAGTGATAATCTGGTAAAAATTCCCAGGTGAGATAGATAGATGTGTACAATATTTTGATGGTCTCAGGAACTAACTAACTCTCAGCAAGATGAGAGAGTTCCATGAGTTGTTTCCATACATGAAACTAATTGTGTATTTTGTGTAATAAAGTCACATGAAGCTGAAGGAAATTAAATAATGACACAACAAGCGAGGTTGCTCTAGAGATAAGAATAGTAGCTCAAATGGGTGCCTTTTGTTGTATTAAACTTTGTTGGGAAATCCATCAATTGTAATTTGTAAGTAAGCATTTTGTTTGTACTTTCTTTGATGAATTGTTTTTCAATGATATGATAATGATGTGGTTTTGATAATGTATGAATTGATGACTCAAGAATGTTTAAACATTGTTTGGAGAATTCATATTGATTATATTAAAAAAAAAATGTTTCCAAAGCTCTAATAAGTTTAAAAATGAACTAGAAGACAGAGATTGAAATAGTCATTACATGCTATTTGACATATTTTACAAAATACCAAAACATGAAAATTAACAATTAGACACATTCTAGCCCAATGCTTAATGATACTAGAACATGAACTTTCATAACTCATAACAAGAACAAAACTGTTTCAAAAAAAAAAAAAAAAAAAACCGTGATCGATACATAACATGTTCTACATTATATAACTTTGCACTAGTTCATTTAAACTTTTTAGGTTTGTGTACTAAGTTTATTGGTTTGTTAATTTTTTTTAATTTATTTTTTTAAAAAAGAAATATCATTAAACCTAAGGAAAAACTACATCAAAGTTGGGCAATTACCAAAGCAATCGGAGCCTCACTACCATATTGATTTTCAATCCCAACAAAATCTAAATAAAATTAAGAACACTTATACAAATTAGGAAAATAGGAGGCCACAGTCTTCATGTAATTGCCTCCACATAACGTGGAGTAACATATCATATTATTATATTTATTTCATTTTAATTTAAGCATAAATTTAAAAGTTGGATAATGAGACTCATGTGATAGAATGTTCAAAATATAATCAAAAGCAAAGTTTCACATAACCAAAAGGACCTTTTTGAAATTAGTGGTTCGATAAACACCCATTACAAAACCAGACAGTCGAGTCAAGAGGAATGACTTTACGAGTGCAAATGCAATGGCTGCTCGCTCATTCTTGTTCAATCTCAAACGGTAAGCTCCTCCTCACTCGATCTGATGATTCTTTAACTCTTTTGAAATCTAACATTCCACAGTTTATTTTTAATTTTT
Source organism: Acer negundo (assembly GCA_035582765.1). Taxonomy (NCBI): domain Eukaryota; kingdom Viridiplantae; phylum Streptophyta; class Magnoliopsida; order Sapindales; family Sapindaceae; genus Acer; species Acer negundo. The sequence continues at coordinate 13,663,749 of CM069235.1, forward strand.
AATTTTGGTTATCTTTACTTCTTTTAACAATCCCTTGAACATTCGCAGAACAAGATATACAACGATCAACAACTGTAACAGAGATTCTGGGTCATTTCCCTATTCGAGATTTCTGTCTTCTGGAGCCTTGAAAAGCGAATTCTTTGAAGATTCATCGAATTCCCAGGAAAAAAATGATCTCAGAAGCAGGATTTTCAGTCTTAGACTCCCAAAACGGAGCGCCATTAATGTTATTCACAGGTGGGTCAGTGAAGGAAACAAAACCAACATTTTGGAGCTTCGACAGATTCTCAAAGATCTCAGAAACTCTCAGCGTTACAAGCACGCTCTTGAGGTGTAACATTTTTATCTCTTTTTTCTTTCATTTTATTCGATTGCCTTAATTTTACCATCAAGTATCAATTATAGAAACTAGTGTGTGTCAATAGTCTAGTGTATTACTTAATTGACTATCAAAGATGATTATTGTTCTGTTAATGGACCGAATTTGTTTGGAATTTTTTCATGGCTTTTTCTATTGTTGGTTTTTGTGAGATATGTGTTGTTGAGTTATGTTCCTATTCTCAATTTTGTTTTCCCTCTAATGCTTTCATACTTTATTGAGAATTCATGAGTTCGTTTATCGAAACTGTCTATTCCAATGGTTGCGTCGAAATAGTTTACTAGTGAGGGAATCTCAATTTCAATGAATCTTGGTTAGCTATTGCCCTAAGATGTGCTATTTGTTTGAGCGACTGTATACTTTCACTAAGATTGTACTCGAGAATACTTGCTGCTATTTATTCTTACTGAGAAGCTGACAAATAAATTGTGTAATCTTGTACAGTAAATCCTGTTGAACTTGTTTTTTTACTTGTTATCTTTGTTGTTTACATAGTTATGAAAAGTGTGCAAAAGTGCGCCTAGGGCGTCTTCAGGCATAACTTTTGTGCCTGAAGAATGGCCAGGCAGAGTGATGCAAGGAGGAATGCGCCTGGCTGTTGTAGGCGCCAGACATCGCTTAGGTGCGCTTAGTGAAAGGTGCCTGTTCTTACAACAATACTAATTCAAGCTTAGTGCAATAAAACTAATTCAAGTTTCACAACCCAACATGAAGATGCATTGATGATGTTAAGAAGTTGGGGATATTTAGAGCCTAGAAAATAATTTGAACATCTTTGTTGTTAGTATGATGATTATGTGTTAATTATTTTATGAATTATGTATTATTGATTATTTGTAGAGGTCTAAACCTTACATTTAGTTTAGTAACTTGAAATTTATAGGATAAATTAGGTTGTTACAATTTTTATGAATTTTTCCATTGGGAAATTCATAAAAAGCTATTGCACACCTTTTTTGAAAAAAGGTGTGCTTCGCTTCAGTCAGGTGCGTGCCTCGCCTTGATGTGTCTGACACCTTTAATAACTATTGTTGTTTACAATATTCTTAATCTTTGCCTGTAAATATTACTACCATATCTGTTGCTTTCATAAACTATACTACCATTTAACGGATAGAAAGTTGCAGATATCTGAATGGATCATTACTCATGAAGAGTTTGTGACATCAGACTCTGACTATGCAGCCCGTATTGATTTGATGACAAAAGTTTTTGGCATTGATGCTGCCGAACGCTACTTCGAAGGACTGCCTGCCTCAGCAAAAACTAGTGAGACATACACTGCACTTCTCCACTCATATGCTGGGGCGAAATTTACAGACAAAGCTGAAGAACTCTACAAGAGAATAAAGGAGTCAAACCTGTCCTTCAATGCCCTGACATATAATGAGATGATGACTTTGTACATGTCAGTAGGACAGGTGGAGAAGGTTGCTATAGTTGTTGAAGAACTAAAGCGACAGAAGGTTGCACCAGATATTTTCACATACAATCTATGGATTAGTTCATGTGCCGCAACCCTCGACATTGATGAAGTTAGAAATATTCTAGATGAAATGAGCCGTGACTCTGCTTCTAATGATGGTTGGTTGAGATACATCAACCTTGTCAAGATATATATTAATGCGGGTCATCTTGTAAATTCAGAGGCCAGCCCTCTAGTTGAAGCGGAGAAAAGTATATCACAAAGAGAATGGATAACGTACGACTTCCTTATAATTTTGTATGCCGGTTTAGAAAACAAAGATAAAATAGATCAGATATGGAAATCGTTAAGGATGACTAAACAAAAAATGACAAGTAGAAACTACATTTGCATTCTTTCTTCGTATCTGATGCTTGGCCATTCGAAAGAAATGGAAGAAGTTATTGATCAGTGGAAGCAATCTACCACCTCAGACTTTGATACCTCTGCCTGCAATAGACTTTTGGGTTCGTTTGTAGAAATTGGATTGACTGAGAAAGCCAATGACCTTCAGATGCTTCTGCTACAGAAAAACTGCATCTCGACAAATGACTCAACGTAGTTATATTTAAACGTGATCATATAGCATTGCTGATGAGAACACTGTTATGGCATCTGGGCATTTGGGAGTAAAAATAGGTAGGTATATTCTTGCTTCCTTCAGTTTGCTGCATAACTTATTACTGAATTGCAGTACCAAGCTATGGCCCTTTTTTATTTATTGTTGCTACTCGGTTTTCGCAGCCTTTGCTTGAAATGTGGACTACAGCGTATTACTGAATTTTTTACCCGTTTTAGACTTTTAGTTGGTGGAGTCTGATGCAAAGTTGCTGTGTTATGAACGTGTTTTCATTTACATTGTTTCTTAAAGTTCAATTCAAAAAACTGAGTACATGTTCAGAAAACGAAGAATAAATTTTCCATTCTGTGAGAAACTGGAAAATATTGTCAAGACATTTATACAGTCTTGTAAAAACATTATTCTAAAAGCACCTTAAAACCACTCGGCATTCTACAGCTTCTCCTTGGTCTGTCTTGCTTGCTACAATTATCTTCTTGTTGGCTTGTTGCTGTTGCCTGTGGCTGCTGTGCTTTATGACATATATGTATAAAATTGGAGTTATGTTTTTTGTTCTCTTGGATTAATTTTGATTTTTTGGGGGTTTAAATATTGTTAAATATCCTCTATTGTTTATTTGCAAGGTAATTAGTAAGAATCTTTATATTCCATTGATGCAAAACTCTGTAAATGTCATTTATTTGCCGGGTTAGGAGGGTATTGTGTACTTAATTATTTGTTGGACAACGTTTGTTTACTGACCGGTTAGTATACAAGGTACCGACCACACTAATAGGAAGTTGACACGTGGTCTATTTTAGAAGAATGTAAGGAGATAAATATAAAAAAGTGAAAGAAAAAATGTCACGTGCCAACACCCTATTGGTGGATCAGTATCTTGGTACTGACTAGTCAGTACCCAAGAATTTTCCTTATTTGTTTGGGTGATGATGATTAGATTAACTTTGGGGTGGTATTTGAATTGCTTTTTGGATTAATGTTTTGGGTCAAAGCTACAGGTTTAATGAGATTGCATCATCCCCATAGCTTGCAAGACAAAGTCTTACACTTCCATATCAACATTTGATTTGGTGCACATCAAATTCCAATTTATTCAAATTTCAACATTTTTGAATGAAAGTAAAACAAAATTAAATTATTGTGTTTTAAAATTTGAATAATACCAACAGTATATTACAATTGCAATTAGGGATGTTAAAAAAAAATTTCGAACTGTCCTCCGTCTCGTAAAATGTGGGGTTTTATCAAAATAAATAGGATCATGAGTCAAAAATTAATGTGATGTTACTTGTTCAAATTAATTATGAGCTTAGAAGCCGGGGAATTTTTATTTTTATTATTATTTTTTTTAACGGTATTTATCTATCTACTAGGTATTTTTTTTTTTTTTTTGAAGCTTGAGCCGTTGATTTGGAAGTCATTTGTTCAAACCATAAACTCATCAATCTACCGATTAAGCTATACCTCGGTTGACGGTGAAATTTTATTTAGTTTAGGCCTTAATACTCGTTTCCTTTCGTTTTTCAAAGAAAAAAAAGTGTCCAAAGATACAACTGAGTTTTATGCTTTGTGCAATAAAATCTGGAGGCTATCAAGACAAGTTATAATTATGAAACATACGCAGGTGAGGAACATGTGTTATACTCTGCAAAAGCTCGCAACCTCCAACTTTAATTAATCTTTGTTTAATTAACTTTTTTTGAAAAAGATTTATTTTTATATCTTACTAATAAGGTAATTTTATATATTGGAACATCTAAAAATAGGTAATAGAGATCAATTTTTTTTAATAGATAATAGAGATGATTAAATGCTTTTTTTTTTTTTTTTTTTACAATATCTATTAATTATATATCCTTATACATCTTTATATAATCTAATAATCACAATTTTTCATGTCATATTTAGACATACACCTCTAAATCTTGACATTATCGAACTGAATGAATGTCATTCACTACTAAATCACATGAGACGGCACCCTAATGTGCACCAGCTATTTATTTATTGAATAGAATATGAATGATATGATCTGGAGCCGACTTATGAAAATTTGCCACTTTTCTCTCTCGAGAGATATGAGAGTTAAGATCAAAGCAGATCAGCAGGCATCACCAACATTTTTCACCACCATCATGACCAAACCATGCCCACAAGTAGAGAGAGCCACCACCATACCCAACAACTCCAAAAAACACCATAAGCGAACCACCAATAGTATCTCATGCACCATTGATGATCTCTTCCTACTCCCCAAAACCCTCTCTCTTCATTTTAGCCATTTGTGTGACTCTTCATTCTCTTTCAAATCCAATCTCTTCAATCCCCTAATTCTATAATATCGATAATAAACTCACCACCAATTGCACCCAAGACCTCGATCTCCTCCATAATTCTTCCACCACGGCGAACGAAAAGCTTCGTCAATCGGTCACGTTTCTCCCGCTGAAGGACTTACGTTATTTGGACAAAGCGCGCCAGGGACACACATGGTTCATGAGCTCTATGTACGATTTTCACGAAGAAAACGAGGTTCAATTGTAACAGTTTCCATCAAAATCATCATTTGATCGGTTACTGCTATGTCTCAAAGGACGTGACACTCACGATGGCTCGTGGAATTCCTACGCCTTGGCATGGCTAGAAACCCTACCAGTCAACACAACTGTCATGAAAGGTTTGACTTTTATATCATACAATCACTACAACTACGAAAATATATGGCACGGATTATCAGCCGTGGTTCCATTTGTTGCTTGGCATACAAGATATGGCCAATGCGAGAAACCAAACAGGTGGGTATTGTATCACTGGGGTGAACTGAGATTTGGAATGGGGTTGTGGTTAAAAACCCTAATGTTGGTTACATTCAATGGGGACCCGATCATTGAAAAGTTCGATGGGATCGGCGGGGATGATCAGGTGGTGTGCTTCGAAAAGGCAGTGGTGATGAGACACAACGAAGGAGGGATGTCGAGAGAGCGGAGAATGGAGGCGTATGATTTGATGAGATGTAAGGCTAGGATTCATTGTAATGTGAGCATGGAAGGCAGGGATTTGAATGTTATTGGGATGAATATGTTTATGAGAAGTGGAGCTAGATCTTTCAATAATGAGTCGGCTGTGATTGAGATCTTTGAAAGAGAGTGTGCTAAGGTTGATGGTGGCTTACTGTTGAAAATCTTTAGAATTCATCACCATCAATCTTGGGATTTTATTTAGGCCATCAATCTTGAGATTTTATTTAGACAATTAAAAGCATGATATTTTATTCCCTTATTTGGAAACTTACTTGTACAAAGCTTTATTTTAGTTATTTATATGTGTAATTATGTAATGAAAACACACAAGAAAATATACAGAGACTTTCTCTGCAAATCCTTCTTCCTTTTTTTATTTTTTATTTTTATTTTTTATTTTTTACATGGTATTAGAGCCCTCTTCTTGGGCATCTATTCCTTTTGTTAAATCAAGATGACAAATGATTCATCTGTGCAAGGAGCTGAAACTATCAAGTCTTCAGATCCTTATTTTCTACATTCCTCAGATCATTCGAGGATTGTTTTGGTTACAAAACTGTTGAATGGAGATAATTACAGCACTTGGAGTCGTTCCATGGGAATAGCTCTTAGTGCTAAGAACAAATTAGGATTTGTCGACAGTTCTTTCGAAAAGCCAGCAAAAACTGGTGAAAATTTTTCACTTTGGAAACTGTGCAATGATATGGTGATGTCATGGATTCTTAATTCTGTCGAACCAGATCTTGCAAATAGTGTTATATATGCCGACTCTGCTTCCAAAGTTTGGTGTGATCTTAATGAGCGATTTTCTCAGAACAATGCTCCAAGAATATTCCAAATACAAAGGGATATTGCATCACTTCAACAAGACATAATGTTGGTTGCTGCATATTTCACCAAATTGAAGGCTCTTTGGGATGAGCTGGCATCTTTTAATGATTTGCCTACATGCTTGTGTGGTGCCATGAAGAAACTTGGTAAACGTGAGCAAAGAGAAAAGGTAATGCAATTTCTTATGGGGTTGAATGATACGTATTCTGCTATTCGTGGTCAAATCCTATTGATGCAGCCACTTCCTACGATTGGCAAAGCATATTCGCTTATCCTTTAAGAAGAAAAGCAGAGGGAATTGGTTGTTTCAAAGGAAGTTATGTTGGCTATAAATAACAAGCATCGTTTTCGCGGATCTTCTTCGGCTGGCAGTAGTTCATCAAACAAGTAGAAGGGAAAATTTCATTGCACTCATTGCAATGGAAATAATCATACAGTTGACAGGTGCTATCACTTACATGGTTTTCCGTCCAGTAAGAAATTCCATAAGAAAACTGAGAAGCCATGTGACAAGAAACAATGTTTCATTGGCAATACCCAAGCTGAGGCTCCAAGTTTCACTCCTGAGCAATATCTGAAAATTTTAGCTCTCTTACATGATGGTAATTCTCAGCCACAAGCAAATGTTACAGGTCTGTCCACACCCACTTGCTATTCCTCATACATTTTTCAAAACAAATCAATGGAATGGATTATCGATAGTGGTGCCACTGATCATATTACTTCTTCTCCCGATATGTTTCAAAAAATTTCATCTCATTCTTTCTCTACAGTAAAACTGCCAAATGGTGAAAAATCAACCATAAGCTCCATTGGATCAACAAAAATTGATTCCAATTTATTTCTTGATGATGTTCTTTGTGTTCCATCATTCCATGTTAACTTACTGTCAGTTAGTAAAATCACTCGATCATTGAATTGTTCAGTCACATTTTTCTCTGATTTTTGTATTTTTCAGGATTTGGTAACGAAGAAGACGATTGGATTGGGCAGACAGCATAATGGTCTGTATCATTTATCGCCAAACATTGCATTCCGATCTAATCCTGTCACCCACAATGCCACTTTACAACCTGATCTTTGGCACCAGCTCCTTGGTCATCCGTCAATAGCACCCTTGCAATGGTTGGCAGATTCTATTTCTGAAATTTCTTTTTGTCATAATAAACATTGTGAGGTTTGTCACTTGGCCAAGCAAACTAGACTCCCTTTAGGTTTAAGCTCTATTTCTACTGTTGAACCTTTTGAGTTAGTTCATTGTGACATTTGGGGACCAAATAAAATTGCTTCATATTCTGTTGCACATTACTTTTTAACTATATTGTGGATGATTTCACATGAAGCACTTGGGTTTATTTGATGCGTTTTAAATCAGAATCTCAAAATTTGTTGAAATCTTTTTTTGCCCTTACTGAAACTCAATTTAACAAAAAGGTTAAACAAATTCGTGTGGACAATGGCAGTGAATTTTTTAAGGCACATGGCATCATTTATCAACACTCGTGTGTCTCCACACCACAACAAAATGGGGTGGCTGAACGCAAGCATAGATATATCTTGAATGTAGCAGGAGCATTGAGATTTCAATCTCATCTTCCTCTAAAATTTTGGGGGGAGAGTGTTATCACTGCTACTTATCTTATTAATCGCTTACCTATACCACTTCTTTCTAGAAAAACACCATATGAAGCCCTTTATAACCATACTCCCACATACAGCCATTTACGTGTTTTTTGGTGTCTATGCTATGCCGTTAATGTCAATCCTACACATAAATTTGATCAACGTTCTCGTAAATGCATTTTTGTTGGATATCCATTTGGTCAGAAAGCTTACAGAATGTATGACTTGACTACCAAACAGTTTTTCTCTAGTCGAGATGTTGTTTTCCATGAAAAAAAATCTCTATTTGCAAATATATCAGGAGATATTAGATCTGATTTACTAGTTTTGCCATTGCTAGTGCCAAATAATTTAGTCCCAAATATTACACCAAATACACATGAGGTACCTACAGTTTTGCCATTGCCAGTGCTAGGTAATTTTGTTCCAAATGTCACACCAAATAAAAATGAGGAACCCACCCATGTAGTTTCAGTACCAATTGCTCAAAATAATTCCACACTGCCTGTTGAATCCATCAATGACCCCAATAATAACACCATTGAAACTACCCAATTACCAATACTACGACGATCCGAACGACCAAGAAAACCATCTACTTGGCTTCGTGATTATAAGACCATGCTGTTAACATTAGATCCATCGTCTGATTCACCACCAATCCTTGTAAAAGGTACACGTTATCCTTTATCAAACTTCATTTCTTATAATAAATTGTCATCTTCTCATCCTTCTTTTGTTGCTAGCATTTCTAAATCACTTGAACCTGAAACATTTGCCCAAGCTGAGAAAGATCCTCAATGGCGAGAAGCTATGAAATTCAAGCACTTCGGGACAATAACACTTGGACCCTCACTTCTTTGCCTACTGGAAAGAAGCCTATCGGTTGCAAATGGGTGTACAAAATCAAATATAAATCCGATGGTTCAATAGAGCATTACAAAGCACGCTTGGTGGCTAAAGGTTACACATAGGTTGAAGGCATGGACTATAATGAGACTTTTGCACCAGTTGCAAAACTTGTAACAGTCAGATGTTTGCTTGCTATCGCTACATCTAGAAATTGGTCTCTTCATCAATTAGATGTGCAGAATGCATTTTTTCACGGTGATCTTCATGAAAAAGTTTACATGCTTCCACCTCCGGGATATAGTCGACAGGGGGAGAACTTGGTTTGTCAACTAAATAAGTCATTGTATGGGTTGAAACAAGCCTCTCGAAATTGGTTTTCCAAATTTTCTACAGCCATTCGAGATGTCAGATTTCAACAATCTAAGGCAGATTATTCCTTATTCACTCGGGTATGTGGAGATTCTTTTACTGTAGTACTAATTTATGTCGATGATATGATAATCACAGGAAATGATTCAGCTGCAATACAAGCACTCAATTTCGCATCAAAGATCTTGGAAATTTGAGGTATTTCTTGGGTATTGAAGTTGCACGTTCCAAACAAGGAATCTCCATCTCACAACGCAAGTATACATTAGATATACTAGATGATATGGGCTTACTTGGTGCTACCCCAACCACTTTTCCCATGGAGCAAAATTTGAAGCTTACACCAACAGAAAGTGAACTTCTTAAAGAGCCATCACGTTACAGAAGAGTTGTTAGGCGACTCATTTATCTAACCATTACAAGACCTGAGATATCTTATTCAGTACATCTTCTTAGTCAATTTATGCAAGAACCACAAAAGCCATATCTTGATGCAGCTCTCCGTGTTTTACGATATTTGAAATCAACACCAGGTCAGGGACTGTTATTTCTAGCAAAAAATGCTTTGGTTTTGAAAGGGTATTGTGATGCAGATTGGGCTAGTTACCCAATGATAAGAAGATCTGTTACAGGATATTACATATTTCTTGGTGATTCTCTTATATCTTGGAAAACAAAGAAACAAGCAACGGTTTCTCGCTCATCCGCGGAAGCAGAATATATAGCAATGGCATCCATCACTTGTGAATTAACTTGGTTAAGATATTTTCTACAAGATCTACAAGTTAGTCATTCAGGCCCAGCAAGGTTACATTGCGATAACCAAGCTGCCTTACACATAGCAGCAAATCCGGTTTTTCATGAACATACAAAGCATATAGAGTTGGATTGTCATATAGTGAGAGAAAAAATTCAGTCAAGACAGATTCAAACTTCTTTCACACCTTCTACTCTTCAAGTTGCAGACATATTCATCAAAGCATTGGGAAAGGGAGTTTTTCATTCACACTTACGCAAGTTGAGGATTCTAGACATTCATGCTCCGACTTAAAGGGGAGTGTTGAAAATCTTTGGAATTCATCACCATCAATCTTGGGATTTTATTTAGGCCATCAATCTTGGGATTTTATTTAGACAATTAAAAGCATGATATTTTATTTCCTTACTTGAAAACTTACCTGTACAAAACTTTATTTTAGTTATTTATATGTGTAATTATGTAATGAAAACACACAAGAAAATATACAGAGACTTTCTCTGCAAATCCTTCTTCCTTTTTTTTTTTTTTTTTACACTTACTCGAATAATCTCTCCTTTTGTGAACAGGTCGGTATATATTTACACGTTTTTCCTTTTTTTTTTTTTTACACTTACTCGAATAATCTCTCCTTTTGTGAACAGGTCGATAGATATTTACACGTTTCACTCTTTTGTTGAATTTTGAAAATGCAAATTTAAAGATTTTAAATTGTATTTAAATATGATATTATTTTTGTTTGAATTATTAATCAAACCCAGTTTTAATGCTTATTAATTACCATCCCTAACAATTAATGAAGGTTACGGATCCATAAATGAACGAATTAAGAAATTTAGTATGATTAGCTAACATTTTATCAAAATTAAATCCCCTAAGCATTGAGCATTGTGTTACCAATTTCTCTATTTTAATTTCCTATATTTTTAGATCAATATTTATCATTTTGTGTGAAGTTGCGAGCTTAATTTCTTGGATGAAAAAGGGCATTCACGTGGTGCATTTAGAGTTGGCTTCAAATAAACTTGTCATTAAATTTAATTATGGCAAATATATAATTAAAGTTTTTATGTGCAGTGGTCCGAAGTATATATAATAGTTATACGTACACTTAAACTCTATGTCATATAAGAACGATTAAAATTGGAACTTTTAACCAAAGAACTATTAAATCCATTATTATATAAGACAATTGGAAAACAATTTTTTTAAAGCCCAAATTATATCTATATATTGTTCAATTGATACATGATTATCTTCTAAAGGCAAAAAATGATATTAATGCAAATAGATTTGAAATTGTGATTGCTTGATACAGGTAACACTGATGAGCAAGACAGATATTCTGGTATCTCGATCCCGACGGTGCCCAGTTAACCAACATGTTCTTAATGAACCGAAACAGCAGTGTCATGGAGTTTTTCCCTAAAGGGTGGCTGAAGATTGCCGGCGTGGGGCAGTACATGTACGGTGTACCATTGGATCGCTAGATGGTCCAGTATGAGACACCACGGTGCATGGCGAGACCCCAACGGCGAAAACTGCACTTTTCCTGAAGATGATTGCCGGTGCATGTCTGTTTACAAGAACGGCAGAATCGGATTCAATAGAACATATTTTGCTGATTGGGCTAGAAATGTTCTCAATGAAGTTAAGGCAAAGAAGCTCGAAGAGGCATCAGAAAATGGTTCTGATTCAACTTCTTCTTATCAATGTGCCTGTGGCTGACATGTATTTTATGACAAATATTGTTTCATAAATCATATTGCTCTTTCCTGATACTTAAATTCCATGTTTTTATGCACAATTAATTGTTTCCAGACAGAAAACTAATCACAGTCGCTGTGTAACAATCTTCTTATTTTTCTAATATATATATATAGTCTTTCTATTATTAGTTCGTCCTGACATAAAATATATCAGGACGAAAAATATGAACTATAGATTATTGAGAAGTTTTGAAAAGTGCATACACTTTGAGTCATAGTATGTAAATCTAATATTCCATATTCTTCGTCATGATATAGTTTATATCGGAATCAACTGACAATAGAAAAATTATATATATATATATATATATATACATACACGGTTGTTGTGATTTTTACTTGGAAGAATTTAAGTTTAAGCAAATTTAACGTAAACATATATATATATATATGATCGGCTCCTTGATCCTTTAACCAAGGGTCCTTTGTCTTCGTTGATTGGATACTTCAAAGCTCACCACCAGAGTTCAAAGATTATTGTAAATATAGTTTCACCTTAATTTACCCAGTGTGGAAACGGTAGTTATAATTTAGACTGTACTTGTACAGTATAATCTGGTTAGATCCGAGAAAAAGAAAATCTCCTGTGTCCTTTAGCATAATTAATTGCTTGCATCGATTTATATGTTCGTTGTTGTGCCCTGCAACAAAAAACATCATTATATGGACTCACATTATAATTGCATGATTGTTGTAAATAAATTGAAATAGCAAATAAAATAAGAGATGAAATGATAACAGAGTTAAATGAAAGGAAGTAAAATAACAACATGAAATAAAATAAAGAGAGTATAATTTTTACTGTTTATATTATTGATGGATTCGAGATTACAGAACTAAACAACAAGACTATTTATAGATGAAGATGACATCATTAAATACAAGCACATGTCATTCAAGGCTCTATTCTATTGCCAAAGCATGCTAGAAGAATCCATTATATTCTACCTTAATGACCTTGAAATTAAAGAGGTGAAAAAGGTGAAATACAAACGGTGGGGTGTAGTAAATCCACAAGCTTCTACAATACTTCCTCTTGGATTTTCACCATTTGTGTCTTAGTTTGCTAGGAAATACCCAATAGGACAAAAACCTTAGCAAAATTATATACAATGATTTTCTGGATCAAGTGGTGTGGATGTGTTCAGAACTGCCTCATTAAAACCTTTCCGGTAAAACCCAGTGAGACAAAATCCGGTAGAAGGAAAAAAAAGTACATTACATATATATCCATTCAAAACTTTGCTCCCCCTAATTGAACTTCAACATCAATTTTGTAATTTATAGAGCCGACGCATGCAAATTCCATATACCAGTTTCTTAAAAGTTGATGTAGGCAATGTATTGGTAAACAGATTTGCAAGATTATCTGTAGACCGTATTTGTTTAACATCAATCTGTCGGCTCTGTTGAAGTTCATAAGTATAGTAGAATGTAGGAGAAATATGCTTGGTTCTATCTCTTTTGAAATATACTCCTCTAACTTGAGCAATACAAGCAACATTATCTTCAAATATCGGTGTCAGCATTTCTGTAGATAATGAGAATCTACATGTCTTTTGAATATGATGAACAATTGACCTTAGCCAAACACATTCTCGACTTGTTTCATGAAGTGCAAAGATCTCTGAATGATTAGAGGATGTAGAAATAAAAGTTTGCTTTATGGAGCGCCAGGAGATTGGTGTGTCATTATAGGTAAAAACATATCCCGTTTGTAAATGAGCTTTATGGGGATCAGATAGATACCCGGCATCAACATAAACCAAGTAAACCTGAAAAGTTGTTAGATTTTGAATAATATAATCCTAAGTCTTTCGTTCCATGAAGATAACGAAAAAGATGTTTAATCCCATTACAATGTCTTCACATTACAATTTCTTCGAGTTGGTGCTGAACTGAATCTAGCAAGCAAATTCATTGAAAATGCAATATCTGGTCAAGTACATTGAGCTAGATATAATAAAGCACAAATTGCATTAAGAAATGGTACTGCAAGACCAAGTATCTTTTCACTATCTTTAATTGGCCAGAATGGATCTTTCTTAGGATCAAGAGTTCTAATAATTATAGGAGTACTTAATGGATGAGCATTGTCCATATGGAATCTTTTCAACATATGATGATTGATGGATAAGTATTCCGTTTGATTTATGTTCAATCTCCAGACCAAGACAATATTTTGTCATTCCTAGGTCTTTCATTTCAAATTCTCTTTTTAAATATTCAGTAGTTTTCAGGAGCTCTCTAGGAGTTCCAATTAAATTCATATCATCAACGTAAACTGCTATAATAGCAAATCCAGATTCTGATTTCTTTATGAAGACACATAGGCATATAAGATTATTAATATATCCAAATATTCATTGAGGCGGTTATACCACATGTGCCCAGATTACTTTAATCCATACAAGGACCTTTGTAATTTAATCGAATATAAATTACGAGGTCTCGAGTTGTATGCTTCTTGTATTCTAAATCCTTCAGGGATTTCATATAAATATCTGAATCGAGTGAGCCATATAGATAGGCAGTTACTACATTCATAAGACGCATTTCAAGTCTTTATAAGACAACCAAACTTATCAGAAATCAAACGTAATTGTATCTATCACTGGTGAATACATCTCATCAAAATCAATACCAAGTCTCTGTGAGAAACCATATGCTACGAGTCGTGCCTTATATCGTACCATATTGTTTTTTTTATTACGTTTTCGTAAAAAAACCTATTTGTATCCAACAAGTTTGACATCTTCATTCGTCTGGATTATGGATCCAAATACTTTACGTTTGGCTAATGAAATGAATTATGTTTGAATTGCTTCTTTCCATTTAGGCCAATCAGACCTTTGCCTACAATCATCGAGGTTATGAGGCTCATAATCATTATTTAAAATTTCAGTAGCCAATGTGTACGGAAATATATCATCAATGATTGTTTCTTCACGATTCCACATTCCTCTTATATAATTTATAGAAATTTCCTCATTTCTATGTTCTTGTATCTCTTTAGAGATTCCTTCTACTGCAAGGGTTTCTTGTGTCCTTTTAGGGTCATCTAACTCTTGTGGAGTTAATTTAGAGAAAGTGGATTTATTTATAATTTCAGAATTATGATCCTGATATTTTGTTTTCTTCCTCCGGGGAACAATATCTTTCGAATCAAGTGGTCTACCACGCTTCTGGCATACAGTAGATGATTCTTTTGTTATTATTTGTTTAGATCGTTCTTCTGGAACAATCACCCGTGCTGGTATATTAGTAGCTGAGATGTATGATTTTGTTACCTTAGTAGCATCTATAAATGCATTTGGTAATTGATTTGTTATTGTTTGAAGATGAACTATTTTGCGTACTTCATTTTCACATTAAGATGTGTATAGGTCAAAATGAATTAGACTAGGAACTTTCTAAGAAAGTTCACGCTTCTCTTCATGAGAAGTTTTTCTTTCCCCTAATAATGGGAAATTTCTCTCATCAAAATGACAATCAACAAATCGTGCTGTAAAAAGATCAACAGTCAAAGGTTATAGATACCTAATAATTGATGGTGAATCAAGAGCAACATATATTCCCAAACGCTGTTGGGGTCCCATTTTAGTTCTATACGTAGGTGCAATTGAGACATATACTGCACAACCAAAGGTACGCAGATGAGAAATATCTAGTTGATGGTCAAATACAAGTTGTACTGGTGAATATTGATGATAAGCAGTGAGACGAAGACGAATTAATGCAGCATCATGTAAAATAGCATGTCCCCAAACAAAAAATGGTAATTGTGTTCGCAATAATAAAATTCTTGCAATTACCTGGAGACACTTGATAAGTGATTATGTTAATCCATTATGAGTATGAACATGTGGAACTGGATGTTCAACATCAATCCCAACTGATTTACAATATTCATTAAATGTATTGGAAGTAAATTCACCAGCATTATCAAGGTGTATTGACTTAATCGGATGATCGGGAAATGTGCCAGAAACCTGATAATCTGTGCAAGTAATCTTGCAAAAGCAGCATTACATGTTGATAATAAGCAAATATGTGACCATCTAATAGATGCATCAACTAGGACCATAAAATAGCGGAACGATTTACTTGGTGGATGAATAGGTCCACATGTCCCCTTGAATCCTTTGTAGGAATGATGAGGATTCAAAGCCAACCTTAGAATGTGATGGTTTTATTACTAATTTCACTTGTGAACATACAGTACATAAATTTTCGTAGGATAAAAAAATCTTCTGATTTTTTAATGGATGTCCATGAGAATTTTTAATGATTCTACACATCATTGTAGATCCTAGGTGACCAAGACGGTCATGTCAAAGCATAAATATTTTTAGGTCTGAGAACTTCTGGTTCATAACTGCATAAACTTCTACACCTTTTATAAGAGTGTAATATAATCCAGATGATAAAGTATGCAGCTTTTCCATAATGAGTGTCTGGCTTGAATCATGAGAAGTAATGCACAGATACTCAATATTCTCATCATTTATAGTTTCTATGTGATATCCATTACACTGTATATATTTGAAACTAAGTAGATTTCTTTTGGATCTGTTTGAATATAAAACATCATTGATACATATTTTAGTATTGTTTGGTAACAATATCATGGCTCTACCGAAGCCTTCTATCAGATCTGCTGGATCTAATATTATATTAACATTTGCTTTTAAAAAAAGTTAAATTCAAAAAGTAGTTCTGATTCCACAGAATCGTATGTGTCGTTGCACTATTGGCTAGACATACATCTCATATATCTTGCTTTTCAATATCACCCAATTTACCATTTAAAGACATATCTATTCACAAAGAAGAATAAAACGTATATTAGATAGAGTGATCAAAAGTATATATTACATAAGGAATATTTTACATTAGTATTTCACATGATAACAAAAAAATATTACAAGTAGTACTTAATTGGTATAGACATTTTCATCTCCAATTGAAGTGGTCACTTTATCATTCGGATCATCAAGGAAATTAGAAACATTAAACTGGGTGATATCCATAAAATCTGAATCCTCTATGAAGTTGGTTTTAGGATTCTTCCCCTTTTCCCTTTCTTTGATCGATGCTTGATAAAGCTCAACCAAATGTTTAAGTGTGCGGCATGTATGTGACCAATAATTATGACAGTTACACCTGAAACAAATGCCATCATCTTTCTTATGCCCTTTTTGGATATTTTTCCTTTTATTTGGTTTGGCCATATTAACATTTCATTTATGGGGAGTGTTTTCACTATTTTGATTATAACCACCCATACCAAAATAACAATATGCTCTTTTGCGACCCCGACCACATCTAGGACCACCACCACGGTAGGGACCGCGACCACAACCACAACCGCAAGTATGTCCTCCAATAGTATTATCATTCACTTATGGGAATGTTGTAGAGCCAGTCGGATGTGATTTATGATTTTTTATTAAGAGCTCATTATTTTTCTCTGCAACCAAGAGACATGAGATTAGCTCTGAATATTTTGAGAATCAACGTTCTCGATATTGCTGTTGTAATATCATATTCGAGGCATGAAAAGTTGTAAACATTTTTTCTAACATATCCTTTTATGTTACCTCTTCATCACATAATTTCAGTTGTGTGGTGATTCTGAACAAAGCAAAGTTATATTCAGAGACTGGTCTATAGTTTTGAAACTGTAAATGTTGCTATTGATATCTGGCATTTGGTAATGCAACATCAGGTTGGTTGTCATATCAATCTTTTAGCTCTTGCCATAGAACTTATGGTTCTATGACAATTAGGTATTGGGCTTTCAGATCCTCATTCAGATGGCGACGGATAATAACCATGGCAGTAGAATTGTTTTGTTCATTTGCCTCTGCCCCATCTTCAATGGTGTATATCAGGCCTTCTGATTTTAAAAGTAATATGACGTCAATAACTCAGAACATGTAGTTGTCCCCAAACACTTCTAGCATAGCAAATTTCAAATTTACAAGTTTTGATATTATTACAGCTTCTGGTTATCAGCAAATCACAATTGGAGTCAGAACTTCTGGTTTGATAAAAATCTGAGGAATTTAAATTTTCAGATATATAAAGGAATATTTGAAAGTAAATAAATCTAGAAGTTTAAAGTTCCGATAATGATAAATAAATCCATAAACTTCAGGTTCTGGATCGGTGACCAAACTATTTAAATAAAAATTGTGTAAAAGTAAATAAAATGCGAGAAAGTAAATCCAGAACTGCAGCTTCTGGTATTAATAAAAAAAAAAAAAATCTAGAAGCTTCAGGTTCTAGTAATAATAAATTCAGCAGCTTCAGGTTCTGGTAATAAACCTAGAAACTTCAGGTTCTAGTAATAATAAATTCGAAAGTCTCAGGTTCTGAAAATAATAAACTCGTGTTGATAAAATGTTATAAATAAATTGAAATAGTAGATAAAATAAGAGATGAAATGATAGCAGAGATAAATGAAAGGAAGTAAAATAACAACATGAAATAAAATAAAGGGAGTAGAATTGTTACCGTTTGTATTATTGATGGATTTGAGATTACAGAACTAAACAACAAGACTAAGCTTATTTATATATAGGTGAAGATGACATCACTAAATACAAGCACATGTCATTCAAAGCTCTACTCTATTGCCACATATTGACGAGTAAGCATGCTAGAATAATCCACTGTACCCTACCTTAATGACCTTGAAATTAGAGAGGAGAAAAAGGTGAAATACAAATGGGGGTAAATCCAAAAGCTTCTACAATAATGATCCCATATTAAGATGTTAACAAGCCCGAGTTCAGTCCAAAATTATGAGAACCTCGAAAAATCAACATAAAATATATTAAATGAATAATCAACATAATCGTTTCCAAGTTGTCTTTATGTTGTGATTCTCCTATGTAAAAAATTATTTAATTGTTTGAGATTTAAATAATTAAAGATAATATAAATATATTGAAAAATATCATGATATATCTCGAAATATAAATCCAAAGCAGCATTACTCTTTTCAAATATACTGAAAAATATTTATCTTTCACTCATATATATGATCATATCAATTTCGTTACCCAAAATTAGAAAAATATTACAGATAATATCAAAATTTATATTTAAGTTTCACAAAAGGAAGCTAATTTTGGACTGAGTTTGGGCCTGTTAACCATTTGCCATCTACAAACTCAGAGAATTTTAACCATTTGCCAACAGTTATGAGTGCCAACATTTGTCATCAATTTTTTTTTTTTTTTTTTTTTTGAATTTTTTGATCAATCAAGTAAATTTTGATTAATATATTTGGTTTAGTATAATAAATAATTAATAACTGTGGCAAGTGGTGATAGTTCCAAACATGTCACCAATTCACCAAACAAAGGCCGAGTAACCTAGCTGGAATGATAATGGTGAGAGATGAGAGAAATTGTTATTCCATTGAATTTTCACATATCTCAAGGGATTGAATTGAATTATCAATTGTCTATTCTCATCAATAAACAACAGTGGACCCAACTTAAACAGAGTTAAATTTGGATGGTATGGTTCTTTATAATTGTTTGTACACAAAAAGTGGAGTGGTGGGTCCAAATATTTTGCATTGTTTTAACAAAATTATTTCTCGAGTTGAAACAAACAAACCCGTAGCAGCTGAATTATTTTTTTATTATCTTCATAATTTTTCAAAAACTAAAATGAAGATTGAATTATTAAGATTGGTTTTGTTTTGTTTTGTTTTTTGGGTTAAGATGACGAGAGGTCCAGTACCCTAAGAAAACTAAGAAAAGCTCACCTAAGTTGACTGAGAAAAGAGAAACACAATTGTATTTATTTGTTTCTAATATTGAAAAAGAAAAAGGAAAAAATGAATTATGAGAAAGGGTTTTGTTTTATATTGTGAAGTGAGTGAGGGGCATGTTTTGTGTGGCTAAGAGTTTGAATACATCATTGTCTGCCCATCGGGGGGACATATATGTGGCCTCACAATGGACGCCAACGTGCCTCCACTTGCACCACCTCTTCCTTGTATATGTATTTTTTTTTAATCCGGCACTATTGTGACTCTGAGGTCCATCGGGATCTGACAAGATTGGATTCTAGAAGCACCGCTTAGAATGTAACTTCCTCTCCAGGAGAGGGGTCTCCCCAAACTTTACGGTTTAATAAGAAATTATAAGATTATATTTATAATACCAAAATTTTGAACCCTAGCAGTAGAGTTCGCCGTACATCTTCATTTTAAAGTTTCTAACAATTAAGGTAAGAGACCCTTATTTGTTTATTTGTTTTATTTTTTTTTTCCCTTCATTTTCTAACTCAGCAACTTTCTATCGGGAAACTCCAAACCCAACGACAATTCATAACATAAATAATCACATTTCACTTAAAAAGTTCATAGGATTGTCAATATAATTCAACGAAAAAAAAAGTATAGTTAAGCATTTGATATTTTTGTATTTTGTACTTTATTTTAGCAAATTCTTATTGGGCATCAAGAGCATTGAAGGAGATATGCCATATAATCAAATAAATCCCGAACCTTTTCTTAATTACACATGTAATTTGTAATTTTTAGCAAATACCTATTGGGCATTAAGAGCATTGAAGTATAGTTAAGGTATGATTGTTGTTAGGGCCAGCTTGATTTTTCTACTTAAAACTTTTCCTTTAAATTTTCACATAATTTGTTCCATTAAATTGTTTTGTTTGATTTTGTTAAGTGATAAAATCAGTTAAATAACTACTAAAACCATTTATTTATAAAAGTGAAAATTTTCCATTTTTTACTTATTAAAAAACCACTGGAATTTATATATTTTTTTACTTCCAAAACCATTATCACAAATCTAATTTATTTCCAGTTTTATCTTCTCAGAGAACCCTAAACATATTAATATATTTTTTTCTTCTCACTCTAAATAAACTTTAGTAGCAGTGAATTCTAGTTATATTCCTACAATGACTTTTTTTTTTTTTCCATAATCTAAATTCTTTTATTAATTTTATTTTAGAGTTTGACTTCTGCTTTACTTGTTCTTCAAACTACATGTCTACATTATTGGTGGTGTTTAATTTATTGGTATTTCTTAATCTAAACTTCAATTAATCTTTATTTATAAAAAAAAAAAGTTTCAATTAATTAGCTGAACTAAAAAAATACAATTAGTAGAATTAATAGACTGAATGTCTGAATCTACTACTTGCACGAACATAGGAATACATAACAACTGAAAAGATTCCTCATCGCACCTCAATCTTACGATGTTAGGTAATATTATATAAGCCATCTTAAAAAAAATAAAAACGTAATTTTTATTTAACTATAAAAGTCAAAACGTAAAAGTGAAAATTACTGCGTTAAAAAAAAGGAGTGTAAATCACTTGTTATTGTTGTAATATATAAAAATATATACTGTTCTTCTCTTCTCAGTGCGTCCTGATATAACTCTATTAGTGCATTATATGTGAGCTATAGATTATGGAGAAGTTTTGACAAGTGCATACACTTTGAGTCAAAGCATGTAAATCTAATGGTCCACATCCAACGCACTAATGGAGTTATATCAGGACGCACTGACTTGAAAATTTTTATATATATATATATATATTAAAATGTAAATATAAAACAAATAATAGTTGAAAGGCTATGGATGTAAAAGTGTTTCTTTTCAGATATTTATAACTTAAAAATTAAAAAAAAATTAAAAAAATTTTAAAAAAAAAAACTTTAAACAAGCTCATAACCCAGATGTGATTTTTTTAATGGAAACTAAGGTTGATAACGTGATAATGGAGAGTATTCATGTTAATTTGGGTTTGTTTGGATAATTGGTTGTTAATATTGTAGGTATGAGAGGAGGGTTGTGCCTTTTATGGGTTGTTTTGCTGGATGTTAGTCTGATGTCTTTTTCAAATTTTCATATTGATGTTTCTGTTGTGTCTCACAGGAATGTTGCATGGAGATTGACTGATTTCTATGGCCACCCAGAAGTTAGCCAAAGACACCATGCATGGACACTTCTTCGTCAGCTGAATGAGATGTCTAGCTTGCCTTGGCTTTGTACGGGGGATTTTAATGAAATCCTGGATGATTCTGAGAAGGTTGGGGGTCTGTTGAGACCGTGTAGGATGATTAAGAGCTTCCGAGCTATGCTGGACGATTGTGATTTACAAGATATTGGGTATGAGGGCCCCCTTTTACATGGTGTAACAAGAGAGAGGGTTCGGAAATGGTGCAAGAGAGGCTCGACCGATGTGTAAGCAATTTCAGGTGGCATGATTTGTTTATGTGTTCTAAGGTTACTTATTTGGAATATTGGAAATCAAATCATAGGCTGTTACTCTTGGAGGTGATTCATAATGATCAGCGGAATGACGTTTGGATGGGGCAAGGTAAGCGCCGCTTTCACTTTGAGGAGTGTTGGGCGAATCATAACAAATGTGCGGATATAATTGAGCAGACTTGGGGCAGAGATGGTGGCGGTTGGAACACGGGGGATGTGGTTACTCGTATCAGGTGGACAGCGGAAGGGGTATGCTAAGAATAAACGAAGACTGAATGGTAAAATCAAGCTGAAAAAGGAAGCTTTGCGTGAAGCGACCAATAATTTTGATGGTATTTTGTGGGATCACGTTCATGCATTAAAGAGGGAGCTTGATAACCTTATGTAGATAGAGGAGATTTTTTGGAATTAAAGATCTCGGGAGAGCTGGCTAAAAGGGGGTGATAAAAATTCCAAGTATTCTCATGCTTGTGGGTCGTCGAGAAGAGTCTGCAACTTCATCAAAGGGATATATGACGGTGGTGGGGTTTGGAAGAATGATTATAACAAAATCTGCTTAGTTGTGAAATAGTATTTTGAGGATATCTTCAAGTCTAGTAGGACCTCTCAACGGGATATGGATCAAGTTTTTCAATGTGTTCAACCGTGTCTCTCGCTAATAGGAGTTCATTTTTTGACCCGAATTTTAATGCGGAAGAGATCCAAACTGTAGTTTTTGACATGGCTCCAATTAAAGCTTCGGGTCTTGATGGTCTCCCAGCTCTTTTTTACCAAAAATTTTGGTCAACGATAGGAGATAGTCTGACGAAAGCGTGCCTTGGGGTTTTGAATGATGGTCATAGCCTGGAGATTCTTAACAAGACTTTAATATCGCTGATACCAAAGGTGAAGAATGCGAAGAGAATTTCGGACTTCCGTCCTATTAGTTTGTGCAACGTAATCTATAAGATAGTTGCGAAGGTTTGGTAACAGATTCAGGTTGGTGTTGGATAAGATAATTTATGAGACACAAATTGCCTTTATTCTAGGACGATTAATCTCTGATAATGCGATAGTAGGCTTTGAGTGTATGCACGCTCTAAAAAGTAAGAAAAAAGGCAAAGTTGGTGAGTTAGCGTTAAAGCTAGATATGTCAAAGGCTTACGATAAAGTTGAATGGTCCTTTCTTACAGGCATGATGCGAAGATTGGGTTTTTCGGAGGCTTGGATTAACCGTATCATGAGGTGTGTTACCTCAGTTTCTTTTTCTTTCATTGTTAATGGTTTGGTGTGTGGCCATCTAAAACCGTCGAGAGGCATAAGGTAAGGGGATCCATTGTCCCCTTATCTGTTTTTGATTTGTGCGAAGGGTTTGTCATGTTTGATTTTTTCGAAAGAGAAAAAGGGTATTATCTCGGGGTTTCGGTGCATTAGGCATGGCTCGAAAATTACCCATATGTTTTTATATGGTTGATAGCCTAATGTTTTCTAAAGCTTCAGAGAAAGATTGCATGGCTATTAGACGTTGCTATGACTATTATGCTATGGCCTCAGGCCAATTGGTGAATTTTCAAAAGTCAGCTATTTGTGTTAGTAGAAAGGTTACTAGAGCTAGGGCGATCCTTCTTGCTCGTATTATTGATGTTCAGTTAGTGGAGTGCCATAAGAGGTATCTTGGTTTACCAAGTTTTGCTAGAAAAAAAACAAGAAGCAACTTTTTGCCAGTATTCATGATCGGGTTTGGAGTAGAGTGAAGGGGTGGCAATGTAAACTCTTTAGTGCTAGCGGTAAAGAGGTCATTTTGAAGGCGGTTGTCCAAGCAATCCCTACCTACGCCATGTCGCTTTTCCAGCTCCTTAAGGGGCTAGTGGATGATCTCCATCCGTTATGCAATTGCTTTTGGTGGGGCACCTCTGAGGAAAAAAAAGAATTCGTTGGTGTGCTTGGAAAAGGTTATGCAGGAGCAAAGACAGAGGTGGGATGGGTTTTAGAGACCTCGCCATATTTAACCAGGCCCTTTTAGTTAAACAATGTTAGAGACTTGTATGTCATCCTTTTTCCTTGGCTGCTAATGTGTTGAAGCACTGCTATTTCCCATACTCTACGTTGATTAATGTTGAGTATAATGATGCCAGTTCTTACCTTTGGAAGAACTTTATGTGGGGAAAAGTGTTGTTTTCTATTGGGTATAGATGGAGAATTGGTGATGGGAGATCGTTGTTGGTGTACCAAGATCATTGGATTCCTAGACAATCAACTTTTAAGGTGTTCTCTCTGCCATCCTTAGGTATTGAAACCACAGTTAGCGATTTGAAACTTTCTAATGGTGGCTGGAACAAAGCTCTGATTTTTGAATCTTTTCTCCTGGATGATACAAGTTCGATCCTTAGCCTCCCTTGTGCTTCGTCGCCGGTTGTTGACTCTTTGATGTGACATTTTGACAAATTGGGTTCTTACTCGGTTAAGATTGGCTACCATTTAGATTGCGAGCTGGCTTCTTTGTCGAGCTCTTCTGGTCTTAGCCAAACAGAATCATGGTGGAAGTTCCTATGGTGAATTAAAATTCCAACTAAATGAAGATGCATATTTAGAAAGCTTATTTTTATTGGATTCCAACAAGTGCTAATTTGGTGAAAAGAGGCATAAATGTCGATCCTCACTACCCTATGTGTGGTAGATGGCTAGTATTGACTATGCACGCTTTATGGATATGTCCAACCGTTAAGAAAATTCAGGCCAATTGTGATTTTATGAAGGGTTTTAGTGCACTGGAAAACTGTCATTTTTTGGACTTCATGATGTTGTGTCGCAACCAGCTAGTAGGTGAGGAATTTGAACTTCTTTGCATTATCTTATGGCGTATTTGGTACAGGTGTAATAGGAAAGTTCATAATAAGTCTGTGGTCTATGAGGAGGATGTGGTGAGTTGGGCAGTTGCCTACCTTAATGAATTTCGGTGTGCTAATGAATGGACAGGCAGCTATGTTGGGGAGCTAGGGGGGCTCTTTGTCAAAATGGGAGCCTCCTAATGAAGGAGGTTATAAGTTGAACACGGATGCGGCTGTGGATTGAGTTAATGGTATAGTTGGTTTTGGGATGGTTATTCTTGACAATGCTGGTAGGTTAAAGCTCTTTTGTTGTTGAGATCTTTACCGGATTCCTTCAATCATTTTTGGACTACTTTGTTGTTTGGTAAGGAAACTCTCTAATGTGATGTCATTGTTTCCGACATAATTTCTTATGTGAAATTGAACAAGGCAAGTGAGAGGGAAGCTTAAGGAGAAGAACTCTTCGTTAAGGAGTCTAGTGAGCAAAGTTGAACAAGAGAAAAAAGTAAGTCAAAGAATAATTCTAGATCGAAATCTAGAAAGAAAAATGTTGAGCATTACGGTTGTAGAAAGAAAGGGCATTAGAAGCGGGATTGTAGGAAGCTTAAGGCGGAGATCAAGAAAGGAAAGAAAGCCGAGACAAACTCTACGGCTAATGTGGTATCCGAATATAATGGTGAGCTATTATCTGTAGCTTCGACTAGTTATGCTTTTGATACATGGATTTTTGATTTCTGGTGCTCTTTTCACATGTGTGCAAATCGGGATTGGTTTGATACGTATGAGTCCCAAAGTGGAGGTGAGGTTTTAATGGATAACAATGCAACTTGCAAGGTCATTGGGCTGGATAGATACAATCAAGATCTAGATGTTTGATGGAATTGTGAAAACCTTAGGTAGTGTGAGACATGTCCCGACACTCAAGAAGAATTTGATATCTCTAGGCACACTTGATTCAAATGGGTGTTCTTTCACAGTAAATGATGGTGTGATCAATGTGTGTGAGGGATCCATGGTAATGATACGAGGTACAAAATTAGACAACAATCTTTATAGGTTTTTGGGAAACACAATTTTAGGTGTGGCGGCTATCTCCACGGAAGAAGAAAATTGCAAAGATTGTTGCGAGGTATAAAATAGCAATGCAAAGTGAGCTTCAAAGTTCCAAGCAAGGAAAATGGAAACAAGGGGTTACTCGATTATATACACTCCAATGTGTGAGGGGCCACACCAACTATATCCAATGGTAAAGCTCGTTACTTTGTTACTTTAATGAATGATTTTTCTAGGAAAGTTTGGGTTTACTTCATGAAGGAAAAAGCCAAGGTCTTTGAAAATTTCAAAGAATAAAAGGCAAAAGTGGATAACCAAATAAAAAGAAAGATCAAGTATTTAAGAAGTGACAACGGAGGTGAGTACAAAAATGGCAAATTTATTAAATTTTGCAAAGTTGATGCCATCACAAGACATTTTACCATGAAGAAAAATCCTCAACAAAATGGTGTCGCGGAAAGGATCAATAGAACTCTCTTTAAGAGAGCTAGATGCATGAGACTTAATGCGGGGTTGCCCGAATCTTTTTGGGTAGAAGTGATTAATCATGCTTGTTATTTGGTTAATCGGTCACTATCGAATGTACTTAAGTTTAAATCGACGAAAGAAGTATGGACGGGCAAGGAATTTGACTACTCTAATTTGAAAGTTTTCAAGTGCAAGACATGCTCTTATTCCTAGTGATGAGAGGAACAAGCTACAATCAAAAGACACTTGAATGTATACTTCTCGGGTTTGAGAAATGAGTGAAATGATTCAAGCTTTATGATATGGCCCATAAGAAAAAATTTCTTAGTAGAGATGTAGTATTTGATAAAATATCTATGCCGAAGGAAGAAGCCAAGGATAATGGTAAGAAAGGGGTTGTGACCAAAGTTCCTATTACTACAAATTTTAAGTGATAGCGAAAATGAGGGGCTATAACAAGAAGTGGTTCTTAAGGAACCTAGATCCATATCTTAAGAAAGGCCAAAGAGAGTCTCAAAGCCATTGCAAAGATATGGTTGAAATGATAAGAATGATGAAGTGCATTTTGCACTCGTGGCTAGTGAGGAAGATCCAACTACATTTCATGAAGCAATTAGTTGTCATGATAGAGAAAGTTGGGTGAAGGCTATGATGGAAGAGTTGGAATTTCTTGAAATGAACTCCGTTTGAGAGTTGGTTCCTATACCTAAAGACCAAAATATTTTTGGTTGCAAATGGGTATTTAGGAAGAAGAAAGGCATACATGAGAATGAAGCACCGAAGTTCAAAGCACGTTTGATTGCTAAGGGGTACTCACAAAAGGAAGGCATTGATTACAATGAGATTTTCTCATCGATAGTGAATCACACATCTATTCATGTAGTGTTAGCCTTGGTAGCACAATATGATATGGAGTTATAACAACTTGATGTGAAGACGACATTTCATCTTGGGGATTTGGAAGAGGTCATTTATATGGCTCAATCGAAAGGGTTCGAGGAAGTGGGAAATGAGAACATTGTTTGTAGATTAAAGAAGTCACTCTATGAACTCAAGCAATCTAAAATTCTTTTTTAAATAACTCGCAAGTGCATGAATCGTGGTGATCTGTATAGCCGCAAGTAGAGTTCGTCCATGGGGAAAAGCTATTATCGATTATCACTAATTCTAATTCTAATTAAACAAGAGTAACCAAGTTGTTTGAGATTTGTTTTGAATTAAACTAAAAATGTAAACTAATAAAGCAATGTAAAAGAAATCAATGTTTGTGATCAAGATATGAGAAGAACTAGGTCATCAATGATCCCCAAATATAAATACTCAAAGTAAGGAATTAACTTAGTGAACAAGATTCAATCAATTCAAGGCTTCATTCTTTATCCTTAGTATGACTATTACTGTATGGTTGCGGGATGAGTCACGTATTCCCAGTTATTATTCACCCTTGGACTATGGTAAAAACAATAATCAAGAACCAATTAAGCATAAGAATTAAAACCAAAATCTATACTTTTCTTTGGTCTATGCTAAAGATAAATTTCATTCATTTAAGTGAGTATTAATCAAGACTAGGTTTGGTCTATACTCTAATCTAAATTCTCAAATAATCCAACCCTAAATTCATGTCAATAAATAATCATCCACCCTTGGTCTTTGGTGTGAACAACAGTCAACACAAATAAGTAATCAAGAAGTTAAGCAAAATGAATAAAAGAAGAATTGAATTGATAAAAATAATAGTTAATCCAAAACATGAGCATCACATAAGGTTCACATTGAGTCACTAGTTATGGAATTAGTTACATATAATACAATAAAGAAGAGAAGAGAAGAAATAAATAAAACCCATGAGAGTCTTCACTGTATTCTTCAAGTAGATGGCATTGGAAAAGCTACAAGTTAAACAGATAATTCTAGTACATATGTAACCAGAATTAAACGTTGGAGTGGGGGGCTAGATTTTTTTTTTCTTAGGTGAATTTTGATGTCTCGACTGAACAATGAAATATTATTAATTGAAAAACAAAGCTACGGTCTACACCTAATTTTACAAATTTTTGTTGTCGTTTTTCAGATTTAACAATTCTAATATTTAGAATTTTAAGTTTCAACCAAATTAATTAATTTACTGGTCAACAAAACACAAGAGGTTGTTTATAAGTTCAAATAAAAAATTAAGAAGCCAACCCGATGAAATTCAACTAAATATATCATTTGTAAATGTTTAGATCAATCCAAAACATCAATGGGATTTTTAATAAATTATATATCAAATAGTTGAAATTTCATTCACTTAATGTTGCACTCAATTTTTGTATTCTTACAATGTATAGTGTTAACCTTTAAAAAAAATATTCAAATCAATATAGTTTACCAAAAATATACATATTTTGAAGACCAAAGTTTTTATGTTGACATAGAAATTGAATCTGTTTTTTGTAACATTAGTAAATAAAAAGGATGCTTAGGTAAATTTCTTTCATGGATAATTTTGTAATTATTAAAAAAAAAAAAGATAATTACCACAGTGGCCATCAATTTGATGACACACTATCAAAATGACCACTAGATTAAGAATTAATTTCGAAATGGCCATTTTTGACGAAACGTGTGACACAAATGACCATTCCATCCAATTCTATCTAATGAGTGACATTTTAATAAATAAAGGGATGTCATTAATTTATTTTAAATGTTTTTTAGAAATCAATTTTTTTTATTTTTTTTATTTTTTGTTTTTTTTTATTCTTTTATTTTTTGTGTTTTGAAACGAACCATTATATTTAGTGTGTGTATATACGTATAATATATCTCAAACACACACACACACACACACACACACACACACACACACATATATGTATATATAGTGAGTTTCTCATGAAGGATCTCTTATTTTAATTTTGGTAAGGACATTGATGAAAATATAATTATTCGTTTATAAAAACAAAAGAAAAAATTGATTTCTAAAAAACATCTAAAATGAATTAATGGCATCCCCTTATTTGTCAAAATGTCAGTCATTAGATGGAATTAGATGCAATGACCGTTGGTTTCACACTTTTTGCCAAAAATTACCATTTTGAAACCAATTCTTAATCTAATGACCATTTTGATAGTGTGTCATCAAATTAATGACTACCGGTGTAATTATCCTATAAAAAAAAAAAAATTAAGTTGGGCTAGAGTGGGCTAGCGGTCCATCTCTGTGTGTGTATATCAGGTGAAAAAGACCCTAATATCGACACCCTACTTAAAGAATGAGTCATCGATCCTTAAGAAATTGAGATATAATTGTAGTGGTCAAAATCAGGTCTCTGGTCCAATTAGACAAGCCCATGGTTGAAAGTTGAATATTATATATATATATATATATATATATATATATAAAACCATCGAAACGGGTCCCAAAGCCCAAAAATTAGCTCACAATCAGTCCAAGTTAAACACGTGGTCAAATCAAGTCATGAAATCGGACAATCATGAAGGGACATTACACGTATCCCAAATGTCTCCAATTAATTGCTAGGTTCAAATGAATCATAATGGGAAATTAAAACCCTTGATCCACGCCCCCTTTTGAATAGATCGATACATTGAAGACCCCTGGTCTCTACTATAAATAAGAAGCCCCTTCTCATTGAAAGGGGTCTTGAAATTCTCACTTGTATGCAAAAGCTCTGAAATTCTTTCCAATCTCCTATAAACTCATTGCATTAATTATGGTGGAGCTCCTCCACCATTAACCGTTCGATCATCGACAGTTCAATAGTGGACACCCGCTTCGAACATTGTTGGTCCCAACCCTTCATCGGCAATACGTAAAGGGATCAATCCAACACTCTTCAATTACATCGAGAAACCAAATTGCTCGATAATCAATACCGACCAATACTTAGTCGATCAATTGTTCGACTCGACTGTGTCGAACAAATACGGTTTGTCATTCTCAACCCCTCTATTTCATTTGTTTCGAGCAATATACTGATTTGAACGTTGGAGAATCCCCCAAAGGGAGCTCCCCCTCATGTGGTTCGCCACCGCTCCGTTTATTTATTGTTTTACAAGTTGTCAGTGCCCACCTTGACGATCAGGAAATCATTTGTAGATTCGATCAACTACAATAATCTAATAATATAAAACAATACTACGATTGGTTGATGTTCTATGCAAATGAAACCATTATCAGCAGTAAAGCAACAATTCAAAATCAATTAGTTCAAGACACACCAGCAACGTAGATCAACTAGGGATGGCAAAATTATCCACGGATACGGATATCCGTAAGAATCCGCTCAATTTAAAATGGGGATGAATACTATTAGTTTAGGGACGGAGCGGGGATAGATGTCATCCTGATATCCATTTTATTTTCGGGGATGGGGATGGATATCGTCTATGGATATCCATCCCCATCTAGATCCATTATAGATTTTAATATTTTAAAAATATAAA
This sequence comes from Acer negundo, assembly GCA_035582765.1. Classification (NCBI taxonomy): domain Eukaryota; kingdom Viridiplantae; phylum Streptophyta; class Magnoliopsida; order Sapindales; family Sapindaceae; genus Acer; species Acer negundo. The sequence goes on from CM069235.1 coordinate 13,694,460, forward strand.
AATTTATTATGTGATTATTAATTCTAATTATAGAAGTTATTATTAATTTTTATATTTAAACTTTATTTGATGTATTTGTTTCTCATTAAATAGGATAAAATGTACCGTTAAATATGTTAGTTATATTTTTTTCTAGTAAACTATAAAAATTTAAAATATTTTCATCGGATACGGATATAAACGGAGCGGTGATGGATATCTTTATCTTAATTAGCGGATTATCCGAATCTGCCCCGCTCACTTAGAAATGAAGATAGATGCAGGGATGGAGATATATATTTCAAACGGATACGGGGATGGATATTGGGATATCCATACCCAATCCGATCCATTGTCATCCCTAAGATCAACTAGTAAAAATCAATTTATTTGACAGATCATGTTGAAATATTAAAAGAGGAAAATTAACTTGATAATGGGAAAGAATATTGAACTTCACGTATTATTCATCCACGACTTGTAATTAGACATGGCAAGGTTCCAGTTCGAACCGTGGAACCGGGGTGGAACCGAAACCCAAAAAACCAGAACCGGGGGAGGCCGGTTCCGGTTCTATTTTTTTCGGAATCGGCCGGTTCGAACCGGATTGGAACCGGCGGTTCCAAGTTTTTTTTTTTTTTTTTAAATTAAAAAAATAACATTTTATTTATAAAAATAAAATGTTTAAAAGAGAAATAACATTGAAGAGTATTGAACCATGGTCCATAACTCTTGTACAAGTATATATATTTTATTTTACATTCTCCTCATGTTTATATAGGTTAGGCATCTTACCACTTTTCTTCTTTATCCAATGTGGGATGTGAGATTTTCTTATCATTTCTATTTTAGTTGTGATTTTCTTATACTTTCTATTCTAGTTAGGATTTTCTTCTCTTATTACATACAATATCTAATATATGATAAAAAAAACTATCCTTTGCCGGAGAATAAATAATTTGTTTAAAATCAAAAGCAGAAGACTTTCAAAGAGTTGAAGATCCAATACGCTCAGCCGTTTTCCCGCAAAGAGATAAGATATACAAAGAGTTTAGTTTCAGCAGCTCGTGATGCTGGAAATGACAATGAGACGTTAGGCATATATAGCTTATGTTAATTTGTGAATTCATATTTATTTATTTATATATATATATATATATATAACTTCCATTGTTACATTTATTTATCTTTTTTACATTCAATTTCTTTCTCTCTAGTATCAATTTGTTTCTTTTAATTATAATATTATGTTCGGATTGCACTTTGATTTCTGTTTGGAACTCCTATCAATTGTTTTTCATGCCCATTAACTTTGAAATTTTTGCATGCTTCGTCAATTATAGATTTGTTAGTTGGACATCGATCAATTTCTGTTTGGACATAGATTTGTTAGTTGGACATCGTCAGTTATCAATTGAAAGTGCTTGAATGAAAAACCATCTATGTACAAGAACAAAAGCATGTTTTTTAATCTAAAAGCTCACTTTCAATTCATAGCTTTTCACAATTATGTAATAAGAGAAGAAAATCACAAGTAGAAATCTAGAATAGAAAGGAATATAAGAAAATCTCACATCCCACATCGGATAAATAAGAAATGTGTAAAGATGTCTAACTTATATAAAAAGGAGAAGAATACAAAGGAAAATATACTTAGTTACTTGGACACGTGTTATGGGTCACTGCCCAATACTTCACAATGTCCTTTTTAACATATTTTTTTTTAATTATAAATTAAACGTTATTTTTTTGTAAAAAATAAATAAATAAATAAATTCGGTTTAAAACCGCCGATTCCTCTGGAACCGGAACCGAACCGGAACCTTGCCACCATTACTTGTAATGGAGATCGAATATGTGTACTCTTTCACCGCCACAAGAAAATTAGTATAAATACAACTTTGACTCTTTTGTATTTCCTACTCCGCCACGATCGTGACGCACTTTATGATTGTTTTGGCTCAGTTGTATTCTGTAGGAAGTCCTTGAATCTTGATTGCTGTCATCCAATAATATTGCATATTGCATATATAAGATGAAATGTATATTTAATTACTTCACAGAATTGTAGTATGGGTTATGTTAAAGGGTGCCATTAGAAGTATATAACACACAGAATATATAAATAATAAAACTCTTTTTAAAAAGAAAAAATTGTTAGTCATGCTAACCGGTTGATATACTTAATGCTTGTTTGGTTGAGTTTTCTACTGCCACAAAATGTCTACAAAATTTTTAGAGTTGTTTTAGTTGGGTTTTTCAGATTGTCTATTTTAAATTGAATAGATGTTAGTAGAGTTTAAACATATACTAGGCAAAAGCTCATGAGGAGGTGCTTCTCCAAATAGACCTAGGTCTACCAATAAAACAACTATAATTTTTTTTTTTTTCTTTCAAACACTCTATTTCCGATAGATCTGCTATAAATAGATCTTCTACTACCCAATCAAACAAGCTCAAATCCATCTGTTAGCATTATATATCGAGTACCTTATTGAATGACTTCAAATATTTTGGTGGAACCTTATAAGCAAGAGAATGCCTTGTTCATGTGCCCTAAGACTACAATGTCATTTTCGTTGTATCATTCAAAAATCGAGAAGAAAATCACGGCTTGGATTTAAGTAAATTGTGACAAAATCGAACATATCTATACACAAATTTTAACTATATGTTGGTTCATTTTGGTCGTCTAAATAAGCATTGCACAAATTGATAATTGCGAGGTCTGTGATGAACAATTAATGATGTTACCAATTGGGTCTTGTACAAAAATTTAGATGTGGTATTTAATGCATGCTCATTGAAGAGTAGCATAAGGATAAAGCTATGCATTGAAGTTTTGGTAGGGAAAGTTTGTCATGATTTTACTTGAGTAAAGTGGAAAAAGAAAAAGAAAAGAAAAGAAAAAAAAGGTTATAATCGGAAGTTTCTCTTACAATATAATGTTTTTGTTTTTACACTTCATTCTTAAAGATACTTCATACTAAAAATTTAAATTTAAAAAAAATCTAAAGATACTTTATTTTTTTCTAAAATTATCATTTTTATTTTTTGACACTTCTATTCTAAAGACACTCAATTTTAAAAAATTAAATTTCTAAAAACATTCCATTTTATTTTAATATTACCCCTTTTGAATACTTCTCTTTAGAAAATTTAAAACAGAAAATGAAAAAGATATGTGAAGTAAACAAATAAAAATAAAACTGAACAAAAGTGAGGAGATCAAAACAATAAGAAAACTGTTTTGGAAATCAAAATAATAAGAAAACTGCTTTAGAGATCAATATATGAAAATAGGAAAACAATATTTGTTTTTATCTTCTGGATTTTAAGTTGAGTAAAAAAAAAAGAATCTGCAAAAATAAATTCTTTTATATATATTTTTTAATGACGGTGATGATTGAACGTGTGTAGTATTTGAGAAAAAAAAACACTTATTTCAAATTTAGTTGAACTGGAAAACAGGAAAACTTTAAATATATATATATATATATATATATAGTCTCGATCTGGTCATTGTGCACGAATATAACTTCATGAGGATATTGAATGTGAGTCAATCATTATGGAGAAGATTTGACAAATGCATACACACTTGAGTCAAAGCATGTAAAACTAGTGGCTCACATTCAATATCCTCATGAAGTTATATCAGTGCGCACTGACTTGAACATTTATATATATATTTGAAATTGTGAGAAATTTCACTATTTCTTGTTTGAATTTTAAGAGTATCACTCTTTCTAGTTTCCCAAAATTTCCTTGTTTACAATTTTTTAAAAATTCTTTTTTACTTTAACTATTCTCTTTCTTCAACCATTGAAAATGAATTCTCTAGGGTTTTTTCTTTATTACTTTTTTCAAAAACCTCTATTGATGGTGGACCAATGGAGGTCCTCCATCAATGGAGATGAAATACCTCCATTGGAGTTCTGTTCGACCTCCAATGGAGGTTGAATCGACCTTCAATGGATGTCGAAATCGAACTCCAATGGAGGATGATATAAAGAAGATGACAAAAAAAAAATTAGAAAATTTTATTTTTGTCCAAAAGTCTCAGAAACTATAAAAAAAAAAGTCTTGAAAACTATCAAAAAGTCTCGAAAATTATCTGAAAAGTCTCAGAAACTACTTGAAAAGTCTTGGAAATTAGAAAATAAGTATCGCAAACACAAAAAAGCGCAAGACTTATTTTTGTGAATGTGTTTTAAGGGTATTTTTGTTAGATCCACACTTTAGGTATTATTTAAACTTAAGTTATTAAAATAGTGATACTCCTAAAATTACATATTGAAAAAGCGCCTTTTAATTTTTAAACCCAATATAAATAAAGAAGAAGAATAAGATATTTTAGGGTTGGTAAAACAGGAAAAAAAAAAAAACAAAAAAAGACAAAACAAAAGTAGAAAAAAAAATATAAAGATGGAAAAATCTTTTATATATATATATATGGTTTGTAGTGTCTTTACTCTTTAGAGCTTTCTTGTCTTGTTTAGTAATTTTAATTCATTTTAAAATTGTTATTAATAAAATAAAAAATAAAACAGAGTGTAAACATATAATTAATTGATTGTGAATAGCATTTGTCTTGTAATTTTGGCTTCATTAAATAAATGGCACTATTACACCCTTGATTTTCGTAATTATTGTTACAATAGTAATTTGACTTTTTATAGCACCAAAATTAGTTTTGGGATAAAAATACACCTGGTTTTCAAGTATATAGAAAAATATTTAATGAATTATCAATAGTATCTTTAAAATAAATAAAAAAAATTCAATCTATTAAGTAGTGGCATTCCCAAAAAACGCGATGCATTTAATTTAATGCTATTTACCCTATTTTCACTTATAATTTTATCTAAATTAACGAACTCCAGATATATGATATTTCATATTAGTCTCATTTTCACTTATAATTTTATCTAAATTAATGAACTCCGGATACATGAATTACTCTTAGTCGCTTACGTGAATTATTTTTAAACTACAAATTTTCTGATTATTATAATTTAAATAAGGTGTGACTTGTGACATTTTATTTTTTCTTTTGAAGACAATCTAGCTTTGAGTAGATACCAATTAACTTGGTGAATAACACATTAGAATTAATTAAGATGATTGAAACAGTGGAATGTTTGTTGATGATGATGATGAAGGAACAAAGAGCATAGTTTCCATCAATGGAGTTTTCATGGGTCCCATCTTCCCTACCTTCATCACTGCCCGGTAGGAAGGTTGTATAATTGCTCTTTTCTCTATCTCCTTCACACATTCAACTCCCTCCAAATTCCAATCAATAACTATTAACATAATTCCAATAATTACACCCAACAATCTTTATTACTTGGGAATTATCATGCATAATAATATTATCAATTGACAATTCATGCAAGCATTTGCCTTGTCAAATTATAGGAAGAAAAAATATCTTTGACTTTCCCCTTGTTTAAAATGTGATAACTATATATGGTTAATGAAACAAAAATGATTGAAAACAATGTTGATCATATCCTTTACCAAATCTATCTTTGATGGAGTGAAATTTGGAGGATTACCCACCAACGAACTCTAGGCCATATTTGGTTTTAAGCAATATTAATTATTTAATTATCTAACAAAGTTATTTCATTAATTATTAATTATTAATTATTTATAAACGTAAGTCCACTTGCTTACATTTTACTTGAATCTTGGTTTGTAGTGGAATATAATGTATTAAGGTCACGTTTAGTTAAATGGTGGAATGGTAATCGGAATAAGAATGGGAATGAGAATGGAAAACTGATTTCTTTGTTTGGTTGAGACTTTAGAATTAGTATCTGAATCAGTATTATTTTATTTGGTTAACAACAGCATATAATGGAATTAACTATATTTTGATCAAAATACCCCTAATTATAAAATCATAATAACATAATATATTTGGATAATAATAATAAAATATATAACATATTATATATATAATTATAATATAAAACATGCTATATATATTATAATAATATATAACATATTATATATAATATATATATATATATATATATTATAATAAAATAATATATTACATAATAAATATTATTATTAATATTTTAATATATGTTTATATATAATATATATTATTTATTAATATTATTATATATTTTATAATATGAATATTATATATTATTATATATAATATATTTTTTGGATAATAATAATAAAATATAAAAGTATATTATATATATAATTATATATTATATGATATAATAATATTATATATTATATATTTTGGATAATAATAATATTATATAAATATATTATTATATATAATATAATATATAATATATAATGTTATAATATATAATACATAATAATATAATAATAATATATTATATAATATTATTATTATCCAAAATATATAATTTATAATATTATAATATCATATAATATATAATTATATATATAATATACTTTTATATTTTATTATTATTATCCAAAAAATATATTATATATTAAATAATATATATTTATATATCATTAATATGATACATAATGATAATATATTATTTTTTGAAAGGAGGGTATTTTTGGAATGTAGTTTGTGCATATGAAAGCTTTTATGGAATAAATTTTTTAGTTTGAAATGGAATGTCCATTCCACCACACCATTCCATTGGATTTTAACCAACCAAACATATGGAATAGATTCCATTCCATACCTGTCAATTCCAGCAAACCAAACGCCACCTAAATTCCTAAAGTAGTGGAACGATTTTATTTTTATTATTATTATTAAGTATTACGAGTTGCAACAATTACAATAGGACTATCGAAACCTGCCAAGATAAGACAATACATATGCCGAAAACTTGCCACACATACTTGTAAAATGACCATGATGGGACTCGAACCCCTCACTATCATGTACTGTTGAAGGGAGGTGCATTATCATCTCTATTAAGAGGGAATGCGCAGTAGAATGACTTGTATAAATCACGTACTAAGGGCCAGTTTAATATTGCTGTAACTTATAGAATAATTAATGTTAGCTGTGTTAATGAAATAATTAGTTGTGAAATTAATCGGCGGATGTTTGGTTACCTGTAGTTTTAAAACTACTGTAAATCTCAAAAACAGTATACATATGTTTGGTAATTTTATTGCAAAAGTACTGAGATTAGTTACAATGACTAAAATAGTCATGATTTTAGAACCATACTTTTTTTTTTCATTAATTATATAAATAAAATTAATATTTAAGTAGAATATTTAAATTAGAAGGAAAAATTCCATAAGAACAATAATGATATTTGAACAGATTTTATAAATCAAATCAATATTTGAGTAGAATATTTAATTTTAAGATGAAATGAGATATAAATGCGTAAGGTTAATAATGATATTTTAAAAGATTCATTAAATGCTGAAATAAATTATTTCATAATTATTTTCAAAAAGCAACTTATCACCTACTTCTCAAAATCACTGTCAAAACTTGTCATATCAATAAAGAGGAATGTTATCTACCTTTCTCATTTGTCTTTCTCATTTATCTTTCTCACTCATCGCTTGACATATATACACTTTTTCATTTAATAAAAAGCTCTTACTTTTTGCTACAAAGATTGTTTCCTTCTTTACCCCTAATGGTTGCTTCCATCATTTCATTAATAAATGGTAAAGTCGTAAAGAAGCTTTATAGGAAAAAGTGAGAATTTTTTATTAAACGAAAAAAGTGTATACATGTCAAGCAATGAGTGGGAAAGACAAATGGGAAAAACAAATGGAAAATGTAGATAGCATTCCCCATCAATAAATCACTTTTAAAAGTTTTACTAAATTTTATTTTAAGTCAAAATTATTAAATAAGTAGATTTTAACTTGTTAAAAGCAATACCAAACCGGCCCTAAAACGCATGGAATGCATTGCACTTGCCGGATTGAATTGGGTTGATATACTTTAGGTTAAAATGTATCAATCCAAACAGAAATGAGAAAGCATAGATGAATCTAAGTCATGCATCTATGTTGACTTAGACATATATATGTATATTTACGGATAACATATATAAAGCTTGAAGATGGTGGATTCATGAGAGAGGTAGAAAGACATGGAATGAGGCCTGAAACAATCACAAACATATCTCCATTAGCAGTAAAAAGTCCTACACTTTTGGAATGCATTTTCAGTCATGGCCAACCTTATGTTAGAAATGGGACACAATACATTCCCATCATATATATAATTATATATATTAAAAATACCATATATGTTCATTTATAAGACAACTAAAAATTCTAACAAAACACAATCATATATCATCCATCAAATGGACCAACCATTCTGATCACAGTAAATTCAACTTTTATACTACTTGAACATTGGGGACCCATAAAAAATTACCTTTCTTGAATGGAGAGGAGAACGTAATTTGGACATTTTATTATTAAATTGAGTAGCACAGCTCTATACGTATATACCAATTCAACATGTTATTGCTTAACTATATACATTATACACATGTATTGATTGTAAACTCTTTGTTGACAATAATTTTGCCATTACTTATGTATCATTTATTGAGCATAGTGACGTACTATGCTTTTTTTTTTTTTTTTTTTTAACAAAATAGCGACTATGCTACCATTTGTGCTAACAATTGAACTTAGCATCAGATTAGTATTATCATGAATTTTAATTAAAAGCAAGAGCTCAATTTCTACTTATCCATACATATCAGTATGTATATGCAAGTTGAACATGTATTAAAAAAAAAAAAAAAAAAAAAAAAAAAAACCTTATCATTTTAGATAAACTCCGAATTGTGTTGTTGAAAGATTCATTCAGGGACCAAATTAAGGTCAAATTGACTCACAATGTATTGCAGCTAATACTCAAATTTTTTGTCGTGTTAATTGCTTTTTTTATGTTCAAAGTTCTAACTGCTAGATATATTCATGAATGTTTAAATCAAAAATCAAATAATATTGATTAAAGGTAATACATGAAAAACCTCTACCACTCACTCAATGAAAAAATAAAGTCTCTGTTCAGTTATAGTGTAATTGCAGGATTTCAACTTAAATACATTTTGATTTGATGTTGTTTTATATATTAGAGATTGAAGTAAATTTGTTGGAAAATGTAACTGGCTTGTTAATCTACCTTGTTACTTCGAAATAATCATACAATGAATTATGAGATTGATTAGAGCAATCAAATCAATGAATAAAGTTTGTTGGAAATAAAGTTGGGAAAGGGAGCTGAAATTTTCGACAAATCCAACATCGAAGTTGACCCACTCAAACATGATTTGAAATGCTCGATACAATATGCATTATATAATCAAGATATTTACATCATGAATAGGTTTTAGATGTGAGGGATCCTCACCTGATAATTCTTATTTATGTCATTAATTTCCCAAAAAATTTCAAGGTTACATCATCCTACATATGGAAATAGTTTTTACAGTTAAAAAAAAAAGGTTTTTTACTGAAGAAAAAAAAAAAGAGAAAGCAAAACAAAAATGGAAATTAGAGAAAACAATAATTTAAAAATTGACACAAACAAATTCTAATTTGCGTTTAGGACGCGATCCTACAGTGATAAATTATACAATTTAAATAGTTATATCAATTATTACTGATTTGAACTCATAATAGATCATTGTTTTAAACTTTTAATTTTTTTTTATAATTATCATATAAATTCAGGGTTTTTTTTTTTAGGAGGGGAATGACTTGAACTCACAATCTCACCTCATTCTGTAAGTGTGAAGGGTATACCACCAGACCAACCTCATCTCGTCTTTGTATTAAAATATTTAAATTTTGGTTGACAACATTTGAACCTACAACTTCATTATGAGTATACATAATAAACCAATGGCCTCCATTAGATTTTGGCTGATATTCTCAAGTAAACCCAATGATAACCAAACGAGACTCAACTGATGTGAATCTTCCTAGAGACATAGATTTGAAAGTTGGAGATAGTGTTTGAAGGAGGTTTGAAGATCAAGAAGAACTGAAGAAACGAAGTCTGAAGAAAACCGTTGTGGGTAACGTTGTGGAATTGGACAGCAGTTCCCACGGCGGTTGATCCTAGAAAGAAGCGATGTGTCTTACGTTGTGCAATTGCACAGCGGTCCGTCACCGGAAGAAAAGCGCTGTCGTGAGCGCTGTGGGAGTGACAACAGTGGGACAGCAATTTCCTACGATTTGGTAAAACATGGTGCATTCCAGGTGACTTGTAACGGTGTATGGTGAACGTGACCCAAATTGTAATCAATCATAAGCACGCGTGAAACATGAAATCTTCAACGGAAAAGGAAGTTATTTCTTTTAGGAAGTTCTTGTGCATAAAGGAAATGGAAAAGGAAAGAGTTTGTCTTCGTGCTGAACATGAAAGTCTTATGCGTAAATAAGAAGGACTTTGTGTGGAACAGAAAGTCTTATACGTGAAAAAAAAAAAAAAAGGTTTCATTGTAGGTCTCAAACATCCATAGTATTCTAGTATAAATATATGTAATATTTATTTATTGAGAGTGGAGTAAAAAGAACACCTGTAACATCAGAGAGTGGGTGGATCCGTGGGGGAGAGCCTTGAGAATATCTAGGGATCAAGAGATAGTTCTGTGTGTGATATTCAGAGGAGACCTATGGGGATATTCAAGATGAGGTGTACTTGGAGGAGAACTCGATGAACATTGTGAGTTGAGAGCCATGATATAATTAAAGTTCGGTTGTGAGCTTATAGGGCTTGGTAAGGTTCGGTGGTTTAGGGTTTTGGTTAGAGAGAGAATCCTGAAGTATATAGTTGTAACAATTTATTATATAGTGGAACTTTCTCAATCGTCCTGACGGCCCGTGATTTTTTCCTTACTAAGGTTTCCACGTATATCTTGTGTTTTGTGTGTAATTGATTTATTTTCTCTCATCTTATTTTTATGTTAGTAAATATTATTATTTGTTATGTTGTGAATATTAGACATGTCGCTTCCACGTTCATTGGTTCAAATTCCCAACAGCCTCTCTTGTCTTAGTGGTTGGAGTCTTCAAGTAGAAGTTCCACCACCAATGTTTTAAGTCTTGGTAGTTGTAAATATTTATCTCACATTTAGCCATAAACTCCTAAAGTGGGAGCAACCCTCTCTCTGGAATCCGAATGTGAGAGTTGTCCCGATAGTGGGAGTAATATTTCGGACTGTACTTATAGGGTCTATTCTCACTAGGTCTCGGTAGTAGTTGTAAACTTGTAATTCAAAAAAAAAAAAAAAAAAAAAAAGTATATATAATAAAAATTGAAGTACACGAACATATATTTATTTGGTTTGCAATATTTGGCTTCATGGAGACATTGTTCTTGAGAAGTTAAAAAAAAATGGGTGGATAAGATAAATATTCAGCAAGTTTTTCGAAATACAGGTTTAAAAGTTTTGAAAAATAAAATAATAATAATAATAATAATAATAAATTGAATATTGTCACAAGGAAATCAACATCAAGATTTTGGCAAATCTAACAATTAGAGATTCTTATAAGTGATATCTAGCAAGATGGTCTTGAAATATGTATCAGAAGTCAAAGAGAGTCTCGTCCACGCTTTCAAATTGCAGCATGTTGTAAATATTTTTAAAGATTTTTTCTCTTTTCTTTCGCTTTTCGTTTGAAAATATGACCTCTAGATGCACTCCCCAGTCCCTATGGATGTCAATGGTCAAATGGGGATGTGGGGGAGGTTTACCTACCCCGCACTTACCCAATTTTGGGGGATACGGAGGTGTGGGCATTTGTGGGGAAGTATCTCGGCCCCCATCTGTTTCTCTCGGTCCCTAATCCCTATTTGACCTTGTTTAACTCTATTCTCTCATTTCCCTCATAAAACCACTAAGGCAAGGACCTTTAACAAGTTATTTTAAATATACATTAGTAAAGATTTTACAAGCAAAATTATATGCACAAAGTAATCTTATTTATTTACTTGTTCTACATATTTGGCATAATCACTATTGATTGAAGGATAGAGGTCAAGTAAAGGTGGAACAATTCCAGCATTAATATATTATTTAAGAATAATTCGAGGTTTAGAAAAAGAGAAAGACTCGAAAACTCAATCTTTATCGAATGATAATATATATGTTGGAATCTTAATAATACAAATTGTATAAATAAAATAACGATAATAAATAAGGGGTAGTTTGGTAATTAACAATTATGGTTGCTATTTCAGAATATTTTATCACACTCCAAAGTCCAAACCTGCCAGTACTGCTGTGTAAATTCTCTTCTAACTAACAGAGGAATGTTTTTTGGGATTGCAATAAAATTTCAATTAAAAATAAATAAATAAATAAAAACAAGAGAGAGAGATATAATAAAGAAAGAAAGAAAGAAAGAAAGAAACTGAATCTCTCACTCCCACTGTTTATGCATAGAGAAAAGTATCTAAGAAATCAAAAGCTGATTATCACAAAGAAAGAAATGCAACTCCAAAATAATCCAAAATCATCCAAAAACATTGCGCTCCAGTTTGCCCATTACTTCACAGCCTGTAATGTAAACTGTTACAAGCCGACAATTTCAAGATAATTCCAACCATCCCATGTGAGATTTCTTCTTCCTTTTTTTTCGCTCCCATCAACTCTCTTATTCTTCTTCTTCTTCTTCTTCTTCTTATTCTCTCTGCTTCTTCTTCCTCTGATATTACAGTGTCACTTTCTCGAGAAAAAAAAAAAAAAAAAAAAAAAAAAGTAAAACTTGCTCAACTTTCTGGGATTTTTTATTCTCATCATGTGGGAGTCAGAGTCTGAGTCACTTGGAGGAAGAGAATATGGTAATGGAGTCCTTACCTCAACCAAGCATACAGTCAAGACTGATGGATTTGAGCTCAGAGGCAAATCTTGGTATGTAACAAAAAAGAAAAATTTCTTCTTTGAAATAACAAAAACATGTTCTTTTTTTTTTTTTTTTTTTTTGCTTTTATGAAATTATTAATGTTTTGTTTTGCTGATAGGTATGTTGCTACTGATATTCCAAGTGATCTTCTAGTTCAATTTGGAGAAGTTAATTTCCACTTACACAAGGTAGCTATAGCAATTCTTGTATTCTTATCATATGTTTAAAATTGAAGAATTTGATTACTAAGTACTAACACATGACTTATAATTTCTCTTGTTTGATGTATAATTTTGAATAGTATCCCTTGCTTTCTAGAAGTGGGAGGATGAATAGATTGATATACGATTCGCGAGACCCGGATTTGAACAAGATAGCTCTTGATGATCTCCCTGGAGGTCCTGAGGCGTTCGAATTAGCCGCGAAATTTTGCTATGGAATTGCAGTTGATCTAACAGCAGCCAACATCTCAGGCCTGAGATGTGCTGCAGAGTATCTTGAAATGACAGAGGACTTAGAAGAAGGTAATCTTATATTCAAAACAGAAGCTTTTCTGAGTTATGTTGTCTTGTCCTCATGGAGGGACTCTATAATAGTATTGAAGAGTTGTGAGAAGCTTTCGCCATGGGCAGAGAATCTTCAAATTGTGAGAAGATGTAGTGAATCTATAGCTTGGAAGGCTTGTGCTAATCCGAAAGGAATCAGATGGGCGTATACCGGAAAACCCCTTAAGGTTTCGAGTCCAAAATGGAATGATATGAAAGATTCAAGTCCAAACAGAAACCAGCAGGTTCCTCCTGATTGGTGGTTCGAAGATGTTTCGATTCTCAGAATAGATCACTTCGTTAGGGTCATAACGGCGATTAAAGTAAAGGGTATGAGATTTGAGTTGATTGGAGCTGCAATAATGCATTATGCAGCGAAATGGCTTCCGGGTTTGATAAGAGAAGGTTGTGGACCAACAGATGAAATAAGCAGCAGTAGTGGTGGGAGTAATAGCAATAGTAGTAGCAGTAGTTGGAAAGGAGGACTTCATATGATAGTTGCAGGGACTAAAGATGATCCTTCGACTGTTCAGTCCAAAGATCAACGGATGATTATCGAGAGCCTAATCAGCATAATTCCACCGCAGAGAGACAGTGTGTCGTGTAGCTTCCTTCTTAGGCTGTTGAGAATGGCAAACATGTTGAAAGTAGCGCCTGCTTTAGTCACTGAATTGGAGAAGCGGGTTGGGATGCAGTTTGAGCAAGCTACATTAGCAGATCTTCTGATTCCAACTTATAATAAAGGCGAAACTCTATATGATGTTGATCTTGTTCAGAGACTTTTGGAGCATTTTCTCGTTCAAGAACAGACCGAAAGTTCAAGTCCTAGTAGACAATCATTTTCGGATAAACATATGTATGATGGAACTCAAAGGGGTAATGGCACTAGTGCTAAAATGAGAGTGGCAAGGCTTGTTGATAGTTATCTTACAGAAGTGGCCAGGGATAGAAACCTTTCTTTGACCAAATTTCAAGTATTGGCCGAAGCTCTACCTGAGTCTGCTAGGAGCTGTGACGATGGACTCTATCGAGCAATCGATTCCTATCTCAAGGTGATTCTTTACTCTTCTCTAGAGACTAGAATGAATGTCTATTTGTTACAAGTTTAAGAATTTGTCGATTAGAAAACGTGCCTAATTTACATAGTTGAATGTCTTGTGTTAGTGCAAACTATGCAACATATTAGAAAGATTTCAGATTTCAGATTTTATATTGCAGAAATATGAATTGAAGGAGACTATGACAAATTTGATAGAAACAGAGTAGTAGCATTCGATAGTAGAATTAGTAAATTCGTTGCAATTACGATAGAAATAGCTGATGAAGGAACAAATAAAACTATTAACATAAAAATATTTACATCGCATAGTGATAGTACAAGAAGAGTTGATTTAGTTCTTGATTTGATTCCCTTGAATAAACTATGATTCAACAAGAAGAGTTGTGGAGGTTTCATATATGTATGAGATGCATAATTGTTATACATTGAACTGATTACAGGCTCATCCAACACTATCTGAGCATGAAAGGAAGCGACTATGCCGAGTGATGGATTGCCAAAAACTGTCGATTGATGCTTGTATGCACGCTGCACAAAACGAAAGACTTCCTCTAAGAGTTGTGGTACAAGTCCTCTTCTCCGAGCAAGTAAAGATAAGCAATACAATAGCCACCAATTCATTGAAAGAAGCAGGAGATGGTCAGTATCAGCCCATGATATCAAACCGAAAAACACTACTTGAAGGGACACCACAGTCCTTCCAAGAAGGATGGGCAACCGCCAAGAAAGACATTAACACACTCAAATTTGAGCTTGAAAGCGTCAAGACCAAGTACCTTGAGCTCCAAAATGATATGGAGAATCTGCAGAGACAATTCGATAAAATATCGAAGCAGAAACAGACCTCAGCATGGACTAGTGGGTGGAAAAAATTGAGCAAACTAACCAAGATGACACCTTTAGAAAACCATGATAGTGGACCTCAGATTTCTACTGCAGCTGATCAACAGACTAGAAAGACACCTAGAAGATGGAGAAATTCAATCTCTTAAGACACAAAAATTGATTTTTCCGGGGAATACTTTTACATTTGGATTCTGTATTTCTGTGTTTCCATTATTTTCTTTTTTATAATTCTCTCTTTCTCTCTTCTTTATAGCAATTACCTTCCAAAAAAATTAGTAGAACCCAAATTTGTTTGTGACTTTTGTTAGTGAGTTCTCATTTATCTGCAATTCTCATATCACATGTACTTGGTTTTCACACCCTGATGAAATACAGTACTATTGTTTCTTCCCCATTTGATATTTTTTATCTTGTCAGGTATTTATCGTAATGTTCGAGTAAGTTTCACCAGGATAAAATAGATAAATATGGAGACATGTTGGAGTTTGGTTAAGGGTGTTCACTACGTGAAAATTCTCCCAAAATGAAACAGCTTTGGTGACATGTGCCTGGCTGCCTGCCCTCTGTCTCTGTGTGAGTGTTCAAACTCTCTGTCTTAACTCTTAAGCAAGACCAAACACTAATGATTACATTATCAATTTTAAGTTTGAAAACATTTACACGTGTCTCACTATGTGTTGCAATTTTAATTTTTTTTTTTAATTTTTATAATATATTTATTTAAGATCGTATTGTTTTTCATTTTAATTTGAAACTAATATAATCATTTTAGTAAAATTAAATAGTAATAAAAGTAAAAGTGTACTTTTACAGGTTTTAAAATAGATTACTTTTAAATATTTGGTCAAATAGACTAAAGTGATGAGTTTTATAAAATAAAATAGGGACTAAAGTAATTAATATGGAAAAACATTTATAAAGATGATAAATCGTTAACAAGAAAAAAAAAAAGGATTTATGTGAAATTTTACCTATTATAAAAGGTTATTTCTGTCCATAACAACTAATATCTTGTTAAAATATTAATTATAAAATGAATTTTTAGTGGGTCATCATCAAATATATGAATTTAGTCTATTTGATATGGCATCGGAATAATCAAATAATTAAGAGATTTTCTTTTCATCAATACGTAATTTTACTCCCGCACTCAATTCATGTGACATGACAATTGGTCTTACACGAAGAAACACTTTTGTATTTAGTAATTACTTATATTAACACGATGAAATGATTAAACATACTAAACAAATAGCATAATGACTATATTTTTTGGATAACTTAAAACTAAAATGTTATCAAATTAAATGAGTTTCCTTCGGTATCAAGTCATATCGGGTGGTAGTAATAATATATTGGAATTGAGAAGGGGAAAGTGACGTTAAACATGACAATGTACCATGCAATATTAATCTTTGGTTTATTATATATTGAACTTATGAATCATGATGAACAAAAGATTCAATCAGAAATTCTATAAAGAGGTCATATATAACTCTTGATTTCATAGGTCAATTCCACTGTGTTGAGGCTCATGATCTATAATATATCATAACAAAAATATAAATATATATATATATATACATGACATGTGAAGATACTGACATTTTACTCTTCACATCCACCTTACATGAAAAGTAATATATATGTCTGAGATCAGATTTACTACTAAGTAGTGCATCCGACAACTGAGGATGAGACATGTGGTAGCCACATGTCCCATACTCAATGGTCGGGAGCAGTGACGAAGCCACATGGAGATCTGGAGAGGTAATGGTCCCTCTAAGCCCAATTTTTTAAAAATATGTATATATATATATATAATGAAGCCCCCCCCCCCCCCAAAAAAAATAAAAAAATAAAAAAAAATAAATAAAATAAAAATTTAATGAAAATGGCTTTCCCTCTTACCGAAAGCACCACTCTACAGTGCACCCGTTATCTTCTCCTTTAAAGGATATATCTTCATTCTTCTAATTGCTATTAAGTATTTTAGCATGAAATTCAGCAAATTTAACCGATGAGTTGCTGGCTCGGAATCCAAAAATAATAAAATAAAAGGAGTAAAAATTCACACAATCTTATCGAGCCCAATGTACAGCTTTTTATGAATTATGATTACCAAGTGAAGATCTCACAACCATCGAACTAAATCTGACTTCGTAAAAAGTAAAAACACCAATACAATTAAATTACTTCGGGACCAGAATGAGGAAAGTGTGCTTATATAAATAAATAATTGAAGCCTCTCACTACTCACTAGGTGCAAAGAATTAACCAATTAATACTTCATTTTTCAAGTTTCAATCAATTGCATAAAACAATTCCAAACTTGAATTCAGGATTTATTTTTTTATTTTTTTATTTTTTTATTTTTTTAACTTTCATGCATCCAATTCCATTAAGAATTCTAAGATGCATGAAATCATATAGGTTGCTTAGCTAGTACCTACAGTGTGGCCATTTACAAAAGTAATTCCAGAAACCAAAGTTTCAAAACCCAACAAAACCTACCAATTTCTACCAACATTGTATATCACATGTGGCATTCCGATGCCGACACAACTTACCTGTGTTTCAATTTATAAATAAATAAATATATTTATATATATATATATATATATATATATAAAAAGAAAGAAAAAAAAAATCCGATTTGACTGTTTTTTTTAAGTCTCATGGTGGTGCAGACGTGATTGGTTTACCACCGGACCAACCTCATCTCACCTTAATTTGACTGTTTATATTTACATTTTTATTAACTTTTTGTTTTAAATGTGAACTAAAATAAACCTATTATCAGTTGAAAACTTATATTAAAGTCATAATAAAATTGCAATAAAGGTCCTATGTAATTACAAACAAGTCCTTTTAAAATTACATTAAATTCTAGTAATTAGTTAATTACTAAGATAAGAGAGACTTTCAAGTACCATAATACCATTTTAAGAACACTAACAATCCTAAAGGACTACTTTGTAAATTATTATTTGAACTATTATAATTCAAGATTTTGAGAAGGAAATACAACTCAAAACCACGATCACATTATTGTAAGTGTGAATAGCTTACCGCCGAGCAATATTACTAACCTAATAATTTCTATTCATGTATGTATGATAAGGTTAAGAATATAAATTATATACTTTCATTCTTATTTATTAATTTATTTTCAAAAATATTATAAATTTGAGAGTTGAAGAATGAGACATAACTCGAATTCACAATTTAGTTGATACGATCTTGAAGGTTTTACCGATTTGCCACCTAATCAACTTTTGTCTATATACTTACAATTTGAACAACAAATGATTTTGTTCAATGTTTATCAAATTGTAATCTAGAATTAAAGAGATAAGGCTTTGCACTGTCTAATTAAGTTAACAAAAGCATATTGCTTTCTAAAAAGCCCTCATAATTTGTTTAATTTACATGATCAGGTAGTGTGAACTGTGAATTTAATAATAAAAAGATGGAATGAGACATATTTATTATGTTAATGACTAATCATCCACTAAAGTAAAGATTAATTAGATAATGGCCACTGTAATTATAGAACAGCCGTGAATCGTGATGGGTTTGTAATTATTTAAATAATATAAAGAATTAATATTTAAAATTTTTAAAAATGTAATTAAATAACAGTTTTCTAGTGATAGATGGCCCGAAACTTTGTAATTTGTGGTCTTTGTTTCATTATTACTATATTAGAGATGAATGATGATTACCTTGCCCTTATTTATATATTTATATCACGGGTTTGACTAAGTTACTTTTAACATCAATGTTACTTAGTAGTTAGATTAAAAAGAGTTGATTTTTAATATTTTAATTTTTAATTTTTTTATTTTTTTTAATTTTTATATGTTTTTAGATTGAAATCTAAAAACCGTAAACTGCTAAGTAACATTATCGTTAACATCAATTTAGCCAAACCGGTTATACCACTTTCAAATCGTCTCAAATTTGAAATATTGAGAAATTAAAATAATTTAACACTAAACCATATTGACAGATGAAATAATTAATTGCTTTAAGTCAATGCTACAGTATCACAAAATCTTCTTAAGGTACGGGTATACATGATACATCAATGTGGGGCTTTTCATTTATTTATGTTTTTATTAGGCGGGGACCGAGTCCTCTACTAAGCAGTTGGATTTTTAGGGATTACTACCTTTTCTGCATAGTAATTAGGGAATTTGGTACAGATTAAAGTAGTGAAATTGTTTTAAATCCAAATCAAACCATATAATTTAACAATAATGTTACATATTTTACTTTAATTCAATTGATGTGTATCCACGTTACAATAATGGTAATATACTCGGTTTTATTTATTTATTTATTTATTTATTAATTTTTAAGTTGCCTGGTATAGTAGTATCTCAGTTGAATTTAAAAGACAACTCACGGAGTTAGGGTACTATAAATAGAAAGGTCTACCATTACTATTAATTTAAACTACGCTAGTTATAGTTGTATGATTGTAGGATTTTGACCTGTGACTAAATTGTAAGAACGTACATTCAGTATAATAATTAGGGGTGTGCGGCGGATTGGATTCAATGGATTTGTCATAATCCAAGATCTAATCTGATTTGATTGGATCGAAGAAATTGCAATCCGATCCGATCCGATATGATCTGATGGATCGAATTAATATAAAGTCATTCATAATATATAAAAGTTATAATCTAAAATAAATTATTCAAACATTACTAATTAATTCAAATAAAATTAACATTAAAAAAATACATTATATAACTTGTAAACATTATATAATTCAAAAAGTTTATAAACATTATACATCAGCTTTAAATGTAAACTTAATAAGCCGTGATGTTGATGAAGAAGAATAGAAGAAAAGAAGATGATAGATTGTTAGCTATAGAGAAATTGAGAAAGAAAACCCAAAATAGTAATATTAGAAATTGTATTTTGGTTGGATCTTTACATTAGAAAATAGTGGATAAAAAAAATTGCCCAATATAAAAATAAGGCCTAATATTTTAAGCGGATTTGACGGATTCGGCGGATTTCCAAACGAAAATCCAAGATCCGATCTAATCCAATAGATTTTAGAATTTATGATCCAATCTGATCCAATCACCTTTTTAGATCCGATCCAATCCAATGGATTGAATCCGAGCCGATCTAATCCAATGGATTGTATCCGATCCGATCCAATAGATCATATTGGATTAGATTGGATCCTGCACACCCCTAATAATAATATATAGGTTCGAATCGCCATTATTACATGTAATATGTTAAAAGAATAAATAATAAATAATGGTAGGATTTAGATTCTTAATAGAGAATCTACAGTAAGTTGTTGGATTAAAATCTAAACTAAACTTAAAAATTTGACATGAATTTGTGAATTAAATATGAGTAATACTATACAATCCAAATAATTAATCCAAAATTCAACACAAATGATATGGCAAGTGAGTTATTATTATCGGTTTACTACACACAACATGAGATGACGTGGTTAATAAACATATCACTAGTCACGTCATTCAGGTTGGGTTTTGAGCTTTTTTTTTTTTTATTGGTCTAGCATTAGTGATTAAATATCAATCCATTCATTTTCTATTAATCCAGTGGTGGAGAAGAAGAGTCAATGATAACCTTTAAATTTAAACAAATAAATGGATGAATTTTGAAATCACACCATTTATGTCTAATTTTTAAGTGGATAAAACCTGACCAAAATCTAAAAAATAATCATCATTTATAGTTATATAACACATCCCTTTCCTTTTTCTTTTCTGGTCATAATTGTAATCTAGGAGTTGGGTTTAAATTTTCTAACAAATTAAATTGGTTCAGTTGGTGTTCTTTCAAGAGATAATCGGTTCAAAGCCCTACCAAATCAATAAATCAATAAATGATATACAAGGAAAATTTCATAAATAACTCTAAAAAATATGGAAATTTGTTTATAGCCACTTCAAAAATGTAATTCTATATTTTCTTTTTACAATTCAATTTTATTTTTTCACACTCCAAGACCCCCATCCTAAAAGACATAAAATTTTAAAAATTCTAAACACATTTTATTTTGTTTTTAAATTGTTCTTTTTATTTCTTGACACTCCTTTTTTTTTGACAACCCTTCATTCTAAAAATCTAAAATTTTAAAAACAATTCCAGAGGTACTTCATTTTGTTTTAAATTATCTTAATTTTTTATTAAAAATAAATAAATAGTGAAATTGACAAGTTTTATTTTATTTTATTTTATTGCTTCATTTGAATTCTTTTTTTTTTTTTCAAAAGATTTTAAAGTCAACACTTAAAACAACCTGCAAAAATATTTTTTTTATTGTTAGTTTCTTTAACTATAAATATATATATATATATATATACGGTCCCGTTCACATCGGTGCGAATTGATGTAATTGCATCAGTACCAATGCACATGGACCACTGATTATGGAGAAGTTTTGACAAGTACACTGATGAAAGTATGTAAATCTAACTGTCAACATCCAACACATTGATGAAATTATATCAATGCTGACTTGAACATATATATATATATATATCAGTCTTTTTACTGTCAGTTCGTCCAGATATAAATTATATTAGGACAAAGATTATAAACCATAGATTTAGAGAAATTTTGACAAATGTATTCAAAGTATATAAATCTAATTGTCCACATTATTCATCCTGATATATTTCATATCAAGACGAACTGACAATAGAAAAATTATATATATATATATATATATATATATTTATCAACACTTAAAAAAAAAAATTATTTCCAATTTTAAATCATTCTTATCATTTCGAAATCAAATAAAACGTTAAAGATATTGAAAAAAAAAATGTTCGAGCACCATCGTCTCTTTTTTTATATATTTTTTTTATTTTTATTTTTCAAATTTTTTTTAATAGAGATGTATGGTAGAGATCCCCCACTTTTTTATAACATTTTATTTATTTTAATTTTTTTAAACTTTTTAAAAATACATTTCCTTCGTCCATCTACTGGGTTCGAGAACCAAATTATTTTATTTTAATTTATTAAAAATATATATTAAAATAGATCGAACAGATAAAAATACCTTTATATTTGTTAAGTTTGACTAAGTTTGATTAACAACAAAATATATCAATTTCAATTAACGATAAAGTTGTTTATATATGTAAAAATGAAAACTTTATGAAATGTTGGTGTTATTTTCTATTGGACAAAAAATCTCCTAGCACTAATAACCTAAGCCATCTTAATTGTAACTTTTCATTTAAAAGCTATTTTAGAAAAAGTTTCTTTAAGAAGATATTTTAAAATAGACATTTTACGAGTAGTGCTTTTAATGAGAAGTTTTTAAACGAGAGAGAGAGAGAGAGAAGGTTTTAAGTGGGAAAGGGTTATAATTTACCATATGGGTAACTCAGTCGACATAAATATTATTTAGGGACATTTTGGACAACTCAGAGAAGAAAAAAAAATATCAAGTGAGGATTGTTTTAATTTGTTAGTATTTGAAAACCGAGGCAGAGAATTTCCTCATATTTAGTGGATAGAATGTTCCATATTATGGAGATTTTAGAGGATATAATGATAATTCATTTTACTCTCATGTTCAATGATGGCCTTTCACAGTCTCACATCCAGCTTTCTTCTAATCTTCACCAACTCAATGATCGTCTTTGATAAACAACAACAACAACCATGCAACAACAAGTGTAAAAAAATACATTCAAACCAAATTCACACTCCAATTATTTTGATACAAACAACACACAACATAACTCACAAACCCAACAATACACACTGTACAAGTACACACCATCATCATCTGGGCCCAACAATTCAAGATGATAACTTTTTTCTATAGAGAGAAGATTAATACCAGCATGATGTGATTTCAGGGCAAAAGTGAGCAGACAAACAAAAGCATAAAATCAACAAAAATAAATATAAAAATAATAAAAAGAGTGTGGAAAGTGGGACCCAAGTTACCTAACGCGCATGCTTAGAAATCTCACTTCTCACTTCTCACTTCTCACTTCTCACTTCTCAGCACACCCTCCTAAAAGAGGGTCCTCATATACACTATCAGCCTCCCCCCATGCGTTCAAATCTTTAATTAAAATCTTTACCAAAAAGCTTTAAGATAATCATTCCTGGTCAACAAACAAAACTCCATTTTTTTCTTCACCACTTTGAAAGCAACTGCACACACATTATTATTCCTTTATTAGCCCCCTTATATACAGCTCTTCAGATAATAAAAAGACGGACCCCGCATCACCAAAGTTCATGTAATGCCTTTCAAATTCATCATTCAAACCAAGAATTCTTGGCTTAACACAACTCACCATCTTTCTTTACGCTCACCATACATAGAAGGAGCGAGGGTGCGCAACTTAATGGTAGTTACATTCCTAAAGCCTTGGCTTTTAGCTTTAAAGACTCCAAGTAGTCTATAGCTTCATCGAGAACTAACAATGGGTCCTTTCCCTTTACACCGGGAATTATGCTTTCCAGAATTCTTAATGTCTCGCGAATCTTGCCCTTTCTTGACCTTTCATTCCCTGAAATGGAACCCTCTTCCTCTCTTTGAGTCCGTCCATCTACATAGCTTGATTCTGCATCATGGTCATACTCATTGGATCCTTCTAATTTTACTAAACAAGCAGTGACAACTTCTGATGATTTGTTGCATCCACCATCCAGCAATTTCTGCCTTTTGTTTGAGCTATCAGAGGTAGCAATTTCCTCTGTTATCGTCTCAATGCGTTCATGCTTCTTATAGCTTCCTTCATTTGCAATTGGAGAGTGATCAGTGCTCATTACTTCATCATCCTCGTCATCCTCGTCATCACTATAACCATCATCTTCATCTGAGTAAAGTAAGGCGTTTATTTCATCAGTGTCTTCATGCATCTCACTCTCATCAACACAAACATGATTCTCATCAGATTCTTCAGAGAAAATGGGATTCACCATATTAAACTGACCAATCTTAACTGCCTGCTCCTCAGGCAAACCAAAACCCAAACCGGGATTCCTGGTAACAACAGGTGGACTCAATACAGATGGGAAAACAGAACTATAAAGTAACCGTGTCCCATTCCCTGATTGATCAAATACTAAGAGTCCCTTCTGCAAAGACCCAAGTGTTGCATTTGGCATGGCCTCCCTCGTGAACCCACAAGTAAAAGCAGATTGCTTTTCTTCGAGATATGATAATGCATTGGGAACCAAAGTCTGGAAGTAGGTGGGAAACATTTTAAGCAACATATTAGCTCCATTTGTTTGCTCTGTCTTCAATTTTGCTAATCCTGGTACTGCAAAACCTGGCAACGACACATTCTCAGGAAACATGCAAGTGCCAGGATTTATATTTGTAGGCAAACACTCTGGTTGCCCGGGATCTAGCGATGAGTTCATGCAATTCAAATCAGGCAACTGCAAAGCAGAATTTTGAGGATAAGGCCAAGTTTGGTGGACCTTAACCATCCAACCAGAAAATTACCTGTAAATAAGAAAACAATGCAATGAACACTCAACCAAAAACTTTTCAAGAATGAGCAACACACATTTTAACTGTTTAAATACCTCAAGATGGCTGGTGCTGATATCTGCAATATACTCACTTACTAGCAGCTTCTTTCAGGATCAAAAACTAAAATGTAAAAACTAAGAATTCCAGCTTGATACTAAACACGGATGCGGGATTAATCTACGTGACAGGTTTAAGCAAATTACGGAAATACTGAGCCTGGAAAAGAGCAACACAAACATGATATTAGTTACAGCTTCTGATGAACGATAAGTACATGTCATTTTATAATTCACAATTATACATGTCAAAAAAGTAATTAATCCATGTAAACATTCTACTGACAAAGCAAGTATGGAATACTATTAACTTGCAAGCATATGAAGTACCAACCTGGCAATCCTCCATTGGTTTAAAGCATGCTACCACTTTAACTATAATTGTTGGTTTTCCAGCGATACCGTTTTCATATTTCAACTCCCGAAATCTTGTTTGGCCGGCTGCTTGGCTTACCATAACTTCTTTAAACCCTTGAATAAACTACAGACTTGATCGAAATTTATCAGAATATAGGGCAAGACACGACAGTATCCTATAATGTGAGAGTAAGAGACGAAGAAAGATACAATGGTTGACAATAAATCCAACTTCTATTGAAAGGCTATCGGAGATAGAATACAATCAGAGGAAAGGACTTAGAATTTGAAATAAATCTAACTTCAAAGGCTTTTTAGCTCGTCCTATAATGATCACTATAGAGGACAGAAAAGTGAACGGATCCCATGGATTAAGCAAAAAGCAACACAGAGATAAGAGATTTCAGGTTCGACAAAAAGAGTAACCATTTATAGAATAACCCTGCAATAAAAATTCAAGCGCACAACTCTGTGGTGCACATCAACAGATAGATTCAACCAAGGCATAGTGTTTTCTGTACTATCAAATGATCCACCTTTGCTGTTTGCTCAACCCTAATGTTTATACCTGAAATTCAAGCAAAAAGACATTATAAGAACTTTAGTATGCATATATGTCTAAGGAGAAAAACCCAATTAGACAATTTTGTAGCTGAAAAAAAGAGAGTAAATAATAGATTAATAGGTTCACTTTGTGATTGGTCAATTATCCTCGATTATGATAAAACGATCTACCACTGGATTGTCTTTGATACATTTATTAATCAAAATTACATAACACTGTAACAGCCTAAGAAATATATGATATATCAACAACCAGCACGCAGCAGTTTTCAGTTTCTATTTCCTTTTCCATTGAAATATGCACCAAGAAAAGCATTAGATGTTCATATTGATTTTTATATTATTTGTTATATTCATTTCCAGGAATCTCTTAGCAACCAAAAAGTTGATTAAAAACCCCATCAAACAAAAATATCATGAAGTCTTAAGAACAAACAAACACAAACAAAAAAAAAGACTAGATAAAATTAATTAAAATTAGATCTTTTACTTTCTGGTAAATTCCGTCAATAAGTAAAGGAAAAAAAAATCAAAAAACAACACAAAAAGCATCAAAAGAAAATTCATTATAATTTTGTGGTTTTAACATAAAGCACACCCACCAAATCACCAATCAATTCCTTAATTTGTTCATATATAATCAAATTAAATTAAGTTTCTTCCTTTCCTTTCTCTACACATTCCTAGAAACCATCATTTTATTTTGTGTATATCAATTGTAATAATTTAAAAAAATCCCAGAAACCAAACAGCAAGGAAAGCAAAAAAAATCAACCAAAACAGAGTGAAAATAAGAACTAAAAAACAGGGAAAACAAAGAAATTGGAAGAGATAAACTTACTGCGAAAAGAACACAGGATGGTGTATGAGATCAAATTCAAGATCCAAGAAAAAGAGTTTTGCGAAGTGAACAGTGAAGAAGTAGAAGAATGTATGTGAATCCAAAGAAATAAGGTAGTAAAAAGACGGTAAGATTATATAGAAAATTGGATGTCAATAATGCCCTCAACTTTAATTAGTTTACTGTTGTAGTTACTGTGTGAGCACAGTCATTTTCGCTGGTGGATGATGACATTGACGACCCCACGCCCACACAGTCGTTTTGTTTGTTTGTTTTCCCCGTTGATTGAGGAACTTCTAGGCTTTTCATTTTATTTTATTTTTTGAAAACAACTTTAGCTATGAGCCTATGATTATATATTATCATGCTTTTTTTTTTTTTTTTAATAAAATAAAAAGAAAAAACTATTGTATTTTTAATAGTATAAAATCAAATGAACATTGTTAATATAACCATCAGATTTGACTCATATATCCACTTTTACCAAAGTTGTTTTTGTAATTTCTGTTTTATATATGTGACACATTTATCACCCGACACTAGGGGTGTGCAAGATCCAATTCAATACGATTCATTGGATCGGATCCAATCCGATCCGATCGGATCGAGAGAGGTGATCGGATCGGATTAGATCCTAAATTCTAAAATACATTGGATTGGATCAGATTTTGGATTTTTGTTTGAAAATCCGTCAAATTCGTCAATCCGTCTAAAATATTAGGCCTTATTTTTATACTGGCCAATTTATTTTATTCATTACTTTCTAATGTAAAGGCCCAACCCAAATACAATTTGATTATTTGAATATCTGTAAATGTCAAACCCAAATACAATTTCTAATGTTGCTATTTTAGATTTTCTTTCTCAATTTATCTATAGCCAACAATCCACCATTATCTTTTCTTCCATTCTTCTCAATCAACATCTCGACTTATTAAGTTTACATTTGGAACTGATGTATAATGTTTATAAAATTTTTAAATTATATAAAGTTTACAAGTTATGTCATGTATTTTTTTAAATTAATTAGTAATGTTTGAATAATTTGTTTGATTTTATTTATTTCATATTATAACTTTTATATATTAAGAACAACTTTATATTAATTCGATCCATCGGATCGGATTGAAGCATTTTGCAATCGGATCGGATCGGATCAAATAGTAATTGGATCGGATCCCACTATAAAATTGGATCGGATCGGATTGCAATTTCTTTGATCCAATCAGATTGGATCATGGTAAATCCATTGGATCCGATCCGCCGCACACTCCTACCTGAGACCCCTTAAAATTTGACATAAATATAGATAGAGAGGAAAATATATATATATATATATATATATATTCCCAACTTAAATAGAACTAATAAAGGTACCAACTTTGTTCATAGTTATTCAAATGTAGAAAATACCAAATTGCATATAGTTATTGAAATTAAAAAACCTCTTCAATCGGGGAGAGGTGAACCCCCCCTCCCGGGGAAGAAAAGCCTACTCAGCTTTGTTTTAAAAAATGTAGATAAGGAAGAAAATATTGGTATCTATATCGGACTTCTAAATTTATGGATATTTCGAGGATAATATCAATATCGGTGGATATTCTATAAAAAACTGAATATATATATATATATATGGATATTTGCACCTAAAAATTTAGGACAATCATAAACAAGTAATTATAGTTCAAATGAATCATATTTGGACAATAAATTAGCATAGTTATGAACTTATTATAAATTATAATATAGATATAGTATGTATATAATTTTTAAAATTAAGTATTAATTAGAATCATATTTTGTTTTACTCTTACAATATAAAGAAATTAAATATTTAATAAAATAAATTATCATAAATAGTACATTGCATATTTGAAATTTAATACGAAAATGAATTCCCTAATTGTTCAAAGACATAAGGTATATTTTCATCTTAATTCAAACAATAATTTTTTAAGGGAAACGTGCTTTCATAGTTATCAAGATAGTTATTAATATGTCATGTGTTAGATGTGTGCATGATCCAATCCAACCTAATAGGATCCATCGGACCCGATCCGATCCAATCCAATCCATTGGATCGGATTTGAGGATATGATTGGATCTTCAATTTTTAAATCCATCGGATCGAATTGGATACCAAAATATAAGGTGTAATTTATAGTGGAAATGGTGGGAAATGTCACATTTTTGACCGGGTTTTGTAAGAAAGTCATCACTTTAATAAGTTAAGTTTAAAATGCACTAAAGTAGGTGATTTCCAAAAATGCCCTTACTTTATAAATTCTCTTACTTTGAAGCTTTCTGAGATTTTATTTTTTCATCTTCTTCATAGAGGTCTGTTTAACAGACCTCCAATGGAGGACGAACATCATAACATTATCAATGCATCTTCATTGAATAATTAGTTTAGTGGCACTACATAGACACATTCGGTTACAAAGTCTCGGAAATTGTGTTAAAAGGCTCGGAGACTATTTTTTTTTTTTGTTAATTTTGAACCTATGAGCCTTTTCTTTTGTTCTTTGAGTCTTTTCAAAAATCATTTTTTTTTGTTAATTTTGAACCTTCGAGTCTTTTCATTTGTTCTTTGAGCATTTTCAATTGTTATTCGAGCCTTTTCAACAATCATTTTTTTTTTGTTAATTTTGAACCTTCGAGCTTTTTCATTTGTTCTCCGAGCCTTTTCAACAATCATTTTTTTTTGTTAATTTTGAACTTTCGAGTCTTTTCAATTGTTCTCCGAGCCTTTTCATTTATTCTTCGAGCCATTTCAATTGTTCTCCATCATCGACAGCGACGTACGCGTGTTCATGGTCCATTGTCACCGTCAGTGTACGTGTATTCGTCGATTGATCGGTGTACGTGTATTCGTCGATTCATCAGTCCCACTTCCATTGACGGAGGATTTTGAAAGGAAAAATAATAATGATAATAGCCCAAATTGGTGAAAAAGGTTACTGGGTTGGGGGGCATTTTTATATGTGTTCACCATATTAATTGTCTTTTAAATTTAAGTTATTAAAGTGGTGACTTTCTTACAAAATCCGGTCCAATTAGTTACAAAAAAATTTTGAGCTCGTAATTTATATTAAGCCAATTTATTTTGTCTTATACATTTGAATATTGAGCAAATTTCAGGACCATCCAATTGTATTTTGGTATGAAAATTATTATATTTTTATTTCAAAATCTCGGATGACTTTATTATGTTTGTATTTTTAACTTATGTTTAATGTTTATAATTTGTTAGAATTTTTAACTTTAAAGTGTACAATTATATATTGTTTTTATATTAATTATGAGTTTATTAATTTTATTGGAAGTATCATATGAATTAATAATTTGATTTTCTTAATTTAAGGAATATTTTAACTTCTAAATATTAAGAATTGTTTCATATGAATTCGATCAATTAGATTTAAGTATTTTATAATTAGATTGTACCGGATTTAATTGCAATTGGATCGGATTGAATCAAATTAGATTCTGTTATAAGATCGGATCGGACTGTAATTTCTTTTATCCAATCAGATCGGATCGAATCTTGGATTATGAAAAATCTAATGGATCCGATCCTCCATGTACCCCTACCATGTGTATGTTACTCGATCTCTTCCAACTGGTCTATGAATTGGATAGTTTGGATTTACCCAACTTGATTGATATTGTTGATCTACATGCCTCCCCGCCCCACCCCAACTTGATTGTATGTTACTGGATTCGATCCGCCATGTACCCCTACCATGTGTATGTTACTCGATCTCTTCCAACTGGTCTATGAATTAGGTAGTTTGGATTTACCCAACTTGATTAAAGAAGAGATCTTGATGACTTGATCTCTTTAAGAGACAAAGAAGGAGATCAAATCGCAATTGAAAATGAAGGATAATATTTGCAGAGGTAGAGACATTTGCAGGTTAGAGACGAAAGTAAAAGAGATCTTAATTGTTAGAGAGGAGAGATATATTTGGACTGTGTTGATGACATGTGCAGTAATTTTTATTTTTTAAAATGCAAATAAAACTTGATTGACTTGGATTTTTTTTATTTTTTTATTAGAGCATCTTCATTCTTCCATTCCCTAAAATACCCTCAAATTTTGAGTTCATTTTTGCTCACCTCCCTAACCGGGGGTGAGCATTACCCCCCACCCAAATGAATGCCAAATGTCCCTAAATAAGCCAAGGGTTAACAAATATTATTCTACCAATTTTACCTCTGCTTTTATTTTTTATTTTTCTTAACACCAACAATAGGAAATAAGCACTAATTATAAAATAAGAAAGATTATTACAGTTTTTGGAAGCCTTGCAAAAAGAAGAGATCTTGATGACTTGATCTCTTTGAGTGACAAAGAAGGAAATCAAATTGCAATTGAAAATGAAAGATAATATTTGCAGAGGTAGAGGCTAGAGGTTAGAGACGAAAGTAAAAGAGATCTTAATTGTTAGAGAGGAGAGGTAACTTTGGCAGTGTGTTGATGACATGTGCAGTAATTTTTATTTTTTAAAATTTAAATAAAACTTGATTTACTTGGGTTTTTTTTTTTTTTTTTTATTAGAGCATCGTCATTCTTCCATTCCTGGAAATACCCTCAAATTTTGAGTTCATGTTTGCTCACCCCCCTTAACTGGGGGTGAGCGTTACCCCCCACCCAACTGAAAGTCAAGTGTCCCTAAATAAACCATGGGTTAACAAATATTATTCTACCAATTTTACTCCTTTTTTATTTTTTATTTTTTATTTTTTATTTTTCTTAACACCAACAATTGAAAAGAAAAAAAAATTCACATCAACACCATCTGTTCAAGGAACAAAAGCAAGAAGCCAAGCTATATCAGCAGTCCAGCATGAATTTGCCAGGAAATACTACCACAAGTCTCCATGATCTACTCCCTATAAACAGCTAAACATTATTATTAGATAGGAGGGCAAAAACCCAAAAGAGCAAAAAAAACAACAGCAAGGCCAACGTAACCAACGTACCAAGAAAACAAAATAGAGGAAAAACAAGGGACATGAGCAGACGCCAGGAAAACCCCAAACAGACAATAAAACACAAAAAACACCCAGAAAACAGCAAATAAGACAAAATCACAAAACTGAGGCGTCACTCTTCCATACAAAAATAAAATCTGGTTTTTATTAATTATTATGCTAAAACAATATTTTTTTAAAAAAAAAATCTTCACATTCTCTTTCTCTCAATCGTTCTCCTCTGAGTTTCTTACCCATGGTCAACTGTCTCTTGGCCGTCGACGAGTCTCCGGTTTCTCTCTCTGTCTCTTCTGTCTCTCTCTTCTTCGATCTCCTTCGATTCGATCCGATTTGGTGGTTTCAGCAAGGATTCGAGGTGGGTTGGTGGCTAGGGTTTGTCGACGGCGAGTGTGACTAGGTTCCGGTTCGACGACGAGGTTTGCATGGTTTGATTTTGTGGTGATTGATTTTCAGTGGTGAGAGGCAAAAGTTTGGTTTTTGGGGTGGTGGTGGTGGTTGGATGTGAGGCAAAAGTGGGTGTTGTTTTGATAGATGGTTTCTAGTGTTGAAAATTTTATTTTATTTTTGATTTAGTGTTTGAGACATTGAACTGGTGTGGATTTGGCAAATGGTTTCTGTTGTTGATCTGGAATAACTGTTAAAATAAAAAATTAAGTTTTTTTTTTTATCAAATTTACCTAATTACCCTCATTTATTTAATGAAATTTCTATTAGTGTGGATATTTGTTAACCCTAGGTTAACTCAGGGACACTTGGCATTCAGTTGGGTGGAGGGTAATGCTCACCCCTAGTTAAGGGGGGGTGAGCAAAAATGAACTCTCAAATTTTAGTATACCTTATCGGAAAAAGCTTAGATTTACATGGATATGTATAAAAATAATAAAAATAATAAAAATAATAAATTAGACATTGGTTGTGCAAAAGGTAAAAAAATGATTTTTTTACGATCTCCGAGATTATGTAATTGAAATGGAAATGGAAGTAAAAATTAGATAAATATAATTATAAATGATTTTTGACATATAAAAGAGGGTGTTACATTTATCTTGCGTAACCCAACCCCCACCCCCCTAAAAAAAAAACTAAAATTCTGGCTTCGCCCCTGTCTACATACATGTGTTTCGCATATGACATTTGTAGCGAACGATAATCAAATACACGTTTTACACATTCACTATTTAGCAAAATATAGCAAGACATGTTTTATACATTCACTCTTTGGCTACGTGTCCAATCCTACTTCAATAATTCTACTATTAACTATAGTCTTAGAAATTTTATAAGTTTGGTTATGAAAAATAGCTTGAAAAGTCAATGAATCTTGCGTAACCCCCCACCCCCCCCCCCCCCCTTCTAAAAAAAAAACTAAAATTCTGGCTTCGTCCCTGTCTACATACATGTGTTTCGCATATGACATCTGTAGCGAACGATAATCAAATACACGTTTTACACATTCACTATTTAGCAAAATATAGCAAGACATGTTTTATACATTCACTCTTTGGCTACGTGTCCAATTCTACTTAAATAATTCTACTATTAACTATAGTCTTAGAAATTTTATAAGTTTGGTAATGATTCTTCTAAAATAATTTTCATTCTATATTATTTTAACAATAATTTAAGCATATAAAATTAAAAAAGTTATTTTAATAATCCGTAAAATATCCATAGATTTTTAAGGTGAAATTCATAAAATTTCGGGAATATCATAATATTTTGTGGATATTTCGAAATCATCCGGATATTCCACATGATATTGGATATTTAATGAGGGCATTTCCATTTTCCAAGCATGTAGCTATGTCATAATAGCAATATGAATGACATAGACATAAACATGTGCACTTCACTTATTAATAATCCAATCTATTCATTAGTAATCTAATACACTCATTTGATTGTTCATCACGGGTACAATTTAATTATCTCAACAGACAATCATATTTCCAATATATAATCCTCGTGTAATAAAAGCCAAAAAGATATTATTAAAGAAATTAGATGAAGTATTTTAGTGGGACGAGTGGAGAGATCTAATCTAACCCGTAAAATAATTTAAGTATTATTTTTGTAAATTATGAATAACAATATGCCATTTCTTCATAAGTTGCTTAGAGTGAAGGGAACAACAAGCATTGCACACCCAATTAACTTATTATTCTTTTATATTATTATATGGTCTCCTCCTTTAATGACACTAGAAAGTGCTTCCAATTCCATTGAGATTGAGTGCAAAAAAACAGTGAATATATAAACAAAAATAAAAATAATGTAGAAATCAATTACTTCAATCGATTTAAAGCACTGCATTCATCAATTAGAAGTTGTTATAGGAAGTGCTTTCTAAAAGTAGCAGCACTACCTCAGTTTATTTATTTTATTTTGACAATATCTATTAATCTGAGGCTATGTATTTTTTTGAAAGCTTTCGTCGTTGATAGAATTCAAACCGTTGATCTGAGAGTCATTTGCCCAAACCTCAAGCTTATCCATCTACCAGCCAGGGCCGTCTCCAGACATTTTGAGGCCCAAAACGATTTTATAACATTAACAAAAATCGGGACCTTATATAAAATTATCTAATTGACTTTAATTGTAACTTGTATTTTTAATTATATTATATTAGTGGATAACTGAGAATCTGAGAACACTAAAACCACTAAAGCCTAAAATTAATGAACACTAATAATATAGTAAATTGTAAATAAAATAAATAATTAAAAAAAGAGTCAAAAACTCAAAATCAACATGTAGAAAATAATTAAAAACAAAAATCATACATTCGATTCAAGGAACAATCAAACGGCAACAACTCTAAAAAGAAAAGAGAGTGGCAGAGAAAAGAATAGAGAGAGCAAAGTGGAGGTTTTGAATTTTGATTCGTAATTTGTTCAATAGAATAATAGGTTATATATATATTTTAAGTGGTGTATTGATGTCTAAATTCTAATGGTATTAGAATGTTGGGCCTTAAAGTTTTTATTTATTTATTTATTTTTTAATTGAATTAGTTTATTGGGCCTAAAATGAAATTAAATAAATGAAATCAAAAAATGTTTGGAATTAGGCCCAAAGAAGAAGAAGAAGAAGAAGAAGAAGAAAATTGGATCAGTTGGGGGCCCCAGCATTTTGCTAGGTTTGTTGGCCCATTGGGGCGGCCTTGCTCCCAGCTGAGCTACGACCCTGTTGGCGGTTTATTTATTTATTTTATTAATTCTAGGTAACATTTTAGAGTGATTTTTTTTTTTTTTTGAAAGCCGACATCATTATAGGTCAAGATTCTGATGGGATATGATGAGATTAAGCGTTACAAGTACAACCCAAAATACAACTTCCACTCAAGGGGAGGGGTCTTCCAACACTTTGTGGTTTGATTGGCAAATATGAGATTATATTTATAATAATTAATAACAGTGTTTGAACCCCGGTGGTGGAGCTTTATTTTGAAGTTTTCAATCATAATGCAATGGACCTGGATATTTGAGAGTGATTTCACATAAAACAATTTTAACTCAGCGTTGCTAATCTTGTTTGTTCCTTTATTAAGGTTGTGCTCTTGCCAAGCAGCCCATCCGCATGGAGTGCCGGTGTGTCCTTTGACTGATCCCTTGACCTTTTTGCTTACGTGGCAAGATTGGTCTACACTGTCTGGTGATGTGTCTTCTTGGCAATTATTACGTACAACAAGATAATGGAGAATTCATGACATAAATTACACAACAATATTTCATTAATATCAATAAATAAATCTCTCTCATAAAAAATAAATAAATCACAGAAATTACAAAAAGTGATTAATTAACAATCACTTTTTTTCTTCTTCTTCAAAGTCACTCAAATTCTATTGACTCAACTTCGATTTGAACCCAGGACGATTCTGTGGATAACTCATCCACTCGGGCCACCCCAACTTAGCGATGTCAATGGTACGGGTCAGAGATGGGTTTTCCATAATCATCCCCAATACTAATTTGTATGAGAAATACCATTCCCAAAGAATGTCCATCTTAAAATAAACGGTGTGGGTACGGGGATTCCCCATTAGGGGATCGGTTTTTTACCTCATACCATCCTCATCTCATTAATGTATTTTTTATTTATGACTTTTTGATAAAGATCGTATAAATATTATTGAATAATATGAAAATAATAGTGTGAGGGGTATATAATGGTTTGGAATGGATTAGTGCTTCAATGGAGGGAAAAAAAGAGAGGGATAATAATGTATATTTATATATATATATATATATATTCATAGTGGGTACGGGGACAGGGCGGGGCGGGGACTTGAAACACTGTAATCGTATCGAAATTAAATTGGGGATTGAAAGAAATGTCAGTCCCATACCACAACTTAAATGGTACGGTTAAAACCTCCCATAACGAGGTAGGTCCTTACAGATCCCCCGACCAATAGGTGATTTTGACATCCCTACCCCAACCGTGCCATCTCCATGCATTCTAATACAGAGCAATTTTTTTTCAAATCAATTAAATTGGCAAATCAGTCCTTACATCTGTGTGCATATATATATATATATATATATATATATATTGATAGCGGGTAAAGGGATAGGGCAGGGTGGAGACTTGAAATCCCATAACCGTATCGAAATTAAATTAGGGATCGAAAAAAAGATCAGTCCCATACCACAACTTAAATGGTACAGTTAAAACCTCCTATAACGGGGCGGGTCCCCATGGATCCCCAGACCAATGGGTAATTTTGACATCCCTAACCCAATTGTGTCATCTCCATGCATTCTAATACAGGGCAAATTTTTTTTTTTTTTTTCCAATCAATGAAAATGGCAAATCAGTCTTTACATCTATATGTATTGTTCTAATCAGAGTAGTGACCTCCTCAATTTGATCATTACTTGAATAGGCTAACAGAAGTACTTTTGCAATTCCATTATGCAGGTAACAAGCATAATCATAAGTTTTCTTTGAATTAATCTATGTGTTTCTTTTGGTTGCATATCATTCTCCATCGCTTTTGAATCAAACAAAATTTAGGGTTTGTAAAACAATACTGAATAGGAAGAAAAATATTGTTGGTGTTGACGATGATTTTTAGATCGTAGACAGATCAACTGCCAACAATGAGATGTAGGCAAGTCATTGCTTAGATTGACTGAGAGACATCAAAGCACCTTCCCGCTACGTGATGACAATATAATATGAATAAAATAGAAGGAAAAAAAATAATGACACCAGAGTTTTTACGAGGAAAACCCTAAGGTAGGGAACAAACCACGGTCGTCGTAACGACAAGAAAAGATATTCTATTATGTAAAAGATGATTACAATTACAAGCTTAATGCCTTCTCTCTAATGTTATATTGCTCTCTTCCTCTCACCTTCGCTTGATGCATGTATTTATATGGGAACTAGAGTGTTGCCCTAATCCTTGTCGTGCAAGCAAAAGTTTGAGGAGATCGTATCTTGGCGAGATCCTAGAAGGATCGTATCTTGGCAATTCACATGTGTTTGGGAGATCTTTTTCCTTGTTGGAGTCAATTTTCGTGATTCTTGGGATTATTTCCTATATAGGAGTTTTGGAGAGATTATAATTGTGTTTCCTTGTTGAAATTTGATTTGGAGAGATAAATATGGGATTCCGTATCTATCACAATCTTTAGAGTGATATATCAAGGTTGGACATGTGCTTAGAGTCCAAGTCTTATTGAGTTGAAGAGCTGAAGACCTAAATAGTTGGCCGATGTGCTTAGTTGAATAATTGGACGCGGTGCCTAACTGAATAGCTAGCTAAGGTGCTTTGTTGAAGAGCTCTCGACGAGCTGAGTTGCCACAGTGAGCTGAGTTGCTTCGAATGAGCTGAATACATCTGGTGACTAGAGCATGTCTATACATGCGAGCATATTTGATATATGCAGTTGTTTCTGTATGTGGTGCTTCCACATGTTTTTGCTTTGACCATTTCATGACATATCTCAACGTTGATTTTGGATGACATGGATTGATATGTTAAGTATTTCCCCCCAATTATGCAAACGTGTCAGACCCACTGAAAATTTTGTTTGGACTGTCTTATGAACTTTTTTGTCCTCTTTAATAATTTTAATTAAGGTTAAAATTGATATAAACAAAAATATTTAAAATGGTGTGCAAATATATATTTAGTTGATTGCTGACAGCATTATTCTTTGGCTATTCCGACCTCCCATACCTTTAAAATTGAATTAATAAAAGAGTATAATCATTTTATAATAAACAATTAATCGAAGTTAATTCTTTTAGTGCAATATAAATTAAAATAGAATAATAAAAATTTATTTTTAAAGTTGTAAGTTATTTTCATTTTTAAATTTAATTTTTTTTTCTATTTTTATAAGAAAATAAAAAAAATATTTTTATTTTTAAAAAATAATTATATTCATTTTAAAATTTAAATTTTTGTTTGATTGTTTTAAAATATAAAATTGTAAAATTGTAAGAAATAAGTATTTATGAGCTATTAAATTATTTTAATTTTTAATAACTAACCTTTACAAATTGTAAAAAAAAATTAAAAATGAAGATAAATTAAAATTTTAAAAATATATTTTTAATATTCCTTTTAAAAATTAATTTATAAATTATATTCCATTGAAATGATTATCTTCAATTAATTTAATTTAATCGTTATATATAAAAAAAAGTTATCTTTATTTTTAAAATTTTAATAACTAAAGGCAATTTAATCTTTTTATTAATTTAATTTTAAAAGCAGAGGAGGTCTGAATAGATAAATACATATTTACTCTCTAATTGTATTTATACCAAACTTAAAAGGAGGTGAGTTTATTTACCTCTAAAGATAATCTTGAGGTTCTTTTTAGCATTTTTTTTTTTATTTTGAAAAGAAAAAATATTTTTTGAATCATAAAATTATAATGAGATTTTAATAAAGAGGAATTCTAAATACACCGTCTCTTTTTACTTTAACATATGTCAATTTTTTAACTTTTTAACATGAATCATAATAAATGGAATGTATGTTCATATTAAGATGTTTAGGAGTAAAAAAAAAACTCAATTTAAAAAAAAAAAAAAAAAAAAAGTAAGGATTTTTGAAAAGAATTAGATGATTTCCTCTTAAAAAGAAAAAAGAAAAAAGAAAAAAACAGTTCCATTAGAGACAAATTATTTGCTTAGAAGAATGGGAAAATTTTAAACCACAGGCTACACTGATAAACTGGAATAAGCCAATGAGGTGCAACATTATTGAAATTTAAAAGCAGAATATTTGGTACAACTATTCTCTTTCATTTTTAGGTTATCATCAAATGAAAGAGAAGTAGCCAACGTTAATAAACTAAGTAAAAAAAAACTTGAACAGAAAGAAAAAGATGAGCCGATGCCACGAATTTTTGCAGAAGATTCAATATTCATTAATGCTGTCATAGTAGATTGTCCTAAATATTAAGAGAATCAATTCAATTTTCATGGAACAACCACCATGCCCTCTAAATAGCCGCCTTTCCAATTTGGTTTTTGTAAGATTTTGTAGTTATGTGTATGAAAAACTTGAGGATTGGTAGCAGACAACAATAACCTACGAAGAAGCTGTGATCCATAAAATTCAAATAAGGGCATACATTTTCAATTCTAAGTTTCCTTCTTGTATGTTTAAACATTTCAAAACAGTTCATGAGAGCACATCAATGTAGAAGGGTTCGAACTTGCCTCAACTTTCTTCCTCTGCAGCAGCAGAAGAATACGAAGAATCTAATGAATGGCCATTGTAAGCTACCAACAAGTCTCCAGCATCGTCTCTAAACCTTGTCACATACATTTCCAAGAATTTCTCCTCAGACAGAGTCACCGCACGGACAAAACTTGGCTCCTTCTTTAACAACCTTTTCGACTTGAGAATTTGCATAACTTTATATCGAGGAATCAAACGATCTGCTGGGCTAAAGCACAAACAACAAGGTCTTCTAATCAATGCCTCCTTTTTAAGCTCAGACTTAGAAAGAAATCAATCCCTAACTTTAACTGCTCCTCAGATCTGCTAAGCATCATAGGTTGCTTGTGAAACATTTCCATGAATTCATGCTCTGTAAACCCAAAACTTGTAAATAATTCCAATTTTCTCTCAAATGTTTCTTTGCTTATTCCACTAACCGCGATTAGTCCATGGACAAACATCCTCGAATTAACAGAAAATCCCAAATCCGAAACCCGTGAAACAAGGTCTCTGAGTTTGGATTCATCATGAATGAACAACCTAGGTCTAACCTTCAATAGTGCCGAGAGCTGAGAACCAACAATGCCACAACTTTCAAAGAATGCAATGTTACTTAACAATCTCCTTTCCGGGTTCGATTGAATAAGCCAACTACATCTACATATAAGCTTAATCAAATCTTGATTGTTTTCATTATCATTCACTAATATTTTCCTAAGAATTTGAATGCAAGGAATCAGTGTTTTCTCTAGACTAGAAGTTAAAACATTAGAACGGTTGGAAATGAACTTACCCAGATCGGAACCGACCAGACCCATCTCTTGAAATAAGTCCAACTTCGGTTTAAGATTCTTGTCAAGATTACAGAAGAGAATTCGTAGATTTAAACGGGCTGATGATCGAATATCGGTTTCGGAGAATCCAATACTTCGTAGATAGTGGATCACAGAATGTGGCTTTTCAAGGGATTTGACGTTAGAATAGAGTGCTGAATTTGAGAATGATTGGGCTAGAGTTTTGGGGAATTTTAGGGTTTGGATCAGGTAATTGAAGAGCAAAGTGTTTGGTGGTGTATGAGTTGGGGTTTTGGTGAGAGAAGAGTACCTATATAAATTGGGTTTCATTGCTTTTCTGGGAATTTTCTGTAAAGGTTGCAGTGAATTCAAATTTCTCATTTTGATTCTGGAGAGCAGATACAGGAAAATAGGGTTTAGGTTTTAACGACAACTGGTAAAGTGGTGAGGAACAAAAACGCTGCCGTTTTAACGTATCTCTATTTCCTATTGATTCGGGTTAAAGGGTAAATACACTCATTTCTTAACATATATGCCGCTAGAGAGCGGGTATACATTTTATCTATTTACAATGAAAAATTTTATTTTGTCATTCATTTTATAAAGAAACTCCATCATAAAAGACTTAAATTTGAATATATATATATATATACAATTTTTCTATTTTTAGTTCGTTCGGATATAAAATATATCATGACGAAGAATGTGTTCCATTAGATTTACATACTTTTAACTCAAAATGTATGTACTTGTTAAAACTTCTCTATAATCTATGATTCACATTCTTCGTCCCGATATATTTTATATCAGGACGAACTGACAATAAAAAGACTGTATATATATAGTAAGTCTCTAATGAGGGATCCCTTATTTTAATTTCAATAAGGACCTTGATGAAAATTGATGAAAATACATCGATTTTAATAAATTTTGATCTGAATTTTGTTTTTTAGAAAATGAGTTTATTGCAATCTACTTATGAACAAAATTTGAGAATTTTTCGAATTTAGAACTATTTTTCTTGAATTTTTCTATATTTCGCCTATTTTCCGATGCCTTTATTTTTAACAAAATTTGAATAAATAGTTCTAGTACTTGGAAAATTCTCAAATTTTGTTCATACGTAGATTTCATTGAAATCATCATCTACAAAATAAATTAGATTAAAATTCATTAAAGTTGATGTGTTTTCATTATCGCCCTTACTAAAATTAAAATAAGGGATTGCTTATGTTAGCCTCACTATATATATTTATATATATACACTAAAGACACTTTATTTTCTTCCGATATTATCTTTTTTTTTATTTGGAGTATTATCATTTTGGTCCCTATGTTTTCGCGACTTTAACTTTTTTAACTGACTTTCCATTTTTGAAGACATGTTCCCTATGTTTTCCAAAATCCATCAATTTTATCTCTCAGTTAATCAACCGATAGTCAAATTTAACAGTTATGAGGGTATTTTTGTACTTAAACCAAGAACATACCATGTGTTAACAAAAAAAAAAATTGAAAAGAAAAATATTTATATGATACAAATATATATATATATATATTATTACAAACTATAAACAAAAAAAAAATTAAAAACATTAATAAAAAATAAAAATAAAAACTCTATCGCAATCTTCATCTTCAACATCAACAATCTCCATCTTAATCTTCAATATCATCACAAACAACCAACACAAAACACAAATAGTATAATGCAATTCACTAACATCTATGTAAATTAAGCTGGTGTATTTATTTGATAAATCGTTGTACTCTAAATTGTAATATCCAAATCCCATAAATTCACCCAAACACAATATTGAATCAGGGCCAACCGAGCCCAATTCCAAGCAAGCCCAAGCCCCAAAAGATCCGAAAATCCAAATAATTGGTACCTGGTAAGTTGGGATGGGATTTTTTAGTATAATTAATAATAAAGAGAGGTTGCAAGATTGGTACATGCAACAATTTGGTGATAGGTGGCGACATATCGGCCAGAGGTGGATTTGATTAAAGAAAAGAATAAAAAAAATGGCAGGTGGCAAAGGAGGGTGAAACCGTGAAAGGTGGTAAGGTACGGTGGTAGGGACGGCTCAACAGATTTTGAGACTTTAAGGGAGGAAAAAAAGAGGCTCCGATTATTATATATAATGAAAAAAATTTATAAAATTAATAAAAATTAACATTTTGTGCTATTTGAGATACAAAAATTTTAATTAAACTTTCTTCAACTAATAATTTTTTTAAATAAAAAATAAACTATAGAATCTAATTACTCCAAGTAAATTGCAATTGAAAATTTTTTTCTTCTAATATAATCTATAATAGATAAACAACACAATTAATAATTAGTAACCAAATAAAAATTAGACACTTGATTTATCAGACAATTAGAAAAAATTATAACAGAAACTAAAATTTTAAATTTAAATTTTACATGTTGAAATCTTTTCAGCTTTTCTTAAAGATAAATAGATAATATAAATAATATATTTAAAGAATGATTGTAGAGATTTAACTTGTAAGCCGAAGAACAAAAACTTTTAGTAAAAAAGAGTTATAGTTGCAGTGTTGTACTTGATTGTTGTAGATAAATGGAAATGTTTTTTTTTTTTTTTTTAATATATATAGATAATTTTTAAATGGTAAAAAAATAAATGGGGAGAAGTTTAAGGGTTTTTTTAATAATAAAAATGTTTTTTTAATGGGATAATAAAAATGCTTGAAAAGTGGATCATGTATACTCTTATAATGATTTCCTACGGTTATCTATTTAATAAATAATTTATAATATTATTAATATTATAATATTTTCTAGGTAGTAATAATAACAACAAAAAGAGGCCTTTCAATTTCTTTTGTTGCAGTTATTTAATTTTTTTTTATAATAATATTATTAAAATTTATAATAAATGAGGGCCCTAAAATTTTGCTCTTTTTTGAGGCCCTAAGCTGATGCTTTGGTTTCTTTGCCCAATAGCCGGCACTGTTTGGTGGCAAAAGAAAAAGATAAGATAAGAATTTCACAGGATTCCCTCGTACTCAAGATAGGAGTCGGGACAGATCCTGTCAACTTAGTATCAAAGTATCGATTTTGGATTCAATAGACATTTTCATGCATTTGAATCAAGTTTTGATTTAGTTAAAGATAAAGTTTTATTTTATCATGCATTAGTGGCCTATTTCGCCCAAAACCTGTGAAAGATCTGGGTTAGCAGTAAAAGTTAGTGTAGAATAGATTCATTAGAAAAAGATATAGAAAGTTTGAAGATTTATGTGCAAATTAGTGTACTAATAAGAAATTGAACAGATGAGTGAGCTTTCCAGAAATTTCAACAGCAGTTATTGGAGAGTATGATGATTAATGAGATTTGAGAGACAATAAGATATGAGCAAGAAGCCAAAAATCCAAGAATTGTGTGAATTTCGACTGTCAATTTTGATGAATAAATAATTAAGTAAATATATGTGATAGTATATCATTTGAGTATACAAGTGACTTGATAAATTTTACTTCATTATTATTTTAATTAATTATTTAATTTTAATTTTGCATACTTCTTAAATTTGGTTTGATTTGACGATTTAGGATCAAACCTAAAATAGTTTAATTTTGATATATTTTTTAAATTGTTGTATAACCAAAAAGTTTTATATATTAAAATGAATATAAAACAAATACATTATTTTTTATTTAAAAAAATATTATAATATTTATATAAATAGCTAAACTTATTATTATTATGATAAACAATAATACTGGATTTAACTGAACACCATAAACTTAAAGAATAAAACTAATAAACTTAAAGAATAAAACTAATTCGTTTAAACAGCAACAAATACAGAGGATGATAATAACTTTGAGACAAAGAACAATATAGGAATTTGAAACTTCAAACCCACAGCACACGTGAGAAAGAGATTTAATATAAAATCATATAGAGTGGTGATATTAGCACACCCCCTACCGATCTATATATGCTCCACTTTTTAAAATTTTGATTTAATAAAATAACATTAAATTTTTTTATTAATTATTTTGATTTATTTCCAAAACTATCCAATTTACTTATTTTTCAAACTTAATACACCCCATCTTTGATCTCTGTATACATCTTTCTCTCACCTCCATTAAATGATTTATTTTTCTTCTTATTATTTTATTTTATTTTAAGTTTTTTTTCTTCTTATTTCATGGTGGAAGAGAAAAAAAAATTAACATGGTTGTTTCAATACAACTATAGCTTAATATCATTTAAAGAACGATTATTCCATATACTTGATATCTTTCAAAAACTATTTCATAATATTTTTGTATGTGTGTAAGAAGTAAAATTTAGGGTTTAAGAGTTAAGAAATTAAAAAAAAAAAAAGGTTTAAAAGAATATGGTTTTTTTATTTATTTATTTATTTTATTTTTTATTTTCAAGAAATGTGGGGTTTTAATAGGTTTACTTTGTAGAAGATTTTTTTCCTTAAATTGTATGTCCATTTAAGTAATTTTGATAAAGGAAAAAAAATACTGTATAATTAAAAAAAGTAGGGCATAAATAACACCACTCAATCATATAAAGTTTAAGGTTGTTTGATAAGTGATTTTCACTGCTGTTTTCATTTTGCGTTTTCTGAAAACAAATCCAAGTTCGGTAAGTTTTTAATTTGTTATAGAGAGGAAAAAAAATAGTGTTAAAATTGGGTTTTCTAAAAGAATATTGAAAATCCATGAGTCAAATCACTTAAAAACCAGAAAATCCTTTACCTTTATTTTTATTTAATTCGTGGTTACAAAATTCTAAATTGGTATAATTTTCTTATGTTAACTTATTTT
This sequence comes from Acer negundo, assembly GCA_035582765.1. Taxonomy (NCBI): domain Eukaryota; kingdom Viridiplantae; phylum Streptophyta; class Magnoliopsida; order Sapindales; family Sapindaceae; genus Acer; species Acer negundo. The sequence goes on from CM069235.1 coordinate 13,739,453, forward strand.
CCAATGGAGAAGGTGAAGAAAATAATAAAACATAATCAAGTTAACAACGTTACATGATGCAACAATTTTTTTTTTTTTTTACTGTAATCATGTCTTCTTTGTTACAATTACATCAACTAATATGTGATTGTATATTCTAACATACGATCACAATAATTTAATTGTGTGATCACGTGCAATTTATATGCGATAACATTATATATATTTACGATTACATGTAAACATATGTGATCACATACTATTTTTTAAAATTGTGTGATATCATGTTGCACTCAAGAATGAGCCTATATATATATATATATATATATATATCAAATAGCAGCTTATATATATTTTTTTCAATTGAAATAGGTCCTCGTTTCTTCTTGTATTACTTGAATTATGATATAGGCTTTTGAATGTGTGGGGTGTGAGTGTTGTACCTTTATAAGAAATTACAGTACATTAATGCAAATTGGCACCATAATCCTAAATCCAAAGAAATTAAACAATGGAAACCTCTATTTGTACAGTACATTAATACTGTAAAGTATTTCTTGATTAAATACTTTCACTCTTTTTATTGCATATTTTATGAGTTTTGATAACATGATTGGGTTTGTATTGTGATAGTTTACATGATTAGGATGATTTTTCATATATAGCTAACCCTAGAACATTCTTGTGAAATTGGTTGATAATTAGGTTGATAGATTAATGTTTATTTATCTAGTCAAGCTTTATTGAATGTTCTTATGTATTTAATTAACAATTATATTGTTAGAAATTCTCTACAACTAATTGAGTTCACATGAATGGATATGTTGACAATGTTTGATAGCTAGGATTGTTTTGTGATCGATAACATCTAGCTAAGTTTATATGATTTACATTTAGACATTGTTGATTAGGATTCCTTGATTGCATTTGTTAATTGCATGTTTTTAGTCCTTGCCATGATTATTGACAACTTATGTTGAATTGGCTTTGTTTGTTGACAATTAGGTTGCTAGAATCACTTTGCATCTAATTTTCCTTGTTGAAGGTTTCCACGTAAAAATCAAGTGTTCTTTATTTTTCACACTTTACACTTGATTTATTTTGTTGTGTTTGGGTTTTTATTTGTTAATATTGACTAATCGAAAAATTGGTAATAATCGATTAACAACCTATTCACCCCCCTTTAGGTTGTATTAGACGCACGCATATATATTTTTTCACCACAAACATCCCCGTTAATCAAAAAGATAATCCTGTCCACCCACTTATTCGAAAAATTGAGTTTCAACATCATCTCAGCCACAAATCCCCACTCAACGCGGTTGTATGCTTTAGACATATCTATCTTTAAAGCCACCGACCCCTTTTTTCTGTCCCCAGTCCGCATGCCATGAATACACTCATAACCAATAATCGCATTGTTAGTGATCATCCTACTAGGCACAAAAGCGCTCTGGGCATCAGAAATAACGTCTCCAAGAACCAACCGAAAGCGGTTAGCTAATGTCTTAGCCACAATCTTATAAACCAAATTGCATAAACTAATAGGTTGAAAATCTGAAACCTTCTTAGCATTGGGAACCTTGGGGATTAGAGTAACCAGAGTTCTGTTAACATTGTTAATGGGATCACCAAAAATGAAGCACCGCGGACAAGCTGCAGTGGCACAACCACCCATTACTTCCCAATTCTTCTAATAAAAGAGAGCAGGCATACTGTCAGGACCCAGAGCCGTCGTGGGAAACATATCAAAAAGAGCTTTCTTGACCTCCTCTGCTGAGAAAGGTAAATCCATAAAATCTTTCTTCCTCCTGGAGAGCCTACAAGGACACCTCTCTATTGCTTAGAATACAGTAAACAAGATTGAAATAGACTAGAATAATACTCCACAACCAGACGTTGAATACAACCTTAGAATCACAAAAAACCCCATTGTTATCCATTAGCCCAAAAATTAAGTTCTGTGACTTTTTACTCGAAGCTTTCCAGTGGCAATACTTAGTATTACTATCACCATCCTTTAACCAATCTTGCCTTGACCTTTGTCTCCAGTATTTCTCTTCAACCTCCAGCAAAAGCTCAAGCTGACATTCAACCACTCTAACACTCTCCCAAAAATTTAAGCCCACAGTTCTGGAGACCAACTCCAACTCCTTCTTACATTTAATCTCCTTTTGCAAGGTTTTCCGATAGACCTGGTTCCACCTGTCCAGCTTTTTCGCACACCAATCAACCTTCGAAACCACGCCCTGCATATCACCGTTACCACTAGGACCACCCCAACAATCACATATCAAATTTCGGCATTCTTTATCATCAACCCAGCAAGCCTCGAAATGAAATCTACGACGCTACCAAGATTGATTGGCAACACCAAAATCAACTAACTCAGACACTTAGATTGACGATCCTAGAATTTGGAAAGCGTTGCCACCAATCATAACAACAAACACCCTGGTCCAACCTCTCTTGGACAAGACCAACATTCCTTTTGTTGGACCAGGTAAAATCAGACCCAGAATAACCATATCATCAAGATCACAGAAATCCAAAGCCTCCCTAAAGCTATTCATCAGAGGCCTGGACCGAGGAACACAACCAAACTTCAAGTTTGCTTTGAGGTTTAAAAATAAAAAAAAATAAAAAATAAAAACTATTTTTAGGGATACTTTGGTAATTTATGGATATACACTGAATTTTTTTTTAAGAAGTGGTTATTAACAATCAAAACTTCAAAAGTGGTTATTAACAATCAAAGCTTCAAAAGTGGTTACTAACAAAAGTTTAATGTTTCAAATGGTTACTTTTGATTTCTCTCTTGTATTAATAATAATACAGTCTAATACAATACAGTCTAATACAATCCAATATGGGTGCCAAACGAGCCCAAAATAAATTAGCTAATGCAACATCCATTGTATTAGAACAATTAAAATGTATTAGCTAATACAATACAATGCATAGTACAAAACAAGCCAAACATTGTATTGTATTATTCTAATACATTTTAAACTCCTAATACAATACAATACAATACAACCTACCAAACATGCTGTGTTTGGTGCGCAGGATTAGATTGAACTATTTCATGTGATTTGATTGGATTGGATTGAGATGCGATTGAGATTAGATGAGATTTGATTGAACCGGACTAAATTAATACTATGTTATGTTTGGAGAAACATGAGTTTGGACTAAATTAATATTATGTTTTGTTTGGTGAAATAAGAGATTGAAGTCATTGAACTAAATATAATAATATTTAAAATTGAATAATAAATTATTGAAATATGTATTTAAAGAAAAAATTGTTTTAAATTATATATTATTAAAGTAATAATATCTAAAAATATTTTTAAAATATATATTTATATTATTTTTAAATAAATTTAAATATTTTCCAATTTTATAATTTGTTTATTTAATAAAATAATTGTTTTAAAAAATATATATTTGTGGGATTACGATGGGCCTAACGAATTTAGATTCTCCAATCCCGTTGAGAGAAATTATGATTGAAATAATCTCAGTCCCTAATAACTATGGATGACAATGGATCAGATTGGGTTTGGATACCCCAATATCCATCCCCATATCTGTTTGAGATATATATCTTCATCCCCGCATACATCCTCATTTCTAAGTGAGTGGGCGGATTCAGATAATCTGTTCGAATCCACTAATTAAGATAGAGATATCAATCACTGCTTCATTTATACCCATATCCGATGAAAAAACTTTAAATTTGTATAGTTTACAAGAGAAAAATATAACTAACATATGTAACGGTACATTTTATCATATTTAAAGAGAAACAAATATATCCAATAAAGTTCAAATATAAAAATTAATAATAACTTATATAATTAGAATTAATAATTAATTAATTACATAATATATTTTTATATTTTTAAAATATTAAAATCTATAATGGATCTGGATGAATATCCATAGACAATATCCATCCCTATCCCCGAAAATAAAATAGATATTAAGATGACATCCATCTAGAGATGGCAGTATTCCCCGCAGGGCCGGGGTCCCTTGGGGCTCCACCCCGAACGCGGTAGAGATGAGGGATAATATTTGGGGATGGGGATAATGTCTTGTCCTCGAATGTGAAGCGGGGCAGGGACAGAGGAAGCACTCCCCGCCCCAACATAATATATATATATATATATATATATACATATATATATATATATATATATATATAATATAATATATAATATTCAGATTTTTTAAAATCATTTAACATTAATTTTTTTAACATAAATAGTTTTTTCTTTTAACTAAACTTTACAAGTTTTTTTGTTTATAGAGTCTTTGATTTTAGACTAAATATGAATTAATATTTTTTCTTAGATTTAAGTTGTAATTTTTAAATAGTTATATTATACGAGGAATGGGGCGGGTATGGGGAAGGCCCCTCCAATGGGGAATCCCCGCCCCCCATCTCGCTTCTCTTAATGCAAGGACGGGGACAGGGACGGGGATGGGGATGGGGATGGGGATGGGGATGGGGATGGAAAAGCATTCCCGACCCCTACCCGCCCCGTTGCCATCCCTACATCCATCCATGCTCTATCCCTTGAATAATAGTATCCATCCCTATTTTAAATGGAGCGGATTTTTATGAATATACGTATCTGTGGACAATTTTGTCATCCATACTAATAACTAGTGGTGTCAATATGGGCTGGCCCGGCCCATTTGTGTCATGCCAAAAGAGCCTGTTTTTGAAACGGGCTCGGCCTGGCATGGCACATTAAGTTGACGTGCCGAGCCGGGCCGGCCCGTTTTTAAAAATTAAGGGCCCAGCACGTGCCGTTAGCACGTGCTATGGGCGGGCTGGCGGGCCATGCCTGTTTGGCACATAGACCACAATTTTTTTTTTTTTTTTAATTTAATTCAATTATACAACTTGTATTCTTACAATTTGTATTCTTGTAACTTGTAAGTTATAATTATATTATAATATTGTTTAAACAATTTAAATTATGTAATTTTAATTGTAATTTTTCTATCTTATTTATTATTTTAGTTTAATAAAAAAAATAGAAATGAAAAGATTAAGGATTAATAAAAATAGATGAAATTAAAGCTAAAAGATTAAAGAAAATAAAAATAGATGAAATTATGAAAATATGAAATGAAGAATTATTTATTTATCTCAGAGTCTCAGTGACTCAGTATTAGATATTTATATAATTACATGATTGCCTCATTAAAAGCCTTACTAAAAAAAACCTAGAGGGATAAAAACTTGGTAAAGGAAAAAGAGTGCAATCAACTAAACAAGTTAATATACATGTATAACCTAGATTTGGTTACTGCCAGAACTCTCTTCGACATATAAATTGCTGAAATTTTGAATAAATTATTCTTCTACCGTTTCATTTTGCAACCTCTTTCAAGCACGCTCCCAATCCCGAATGCATGCCAATACCTCTACCATCTCTGGAGTCAAACAAGTTCTTTTTTCTTCAACAATTCTTCCAGTTGTGCTGAATACATGTTCTGATGAAACAGTGGAGACAGGGATAATCAGTACGTCACGTGCTAGGTGTGATAGGACTGGATATTTATAGCTGTAAGTCTTCCACCATACCAACAGTTGAAATCCCTTTTCTCTTTCAAATCTGTCGTCGAATTGAGCTTCAAGGTAGCTTTTCAGTTCGGCGCTAGAAGTTGCGGAAGGTCGTGGAAAAGAAGAACTTGATGAGCTTACTTTTTTTCGCCGTTTTAGAATGCTCCAACTTGTCTGATTTGGGAGTGTGTCTGGTTCTGCTGATGGTTGTGCGTCAACATCGCCATACATGCACTCATAAATACTAAAAACTTTGAACAACTTGGTTCGAATATCAGAAACATTTGCAGAATAATCTATGCTCAAATAATCACCAAGATAATCTAGCAATGTTTCTAAACCAGATAATTTAACTCTAGGATCTATTATAAGACCTAAAGCATAAAGGAAAGGAATTGTAGACCGGTATTTTTCAAACTTGGTTTCCATGGCAACAACTGTAGGGCCTAAAATATCATATTCCCTATAATTGTTTAACAATTCAGCCATTTCCATAATATGATGGATTGCCAAGGAAGATGTGGGGTAATAGACCCCGTAAAGAGTTACAGTGGAATCATAAAAAACCTTTAAAAATTGAACAAAGGTCTTTGCCACATGCCAATCATCTAAGGTCAGTGTTGGACGGCCAACTTTGGACATTTTCATGTTATAAAAACCTGAAATAGGTGTATCATACTCTAAACAATTTAAAAGCATTAAGTAAGTAGAGTTCCACTTTATCGGCATATTTGTTAGGAATCTTCGGGGTCGTAGACCGTAGGTTTTACAGTATCTACCGAATTCAGCCAATCTTGGATTAGAACTACTGATCCAAGCAAGGGCTTCTCTGATGTAATCTATACGATCGCTTACTACTTTCATACCAGACTTTACAACTAAATTGATGATATGACATGCACACCATTGATGGAAGAAATAACCCCTATGCTGCGGGATATTTTTTTTCAAAAAACAACGGAATAGAGCTAGTATTTGCAGATGCATTATCTAATGTAATAGAAATGATGCGATTAGTTATTTCAAAAGTTTCTAAAACAGACTTAATGACATCAAAAATACTTGATACGGTATATACAGATTCCATAGGATGAAAACCAAGAATTTTTTTTTGTAAATTCCAATCAGAGTCTAAATAATGTCTTATGACAGTTAAATAGTCTTGTTTGGAACATGCGCTCAAAATATCGGAAGTTAATGCAATATAGACACTTAGATGATGTAATTCAGCCTTCAACTCATCTCGTTTGGTTTGAAAACATTTTATCAAATCGTTCCTAGTAGTGCCTCTAGAAACAGATTTAAATTGGGGGTTGTATGCAGTTTGAATAAATTCTTTATAAAAAACATTGTCACCGAAATTAATAGGTTGATCAGTACATGCAATGTAACTTGCCATGGACTATCTAGCAACTACGGGGCCGTAACGCCATGTTGTAACGGACCCGTCTGGGTGCCGTTGTAGTTGTGTCTGGGTTGTAGTGTCTACCTGTCCGTGTGCATGCATGCGTTTCTCCATATGCCTTCGCAAATGATGGGTCCCCCCCAGAAGTCACATAGTGCTTAGGACAAAACTTACATTGAGTTATGTCCATGACTTTACCGTCTGGCATAGTCTTTGGTACTATGTCAAAACACTGCCATACGTTTGATGTGTGCTTTTTAGGTTTGGGAGCACGTGATGTCGGTGTTGCGCCGGAAGCAAAAGGTCCCGCTGTCGTTTCCTTCGGCCCGGAAAGGTCAAAATAATCGTTCTCCATGTTAAGACCGTCCAAAAATTGAGGATGATTATGATCCATTTCCTACAATACAAATATTAACTCATTAGTCATTAGTAATTAAAAAATAAAAACTAAGCATTTAATCATAAATACACTAAGCATACATATATATTTAAATTCATTACTACGAATAAAAATATTTCATTACTAGTCATTTAATCATAAATATACTAAGCATACATATATTTAAATTCATTACTAATCATTTAACCATAAATATAAGCATAAAAATATTTAAATTTATTACTAATCATTTAATCATAAATATACTAAGCAAGTAAGTATACATATATTTAAATTCATTACTAATCATTTAATCATAATTCATAAATAAACTAAGCGTACATATATTTAAATTCATTACTAAGCATAAAAATATTTAAATTCATTACTAGTCATTTAATCATAAATATACTAAGCATACATATATTTAAATTCATTAATAATCATTTAATCATAAATATAAGCATAAAAATATTTAAATTCATTACTAATCATTTAATCATAATTCATAAATACACCAAGCATATATATATTTAAATTCATTACTAAACATAAAAATATTTAAATTAATTACAAATCAATTAATCATAAATATCATAAAAATATTACTAAATATAAAATCATCAATTTACTAACTAAACAAAATATACTAAGATAACTAAGCATAAATTAAAATATACAAATATTAAAATTAATTACTAGACATAAATTCATAAAATCATAAATTTACTAAAATCTAAGATTGTAATTTCTAAGATTAAAATATTAAATATTAAAACTTATAACAATTATTACAAATATTAACTCATATATACATGATATATAAAAGAATAAATATCAAAATTAATAACTAAGTATAAATATGTTAAGTATAAATATAAAATTTAAAAACTAAAACATAAAATAAATTAATAAAATTTAAAGAAAAAACATACATTTCAGCTTTGGTGGAGAGATTAAAGAATAATTTTAGTAATATAGAATATAGTATTAGAAATTTAGAATAGCAGTGTAGAGATTAGAGAATAGAGAGAGAGAGAGAGAGAGAGAGAGAGAGAGAGAGAGAGAGTAAGAATGAGAGAGTGTAGGAAAATATGAATGAGTAGGAGTATTTATAGAAAATTTTAAAATATGGGTAAAAATATAAAATAGAAGAAATGAGGGGTTAAATTGTAATTTATTATTATTTTTTTTAAATGTTACTATTCCTGACGTCAGCTTACGTCGTCAGCAATGATAACATTTAAGAAAAAAAAACAATAAAAAATTAGCCAAACGGCCAAAACAATGGTAAAATTAAATAAATAAATAAATAAATAAAAATTATTGGCTCGGCTTGGCGGGCCTAGCCTGCCGATCCGAAGGGCCGGATCAGGCCGGCCCGACAGGTCAGGTCTCTTTGATCCGGCCCAGGCCATTATAGGGGTCGTGCCTGGCCTGACCCCTATAACAAGCAGGCCGTGCCAAGAACGGCTCTCATTTCGGGAGGGGCCGGACGTGCCAAGCCCTTCAGGCCGGCATATTTTGACACTACTAATAACCAAATGAAAATTGAATAACAAATTAGTATTTGTTGTATCTTTGGTACATGTGATTGTTTAATAATAATAAAAACTTAAAAAACAAATAAATCAAACAAAAAATATATATATATATATTCTAACAATAATGAAAATACGAGTTTAGCTACAATACATGATGGTTACAAAAGATGACTTTTCTAATTTTATTTGTTTTTATTTTTAATTTTTTTTAATTCATCTTATTTTAACGATTGAATTGAAATATAAAGGATATTAAGTCACCCGGTATCGTTAATGTTTCTGTGTATTTTTAGTGTTATTTTGATGGGATTAATTGACACGGGTTGGATGATAAAATCCTAATCTCATGTGCTTGCGAAACGCGGGTCTAGGATTAAAATACTCCAATCCTAACCTATGGTCATATAGTCCCGTCCAACGAACAGAGCCATAGAGACAATATTTGCTTAGAAGAATTGGAAAATTTTAAACCAATGAGGTGCAACATCATTGAAATTTAAAAGCAGAATATTTGGTACAACTATTCTCTCTCATTTGTTTAGGTTATCATCAAATGAAAGAGAAGTAGCCAACGTAAATAAACCCAGTAAAAATAAAAAATTAAAAAAATCCCTTGCTATGCCACGAATTTTTGCAGAAGATTCAATTTTCATTAATGCTGTCATATTAGATTGTCCTAAATATTAAGAGAATCAATTCAATTTTCATGGAACAACCACCATGCCCTCTAAAATACAAGACAGCCTCACAACAAGTGCAAGCAAAATACACGTATCTCCACTTCAAGTCATGACATGAGCATGAGAAAAATAGATTGCCAACAACGATAGGGTTCAAAATTATGAGAAAAATAGAAACAAATAAACTGCATAATGTTAAAAGTTTCATAGATGATATTAAATAGAAAATTTCATAACAGCAACGGTTTCATCACAACCAGATAATAGTTATCAGAAATTTAAAGATAACATCCATATATGTTCGCCATGATGTAAGTTATTTAAAAGAGCCATATGATTTTCCTAGACAGTTTCCAACTCCTGTAAGGTACTCACTGGTAGCTTAAGACTTCTATCTCAAAATCCAGGACTGAGTTAGGTTGAATTCCCCATGCTGGAAATCCACCGGCACCATAAGCATAATCTGGGGAGCACTGCAAATTCAATAAAGAGGGTCAGCAGAATTTAAAGAAGACAGAATGAATTTATTCCAACTGATCACCTTTACAGCTAAATTGCATCAAGACACAAAGTAAATTAACTGCCAATGAGGATAGTCAAAATGTTATTAGAACCATCTTGCAAGTGAAAAACTTAGAAAAGAAAGAAGAAAATTATATTGAAAAGTTGTAAGTTACTACCAATGATAGAAAAAGAAAAATGGGAACACTTTTATAGCAAGATCCTAGTAGATTCCTATGTAATTGAGAGCCAAATTTTATTTCTGGAAAGTACCATATGCTGTCTAACAGCTTGCATAATATTGTATAGCATTGTTATAAAAATATTTACACTATGGGAAATATTTGCTTAAGGTCTATCTACATATATATTTATCCGGTGATTGGGTCAAGGGTATCCTGCCTATGGCAAAGCTATGGTACTCACAACACAAAAAATAATAAAAAATAAATAATAAATAAAATTCTACAAAATAGGATTAAAGACAAAACTACATAGGTTGCACAAATAAGTCGGCTTTGATTCAATTTCAAATAGCTGACAAATTGTAATGAAAATGAGTTCCAAATCTATATGAAAATTTCAAAGCCAAGGCTTAAGTACAGTCATCTCAAATAATAAGAACACGGAACATTCATTTTCTGGGATTTTGCCAAAAACTGAAAAAATCATCAACTATGCATTACTTCCAAGCTCATAGAAACATCCCCATAAACATTTCAATTTCACATTATAATCACCAATAATCCATTTGATGTATAATAAAGCATCATGTTTGACACCATAAAAGTAGAATAGAAGCCAATTGAAAGTAGAGAATAGAATAGTACCCGCAAACGAGCAGTCTCTCCCAACTGCATTCCCATCACACCTTCATCCCATCCTACAGATAAATCAAACAATTTTAGAGATGATTACTATGTTAGAGCTCGAGACAAAATAAAGAATAACCAATATTTGAGTTGTGTGGGTGTGGAGGATTTTCTAGGGGATGTGCGGTCTAAAATTCGTGACAGAAAAACTTAAAATAATGAAATAATGAGGATGCACATATGGGGTGAGAATGGGCTAGCTTTGAAGGTAAGATATCTTATTAGTGTACAGCAATAGGTCATGGGTTCAAAGATGAACAGAAATGGTTGGATGAGATCAAGGGTGAATTGGTAGCTGAAAACTTAAAGAAGAACAACAAAATCGATAACTTTTCAATTCTTCTAACTCTCTGAATAATATGTTGAAATTAGATATTGCTGTGTAAATATTTTGATGACAAGAGAGAGAAGTCTCAATTTTGTGGTGCTATTTAAAATAGCCTATTTCAGGACAAAACCTGTCTGTTTTATATTATTTGTTGATGAAATTCATTATACCAAATCATGGGCCTAAAAAAAGTTAGGAGTTAGGCCAAAAAGATAACCATAATGTTACCTTTTATGACAGAGCCTTTGCCAATTTGGAATGTAAAAGGCTGCTGTCCAGGATCCTTAGTGCTGAAATAAAAGAAAACAAAATAAGAACAAAAACAAAAAAAAAAAAAAAAAACAAAGATTTAGGATACTAGCCTAGATGAATTTCAAACCATTACCCAACAACAAATATAGTAAAACAATAGCACAATCCTCACCTCCAGAACTTCTGAGAGAGATCACCATTTTTTCCTGCATCAGTTAAGAATATTAACTATTCAAGTTTCAAAAGAATCAAAAAATCATTTTCCTTCTTAAAACAATAACCGGGCTGCAGAATGGGGATCCAAACCCAGGACCAGAGACACCTCCTTGGCAAGGAGGTCCATGTGAGGCTATAATATCAATGCAATTGGCCTTGAACAATCATTTGATGTGTTAAAATCACACGCCAACTCCAAAAAAAAAAAAATGCACCAAATAACTTCAATTCAATTTTGCCAAAGAATTGCTGAAGCCCACGATACAGTATTCTCTATCTTTAAGTTATACTTGAGACTGAACTTGATAGATTCAAACATTGATGATTATCAAATCAATCAATACAAAACACCATATCCATATATAAAAACAAACAAACACGAATATTCAACTGATGCAAAGATAATATCTACTCTAAATTTGAAGATCTGACCTAATATTCACACGGAAAGAAACCCAATAAAAACAGTTAAATGGGTATCACATAAATCAATACAAATCCCCAAATTAAACCCAAAAAAATAGATAAATAGAATTAACTATCAACACATTGGGTTGAAATTTCCAGAATATCAGAATCTTTTACTTTACAGTTAACAACATTTTCTCGGAAACCAAACAGGAAAATAGCTGCAATAGAACTAACCGTAACCGGTGCAGTGGACGGTCACCTTCTGACCGGCAACGGGCTTGGGACCGTTTCCGGGTGTCAAAATTTGCTTCTCTATTCCCATTTCTTTTCTTCTTCTGTCCCGAGGGTTTCTGGTTTGCTGTCGCTCTGGTTTTTTTTTATTTTTATAAGCGTTATACAAACCCTTTATGTTTTTAAATAATAATAATAATAATAAACCTTTTTTTTTTTTTTTTTTTTTTCTATGAAAAGTGGTGGATACGGTTTTACGATCCAAGGTAAAGCCGAACTAACCGAACATAAAATATGTGTTCGAGTCGAGTCATGTTGCCCAATTAAGATGAGTCAATTCAATTAAAAAATTGTATACGCGAGTCATATACAATTTTGGTTTGAAAAAAACTTAGCCGAATAAATCAAGTAAACACGTTGAGTTGTGTTATCTTAGTTGAATAAATCGAGTAAACTTAACTGAATTTTGGATTATGACATTTTGGAAAAAATTGGCTGAAACATGACACTGTGCGATTGACCCGTGCATTGGGAGCTGAAAAACGCTCAAAGTCACAGCTCTAATGACTGCGCGGGTATGGACCCGCGCATCATCCGCACATCACCCATACACCGGGAGATGGAAAACAAACCCAAAGGCACTGCGTGGGTCAGTGTGCGGTTGACCCGTGCACCGGGATCTAGAAAACGACCCGAGTGCACTACGCTAGAAAAAAGCACACTATCGTGCAAGCACAGACGATTCTGATACAACAATGGGAACCGAATTTCAAAACTCAATACCACACTTAGATCTAACAATAAGGTACATGAGTGGGAAGTGAAAAACACACACATATGAGAATTTGAAACACAAATGCAAGAGAATAAATTATGTATGAAAAGTGTGTGTGTGCAACTAGTCTCTTCAAGAGTTGAGTATTAGTGATATACCTTTGAAGTGCTCTTGAGCTTGAGGATGCACAGTGAAGGCCTAATCTACCTTTACACATTTAAACCCCAAATGTGGTTTGTCAATGAAATAAGTCAATCAAAATATGAGGAAGTTACAATCTTCCCCTTTGGTTATTTCATGACAAAACCACCACTCACAATTGATTCTCACAAATAACAAAAGATAAAGGTCAACAAAAAGTTATTCTTCATTACAAAGAGATACCTAAAGTCTAGATCTTCAAGTCTTCGATCTCTTGTAGAATAAGCAACCCTACAAAACAAGATAGCTACACTTTCCAAGACAAGTGTATGTGAGGTGATCAAGTGAAAAATAAATATAAGCACTTGCATTAAAGAAAACAAGCAACATGATGAAGAGCAATGTAATGCGCCCCCTAAATGGGTTACTCCCCCTCAACAAGCAATTCTCCCCAACATACAATAAACTATTAAAACTCCCCTATCTTTTCTACACACACTACTCTCTCTGTTTGTCATGAGATAGGCAAAAGAGTATCCCTAACCTAGTCGCTTTTAGCAAAGAGAGATAGTAGCACAAAAGACATTTGCATAATCATATGCAAGAACTTTATACAACTTAATTAATTGGGAGAGAAGCAAGGAGATTTATTTTAAAAAGAATTTGTGAAAATTGTTGCTTTTGATGCAAGACATATAACATCAAAGTTCAAGCAATGATATTTGGTAAAGCAAACATCTAAAGAGTTTCCAAAGGAATTCAAACCAATTTGTACCATTTTGTCACATGCAACAAGATATAGTTTCATAAGATTTGTAAGACAAAGCAACTATATCAAAGCTTAAAGGCAAATTACGACATGGATACAAAAATCCTATTCGGTTTTTCTAGATGAATTATTCGTATGATAATAGTCTTGCTAAACCATTAAGAAGAGAGACAAGGTTAAATTGGATGAGACATCCTAATTGATTGAATGGATACAAGATCCTTATTGAGTTTAGTCTTGTCAATTGTATTCACACACATTTGCATTCAAGTTTAAGCAATTTAAAAGATACCATGCATATCAATTTAAGCATGTCAAAATCAAGTTCTCATGTAATGGAGATAAATTATGGGTCATTCAAGTGTACCTCCCAATCAATTCTCCTAGTCCAAAATGCATTATTGAAAATTAAAGTGACATTGATTACAAATAAAGCAATTGTTCACATATATTGAATGAAAATACCATATATGTATATATGTGCAACCAAGATACTCAAGCAATTAATGAAGAAGCATAAAGTTTAACAAATTTTTGCATGTGACAAGAATGCAAGTTTGCTCTCTTTGCTTGAACTCCCCTCATAGGGTCAATTTCCAAATAAAATCAATGAAGGGTATGAGCACCTATAGACCTACCAACTCCATTGGACCTAGTTGTATCATGTTAGCATAATAGCATGTGGGTTCATCTTTTCTAATCCACCTAGGTGACACATTTCCATTCCTGGTGGTCATAGTTAGCATGTTACTAGATTTCCTAGGATTATTGACTCTAGATTTCCTAAGCCCATGCATATTAGCTCTTCTAAGCCTATTTTTTTCCATCATGCTCTCAACCCTACATTTCTTAATATACCTAAAGCAATTTGGCCTTATATGCCCATCAACACCACAATAATGACAAGTAGGTATAAAATGAGGAGTCATACCATATCCTTGTGAGGTCATTAGAGACTTGTCATGCATTTGATGTTGAACCAGTTCTCTCCTTCTTTGTTGTTGAACCGGGTTGGGTTGCTTCCTTTGTTGAACCAAGTTGGCATGCCTTCTTGGTTGGTTAAACCCTGGTTAAAGAAAGCTTGGATGTGGAGCTCTAGGATGTTGAGGTTGAGTTTCACTCTTTGTTGGCATCTTCACTTAGCCACTATTGGACGACCCTTCAAGTTCATTCTTCCTCCTAGGATGTTGTGGAGGTAAAGCTTCCTTGATACCATTTCCCTTGGCAACCACAGTCTTGTCATTTGGCATATTGCTAATGCTCAATATGTGGTCAAGCTTTTTTGGTCCCAAAGTCAATTTAGCAAAAGTATTTCTTGCCTCTTCAAGCTTTTTCTCTTACCTAAATTCATTCGCTTTGACAAATGTCACTTCCTCATCCAAATGAGGCACTTTAGTTCTAAGCCAGAGATTATCTTTATTTAACCTCACTATCTCCTCTTTCTTATCCTTCAAGCATTTTTGGAGATAATGAATAAACTCTTGATAGTTTATCATACTAACATTAGAGTTTTTGGAGCATGTAATTTCTTGATCAAAGCTTCTTCCGTTTGTGTTATCATTGCTCATATCTTTAAGGCTAGCTTCTTTCAATCTTGCACCTCTTTGGTCTCTGTTGTTCAAATCACCCTTTTTGAATTCTTCAAGTGATAAACACTTGGTGATAGCTTGAGTTTCTTCGTGGTAGGAGACCGAAAAGGCAAAGTAGTTCTTCTCACAATCACTCAAGCTTAAGGAACTTTCTTCAACAACTTCCACTTTGTTGTTCCTCTTGTGACCTTTCTTGAAGAGTCATTATTATCTTTAGTGTCATCACTGTCACTCGAAGTGGCAGCCATTGCCTTTCCTTTCTTTTTGTCCTTCAAGTTACAACATTCCAGTGAGATGTGCCCGATTCCCCCACATTCGTAGCACTGAATACCTTTCCTTGAAGGCTTGTCTTGGCTATCTTCACTGTTCTTGAATCTGATCTTCTTCTTGAAGTTATTGCCACTTAAGTTAAAACCTTTCTTCTCAAGCTTTAAAAATTTCTTGAATCTCCTCATGGTGAGAGCTATCTTCTCATCGGAGTCACTATATCTCTCCTCATCCTTGTTAGTCCTCAAGGCAATTCCTTTTTGCTTTTTGGGTTGAGAAGTTAGCTTCGTCGCCTTATAGGCCAACAACTTCTAATAACCTCACTTGGCTTCATTTTCTTATGCTCGTTATTTTCCTCTATAGTAGTCACATTTGATTCAAACCTTTTGGGAAGAGATCTCATGATCTTTTGCTTGATCCTCATGTCAGAGTATAGATCCCCAAGTTGATGGCTTTGGTTGACAATGTCGATCAACTTGATTTGGAAGTCATTGAAGCACTCATTTTCTTCCATTTTGATGGTCTCGAACTTGACTTGCAACATTTGAATTTTAGAGTCTTTGACCGTGTCTGTCCCCTCATGTGTCGTCTTAAGAATCTTTCATGCTTCATGGGCGTTCTTAGTAATTTGGATGAGCTTGTATTGGTTGTTATCCATGGCACAAAAAATGGCGTGCATTGCCTTGTTGTTCCACTTTGAGGCTTTGGAATTTTGAGCACTCCATTTCGACTTCTGATTGGAAACAATGCTTCCATCTTTAAGAGTCTTAGTGGGTAGAGTATACCCATCTTCAGTTATCATTGAAAATATATGAATTAAGTGCCTAAATAAACCTAGGGGGTGGGAATAGGTTTTAACCAAATTAATCGCCAACTATTTCAGTTAATCAATATTAATCTCAAACATCCCTAATATCTAACACAAATCATTATGTAAAGTAAATGCGGAAAGTAATAGCAATGACACAATGATTTGTTTTACGTGAGAAAACCCAAAAAGGGTAAAAACTCATAGGCATAATTGTCAATCAAACCCTCAAATCCACTATTTGTAAATACGATTACAATCTAGGTTGACCACATCACACTTATATGATTACTAATCCGTCTTTGCTGCCCGCGAGCTTTTAATAGTGATTCTAGGCTTTTACTTGTAAACTACCCAAGGTAAATAAATACAAGACTTAACTCTCAAGAGAAGAGAAATGTAATCTAATATGAATATGAACAATATTCAAATTGCATAAATGCAAGGTCAAACATTTAAGCTTATCTAGTCATGGATGAGTATGTCAAACACTCATAGATATCATGTTGATATATGACATGCATACAACTTAGCTATATAAGCAAGTAAAACCCTAGATGCAATAGCTATCACAAACAAAACTCAACACACAACACACAAATCTCTATATATAGATAAAAATTTAATCTTGATACAAATCAAGTCATAAAGTAGATATCTTGTAAAGCAAGAACATAAAAATAGATAAAGATGATGTTTTACTTACAAATCATGTATGTTTAAAGAAAACCCATGAAAAAAGACACCTAGATAATGCTAGATGATGTTTGACACAAGGATGGATGATGGGTATTTGTGTTTTGGTTGATAAAAATCAAGTTTTGATGACTTTTCTTTGAAGACACTTTTTAGCTTTCAAAAGTTGTAATTTTTGCTCTAAAAAATGAAGTGGGGAGAAAAAGACACACACACACACACACATATATATATATATATATATATCAACCCTAAATGAAGCTACGACATTTTTGAAAAAACTATTCGAATTCCGTCATGTGCGCTTGTGTATGCTCTGGTCATCAGGCGTACAACTAATGCAGAACCTCTGCTCGAAATGAATTGGTGTGTGTGCGCATGCAGACCAGCGCATGACCAGTGGCAATCCTCTACCCGAGATGCGCTAGTCGAGCAGCGCTCGTCCAACGCAATGTGCGAATTGAATAGTGTTCATCCAGTGCAATGTGCGGGTTAGGGAACCAGCGCATGACATAGAAAAATTAAAATTGTGCAAGTGAGAAGAGTGAATTGAATACACACAAAAAACAATGAACACATATGCATGCAAGAGAAGTGTGTGTGTGTGTGTGTGTGTGTGTGTGTGTGTGTGTGTGTGTGTGTGTGTGTGTGCGCAACTAAATCTCTTCAAATAAGAGACAAGAAAAGTAAACTACCTTTCTTGAAGTACTTAAAGTTCACAATGAGGTCTAATAGCATTTGAGAAGAATTCTTCAATCCTAAGCTACCCTAACAATTTTAAACCCCATTTTGATTTTGTCAATGAAATAAGCTAATCAAAAAGTGAGGCATTTACAATCATCAAGACCTTGTCATCCATCTTCCTCTCCTATGAGGAGTAATTGTCACTATGGAGCAATGGAGGTCTTATGCTAGAAGCTCCCTATCTACTCATCTCAAAACCACTCATGGTGTTTGGGTAAAATGAATGCAACTTCAAAATGCACACGAATGCAACTATCAAAATGCACACAAATGCAAGACACACAAAATAGCAAGGATCTTCTATGTAAGTTTAGGAACCTGCTTTGATACCAATTGAAAATATGTAAACGTTTTTAATACAACCTAGAGAGAGGGGGGGGGGGGGGGTGTGGTCTGAATGGGTTGTTAATCCAATTAGTTACCAATTTTTCAGATTAGTCAATATTACAAAAATTAACTAAATACAATCAAATACAATCAATATAATTAAAATGCGGGAAACAATAAATAACACGATGATTGATTTATGTGAAAAACCCTCCAACTAGGAAAAACTCACGGGCTATCCATCTAGCCATACATAGTCCTCAAATCCACTTTATGTAATTATGTTTACAACATAGGTTGACCTCTAGTCATACCATTCTCGGTCACTAACCCACCACTACTACATTGCAGGCCTTTTATAGTGATTTTAGACCAATTGCTTATGCACTAAACCACTTAGCCACAAGATTTAACTCTCAATGAAGAGATAAACAACTTATGTGAAGATATTAAGATATTCTAAATGCAATTAATGCTAGGAAATACTAAATGCTTATCTAGAGATTAAATGATGGCAATAAAAGCAATCATAAATATCAAAGTCTATATGAATGCTCATAAAGGTCTAACTAGATATAGATATAATAATCTAAAATCTAGTCATCAAACAAAAGTCAACCAGCAAGAGTTGTTACAAAATATGGCAAGGATAATAAATGCAATCAATGAGTCCTATTCAATAATGTCTAAATGCAAGACAGAGAGATTTAGCTAGAGGGCAATAATGTCCTAAATGTAAGCTATCAGCAAATAACACAACCTAACCAACAAACAAAGACTCAAACATGTAATAAACAACATTAAGTAAAGAGTCATGCATTTAATCACAAACTAAATGTTAAACCTAGGCAAACATGAACAAAAGATTTACAAGAAGTTCTAAAGCATGTTCAAATTACCTAGAGAAACAAAGAATACCTATGCTTGGATGATACTTGGATTATGCTAGATGCTTATAGGATTATGTTTGGTTGAGTAAATGTGGGTTCTTGGGAGTTTCTCTCTCTTAGGGAACACTTTATCTTTCAAAAATGTGATTTTGAACTCTAAAAAACGTATAAGATAGAAGACAACATATATATTAGAGCCCTCAGAAAAACTACAACGTTTTGGAAAAAATAGGCTGAAATATGACACTATGTGGATCCGGTGTGTGGTTAACCCGCGCACTGGGAGCTAAAAAACACCTAAAGTCACATCTCTGGTGATTGCGCGGGTATGGACCCGCGCATCACCCACACACCTGAAGTTGGAAAACAAACCCAAGTGCATTGTGCGGATCCATGCACGGTTGACCTGCACACCGGGATTTGGAAAATGACCTGAGTGCAGTGCGCGGGTCCTTACCCGCGCACTGGGACCATCTCCGGTGGTCACTCATTAAGTTAGAAAGAAATACACCATTGTCCAAGCGCGGACAATTTGGATATAACAATGGGAACCGAATTTCAAAACTCAATACCACACTTAAATCTAACAACAAGGTGCACGTGTAGGAAGTGAAAAACACACACATATGAGAATATAAAACATAAATGCAAGAGAATAAATCATGCATGAAAAGTGTGTATGTGCAACTAGTCTCTTCAAGAGTTGAGCACAAGTGATATACATTTGAAGTGCTCTTGAGCTTGATGATGCACAGTGAATGCCTAATCTACCCTTACACATTTAAACCCCAAATGTGGTTTGTCAACGAAATAAACCAATCAAAATATGATGAACTTACAGATTTTATCTTATAATTGTCATGAGTAGCTAAATCCCCTACTAAGGGGTTGATGTGATTCATTTGTGGATGTTCGACATTTGTATATGAACTCTCTCTTTTATATAAATCTATCAAGTATGTTTCATTATTTAGTTTAATTGTTTTCAAAGATTAATTTGTCTTGGATTGAACAACACTCTCTTTGTAAATTGATTTAGAAATTATTTGAGTGGATTAACTAGGTATACACTCTACTAGGATTCCTAAAGACTCAATTGAATGAAAGGATTGTGTAAGAGTAAACTCCTCAAGTAAAATCCGGACTTTATAATCTCAATTTTTATCTAATCTCAAATGGGTGGTCAATTCTATACACTCTAGGTTAGTTATATTATAAAGAGATTAGTCCCTTGTTTGATAGACATGCATTCATGGAAAATCCCAAGTGAGTGGTCAATACTTTACACTCTAGATTGATCACTTATGAGGGATAATCTCAATTGAGTGGCTACTATACGCTATAGATTGGTTATTATATATAAGGGATAAATAATCAATACTATACACTCTATGTTGATTACATAAGATTAATGTACATTCATGAGAGTTCTTGATTTGCCCATTATTCACTTGTTGGATCCATCAACTCTCTAGTCTTCATTATCATACATTCACACCATTTGCATTTAAACTAACTTAGTTCATTTTTAGTCAATTAGATTAATTGTAGTTGCATCTTTAGTTTTTAATCTCAAAAGCTAATCATCATCATTTTACTTTTAAGCTTAACTAGTATTATAGTATTAGTTTAGTCATTGTTATCCTACAATCCCTGTGGACGATACCTCACTTGCCATTATACTTGTTCTTTTGAAAGCACTGTGAACAAATTTGAAGTCTTTTATAAATTCTTTTGACAAGCTATTTCAACACCAAAACGGTACTTGTCAAAGAGAAGGTGACAAGATAGGGGAGCTGGTGGAGTTGGTGGAAATCTGCAAATTCGATTGGACATTAGACAGTGCGGGTAGTTTCTCGCATTTCCAAGTCGCACTGGCTTCTAACTTGAAGAGCTGGCAACTTGGTACGATTTAGATCCCACACAAGGGCATTCCCCACAATTCTCTGATCTTTAGTGTAGTTTTTAGCCTGAACTCTTCTTCTTGCGTTCTCCTTTGATGTTAAGTGTGGCTTCTTTACTGCAGCTTACTGTTTGCACTAGCTTTTCTCGCACTTTTCCTTGATCTTCATTCTCCATTCTCCATTCATTGGGCATCTAAGGCATCATTAAGCATAGGTCTTTTCTACATCTTCACTTGGTAGGTAAGAACAAACATCCAAACTCAATTATTGTTCTTTTTAGTGCCAAAACTCCATCTTTATTGCATAATCTTTGAAGTTATGGAGATTGTAAAGGGTTAGCTAATAAAAAGGATTGTTGGGTATTTATATTCACATATAGTTAAGCATTTCGTTTTAATCTAGCATAAATTTGTATTGATCATTCATACAAGTTCACTTAGGCATTTACTCTCTTCATTGAGTTCGAGTCTTATGGCCACAAGTGGTGGTTGCATAAGTAAGTGTTAAGAGTCATTGTAAAAAGCCTACAAGTAGATACGTTTAAGTTACGATCCTTGAGAAGAGTGACTAGATTGTTAACTTAGGATATAATTAAACTCTCATATAGTAAATTTCTATGACTAAGTGGCTAACAAGGCTAGTTCTGTGGGTTTTTCCCAGTTATAGGGTTTCCCACATAAATATCAAGTGTTGTTTATTTTCTGCATTTATTACTCAAATTTATTGTTGGTTGTGTTAATTTTGACAAATAGAAATTTCGTAACCTGATCGATTAACAACCCATCCAACCCCCACCTAGGTTGTTTAGACACATTTTCATATAGTTATCTTTTGATTGTAAAAAGCTCTTGGTTTTTATAAGTAACTTCTTGTTATGAGCTTCAATTCTTCCAAGTTTAGGAATCCTCCCAAAAAGAATTCTTATGAATCAAGGAATAAGATTTCTTTCATAACTTGGATTTCCTCTTTTGATGATTGAGTTCTATATATATGTTTAGGAAGTTTTCTATACATCTATTGGTCTTCTAGAATTATTATGATTTAGTTTGGAAAGTTTCTAAACAATTATGGACCAAATTAGAGTGTCTTTTTTGCAACAAAAAAAAAACACATTACCATAGTCCGAAGTGCTCCGTAGGCCAATCGCGATCCAAACCGTAGAAATTCTCTAGAATTGACCACTATCCAGGTTGATATGCATGCACCGCGGTATAGGCTGCAATTGACTTTTTCAACTCTGACCTTCTTCTATTATAGCAGCCATAACTTCCTCTAGAAAACTTTGATTTATGAACAGTAAAGTTTACCGGAAACTAGACATTTGAGGTTTTCCAAATATATGTGGATATAGTCTTTACAAGTTGGACGTTTTACACAAACCTTTACAATCTCAACCATTTTTGCCTCCAAACTCTCCAATTAAGCTCAAACACCTTATTTATGAATTACCTATAAAATGCTCACAAAACACATTAAACAACTAATTTCACTCGAGAACAAAACATAAAAAATAGAAAATATGGGATTAAAACAAGTATAGAAATGGACCGATCAATCATGCGCAAAACATAAATAAAAGTGATGCACTAACGCTAAAACCATGTTAAAGTAACTATTTGCAACTAAATTAATGAACAAATGAAAGAGATTTTGATCGGAACGAGTTATACACCTTTTGAGGTCCACATTTCCTATCGTTTGTTCTTATTTTCAAGTATTTTTGTGAATATAATATGTTTTGTGAGCCTTGTACAGGTTCATTTTGTATTAGGGAAGTCATCGCGCGACAACAGGGTGTTTCCAGGCCGAAACGCATCTTGGAGGGTACAACAGAGATTTCACAGTACGCCTGGTCGAAGCGTACCACGTTACGTACCGTGTATTAGAAAAGTTGAACTTCTGCCAAGTAACGTAATACGTTTCCTTAAAGCGTACTACGAGACTTACTAGAGATGCGACATTGAGCAAAAGGCATTTCGTAGTATGTTTCGGTAAAGCATACTATAAGACGTACCGCAAGATGCATCAGAGTTGCGATTTTCAACCAAATTTTAAGGGGTATTCATGTCTCTTCATCCCTATTTTTGTACCTTAACTTCCCCTACTATAAATATCCCATATTCTCTCTCTTCTAATCAGAATCCCTAACATCCCACATTCCATCTCTCTCCTCTCCTATGCCCAACTCTTTTCTCTTCCATTTTCTTCCAATTTTTTCATCTTCTTCACATAATAAAGAGAACCCAAGCTCCCATGGAGGTTTTTCCTCCATGGGAGCTCCCCATATATCTCCACAACATCATTTCACACTTCCTCCATCTATTTTAGAACCGATTTCAAGGAAATAAGAGTGGTTTTAGGACCAAATCTGAGCTAGGAAGCTATGAAGCATCTTTGGATGATTATCTTCAAGAGTTTGCTCTTTGAAATTTCGTTTGATGTGTAACCCCGATTTAGGGAATATTGTAAACCTCCACATGTGCTATATATATATGTATTTTGTTCATAAATTCATTTAGGTTTGGTTTTGCTCTTTGATTTATGTATGTTTAATCTATTATTGTGAAATTCATGCTTGTGGAGGTTAGAAATTGACATGTATGCATTATTGGGATTAGAAGTGGAGTAATTTAAAGTAGGAGTAGAGTAATTTAGATTCCCATGATTGTTTGTATGTTAATGGATGACCAAAATACCATTTATTGAATGATTTGAGTGTTAGAGATTTTATCCCCAAAGAATAGAAAATGCTAGTTTATGCATTTAATTGCTAAATTGGTTTTGGTTCACATCCTTGTACTTAATAGGTCTTTTTAAGACACATTTGCTCATCCTTGGCTAAAATGGGTGATGAATTGATTTAAGGAAAATTCCCAAGTCAAGAGGAGAACCCTTAATTCATTTGAATTTTCATAATGTTTAACAATTTGCATTTATGCACATTATTGTTTGATAAACTTGTTTCCCATGTTTAGCCATTCTAGGGAGATTGATAAAACCGATTTCATATCTAGAGTAAAGACCATTGGAATCCTCTTGTGCTTGTGTTGTTATAAGGGTATTTCATTGCTTAATGCTTTCACTCGGTTAGTCCCCTTGTGGATGATATTTAGGTTGTGTGTTTTATATGGCATGGTTCGCATTAACATGCCCAATATGATATCCTCTATATTTGACCAGGAAGTTGAGAAATCACTAAACTGGCATGTAGAACTCGTGTGTGTGTCCCACGGTTCTTAATGAATCCAAGCATTTATGCATGTATATAATTTCTATGTCGCTTAAGAGAGGATAGAGATTAATTAAAGGGACACAAGCATATAACATTCGTGTTGTATGAGTATCTCGTTTTCTTAATGCTTTCACTTGGTTGTCATCCTATATTTGGTTAGTCTCGTGGATGAATTATTGACTGTAATATGGCCCACGTGGTTGCGCATTACATGCCCAACAAAATAACCAATGTATTTGACTGGAAAGTTGAGAGATCGCTAGACCCGCATACATGGCTCTTATTTGTGTCCCACGGTACTTAATGAATCCATACGTATGTGTGGATGTGATTTCTAAGACTTGAGAGAAATTAGAGATCAGTTGATGGGACACAAGTCTATTATATACTTGCACATTGAGGGACTAAGTGAGTCTAGTCCGTAATTAGAATTATTGCTATGGTTGAGTCATTTCCCTAGTGTAACCACATTTCATGCATCTCTCCATTCCACCATATCCATGTATATTATAGCACTTAATTAATTTATTTATATTATTATTTACACATTTCCGCACCCACAACACACGAGTCCACTTGGCGTTTTGTAATAATAGCTAGAACTGGTAACGGTCAGCGGATTCCACCTTCTTGCAAAACGATACCCTCACTTGTCGCTGTGCTAGTCTCTATGACTCGCGCGCTAGCGAGGCCGAATTTAATTATTCATCTTTTGACTGACACTGCAACAAAATGTTGTCAAATTGGCGACGCTGCCGAGGAAATGGCTTATTCATTAATAGTTACTAGTTTTAGCTTAGTTTTTGTAAATATCTTAGATTAATTGCTTTTTAATGCTTTTCAGATTAGATTGTCATGTTAAAAATAAACATCTCTTTTACTCATGTTTTTCATTGTGTGGCCAATAATGTTTAAGCTAGGTTTAGGGGTGTAAGTCAAGTTATTTTTATTATTTTTGTTTAAAGCATATGCATTTGATTTTCTTTGAGTTGTTTTGTGCAAGGAAAGAAAATTTCAGATCGGATGGACCACACAACTCAAGAGAGTTTCGCGGAGGCTTAGTTGGTTCAAATAACCACTTGTGAGGGCTTGCACTTCAAGGGTATAATGCTTTGCTTATTTTTGTGATTTTTATTTATGTTTAGATCTAAGAGTGGATATTTGGTGTGCTTAGATCTTAAGATTTTTAGGGTATTTTTTTAGAAAATTTTCAAATCTCTGCACAAAATCGTTCACAAAATCGTTCATTTTTGAAAATTTTGGAATTTAGAGTCCATATTTATTGAGTTGCTTTTCTTTGTGTACTGGTAGAGACATGCATTGTATGCTTTTAGCTTTGTGCATCACTTAAATTTGTGTGTACAGTGCCAATATTTTGATGTTGAGGTGGATGAGACCTCTATGTTTGTTTAGCCTAGGAAAATAGTGGAGACTACCCTAGTAAGGTTTCGAGCCTAATAACGTCAATTCAGAGGGTATATTTTGTTTCTACTTTTTAAACACTCTTCAATTTTGTTATTAATTGTAATCTTATTGTACATACATTTTGCATTGATTGCCATAGAACTAAAATAATGTGAGCTGCTTGTTGAGATTTGTATTCCCTTATTAGATGGATTTTTTAGAAATGATTTTGGGCTTAAGTCTGTGTGTGTAACTACTAAAATAGCATAAACACTCTCATACCCCTATATTCATTGCAAATTGAAACCAAACACTACACCCCCAACCATTCCCTAGTTATTGATCATGTTAAGGTGTATAGTTTAATAGAAGTTATGTATTATAAAGCTCAAAATTTTGTAAAAGCGTGTACTTAGACAATGTATGTAACTGTGCTAGGACAAAACTTACAAAAAGAAAAAGAATAAGAAAGAAAAAAAAAAAGAAAAAAAGAAAAAAAATAGAACAAGTGTATAAAACACTTAAGCCTTTAGTTCTTCAATTGTAAAGTTACTCTTAAATATAAGTACAAATGTTGCACAATTGTGCAATATAAAGTTTATAACCTAGACATTTGTATTGTAATGTAAATAAGGCTAATTTTGTGTAAATTGTAATGTGTATACACACCTTGATATGGTTAGCAGCTTTATCCTATCCACTCCTACAATGTATTCCATTCCATACACCACTACATATCACCTTGGGCCCAATACAAGTGAGGAAAAGCCCATTTGATCTCTTAGGAAGTCTATATTGGGAATGCGAGTCGATGTATGTTCTTTCCACGTTCATGGCATTTTAATTCCTTCCATGAGATCTACCACTAGAAATTGTGCTTCATTTTAAATATTCATATGTGATATATTAGATTCCCGTACATAAACTCATTCGCATATGTTTGATAGAGAGTGATCGCCTACGATATGAGTGAAAAAATTAGACTGAAATCCAGGGAGGATTAGAGTCGAGGCGAATTTCATCTTAGGCAATTCGAGCGTAGTTGTTTTGTAAACTGAAAACATCATAACTATTAGCATACTTGGATTGCGTGATGCATTGTTATTAATTGGTATATTTGAGATATCAGCATGCTTATAGTCTTCATTTGGTATGTATGGATTGCATTTCAGCTCATATTTACAAAGTATACGTTTGTGGGTATCGTAGCTGTAAACCCTTAGGAGACTATAACTCCTCCTCTAGGGATCGCCTAATGGTTTAAAGGCTTGTGGCACATGCTAAGTGCCATCGTGTTTCCTACGAAAGTGAATTAGCCTAGTTTTTTTATTTTACTTTCACGTATTGTTTGTTTATTTGTTTGTTTATTTTGTTTTGCTCGAGGATGAGCAAAAGGTAGGTTTGGGGGTATTAATCGAAACGATTTATACACCTTTTGAGATCCCTATTTCCTATCGTTTGTTCTCATTTTCGAACGTTTTTGTGAATATAATATGTTTAATGAGCCTAGTGCAGGTTCATTTTGTATTAAGGAAGTCATCGTGTGGCAACGAGGTGTTTACGGGCCAAAATACATCTTGGAGGGCAAAACAGAGATTTCGCAGTACACCTCATCGAAGCATACCAGGTTACGTACCGAGTATTAGAAAAGTTGAACTTCTGCCAAGTAATGCGGTACGTTTCGTTAAAGCGTACTATGAGATATACCGCGAGATGCACCAGAGATGCGACATTGAGCAAAAGGCATTTCGTAGTACGTTTCATTAAAACGTATTACTAGACGTACCACAAGATGCATAGAGATGCAATTTTTAGCCAAATTTTGAGGGGTATTCATGTCTTTTCACCCCTATTTTTGTACCATAACTTTGCCTACTATAAATATCCCCTATTCTCTCTCTTCTAATCAGAATCCCTAACATCCCACATTCCATCTCTCTCATCTCCCAGACCCAACTCTTCTCTCTTCCATTTTCTTCCAATTTTTTCATCTTCTTCACATAATAAGGAGAACCCAAGCTCCCAAGGAGGTTTTTCCTCCATGGGAGCTCCCCATATATCTCCACAACATCATTTCACACTTTCTACATCCATTTTAGAACCGATTTCAAGGAAATAAGAGTGATTTTAGGACCAAATCTGAGCTAGGAAGCTATGGAGCATCTTTGGATGATTATCTTCAAGGGTTTGCTCTTATGTACTATTTTCTTTGTAATTTTCGTTTCTTTGACGTGTAACCCTGATTTGGGGAATATTGTAAACCTCCGCATGTGCTATATATATATATACATATATATATGTATGTATTTTGTTCATAAATTCATTTGGGTTTGGGTTTGGTTTTGCTCTTTGATTTATGTATGTTTAATCTCTTATTTTGAAATTCATGCTTGTGGAGGTTAGAAATTGAAATGTATGCATAATTGAGATTAGGAGTAGAGTAATTTAATGTAGGAGTAGAGTAATTTAGCTTCCCATGATTGTTTGTATGTTAATGGATGACCAAAATACCATTTATTGAATGATTTGAGTGTTAGAGATTTTATCCCCAAAGAGTAGAAAAGGCTAGTTTATACATTTAGCTGCTAAATTGGTTTTGGTTCACATATTTGTAGTTAATAGGTCTTTTAAAGACACATTTGTTCATCATTGGCCGGAATGGGTGATGAATTGATTTAGAAAAAATTCTCAAGTCAAGAGGAGAACCCTATATTCATTTGAATGTTCTTAATATTTAACAATTTGCATTGATGCACATTATTGTTTGGTAAACTTGTTTCCCATGTTTTGTCATCCTAGGGAGATTGATAAAAACCGAATCCATATCTAGAGTAAGGACCTCTGAAATCCTCTTGTGTTTGTATAATTATAGGGGTATTTCATTGCTTAATGATTTCACTAGGTTAGTCACTTTGTGGATGATATTTAGGTTGTGTGTTATATATCGTGTGGTTCGCATTAACATGTCTAGCGTGATATCCTCTACATTTGATTAGGAAGTTGAGAGATCACTAGACTAGCATGTAGAGCTCACGGTCCTTAATGAATCTAAGCATTTATGTATGAATGTAATCTCTATGTCGCTCGAGAAAGGATAGAGATTAATTAAAGGTACATGAGTATATAACATTTGTGTTGTATGGGTATCTCGTATTCTTAATGATTTCACTTGGTTGTTATCCCGTATTTGGTTATCCTCGTGGATGAATTGTTGGCTGTAGCATGGCCCATGCGGTTGCGCATTACATGTCCAACGAAATAACCAATGTATTTGACCGAAAAGTTGAGAGATTACTAAGCCGGCATATATGGCTCTTATTTTTGTCACACGGTACTTAATGAATCCATACGTATGTATGGATGTGATTTCTAAGACTCGAGAGAGATTAGAGATCAGTTAAGAGGACACGAGTTTATTATATACTTGCACATTGAAGGACTAAGTGAGTCTAGTCTGTAATTAGAAGGATTGCTATGGTTGAGTCATTTCCCTAGTGTAACCACATTACATGTGTCTTTCTATTCCACCCTATCCATGTATATATTATAGTACTTCATTTATTTATTTATATTATTATTTACACATTTTCGCACCTACAACACATAAGTCCGTTTGGCATGTTATAATAATAGCTAGAACTGGTAACGGTCGGCGGATTCTATCTCCCTATAGAATGATACCATCACTTGCCGCTGTGCTAGTCTCTATGACTCGCACGCTAGTGAGGTCGAACTTAATTGTTTATCTTTTAACTGACATTGCAACGATGTATCGTCATATTTACACATCTTAAACCGATTTAAAGCAAATCAAATCAGTTTTTCTTCAAAAACTTATCAATTTTTCAACACAAATCCGAGATCAAAGCTTCATCTAGTTGGTCGATTTTTAGGAACAATAATGTGGTTCTTATATTGTTTTCTAAATCTTTCTCAGGTGTTCTTTGGGTTTGATGAGGATGAAGGAAGAAGGAAGAGAGAAGACTGCAGAAAAAAAAAATTTGACATTGGGGGTATTTTTGTAATTTTAGGTATACAATGAATTTTTTTTTCAAAAAATATGGTTATTAATAATTAAACTTTCGTATATGGTCAAAAATGAATTTATCATGTTATTTGTGGTCACTTTCGGCAATTCTCACTAATCGAAAAGTCAAACTATTTGAATTTTGACTTGCGATAAAATTCTTGAAACGTGTGGGATGTACTAGAGGATTTGCCAGAAACGCATGTCTTTTTTGGTTTTATATAATTTATTTGATATTATCAATCGAAGTTTCCCTGAGAAAATATGAAAAATATTTTATGTGGCGGTTGTTCTAAACGATTTTTGTTTGGTACCGACTACCAACTTAACAAATATTGCACGTGTTTGGACTATCTCCAATGCATATGTTAAATGTGGCACATAAAAAATAAAAAAAATAAAAGTAAAATGTTATATTTGGCATATCAATTTAGCATTGTGTTTCAATACACAATTTTATTTAAAATACTATTTTTATTATTTTATTAATTAAAATTATAAAAGTAAACACTTACTATTAATGTATTCATTATTTCTTTTAATGCTCCAATACAAAGTTCCATTAATACATTCATTATGTCATTTAAAATATATATAATGGTATTTTTATAATTAAAAAACGTGCATTTATTGCTGTGCCAAATTTGGCACATGCTATATTGTATGCTAAATTTGGCACACAATATAGCATATGCCAAATTTGGCACATCATTTGAAGCATTAGAGAATGGTTTTTGCACCCTGTACCAAATTTTAGCATTGACACAATAATTTGGCACAACATTGGAGACACTCTTACAAGTTATGATTTAGTGATTTACAAACACCGATATCTATGATTCAATTAGAGCTCAAATAATCAAAATTCCCATATTTATTTCTTTATTTATGTTTTTGTTATTTTTCGAAAACATCCACTTCAACTTGATACGATGATATCATTTATTTCATATATATATATATATATAGTTCTTTTATACGAGATCCTTTATTTTAATTTTTATAAGGACTTTGATGAAATCACATCCATTTTAGGAATTTTGATTTGAATTTTTTTTCGGGATAATTTCACTAAAGTCCTTACTTTTTGGTGAATATCACATATTCAAACATTTTTATTATATTAGCAACATAAGTCCCTTGTTTTTAAAAAAATATATCACTTTAGACCATTTGACCAAAATACTAAAGGCCAGCTTTAACTATATATATAAAAGTACAATTTTACCCTTGTCAAAATTATTTATTGAGTTTCAAAAATAAATAAACAACAAAAATTAATTTTCTAAAAAAAAAGAAAAAATAATAATTTTAAAAAAAACTAATCGATTATGAAAAATATAATTTTAAAATAAATAATAAATTGAAAGTATTTAAAAAAATATAAAGAAATTTTTTTTTTTTTTTAAGTAAATGAATCTCCACTGTTGGATTTGGATCAATCCAATGGTGGAGATCCATTTACATTTTTTAAACAATAAAAAAAAAATTTGGAATACTTTTTATATATTTTTTAAATTAATGAAAATTCTTTAAATCTATTATTTATTTTAATTTTATATTTTCCATAATCCATTAGTTTTCTTTTTCTTTTCTTTTTTTAAATTATTTGTTTTCTTTTTTTAGAAAATATTTTTGTTGCTGTTTATTTAGTTTTATAAACCATTTTAATATTATTTATTTTTGAAACTCAATAAATCATTTTGACAAGGGTAAAATTGTATTTTTATATATATAGTTAGAGTTGACTATTAATATTTTGGTCAAATGGACTAAAGTGATGTATTTTGAAAAAAAAAAAAGGGACTTAAGTTGCTAATATAACAAAGACATTTAAATATGTGACATTTCACTAAAAAAAATAAATGATATGTTTAATGAAATTTACCTATGAATAAAATTTGAGAACTTTTTAAGCACTACAACTATTTTTCTTGAATTTTCGGATATTTCGCTCATTTTTCGATGCCTTCATATTTAACAGAATTAGGATAAATAGTTGAAGTGCTTAAAAAATTCTTATATTTTATTGATAGGTAGATTTCATTGAACTTATTAGCCACAAAAAAAATTCAGATTAAAATTCATAGAAATTGACGTGATTTTATTAAGGTCTTTACCGAAATTATATATATATATATATATATATATATTCACAAGGGATCCCTTATTTTAATTTCGATAAGAATTTTGATAAAATAACATCAATTTTTATGAATTTTGATCTGAATATTTTTTGGACGATAATTTCAATGAAATGTACATTTAAATAAAATTTGAAAAATTTTCAAGTATTAAAACTATTTATCCTAATTTTGTTAAATATGAAGACATAGGAAAAATTGACAAAATATAGGAAAATTTATGGAAAATAGTTATGATTCTTGAAAAATTCGCAAATTTTATTCATAGGTCGATTTCAATGAACTTATCATCAAAAAAAAAAAAAAAATCAAATTTTATAAAAATCGATATAATTTCATAAATTAAAATAAGAAATCTCTCATGAAGACTCTCTGATATCCGTAATGATATTATTAATAATTGGGATTTAGGTGCATGCCGGAAGATTTTCTCTGTCTCTCTTTCTTGTGATTCATGATAAATGTGAGGGATCATGGTGTAATTGCTCTACAAAATAGTCAACTTCTTCACTTTTTAGATTATATATAAATATATAACCGATTTTTCATTTTCTTATATTTTTACAAGAAACAGAGTGTCAGTCACTGTAAACACAATTTCTCACAGAGAGAAAATCAATGGCTCACATCAAAGCTAAGAGAAGCGTTCTGCTACTATGCGGCGATTACATGGAAGACTCTGAGGTCTTCTTCTATTTTATTCAAGTTTCAAGTTTGTTTGTTTTTTTTTTAAATTTTTTATCTATCTATTTAAAATTACTCGGTGTGTTTGGTTGCAGGCGATGGTTCCTTTTCAAGCCTTACTCTCTTACGGAGTCGCCGTCGACGCCGTCTGTCCTGGCAAGAATGCCGGCGATGTCTGCCGGACCGCCGTTCACGAAGGTTCTGTTCATCAGGTCTTTCTCTCTCTGTCTGTTTTATTAATTTACGTATACTTATATATTTTCGTTAAGTTTTGTGAAAATTTGTGCACGGGAAATTGATAATGAGTGTAGTTACTATATTGATTTTTGTTTAGAAAAGCTAGCCAAGTGTTTTTGTTTGCTTATTTGTTGAATTTCACTTAAGAGTGTCCTTATTGATTGCTGGTGAGAAAAGTTTATAGTGAATTCGACTTCGTTTTTTTCGATGTTGTTGGCTAATTCAATGATTTGGTTTCTAAAAATCAACAATCTGTTGGTTTGGGTTTTGGATATGGAATTTACTGTGTTTATTGCATTCTCTACGATGCCTTTGGCCGACTAAAAAGTAATTCTGACAGGGAATTTACCACATTTTCGCGTTTTGATTGATGCATTTTTGTTTTTTGAATATTGTATTAGTCAGTTGCCTTCTTGAGAGTGTTATGTATTTGATTTATTTTTACTGGTGGCAGACATATTCAGAGTCCCGTGGTCACAATTTCTCACTCAATGCCACGTTTGATGAAATTGAGGCCGGGAATTATGATGGGTTGGTCATACCAGGAGGACGGGCTCCAGAATATCTTGCTATGAATGAATCGGTTTTGGACTTGGTGAG
Source organism: Acer negundo (assembly GCA_035582765.1). Classification (NCBI taxonomy): domain Eukaryota; kingdom Viridiplantae; phylum Streptophyta; class Magnoliopsida; order Sapindales; family Sapindaceae; genus Acer; species Acer negundo. Next base: position 13,773,079 of record CM069235.1, read on the forward strand.
AAAGTTTTCCAACTCTGGGAAGCCAATTGCTTCTGTTTGCCATGGTCAATTGATATTGGCAGCCGCAGACTCCGTTAAAGATCGAAAGTGCACAGCATACCCACCTGTGGGACCGGTGCTCATTGCTGCTGGTGCTCATTGGATAGAACCAGAAACCATGTCAGCTTGTGTTGTTGACGGCAATATTATTACTGGAGCTACCTATGAGGGGCATCCCGAGTTCATTCGACTCTTTGTGAAAGCACTAGGTGGCACCGTAACTGGTTCTGGTAAAAGGATTCTGTTTCTCTGTGGGGTAAGTTTGTATTTTGTTGTATGAATAAAGTTAGAAACAACAGTTAAAAGAATCATTAGAGCGTGTTTATAAGATAGTAAGAAAAAGCTTACTTAGATGTCCATTTTGTATCTCTTCTCAGATGAAGATGGTTCATTGTGATTCGTGGAGATGATTGATTTAAGGAGCCGTAATTTTCTTGATAATCACCAGATTTATAACTTTGTGGACATTAGTGTTTACTAATTAAATTGTGAAGTATCCTGGACATTGATTTACATTGACCTAAACATGTACAAACTCTGGGGCAACAGCATAAATATGACTGAGTTTGTTTTCCTTCTTTTCTCTATGCTATTATTATTTAACTTGTGTAAACGTAGGTTTCTCTCCCTCTAAATGTATTTGTAAGTTACTACTTAATGGTATTTGTTGCTTCAAGTACTTGTTTCAGTGAATTAAGAGAGTTGGTTCTTGAAGAACCCCGAGATGGTCAATGATCAATAAAGGTTTATTTTAATCTGATGCTCAACTTGTAACAAATTGTAAGATGAAGAAATTCCTATATACAGTCTATGTTCAATTAATCATTTAAAAGATTTTGTTTAATTAAAATTTTTAAATCATTCTTGATGAAAGCACTTTTCTCTTATTGTTATTGTGAATAATTACTTCTTTTGGTCAATATTCCAGGATTACATGGAAGATTACGAGGTTACCGTTCCTTTTCAGTCCCTTCAGGCACTAGAGTGCCATGTTGATGCAGTTTGCCCCAATAAAAAGGCCGGTGACACCTGTCCAACTGCTATCCATGATTTTGAAGGTGACCAAACTTACAGTGAGAAGCCTGGTCATAATTTCACCCTGACAGCTAACTTTGAAGATATAGATGCCTCAAGTTATGATGCTCTTGTCATCCCTGGAGGCCGAGCACCAGAATATTTGGCACTAAATCCAAAAGTGCTTGCATTAGTGAAGGAATTCATGGAGTCCAGGAAGCCAGTTGCATCAATTTGCCATGGACAGCAGATTTTATCTGCAGCTGGTGTTCTCAAGGTGTGTTGTTTAATCATTATATATTAAGCTTTATTTGGTTCTAGGAAAATAAGTCATAAAAAGGAGGAGAAGGCTTTAGGACGTAATGTTACCAAAACATAGGACAGAATTAGGGCGAATAAAAGGGGGAAAGAAGACATGAGAGTAGAGAGAAGGAAACCGTTAATTTGGAGTTACGGGAAAAGAAAGCACAAATTATTCTAATTCAATTTTGATTGCTTTTTCTTTTATTCACCAAATGACCTCCTCATTACATTCTTAGCTTTTCTTTTGTGGAGTAAAAGACTTGGAAAAAAAAAAGTAACTCATCCAATGATCCAATAAAAAAATATGATAGATTCTACAAAATTCTGAAGATGCTAAATCTAACATTTGAGTTAATATTTGTGATTTCTATATTATATTTGAGAATACCGATAGGTCTTGAAAATTTCTATAGATACCAAATCTAATACGTAGAAAACTTCATTTAAAACAACCACCGGGAGTAACATGGTAATGCACATTCATGATATTGTTAGCTTCATGAACTTTGTTAATGAAATAACTTTAATAGAGCATTATGATTTCATTTTCTATATCAAAAAGTCAAAAACAGGTGCTTTCAAGAGCAGCATTTTAAAATTTGTGTAATAGACTGTTTTGCCTCTAGAATATTGGGATCTTCTTCTTTTATGAAACTACTAGTCTACCGTTATAATGTTTGCTTCATGAACTTTGGCAATGAAATAACTTGAATTGAGCTTTAGAATTTAATTTTTTTATCAGAAACAGTTGCTTTCAACCTTTTGAGAGGACAGATAGGCTATAGCTGTAAGGTTGGTCTAAGATGATGATATAACTATATAAGTCAAAAGAAGAAATTTCGAAGAAACATAAGGACCAGAATGATAATTTCCATAACATGAAAATAAAAGACAAATAATTAATCTAGGAAAATGGAGATTGTCCGGGTGGTCGAGATTGACAATTTGCATTTTCCCCCGACTCAGGATCTCTTCACTTTGTTTCAGCAATGAGTGAGATGCTGAACAACTCAATTCCAATCATGACTTAATAATCTTTTCATTTGCCTCTTTAAACAATAATGTAAAGACAAAACACATTATTTGTCAAGACCACCTTTGAATGGCTACTCGTCCAATTTCATATTACGGGCAGGTTCAGTCTGAGCTTGAAATTATAATTATATTTTTGAGTAATGGATTCTAGCAAGATCCGGCATCTCAAATTTGGTCTTAGTGTGTTCATTTGTCCTTCCCTCTCCAATAAGTGCTTTGGTGTGAAAGAGTAATGTGATCCAAATGTTAGGAGACAGACAAAAGGGTCATGGCTAGACCGCTAGCTGTTTGATTACAATGGTGAGAATAAATTATTCTCTATGTAGCTTATTGAAATTTTGGCCCGGGGCACCAAAATGTAGATGAAGTGTTCATGTTGCTAAACAGCTAACAGTACTCAATAGCCTCAAGTTAAGGTCTAGTTTAATTTTGTTGTATTGTGTCGATTTCAATTTATGAAATTGTTATTAGAAAATGGAGAATTGGTAAAATATTTTGGAAAGATGATAAGATGGCTCATTCAATGTTGTCTTGCATGCCTAATCTGGATCATGCTATTCATTCATGATGTTATATGTTCATCATATCGGTTCTTTCCATTGTTCATCTTGTCATGATCATCGAACATTGCTGTGTCACAGGGAAAGAAATGTACAGCGTACCCGGCTGTGAAGCTCAATGTGGTCTTGTCGGGAGGTACCTGGTTGGAACCTGATCCGATAGATCGTTGCTTCACTGACGGAAATCTGGTAACTGGAGCTGCTTGGCCAGGGCACCCGGAGTTCATCTCTCAATTCATGGCATTGCTAGGCGTCAAGGTTCAGTTTTAGTTGATCTTCGCTAATCACCATGTTATTTAAATCATCTGTGTACAATAAATAAGAACATAAAAGTCGATGCCACTTAATCGATGAGTCGCTGAGAGGAGTATGGATATTTTGGTTTTTGTTGTATTGTGTGCAACTTCATGTGTTATTTTGCTAGTGATTTTTTGGTTGAGTTGTGTTTGCGAGGATAAAAGAAAGAATCAGATTTTACTTAGTTAGACTAATATATATATATATATATAATCAGATTGATCTAGAACATTGATTTTCTGACAAGTGCAGGTTTGTTTGTCACAGATTTGTGAACTATATTCACTATCTGTTGAGGATTCATGATCTAAGTCTCCATGGGCTAATATTCTATTATCAAAAATGGGTTATGTTTCTCCACTATTAGTGTCAGTGTCATAAAGGGTTTGAATAAGTCTTTCTTTAGCTTCTTCACTAATTTTTAGGGTTATAATTTTATTTCTAAGTTTTCTCATTTCAGGGCAATTTTTGACAAAATGACCTTCTTTTCCACATTTAAAACATCATTTCTTATTTTTATTGGCAAAATGACCTTCTTTTCCACATTTAAAACATCCTTTCTTATTTTTAGTGGGTTTCCTAAATCTATTGTTGTTAAAACGTTTGAAGGGTTTGCGGGTTTCTGATTGGAGAGTTTTCTTTTTATGAGGTTTTGTTTTCCTATCCTGATATTTCCTTCTATTTTGGTTAGGAAGTTTATCAAAACCAAATTGTTCACACCAAGAACCTAGTTCCTTTCTATTGGTGAGTTTTTGTTTCTTAAACTGGCTTTTAAATCTAATATCAGTACATAATTGCATGGCAACAATGTTAATTGTTGTTATGATTTCACCATAGGTGTTGAGATCAATTTGGGACCAATCTGGACTAGCCATTTGTTCCCTCATTTTATCTCTCACCTTATCAGCAAATAATGAAGGTAATCCAGATATAAATTTTTCTTTTCAATAAGAATTTGCATTGTCAGTTCTTTGTAGAACTCTAGTAAGGAAAATATCCTTATACCACTTAAAATCACTAAGTTTTTTACACTTAAGATTTTGCAACTTGGAGTATTTTTTGTCCTGGAATCTGTTAGGATTTCCAATAAAATGAAGGATTATGGTGTGACATAAAACATCTATACCATCAGGTTGCGATGTTATGGTGGTATAGGATGTGGTTGCAGGTGTAGGTGTAGTCGAGGTTTCGGAAGCATCCGTAGGAATTCTAGTGGGAGTTCTGAATAATGGTGTATCAGTAACTACTTCTTTGGTGTGGGCAATAATGTTAGCTCTGGCCGTGGGTGATAAGGTGTAACTCCACTATCCTAAGAGTTGCCCTTCAAAACCAGATGCAATGGAATTAACAGCATCGCTATGGGTCATGTTTTGTTTCTTGATATAAATATATCCTATGGTATACATTTGTCTAATAACAGTCATAATTTGATATTCTGACAAACCGTCAATGTTAAGTTGGTAGCAAGCATTGCCAGTGTAAGCCCTATATGGCACAGATTCTTCATATTGAATATCTGGAGGTGTAGGCCTAGGATAATAGGGTTTTGTGTCATTGTTGTATTTGTGGTAAACATGGCTATCTACTTTAGAGGTAGTTAGTTTTTGAATCATATTTTCTAGATCCGATACTTCGATGTCAGATTGTGAAGTTGGAGAAATGTAGCCATCCAGGGTTCGTACTTCTGGTTTGAGAATTTTGTCTAGTCTTTCTTGTAGCATTTTCACAAGTTCTGAATCAGTGGTAAAACTGTCAAAACATTTTTCTATTCCTGTGGTGTCTGGGAACAGGATTGTTCCTGGTTCATACTCAGCAATTTTGGCCTTCATTTTATAGTCTCTTGAGGAATGATTGTCAGGGATTGATGGTATTGTCTGGATAATAGGTATTTGAGATTGGTTGTTTTCTATTCTGTCTTACTGTTCTCCTATGGTTGTTAGATATTTGTTGGTGAAATTGTTTTGTTTCATAATCATGTTTCTACTTTTGTTATATATTATCTTGTCTATACTATCCTATTTGCTTGTTCTACGTTTTGAGTCACTATCCCAGACCTCCAGAAAGAAATCCAAAACATTAAAAGAGAAATCAAAGACTTAAGAATTTTGACCTAAAAATTACAACAACAATTAGAATCTCAAAAGATCAAAAAAAAAAAAAAAAAAAAAAAACTGAACCTAGCTTTAAAAGCTCTAGTGATTCTGAATCTGCTAGTACTAGTAAAACCCATCCTCCAATAAAAGAACTTGCTAGTATCCTCTGCAATAAGGAAATGGAACCTATTGCAGCTCTAGTCAATATCACCAAAACTTTCAAAATACAAAAATGGTATTGCGACATAGACATTAGAATATCTTCCGACTACAATCTTAGAGTCAATGCTTTTATTGACTCAAGAGCTGACCAAAACTGTATCAAAGAAGAATTAGTTCCCACAAAATATTTGGAAACAACCACAGAATCTTTATACGGAGCCAATAAACAAAAACTAGACATTAGTTACAAATTGACCAATGCTAGAGTCTGCAATTCAGGAGTTTGTTATAACTCTAGTTTCCTTATGGTCAAGACATTATCTCAGAATGTCATTCTATGTCTACCCTTCCTTTATCTTATTACCCCTTTCACCACTACAGATGAAGGACTAGAAACTGAGTTTTTAGGAAGAAAGATTTTGTTCCCTTTTACTTTTCCTGCTCTTGAAAGGGAATTAAACTTCCTAAAGAAAACCAGTATAGGAAAAGACAACTCCATCTTTCTAGAACAACAGATAAAAAATCTCACCCTAAAAGAGAATCATTTATCTTTCCTAAATGATGACCTTAGGTTTGAGAGACAAAAGAACTATATCAAGAAACCCGAGACACAGAAAAGAATTAGTGAATTTAAAATTAACCTGGAAAAGGAAGTTTGTTCCTCCTTTCCTAATGCCTTCTGGGTAATGCCTTCTGGGACAGAAAGAAACATATAGTTAGCTTACCTTATAACAAAGATTTTTCAGAAAAAGGTATACCAACTAAAGCTAGACCTATCCAAATGACCTCTGAACTTCTTGAATATTGCAAGAAGGAGATTCAGGACTTATTACAAAAATGACTTATTAGACCTTCCAAATCACCTTGGAGTTGTCCTGCTTTCTATGTTAGAAAAAACGCCGAAATAAAAAGAGGAGTTCCTAGACTTGTCATAAATTACAAGTCTTTAAACGAAGCTCTCCAATGGATTAGGTACCCAATACCTAATAAAGCAGACTTATTAAAAAGACTTTATGATGCAAAAATATTTTTCAAGTTGGATATGAAATCAGGATTCTGGCAAATCCAGATTGCTGAAAAAGATCGTTATAAAACTGCTTTCACTGTCCCTTTTGGACAATATGAATGGAATGTTATGCCATTTGGATTGAAAAATGCTCCTAGTGAATTTTAATGCATTATGATTGAAATCTTCAATCCTTATACTGAATTTTCCATTGTTTATATTGATGACGTGCTAATCTATTCTGATAATATTGACCAACATTGGAAACATTTAGATATATTTTTAAAAACTGTTAAAACCCAAGGATTAGTAGTCTCAGCCCCAAAAATTGTCTTATTCCAGACTGAGATTAGATTTTTAAGTCACAATATCAGAAAAGGTACCATCATACCCATACAAAGAAGCCTAGAATTTGCTAGCAAATTTCTTGATGAAATCAAAGACAAAACATAGCTTCAAAGATTCTTAGGTTGCTTGAATTATGTGGCTAATTTCTATAAAGAGTTAAGAATCGTTTGCAAACCATTATTTCAAAGACTTAGAAAAAACCAATTACCTTGGACAGATCATCATACACAAGCTGTTAAAACAGTCAAAGAACATGTCCAGAGACTTCCTTGCCTATCCATTTGCCACCCTAGTGCTCCAAAAATAGTTGAAACGGATGCGTCTGAATTAGGATTTGGGGGAATCCTCAAACAGACCATTAATGAAAAAGAATATCTTGTCAGATATGTTTCTGGATCTTGGAATGACACTCAACAAAAATATTCTACTGTTAAGAAAGAAATTTGAGCAATCGTGTTAACTATACAAAAATTACAAGATGATTTGATAAATCAAAAATTTGTTTTGAAAGTAGATTGCCAATCTACAAAATTCATTTTGAAAAAAGATGTCAAAAATCTTGCTTCAAAACAGATATTTGCCAGATGGCAAGCCTTATTATCTGCATTCGATTTTACTATTGAACATATTAAAAGATTCGAAAATAGCTTATCAGATTTCTTGACCAGGGAATTTTTATAGGGAAAAAATGAGTAATAACAGAAGCAAGCCCAGAAGCCCCAAGCCCATTGCTCCTAGACTAGACTTATCATTTGACTCATCATCAGACTTATCAATAGTACCAACTTATCATAGCCCAAAATCAAGTCACAAAGACAAGTATGCCCTGACCTTGTTATCTCAACCAAGTACACCCCAATCACCAGGCCAAACATCCTCCTCCAGGCTTCCTATTGCGAGCCCATTACAAATGACAAATAGTTTTTCCCCACTAAAATTAGAATCCCCATCAGATTTCCCATCATTTAAAACTATTGTTTCTCATATTAGTCCCCACTCTTCCAAGCAAGACAAACTTGCCAAAACAAACCAGTCACAAATTACCTCACCTTCACTTCTAAAGATTAACTTCCCAAGTTATCCTTATCTACATAAGCCCTATTTTGACAGATATTTTGCAATTGAACCATCACTACTATTGGACATTTACCTCAAGGAACCTAAAAAATTGGCTGATGCAGTTATTAATCCACTATTTTGCAGGATTCCCGAAGACATATCAAAATGACATATTTTCTATGAATTCATTTTGGTAGATACAGACTCGATCAACCTCTCTGATGTTTTTGATAAAATTGACAAAGAAAAATTGATTTTCCGAAAAATCAAGCTTTGCAAAATCATAACTCTTGACCAGTGGGGAGGAGATCCCAACAAGAAAAGAACATTTTCAAGACCATTCCATGTTTCTGAGTACTCCTATTGGGATTATGTAGATGCATGGACAAAAAATTTATATGGACAAAACCCAGGCAACTCCTTGTCCTAGTTTGTATATTTTGACAAAGATTTTCCCCTTCATATTCCTTTTTGATTCTTAGAATGGTAGGACAAATATGGTCAAACCATTGATCTTCTTCCACCTATTGTCAAAGAGGGTTATGCCTATTGGACAACTTATCTTTCAAAACCCAAAGATTGAGATTTCATACCAGACTTATTACTTTTCTTCACACATTTTAGCCTGACTTGGATTTTGATGCTTGAATATGCTATCAAGGATAAATTGATTGGAAATGTCAACATTCCTTACTTCGGTAGGCAGACAAAGGTCAAATGGTGGAGTGGCATGAATATTGCTCAACATGGCAAAAACCGTATCGCCACCTGGTTTGAAGAAAATCCCACTTTATGCAATAAATCACCTGACCAACCCCAATCCTTAATGGCCAAAGCTCAATATCAGGCCAGAATTGCTGCTGTAAGCACCCCTGAAGAATTAAGAAGAATAGCTAGTGAAATGGAGAAGACAATGACAGACATATCTCAAAAAGATTCAGGATCAGAAAATCAAGATGAGGATGATGATCTCCTTGGAAATGAAGACGACCCTATAGAAGCAAACAACTATTTTGGACACGACTTATCACCTCAGCAGAGGCTTTAGCCTCGTCAGATTCACCAGACTTATTCTCAGAGAACATGGAATCCACTACCAATTCTCGTGACTCATTTCACTATCACCTACTGTATATGTTATTGACAAAATGTCAGTATATGGAAAAAAAAGTAAAAAGTAAAAAGTAAAAAGTAAATGTGTCAGCAGAAGATGATAATGAAATTGTGTCGGCAGCATGAAGACAAACCAACACCAGAATACCAGGGAATCTGTCAAAAATAGTAATAATGATGTCTGTTACCATGGTCAGTTTTACCATGGTCAATCTTTTAACCTCGAGTTAACTATCCTATATAAGGATAGCTTGGGGTAGTTTAAAGCAGGTTCAGTTTTAAGATCATTCTCTCTCTCTTTCTGTAATTTCCACTTTCAATCTTTCCTCTGTAATCTTTCCCCCCACTTTTGTAAAAATTCTGAATCTACAATAAAGTTTGTGACTTATTTCCTGTATTTTCATTATCCATCAATAACTTTCAGACTTATATTTGTACGTATTATTATTCTGATTAACTGACTCGTATCTTAGTCCAATTTATGTTTCTACTTTTGTTATATATTATCTTGTTTATACTATCCTATTTGCTTGTTCTACATTTTGGTATATATATATATATATATATATCTTTGTGTTCATCAGCCTTGAGACTGATAGTAAAGTTTGGATAACATTGAAAATAAATGGGTCCATAAGTTAAGTTTGACTTTGCTATACCAATTGTAGATTCTTTATAATTGGTGATCCTTTTGCCATGTAGGCAAACAAGCATGGAACTGTTTAATCCTATTTTTGATAGAGGCTTGATACCGATTTGGACACTACATATGTGCATATTGTTGTAACCAATTTTATGATAGTGCTTCATACCATTTTTATTAAAAAAAATTGATTGAGAAAATATTATCATCTTGGAATTTAACATCTATCTCCTTGGTTATTTGTTCCAATAAAGTCTTAAAATCTAATTCTTATAGATACTATGTTTTTCTATGTTTGGAAGTTGACATGCACTTAAGTCCTTGTCACTCCAATTAGTCTTATAGTTTGCTATAGATTGCCTATAATACTATCTCCTTTGTCATGTTCTATATCAGACCTAGAACTACTTGTAGACATGATGAAGAAAAATAACAAAACTTGGATCAAAATCTAGGTTTTAACTCATAGCTTGTCTGTAGGTTTGCCTAATGCCCTCCTGGCTAACGACTCTCCTAGTGACTACTGACTTTTGCACCAAGATATCTGATATAAATCAATCATTTCTCTTCAACAAGTCTCAAGGCTCTGATACCAAAAGAAAAGTGCCTAGTTATTGATATCCAAACCCACAACTATGAGTTTATAAAAGGATCCAGTCCTTATAAACTTGTTTACAGGGTCCAATATCGTGTCTTATCTTCTAGCATCATCTCTAGTTACATTCCTCCTAAGATCCCAGCTGGCCAAACCATTTGCTATAACGCATCAGAAGCTGTTAATATGATGGTTCCAGTTCCTATCCCATGAGAAAGGATTAAGTTTATAGATCATTGGGTAAAAGAAAGAGTTGACCGACCCACATTCAGACCACATATGAGAAACATAGATGATTGTATATCTAACCAAGATGGTAACTTAAGAATATCTTTCAGACCTATAGAAAGAACCCTCCCCAACAAAGGATCTACAACTGCTAGTAGTGATCTGTAAATAGCAAGACATTCCTTATCCAATAGATCCAGACTAATAATAGCCGACCAAATACCTAATTATAGACCTCCGAGTTATAAAGCAAACCAAAGTGAAACTTCTGAAATTCTCGACCTAATTCACAAAAGAAGGCAATCGATAGTATCACCAATAACAGAAACCAGGAACCCACCCATAGTCATACCATCAAGAGAACTACCCACTCATGTAACCAATGTATATAAAACACCAGAACAAGTAGCCTAGCCAATTCATGTCTATGACAATAAAGGACCTCCATCTCCAACTCCTTCCCAAGTTCTCACAGAAATCCCTGACCATGAACTCAGAATCAGGACTATAGATGTTCTCAATAGCCCTAAGGAAATCGACAAAAACTACTTATCTCAAGAATATTACTATCCTGAGAACACTGCCATACGAGAAAAGTATGAGAAAAATTACTTTGGCCACAAAAGAAAGTAGTTCCACTCCAGGTGGATGAAATGTGTGGAGACACTAAAACCAGAAATACCATTCTTCCAGTGGTATACTAACAGGTATAATCTAGAAGAACAATATCTTATTATAGACCAAAAAAACTTTAAAACCAACAAATCTAGTAAGGGAGATGAGACGGGAATGCACCTTCCTCCTAGAAAATGTACTATTAAAAAAGACAATGAAACCCCAAGACGCATTAGTGAAACCTTAGAATGTGATCTTTTTATTATGCTAGATGAAGAGTTATCTCAAAATGTGGTGGCTTCTACACACGAGACTAGTATGACTAAGAAACAAAACAATTTCACCAATGAATATCTGACAACCATAGGAGAACAGTTAGACAAAATAGAAAACAACCAATCTCAAATACCTATTATACAGACAATACCATCAACCTTTAACAATCCTTCCCCTAGGGATTATAAAATGAAATCTAAAATTGTTGAATATGAACCATGAACAATTCTGTTCCCAGACACCACATGAATAGAAAAATGTTTTGACAGTTTCACCACTGATTCTGAACTTGTGAAAATGCTACAAGAAAGACTAGACAAAATTCTCAAACCAGAAGTCCAAACCCTCGATGGTTACATCTCACAAGCTTCACAGTCTGACATAGAAGTTTCAGACTTAGAAAACATGGTTCAAAAATTAACAACTTCTAAAGTGGATAGCCATGTTTACTATAGATACAACAATGGCATAAAACCTTATTATCCTAGACCTACACCTCCAGATCTTCAGTACGAAGAATATGTGCCTTATAGAGCCTATACTGGCAACGTTTGCTATCAAATTATGACGGTTATTAGACAAATGTATACCATAGGATATATTTATATCAAAAAACAAAACATGACCCATAGTGATGTAGTTAATTCTATTGCGTCTAGCTTTGAAGGACAACTCTTAGGTTGGTGGACTTATACCTTATCATCCATTGCCAGAGCAAACATCATCTCCCATACCAAAGAAGTAGTAGCTACTACACCATTATTCAGAGCTCGTACAAGAGCTCATATTGATACTCCTGAAACATCAACCACACTTGCAACCACATCAACCACACCTACAACCACGTCTTATACCACTATAACCTCACAACCAGATGATATAGATGTCTTATGTCATGCTATAATCCTTCATTTTATTGGAAATTCTAACAGATTTCAAGACAAGGAATATTCCAAGTTACAAAACCTTAAGAGTAAGAAACTTAGTGATTTTAAGTGGTATAAAGATATTTTCCTTACTAGAGTTTTACAAAGAACTGATAACGCAAATTCCTATTGGAAGGAGAAGTTCATTTCTGGACTACCCTTCTTATTTGTTGATAAGGTAAGAGATAAAATGAGGGAACAAATGGCTAGTCCAGATTAGTCCCAAATTGATCTCAACACCTGGACTTATGGTGAAATCATAACAACAATCAATATTGTTGCTATGCAATTATGTACAGACATTAGACTTAAAAGCCAGCTTAAGAACAAAAACTTACCACTAGAAAAGAACTTGGTTTTTGGTGTGAACAATTTGGTTTTGATAAACTTCCTAACTAAAGTAGAAGAAAGTACCATGACAAAAAAACAAAACCTCATAGAAAGCAAAAAAAACTGAATCGTGCAGACCTTTCAAACATTTTAAAAACAAAAGATTTAAAAAAACCCACTAAAGATACAAAAGGATGCTGAAAATACCTACAAGGTTATATTAAACAACCTAGATTGGGGGGGGGAGTGAATAGGTTGACACAATAGTTTTAAAAACTTTTTCGTGACTTATGTCAAAACCTTGGTGAGCATACAAAATAACCTTTAACATGATTGTTATGAGAAAACAATTAACACATGTATGCTCAATTCACCACCCTTAGTCTACAAAACATATACCAAGAAACGATGTATCTCATATACAAGTATATTCAATGAAGAGCAAAGTTCACAAGTTGTATTTTGAATATTACAATGTAATTACACTAAGTAGAACTATACAACTTGATATAGAATATTACAAGATACAATGTTCAAACACTTACAACATACAAGAGACAAGTGTTGATTCAACCAATAATGTGTGCATCTCTTTCTTTACAAATAACTTGTTTACACGGATGTGAGGAAATGAAGATCTTAAACAAGTTATATTAATCATACATACAAATATAAAGAGATAGAGACATTTGACATATTGATTTTTACGTGGTAAACCTCCGAAGAGGAAACATCCACTGGTTGAATCCACAACCACCGACAAGCAATCCACTATAACAAAAAAGACTTACACACTCAAGGCTATTAACTCATGATATCCATCATAAGCTATCAAATCCTGGTCTACCCTCGGGCCTAGTGAACCACCTAGCTTACTTCCTATCCGAGATGTGTCATACACCTCTAGGAAGCAACTTCTTATCCAAGACACTCACATCTCTAAGAAGATTCCCTTACTTAGCTATCTAGATCACAAATGATCCTAGTCAAGCTTCCCTAGCTCAACCATCCGAAGTACCAAACTTCTAACTAAAACTTTTGCTTAGTTATCCGGATCCTCTTGACCCTAACTAAGACTCCTTGCTTGGCTATCCGAAACACTTTCCTAGCCAAGTCTTCTTGCTCAAATTAAGGCTTCACTCACCTTAACAAGAGACTTCCACCTTTTGCAAGGCAAATGATCTAAGTGATGCAAATGATGCAAGCACATTCAACATAAGACATATGATCAATATGAACTATGGAAACTAGAATTAGACAATGAGCACACAATGTATGATATTCTAGTTTAACAATTCAAGTGATGCAATCATACAAGATGATGCATGAACATATGAAGTGTATGGATCAAGTACAAATCATGTAGACATAGACTTAATCATGTGAGCACACAAGTCAAATATTGTCTAGTCATAAAAACTTGAATTGAAACCTAGAGCATGTGAAACACCTAACACATGTGATTCCTAGTTTCATTCACAAAGCTAACACTTGAATAAATTATATATATGAAGCGCATATTCAAGATATTAGAAACATATACCAAAAATGCTAGAATCGTAAAATATGATCAATGAATATTCTAGCAAGTATTTAGAGCAAAAATATAATGAATAATCAATTAAATCCTAGTTAGCTCTAAACACAAAATCAAATGTGCCAATCCTAAATTTATTCAATAAAAGGATCCAAGCACATGCTAAGGTTATTAATCATAAATGAGTCAATCAAAACACAAATAACCTTAGATATCAAGTTAATCACAATACAACTCACAAACATGTGAAAAACCTAAAATTCTAGAAAACTAGTTCACATTCAAGTCTCTAATTAGACTAGATTAGCTTTGATTTGAAGCTATCCTTCTCAATATAATTCAACATACATAAACATACATATAGAAAAATAAAACCCAAGGTAATTGAAGATCATAAAAGAAGAAATCACAAAGTTTAGTTCAATACCTAGGAATCCCGTGCAGCTTCGGTTTTGAGGGTAGAACCATCACAAAACTCGATCAAACAGCTGCAAACATTTTTGGAGAAGGTAGGGGAGTTGAATACAAAGATTCTCCAACTTGAATCACTCAATTCGAAGTCTAAATGAGAAAATTATGGTGTTTGAAAGTTGAAAAAATTGGAGAGAAAATTCTGCACTTTATATTTTTCAAATTTTCTTCTTAGATTAAAATGGGAGGGAAATGAGACTATTTAAAAGAATTTAAAAGAGGGATTTCAGGAGCAATCAAGAGGTGACACGTCACCCATCCACATGTGGGGCACATGTGCCACATGTCGGCAGAGAGACTGCCTGGCCGTGTGGCACACGTGGAACTTTAGCTTGGCTTTTGTCCAAGCTTGCACCTCTCGCGCTCCTCCCACGTTCTTCAACCATATTCAGGCATCCAAACTCCGAATTTGAATCCATTTTCGGATTACGAACCGTGACTCCCTCACGCACAACAGCGACTGCAAGACTTTGACAAAAGGTTGAGAATTCATCTCTGAAAATGAAGACGAAGACAACTCAATGAATGAGAACGTAAAGTAGTGTAGCTACATCGTTTGGACTCGAAACCTAATGAATGAGTAACCGAAATGACCGGGACTCAATAAGGAATCATAAGAGATCATGTTCAAGTCCAAAATATAATAAATACAATATCACACAAGTATGCCAAATTCAAGTGATAGTCACGAAACATACAATTCTACAATTTTTGTCTATATAAGACCTATGCATGAGCATACTTAAATGTGTGTGAATGTGTTATACCAAATGTTGCACAACGATGCAGGGACACAGATGAATGAATTATGTGTTTGTGCGCTTACGCCTTGCAAGAGGAAGAAGAAACTTGATACCTTAGCATCAACGTATGCGATTTTCCTCTTGAAAACAATATTTGCATAAGACGTCGCTTTTAACCTTTGAAGCTTCTTTTCTCCAAGAACCAACTAAGCAACACCTATTACAAATATAGAGAGTTTTGCAATGGAATTAAACCAATACAAATCAAGGACCTTACAATCTCCCCCTTTGGCTAATCCATGGCAAAACCTCATCTTCACCATACAATGTTCACTTAAATAAACTCAAGGTTAATAGCATTCTCTCATCCTCACATTACATAGAGATTCCTAGACTAAAAGAACTTCAAGTCTTCATGAGTCTTCTAGAATCCCTTCTTTGATCTTCAAGGAACCTATGAGAAAAATAGCAAACCAACAAGAGATTTTCTTCCAAAGGAGAATGGTGAGATATTATAACATAAACACATAACAAAACTTCCCTTATCTCATACAAAAATGCATTATCTCAAGTGAATGAATATTTTCATATTAAAGATCTTCCTAAGTCTCTCAATCTTATAAAACCAAGAATTCTTGTCTCCTCCTAAATACAAGAATTCTCCCCTTAAGATAAAGTCTCCATTTAAAGACAAAGAAGTTCACACATTTGGAACATTTTTCCACACAAGGTAAGGTATACATTTTTCTCCCTTATATCAAACATGGATTCCCCCATATCAAACATGGTGAGGTATACAATTTCTCCCTCTTTTTGTCAAGGAATAGACAAAGGACACAAGAGATAAAAAACGAGATGTTAAGCAAACAAATTGTATAGAAAGCAAAGTTGAATAAACTAAAGCTCCCCCTAAACAATGCTCCACATATTATCACCAAGAAGATTTGTTCACAAGGGACAATATATCACAAATGCATAAATTTTACTCTTAAGCACATTGATCATTTCTACCAAGTTCAACAATTGCAAGAGCAATCATATCAACCCCAAATATGAGGGAAATGGTATCAACAACAATCATCTCAACCCCACTCAAGAATAGATTTGATTATAACCACAACTACTATCACTCTAAACAAGGAGGAATTTTCTGCACCTACAATCAATGGAATTAATTACAACCACAATTACTATCACTATAAGCAAGGAGGAATTTTTTGCAACTATAACCAATTGAATTGATTACAATTACAATTACTATCGACCCCAAACAAAGAGGAACTCATTGCAAATACACTTAATTAAATTGATTATAACTACAATTACTATCAACTCCACACAAAGAGGAACTTATTGCTATTACTCTCTTATCAACCTCAAGAACGAAGAAATTGAATGCAATCTCAACTACTATACAACCCCACACAAAAAGAAGGTGATTGCAAACACAATCATACAATTATTATAAAAATTTCATGCATTAATTAGGATAAAACATACAAAGGCATATGATAATACAAAGAATCATTATGCAAATCAAAACATATGAAATAGCATCTAAAAGATTCATTATATCAATAAAAGAATATGCCAACAAATATCAACTTGAAACATGTGAATATATCATAAAATAGAACAAAGTCTAGCATACTATGCTCCCTCTTAACAAGTGCTCTATCTAAGATAAAGATAGAATATTGTTCACAAATAAATCCACACAATCACACATTCAAGCAATTTTAATAGATTTTCAAATAAGCTCCACAAACTATGAGAGATACACCAAGATTTTCAATCTCTCCCATAATTCTTCTAAAATTGCTAAAGTATCAAAATACCATATAAGCAAAAATGTATGTGTGAAGATTTTGCTTCAAGTATATGAAAAGAAGTAATTTGATAATCAAACATGCAAACAATTTCAACATCTATTCATCGTAAGCCTTTCCATAGAAAGGTCAAACCGATTATCATCCGGAATTTTGCTTTTAAAGAGAATAGATTTCAACATATGAGCATGTGTGTGCATGTGGTTCGTTATTTCATTTCTATTTGACAATCCGAGCTAACTTGATTATTCAACTATACTCTATAAAGCCTTTTTTTTTGTTTTGGTTTAGGCTTGAATCAAAGATTTTTCTTTTTTAATGATTCTTTTCGACACTTCTTTGATTTTTCTAACATAAACATATACGCTTCATGGTGGTTTTCACTCAGCACAATGGCGTAGCCCTTTCCTACATTGGACAGTTGCACAACCAAGGTGTGTAGCCATTTCCATGAAGGTTCTCGTTGAATTCTATGTTGCCAAAGCAAATGGATACCAAACATATGTCATTTTTAAACGTACTAGTCTTAGGACTTCAAGGTGTATCCAAAACTTATATATATCAAACTTAACTTACTCAACCAAGCATACAAGAGAAACAAAGATCAAGAAACCTAAGAGCAAACCAAAAGACAAAAAAGTTCTAGCGATTCTGATTATGCTAACACTAGCAGAACTCATCCAGAACAAGAACTAGCCAATATTCTCTGCAACAAGGAAATGGAACCTGTTGTAGCCTTAGTTAATATCACCAAACCTTTCATGATACAAAAATGGTATTGTGACATAAATATTATAATTTCTTCTGATTACAATCTTAGAGTCAATGTTCTAATTGACTCTAAAGCTGACCAAAATTGTATCAAGGAAGGATTAGTACCCACAAAATATCTAAAATCAACCACAGAATCATTATACGGTGCTAATAAGCAGAAACTTAACATTAGTTATAAATTCACCAATGCTAGAGTCTGCAATTCTGGGGTTCGCTATAACACTAGTTTCCTTATGGTCAAGATATTATCACAAAATGTCATTCTTGGTCTACCATTCCTTTACCTCATCACTCCTTTCACTACCACTGAAGAAGGGTTAATAACTGAGTATTTGGGAAAAAGGATTTTATTTCCTTTACTTTCCCCGTTCTTGAAAGGGAGTTAAATTCTTTTAAAAAAACCAATATAGGAAAAGACAACTCTATCTTTCTGGAACAACAGATAAATAATCTTAGCATGAGAGAGAATCATTTATCTTTCCTAAAGGATGACCTTAGGTTTGAAAGACAAAAGAAACGTATAGAGGAACCTAAGACACAGAAAAGAATTAGTGATTTCAAAAGTAACCTAGAAAATAAAGTTTGTTCTTCCTTTCCTAATGCTTTCTGGGATAGAAAGAAACATATAGTCACATCCTTCCCTATAACAAGGACTTTTCAGAAAAAGGAATACCAACCAAAGCCAGACATATCCAAATGACCTCTGAACTCCTTGATTATTGTAAAAAAGAGATTCAGGACTTATTACAGAAATGACTTATTAGACCTTCCAAATCACTTTGGAGTTGTCCTGCTTTATACGTCAAAAAAAATGCTAAAATAGAAAAAGGAGTTCCTAGACTTGTTATCAATTACAAGTCTTTAAATGAAGCGCTCTAATGGATTAGATACCCAATACCTAATAAAGCAGACTTATTAAAAAGACTCTATGATGCAATAATATTTTCGAAGTTTGATATGAAATCAGGATTTTGGCAAATTTAGATTGATGAAAAAGACCGATATAAAGCTGCTTTCACTATCCCTTTTGGACAATACGAATTGAATGTTATGCCATTTTGGATTGAAAAATGCTCCCAGTGAATTTCAATGCATTATGAATGAAATTTTTAATTCTTATACTAAATTTTTCATTGTTTATATTGATGATGTACTAATTTATTCTGATAATGTTGACCAACATTGGAAGCATTTAGAGATATTCTTGAAAATTGTTAAAACCTAAGGTCTAGTCGTCTCAGCCTCAAATTATTTTATTCCAGATTAAGATAAGTTTTTTAGGTCATAATATCAGAAGAGGTACCATCATACCCATCTAAAGAAGTCTAGAGTTTGCTAGCAAATTTCATGATGAGATCAAAGACAAAACACAGTTTCAAAGGTTCTTAAGATGTTTAAATTATGTTGCTAACTTTTATAAAGAATTAATAATCATTTGCAAACCATTATTTTAAAGACTTAGAAAAAACCCTTTACCATGGACAAACCAGCATACACAAGCAGTTAAAGCAGTCAAAGCACATGTCCATAGACTTCCTTGTTTATCCATTTGTCACCCTAGTGCTCCAAAGATAGTTGAAACAGCTGCTTCTGAATTAGGGTTTGGAGGAATTCTCAAACAGACTATTGATGAAAAAGAATACCTTTTTAGATATGTTTCAGAATCTTGGAATGATACTCAGCAAAAATATTCTATTGTTAAAAAGGAAATTTTAGCAATTGTTTTAACTATACAAAAATTACAAGATGATTTGATTAACCAAAAATTTGTACTAAAAGTGGATTGCCAATCTGCGAAATTTATTTTGAAAAAAGATGTCAAAAATCTTGCTTCAAAATAAATATTTGCTAGATGGAAGGCTTTATTATCATCATTTGATTTCACTATTGAACATATCAAATTCTCATAAAATAGTTTACTAGATTTTTTGACCAGAGAATTTTTGCAGGGTAAAAACCATGAGTAGCAGCAATATATATATATATATATATATATAATGAGTCTCTCATGAGAGATCCATTATTTTAATTTCGGTAAGGACTATGATGAAAACATATTGATTTTAATGAACTTTAATCTGAATTTTTTTGTGGATGATGAGATCAATGAAATCTACGTATGAAAAAAATTTGAGAATTTTCCAAGCGCTATAACTATTTATCCAAATTTTGTTAAATATGAAGGCATCGGAAAATAAACAAAATATAGGAAAATTCAAGAAAAATAGTTTTAGTATTCAAAAAATTCTCAAATTTTGTTCATAGATATACTCATCATTCACAAAAAAAATTAGATTAAAATTCATTAAAATCGATGTATTTTCATCATGGTCCTTACCGAAATTAAAATAAAGGATCATAAGAGACTCACTCTATATATACATATATATTTTAAATGGATTGGCCTAAGGTGAAAAAGTATCACAAGCAATTATATGTTGAAAAATCCTAGGCAGGTTTTGAAACCATATAGATAAGAAAAGAAAATAACAAAGAGTAACAAAGGCCAAACCACCCACAAAAAATCAAGGAAAAAAAAAAACCACCACTAGATAAGAGACATGCATGATAAAAAAATTAAAAAAAAATTAAAAACAAAAATAAAAAACATCAAGAAAAACAAAATGATTCTCGGCCCATGCAAGTATTTTCCACTAGCGAATAATAGAAAGGAAAGGTGGAGAACCACCAAGAGTCAACCTCTAACCCTAACGAAAGCTTAGAAAGAGCGTCCGTTACTTGGTTATCCTCCCTAAAAACATGCGACACTTGAAACTACATATTGGAGATCTGAAAAATGAGGTTGCACCTCAGCAAAGCTAGCCGCACACGCCAAGATTGCCAACATGTGGATACAAATCTGTAAACGAAAAAGAAGATGCAATTTAAATGTCTGTTTTGGTACCAATTTTCTAGAAAAAAATCAGAAACTCAACGTGGGGACTAGGGAAGAAAGAAGAAAAATTCAAATTATATAGGCAAAAACTGAATTGATCTGGTATTGGTTTTTAATTTTTAATTTTTAATTTCTTTTGGATTATTTTTAATTTTTATTTTTTAGGGTTAATTTGATAATTAATGAAAAGATAATAAGTATTAAAAAATTAAGAGATCGTTTGTTTTTTTGTCTGAAGTCTGAACAGTTTTGAATTTTTCAGACGGTTGAATAAAGACTGAAATCTGAATCTAAATGATAACGTTTTTTATTTTATTTTATTTTTTATTTTTTTATTTTTTACATCTTATTATTTAGGGTGAGCACCAACCCGATAAGCCGACCCAACCTGACTAGATTGGATTGGGTTAATAAAACATAACCCAACCCGATAACCCGACACAAATAATAAAAAATAAATTAAATAATTTTATTTTTTATAAATACATAATTTTAAATATTTTATAACATAATATATAATACATTTATTAAAATATGCAGTTATATTGTCTTCATCTTTTGTATTAATTGACACATCATTGATTATACTTTAAAAAGTTTTTTTTTTTTTTCTTAGGATTTGATTAAGAATTTGGTAGAAAAAGGCCTAATAATTTTTATATAAATTCAAACTATTATATTGGTTGAAATAAATAATAGATTATCCAACTACGAGATATTTAACGAATTGATTATAATTATAAAATGGATGAGAGGCTTAGATGAAGACTTTCCAAGTTTGATAAATTATTAAATTTTTATTTTTTTAATTATTCAACAAATATTTAAACAAATTGTATTATACGTTGTGACTTGATTTTGATGCTTTTAAGAAATTTAAACTTTATGTGATATGATATTAGGGTGAATAATTATTTTAAATTTGAATTTTGATATAGCAAAATTTGAGTTCAGATATATTTTTTCTATTGCGCTTAAAAAACCCAACTAGATCAACCCAACCCAATCCAACCCGACAAATATTGGGTTGGGTTAAAATTTATGTTGGGTTGGATTGGGTTGAAATTTTTTTAACCCAACCCGACCACCCTATATCTGAATGTATTGTCAATATGTTCGTTTTTTTTAAAATAAAATTATCTGAAAATAAATAATTTTACATTTATACCTAGGCTACTTAAAAGAAATAATTTAAAATGCACAATTTCTCAAAAGATTTTACATATTCTGCAAATAAAATTTAAGTTCAATTTATTATAAAAAAAAAAAAAAAAAATGGTTCAAGTTATTTTGCATGTTGTTCACGTTTCCAATGTATATAATTATGGAAACCAATTTTGTTTTTGTTTTTATTTTTTTAATTTCTTGGATCACATGCACCGGAAACAAAAAAAAAAAAGGTTATTGATTTTTTTTGTTTAAATAGGTTCCTGAATTATATGAACGCTGTCTATGAGAAATGATTAGTGTTTTTTTTGTTTTTTTTTCTTTTTCTAAAAGCTGTTTAAAATAAAAAATATATTAAATCAAAAAATTCTACACCATATCAAATTAGGATAAATTTAGAAATATATCTTTTTTAAGAGGATAGATTTAAAAGAAAATATTTTAATTGTAATTTAGTGATTTTGAATCAAGTTAAAAGTTATGATTTCTTATATTTTTTAAAGTTGTTTTTTTTGATATTTTAAAGTTTTTTTTTTAACCAATGAAAAAAAAAAAAGACAAAGACAAAATGAATTTAATTCTAACTCATTTAGTTTTAACCGTAAAAAATAAACATCCCCTTAATTTAAATGTATTCATAAGAGTGATGTACTGATGTATGCAATGATGCGTGCAATGACTTAATTTAATTGGAGCCTTTTCAAAGTCATAATCCACATACTACCTTAGTCCAACTTTGTTATTATAATTACTTTGTGTTATTATAATGAATTAAAGTAAGTTGGACTAAGGGAGCAGGTTGATTATCGGTTTATAGAGGAGTTATGTACTGATGTATGCAATGATGCAGCATTAATTAATTTTCAAAGTCATAATCCACCTACACCCTTCCAACTTTGTTTCATTATAATAACAAAACTTTGTTTCATTACTTTGTGTTATTATAATGAAATAAAGTAGCACTAAGGGAGCAGGATAAAGTTGGACTAAGGGAGCAGGTTGATTATCGGTTTATGACTTTGAAAATAATCATTGCACACATCACTCCTTTGAATTCATTTAAACTAGAGGTGGCAAGATTCCGGTTCTGGTTCCGAACCGACGGTTTCGGTTCCCAGTTTGGGTAGAACCAGAACCGGAACCGGTCTAGGGTGGTTCTGGTTCCGGTTCCGGTTCCGGTTCTAGAACCGTCGGTTCAGGTTTCGACCGAACCGGCCAAAAAAAATTTTTATTTAAAAAATTTTTTTTTTTTTTATAAAATATTACATTTTATTTATAAAAAAATAAAATGTTAGAAAGAACATTGTAGAGTATTGAGTCATGGCCCATAACCCTTGTCCAAGTAATTATGTTTTCCATTCCCTTCTCCTTTTTTTATAGGTTAGACATCTTATTCACTTTTCTATTTTTCCAATGTGGGATGTGAGATAAAAAGAAGTCATTAACTGATTTTTTTTTTTTTTGATACATTATTAACTATTTTCATATATTAATAACCTATTGGAATCATTAACTTTTATTTTTTTGAACTATTTCAATATTCCATATTGTGGTATAATTCGAAACTAACACAAAAAGAAATAATTGAAATATTTGTTAAAAATACATAATATGACTTCTTATCCTTCATCCCACATCCCACATCCCACATTGAAAAAATAGAGAAGTAAATAAGATGTTTAACCTATATAAAAAGGAGGAGAAGGGAATGGAACACATAATTGTTTGGACAAAGGTTATGGGTCATGGCTCAATACTTTACAATATCCACTCTAACATTTTATTTTTTTATAAATAAAATGTAATATTTTGTAAAGTAAAAAAAATTATAAAAAAAATAATAATAATAAAAATAATAATAAAAAAAAAAAACCGGAACCGAGCGGTTCGAACCGAACCGGAACAGCCGGTTCCACTCCGGTTCGAACCGCCCGGTTCTGAAAAAATTGGAATCGGAACCGGAACCGGAACCGGCCTCCCCCGGTTCCCGTTACGGTTCTTGAACCGGATTCCGGTTCCGGTTTTGGTCCGGTTCCACGGTTGGAACCGAAACCTTGCCACGTCTAATTTAAACTTAATTTTTATACTTATTATCTTTACAATAAAAAATAATAATTCAAAAAAAAAAAAAAAACAAATACTATATCAATTCGGTTTTCACCTATATAATTTGAGCTTTTCTTCCTTCTTCTTTCTTCCATAGTCCTCACGTTGAGTTTCCGATTTTTCCAAATAGTTGGTACAAAAATAGACATTAAAATTTCATCTTCTTTTTTCGTTTACAGATTTGTATCCGCATGTTTGCAATCTTGTTAAAAAATTAGGCTAACTAGGTAAATCCGATTCTTCTTTTATCCTTGCAAACACAACTCAACCAAAATAAAAAAAATTGGATCCTCTCATGACCTAAACCTTTCCTAATCTTTTAAAGATCCATTGACATTTGACAATTGGAAGCATCAATGGTCAGGATTTATTTTTTAAGTCTATTTTTTTTAATAGACTGCAAACGACACCATTCTATTTTTTTTTTAAAGACAAATGAAACAGTTTTAACTTCTTCTCCTCAAATTCTTTATCTCGGTAACCTAACTATTCATGAAGAAAATTAGGTCTCCAAGTTAGATTTGGATCCTCTCATAACCTAACATTTTCCTAAACTTTTAAAGATCCAATGAAATTTGGCAATTGGAACATCAATGGTCATGATTTATTTGATTTATTTTACTTTGTTAACCATCCCATAAACGACCTCATTTCCTCATTATAATCGGTTCATCCCATAATTTCATATCCACCAGTTGACTACATCTTCTATTTTAACTGCTCATCCGATTTCCAATTTCTGAATACGGCGACCATCTATTCAAATATGGAAACTCCATTGAATTCAATGTTTAATCTCTATTTTCCCTTTTTTTTTTTTTTTTTTTTTGTGAATTGTTGGACTTTGAGTCACTTTTGTGGCAAGTGGAAGGTGATTTCGCCATCTCTTTTGGCAAACAATTGAACAAGGTGCTATTACATATGAAAACAACTTGATTCTTGGGAAAAATCAAATGTTAATATGTGGTTTAAATTATTCGGTAACCTTAGTTGATATAAATTCTTATTTTGTTTCTACCCATATTATAAATATGTGGTTATAAGATCTTTTAGAATAGAAGTCTCTTTTGAGCCGTTAAAGAGTTCTTTGATTCTGGGGATCCTTTCCCTGAACCCATACGGGTTTTCGTGGGTCTTTTGTAACTGGTTTGTCTGGAAATATACGTGCCTATATTTTTCCATATAGTTACATATTTTTTTCCATATGAGTATATGTTTTAGAATATAAATCTCTTTTGACCGTTAGGGAGTTCTTTGGGTGTAATAGGGTTATAGGTTTTGTGAGTGATTCTGAGACACTCTTTTGTAATCTCCATTGATCATAGTGAATTTCTTTTCATCTCCACCCATGGACGTAGGCTTTATGCTGAACCACGTAAATTTCTCTAGTTCCACTATGCTTTTATTTTGCCTAATTATTTTGTGTCTTGACAATTTTCAAAATATCAAAAATTGTAATTCGACTCTCTATTTATTAAATAAATAAATAAAATAAAAAAACTTCAATTGATAAGAAGAAGAAATACAAGCAGGCTTATTAGGTTAGAGAAGTGAATAGAACGATTGATACACCTTTTGAGGTCCCCATTTTCTATCGTTTGATCTCGTTTTCGAGCGTTTTTGTGAATATAATATGTTTTGTGAGCCTTGGGTAGGTTCATTTTGTTTTGGGAAGTCATTATATGGAAACGAGGTGTTTCCGAGCCAAAACGTAGCGCGAAAAACACAAAATAATTTTCATTGAAATTTTCCAGATTTTGTCATAGTGAACCTGGAAAGGCAAAAGGGTGTACCGGGTCATACCGTGAAATCAAAGAAGACATGATACATTGCTAACTTTCACGGTTAGGAACGTTAGAGAGAACCTGGAAAGGCAAAATTGTGTACTGCGAGTTTTTGCAGTGTGTCCAGATGAATTTCGTCAGACAGTTTCGTTAAAACGTACTGCAAGATGATAACCATTGCTTGCTTTTCACTTTTTTTTAGGACCCACTTTGACCTACCTTTATATACCACTTTACCAAATATTTTAAAAAGGTGCTTCTTCAAATTTAGATCTAAGAAAAGCTCTCACCTCTCTCTTATCTCTTATCTCTTTCATGCCTCTCCTCTTCTCTCTTCCATTTTCTTTCATTTTTTTTCTTCTTCTTCACCCAATAAAGGAGAGACCCAAGCTTTCATGGAGGTTTTTCCTCCATAAGAGCCCCCCATACATCTCCACAACCCCCTTTCTCACTTCCTCCATCCATTTTAGAACCGATTTCAAGGAAATAGGAGTTAATTTCGAGCTAGGAAGCTATGGAACATCTTTGGAGGATTGTCTTCAAGGGTTTGCTCTTATGTACTCTTTTCTTTGTAATTTTCGTTTCTTTGATGTGTAACCCAAATTTGAGGAATATTGTAAACCTTCACATGTGCTATATATATGTATTTTGTTCGTAAATTCGTTTGGGTTTTGTTTTGCTCTGTGATTTATGTATGTTTAATCTCTTATTGTGAAATTCATATTTGTGGAGGTTAGAAATTGATATGTATGCTTGAATGGGATTATGAGTAAAGTAATTAATATAGGAGTGGAGTAATTTAGCTTCCTATGATTGTCTGTATGTTA
This sequence comes from Acer negundo, assembly GCA_035582765.1. Lineage (NCBI taxonomy): Eukaryota > Viridiplantae > Streptophyta > Magnoliopsida > Sapindales > Sapindaceae > Acer > Acer negundo. Next base: position 13,799,855 of record CM069235.1, read on the forward strand.
ATGGATGACAAAAATACCATTTATTGAATGATTTGAGTGTTAGGGATTTTATCCCCAAATAGTAGAAAACACTAATTTATGAATTTAGTTGTTAAATTGGCTTTGATTCACATATTTGTACTTAATGGGTCTTTTTAAAACACATTTGCCCATCCTTGGCCGGAATGGGTGATGAATTGATTTAGGAAAAATTTCCAAGTCAATAGGAGAACCCTAAATTCATTTGAATGTTCTTAATATTTAACAATTTGCATTGATGCACATTAGTGTTAGGTAAACTTATTTCCCATTTTTTGCCATCCAAAGAGATTGATAACTGAATCCTTATCTAAAGTAAAGACAAATTGAATTCCTTATATGCTCATGTAGTTGTAGGGGTATTTCATTGCTTAATGCTTTCACTCAGTTAGTCACTTCGTGAATGATATTTAGGTTGTGTGTTATATATCGCGTGGTGTCGCATTGATATGTTCAGCGTGATATCCTCTACATTTGACCAGAAAGATGAGAGATCATTAGGCTAGCGTGTAGAGCTCGTGTGTGTGTCCCACAATTCTTAATGAATCTAAACATTTATGCATGAATGTAATCTCTATGTCGCTTGAGAGAGGGTATAGATTAATTAAGGGGACACGAGCATATAACATTCGTGTTATATGGATATCTTGTATTCTTAATGCTTTCACTTGGTTTCTATCTCGTATTTGGTTAGCCTCATGGATGAATTATTGGTTGTAGTATGACCCATACGGTTGCGCATTATATGCCCAACGAAATAACCAATGTATTTGACCGAAAAGTTGAGAAATCACTATGTCAGCATACATGGCTCTTATTTGTGTCCAACGGTACTTAAGGAATCCATACGTATGTATGAATGTGATTTCTAAGACTCGAGAGATATTAGGGATCAGTTAAGAGGACACGAGTCTATTATATACTTGCACATTGAAGGACTAAGTAAGCATATAGCTTAATTAGGAAGATTGTTACGGTTGGGTCATCACCTTATCATATCATCTCTCCATTCCATCCTATCATTGTGAATATTATTGTTTATCATTTATTTATTTACATTATTATTTACATATTCCACAAACGCAACACACAAGTCCGCTTGGCGTGTTGTAATAATAACTAGAACCAGTAACGGTCGGCGAATTCCACTTCCATGTGAAATGATACCCTCACTTGCCACTGTGCTAGTCTCTGTAACCCACGCGCTAGCGAGATTGAACTTAACTGTTCATCTTTTGATCGACACCGCAATGATGTGTTGTCAAGAAGCAAGGTATGTGTTGAAGTATTCCGCTCAAATCTGTCTGTAAATGTAGATTTGAAACTTGGAACCCAATTTTCTTCACGAATAGTAGGTCATAGTGATAAAGAACTTGAGAGGAAGAAGTTAGAAGAACAGGTGAATTCATAAAGAGCCAAAAAATAGTGGCTAAAAAATTTATGGTTTTACTATTTATAGCCTCTAAGAAAATTATTATTGTTTTCATCACTTTTAACCGATTTTGGACAAAATTTCCCCTAAATTAAGTGAAATTAAAAATAAGAAAAGAAAAAGGGAATTTTTTTTTTTTTTTTTTTTTTTTTTGCTGTTAGGGTTTTTGACAAAAATATAAACAAAAAGAAAAAGAAAAAGAGAAACAAAAAGAAAGAGAAAAAGAAAAAGAAAAAGTCTATCGTCGCCAATCTCTTGCCCATCGACACCGCCACCTGCAGCTAGCTTCCTCTTGAGCCCGTCAATGTTGTGCTTCACCTTGGCCATTTTTTCTCATCACCGACTCCGCTTCGAGCCCGTTAACGCTGTAACTAGTTCTGTATTCAAACGGTAAATTACTTTTAAAAAGTTAATCAACATATATTATCATTCAGAAAAAATATGTTTTCTTTTTTTAAAAAAAAATTAATTGTTGTGTTGGATTTGTTGGGATTTGATTCAATGAATAATTGGGCACATTCGAATTGTTCGAACTGTTGTTGTTCTTGTTCTTGTGTTGTTGGTGATTGTTAGTGACTAACAATCACCAAATTCGAATTGTTCGAACTGCTATTGTTCTTGTTCTCGTGCTCAAACTGCTGCTGCTGCTGCTATTCTTGTTATTGTGTTCTTGTCCCCTAAATCAAATGTTAATATGCGGCTTAAATTAGTTAGTAACATTATTTGATATAAATTCTTATTTTGTCTCTACTTGGTTATAGGATCTTTCTATATTTTCTGCTACTCCACTCATTTCTTAAAGTATTCTACCCCGTTTTAACAACATCTACCAAATATTATGAGGATCCTTTCCCTGAACCCATACGGGTTTCCGTGGGTCTTCTGTAACTAGTTTGTCTAGAAATATACGTACCCATATTTTTCCGCCACGGCATATATTTTGTGACATTGCTCGGCACCCTGCTTCAATTTGTCTAGATGTAATCCAAGCATGTTCAAGTGCTTGAAGAGGCATATTTTTTGGTACATCACATTCATGCATTTACGATTAATGTGACGGTATTGATACTTAAAAAATGAATAAATATAGTGATAATTTGATTATTTGCCGCCGTAGTAAATAGGAGAGAAAATCAAAATTCTTTCTTCAGTTTTACAATTTACAAAAGAAAAAAATAGGAGTTAATTAATTGTGACACGTTCACTAAAAAATAAAAAATAAAATACCCTTTTGTAGCGCATAGGGCATAAGGGGCACAATTACTTGACGTCATCCTCACCTTCCTTCGGCTTATCACTGACAATCTGCTCAGGGTTCTAAACTTAACGATAGCAACTAAGCACGAGGGCTGCGCTCGTTGCGGGACTTAGTCCAACACCTTACAGCACAAGCTGACGACAACCATACACCACATGTGTCCAAGAGTATGCAATAAAGGAGAGCGATGTATGTATAGATAGCTATAGCGGCTTGGGTTTAATAAGTACAAACCTTCTTATGCACCTCAATCGTATTCTAAAAATAAAAATTTTATGAAAAAAAGAAAACAGAAAAAGGAGTTCTCTGCAAATTATTTTTTGGAACAATGGAATGTGTTGCAAATGAACAAGATATTGAGGAATTTTCCATACGAAAAATCATAATTTTTGATACGGGCCTTTTCCACGTAAAAGAGGAATCTTTTGTTACAATAAAAGCAGAAGCGTTGTGGACTATACAAGAATTGAAGTTGATTTACTTTATAAAAAGAAGATATCAACGAACTTTAATAACTACAAGCCTTCTTATGCACTTCGATCGTATTCTAAAAATAAAAATTCTATGAAATAAGAAAAAAGAAAAAAGAGTTCTCTACAAATCATTTTTGGAACAATGGAATTTGTTGCAAATGAACAAGTTATTGAGGAATTGTCCATATGTAAAATCATAATTTTTGATACGGACCTTTTCCACATAAAAGAGGAATATTTTGTTACAATAGAAATGGAAGCGTTGTGGATTATTCAATAATCGAAGTTAATTGACTTTATAAAAAGAAGATATCAATGAACTTCTATAAAATGGTTTCACAGGATTCAGTCAATTATCTTGATCATCGGATATCATTGAGAAATAGAAATTTGTTTTATCAAAAGATTTCCTGCGATTATTTCTAGTATGTTAGGTTATGAGAGGATCCAAATCTTTTTTTTTTTTGGTTGAATTGTGTTTGCAAGGATAAAAGAAGAATCAGATTTTGCCTAGTTAGCCTATTTTTTTTTTTTTTTAACTAGATTGCAAACATGTGGATATAAATTTGTAAACGAAAAAGAAGATGCAATTTTAATGTCTGTTTTGGTACCAATTGTCTGGAAAAATCGGAAACTCAACGTGAGGACTAAGGAAGAAAGAAGAAGAGAACAAATTCTATAGGTGGAAACTGAATTGATCTGGGATTTGTTTTTAATTTTAGAGTTAATTTCATGATTAATTAAAAGATAGTAAGTGCCTCTAAGGGCGTAGCTCAACCAGTAGATGGATAAATTTGAGACTTGGACAAATGACTACTGATTTAGCGACTTGGATCCTACCAAAAGTAACAGGCTTCAAAAAAATATCTAATCTAGATAATATCAAATAATAATAAGAATAATAATAAATAAAAATAGATAGATAGATAATGTTAAAAATAATATTAATAATAATAATAATAAATAAATAAAAAGATAATAAGTACACAAAATTAATTTTAAATGAATTAAGGAGTGATACAGTGAGAGTGATGTGTGTAATATGATGTGACATTAATTAATTTTCAAAGTGATAATCAAAAAAAAGATTTGGATAAAAATAAATTAAGCGGCTCAGTCCAACTTTGTTTCATTATAAATTATCCACCTGCTTCTTCGGTCCAACACAATTTCTGGGTGAGAGAAAGAGAGAGAATCAATGGCGACTTGCAGAGCTAAGAGATGTGTTCTGCTACTATGCGGGGATTACATGGAAGATCAGGAGGTCTTCATTATAATTATTATTCCTCGATCTAATATGAATTAATTTTGAACCATTTTCTTTTATTCCTCTATTTATTGGTAGTGCAGGATTTGTTTTTTCTTTAGCAAATTCGTAACGTTTTAAATTAGCACAATAAATTTATGTGTTTGGTTGCAGGCGATGGTTCCTTTTCAAGCTTTACAGGCTTATGGGGTTGCCGTTGACGCCGTGTGTCCCGGAAAGAAGGCCGGAGATGTTTGCCGGACCGCCATTCAACAAAGTTGTGGTCATCAGACTTATGAGGAGTGGCGTGGTCACAATTTCAAACTGAATGCAAGCTTTGATGAAATCGAGTTGGAGAATTATGATGCGTTGGTCATTCCAGGAGGAAGAGCTCCGGAATATCTTGCTGCGAATGGATCGGTAGTTGATTTGGTGAGAAAGTTTTCAGAGTCTGGAAAGATAATAGCTTCCATTTGCCATGGACAGTTGATATTGGCAGCTGCAGACTACCTTAAAGGTCGAAAATGCACATCATACCAGAGTCTGGGACCGGTGCTGGTAGATGCCGGTGCTTCTTGGGTACAACCACAAACCTTGGCAGATTGTGTTGTTGATGGCAATCTCATTACTGGAACTACATATCATGGGCATTCTGAGTACATTAGACATTTGGTGAAAGCACTTGGTGGCAGCATAATTGGTTCTCGTAAAAGGATCCTCTTTCTATGTGGGGTACGTAAATTTCTATTTGATAATATATTATTCTCATATTTACAACAGATTGAATGTAATTGCTTCTCTTAATTTTTTCAGGATTACATGGAAGATTATGAGATAGCAGTTCCTTTTCAATCTCTTGAGGTACTAGAGTGCCATGTTGATGCAGTTTGTCCCAACAAAATTGCTGGTGACATCTGTCCAACTGTTGTCCATGATTTTGAAGGTGACCAAACTTACAGTGAGAAGCCCGGTCATAATTTCAAGCTAACAGCTAATTTTCAAGACATAGATGCTTCAACTTATGATGCTCTTGTCATCCCGGGAGGTCGAGCACCCGAATATTTGCAACTGAATCCCAAAGTAATTGCATTAGTGAAGCAATTCATGGACTCAGGGAAGCCGATTGCATCCATTTGCCTCGGACACCAGATTTTATCCGCGGCTGGTGTTCTCAAGGTAAATAGTGATAGATGTTTAACGATGAATTGATCATATTTTACCTTGATTAATCGAATGTTGCTGTGCTTCAGGGAAAGAAATGTACAGCATACCCGACAGTGAAGCTCAACGTGGTGTTGTCGGGAGCAACATGGTTGGAACCTGATCCGATAGATCGTTGCTTCACTGACGGAAATCTTGTTACTGGAGCTACTTGGCAAGGGCACCCGGAATTCATCTCTCAGTTTATGGCATTGCTTGGCATCAGTGTTGTGTTCTAGTTGATTTTTCTCCGATCTACATGTTATCAACTTGTGTGTGCCCAACAAATAATAACGTAAAATAAAAGTTTTGGTCTTTCTACCATGCATGCAAACAAATCTTCTGTTGTTTATATTGAATACTGATGATGAAGATGATCTTGTTAGTGCATTTGAAAAATGTTTTTATGGGTTGTAGCAATCTCCATAGTCGGTCTAATTGAGATTTTTAACTAAGAGTTCAGTAGCTCACGGTACCATTAGTGGTAAATCCGAGGTGTAAACCAAGGATTACCATTAAAAACAATAGATGAATCTGAATTTTGATCATGTGGGTAGTTAAACTCAGGACTCCAAGAGCCCACCACCGCAGAGCCCACCAAAATTTTAAAAGTTGAATAAAATTTTAGTCTACTTTTTTAATTTATATTTTTCTATTAAAATGTTATCAATTTTTTTAAGTTGACAGTTGACTCCCTCCCTCCAAATTTTATGAAATTGGCTTCGTGTTTAACACCAAGTGCACCCTTACAAAACAGGTTATTTAAGAAGGTTAGATAAAGTGCTTGGGTATATCCCTAAATTTTGATCGCATGAGAATCATGTAGTATCTAACTCTTGAAAAATAACTATAAAAAATGATGTCCTGATAGAATTATATAAGAACATTGAATATAAGCTACTCGTTTTATATATTTTGACTTGATATGTATATACTTGTTAAATCATTTTTATAAATAAATGGTTCACATTCAATATCCTGATAAAGATATATAAGGATGCTCTGATAGGAACGGGACCGATTAGTCTATTATACAAACCATTGTCGATTGTTTTTAAATAAATTTGGGAAAATTAACTTCCAGTACTTCCAAAAAAAAAAAAAAAAAATTAACCCTTTGTTGCAAGCACTTACACGTCACAAATACAACCTGAATAAATATATAAAACCAAAGTGGCTAACTTGGGCCGGTGAAATCGCACCAGCAGGTGCTATGTGAATATGGGAATATTCAATATAGTACTCATAAACTTGCACGTTGTAAAAATTCTGTTTTTTTTTTTTTTTTTTTTTTTTTTTTTTTTTTAATGTCTTCTTAGATGTAGACTGTAGTTATGAATATTAAAATAAAATTCTAATTATATGTTCGAGAGTCGAGACCTATTTTTAATTTGTTTTTGGTTGCCTTTTTTAAGCAGTGAATAATATGGATGGATTGTCAATAACAAACAAAATGGGGATTGGGGATGCCCATATAAATAGGGTGTTTTATCGATATCAAGACCTAAATTTAGAGATGGATATGCCTGTTAAGGGCTGTCCAAAGCTCCAAAAATAATTTATAACTGACATAAATTATTGAATAAATATATATAATTTTTTTTTTACAATAGGTGTTTTAATACAAACACAAGATAATATTAATATATCAAAAAAAAAAATTATAAAAAAAATAGGTATATATTAAAATAGGTCCCCGAAATATATGCAAATTCACAACTTATTAAAAACCACATCTCATCTTTTCTTTATTAACACCGCTTCTACTCTCTCATTTATTCCCACAAAATTCAACCCCAAAACATCTTTCTCTCTCTCTCTCTCTCTCTCTCTAATTTCCATGGTGGGTGGGTTTCAGATGACTACATCTGGATGAATCTGAAACTTTGCTGATCTGATTTTTTTTGCTTCTGGTGGACGAAAGGGGCTTTCAAGTCATGGAAATTGAGAGGATCAAAGAGTTGTTGCTTCTTTGGTGTGGAATACAAAGCACTCGTGTGGCTCTCGTGGGTGGAAATCACACCGCTTCTAGGTTTTGCACTCGCTAATAATTCTCTCTTTCTACGTTTTGTTGGCATTCATTCTTCACTCTTCACAATTTTATTGGTTTGTCACCTTTTAGCATCTGGGTTCTGTTCATATTCACATCTCATTCATTGCAAACAATTAAAAAATAACTGAGAAATCATGGAACTGGCTCGTGGGTATCGAACAAAGAGCAATACTAAGACGAGGTCTATGCAAAATGATTTCAATCACGACACTCTGTTGGTGATTAAGCTTCCAGATTCGAAGGTTATGCGGATCATGTCGCGGTCCGTGTTCTTGGCAATGGTTATACTCTCATTGCCTTACATTGGATCCATTTTTAAGGGTTCCTTCTTGAATGCTGTTGTTCATGATGTTTCCAATTTTGGTTTGATGCATTCTGATAGCTTTGATTTGCTTTTCCAAGATTTGAGCCGTGAGGGCCTTGTCAAAACTGGAGATATCGCTCTTGTAGTTGGCTCTCAAGATCTTGAGCCTGTGATTGCAAATTCGCGATTCCTGAATGACAATGGCATTGGTTTGGTTTTGGAGCCTGAGTTGGGTAGATTAGGCTCAATTGCAGATGGGACATTTGATTTTGCATTAGTGTCCAGCTCATTTGACCTTAAATCCATTGATCAAATTCTCAAGGTTGGCGGAATATTGGCTGTACAATTGAAAGATGAGAATTCATATGGTCTAAAAAAGCTATCGAATTATAAAATTGGGTATCTTCGCCGATACAATTCTACAATTGTGGCGATGAGGAAAACTGGATTGGCTGAAAAGTTGGTTGTTTCTTCAACCAAAAGGCGTCTACTCCAATTGTCTTTGGAGGCCAAGAAAGCAGCATTGAATGAATTAGAAGATGTGTTGCTTGAACCACCAAGAAAGGCTTTAGCAAAACCTAACAAGTTATCAAGGAAAATCAAGTTTCTTCCTGACTTGTTAGGTGGTGATTCTATTGGAAGTTATCCGCGTAGAGTTTTCATTAATGTAGGCTTGGCGAACGAAAAAGGAAGTATGATGGAATGGTTTTATAAGAATTATCCAACGGGGAATCAAGAATTCGAGCTGTACAATCTAGAAAGTGTGCCTGAATCTTCACTTGCACATGTTGATGTTTCTGATTGGTTGGACAAGAATGTGAAGGAAGAGGAGTATGTGGTGATGAAGGTAGAAGCAGAAGTGGCAGAGGAGATGATAGAGAGGAGAACAATTAGTTTGGTGGATGAAATGTTTTTGGAGTGCAAGAACGAATGGCAAGACGAAGGGAAGACGAAAAAGAATACGAGCAAGAGGGCTTATTGGGAGTGTTTGGCTTTGTATGGAAGGCTGAGAGATGAGGGAGTTGCTGTGCATCAATGGTGGGGTTGAATAAGGACAGACAATAAAAGGCCTCTGGTAGCTCTAGACCTCTTTTTAAACAAGAATTTTTTTTCATGTCTTTGTTGGTTTTCTGTTATGTAACTGGAACTGATGTGTGTGAATTTCATGTTTAACATATACATTATATATTATATTATTTGGATTTATAGGGAGAGGGAGAGGGAAAAGGTTCCTTTCTTGAGTCTTGTTGTTGCCTTGAATATATCTGTTATGTAAGTCTGCTGTGTTTGAAAAATCATTTCTTTCACAGCCATACTGTAACCTCTTTCTTCATATTCATTTAATAAGAATGGATTAGTTTCATTTAGCACTCTGCTTCTCTAAGAGCAAATTACACTAAATTAGTTAATTATGATTCACGAATAGGAGAGGTTTCGCCTCCCGTCTGCAGCTGATGGAGGCTCCAGCCTCCCTCATGCAAACCGGGGGAGGTCAGACCCGTCACTCTTCCCCCTTCGTGGAGGGGGAGGATGGAGATCCAATCTATACGGTGGACAACAGAATAAAAACGGTTTAAAATTGTAGGGAATTTTTTTTTTTTAAAAAACCAATTTACATAGCAGAAAGTAGAATAAAAACAGTTTAAAATTTATCAAGCAAGGATCGAATTTATTGAAAAAACATTAAATCAAAATTAAGGAGCTTGTTACCTTTAATGTGTGTATCTTGATCTTCCCAACCTTGCACCAAATCCAGAACATGTGCTTGCGCAGCTTTAACTCGCGGAACTTTTTCTAATCCGACAATCATGTGCTAAAGCGGGTATAACTAAACTCGAAATCACGAACCGTAAAGTTTGCTGAAAACTAGACTTTCGAGGCTTTCTGAATATATGTGGATCGCAATCCAATTCAATCTTTAGAGAAAATTATGGCATCCGCAAGCTGGGTGTTCTACACCGGTCTTATGTGTGTATTAACCACTTGGTCTTTCAATCTTTGCACGACTGTGTATGGCCTAAAAGTGTGGGCATCTTATTCCTTGAAACAATATTCTGAATATATGTGGATCGCAATCCAGCTCAATCTTTAGAGAAAATTATGGCATCCACAAGCTGGATGTTCTACACAGGTCTTATGTGTGTATCAACCACTTGGTCTTTCAATCTTTGCACGACTGTGTATGGCCTAAAAGTGTGGGCATCTTATTCCTTGAAACAATACTACTACAAGCTCTTGAGAAAAAAATTAGATCTCAAGAAAGAATAATTGGTCTACTCTTGTGTATGTATTATGCCAATAAGAATAACGAGCTTATTTTTCTTCAACATTTCTCTTCAACTAATGCCATCTATTTATAGCATTCAAGAGAAGAAATTTGAATCCTTATTGGATACACAATCATGGTCCTATTGTGATTCACAATTTTAATCTTATTAAAATTGTATTTAAATAAATCTTTATTTAATCATAATTAAATATTCAATATTTTTATTCTTTTCTATTTCTATTTCCTAAAAGTAGGAATCTTTTCTTCTAAAGAAACTAAACTTTCTAGATGATTTTCTTTTCTTGTTGTATCAGGAAACTAAGGGCACGTTTGGTACCGTTTTAAAACTGCAAATATGTTTGGTATTGTTTTCTAAAAGTAGTTTAAAAACAGAAATCGATGTAAATGTGTCTGGTAATGTTTTTGAAATGGATAAAATAGTTGTTTGGAGGGAAAAGTTGAGAAAAAATTTGGCTTGTTTAAAAAAAAAAAAGACTGTTTTGAAAATGATGAAAAACAATAAAAAGTTGTTTTTGACTTTTTAATTATAACTTATTAAAAAAAAATATTTTAAAATACAATTATACAAAATGATTAACCAAACAACTTTATAGTTGTTTTTGTTTTTAAAAACAAAAAATTGTTTCTAAAAATGAAACCAAACACCATCTAACTTTTCTAAATAAGAAATTATCTAAAAGTAGACTTGGGTGGCACTCCACCTAAGTGTAGTAACTGTTCACTTTATCCATCATGGTGGATTCCTCCTACCTTACTTAAAGGTTGTTGAATATACTCTTATGCGAGAGCCCGATGGGATTTTTGTTTGTTCCCTTGGGGTGCTTTCGGTACGCGGGACGGGATAGGACAATGTGGGACAGTTTCTTCTTGTCCCACGTTTGGCACGACTTTAGCATGGGACAACGGGACAAGGTGGGACAAAAATCATCAATTTCTGTCCCACCCAAGACCCAAGGCCAGACTTGTCCCATGCATGGGACAAGTCTCAAAAAGACCTTTTTACCCTTAAATCTTCAAAAAATCACAAACTTATGCAATAGTTTATATGTATATATATTTTATAATATTATATATATATAATATAATATAAATATTATTATATATATTTTAATATATATTATTTATTAGTAATATTAATATTATTATATATTGTCCTACTGAACTCTTTTTGTCAGAGAGCATGATTCCATATTGGTTAACCAGATCATAGAACTGGTGGAGGAGATGATTGTGAGAATTTTCATCAGTAGAGAACAATAGGATATCATCGATGTAAATTAGGGCAGAGTGGAGAATAGGATGGAAGATCCTAGTGATGGCCTTCTGAAATAATGAGGGGGCAGTCTTAAGCCCAAAGGGTAAAACTGTCCATTGATATTGGGCGTTTGGAAGGCAAAACGCCGTCTTGTATCTGTCATCTGGATGAATACCGATTTGCCAGAAAGCTCCTTTGAGGTCAAACTTGGAGAAGATAGTAGCACCAGGGAGCTGAGAAAACAAAGTATTGGTTCTGGGAACTGGAAATTTGTCATCCCTAAGAAAGAGATTGAGGGGTTTATAATCAATGACTAATCTCTTTCTTCCCCGAAGTTGTTCAGCCCTTTTGTCAACATAAAAGGCTTGGCATGCCTAGGGCGAAGAGGTAAGCTCAATGAGTCCTTGTTTAAGTAGGTCATCACATTCAGTATTGGCCATACGAAGGTCGGAGGGAGACATTCCAGAATGAGAGGCCTTTGTAGGGTTGACATCTTCATTGAACTTAAAAGGAAGCTTAATAAAGAAATCTGGATTCTTCCATAAAGGATTTGGATGATGGAAATCAGCATGACTGTTGGCACAGAATTGTAGAAGCTTGTGTTGAATTGTTTGGAAGGAGGGTCGGATGTCAGACAAGGGGAAGATCTTTGGAATACTGGAGAATGCTTTGAAGTCTCTTTTATATCTGAGTCCAGTAGGGAGGATCCGAAGAGATTTGAATTGACAATAAACATCCCAACCAATGAGGATATCTTTGTCAGGAAGTGGGGTTCCAATGACACGTGTCCAAAGGGTGTAGGATGGGAATATCTTGAGACCAATTTTAGTCTTTGTAATCAGATCAGTTGTGAATATCTTCCCATCAGCAGCTTTAAAATACCGGACATGAGACTTCCAAGCATCAGGAGGAAGAATCTTAGGGTTCATCATGGTAGTAATGGAACCAGTGTCAATGTAGGCAATGGCATCAATAGGATTGGCATATTTGTCAGGAAGTATTTGGATTGGAACTTGAGGTCCTGGTTGTGCATCGGACGGTGTCGTTTGGAGAATGACAGGGGTTGCCTTGTAGGAGACTGGAAGAGAATCAGTTTCAGAGAGACTTGAATATTCTGAGTCTGAAATGGCGGAGACAGAATCTTGAGCTTGTAATACAAAAACTGTGTTGTCATCAGCATGGTCTTGTTCGGAGAAGATAGATTCAATATCGGCGTCAGAAGGAACGTCATCTGCTAGCTGTTGGATCAACTTAGCAGACTTGGCCTTTTTATTAGGACATTTTTTTGCATAATGTCCCTTTTGTCCGCAGATAAAACATTTCTGAGACTTGTTCCATGCACGCCGGGATTTCTTTTTGAAGAATTTGGACTTCTTTTTGCCCTTTCGCTTGGTAGTCTGGAAATGCTTGTTTTTCTTAGTCTTATAGATGCACTGCTCTGAGGACTTGCACTTGATCTGGTACGAGGGCTGTTTACATTGGGCTTCGTACCTTTTTCCTTCTTTGAGCATCTTAGAGAAAACCTTTTGAGTGGCACAAAGTTTCTCCAAAGCACTTAGGGTGAACATATGGATTTCACCTAGTGTGATGTCAGTGAAGGGTCTGCCAGAGGAATCTATCTTTCTGTGTAATTCATCTTGAAGCTCGGCAGGGAGAGAATTTACATAAACATTCTTAAGACTCTGGTCATTGATGCCGCCGAGGATGTGGTATCTGCCAGACATGCGTTTATAATGAAAATCGATGTCTTTCTTTTTGAGCGAGCAACACCGCATCTCGAAGAACTCTTGCCTAGCTTGTTTATAGAATTGGTCAGGGTCTCCAAGAAACTCTCTGAAAATGATGCCCATTACTACAGAGGTTGAGGTAGCTCGGACAATTTGTAATTGGCGATACTCTCCAAGGGCTTGGTACCAATCGCGAAGAGAACCAGTGAATCTGGAGACGAATTCTCTGAGGATTGCTTCTTGATTGTGTTCAGATTTGGCCATTTGGAGGTCAAGCCAAGCGCTCATTTCTGAGATCTTCTTACACCATGAGTCTGGGTTTGAGTCTCCGAGATCAAACCAAGGACCATTAGTAGGTCTAGATCCGTGAGGGTGTCCGGGAACCTGGTGCTTTGGTGGTGCTTTGGTGGTTCTTCGATAATAGGTGGGGGTTCATTTGAGGATTCTCCAGGGGAGTTATAAGTTTGAGTGGACGGTTGCGGATCCGTTCGAGATGCCATAAAAACTTGTGTGAGATCGGTAATTTCAGGTGAATCAGAGTGCTGTGAGGTGGCTGTGGTAACGGCGTCAGAGGTGTATTGAGAGGAGTATTGGGAGGAGGTGTCTGACGAGGTGTCAACATCTGGTTCATCTGATGGGAGGAATTTGTTGGAAGTATGGATAGGGTGCTGGGAAGCATACATAATTGGGTTGATTGGTGGAGCAGGTTGTTTGTTTCTTTGTCTGGAAGAAGAGGGTTTGGAAGTAGGTTTCCGAAGTGGTGAAGACAATGGAGGATACTTGCGGAATAATTCACCAGTGGATTTGAAATACCGAGAAGCGTCCGGAGGTCTGGAGGGAGGAGAATAAGGAGGAGATGTAGGAAAAAACAAAGACTGAGAGGAAGAATAAGGTTTTGGTATAAATTTGGAGGTAGTGGAGAATGAGTGGTCCCTGTTCATTTGTTCCAATTGGTCTTTGAGACGTCTGATTTCTCTTTCTTTTTTATCAAACTTTGGTCCGAAATACCCATGGTTGATATAACGGTGAAGGTCAGCATCAAGTTTGGCGATCTGAGCTTGAAGATCAGAAAACATATCACGGAAGACCGTATCGAGACTTTGGAGTTGATTCTCATGTCGAGATACATGGTGTGTGACCCGGTCGATCTTCTGGTCAATAGAGTTGAGAACTCTATTTTGTACTTTGGCATTGTGGGTTTGCCAATTAAGAACTTGCTCAGCTTGGGTAGGTTGTTTGAGGGAACCATCGGGTAAGACCTCAGAAGTATGGGCATAAGGTCTGGAAAACCGATTCCTTTCAGGGTTTGAAGAGGGTTCCAGAGGAGGGAAGTCCTTGTCATAGTTAGAAGCCATAAAACAAGGTATGGGTGGAGGCAAATGTGGAGTAGTAGGTAAAAGTCCTTCTGATCGGAGGATTTGTAAAGCTCTGTCATAAATTGGAAGGGCTTTTTTGTTGGTAGGCTTTAAGCCTATCCATGGGCTGTCTGGATCATCTGGTCTGTATTGTTTGCGAACAGTTTTGCATGGAGTGAGGTCTGGTAGACAGTCACGACAGGTACAGTCAGCGTCACACATGTTGGGGTCGTCGTCCCAAATGAAATGGCCATTGATTTTGTCAGTGTAGATTGGAGATCCATTGGCTTCAAAGCTATGGATCGGGATGTCATCTTCAGTGGTAACTGGTCGGATCATTAGCGCCTGGAACACAGGAGGAGCACTAGGACTAGAGCTGGAAGGAAAATTTGCGTTAGAGAGAGGTTCATAAACCGTCTTAATGGAGCCATCATTTTCCTTGATATATTTGGTGTCCGAGGCAACAACAGGAGTTGTGTTCTGAAAAGCCCTCTCATAGTTTGTGATCCATTCGAGAGGCATGATCTCTTTGAGTTTGTCCCGGGGCAGTTGCTTTGGAATCTGGATAATGGTGGGAACTTCATCTTCACGTTCAGCCTTGATGAAAATAGTATCGCCATTATGGCCAGGGATGGGGAGATCAAGGGCATGATCTTGAAGCCGGTAAGCGATCTGGTGATGGAGAGTTGCCATGTAGGAGTTTGGTAGCATGGGTGCCCCCAAGATCTGAAGTTGTATTTTGAGGCAGTTGTGGAGGTTGGCATCTCGCAAAGGGATATTGAAATTAGGGTAGTATGTGAGTGATATACTACCAGCATGGAGCGTAGATAGACAAGTGCCAATAACTGCATGCTCATATTCCTTATAGATGGTGTTGAGGAGAGCAACACGAGCAGTAACAGGTAATCCTTTCCGACCATGTAGAGTGAGGATGATTCTGACAGCTCCGATATGGATATTATATTATATTATATTATATATATTATTATATTAAATAATATATAATTATATATATAATATAATATAATATATATAATTTTATATTTTATTATTATTATCCAAAATATATATTATATATTATATATTATTATATAATATAATATATATTTTATTATAATAATAATATATATAATAATAACATAATATATATTAGATCATTTATGTATATATATAACATATTATATATATATTATATATAATAATATTATATATTAAAATATAATACTTAATATATTATATTATTATATATTATAATAATATAATATATTAAGTATTATATTTTATATATATAATAATATTTAATATATCATATATATATTATAATACAATATATATTATATATTATTATAAATATTAATAATATATAAATATATTTAATATTATAATATATTATATATATTATATTTTATTGTATATAATAATATATAATTTATTAAAAATTATTACATATACAATAATATATAAGATAATATATATATATTAAATTTTATTATTATATATAATATTTTAAAAATTATTTCATATACAATAATATATATATATATATAATTATATTTTATTTTATATATATATTATATACATATGAGGGGCACTTTGGTGATTTGAACCTCTTGTCCCGTCCTGTCCCATCCATACCAAAAGCATAACAGTACAGTTAATAGTTCTGTCCCAGACATTCCAAACACAATATGGAACAACTGTCCCGTCCCGTCCCGTCCTGTCCTGTCCCGTCCCACCTTGTCCTGTCCCATCTCTGTGCCAAACGCACCCTTGAGCTCAACTCTTAGCCTTTCGATCAAAGTTAAGTAATCCAAACAATTTCTCAAAGATTAGGGATCCAGCGGACCATTTTAATTCAAGCTCAAATAGACTTGGTCCAATTCCAATTAACTCTGTAAATTCTAACGATTGAATTCGGTCTACTCAAAAACCTCAAGATTTACCAAGAGCCGGCCCTGGGCTTTTTCTGTCCAAGCCCCTTTTTTAAGGGGTCCATAGTTACTTGTTTTGAGTTAAATGAAATGTCCATTTTTATTTATTTCAGACAAAAATAAATAAAAATAAAAATAAGTCCAAATCATTTGCTTTAAAATTGTCTAAAAACTTGGAAAAACAGAAAAACTGAAATGGGACCCAAACAAACAGAGGTACTAAGGGCACAGTCTAAACATTCTTTTTATTTTTTTTAAAACCCAATACGATTTTTGCTTTTTATTTAGACAAATTACCTAAAATTGAGGGTTTAATCTCCATGGTATATTCTCTCTCGACTCTCAAGTCTCACTGTCGGCCTTTTGTTTTCAATTATTATTTTAATATTGTATTTATAATATTTTTTTCAGCCTTTTGATTTTGATTTAATTTTTATATGCATAAAATAGAAGATAAACTATTCAAAAAAAAAAAAAAAAGATGAATAGAAGATAAACTAGTTTAGTTGTTAACATTAGAATTAAACAATGTATTAGGCCTTCCTAGCTAAGCATTCCTAATACATTGTTCATGTTTTTGTGACTTTATGCTAGTTTCACATGTTGTTCTTAAACTACTTTTTTTTTTTTTTTTCCTTCTGTATTTGAAGCCAAGAGGCCTGAAATTCACACTGTTCTTGTATGAAAATTCTTTTGTATTACTTTTCTTATAGTGAAGAATTTTAGATATAATTAAGGTTGTTATAATTGTAAATGAATAATATGAAACAATATTAAATATCAATGAACATGATAGGTAAACGAACAGATAATATGAACAAGAGGTCTATTTTATAATTTTGCCCCAGGACTCAAAAAAGTCGATTTACCGTACTCATCCATATGGATTTGAAAGAGCAAATAGTACTACAACAATTTAAAATTTTATTAAAATACTCAAGATTGAAAAATTAACTTTCAAGTTGAACAACTAACATTTGTGATCTCTCAATAAAACATTTATTAATAATTAATCATAACATTAAGGTTCGAACAAATGAGAATTTTTATCATATAACAAGAAAAAAAATTATCACTCAAGAATTAGTCATACTCATACATGTAATGAGGTGATTCTGTGGCGAAATGCAGTACCAACAGCATCGTATCTGACTTGGCGAAAATAATCAGGTGGCCGCTGGAGCCGATGACGATGGCTCTAAACTTTAAGGCAAAGACAGGGACTTATGAGGGCTACCCGATGGTGACATTCTGAGTCCATGCAGACTTGAGGTTGGAGGCAGTACTGGTCCCATCACAGCTGGTGACAAACTTGCAATAGGGGGATTCGGCGGTAATGCCAGCACCGGTGCCATTGCCATTTCAGGAGGTAACAACGGCGGCTCCGCTGCTAAATGTGGTGGTGGGGTTAGGATTATTGGTGGCAACTTCGGCTTGGGCAATGGAGTAATCATGTTAACTCCAAACATAAAAGGCCATTCCAATTGGCGAGCTGCGAGGACCAAATTGATGCTTGAATTTGGGCATGACAAAGCGATGAAGAATGCCAAAATTAGGAGCAAGCTAGAAGAAGCCATGATTTTTCTATATCTTCTGCGCAATTGAGCTCTTGAATATAATGTGCTTTGTTTGTTTGGTACGTACTTACTGTGCTCTTAGCTGTTTTGTCAGCCATTAATGGGTATTAATATTACATTATTATGTAAGCACGAGGCAATTAATCTTCTCAGGTCATGTTTTTTCTAACATAAAACGATGGGTGTGAGATGGTTTGACCATGCGACCTCCACTAATATAGCTAAATGCGCCACACTTACAGATATTCAACCATTCATGCATATATATTATTTTTTGTGTGGTAGTACTACGGTGAGTGAGACCGTTACACCTTACACCTAAGATTTCTCTTCGATTACTTGTTATTAATTTTAGAAAAAATATCACTCGCTAGTCACTAGTCATTTCTTCTAGTTTTATGCTGGCCAACCAAAATTCATAAATAACCCTTATATTATTAGAAATTCTAAATTTTGTTATTCACAATAAGTTTACTTTTTTGGCCATGAGACATTTTTTTAAAGACAAAATTGCCCTTGTAATAGTTAAAACCCTAATATTTCAAAGTTTTTGAAAGTTGAGGTGTAATAGTAAAAGTTAGAGAGAGGAAGACAGAGAGAAAATTGAAAACCGAAAAATAGAGAGAGTTGAATTAAATAACGAATAGAAATCGATAGTGGGATGATGAACAAAGCGTTAATGGTAATGAGTAACAAAGAACGGTAAATGGTGAGATGAACTATTTATAGAGAGAAAGACAGAGTGAATGCAGAAGGAAGAGATGACGTCCCTGATCTTGGATAGAAAAACTTCTGATAGTAAGTGGCTGGAGAAGTGTGCTATTTGGGTTCTTAAGGATTTATCTAGTGTTGAGAGAGTGAATAAGCGGTTGTCGGATAGAGGATTTTGTTTCTTGACTAAATACCTGGGAGGGAATATAATTTTATGGAGTTTTGAGGCAGTTACGATCGTGAAGGGTCATCAAGAACAATTTCTTTTGGAATGATACTTTTATTTCAATGGAAAAATGGTCTGAAGCAATTCAAATTCAAATTATTCCAGTTTGGATAACCATTTCGGGGATCCCTCTGAAATATTGGAATGAGTCCTTTTTTCAAAAAGTTGGGAATTTGTTGGGTGAACTTTTACTCATTGAATCAGACACCATATTTAAAAGAAGATTGGACAAAGGAAAATTGCTTATATCTCTGCCTAATAATTGTTTGAGTTCAAATAAGTTGAAGGTGGTAGAAAGAAATAAGTCTTTTATTGTCACAATAGAGAAGGAAGTAACTCTGGTGAACTTTGAATGGGTAGAGAAAGAGCTGGGTTTAAAGTTAGAACCAGCACCGTAGTCTTTGTTTTTCTCATCTGACATGGAGGATAGCTAGCAAGCAAAGAAAGGTGACAAGATAGAGAAAGATAATAGGGAGAAATAGCCTACTGTCAGACATAGGAAAGATGCTAGGAAAGCTACCAAGATTGAAGACGAAAATTGTCTTTCTAAGCATTAGTCTGAGTTCCTAGATGAAAGCAAAAAAGATAAAGGCAAACATGCCTATGTCAGAAATTCACAAAAGAGACCTACTTTAGGAAGCTATTTGAATGGCAAGCTAGACTTAGAAAAGAAGAGAGCTACAACGAGCAGAGGTGATGGGGATGGTAGCTGGTCAACATCATTTGATTCTGAGTCAGAAGAGGGGTTTTCGATGGGGTTTGGTAAATTAAGAGGTTAGTGTTCTAATGTTAAACAAGTGGCAAAGGGGCCTAAGAACAGAACTCATAGTGGGCCGAAAGGGACTAGCTTTGAGATTAGGCTTCAGAGTGAGTTTGAAACCCACTTGAGCTCAACTAAAGAATATGGGTGAGCACTAAGTTCGAAACCGAACCGAACCAAACCAAAAAAAGGGTGTTCGGTTCAATTCGTAGAATGAATTCGGTTTTAATCAGTTCAAAAAGAGAAAAATCGAAAAGTTTTCGGTTCAAACCGGTTTTCATTTTTTAAAACCGGTTTAAACCGATTAAACCGTATATATAAATAATACCTGACTAACTTTGACACTTTGACGCTTTGTTGTTTCACTTCTCTTCTCTCTTCTCTGTGACTGCGACTCTACCTCTCTATTCCTTAACTGAGAACTTTGTTCTCAACCTCCGATCTGTTCAACCTACATCTCAACTTTGTTCCTCAACACCCGATCTACTCGTACAAGGTTTGTCCACGTTCATCTCTTATTCTTTTTCTAATTTTCTTCTTCTTTTTCTAATTTTCTTGTTGTCTTCTTCTACTTATTTTCTCATCCAATATGCAATTCTTTATCTCCAACAAAAGCTACCAACACAAAGACGCCAAAAATCGCCGCCACTTTACGCAACCGACGACCTTGATTTCTCACGGCTCCCTCGATCCCAAAGGTCTTTCTATTTTTCTTAGGGTTTCTCTGCAATTTTCACACATTATCAGTTTCTTATTAATAACTGAGTTTAAATGGCTGATGTGTTATGTTTTATTTTAGCAACTTTTACCATTAATGAGATAGAATACATTGTTTCGCTATGCTTATTTTTGTGAGAGATTAGAATTAGAAAAGAGGTTTTGAAAAATTTGAAGTTTTTGACAAATTTTAAATTCATTCAAGGAAGCTTTTCAATTAATACTTGAACTAATACTTGAGGGACGTCAAGTGATATTATTAGAGAAGTGTCTTATTTATGATTGGATCTGAATTGTTGAAATTTTTTAAAGGGTGTTTGTGTTTTGAAATGCATAAATATTTGTATCATATATTCCTATATTCAATGGTAATGTTTGATTTTCATGGTTGCTTTTGGGGGTAATCAATGGTAAAGATTAGATCATCACAATGATGAAAATGGTTTGATGATATTTACTATTGTCTTGTAATATGTGTATTTTGTTCTCATTTGTTTGTTTGGAGGCAAATGATTATGATGGAAAGGAGAGTGTCTTGAGGCAATTTGAATTGAACATGGCATACAGACCATGCCTGGGGATGTGTAGGTAGGTTCGGTGGGAGCGTGCTAATCATTTAGTATTATTCTAATGTTATTATTAATTAAGTGATTTGAAGTTTTTATTTTAGTTGTAATTTTTATTTGGAGTTTGGATTGTGATTTTTATTTGGAGTTTGATTTCAGTTTTTTTTTTTTTTTTTTTTTGGGCTTGGTTCATTAAAAATTTTGAAAATTTCAACTTTGGACCAAAATTAGAATCCCATAAACCATTAAATTTTAAAACATATTAAAAAAGACTCATTAAGCCCATTAGGCCTAAAAGGCCCATTAGGTCCAAAACTGATATGAATCGAACTGAACCGAACCGATTAAAATTAGTTTGGTTCGGTTACCATTTCTTATTCGGTTTAAACAGGTTTAATTTTGGATGAATCAAAATATTTTCGGTTCAATTCGGTTTTGTCCAAAACCGAACCGAACCAAACCGTACCCACCCTTACTATGGAAAGTGTTGTTCATGTTAATGTAATTGTGTGACCTAACATACTTTTTAACAATCCAACAAATACCCCATTTATGCACAATGGCATTATAATCCAATCACAACTAGGTTCTTTACAAGTGGCCTCAAACCATGTCTTTGTTGACCGCTTTATCATGTATTCATATCTCTCCTTCAACCCATGAAGAGCTAACTCTCTCTAAAGGTCTTCTTTTATCCGAAACATTTATCCCTTAAATATTGGCCTGTTCGAAGTTAATGAAACCATTGCGGTGACATTATCGAATGAGTACAAATAAACCTCTAATAGTACCCATCGTGATGGAGCTGTAATAATTGGTTGTTCAGCCTCACAACCAATTGATCCTCCTTTGTTAGAATCATCACCAGTTTGTACATGATCCATTGGATCCACCCCATCACCCATATCATTATCTCCATCATCTGAAGTTGGAGAATTAGGCATAAGGATCCCGTGATTCTGCTTATTCGAAGTTAGAAAACCACTTGTACCAAATTGTGTTGAAACACCGCCATGAGATCAAAACAATGGAACTATGTAGAGTACATAAGCTGTTGGATTATTGGAACTGCCCCACACACTTGGTTACTACCACTTGTAGATGTATGGGTGGAATGTTTGGGGGAAAACTTTTGTTGTGTTCCATCAACTTGTCCAGGCATATTGTGTTTTGCTATACTTGTTACATAAATCACGGGAGTACATCTATCCTCTATTAATGCAAATGTAACATCAACATCACCTATAATATTTCTTTTCAACTACCCCAAATGTCCATAACCCATTGCATGTAGTATGATGTTACAACTATTTATGTCATTGTTAGCAAGTGAACATACCAATGATACCAAGTCTTTGTATGTTAGTCCCTTACGCACAACAAGCCCTCTTGATTCACCACTCACATACTTATCATCCTCCTAATATCCATTGAATCTTATGATTAATCTACAAACATCCATGACCTCAAATGTAGCAATACAACTAAATTAGAAAAGTTGCAGACATATATTACATGATGAGATAAATATTACTTGATAAGTTAAATGTTACATGATAAACTGATCCATATGACATGATAAACTGACTAAAATATTACATGCCATACATACCATATATGTTACATGATGAACTAAAAAAATTATTATTACATGGCAATCCATCATGCAACATTCATCAGAAACCCTATACTTTCGAAAACTTCAAAATTGATTTTGAAAACCACGACATAAACGAAAAATCTGAGAAACCCAAGAAATATACACTATTACAAACAATTGTAAGCTATTTAAGACTAATAGAAACAAAGTGCAAGAGATTTGAGAGAGAGAGAGAGAGAGAGAGAGAGAGAGAGAAGAAGAAGAAGAAGAAGAAGAAGAAGAAGAATAAGAAGAAGAAGAGAGAGAGAAGAAAAAAAACTCTAGAGGTGTTTTTGTCACTTTTAGGTTATTTTTGAATAGTTATTGGAAGTTTTGGTTGAATATGGTTTTATTTTGAAAATATGGTTAAAAGTGAATTTCAATTTCAAAAATAGGTTAGATTTGTCTATTTTGTCTTTAAACTAAGGGTAATTTCAATACGATTGTGTTTTGTAATTGTAATAATTAAGTTAGATTTCATAATACAAATTAAAATGAGTTATATGAATTGGAATTGTAAAGAGGGCATTCGGTTATTTAATTATCTATTCGGATTTTACTCCAAATTTATAGAAATTAATAGCTGTCGAATGTTGTTGCGGCGGATGGCTCATCAAAGGGCCTAGCTAGGAAACGATATTTCAAGCAAGACAAAATGAAATTGTTTTCTTGACTTCTCTGTCCTATAAATTCAAAATATAAAATCAAAGATGAGGAAATATGTTTGGTGAAAATTATAAAAATAATTTATGGTTAAAATATTTTCAATAATTAATGTACATATACATAAAAAAAAAAAAGTATTTAAAAAGACTTCAATCTTCTTTTCAGAAAAAAAATAAAAATAAAAATGACTTCCAATCTTTTATTCTTCATTTTATGAGAGTATTTTTCTGATAAATTTTCTGGTAAAAAGTACTCTATAAATTTAATAGTATAAGACATAAAACTTAAGATTTTTATAGAAGAGGAAATTGCACCCAACCTAATTGAGAGATACAATTCACCGGTGGACAAAACTTTTATAAAAAACTTACATTAACCTCCCTTGCCATTTGTATTGACCATTAATTTTAACCGTTGATAAAGTTAAAAAAGAAAAGAAAAAAAAAGACTTAAATACTCAAATTTTCATAAAAAATATATATCAATTGTCCATCTCAAACAATGGAGGGTAGAGATCAAAATAATAATAATTTAAAATATAAAATAATAAAAATAAAAATAAAAAAATAAAAAAGTAATAGATGGATCCACTTTCGATAGATAGTTGAGATCAAAAATGTTTTTAGAGTGATTAAAAAAGAAAATGAAATTGAGGGGCGTTGGATCTCCACCGTCCATCTTCCAAGATGGATGCACCAGATCCATGGATCTCCAAGGGATGGAAAGCTCAAGATTTTTTTTAAAAAAAAAACAATTTTTGTTTATATATTTATATTTTTTATTATTTTGATATGGACAGTGTAGATGAATCTATTATTTTTTTAAAAAAAAATTTTAGTTTTCTTAATTATTTTTAAAGAAAAAATCAAAAAATAATTGAAGTTACAAAAATGCTCTTACTCCATTTTAGTTTGCTCATGTTTGACTAATGTCACTAACATTAAGCGGGGTAATGTAAGTTTTTTTAAAAGTTGTTCACCTCTGAATAGTCTTACCTTAGGTAGACTGAATGTAATTTCCTTTTTACAGAAATTTTTTTTTGATCAATTATGAGAATAAAACCTAGATTATAAAGATTAGCAAGTTTTAATTTTCAATTTACTATACCTAGCGGCTACCAAACAATTGAAGAAATTGATTGATAATACGTAAAGATTGTATAGTCTGCATGTTATTTTTTTTTTTTTAATTAAGAGCTAGCCTACAAGTCTATGATGTAAATTTTTTTTTTAATTTTTTTTTACTAAGTAAATAATATCAGCGAAAGCAAAAGTCTAGAGTATTAATTGCTTTATTCAAAAGCACCAAGAAAAGAAGGTAGATCATAGATGTAATGTGGACGTCTTTAATGTTACGACGGTGGAGCCTAATAAGCAGATGCACATGTATCACGTACCTTAAAGGCCATTCAATATTTACCAGCACATAGGACCAGCAGTTAATTATATAGTTAGGGACTTAGGGTACCCATATTGATTATATTTGTGTACGTACAAATAAACTAAGCCTTATTAATTTATTTGCTGGTTTCGAACAATAATTTCTATTACACTTTGAAATAATTCACAACTATTCAACGTCGGTCTATGAGTCATTATCAAATGGTTTTTTTTTTTTTTTTCTTTCTTTTTTTGGAATCTTTTCCAAGTTCTCAAATATATATATATCAAACATTTTGAAGTTGACAAAAAAAAAAACACTAAAAACAACTTTAAAAAAACTAAAATAATGTGGGTGTATAAACAAATTTTATGGGTGGCAATAGCAACACCCTTAATTATATTTATAGATCCCTGAGTCATGTTTCGCACGTGAGATTGAACTTGACTATTTTTTATGAGATTGAATTGAATTGGATTGGATATAATAAACTAAATTATTACTGTGATGTGTTTGATGTAATACGTTATTGGAAAACGGATAATATTGTCCCTTGTTTTTTTGAAAACAAAATGAATAAAGATGAATAAACGGGGATTTGAAATCATTTTGGAGAAACTAAATTAAATGAAAACGGCTGCAAAAAAAGGGTATGGACAGTCCCTTATAGTGATCGATACTATTGCATCTTATCATGCGACTCCTAAGTTGGAATTGTTTACCATATAAAAAGATGAAGACTTTGCACTTTGATGATGATTGGAGATACTGATATTGATGTTGGGTGAAAGGTGAAACCACATGATGTATAAACCTAAATTTTGATTATGGAATTACATAAGAACGAGCAAGGATCGAGATTAGTTTGGCAATGGAAAATGAAGATTGAA
This sequence comes from Acer negundo, assembly GCA_035582765.1. Lineage (NCBI taxonomy): Eukaryota > Viridiplantae > Streptophyta > Magnoliopsida > Sapindales > Sapindaceae > Acer > Acer negundo. Next base: position 13,825,529 of record CM069235.1, read on the forward strand.
AAAGGAAACCCGGGTTGCTAAGCAACCTGTAACTTTAAGGGAATGAGCAAAGATGTCTCTTTATATTTGTGGTAAAATCGATTAAGCCACATAGATGAAAATGTGTAACAAGTTCTATCAAACAAGTCATAAATTTTCTTTGTAAATGGATGTCTGTAAATTGTTTTAGAGAATAGGTCAACTATTCCCTTTGTTAATGGTAGAATTGTTGAAGGAGGTTGAATAGATTCTATATATCATAGTGGCGATGTTTAATGTAGTTTCCAAAAAATGAAGTTTTGCATAGTGTGACTCCTTAATCCTGGTAGCGGAGTTTTGGAATACCTCCCTCATGATTCATATTCGAACCTCTAATCACCAAGAGGGGTGCACAATCACATGAGTTAAGGGGTGAAGTGCCTTTAAAGTTTAAACCGATATTATTATTATAGGTAGCTCTGTTACCACTCACAAAATATCTTCTTACACATATATTAAAAATTAAAATTATTAATTTTACTTCCTACACCCTTAAAATACAAAAACTATCCTTTAAGTAAATTTTTTTAAAAAAATTTTAAACATATATATTTTTTCCATTACATCCATTTCTCTTCGTTTGCTTCCACCACCACAAATATAAAATAAAATTATTGTACGTAGAGTTTCTTCTTCCCAAAAAAAAAATAATAAATAAATAAATAAAAACTACTACAGTTTCTTCATTCCCTTTAACAAATATCAAAGAATTTGCTCAAATAAAAAATATATATATCATATTCATATAAAACTCTATAACTAAGATTTTACTTGGTCTACAAATTCAACTCTAAAACTAATTATATTTTTTTTCGTTGTTATTTGTGGAATCAATGTATTGAATTATCTAAAAAACCATGAAATCATAATGGTTTACACACTTAATCATCGTCATAGAAAACAACAACAATAATAATCAAACAAACAAAAATAATAATTAAACAAACAACAATATGTAGCTTCTTTTTGTCTTAAAAAAAATAAAAATAAAATAAAAATAAAATAAAATAAAACTATATTTTTAATCACCAAACAAATCAATTTTTTTTTCATTTTTTTTTATTGCACCCACCAAGTTTTTCGGTTTGCAAACTAATTAAATTAATAAGAATTTGTAGTTGAATTATAGTAAAGTGAGTGAGTGAGTTGTGTTTTGAGAACCTTGCAGACTTGATCGAGTTCTACAACTGTTTTAAAAAAAAAAGTTCTACAAGACTAAAACTGTAATAATTTTTCTACAACTGCAGTAATTTTTTATTCAATTACAGAACAATAATAAAAATAAAAGTAAACATACTTGAATATATTTGAAATCCATAAAATCAATTCTTTGTTCATCCATTCATTGACTATATATGGAAAAAAAAAATTATATTTCCTGATTGATGTTGCGTTTGATTAAGTATATATTATTAGGGTTTATGATAGATTGGATCACTACAAGAAAATAGGGGCTTTGTTGACAGTTAAAAACTGTCAACAAAGCCCCTGTCAAGAAAGGTCTTGACAGTTTTGTGATCTTAACAGTTTTTTTTTTCCTAATATTGACGGTTTTAAATTGTCAAGTATGTTTTTTTTTTTTAATTTTAATTTTATTTTCATTATTTAATATTAATATTTAATTAAATAACATTTTTTACATTTGTACACCACCTCTCAAACGCAGGGCCGTCTCCAGACATTTTGAGACCCAAGCGATTTTATGATATGAACAAAAATCGGGGCCCTATATAAAATTATTATCATCAACATATAAAAATTAAATAAATAATTCTTCATTTACCAAATACAATGTAATCCACATAAATTAAAACAAAAAAGATTTATCGTATCTAAAAACATAAAAACAAAACATTATTTACATTTTTATTCTTTTTGCTTTATGAAGTTCAAATTTACTAATTATACTACTACTATCAAGATTAGCTAACATTTTTTTCTCGATAGATAACATAGTCAATCCATTCAACATATCTTGTGACATTGTTAATCGAAGATAATTTTTAATCAATTTTAACTTTGAAGATAACTGAAAATCTGAGACCACTAAAGTCTAAAATTAGTGGATACTAATACTATTGTAAGTCGTAATTTACTAATTTGTAAATAAAATTAATAATTAAAAGATGAGTTAAAAACTCAAAATCAACATGTAGAAATTAATTAAAAATAAAAATCATACCTTCGATTCAGGGAATGATCAAACGCAATAACTTCAAGAAGAAAAGAGTGAGGCGGAGAAAGGAAAAAAGAGAGCAAAGTGAAGGTTTTGAAATTTGATTCGTAATTTGTTCAGTAGAATAGTAGGTTATATATTTTTTTTAAGTAGTGCACTGATGTCTAAATTCTAATGGTTTTAGAATATTGGGCCTTAAAGTTTTTTTTATTTTTATTTTATATATAATTGAATTAGTTTGTTGGGTCTAAAATAAAACTAAATAAATGAAATCAGAAAATGTTTGGAATTGAGCCCCAAAGAAGAAGAAGGAGAAGAAAATTGGATCATGAGGCCACAAAGATGAAGAAGAAAATTGGATTAGTTGGAAATAAAACTAAATAAATGAAATTAGAAAATGTTTGGAATTGAGCCACAAAGAAGGAGAAGAAAATTGGATCATGAGGCCACAAAGATGAAGAAGAAAATTGGATTAGTTGGGGGCCCCAGCATTTTGCTAGGTTTGCTGGCCTATTAGGCCGGCCCTGCCCCACCGGACCGCCCCCTAACGCTGCCGACCACCGACATTGGCGACCCACCACCCACCTGATAATAATGACTTGGGAGTTGAAGTTGAAGGTTGTAAGTTTTTACCACTTGGCTACAACCTTTAATGTGATAACAAATGAAAATTTATATATAAACTATTAGTTGTTAGAAATTAAAAATTAATAATAAAAAAAAAAAACCCTTTTCAGATAAATTTAAATTTATTCAACTAATCAAAATTCTAATTTCTACGACAGACATATATTTAAAAATATTTATTGAAACTTTTAATAAAATTATATTTTTTAAAACGTATATAGTCGAGTTATTGGTCAATACTTTATGGTCACTCTTGGTTACATGATGGAATGGTAATCGGAATGGTAATGAGAATGAGAATGAGAATGAGAATGAGAATGCAAAGGAAAGGAAAACTAAGTTTTTTGTTTGGTTGGAACTTTAGAATTTGTTTATGAATCAATATTATTTTGTTTAGTTAACAACGGAATGGAATGAAATTAACTGTATTTTGACCAAAATACCCCTAATTATGAATTTATAATAACATAATATATTATGGATAATAATAATAAAATATAAAAGTATATTATATAATATAATTATATATTATTTACACTGAGCTGAAAAGCATATGCTTTTCAGCTCAGTGGTATCAGAGCCTTGCTTCGACCGTGGGAGTCCCGAGTTCGAGTCGAGCTCGCCACCCCTCTTGCGATAAGGAGTCCTTGTCGCCAATGGCCACGTGGCGAGAGTGGGTCCCAGTGGGGCAGGGAAGATAAAAGGATATTTGGTCCATAGTTGTTCAGCATATGCTTTTCAGCTCAGTGGCAAGCTCTTGGAGAGTATGGACATAGGGAATTCTTGTCAGAGTTTTGCTGTTTTGAATCAAATAAGGAAATATTGAAGGAAGGTATTGACACTTATGGCAAATACGACATCATCCTCAGCTATTTCTAATTTAGATCCCGTTCGGCTTTCTTCATCCATCTCTTTACCAGCTTCTGTTAGACGAACCCAGTCTTCTAGAATCCAAAACCTTGTAGAATATACCCATATCCCAGAAGCTGCTCAGATAAATGAAACCTCTCTACCACTGTTAAATCCCTATACTATTTTCAAACGAAGTAGATCCCTTGCTACACGGATCGACCATCTCGTCCGTCATAGATCTCCCCCAACTAAGGAGTACATACAGTCTACGGCTCTTGACAACTGCTTGGTTCCAGCCACTTCGGCTGAACAGTATGTTGACCTCGAGATCGGTCAACCACTGATTGATCATTGGATCAGAGAAGGGTACTCTCACCTCCATATCGGAGCTGTCAGAATCATCCTCACTCTACATGGTCGGAAAGGATTACCTGTTACTGCTCGTGTTGCTCTCCTCAACACCATCTATAAGGAATATGAGCATGCAGTTATTGGCACTTGTCTATCTACGCTCCATGCTGGTAGTATATCACTCACATACTACCCTAATTTCAATATCCCTTTGCGAGATGCCAACCTCCACAACTGCCTCAAAATACAACTTCAGATCTTGGGGGCACCCATGCTACCAAACTCCTACATGGCAACTCTCCATCACCAGATCGCCTACCGGCTTCAAGATCATGCCCTTGATCTCCCCATCCCTGGCCATAATGGCGATACTATTTTCATCAAGGCTGAACGTGAAGATGAAGTTCCCACCATTATCCAGATTCCAAAGCAACTGCCCCGGGACAAACTCAAAGAGATCATGCCTCTCGAATGGATCACAAACTATGAGAGGGCTTTTCAGAACACAACTCCTGTTGTTGCCTCGGACACCAAATATTACAAGGAAAATGATGGCTCCATTAAGACGGTTTATGAACCTCTCTCTAACGTAAATTTTCCTTCCAGCTCTAGTCCTAGTGCTCCTCCTGTGTTCCAGGCGCTACTGATCCGACCAGTTACCACTGAAGATGACATCCCGATCCATATCTTTGAAGCCAATGGATCTCCAATCTACACTGACAAAATCAATGGCCATTTCATTTGGGACGACGACCCCAATATGTGTGACGCTGACTGTACCTGTCGTGACTGTCTACCAGACCTCACTCCATGCAAAACTGTTCGCAAACAATACAGACCAGATGATCCAGACAGCCCATGGATAGGCTTAAAGCCTACCAACAAAAAAGCCCTTCCAATTTATGACAGAGCTTTACAAATCCTCCGATCAGAAGGACTTTTACCTACTACTCCACATTTGCCTCCACCCATACCTTGTTTTATGGCTTCTAACTATGGACCAAATATCCTTTTATCTTCCCTGCCCCACTGGGACCCCCAAGGGGACCCACTCTCGCCACGACCTTAAGCCAAAGAATCAAAATCCTATTTCTGATGTGCAGGATCCTCAACTAGAGGCAAGCACAGAGCATACTAGGACTATTACAAGCTGTTTATCATCTCACAAAGAAATATTGAAGAGAAGGAGAGGCTTTTTAAGAAGCCATGGTTTTTGAAGCACACAGATATTCTTTATTTATTTTTCGATAATTATACAGAGAGATCTCATCTCCTTTTATAGGGGAGAAGATAAAAACTTCCAAACTATTTTACAGTGCCATGCCAAACTCGTGGCAAAATAGTTGGCTAACAACAGTACAATCACCGACACCGACAATAAAGCATACCGACATTTCGGAAACATACATGTGATACATATGTATACACAGAAGTACACCCGTGATTACATATGTAATTATTATACATAAGGAAAACAAGACACCCACGTTCTGCATGCATAATTATAGAGTAAGGACAAAGTCACGGGCTTGACAGGTTGCAATTGGCATGGTAGTCGTCATCCGAATCTTCAGCTCCACAAATGTGGCAGGGCCATGTGTCGTGGTCGTTGTGCTCTTGTGGGTGGTCCGGGACAGAGTCTTGGAATGGATGCCAACTCAGGCTAGGGTCTCTGATGACAGTTGGGAAAAGATAACACTGATGAGGTGGGACCCCATTGACATCGCAAAGGAAATTGAGTAATGAGATCTGAAGATTCTGAGGGTATAGTTTAGGATAATCATATGTGGTGTGTCATTCATAGCAAACGTTCGACGTCCAAAGGAGTCTCCTGTGAGGGTTGAAACGATAGGGTCGATGGAATATCCAAATACAGGAAACTGCTGAAGCAGATTCCTTATCGAGTTTCCATAGATTGTGATAACCCATGAGTTTGGTGAGTTCGGATCGCCAAAAGGAAAGGGAATTGAACCAGGTCAAGAAAGTTGTGAGGAGAGAGTCCTTTTGGGATGGATCATGGACAAAACCATATAAGGCTTGGAGGGGGAAAACAACAGCATGGTGGTGGAGTACAGACATGCACCATAGGAACCATAAAACTTGAGGGGTGAAAAGGTAAAAGGGAGGCATTAAGAAAGGGTCTAAGAAAGGCCTGATGTCGTTGGAGAATTCATGCCGAACCCCTTGGCTCTGGATCTGGGCCAAATAGGTCCGTAGATGGGAGTGAGCGAATTCCTGGATACGGGCAAGGGAAGGTTGTGTGGTAGGAGGAAGGATTTCGAAAAGCTCTGGTGGATAAGTCCTCATTGTAGGATTTGGGGACGAGGAGGATGATGCTGATGTAGCCATGAGGATGAGAGGTATAGGGCCGTAGGAGGTGATGAGATGAATGGTTGATGGTCGAGAGAGCATATCAGCTATTATATTGTGTTGGCCCTTCACGTGTCGAACAGTGAAATCATATCTGGAAAACCAATCTTTTAGCCTCAATAATTGGGGATTGGGAGGAATCTTATTTCGAAATTCGAGGATCTTAGGAAAAGATGAGTTGTCCATTTCAATGATGAAGTTTTTTGTCCTGAGATGAAAATCAAATTTCTGGATTCCATTTTTGACAGCGAGAATCTCCTTGTAGATTGTGTGGTAGTGCTGTTGGGCGTCTTTGAATTGGCCGCTAGCATGTCCACAGTAGCTTTTGTGTCCGTCCTTCTCTTCAATGAGAATGGCCCCCCAACATGTGTCACTAGCATCGGTTTGGAGGATGAGTTGGCCTGTGGATGGGATAGTGAGGGCCGGAGGAGATTGAGCAATCTCTTTGAGTTTGACAACAGCATCCGTGTGACATCTGTCCCAAGGAGGAGGATTTTTCTTTAGGAGAGCTGAGAGAACTGAAGTGTATCTTGTCACGTGGGGCAGAAAATCTCTGATGAAGGTGATTATGCCAAGAAACTGTTGAACCTGTTTTGTGGTTAAATTGGAATTAGGGAATTCCAATAGTTGGCTGGCTAGGTGAGGGCCTGGGTGATATTTTCCATTTGAAATGTGCATGCCCAAGAAATCGATATTTGTTTGTCCTACTGAACTCTTTTTGTCAGAGAGCATGATTCCATATTGGTTAACTAGATCATAGAACTGGTGGAGGAGATGATTGTGAGAATTTTTATCAGTAGAGAACAATAGGATATCATCGATGTAAATTGGGGCAGAGTGGAGAATAGGATGGAAGATCCTAGTGATGGCCTTCTGAAATAATGAGGGGGCAGTCTTAAGCCCAAAGGGTAAAACTGTCCATTGATATTGGGCATTTGGAAGGCAAAACGCCGTCTTGTATCTGTCATCTGGATGAATACTGATTTGCCAGAAAGCTCCTTTGAGGTCAAACTTGGAGAAGATAGTAGCACCAGGGAGCTGAGAAAACAAAGTATTGGTTCTGGGAACTGGAAATTTGTCATCCCTAAGAAAGAGATTGAGGGGTTTGTAATCAATGACTAATCTCTTTCTTCCCCGAAGTTGTTCAGCCCTTTTGTCAACATAAAAAGCTTGGCATGCCCAAGGCGAAGAGGTAGGCTCAATGAGTCCTTGTTTAAGTAGGTCATCACATTCAGTATTGGCCATACGAAGGTCGGAGGGAGACATTCCAGAATGAGAGGCCTTTGTAGGGTTGACATCTTCATTGAGCTTAAAAGAAAGCTTTATAAAGAAATCTGGATTCTTCCATAAAAGATTTGGATGATGGAAATCAGCATGACTGTTGGCACAGAATTGTAGAAGCTTGTGTTGAATTGCTTGGAAGGAGGGTCGGATGTCAGACAAGGGGAAGATCTTTGGAATACTGGAGAATGCTTTGAAGTCTCTTTTATATCTGAGTCCAGTAGGGAGGATCCGAAGAGATTTAAATTGACAATAAACATCCCAACCAATGAGGATATCTTTGTCAGGAAGTGGGGTTCCAATGACACGTGTCCAAAGGGTGTAAGATGGGAATATCTTGAGACCAATTTTAGTCTTTGTAATCAGATCAGTTGTGAATATCTTCCCATCAGCAGCTTTAAAATACCGGACATGAGACTTCCAAGCATCAGGAGGAAGAATCTTAGGGTTCATCATGGTAGTAATGGAACCAGTGTCAATGTAGGCAATGGCATCAATAGGATTGGCATATTTGTCAGGAAGTATTTGGATTGGAACTTGAGGTCCTGGTTGTGCATCGGACGGTGTCGTTTGGAGAATGACAGGGGTTGCCTTGTAGGAGACTGGAAGGGAATCAGTTTCAGAGAGACTTGAATATTCTGAGTCTGAAATGGCGGAGACAGGATCTTGAGCTTGTAATACAAAAACTGTGTTGTCATCAGCATGGTCTTGTTCGGAGAAGATAGATTCAATATCGGCGTCAGAAGGAACGTCATCTGCTAGCTGTTGGATCAATTTAGCAGACTTGGCCTTTTTATTAGGACATTTTTTTGCATAATGTCCCTTTTGTCCACAGATAAAACATTTCTGAGACTTGTTCCATGCACGCCGGGATTTCTTTTTGAAGAATTTGAACTTCCTTTTGCCCTTTCGCTTGGTAGTCTGGAAATGCTTGTTTTTCTTAGTCTTACAGATGCACTGCTCTGAGGACTTGCACTTGATCTGGTACGAGGGCTGTTTACATTGGGCTTCGTACCTTTTTCCTTCTTTGAGCATCTTAGAGAAAACCTTTTGAGTGGCACAAAGTTTCTCCAAAGCACTTAGGGTGAACATATGGATTTCACCTAGTGTGATGTCAGTGAAGGGTCTGCCAGAGGAATCTATCTTTCTGTGTAATTCATCTTGAAGCTCGGCAGGGAGAGAATTTATATAAACATTCTTGAGACTCTGGTCATTGATGCCTCCGAGGATGTGGTATCTGCCAGACATACGTTTATAATGAAAATCGATGTCTTTCTTTTTGAGCGAGCAACACCGCATCTCGAAGAACTCTTGCCTAGCTTGTTTATAGAATTGGTCAGGGTCTCCAAGAAACTCTCTGAAAATGATGCCCATTACTACAGAGGTTGAGGTAGCTCGGACAATTTGTAATTGGCGATACTCTCCAAGGGCTTGGTACCAATCGCGAAGAGAACCAGTGAATCTGGAGACGAATTCTCTGAGGATTGCTTCTTGATTGTGTTCAGATTTGGCCATTTGGAGGTCAAGCCAAGCGCTCATTTCTGAGATCTTCTTACGCCATGAGTCTGGGTTTGAGTCTCCGAGATCAAACCAAGGACCATTAGTAGGTCTAGATCCGTGAGGGTGTCCGGGAAACTGGTGCTCTGGTGGTTCCTCAATAATAGGTGGGGGTTCATTTGAGGATTCTCCAGGGGAGTCGTAAGTTTGAGTGGACGGTTGCGGATCCGTTCGAGAGGCCATAAAAACTTGTGTGAGATCGGTAATTTCAGGTGAATCAGAGTGCTGTGAGGTGGCTGTGGTAACGGCGTCAGAGGTGTACTGAGAGGAGTACTGGGAGGAGGTGTCGGACGAGATGTCAACATCTGGTTCATTTGATGGGAGGAATTTGTTGGAAGTATGGATAGGATGCTGGGAAGCATACATAATTGGGTTGATTGGTGGAGCAGGTTGTTTGTTTCTTTGTCTGGAAGAAGAGGGTTTGGAAGTAGGTTTCCGAAGTGGTGAAGACAATGGAGGATACTTGCGGAATAATTCACCAGTGGATTTGAAATACCGAGAAGCGTCCGGAGGTCTGGAGGGAGGAGAATAAGGAGGAGATGTAGGAAAAAACAAAGACTGAGAGGAAGAATAAGGTTTTGGTATAAATTTGGAGGTAGTGGAGAATGAGTGGTCCATGTTCATTTGTTCCAATTGGTCTTTGAGACGTCTGATTTCTCTTTCTTTTTTATCAAACTTTGGTCCGAAATACCCATGGTTGATATAACGGTGAAGGTCAGCATCAAGTTTGGCGATCTAAGCTTGAAGATCAGAAAACATATCACGGAAGACCGTATCGAGACTTTGGAGTTGATTCTCATGTCGAGATACATGGTGTGTGACCCGGTCGATCTTCTGGTCAATAGAGTTGAGAACTCTATTTTGTACTTTGGCATTGTGGGTTTGCCAATTAAGAACTTGCTCAGCTTGGGTAGGTTGTTTGAGGGAACCATCGGGTAAGACCTCAGAAGTATGGACATAAGGTCTGGAAAATCGATTCCTTTCAGGGTTTGAAGAGGGTTCCAGAGGAGGGAAGTCTTGGTCATAGTTAGAAGCCATAAAACAAGGTATGGGTGGAGGCAAATGTGGAGTAGTAGGTAAAAGTCCTTCTGATCGGAGGATTTGTAAAGCTCTGTCATAAATTGGAAGGGCTTTTTTGTTGGTAGGCTTTAAGCCTATCCATGGGCTGTCTGGATCATCTGGTCTGTATTGTTTGCGAACAGTTTTGCATGGAGTGAGGTCTGGTAGACAGTCACGACAGGTACAGTCAGCGTCACACATGTTGGGGTCGTCGTCCCAAATGAAATGGCCATTGATTTTGTCAGTGTAGATTGGAGATCCATTGGCTTCAAAGCTATGGATCGGGATGTCATCTTCGGTGGTAACTGGTTCGGATCATTAGCGCCTGGAACACAGGAGGAGCACTAGGACTAGAGCTGGAAGGAAAATTTGCGTTAGAGAGAGGTTCATAAACCGTCTTAATGGAGCCATCATTTTCCTTGATATATTTGGTGTTCTGAAAAGCCCTCTCATAGTTTGTGATCCATTCGAGAGGCATGATCTCTTTGAGTTTGTCTCGAGGCAGTTGCTTTGGAATCTGGATAATGGTGGGAACTTCATCTTCACGTTCAGCCTTGATGAAAATAGTATCGCCATTATGGCCAGGGATGGGGAGATCAAGGGCATGATCTTGAAGCCGGTAGGCGATCTGGTGATGGAGAGTTGCCATGTAGGAGTTTGGTAGCATGGGTGCCCCCAAGATCTGAAGTTGTATTTTGAGGCAGTTGTGGAGGTTGGCATCTCGCAAAGGGATATTGAAATTAGGGTAGTATATGAGTGATATACTACCAGCATGGAGCGTAGATAGACAAGTGCCAATAACTGCATGCTCATATTCCTTATAGATGGTGTTGAGGAGAGCAACACGAGCAGTAACAGGTAATCCTTTCCGACCATGTAGAGTGAGGATGATTCTGACAGCTCCGATATGGAGGTGAGAGTACCCTTCTCTGAGTGGTTGACCGATCTCGAGATCAACATACTGTTCAGCCGAAGTGGCTGGAACCAAGCAGTTGTCAAGAGCCGTAGACTGTATGTACTCCTTAGTTGGGGGAGATCTATGACGGACGAGATGGTCGATCCTGTAGCAAGGGATCTACTTCGTTTGAAAATAGTATAGGGATTTAACAGTGGTAGGGAGGTTTCATTTATCTGAGCGGCTTCTGGGATATGGGTATATTCTACAAGGTTTTGCATTTGGATGATGGAAATCAGCATGACTGTTGGCACAGAATTGTAGAAGCTTGTGTTGAATTGCTTGAAAGGAGGGTCGGATGTCAGACAAGGGGAAGATCTTTGGAATACTGGAGAATGCTTTGAAGTCTCTTTTATATCTGAGTCCGGTAGGGAGGATCCGAAGAGATTTAAATTGACAATAAACATCCCAACCAATGAGGATATCTTTGTCAGGAAGTGGGGTTCCAATGACACGTGTCCAAAGGGTGTAGGATGGGAATATCTTGAGACCAATTTTAGTCTTTGTAATCAGATCAGTTGTGAATATCTTCCCATCAGCAGCTTTAAAATACCGGACATGAGACTTCCAAGCATCAGGAGGAAGAATCTTAGGGTTCATCATGGTAGTAATGGAACCAGTGTCAATGTAGGCAATGGAAACAAGCATTTCCAGACTACCAAGCCTTATATGGTTTTGTCCATGATCCATCCCAAAAGAACTCTCTCCTCACAACTTTCTTGACCTGGTTCAATTCCCTTTCCTTTTGGCGATCCGAACTCACCAAACTCATGGGTTATCACAATCTATGGAAACTCGATAAGGAATCTGCTTCAGCAGTTTCCTGTATTTGGATATTCCATCGACCCTATCGTTTCAACCCTCACAAGAGACTCCTTTGGACGTCGAACGTTTGCTATGAATGGCACACCACATATGATTATCCTAAACTATACCCTCAGAATCTTCAGATCTCATTACTCAATTTCCTTTGCGATGTCAATGGGGTCCCACCTCATCAGTGTTATCTTTTCCCAACTGTCATCAGAGACCCTAGCCTGAGTTGGCATCCATTCCAAGACTCTGTCCCGGACCACCCACAAAAGCACAACGACCACGACACATGGCCCTGCCACATTTGTGGAGCTGAAGATTCGGATGACGACTACCATGCCAATTGCAACCTGTCAAGCCCGTGACTTTGTCCTTACTCTATAATTATGCATGCAGAACGTGGGTGTCTTGTTTTCCTTATGTATAATAATTACATATGTAATCACGGGTGTACATCTGTGTATACATATGTATCACATGTATGTTTTCGAAATGTCGGTATGCTTTATTGTCGGTGTCGGTGATTGTACTGTTGTTAGCCAACTATTTTGCCACGAGTTTGGCATGGCACTGTAAAATAGTTTGGAAGTTTTTATCTTCTCTCCTATAAAAGGAGATGAGATCTCTCTGTATAATTATCGAAAAATAAATAAAGAATATCTGTGTGCTTCAAAAACCATGACTTCTTAAAAAGCCTCTCCTTCTCTTTAATATTTCTTTGTGAGATGATAAACAGCTTGTAATAGTCCTAGTATGCTCTGTGCTTGCCTCTAGTTGAGGATCCTGCACATCAGAAATAGGATTTTGATTCTTTGGCTTAAGGTCCTTAACCATCCTTGTCGCGTTACTTTGTGAGTACCCTGTTCAGACCATGGTAAGGTTGTTAAGTGGGGAAAACATTAATACTAAAACAAGGGTGTGTTAAGGCTCCCTGCCACCACCATGGGGAAAACAACAGCATGGTGGTGGAGTACAGACATGCACCATAGGAACCATAAAACTTGAGGGGTGAAAAGGTAAAGGGGAGGCATTAAGAAAGGGTCTAAGAAAGGCCTGATGTCGTTGGAGAATTCATACCGAACCCCTTGGCTCTGGATCTGGGCCAAATAGGTCCGTAGATGGGAGTAAGCGAATTCCTGGATACGGGCAAGGGAAGGTTGTGTGGTAGGAGGAAGGATTTCGAAAAGCTCTGGTGGATAAGTCCTCATTGTAGGATTTGGGGACGAGGAGGATGATGCTGATGTAGCCATGAGGATGAGAGGTATAGGGCCGTAGGAGGTGATGAGATGAATGGTTGATGGTCGAGAGAGCATATCAGCTATTATATTGTGTTGGCCCTTCACGTGTCGAACAGTGAAATCATATCTGGAAAACCAATCCTTTAGCCTTAATAATTGGGGATTGGGAGGAATCTTATTTTGAAATTCGAGGATCTTAGGAAAAGATGAGTTGTCCATTTCAATGATGAAGTTTTTTGTCCTGAGATGAAAATCAAATTTCTGGATTCCATTTTTGACAGCGAGGATCTCCTTGTAGATTGTGTGGTAGTGCTGTTGGGCGTCTTTGAATTGGCCGCTAGCATGTCCACAGTAGCTTTTGTGTCCGTCCTTCTCTTCAATGAGAATGGCCCCCCAACATGTGTCACTAGCATCGGTTTGGAGGATGAGTTGGCCTGTGGATGGGATAGTGAGGGCCGGAGGAGATTGAGCAATCTCTTTGAGTTTGACAATAGCATCCGTGTGACATCTGTCCCAAGGAGGAGGATTTTTCTTTAGGAGAGCTGAGAGAACTGAAGTGTATCTTGTCACGTGGGGCAGAAAATCTCTGATGAAGGTGATTATGCCAAGAAACTGTTGAACTTGTTTTGTGGTTAAATTGGAATTAGGGAATTCTAATAGTTGGTTGGCTAGGTGAGGGCTTGGGTGATATTTTCCATTTGAAATGTGCATGCCCAAGAAATCGATATTTGTTTGTCCTACTGAACTCTTTTTGTCAGAGAGCATGATTCCATATTGGTTAACCAGATCATAGAACTGGTGGAGGAGATGATTGTGAGAATTTTTATCAGTAGAGAACAATAGGATATCATCGATATAAATTAGGGCAGAGTGGAGAATAGGATGGAAGATCCTAGTGATGGCCTTCTGAAATAATGAGGGGGCAGTCTTAAGCCCAAAGGGTAAAACTGTCCATTGATATTGGGCGTTTGGAAGGCAAAACGCCGTCTTGTATCTGTCATCTGGATGAATACCGATTTGCCAGAAAGCTCCTTTGAGGTCAAACTTGGAGAAGATAGTAGCATCAGGGAGCTGAGAAAACAAAGTATTGGTTCTGGGAACTGGAAATTTGTCATCCCTAAGAAAGAGATTGAGGGGTTTGTAATCAATGACTAATCTCTTTCTTCCCCGAAGTTGTTCAGCCCTTCTGTCAACATAAAAAGCTTGGCATGCCCAGGGCGAAGAGGTAGGCTCAATGAGTCCTTGTTTAAGTAGGTCATCACATTCAGTATTGGCCATACGAAGGTCGGAGGGAGACATTCCAGAATGAGAGGCCTTTGTAGGGTTGACATCTTCATTGAGCTTAAAAGGAAGCTTAATAAAGAAATCTGGATTCTTCCATAAAGGATTTGGATGATAGAAATCAGCATGACTGTTGGCACAGAATTGTAGAAGCTTGTGTTGAATTGCTTGGAAGGAATCGTTTTTCCAGACCTTATGTCCATACTTCTGAGGTCTTACCCGATGGTTCCCTCCAACAACCTACCCAAGCTGAGCAAGTTCTTAATTGGCAAACCCACAATGCCAAAGTACAAAATAGAGTTCTCAACTCTATTGACCAGAAGATCGACCGAGTCACACACCATGTATCTCGACATGAGAATCAACTCCAAAGTCTCGATACGGTCTTCCGTGATATGTTTTCTGATCTTCAAGCTCAGATCGCCAAACTTGATGCTGACCTTCACCGTTATATCAACCATGGGTATTTCGGACCAAAGTTTGATAAAAAAGAAAGAGAAATCAGACGTCTCAAAGACCAATTGGAACAAATGAACAGGGACCACTCATTCTCCACTACCTCCAAATTTATACCAAAACCTTATTCTTCCTCTCAGTCTTTGTTTTTTCCTACATCTCCTCCTTATTCTCCTCCCTCCAGACCTCCGGACGCTTCTCGGTATTTCAAATCCACTGGTGAATTATTCCGTAAGTATCCTCCATTGTCTTCACCACTTCGGAAACCTACTTCCAAACCCTCTTCTTCCAGACAAAGAAACAAACAACCTGCTCCACCAATCAACCCAATTATGTATGCTTCCCAGCATCCTATCCATACTTCCAACAAATTCCTCCCATCAGATGAACCAGATGTTGACACCTCGTCCGACACCTCCTCCCAGTACTCCTCTTAGTACACCTCTGACGCCGTTACCACAGCCACCTCACAGCACTCTGATTCACCTGAAATTACCGATCTCACACAAGTTTTTATGGCCTCTCGAACGGATCCGCAACCGTCCACTCAAACTTATGACTCCCCTGGAGAATCCTCAAATGAACCCCCACCTATTATTGAGGAACCACCAGAACACCAGGTTCCCGGACACCCTCACGGATCTAGACCTACTAATGGTCCTTGGTTTGATCTCGGAGACTCAAACCCAGACTCATGGCGTAAGAAGATCTCAGAAATGAGCGCTTGGCTTGACCTCCAAATGGCCAAATCTGAACACAATCAAGAAGCAATCCTTAGAGAATTCGTCTCCAGATTCACTGGTTCTCTTCGCGATTGGTACCAAGCCCTTGGAGAGTATCGTCAATTACAAATTGTCCGAGCTACCTCAACCTCTGTAGTAATGGGCATCATTTTCAGAGAGTTTCTTGGAGACCCTGACCAATTTTATAAACAAGCTAGGCAAGAGTTCTTCGAGATGCGGTGTTGCTCGCTCAAAAAGAAAGACATCGATTTTCATTATAAACGCATGTCTGGCAGATACCACATCCTCGGAGGCATCAATGACCAGAGTCTCAAGAATGTTTATATAAATTCTCTCCATGCCGAGCTTCAAGATGAATTACACAGAAAGATAGATTCCTCTGGCAGACCCTTCACTGACATCACACTAAGTGAAATCCATATGTTCACCCTAAGTGCTTTGGAGAAACTTTCTGCCACTCAAAAGGTTTTCTCTAAGATGCTCAAAGAAGGAAAAAGGTACGAAGCCCAATGTAAACAGCCCTCGTACCAGATCAAGTGCAAGTCCTCAGAGCAGTGCATCTGTAAGACTAAGAAAAACAAGCATTTCCAGACTACCAAGCGAAAGGGCAAAAGGAAGTTCAAATTCTTCAAAAAGAAATCCCGGCGTGCATGGAACAAGTCTCAGAAATGTTTTATCTGCGGACAAAAGGGACATTATGCAAAAAAATGTCCTAATAAAAAGGCCAAGTCTGCTAAGTTGATCCAACAGCTAGCAGATGACGTTCCTTCTGACGCCGATATTGAATCTATCTTCTCCGAACAAGACCATGCTGATGACAACACAGTTTTTGTATTACAAGCTCAAGATTCTGTCTCCGCCATTTCAGACTCAGAATATTCAAGTCTCTCTGAAACTGATTCTCTTCCAGTCTCCTACAAGGCAACCCCTGTCATTCTCCAAACGACACCGTCCGATGCACAACCAGGACCTCAAG
Organism: Acer negundo; assembly: GCA_035582765.1. Classification (NCBI taxonomy): domain Eukaryota; kingdom Viridiplantae; phylum Streptophyta; class Magnoliopsida; order Sapindales; family Sapindaceae; genus Acer; species Acer negundo. The sequence goes on from CM069235.1 coordinate 13,842,282, forward strand.
TTCCAATCCAAATACTTCCTGACAAATATGCCAATCCTATTGATGTCATTGCCTACATTGACACTGGTTCCATTACTACCATGATGAACCCTAAGATTCTTCCTCCTGATGCTTGGAAGTCTCATGTCCGGTATTTTAAAGCTGCTGATGGGAAGATATTCACAACTGATCTGATTACAAAGACTAAAATTGGTCTCAAGATATTCCCATCCTACACCCTTTGGACACATGTCATTGGAACCCCACTTCCTGACAAAGATATCCTCATTGGTTGGGATGTTTATTGTCAATTTAAATCTCTTCGGATCCTCCCTACTGGACTCAGATATAAAAGAGACTTCAAAGCATTCTCCAGTATTCCAAAGATCTTCCCCTTGTCTGACATCCGACCCTCCTTCCAAGCAATTCAACACAAGCTTCTACAATTCTGTGCCAACAGTCATGCTGATTTCCATCATCCAAATCCTTTATGGAAGAATCCAGATTTCTTTATTAAGCTTCCTTTTAAGCTCAATAAAGATGTCAACCCTACAAAGGCCTCTCATTCTGGAATGTCTCCCTCCGACCTTCGTATGGCCAATACTGAATGTGATGACCTACTTAAACAAGGACTCATTGAGCCTACCTCTTCGCCCTGGGCATGCCAAGCTTTTTATGTTGACGGAAGGGCTGAACAACTTCGGGGAAGAAAGAGATTAGTCATTGATTACAAACCCCTCATCTCTTTCTTAGGGATGACAAATTTCCAGTTCCCAGAACCAATACTTTGTTTTCTCAGCTCCCTGATGCTACTATCTTCTCCAAGTTTGACCTCAAAGGAGCTTTCTGGCAAATCGGTATTCATCCAGATGACAGATACAAGATGGCGTTTTGCCTTCCAAACGCCCAATATCAATGGACAGTTTTACCCTTTGGGCTTAAGACTGCCCCCTCATTATTTCAGAAGGCCATCACTAGGATCTTCCATCCTATTCTCCACTCTGCCCTAATTTACATCGATGATATCCTATTGTTCTCTACTGATAAAAATTCTCACAATCATCTCCTCCACCAGTTCTATGATCTGGTTAACCAATATGGAATCATGAATATAAATACATATATATATATATATATATATATATATTATATTATATTATACAATATATAATAATACATTTATATAATATAAATATATAATATATTAATATAGAATAATATAATATAATATAATATATAATTATAAATATATTATATTATATATGTTTATATATCGTTATATATATTATAATAATATATATAACATATATAATAATATAATAATATAATATATAGTATATATATAATATATATTTATATATCACTAATATAATATAAAATAATAATATATTATTTTTGGAAAGTAGCTGAGGGTATTTTTGTAATGGAGTTGAGGCATATGAGGGTATTTATGGAATATAAATTTTAATTTGGAATGGAATGGAATGGAATGACTTTCCATTAGTTTTTGGATGGAATGTCCATTCCACCAAAATGGTGGAATACTAATTCCAATGGAATCACAATTCCATTGCATTTTAACAAACCAAATGAATGGAATGACTTTTTTTCCATTTCATCCAACCAAACATGACCTATAGGAGACTCATGACATCAATTGTAATAAGCATGATTTGAAATACAACCCTCACTACATGGGAGATATTTCTCAACATACATATTGTGATTTAATGAACAAATGTAAGACTCAGATTACTAATTTATATAGGTAATTGGATTGTTAACATGTCTCTTAGTATGAAACAAGAGGGTGTAAAATAAATAAACAATTTTTAAAAAAAATTTTGAATTTTTTAAAAGTAAATGATTTAAAAGTAAATTTATTAAATTTAAAATTTTACTTATCTAATATCGGTTTGCCCAAAAACTAATATCTTACTATAAAATAAATCTATATCGGGATTTTGTTTGGTATTGAAAATAGAAAGTAAAAGTTTTAAAAAAATTATTAAAGATAAATACCCTAATTATAAAGCATTCATAATATATAATATAAACACTACAAAAAAAGGGCCTATTGGGACCTTTTTTTTGTCGTCCCAATAATCCAAAAATCGTCCCAATAGGTCTATAGGGCCCAAAAAACATCACCTCAGATGGGTTGCAATAGGTTCTTTGGGACGAAAATTGAAATTCGTCCCTTAAAACTACTTATAGGGACGATTTTTGTTCGTTCCAATTGATTATGTATAAGGACAAAATTATTCATCCTAATAGACTGCTTGTAGGGACGATTTTTGTTCGTCCCCTTTGACAACTTGTTAAATATTTCATCCCATTAGATAAATTTCACCTATTTAGATATGCTATAGGGACGATTTTGAAAAACCAAAAAAAAAAAAAAAAAAATTTGCTTTGTTGCCAAATGACACTCCACCCACGCACCATGCCCATCAAGCACAAATCAAAATTTAATTGTTGTAATCGGTGTGTGTCGAACCTGGCACTCAACAGTGAGGTTAGACCAGTCTTATCCACCTTGCTGTTGTTTTGAATGTTTTAATAAAAGCATAATTTTTATATATAACCTCTACTTTTTATTAAATTTTTATTGACCTTTTTTCAATCAAAATTTTATTTGTAGATTGATTCCACTAATTTAAATTTTATTTTTATATGATAAACAAATTGATATTAAAAAACGATTATTATAACATTTAATTAAACTATTTTGTTCAAATCATATATTGTCAAATCAGATGGTTAATCGTTAATCGTATTCGAAATTAAACATGACCCCCGTTTCGGTTCTTGATTCAGAACCAGAGGTTTCGATTTTCGATTCAGAACCAATGGTTTCAGTTTTTGATTCGGAAACAACGATTTCAGTTTCGTTTCCTATAGTTCGGTTCCGATAGTTCAATTCCTTTTAAAAAAATAATATAAACCTTTCAAGACTAATAGTTATTGATCCTTATGAATAACTTATTGGGAAAAAAAAAATTCATCTCGATAGAGAACTACTTTGGACAAACAAAATGATCAATATTGCATTATTTTCTAATTTATATGGTAATTTAATTATTAATCTATCTTTAAGGAACAAACTTCAAAAAAAAAATCAAGAATTTTCAACAAAATTAATTAATTATTATAATTTTAAATAGAAAGAAAACCTATTGGGACGAAAATAATTTGTCCTAATAGACAGTCTATTGAGACGAATTATGTATTTCGTCCCAATAGACATCCGTATTTCGTCCCAATAGACATCCTATTGGGATGAAAAAAATTCGTCCCTAAAGATCAATAAAATTAATTAATTATTATAATTTTAAATTTAAAAAAAAACATATTAGGACGAAATGAATTACATCCCAATAGACTGGCTATTGGGACGAATTATGTATTTCGTCCCAATAGACATCCTATTATGATGAGAAAAATGCGTCCCTAAAGGTCAACAAAATTAATTAATTATTATAATTTTAAATAAAAAGAAAACCTATTGGGACGAAATAAATTCGTCCCAATTCGTCCCAATAGCTAGTCTATTGGGACAAATTATGTATTTCGTCCCAATAGACATCATATTAAGACAAAAAAATTCGCCCCTAAGATCAACAAAATTAATTGATTATTATAATTTTAAATAAAAAGAAAACCTATTAAAATAAAATAAATTCGTCCCAATAGCCAGTTTATTGGGACGAATTATGTATTTCGTCCCAATAGACGATTGTGACACAATAACAAATTTGTCCCAATAGACCTCATATTGGGATGAAAAAAAAAAGCGTCCCAATAGAGTTTCGTCCCAATAGGCATTTTTTATTGTAGTGAAAATACATATATATTATATATAATAATATAATAATATAATATATTATAAAATATAAGGGTGAATTCATAAAGAGCCAAAAAATTATCGGTTTATTGTTTTTAGCCACTAATTTATTTTTTTATTGTTTCCATAACTTTTGACTACTTTTGGACAAATATACCCTTAAATTTGAAATTCGAAAAAAAAAATAAAGGAAAAAAAACAAAGGGTTCAACCGTTCCAACGAATGGTTCTTTTGTTTTGTTAGGGTAGGTCAAGAGAAACAGAGATAAAAACCTTCACTCATTTACTTCGTCCGTCCATCGCACCTCTCGACGTTGCCGCCACTGTCACCAAATCCACCACACCTCTCGCCGTCGCTGCACCTCTTATCGTCACCTTACCTATCGCCGAATCCACCCTAGGTCGTCGACGCTGTCAGCTACAATCCACTACTGCTGCCCTCGTTCGTCGAAGCTGTTGCCTTCTCTTCTTCTCGACTCACCACTGAATCGCTTCTCAAAAGTCAGAACACAAGTTAATACTTGTAATGCTGCTTATTTACAGGTTCTTTCTTAGAAACCTGAATCTTTAGTGTGATTTCTTTATGCATTAGATGGTTTTACTCTGTTTCTGTTTTTTCATTGTACTATATATCGCCTTTGTAGTGAAAACGTTGAAATGGGATTTTATGGTTTTCTAATTGTTCAAATTTGATTTTGCTGTTAATTTGTTAACTGACATTGATACTAGAAAAGTTAATTTTGTAAGAAATAAGGTTTCTTTAAAAAAAATTAGTTGCTTATCCTTGATTACACAGCAGTTAGTTTAGGAAATAGGGAGAGATTTTCATTTCCATTATACTGCCATGAACTTCAACCTCTAAAATTATGTTCATATTTAGTGATTTTCATTTTCATTGTAGGTTGCTTATTTTGTTTCTGTATTTTTGGATTTTCGTTTTAGATTTTCATTTTCATTCTATGTTCATATTTGTTGTATAAATTGATCAATTAGATGGTTTTTGAGATGGGGTTTGTGCATTTTTGTTGAAATAGTAATATTATTTGAGTTTCTATTTACGAATTTTAAGCTCTAATGAGTGTTTTGTACGAAAATTGTTCGTAATTCTTCCGGTGTTACTGCTGCTCTCAATTAAGCAATTGTTTTGTTTAATATGTAGCTCTGGTTACTTACTTATTTGTTTCAATTGGGTATTCATGATGTTTCGATTTGGTTTAGATGTTTGTATATCATGTTGAAAATTCCATGCCTAGGCATTAAGGCATAGCAAATCATCATTTTAGCCTTACAGTTTTTGCTGTTAATAAGAAATTCATATCTTTTAGAGAAAAAAAAAAGTGTTTAGTGATTAAACTTAGTATTACTAGAAGGGTTTGACAATTGTCTATTGAATGGTAAATTCTTGTAATAGGTTTATTTATTCATGTGGTATTTGTTGTTATGTGTTCATTTTGAGTGGTAATTGAAGTTTGTGTTTTGTGCTTTAATCCAAGTTTTGGTACTGGTGAACATGAGGTTGTTGAGCCTTGTTCGTTTTATAGTCGAAGAAGAACTTTTGATAGAAGAAAGAGTAAAGGCAAGAAAGATGAAGTGGGAGGGATTGGCTGCTTTGGGAGGCAGCCGATGCTCATCCATGTCTCCTTCACAATCAATCTTGTTTGATTGTTGATGAACAAGTGCTCATTTGCACCAAATTGGGAGTTTAGTGATTCCTCTAAACCGACAATTATAATGGTTAGGAATTGAAGATAATGTATATTAGAATTTGTAATTTATGTTTATGTATATTAGAATTTAAGGAAAAGATCTTGCTATTTGAAGTTTGTATTTTAAACTTGGTATTACTTTCTGTATTTAGTGAGTGGTAAGCTTTGGAGACAGAGGACATTTTTGTAATGTAATTATAAGTACTTTATGATACCATACACACTCAAGTGTAAAACGTATTAACTTTTACATTTTTACATATATCGAAGTTCAACTTTTCTATTTCTATGTGATTACACCATAAAGATGCAATATGGAAAGTCAACCGGTATGTATCATGAAAATTAAATGACATGTAATTTGGAAATCAACTAGCATGTAATTTGATATAAAATAAGCATGTAACTTGAAACTGAACGAGTATGTAACTTAATTAAGAGGCATGTAACTTAAAAATCGACTGGCATATAACTCTTGGAAATCAAATAACATGTAACTGGAAACTCAACTAGCATGTGATTTGAAATTCAACTGACATGTAACTTACAAAATCAACTCATATGTAACTTGTAAATCAAATGATATATAACTTGAAACCTCAACTAGCATGTAACTTGGAAATTAAATGACATGTAACTTGAAACTCAACAAGCATGTAACTTAATTAAAAGGCATGTAACTTAAAGCTCAACTGGTATGTAACTCTAGGAAATCAAATGACATGTAACTTGAAACTCAACTAGCATATAATTTGAAACTCAACTGACATGTAACTTGAAAAATCAACCCATATGTAACTTGTAAATCAAATGATATATAACTTAAAAACTCAACTAGCATGTGACTTGGAAATTAAATGACATGTAACTTGAAAATCAACAAGCATGTAACTTAATTAAAATGCATGTAATTTAAAACTCAACTGACATGTAACTCTAGGAAATCAAATGACATGTAACTTGAAACTCAACTAGTATGTAATTTGAAAATCGACTGACATGTAACTTAAAAATCAAATGACATATAATTTGAACACTCAACTAACATGTAACTTGGAAATTAAAGGACATATAACTTAAAACTCAATTGGTATGTAACTTCAAAAATATATGGCACATACCAATTATTTTCCAACTTACATGCCAATATACGTCTTTGATAGGTATTCATTTTAACTCTTTAGAACAAGTTAGTGCCCCACTTCTTTTTGGTTAGTGTCACTTCTTTTGTACTAAATTAGAATTAATTTTCATTTATATACTGTCCATAGAGACATGACAGAGAAAAGAATGAAATAAAATGAGTAGAGGCATCTAACTCAAATTTCATTTGCCAATATAAGTAGTGTTTTGCCACCAAGCTATCAAATATTCTTTTTAAAAGGTTTACAAGCACAATGACAATTAATAGTTTGGACACAATTTTTCCACAATGACAAGAATGATGGTAGGTAATGGCATCCAGGCTCAAGCACGATATTAAACTTGCTTCCTTCTCCTTAATATCTACCGTCGACTGGACAGCTTGAATGCAGCAGAACAAATTGCCCATCTTCTATTAGTTAGATTGATAAAACCTGAACAAGAAAACAATGAAAAAGCAAAAGAGATGAAGTAGAAGAAACATAAATCTATTTAAGCCTAAAACTGATATAGTATTAAACCTAAAACTGCAAAGCTAATAATTCAATTACATACTACCCTACGGTCCTACACAATAATTCAAATAAAATACCAATGTTGAATTTGAAGAATAACATACATCCATCAATGAGTCTTCAAACCAGCAAAATTGGCAAAGGATTTCACTTTTTTCTTCATAAATTTAAATGTCATTCATGATCTTGTCTACATATAACAAACAAGTATCCACAAACTACAATTACACAACAACAAAAAACAACAACATAACTCCGTCAACAATACTTGTATAACATCAAGTTGAATCTTTTACTTATTCTACCACACCTCACTCATTACTCATAATAATAGCACATAATCAATGGCAATCATACAGATGGGATTGACAAAACTAGAGCAAGATAAGACAGAAAACTATAATAGAGCCAAAAGAAATCAATTAAGCCAAACAAAACTAAAACATAGCCAACATAACAGAAACAGAGCAAGCTATGCCAAACCAAAAATATAGATAGGATTAACAATCAAGCAAAATAGGGGATTTCAAGATGGATTTGAAGCTAAAAACACGTAAAAATCATTTAAGCACACTTGCAATCATCAATTCCAACCATCTAAACCAATTTTTCACAAAACAAAACCCAAACCCAAACCCTAGATCACATTCGATCTAAATAGAGAAAGAAGAAACATATTTTCGTTAAATCAAAGCACGAAATTGGATTGAGAGTATACTACATACATGTTTGTTGAAGATTCCAGTTTTTTCAAGCAAAAGAAGAAGATTCGAGTGGATTCCTCCATCGGCAGTAAGAACATATGTTTATGTATATATCTTCAAATCAAAGGTCCGTGAAGGATATCTGTATGTTGGAGGGAGACAAGAGACAAGATATGTATGTTGGAGGGAGACGAAATCGGTATCTGTTTTGAACTTCAAGAGAGAGAGAGAGAGGATATCTATTTTGAAATGTTCTTGCTGCCAGTTGGAAAATCAGAGAGAGGTATTAAGGCTGAAGAGAGAGGGAAAATTTGAGTGAAGTAAAACAAAATGGAGGGTACGTTTGTCAGTTCAAACCTAAAGATGATAACTATAATAAAAAATAATTTTTTTTCTAAAAACAATAAATCAATAAACTTTTTAATCATTTCTTACAATTTCCTCTAAAAAATATATATAATAATAATATATTTATATAATATAAATATATAATATATATTATTTAATATAAATATATAATATAATATATATTATATTATATTATATTATATTATATTATATTATATTATATTATTTAATATATGTAATTTTATATAATAATATAATAATATAATATATAAAATTTATCTTTCTTGACAGTTTTTTCTTGAAAGTTTTTGAAAACCGTTAAGAAAAAACTGTCAACAAAATGTGGTTTTTCTTGTAGTGTCGATGTTCAACTTATGAGTGTAAAAAGTAAATTTTATTTCCAATTATAAAGCCATGTATTTTAAGTAATTAAATGTAAATATATTTTAGAAATAAAAATGTTTCATTAAACAAATGAGATGGTCTCATTGCCGTTTGGTGAGACGTCCCAATAGGATTATAACATTTATTTCGATAACATAAATATATATTATTAAACTATAATTTGGTACAATCTTATTGAACAGTCTCACCAATCGGTAATTTCTCTCCATTAAAACATAGGTGTAGGTGTAGAAAGATAATTGATGGACGGATATAAAGCCACCCTATTATTATCGTTTTTAGATTAGGAATAATGGCTGGTATAGTCCGATATTTAAAGTACTATGATACTTGTGTGAAAATCAAGGGACGAGTAGACGACAGAATTATAGAAGTGAGGCTGAGCCATAATTACGGATTGAGAAGTTTGTAAGTTGGCTTGACAGCTTGTGAATAAGCCTATTTGGAGAATGGAGTTTTGGACTTTAACAGCCTTTATTAAGATTATTAAACATGTAAAATTCAAAAGTCAAAACGATGTTTGAGCAAACAAACCAAAAACAAATTTTTTTTTTTTTTTGGATTTTTACTAGGTTTCAACCGTTTTCTTTAATGTTTCATTAGTTTCAACATCGTAAAAAAATTAAAAAATAATTAAATAAAAAATATATATAGTGCTAAAATATGTTTAAACTTGCTTAGCAAACTATATACGATTGTTTTTATCATCGTCCATAAGAAAAAAATTATATGTAAATATTGATTGAAATAAACGGATTTCATTGAAGTTAACTCTCATTAATGTCTTCACTAATGCGATGAGGGATCCCTAGTTAAAGAATTCCTTGACCTTTTCCATTTATTAAAAAAAATAAAAATAAAAATAAAAGTAGAGATAGAGATAGAGATCCAAGTGGGCTCCCCCTCCCCCCCCCTGCTCGGGAAGCAGCCTCCTCTTGTTATAAGTGGTGTGGAACCTCCCCTGTTGGATCTCTATTTTTTTTAATTTATGTTTTATTTTTATATTCATTTTAGAGACTGATGGTGGATATTCCATTTTTTTTTTTTCTTCTTATTTTATGTTTTTCTTAATAAAAAATAGATCCCTGTCGTTCAATAAAAATAGACAGGAGAATTTGGATGTCCATAATTTTTTGTTCATTTTTTTATTTTATTAAATTTCTGTCTTTCCAAAATAAGAGGAAATGAAGAAAATATCCATCTACCAGTTAACTTTGATCAAGTTTTAATAAGTAGGAAAGGAGAATGTCAATTTCTGAAAATGTTGATTACAAGTGTAATATAGCAAATCGAATTCCTGGTCAGAATGATTCAAGACCATCCTGCGTACATATATTTATATATACACCGATTGTTAATAACTTTAGAGATGTTGGGGTTATTCTTATTCGGCCTTTATTATCAGTTCGTCATGACAATAAATATATCCCCAACACTAGATTTATAAATATAGTGTTTTATGACAATAAATATATAAATCTAGTGCATACACTAGATTTATATATATCCCCAACACTTTGAGTCAAAATATATAAATTTTGACAAGTGCATACATTTGAGTCAAAAAATATAAATCTAGTGGTCCATATTATTCGTCCTAATATATTTATTGTCGGGACGAATTGATAATAGAAAATCTGATTCTTATTAGTTAGATCTTTAATTTTTAGTGAAATGTTTACAAGAGGTCAAGGGCTAAAAAATTCCTTTCCACAAACTTTCGAAAAGATTGATTTAATTAAATTGTGTTTTGTGTGAGGGTGTCGCATGTCGGCATGTGGTAGGAAAAAGAAGGAAGTGCACAATAATATTAATAAATAGTAGAACTATATATCATTAATTTATGCATTGTGATTACATAAATAAGGAAGTGCAAACTACAGTCTACAAATAGCAAACAGCAGAAATCAATAATTAATAACACACAGCATCCAAACCCCAACTCCAACCAACACATACAGATCAAATTAATTAAGCACGTACAGCATGCAGCACCATGCCTTTACATGCATACATATATATTGACCTGGGATTTTATTTAACTGCAATATATGCATCATTAATTTATAATAATGATATATGGTAACCATTTTTCAAGGGTTGGTGGTGGCAGGAAATGATGGTGGGGAAAAAAATGGGACAGAGGGAAATGTGTTTGGAAATCCGCTGGAGCCGGAGGGGATAGCTGGAAATGGAGGCAGCATGACCTCTGGATATGGAGTTGTAGGAAACGGTGGAAGGTTCAGACCAGGAAAGGAGGGCAACAGTGGAGGAGTACTCTGCAACAGGCGACGAGATCCTACGGCTGCACCAATGATCGAAAATGATAATGTGATGAAGAAAGCTAGAGTGATGAAACGAGAAGTTGCCATTGCTATTATTATTTTGGGAACAAGGAGAGTGAGTTATGGATGGATATATGCTGAAAAAGGTTTGTAGTGGGGAATGAGGAGCTGGTCTGTGTTTTTTTATAGTCATTCAAAAGGTTGCATGGAGTTAATGGGGAAGCTGGCCTAGTACTTATGTTTGGTAAGCAATTTATTTTATAATTTTATAATTTTTCATTCAAAACATTAATAAGTGTAGTTATGATATATCGAATTGAATCATATTAAACTCTTTTTCTTTTTCCTTACAATAAGGATCTTGAGAATATTTTAATGATGAAGGTGAGTTTTTAACCCTTGCTACGGATATATATGAAAAGAAAACTAACAAATACGCAAAGAAAAAGAGAAAAATTAAAACGCACAATCCTTAAGTCAAGAGTTGCATAAAGAGGAATTAAATCAATAACTAAATTCACCATTTTTGTTTAACTATGAAGAAGAGCTGGTTAATTATAAACCTAAAAGGGAGTCATTTAGTTGTGGTTTTAAACAGCTTCAAATATTGTTGTGCATTATTACGATTCCATCAACCAGCTGTCAGATGATACAGCCATTATTCACAATGTGAATGGCTGCACATCTAATTGCTTGCCTTTTCCATTAACTATATGTCTATGTGGTTGGCTACTTGGCTTCCTTTCGGCGTCCAATGAAGCTTTAATAAGTCCATTTTTACTTGTCCAAATTTACTTTCTCTATGGACATGTGTCATTTATTTATGGAGAAAATCTTATATGGGACGGTCCCAGTGACGTGGATATGGAACCGTCTAATCAGAGCACGTCATATATACATCGGAAGAATATGTAGCACACTTGTAGCGTGCTCTGATTGGACAGTTCCATATCCACGTCAATGGGACCATCCCATTGAAGTTTTTCTCCCATTTATAAGGGGGTACTGCTCACCCCCTTCAGCTTTAATTCATCAGCGCCTTTTCAATAAAAAGTGCACCCATACGCCACCGATACATGTGCTTCTGTTAAATGCTACATCTCTGTTCAATATTTAATGTTTACAGATATATGTAGCATGCATTGACTCTATATGTTATTTAATTTTAAATTCTATGTGCATATATGGATTCATATTCAAACTACAAATTTTATATTTAAACTACACAATCCTAACATATATAAATACCGATCGTCTAATGGGACCGTAGGGAAACCCTAAATTATACAAACATATCATTAACTATACGGTATACGGTGGAAGAGATTTCGGATGTGTTACCACCATTGTGGCACATCTAACGTACTGATCCAGTTCAAGGAGTATGAGATCTTGAAAAACCAGGTAGATTGTTTGCTATTAAAGGGATACTGGTGACTAGTTCGAAAATTAAATGACACTCTTTGGAGAGTTTTTTTTCTTTTATTTATTTATTTTTATGGATAGACACCATTAATAATTTGAGTTTAAATTACAGTAAATGTTGGATTGTATCAAAAAGGCCCCCACATCAAGGACAATTCAGTTCTGAGTTTTGATTTTATTATGTTTTTTTAGGATTCTTTTTCAGTATCGTTGAGAGAAAGTAGAGAGAGGACATTTCGTTAACCAATTGGTGGAACCAAAAGACATGGACGACTACAGGCTCATTTGTCATATATTCCATACATTACACCAGACAGATATCATTAGGGATGAGCATTTATCTATGGGGATCCATTTATCCACGGGGATCCAAATCCCCACATCCCCACATCCCCACATCCCCATCCCCAAATTAAAAAAAAAATGGGGATGGAGAGGGGTACCCGTTTTTCCAATTCCCCCAAACATTATATATAAAATAATATATATATATATATATATAATATTTTTATTCTTCTATTTTACTAAGTATATAAACATTTTTTTAACAAAAAAAACCTAACCCTAAATCATAAATTTATCTAATAGACTTTATTTTGTAATAGATTAAAACGCTTTCATTTGAAATTGTAATGGATTTTATTTTGTATTTTTCTAGTATGTAATTTTTAGTTAAAAATGGGAAATGGGGAAGATGGGGAAACAGAAAAAATGGGGAAACAAGGAAAAACGGGAAAAAATGAGAATGGTGATGGGGGGACCTCCCCCCCAAAACTCCCCCATCCCTATTTTTCTCAAATGGGAGGTGGTTTCGAAAGGGGTGGGGGGACCTATACCCATCCCTATTCCCCAAATGCCCATCCCTAGATATCATTTTTATTGAATAGGATTCACTTTCAAGATGCTTTGGTGGTGAACATGACCTGTCCTGACTTTTTAGAGGCCCATGGTAAAAAATCTAAAATTGACCCCTTTATCCATATGTAATCGGTATTGCTCTCAAGTATTTTTTGTCAAAAAGATTTGGTTTCTAACAGATATATATATATATATATATATATATATTTGGTTTTCATTAAGAAAATGACTTTTGAGTTTACATGATATATATATATATATATATATATATTAAAAAGGAATTTTTTTTTTTTTTTTGTATCAAAAGACAAAAATGAATCGGTCATTTTTATCTTTTAGAGCCATTAATGGGGACGACATATACCCATCCCTATTCCTCAAATGCTCATCCCTGGGGGTGAGGGACCTATACCCATCCCTATTCCCCAAATGATCACCCCTAGATATCATTTTTATTGAATAGGATTCACTTTCAAGATGCTTTGATGGTGAACATGACCTGTCCTGACTTTTTAGAGGACCATGGTAAAAAATCTAAAATTGACCCCTTTATCCATATGTAATCGGTATTGCTCTCAAGTATTTTTTGTCAAAAAGATTTGGTTTCTAACAGATATAAATATATATATATATATATATATATATATTTATAAATATTTGGTTTTCATTAAGAAAATGACTTTTGAGTTTACATGATTATATATATATATATATATATTAAAAAGGAATTTTTTTTTTTTTTTGTATCAAAAGACAAAAATGAATCGGTCATTTTTATCTTTTAGAGCCATTAATGGGGACGACATATACCCATCCCTATTCCCTAAATGCTCATCCCTGGGGGTGAGGGACCTATACCCATCTCTATTCCCCAAATGCTCATCCCTAGATATCATTTTTATTGAATAGGATGCACTTTCAAGATGCTTTGGTAGTGGACATGACCTGTCCTGTCCTGACTTTTTAGAGGCCCATGGTAAAAAATCTGAAATTAACCCCTTTATCCATATGTAATCGGTATTGCTCTCAAGTATTTTTTGTCAAAAAGATTTGGTTTCTAACGGATATAAAAATATATATATATATATTTGGTTTTCATTAAGAAAATGACTTTTGAGTTTACATGATTATATATATATATATTAAAAACGAATTTTTTTTTTGTTTTGTTTTTTATTTATTTATTTTTATTTTTTATTTTTTTGTATCAAAAGACAAAAATGAATCGGTCCTTTTTATCTTTTAGAGCCATTAATGGGGATGACCTATACCCATTCCTATTCCCCAAATGCTCATCCCTGGGGGTAGGGGACCTATACCCATTCCTATTCCCCAAATGCTCATCCTTATATATCATTTTTATTGAATAGGATTCACTTTCAAGATGCTTTGGTAGTGGACATGACCTGTCCTGACTTTTTAGTGGCCCACGGTAAAAAATCTGAAATTTACCCCTTTATCTATATGTAATCGGTATTGCTCTCAAGTATTTTTTTGTCAAAAAGATTTGGTTACTAACAGATATAAATATATATATATATATATATTTGGTTTTCATTAAGAAAATGACTTTTGAGTTTACATGATTTTATATATATATATTAAAAACGAATTTATTTTTGTTTTTTCGTTTTTTTTTTTTTTTGTATCAAAAGACAAAAATGAATCTATCATTTTATCTTTTAGAGCCATTAATGGGGACAACCAACACCCATCCCTATTCCCCAAATGCTCATTCCTAGGGGAGGGTGGGTTGTGAACAAGACCTGTCCTGACTTTTTAGAGGCCCATGGTAAAAAAATCTGAAATTGACCTCTTTAACCATATGTAATCGGTATTGCTCTCAAGTATTTTTTGTCAAAAAAATTTGGTTTCTAACAGATATAAAAAAAATATATATATTTGGTTTTCATTAAGAAAATGACTTTTGAGTTTACATGATTATATATATATATATATATATATAGATATTAAAAACATTTTTTTTTTGTTTTTTTGTTTATTTTTTTGTATCAAAAGACAAAAATGAATCGGTCCTTTTTATCTTTTAAAGCCATTAATAGGGACGACCTATAACCATCCCTATTCCCCAAATGCTCATCCCTAGATATCATTTTAATTGAATAGGATTCACTTTCAAGATGCTTTGGTGGTGAACATGACTTGTCCTGACTTTTTTTTTTTTTTTTTTTTGTATCAAAAGACAAAAATGAATTGGTCCTTTTTATCTTTTATAGCCATTAATAGGGACGACCTATACTCATTCCTATTCCCCAAATGCTCATCCCTTGGGTGGGGGACGACCTATACCTATCCCTATTTCCCAAATGCTCATCCCTAGATATCATTTTTATTGAATAGGATTCACTTTCAAGATGCTTTGGTGGTGAACATGATCTTTCCTGACTTTTTAGAGGCCTATGGTAAAATTAGGGAAGATGGGGAAACAGGAAAAACTGGGAAACATGGAAAAACGGGAAAAATTGGGAATGGTGATGGGGACCTCCCCCCAAAACTCCCCTATCCCTATTTATATCAAATGGGAGGTGGTTTCGAAGGGAGGGGGGGACCTATACCCATCCCTATTCCTCAAATGCTCATCCCTAGATATCATTTTTATTGAATAGGATTCACTTTCAAGATGCTTTGGTGGTGAACATGACCTGTCCTGATTTTTTAGAGGCTCATGGTAAAAAATCTGAAATTGACCCCTTTATCCATATGTAAACGGTATTGCTCTTAAGTATTTTTTGTCAAAAAGATTTGGTTTCTAACAGATATAAAAATATATATATGTTTGGTTTTCATTAAGAAAATGACTTTTGAGTTTACATGATTATATATATATATATAAAACGAATTTTTTTTTGTTATTTTTTTTTTTAATAAAAAGACAAATATGAATCTGTCTTTTTATCTTTTAGAGCCATTAACGGGGACGACCTAAGATTTGCTCTTCGGGGGGGGGGGGGACCTATACCCATCCCTATTCCCCATATACCCATCCCTATTCCCCAAATGCTCATCCCTAGATATCATTTTTACTTTCAAGATGCTTTGGCAGTGGACATGACCTGTCCTGACATTTTAGAGGCCCATGGTAAAAAATCTGAAATTAACCCCTTTATCCATATGTAATCGGTATTGCTCTCAAGTATTTTTTGTCAAAAAGATTTGGTTTCTAGCAGATATAAATATATATTTGGTTTTCATTAAGAAAATGACTTTTGAGTTTACATGATTTTATATATATTAAAAACGAATTTTTTGTGTTTTTTTTTTTTTTTTTTTTGTATCAAAAGACAAAAAGAATCTGTCTTTTTATCTTTTAGAGCCATTAATGGGGACGACCTATGCCCATCCATATTCCCCAAATGCTCATCCCCGGGGGGTGGTTGTGAACATGGCCTGTCATGACTTTTTAGAGGCCTATGGTAAAAAATTTGAAATTGACCCCTTTATCCGTACGTAATCGGTATTGCTCTCAAGTATTTTTTGTCAAAAAAATTTGGTTTCTAACAGATATAAAAAATATATATATATTTGGTCTTCATCAAGAAAATGACTTTTGAGTTTACATGATTATATATATATATATATATATATATATATAGATATTAAAAGCCAATTTTTTTTTTTTTTTTTTTTTTTTTTTTTTTTTTTTTTTTTTTGTATCAAAAGACAAAAATGAATCGGTCCTTTTTAACTTTTAGTGCCATTAATAGAGACGACATATACCCATCCCTATTCTCCAAATGCTCATCTTTAGATATCATTTTAATTGAATAGGATTCACTTTCAAGATGCTTTGGTGGTGAACATGACCTGTCCTGACTTTTTAGAGGCCCATGGTAAAAAATCTAAAATTGACCCCTTTATCCATATGTAATCGATATTGCTCTCAAGTATTTTTTGTCAAAAAGATTTGGTTTCTAACAGATATATATATATATATATATATATTTATATATATTTGGTTTTCATTAAGAAAATGACTTTTGAGTTTATATGATTATATATATATATATATATATATATAAAAAGGAATTTTTTTTTTTTTTTTTGTATCAAAAGACAAAAATGAATCGGTCATTTTTATCTTTTAGAGCCATTAATGGGGACGACATATACCCATCCCTATTCCCTAAATGCTCATCCCTGGGGGTGAGGGACCTATACCCATCCCTATTCCCCAAATGCTCATCCCTAGATATCATTTTTATTGAATAGGATTCACTTTCAAGATGCTTTGGTAGTGGACATGACCTGTCCTGACTTTTTAGAGGCCCATGGTAAAAATTCTGAAATTAACCCCTTTATCCATATGTAATCGGTATTGCTCTCAAGTATTTTTTGTCAAAAAGATTTGGTTTCGAACAGATATAAATATATATATATATATATATATATATGGTTTTCATTAAGAAAATGACTTTTGAGTTTACATGATTATATACATATATATATTAAAAAGGAATTTTTTTTTTTTTTTATCAAAAGACAAAAATGAATCGGTCATTTTTAACTTTTAGAGCCATTAATGGGGACGACATATACACATCCCTATTCCCCAAATGCTCATCCCTGGGGGTGAGGGACCTATACCCATCCCTATTCCCCAAATGATCATCCCTAGATATCATTTTTATTGAATAGGATTCACTTTCAAGATGCTTTGGTAGTGGACATGACCTGTCCTGACTTTTTAGAGGCCCATGGTAAAAAATCTTAAATTAACCCCTTTATCCATATGTAATCGGTATTGCTCTCAAGTATTTTTTGTCAAAAAGATTTGGTTTCTAGCAGATATAAATATATATTTGGTTTTCATTAAGAAAATGACTTTTGAGTTGACATGATTTTAAATATATTAAAAACGAATTTTTTGTGTTTTTTTTTTTTTTTTTTTTTTTTTTTTTTTTGTATCAAAAGACAAAAAAGAATCTGTCTTTTTATCTTTTAGAGCCATTAATGGGGACGACCTATACCCATCCCTATTCCCCAAATGCTCATCCCGGGGGGGGGGGGGTTGTGAACATGGCCTGTCATGACTTTTTAGAGGCCTATGGTAAAAAATTTGAAATTGACCTCTTTATCCATACGTAATCGGTATTGCTCTCAAGTATTTTTTGTCAAAAAAATTTGGTTTCTAACAGATATAAAAAATATATATATATTTGGTCTTCATCAAGAAAATGACTTTTGAGTTTACATGATTTTATATATATATATAGATATTAAAAGCCAATTTTTTTTTGTTTTTTTTGTTTTTTTTTTTTTTTTTTTTTTTTTTTATCAAAAGACAAAAATGAATCGGTCCTTTTTATCTTTTAGTGCCATTAATAGAGACGATATATACCCATCCCTATTCCCCAAATGCTCATCTTTAGATATCATTTTAATTGAATAGGATTCACTTTCAAGATGCTTTGGTGGTGAACATGACCTGTCCTGACTTTTTAGAGGCCCATGGTAAAAAATCTAAAATTGACCCCTTTATCCATATGTAATCGGTATTGCTCTCAAGTATTTTTTGTCAAAAAGATTTGGTTTCTAATAGATATAAATATATATATATATATATATATATATATTTGGTTTTCATTAAGAAAATGACTTTTGAGTTTACATGATTATATATATATATATATATTAAAAAGGAATTTTTTTTTTTTTTTTGTATCAAAAGACAAAAATGAATCGGTCATTTTTATCTTTTAGAGTCATTAATGGGGACGACATATACCCATCCCTATTCCCTAAATGCTCATCCCTAGGGGTGAGGGACCTATACCCATCCCTATTCCCCAAATGCTCATCCCTAGATATCATTTTTATTGAATAGGATTCACTTTCAAGATGCTTTGGTAGTGGACATGACCTGTCCTGACTTTTTAGAGGCCCATGGTAAAAATTCTGAAATTAACCCCTTTATCCATATGTAATCGGTATTGCTCTCAAGTATTTTTTGTCAAAAAGATTTGGTTTCGAACAGATATAAATATATATATATATATATATATATATGGTTTTCATTAAGAAAATGACTTTTGAGTTTACATGATTATATACATATATATATTAAAAAGGAATTTTTTTTTTTTTTTTATCAAAAGACAAAAATGAATCGGTCATTTTTATCTTTTAGAGCCATTAATGGGGACGACATATACCCATCCCTATTCCCCAAATGCTCATCCCTGGAGGTGAGGGACCTATACCCATCCCTATTTCCCAAATGATCATCCCTAGATATCATTTTTTTTTAATAGGATTCACTTTCAAGATGCTTTGGTAGTGGACATGACCTGTCCTAACTTTTTAGAGGCACATGGTAAAAAATCTTAAATTAACCCCTTTATCCATATGTAATCGGTATTGCTCTCAAGTATTTTTTGTCAAAAAGATTTGGTTTCTAACAGATATAAAAATATATATATATTTGGTTTTGATTAAGAAAATGACTTTTGAGTTTACATGATTTTATATATATATATTAAAAACGAATTTTTTTTTTGTTTTTTTTGTTTTTATTTTTTTATTTTTGTATCAAAAGACAAAAATGAATCTGTCTTTTTATCTTTTAAAGTTATATTGGGGACGACCTATACCCATCCCTATTCCCCAAATGCTCATCCCTGGGGGTGAGGGATCTATACCCATCCCTATTCCCTAAATGCTCATCCCTAGATATCATTTTTATTAAATAGGATTCACTTTCAAGATGCTTTGGTGGAGAACATGACCTGTCCCGACTTTTCAGAGGCTCATGGTAAAAAATCTGAAATTGACCCATTTATCCGTATGTAATCGGTATTGCTCTTAAGTATTTTTTGTCAAAAAGATTTGGTTTCTAACAGATATAAAATATATATATATATATATATTGTTTTCTTTAAGAAAATGACTTTTGAGTTTACATGATATATTATATATATATATATATATTAAAAACGAATTTTTTTTTGTTTTTTTTGTTTTTTTGTTTTTTTTATTTTTATTTTTTTGTATCAAAAGACAAAAATGATTCGGTCCTTCTTATTTTTTAGAGCCATTAATGGGGACGACCTATACCCATTCCTATTCCCCAAATACTCATCCCTAGATATCATTTTTATTGAATAAGATTCACTTTCAAGATGATTTGGTAGTAAACATGACCTGTCCTGATTTTTTAGAGGCTTATGGTAAAAATCTGAAATTGACCACTTTATCTGTATGTAATCGGTATTGCTCTCAAGTATTTTTTGTCAAAAAGATTTGGTTTCTAACAGATATAAAAATATATATATATTTGGTTTTCATTAAGAAAATGACTTTTGAGTGTACATGATTATATATATATATTAAAAACGAATTTTTTTTTTTTTTGTTTTTTATTTATTTATTTATTTTTTTTATTTTTTTGTATCAAAAGACAAAAATGAATCGGTCCTTTTTATCTTATAGAGCCATTAATGGGGACGACCTATACCCATTCATATTCCCCAAATGCTCATCCCTGGGGGTAGGGGACCTATACCCATCCCTATTCCCCAAATGCTCATCCCTATATATCATTTTTATTGAATAGGATTCACTTTCAAGATGTTTTGGTAGTGGACATGACCTGTCCTGACTTTTTAGAGGCCCACGGTAAAAAATCTGAAATTAACCCCTTTATCTATATGTAATCGGTATTGCTCTCAAGTATTTTTTTGTCAAAAAGATTTGGTTACTAATAGATATAAAAATATATATATATATATATTTGGTTTTCATTAAGAAAATGACTTTTGAGTTTACATGATTATATATATATATATATATTAAAAATGAATTTATTTTTGTTTTTTCATTTTTTTTTTTTTTTTTTGTATCAAAAGACAAAAATGAATCTGTCTTTTTATCTTTTAGAGCCATTAATGGGGACAACTAATACCCATCCCTATTCCCCAAATGCTCATTCCTAGGGGGGGGGGGGGGTGTGAACATGACCTATTCTGACTTTTTAGAGGCCCATGGTAAAAAATCTGAAATTGACCCCTTTAACCATATGTAATCGGTATTGCTCTCAAGTATTTTTTGTCAAAAAGATTTGGTTTCTAACAGATATAAAAATTTATATATATTTGGTTTTCATTAAGAAAATGACTTTTGAGTTTACATGATTTTATATATATATATATTAAAAACGAATTTTTTTTTTGTTTTTATTTTTTTATTTTTTTATTTTTGTATCAAAAGACAAAAATGAATCTGTCTTTTTATCTTTTAAAGTTATATTGGGGACGACCTATACCCATCCCTATTCCCCAAATGCTCATCCCTGGGGGTGAGGGATCTATACCCATCCCTATTCCCTAAATGCTTATCCCTAGATATCATTTTTATTGAATAGGATTCACTTTCAAGATGCTTTGGTGGTGAATATGACCTGTCCTGACTTTTTAGAGGCCCATGGTAATAAATCTGAAATTGACCCCTTTATCCATATGTAATCGGTATTGCTCTCAAGTTTTTTTTTTTTGTATCAAAAGACAAAAATGAATCGGTTCTTTTTATCTTTTAGAGCCATTAATTTTATTTTCACTACTTGGGCCCTTTGAACTTTAACTTTAATTGGGCCATTTGATCTTTTATTAAAACAAATTGGACTCTTGATCTGTGGCTTGTATAATCAATTTTTTATTTAATAAAAAAAATAATTGGACTCTACATAATTAGCTTTTAATTTAAAAAGAATTTGGGCCTGGCCTGGTGGGGTTGCACCTAGTGCACCACCCCAAGGCGGGTTTTGGTGGTGAAATGATAGACACGCGAGATTCAAAATCTCATTCTAAAGAGCGTGGATGTTCGAGTCCTCTTTAAGGCATAATATTGAGAATGCTCATTAAATGAGAAATTCAATAAGAGATCTCAGATCGAATCGGATATTATATCCGAGATATTCGAATTTCAGCAGTGGATCATGAAATCTTAGCGATTTTCTCTTTCTAATGAATGGACAGTCCGTTAGCTAACGATAACATTTCGTGACTTGAAGTCCTTGTCAGCTTTGAAGTTTGCAATTGAGGTCCTCGAAGAAGAACAATTTGCGTCGGTCGGTTGATTTCTCTAGAAACTAAGTTTGTGTTTCATTAGGTGTTGATTTTGAACATAATTGTCTTAATTTATTAGTTTTCTAAGACTTCATGACTTATTTACAAAGACTTCGAGACTTAATACCAAGGGAGTACACGGGATTTTTCGTTTGGGTGGACTAAAACAAAACTTTTTATATATATATATATGTATGTATATATATTTATACGGAAATTTTCCAATGAGGATACACTAATAGAATTATATAAGGACATTGAATGTGAGCCACTCGTTTTACATACTTTAACTTGGTGTGTATGCACTTGTCAAATCACTTTTATAAATGAGTGACCCACATTCAATATCCTAATAAAGTTATATAAGGATGCCATGATAGGAACGGGATCGTATATATATATATATATATATATTTTTATGTAAGTGAACTTCAGCAGTACTAGAAAATTTCAGTAATTGAAAAAAAAAAAAAAAAAAAACTACATAAAGGGACATAATGAGTGTTACCCTTAAAAATGCACATATTAAATAAATTACATAAAATTTTATTAATCGAAAAAAAAAAAAAAAAATGAACATACTGAGTCTTATCCAATGTTGCAGAAGTCGCTAGACTCTAGTTGGATGGCGACCCTCACCTAGCGCCTAGGTTGTCTAGTCGGGAACTAGGTGGACGGTCGAAAGTTAGTCGGCCAGCCAGCCAGAAGCAGATTAGCGGCCCATTGGAAATTTTTTTTATAGTTTTTTTGTTATAACTTGTAATTGATTATATGTTTATAGTTCATACTACTTTGTATATTCATAGTTACATAAATTGAAAATTGGATTAAACTCAAGAAAGAATACAACATTTTTGCTTCTAATTTTCTAAAGTCAATCAATTTCATTTTTGTTTCTAAACAAAATCCAAGAAACTCAATCAATTTCAAACCAAAATATCAAAATCAATCCAATTCCAAGTTCAAACCAAATTCAATCATATCCAAGTTTCAAATAAGGCTCAAACACCAAGTAAAGTAATAAATAAATAAGTTCATAAAGTAGTAATTAGTAAACAAAAACGCATACTATATTATTAATAGTAATTTACTATTTAACATTTAGTATTTAGTTATTTAATATGTATGAAAACAGTGTATCAGTTTGTATCAATGTATTATAAAACAGTATATTAAAACAATCGGTGTATCAAATATCAATTTGTAGTACAATCACAATGTGCTAGTAAATAATGTACGATGTACAAGTCAACAATGCAAAAGTCAACACAAACTCAATAATATAAATAATTTTTATTAAATATATAAACTTAAACTCACAATTGACAATTCACTGAATCAGTGATGATATTCAGCGAGGGAGAAGACCAGTTCGACTGGCGAGAGAGAAGATCAGGTTCGATAACGATGACGACGGAGATAGTTGACAGCGACAAGAACAGAGGAGAAGATTCGACGAAGAAGAGAGAAGACCCGGATTCGATTTGGCTATTTAGGTCGATTTGGCTATTTAGATTTAGTTTTCTATTTGCCTATTTGGTCGATTCCAATCGATCAAATAGGTTTATTTATTTATTTATTTATATTTTTAATAAAACCCCAGATTCGACGTCGTTTTGGGGTTTTTTTTTTTTTAAAAAAATATCGGTGGACAATCAAAGTTAACTTGTTCCATCGTTGACCGCCACACTGACTAAGTCCGACTTTGACCAACTTTAACTGAAGCCGCCGATCAATGCCAACTACCCTCAAATCGTAGCAGCAGCTCACCGTCAAGCAACTAGTCGGCCCTAGTCACCAACTTCTGCAACAAGTCTTACCCTAAATGCATACATTAAACAAAATACATAATGAGTCAAACCACTTCCACCGGATGATTGATTTTGTTTTTTTTCCCTAAATTATGAAAATATAATTTTTCTTGACTTTGATGTATGGTTGTTTGATAATATTTCAACTTAAAATTATTTGATTAAAGTGATACTTTATAAATTATAATATGACACTATAAATAATAGATTGCAATTGAAAAATAAATTCATGCAAAAATAACAAAACATTAACTTAATACTATGAATAACAAACTTCTTAATCAGTTAAAACTAAGATGAATATATTTTTATATTTAATTTTATAATTGACAATTTAAAGGATGGACAAAGTGAATTATTAATCGGGAAGAGAGGGAGAATTGAGACTTGTGGGAGAGAGAAAGAGAGGGTGAGAATTGGCAACGGCAAGAGAAAGATATAGAAATAGAGAATAGACGTTGATGTGACCGTCTATAGAAAGAAGAGAATCATAATGCTACTTTAACTATACTAATATTCTAACTCTAACATTTCTTGTTGATTAATTAAAAATTTAAAATATTTTTAACTTCGGTTTTTTTTTTTTTTTTTTTCAAAAGCTTACCCGGCTAAAGTTGGGTTAGCCCCCACGGCTGTCCGCCCCTGCTTGAATTGATCGAGACTTATCGTTTGGCACACATCGTGACATATTGTTGCTTGATCGAGACTTATTTTTACTTTATGCCGATACGTAGTTTTACCTCTTGGCGAGACTTAATTGTTACATTTTACTGAGAAATTTTGGAGACTTATTTGATTAATTCGAGACTTCTGTAATGTCTGATTTGTTTTTTTCGGTATTGTATGCAGATATGTGATAAATCTGAAGAGAATCTTGAAAACTCTAAAGTTGACTTGGCACGGTGTAACACTAGAACCATCACTTGCTATAACGATATTGAAATTCTCGATGTACCCGAAGATGCATTAGATAATTATGGGGTTCAAAATAAAGGTAAACGTAGTCATGTGTTGGTCATTTTCTATATATGCACCTACACATGGAATTTTCCCTAAATACATAAGAGCATCTCCAATGTAAATACACATTTAGAGAAAATTGATTGTCAAATAGGATAGATAGTTAAAAAGTTAGAAAACTATCTTCAATACAATTATCTAACTTTAATATGGAAATGATGTGGCAAAAGAAAAGTTAAAGAATATGGAGTTGAATTTCAAATTCTAAAAACTCTCCTAGAAAGACTGATTATGATTTTTAACTCTTTTCACCAATAATATTAGAGCTCATTTAATTGTAAAATAAAAAATAGAGAGAGTGTAATAATTGTTTTATTACGATTGGTCTTAAAATTGATACATATTTGATTTTAAATAATTGTATTGGAGATGTGAATATACATTTTTCTAATTTTTTTTTTAAGTGGGTCTATAATGAACAAAAATACTGACGTGATACTATTTAAAACTCAAAAATTCATATTTACATCGGAGATACTCTTAAGAGTCAAATGTTTATTGTAATAAGATTTTGGATGACCTTTTATAGACCACTGGTACTTTTTTTTTTTTTTTTTTTTTTTATAAATTCATTTAAAAAAATTATAAGATTGTTAAATAAGTTAAATATTTTTTTCACTTTGGCATCTTATTTTTTTTTTTTAAAATTATGATTCCGCAATCTGAATTTCTGGCTCCCCCTCTATACCCTACTTCGACGACCCTTCATCATTTCAGATTTATAATTTATTATGTGATTCATTTTTCTTTTTATAGTTTAGTATTTAATTTTCTTAAAAAAAAAAATTCATCAAAGTAAATCTCTCAAACCTATATCACAACTCAAACCTACATCACAAGGTTACGGGTTCAAATCTTCTCCCCTACCTAAAGAACCCTGAATTTTTGTAATATTGTAGTACTCGTTAAAAATAAAAATGTCATTTATATAGTCCCACCGTCAATAAATGATAAAACTGTTACAATAATATTGAAACAACATATAATATAATAGAAATGAGATGAAGAACAGGTAATTGAAACAAGATGAAGAAAATGAGAGAATATATATAACATGAGATGACGTGAATAATATAATAAGAGAAATAGATAAGATAAATAGATGAGAAACAAGAGAGAGATGGGCGAGAGATATTGAGAATACAAGAGAGAGCCTTTCTTTTTGTATTGATATTCTGTAACCTTTTTACAAGAATGATGAGACAAATATATACATAGGCAAGCAAAGTGAGGGGTGTTGATTGCAATTTTCATCAACAATTGCCACCATGAGATACGTCTCAAACCAAACACCAATTTGCTGCCACTTGCCATGCCATGCATCATGGTGGAAGCCACTAGATATATTCATAACACTCCTCCTTGGATTCCACAATTGTATTTTAATTTGTTAGGAAAAACCCAGTAAGATAAAAACCTTAGCAAAGTATATACAATGGTCTTCTGGATTAATTGGTGTGGATGTGTTTAGAGCTGCCTTATTAAAACCTTTCCGGAAAAATCCAGTGGGATAAAACCAGGTAAAAGAAAAAGAGTACAGTACACATGTGTTCATTCAAAATTTTGCTCCCCTTGATTGAACGCTCCCCCCGAATGAAACTTCAATATTAATCATGTAATCTACAAAGCCGACGCATGCCAATTCCATATACCAGTTTCTCAAAAGTTGATGTAGGCAATGCTTTGGTAAACAGATTTGCCAGATTATCTGTAGACCGTATTTGTTTAACATCAATTTGTCGATTCTGTTGAAGTTCATGAGTATAGAAGAATTTAGGAGAAATATGTTTGGTTCTGTCTCCTTTGATATATCCTCCTCTAACTTGAGCAATACAAGCCGCATTATACTTCAAATATCCGTGTTGGCATTTCTGTAGATAATAAAAATCCACATGTATTTTGAATATGATAAATAACTGACCTTAGCCACACACATTCTCGGCTTGCTTCATGAAGTGTGAGGATCTCAAAATGATTAAAGGATGTAGCAACTAGAGTTTGCTTTGTGGAGCGCCAAAAGATTACTGTGCCATTATATGTAAAAACATATCTCATCTGTGAACGAGCTTTATGGGGATCTGATAGATACCCGGCATCAGCTTAACCAAATAAACCTGAAAAGTTGTTAGATTTTGAATAATATAATCCTAAATCTTTCGTTCCACGAAGATAACGAAAAAGATGTTTAATCTCATTCCATTGCTTTCGAGTTGGTGCTGAACTGAATATAGCAAGTAAATTTACTGAAAATGCAATATCTGGTCTAGTATATTGAGCCAAATATAATAAAGCATCAATTACATTAAGATATGGTACTTTAGGATCAAGTATCTTTTCATCATCTTCAATTGGTTGGAATAGATCTTTCTTAGGATCAAGGTTTCTAACAATCATAGGGGTACTTAATAGGTGAGCATTATCCATATTAAATCTTTTCAGAATCTTTTCAATATATGTTGATTGATGGATAAGTATTTCGTTTGATTTATGCTCGATTTCTAGGCCGAGACAATATTTTGTCTTTCCTAGGTATTTCATTTCAAATTCCTTTTTTAAATATTCAGCAGTTTTCAGGAGCTCTCCAAGAGTTCCAATCAAATTCATATCATCAACATAAACTACTATGATAGTAAATCCAGATTTGGATTTCTTTATGAAGACACATGGGCATGTAGGATTATTAATATATCATTATTTAATCAAATATTCGCTAAGGCGGTTGTACCACATGCGCCTAGATTGCTTTAATCCATACAAAGACTTTTGTAATTTAATCGAGTATAAATTGTGAGGTCTCGAGTTATATGCTTTTGGCATTTTAAATCCTTCAGGGATTTTCATAAAAATATCTGAATCGAGTGAGCCATACAGGTAGGCAGTTACTACGTTCATAAGACGCATTTCAAGTCTTTCTGAGACAGCTAAACTTATCAAAAATCGAAACGTAATTGTATCCATCACTGGTGAATACGTCTCATCAAAATCAATACCAGGTCTTTGTGAGAAACCCTGTGCTACAAGTCATGCCTTATATCGCACTACCTCATTTTTCTCATTGCGTGTCCATGCGAAAACCTATTTGTATCCAATAGGCTTGATGTATTCAGGCATCTGGACTATTGGTCCAAATACTTTATGTTTGGTTAATGAAGCCAATTCTGCTTGAATTGCTTCTTTCCATTTAGGCCAATCAGATCTTTGCCTACAATCATTGAGGTTATAAGGCTCATAATTATCATTTAAAATTTCAGTAGTCACTGTGTACAAAAATATATCATTGATGATTGTTTCTTCACGATTTCATACTCCTCCAGTATAATTTATATAAATTTCCTCATTTCTATGTTCTTGTATCTCTTTAGAGATTCCTTTCCCTGCTGGGGTTTCTTGTGTCCTTTTAGGGACATTTAACTCTTGTGGAGTTGATTTAGAGGAAGTGAATTTATTTATAATTTCAGAAATATGATCCTAATATTTTGTTTTCTTCCTTTGGGGAATAATATGTTTTGAACCAAGTGGCCTACCACGCTTCTGGCATACAGTAGATGATTCTTTTGCTATTATTTGTTTAGATCATTCTTCTGGAACAATCACTTGTGCTGGTGCATTAACAAATGGGATGTGTGATTTTGTTACCCTAGTGACATCTGTAAATGCATCTAGTAACTGATTTCTATTGTTTGAAGGTGAACTATCTTCCGTACTTTATTCTCACATTGAGATGTGTATGGGTCAAGATGAATTAGACTAGGAACTTTCCAAGAAAATTCACACTTCTCTTTAGGAAAATTTTTTCCTTTCCCTAATGATGGGAAATTTCTCTCATCGAAATGACAATCAGCAAATCGTATAGTAAAAATATCACCAGTTAAAGATTCTAGATATCTAATAATTGACAGTGAATCTAAACAAACATATATTCCCAAACGTCGTTGGGGGTCCCATTTTAGTTCTATGTGTAGGCGCAATTGGGACATATACTGCACAACCAAAAGTACACAGATAAGAAATATCTGGTTGATGGCCAAATACAAGTTGCACTGGAAAATATTGATGAAAAAAAGTGGGACGAAGACGAATTAATGCAGCAGCATGTAAAATAGCATGTCCCCAAACAAAAATTAGTAATTGTGTTGGCAATAATAAAGTTCTTGCAATTACCTAGAAACGCTTGATAATTGACTCTGCTAATCCATTCTGAGTATGAACGTGTGGAATTGGATGTTCAACATCAATCCTAACTGATCTGCAATATTCATAAAATGTCTTAGAAGTAAATTCACTAGCATTATCAAGACGTATTGATTTAATTGGATGATCGGGGAAATGTGCCCGAAGCCTGATAATATATGCAAGTAATCTTGCAAAAGCAACATTGCGTGTTGATAATAAACAAACATGAGACCACCTGATTGATGCATCAACTAGGACCATGAAATAACAGAACAGTCCACTTGGTGGATGAATAGGTCCATATATGTCCCCTTGGATCTTTTGTAGGAATGACGGGGATTCAAAGCCAATTTTAGAATGTGATGGTTTTATTACTAATTTCCCTTGTGAACATGTAGTATATAAATTTTTATGGGACAAAAAAATCTTCTGGTTCTTTAATGGATGTCCATAAGAATTTTCAATGATTCTAGGCATCATCGTAGATCCTGGGTGACCAAGACAGTAATGCCAAAGCATAAATATTTTTGAATCTAAGAACTTCTGGTTCATAACTGCGTAAACTTCAACACCTCTTATAAGAGTGTAATACAATCCAGATGATAAAGCACGCAGCTTTTCCATAATGAGTTTCTGACCTGAATTATAAGAAGTAATACACAGATACTCAATATTTTCATCATTTATAGTTTCTATGTGATATCCATTACTCCGTATATATTTGAAACTAAGTAAATTTCTTCTGGATCTACTTGAATATAAAGCATCATAGATACATATCTTAGTATTGTTTGGTAACAGTATCATGGCTCTACCGGAGCCTTCTATCAGATCTGCTGGACCTGATATTATATTAACATTTGCCTTGAGCAAGGTTAAATTTAAAAAGTATTGCTGATTCCGCAGAATCGTGTGTCGTTACACAATCTGCTGGACATATATCTCCTATACCTTGCTTTTCAATATCACCAAATTTATCGTTTAAAGACATATTGCTTTTGGTTATCTGAAAGTCACAATCAGAGTAAGAACTTCTGGTCTGATAAAAATCCGAGGAATTTAAATCTTCAGGTATATAAAGGAATAAATCCAGAAATTTCAGGTTTCGACAATGATAAATAAATCCATGAACTTCAGGTTTTGGATGGGTGACCAAATTGCTTAAATAAAATTGCGAAATAAAATACGTAATAATAAATGCGAAAAAAGTAAATTCAGAACTGCAGGTTCTGGTAGGTTGGCATAGCCAATCACATAAAAACGTATAAATAAATAAATACGAGAAAGTAAATCGCGTAAAAGTAAATAAAGTGCGAGAAAATAAATTTCGTAAAAATAAAATGCGAAAAAGTAAATTCAGAATTACAGGTTCTAGTATTAATAAATGAAAATTTGGAAGTTTCATGTTCTAGTAATAATAAATTCAGAACTTCAGGTTCTAGTAATAAATCTAGGAACTTCAGGTTCTGATGGTAATAAATTCAGAAGCTTCTGGTTCTAAAAATAGCAGCATCGTGCTGATAACGTATTATAATAAAATTGAAACAACATATAATATAATGGAAATGAGATGAAGAACAAGTAATTGAAACAAGATGAAGAAAATGTGAGAATATATTTAACATGAGATAACGTGAATAATTAATAAGAGAAATAGATAAGATAAAGAGATGAGAAACAAGAGAGAGATGGGCGAGAGATATTGAGAACACAAGAGAGAGCCTTTCTTTTTGTATTGATATTCTGTAACCTTTTTACAAGAATGATGAGACAAATATATATAGGCAAGCAAAGTGAGGGGCGTTGATTGCAATTTTCATCAACAATTGTCACCATGAGACACGTCTCAAACCAAACACCAATTTGCTGCCACTTGCCATGCCATGCATCATGGTGGAAGCCACTAGATATATTCATAACAAAAATGGGTTTATTAATTGAATTGTTTGCGGCCAATTATATGGGGCCGAGCCAACGCTAAAGTTCATATATATTTTGAAAATGAATTATGTGTTTTAACCTAGGAAGCGTAGATATTCAATTTGGTGGAGGTAACTCGTATCGAACTCGTATTCGGTTAAGATATTTCACGGATACTTCAGGATACGTATCCGATACACCAAATGACGTATCCGTTGACTTTTTCATAAGTTTGACCAATGGATACTTGGCGGATACTTGAAGGATACTTGACGGATACTTGGCGGATACTTGAAGGATACTTGAAGGATACATTAAGGATACGTTTAAGACAATATTATAATTAGTTTTGTATAAAACGTGGTCAAATTATAATTTTAAAAATTTAGGTGTCAAAATGAAATTGTAAAGAAATTTTGGTTTTAATTCTATTGACATGGAGAATAACGGGATACATGATATTGAAAACTTTTCTCTTGATAAACAAGAGTTAGAAGCCGAATTATCTAGATCCTTTAACAATATGAATGATGATTGATGATAGTGAAGTTAATTAAGAATTTAGAATATGTTTTATGAGTTTTTTTTTTATTTTTAATGTATTATTTATATTTTATAATGTGTTATGGCTTATGTGACGTATGATTTATTTGGATTTTGTAATATGTTACAAGTTATGTGACATGTTTAATTTAGATCATGTAATATGTTACATTGTTATAACTTATATAGATATGTGACATGTTTTATTTAAATTTTGAATATATTTTGATTTTGAATGAATTATCTAATATGTTTTCATATATTATTATTTTAAAAAATATATAAATATTTATTATTTTAATCGACATATCCTGCCGTATCCGTATCTTAGTTTTTGAAGATTTACCGTATCCCCGTATCGTACGTATCAATATTCTGTATCCGTATCCGTGCTACCTAGGTTTTAACTATCACCTTTGACATTGTGCCACTATAATTAAGTTGCTTTTTTGGACCAAAACATTCTAAACATTTAAAATTAAGATTGAGTTTTTTTTTTGGTAGACCATGTATTTTTTTTTTAATTTTTTTTATTATTTTTTTTAAAGCTCTAGCTATCGATAGGATTCAAGCCGTTGATTTGAAATTCATTTGTCCGAACCCCAAGTTCGTCTATTTACCAGCTAAGCTACGCTCTTGGGGACAAATTAAGGTCGAGTTTACTTGTATACATTAAAAAGATTTTTTTTTTTTTTCTTAACTCGTATTGCTGGAAAGAAAAGACAAGTTACTAAGCAAAATCTCAATACGAGTACTGCAATATCTTTTGAACTTTATTCCTATTGTCCTAAATTAAAAAAATTCCTGTAATGATATTGGGAATTTAAGAAATTAATCCTGATTGACATGTAATAATATGTAATTAGCAGCCATATATCTAGTAATGCTAGACATTTCAACTAATGATGTGAGTAAATGTCTAGATAAGTACATATTAATAATGATTTATACCACTTGTCATTTATAATAGCATAGGAGTTAAATTGGCACATAATTAATTGGAATGTAAGTGAGTTACAAATGTGAGATGTTTAGCATTAATTTTATACATGAAGCAAAAGCCACCTCTCGATGGCTCGCTATTATTTGATCTAGTTTTGAAAATTCTGACATGCCTTGTGTTCCTTCCCCGAGTAACATGGCGGTTGCTGATACGTTCTCGGATCTATAGTTAGTTTGTGAAGACAAGTGACGAAGCTCGTTTAGTGAGTGAGGCTGTGAGGGGGCATGTCCCCACACCCACAATTTTTTTTAACCCAGCTCCAATTTGAGTAACAACCAAGAACCGTCAAGAAAAGAGAAAAGAGAAAAGACTTAGGATCCAAATCAAATTTTGAGTTAGGATTATACCCTAATCTTATTTTTCCTAATATTTTTAAGTAAATTCAAACACTTGCATACATGAGAGAGAAAGAGAGTATAAATCCTGACCATATAATGTATTTTATACTTAGGTTCGGTGTCACTAGATTTGGAAAAAACTAGGAAAATCCAAACTCCAATTTCTTACCTAGGATCCAAGATATCTGCGCTCAAAGAACAGGAGAGTTCATAAGTAAAAATAACGAACGAATTATGAATGTGAAAAGAAAAAAAAAAATTATGCATCATCACCAGAAACTTGCTCCAGCAGTCCAACTTTATAATAAAATAGTAGTGTGTATATATAAATTAATATATATCTCAAACAGTAAATAATAACTATTAATAAGATATAAGGGAGCTGATAACCGAGTTAAAGCTCATATACATAAAGTTACTAAACTAATTAAAACAAAGACTTATTGAGAATCTGCAGCATCCCGAGTAGTAGTAATTGTAATAAGATATAATTCCAAATTACATATATATCATCGTCCAATGTGGTTTGTTGGGGAATGATGCTCATTCAGTCTATCAGTGTCGATCCATTTCAAGTCAGCACCACCGCAGGTGCCAGCGTTATTTACTAAGGAAGACTGGCGGTAGTTGTGGGAGGAGGAGGATAAAAGAAAGGGTAGTAGGGAATTATAGGATTATTTGGGGTTGTGCTGGGAAGTTGAGCTGGAGCTGGAAGTACTGTTGGCATCGATGTTTGCATCGGAGGCAACCATTGGTTACGTGCAGCTAAGCCAAAATTGAAACACGAAAATGATAGAAAAATAAAGAAAGCTAAGAGGGAGGGTTTGCCAAAGTCCATGAATGATCACTAAAGTAGTTATAGCTAACTCGATGATTAATAAACCTATGAAGATCACAAGACTAGGCTTAAGAGGATATATATAGGAAGAGATGTGGAGGCCCTGTCATGTGTGCTTTTTGAATATCTTTATCTTCCTAATTATTTATTAATTATAAATAAAATAATCACAGGACAGTATCAAGCGGTGTGTTAAATACAATGGAACGACTGTATCACTCATCATTTGAAATATTTCGAGTCAAGGCATTTTTAGTAAAAAACATATGCTTTCTTCTTTTTTTATTAAAAAAAAAAACATATAATTTCAAAGGCTTGATAAATCATATTTTAATTTTAGAATATTTTCTAACTTAAAGAGAAAATAAACACTGTATCAAGTGCAATTTATTCGTAACTTCAAAAAAGTAATTTTTCTTTTGAGATACGAAAGAAAAATCCAAATTATTTAGATATATTTAGCATTTGTCAAAAAACATTAATGTTTTCTAATATGTGACCGACAAATTGTCCAAAAACATTAATGTAATGGAACATATGATTTTGATTGGGCAATCAAAATTCAAATACCATAAGTCATAACTGGCAACTATTTGTTTGGTTATCTAATACTAGTTCTCAGTGGTCATGAAGCCACGGCATCCAAAAATAATAATGTATTGAATGCACCCAAATAATGTAACATTCCAAGTTGATGCCGAATGTGGTTTGATACTTTGATGATTAAAAACGTCAATGAAAAAAACGATTCACATTTAAATTGTCAAAAGCTAACGGGAGGTTTGAATATATTTTAAACCTTTTTTGGATCCCTTGAAAAAAAAACATAAGTTTATCCCTCTAGATAGCTTGAATCTCAATACATTGTAATCATAAAAGGCATATATAGACTATTGAAACCATATTCAATAAAGCATGACAATCAAAGTCTCTATATATATATATATATACACACACAGTTCTTTTCTCCTCAGTGACGTTCTGATATAACTCCATCAGTGCGTTGCATGTGAGCCATAGATTATAGAGAAGTTTTGACAAGTGCATACACTTTCACTCAAAACATGTAAATTTAATGGTCCACATCCAACGCACTGAGCTTTAACTCGAAAATATAATTGTATGGAGTTATATCAGGACGTACTGACTTGAAAATTTTTCTATATATATATATATATATTAGTCTTTAGTCTCCAATGTTCACAAAATACAAGTGAATGTATAACTATACAAAGCTATATCACCTATTAACAAATACAAGAAATATATACAACTTGATCTAGAAGTATGTTTGTTTCTCTATCCTTACAACAATCTTGTCTACAAGAAAAGGAGATTTGATGACTTAAACAAGATTCAACAATCACATAAACACAAATCTAAGAGAGTAAGGGATAGAGACATTTGACACGTCATTTTTACGTGGTAAACCTCTGAAAAGGAAACAACCACTAGTTGAACAATTCAACCACCTCCGAGCAACACCATTTTTCACTAGTAGGATAAAAGTACACCCTCAAAGCAACCAATCCGCATGATTGTCTACTTCCTATTGAATATTTCTTCTATTCTACCTTCATGCCTTTTACTAGAGAAAAACTTGCCGACACTCAACATAAAAGCCGCATGCCTCTAATTGAGTTCTCCATGCTCAACTTATGGATCTGCATGATCGTAGTCGAGACTCCCTTGCTTAAGCTAGAACTGCATGTTCCAACAAGAGACTTTATGTCTATGCAAGGCTTCATAACATGATCAAATGTATGTATATGCAAGCACATACAACATAGAATATATGATCAAGATATCCTATGGAAACTAGAAATTAGCTTTATACACACAATGTATGTTTTTTTAGTTTATAATCCAAACAATTAATATCATACAAAATGATATAAATCACATATGAAATGTATGGATTAGGTACACTTTATGAAGAACTAGAAATAGACATGAAAGTTTACAAATATTATTTTTCTAGTCCTTTATACATGAACAAAAACCTAGAAAATGCAATCCAACTAAATCACACTTAAATCCTATATTTTATTCATGCAAATTATATTCATGCAAATTAAAGCTTGAAACATTATATATTCATTAAACACGTGTTCAAAGCTTTAGAACTAAAAAAAAAAAAAATGCTAGAATACAAAATATGTTCAATCAAGTTTCTCTGGTAAATATTTAGAACACATATTCACAAAAATAATCAATTAAATCTCAAAGGGTCTAAATATAAAATTAAATGTGCTAAACCTAAAATATATTCAATTAAAAGATCTTATCACATGTAAAGGCTATCAATTATAATAAAAATTTTAATTAGCACTAAAATAGCCCTAGATTATAAGCTGGTAACAACAACACTCAAATATGTGAAGTTTTAGATTTAACAAAACCTAAATCACATTCAAGTCTCTAATTAGACAAATATAGCTTATAATTGAAGTTCTATCTCCAAATAACATTTGTTCAAATCAAATACACAAAGATGGGAAGAGGACCCAAGGTATTTATGGACTTTAAAGCTTAGAAATCCAAAAGATAAGAAAATACCTTGACTTGTGTGTGCTGTCACGAAATTGGTGTTAGACACAAAAAATACTTGAACACTTTGCCTTCAAATCACTCGGAGAAGATAGAGGACTTCAATATAGTTCTCTCACTTTTTGAATCACTCAATTTGGCTAAGAATTGAGTGAGATATGAAGATTTGAAGTTGAGAGAAAAATATGAAAACTAAAAAAATCTGCACAAGTCTTTTTTCTTTTTCAATTTTTCAAAATGAGAGAGAGAGAGAGAGAGAGAGAGAGAGAGAGAGAGAGAGAGAGAGAGAGAGAGAGAATTTAAATGACAAAGTGAGGACCAATGGGAAGGAGCCATACAGGTATCCCCTTGGAGGGACGTGAGCATCACAGGGGCCGAGAGGCTCCTTTCCCATGGAGGCCACACGCCTCCACGGGAGAGGGAGGTTTTGACAATTTGCCAAACCCTCTTACCATGCACTCCCTTCGCGCTTCTCTCACGTTATTCAACTGTTCTTTGGTCTCGAAACTCGAAATTCGAATATGTTTTCGGATTACGAACCTGGACTCTCTCACGGATATGGATGTCTATGAAATTTCAACCAAAAAACTTGAAATTTGACTCGATACACAAGAATTAAAACCATGTACAATAAATATACGGAAAGTTTCATAAAATCCAACTCGAAACTCGAAAATATATGTATGAGTAACCAAAACGTTCAGAACAAAATAAGGAACAATATAAAAACATATTCAAGTCCGATACCAAGTGAACATAACCAAACAAACATAAATACACACAAGTATGCCATTTCCTAGAAATAGTCATAGAACATGCATTACCATATACATTGTCAATTTAAGTCTAATGCATCTGCATACATTAGTATGTGTGTATGTGTTATACCAAATGAGCACAACAATGGAGGGATCTAAATTTTATGTAATGTGTGTATATGCTTAAATGCCTTGCAAGAGGAATAAAGTCTAGATATACCTTTGATGTGCAACAAAGCTTGCTTGTCTTGAAGACTTCCATTTGCATGATGTGTTGTCATTCCTTTTTGAAGCTTGAGTCAATATGAACATAGACAACTACTCAATATAAAGGAAATGTCGTTTTGATATGGAAATATGCCAACAAGACTCAAAAACCTATCAGTCCACCATTCAGCCTAATAATCTTCCGAATTCAAGTTCGCCACTGTTGGATATAATTATGTGTCATTCGAGCCTTTCAATTAGAGGATGACAAGGATTGGATGGGACCCTCTTCCTTACCAAAAGAGTCTCCAATCTTTATCCAGTGAATGACGCTTCAGCCCTTTGCATGCGGAGTGCCATTTGTCACCTCCTTTGCATGTGGAATACCATTTGTCACCTCACACCTGACAAATTTCAACCTTCAACCATCTAATACTTGACAACAAAGCAAGCACATTAGAAACAACACCTATAAAAATCCTATTCAACTTGGTAAGGAGAGAGGAATCTCATTTACATTCCAGCAACTTAGACTAATGCACACGGTAGTGGTAATGACTTGAGCATCAGAGGGTGTTTGAACCCTCGAAGGGGGACTCCTAACATCATCCTTCGATCCCCCAACAGGGGACTCCGAACATTATTAGATTTGTGAGGATAGTTTTGAAAGAATAAAATTAATATTAATCCCATTATTTTTTAGTTAAGTGAAAAGTGAAAATTTTTCATTTTTATAAATAAGTGATTTTAAGAGTTGTTTAAGTAATTTTATCACTAAAAAATCAAACAGGCCCATAGACTTGCTGTACTTTTATGGCATATAGGAACCCATCTTTTGATGATTTACAGAACATATATACATGAGGTTATTGAGGAGAGAGAGAGAGAATGAGATAGAGTTGTTCAATAAAACAGGGTGGTAGAAAGGGAGAGGGAGATGATCAGTTGAGAAAAGAGAGAAGAAGATGAAGTCTGTAGAGATGGAGATGGAGAGACTGGTTTTCGCAAATGGAAAGGAGATGGGATTTTGCAAATGAAGAAGAAGATGGAATCTGGTTTGGTTTTGCTGAAGAAAACTGACAAAGGGAAACAGAGAGAGAAAGTGAGAGCAGAAGAGACCTGATATCTTTATTAGAATGGAGATCCATGGAGATCTCCACCCATGGATATCCGGTCTCCACCTCTCTCTATCTTCATTTTTTAAAAATTTATTTAATATCAACCATCCATCTTTGAGATGGATATATGGTGGAGAATAGAGATCCATTTTTTTTATTTTTCATTTTTTTTTGTTTGGTTTTTTTTTTTTATTCAATTATTTTGTATTTCAACATTTTTATTTAATTTTTACAAATGTTTGAAATGTCAAAAATAACCTTAGTTTTAATGATTAAATTTGGTCAACAGTTAAGTTTACTAACATGAGAGAGTGTGAGTGTCAATTTATGATAAAATTGTTTTTTTAATAAAAGGGCAAATCTGAGAAAAGTTTAACGCAGTTTGCTTTACAAATATTTTGTTCTCTTTTGAGCGTGTAGGATGAGTATTTGTTTCCGGTGTTTCCATCTATTGTTATCAGAGAACACATACTGTGCAACTTTTTGTCATTTGTTCAAATTGAAAACAAAAAATGGCTCTCGAAAACGAAGCCGAACAGCCCCTAAACTTCTATTGACTTCTACTTTCACTCACAATCTTGTATCAAGCGATGTCTTAACAGTTTTTTCAAACTTTTAGTGATGAGTTATGAGTAACAAATTATTATTATTATTATTTTTTGAATTATTAGTAACTTTTTTGTTGTTGCAAATGTTGATGCTGTGATAAATTTATCTTTCCTAGTGACATTTGTTTTTGTCTATATGTATAAAAACCGACAATATTTGTATCTCTTTAAAATTGTATGTATACCACATATTAGTATTTTTTTTTTTTTTTTCAAATCTTAACATTGTCCTTATGTAAATGAATTAAAATAATTGTAAATACACTATATATATAACAGTATTTAATATTTTGAGCATTTTAACAATCATGTAAAGTCTTTTTTGATTAAGATATTAAATATTTATTAATTAAAATTTTAACTATTGATTATCTATAATTAAAAATATTAAATAACTATTGTAATTTTTTTTTTTGAAATATTATAATAATTCGAGTTTTTTTTTTGGGAGGGAAAGAGACTTGAACCCACAACCTCGTGGTGTAGGTGTGAGGAGCAGACCACTGGACTGACCTCATGTTGTCTAACTATTATAAAAATTAAAACAAATAAAAACATCAAATTTAATGAAATAAAA
This sequence comes from Acer negundo, assembly GCA_035582765.1. Lineage (NCBI taxonomy): Eukaryota > Viridiplantae > Streptophyta > Magnoliopsida > Sapindales > Sapindaceae > Acer > Acer negundo. The sequence goes on from CM069235.1 coordinate 13,882,041, forward strand.
AAATCTAAGTTACAATTTTTTAGAGGTACAATTATACAAATATTGACGAGATGTGGTTGATCCAGTGATAAACCCCCCACACTTGCGTCATAAGATTATAGGTTTGAATCCTCCTCTAAAAAAAAAAAAAAAAATTGAAAACCCGAATTTATAATGTAATATTTCAAAAAAAAAATTGTATATTGATTTGCATGTGTAGTGAGAATCCAAGCCCAGTTAACTTTGCATCCAGGTGCCCAACTGCCCAAAACCCATCAAGCCCATCTTATTAAGACCCAAAACACACACCGAATAGAGCAAAGATAGACAAGAGTTGTGTAGACTGTAGATGATCAACAGAGACTTGTAGGTCTACTCAATTCTGTTGTTGATCGGAGACATGGTAACGTGAAATCTTCTTGTTGAATGGTCGATTCCTTTTTATTTTTATTTTTTAATTTTATTAATGTAATTATTATTTTCACTAACAGGCAAGTGGAAATGATGGTAACAAAAAGCTGCAACTATATTCATACTTTAGGAGCTCTTGTTCTTTTCGGGTCAGAATCGGCCTAAATTTGAAAGGTCCACTCTTTTTCTCCCAATTCACTGCTTTTTCTTTTTCTTAAAAAAAAAAAATATAAAGATTTGATTTTGGGTTTATGACTACAGGGCTTGAATATGAATACAAAGCAGTCAATTTGGTGAAGGGAGAGCAACATAGTCCTGGTGATTTTTGTTTTAATCATGATTATATTACCCAGATGGTTGAACTTGAAATGGGTTTGATTTTTTTATTTTATATTTGATGTTTGGTTTTGTAGAGTTCAAAAAGCTGAATCCTATAGGTTATGTGCCTGTGTTGGTAGATGGAGATGTTGTTCTCTCTGATTCTTTTGCTATTTTAATGGTAAGTTTATTTGTAAATTAAAGAAAACTTGTTAGCTTCTCTTTTGTTTCATATAGAAATGGTTTTCATTATCATGTTTTCAGTATTTGGAAGAGAAATATCCTCAGCATCCATTGTTGCCTTCTGATCTTCAGAAGAAAGCTATCAATTATCAGGTCAATTTCCATTTGCAATCCTTGTCTTTAACTGTTTATTCTTTCGATCATTTCGCTTTATGTCAAATAATTTATGTAATATTATTATCAACAAATTGGTTCGCTTGTCCCATGATTCGTTACTGCCAGCTTTATTAATGGGATTTTACCTCGACATGTTGTTCCAATTGTTATGCTGATGACTTGGTTGCTTTGTAAATGGGATGTTATGCCTAATTTTCTACAAAAATAAAATTTTAAAAGTTTAAATATATGTGAGACAGTTCTATTTTGTTGCTCAGCTATACATTTATATTTTAGCTGCATATGGATTTACTCAAGCTATTTTATACCAATTAGTGCCAATTACTATCTTGCCGTAACTGTAGTGAGCTTCAGGAGTTAGCACAATCATTATTATGAAAATACTATGAGATTCCCTATTGTTTCAATTTTTATCTTTCTTCCGGGTAAGCAAGATTTTCCAGTTGATTATCTACATCTTTTTCTTTATTAAGTTATTCATCCTTCGTTGACTTTATATTTTGTCTGTGGTCAAGCAGTTTCTGTCTTCTATACAATTTAATTAAAGTACATTTCATATTTGATACCAATGGACTTTTTGTCTTCTGAATTGTAGGCTGCAAACATTGTTTCCTCTAGTATACAGCCTCTTAACAATCTTGGGGTACTGGTGTGTATCTGAACCCGCTTTATTTTGTGAAAGTTAAATGACCAGTTGCTGCATTTTTGAGAGATATTCATGATATATTTGTTTGTTTGTTTATTTAAAGAAATACATTGAGGAGAAACTTAATTCGGATGAGAAACTTTCTTGGGTTGAAAAGCACATTGGAAACGGATTTGCAGGTAAGTCTTACAAAGCACCAATATATGCACATGCACGCACCTTTATTTCCGTTGATGAGATTAATACATCTATATCATGGCAGTTAAATCCAATTAGTATATTTAATAGCAAGTCTCTTACTAGTGAGCTAATAGAATTTGAATGGGAATCATTGAATAATTTTCAACTCTGTGAGTAAGAACATGTGAATATGTGATAGGTCCATTGTCGATGCCTTTATACTTTCAATGATTTTGTTTCAAGTTTGGACAAAACTAAGGCTACCCTGAGAACTAACTGATGTTTTACATATATGCACACCCACATACGTGCATGCGCACACGTCATATACGTATACATTCATGCATGCACATATATATATATATATCACTCTATATAGGATTCAAAGTAATATCTGCATTCAAGTTTTGCCTCTCCCTAAAGTATCCTACCAAATATGAACTCCTTTTTTGCTGGGTTGCAATTGCCTATGTTTGTATTAGTTTTCCAACTAGAGTTGATTATGATTTGCATGTGTTTCAGCACTCGAGAAGCTGTTAAAAGACTATGCTGGGAAATTTGCAACTGGGGATGAAGTTTACCTGGTTTGTTTTTCCTGCTTCAACTGTGCATATGCATATGTATATGATACATAATAGTGCACAACTATCATGAAGACAGGGTTTGTAAGGCCCGCCAGATTTGAAAAGACCAGATTTAAGTGGGCCAGAAAGGGGGTTGGCGGCCCATATTTAGGTTACCACACTATGAATCTGGGTAGTTCAGATGGAGTAGGAAATAAAAAGACAACTTAACCCTTTAGTTTGTAAATATCATATTACACTTGGCTATACCGGTCTCAGTTAAACAGCAAAAGGACTTCTCTAGTGACAGTATTTCAAGCCTTTAATTTACTACCAAAAATTGAGTTTACTCTATCTTCGAAATATGAACTTGGGCAGATTATCATCTAAAAGAGTTAGGAAAAAGAGGATGGAGGGAGTGGGAGAAAAAGAGGATGGAGGGAGTGGGAGAAAAATCTGCTGAAAGAACAATATTTTGTGTTTGCTTCCTCATTGTGCAAGCTTTTCTCTCTTTAATATTAAGGCACCAATATGCAATACAAAAATCTTATCAACTACCTTGTTCTGGATTACTGTCTGGACATGGTTCTGCTCCCAGACTATTAACTTTTGCGATGATTCTATATCAGTATCTGTAATGCTAGGTTCTAACGTAAACTTATAGTGATATTGATAAGTGGACTGACGTCCTCAACCATCTACCTTGCACTTTTAAGATGTACATGGCATTATTTCTAATTTACAAAAGAACAAGAACAAGAACGTGTAATATGAATTTATGTAATATGAATGTTCATAGAATATCATGTCATCTCGCAGGCAGATTTGTTTCTAGCACCACAGATTCATGCAGCAATCAAAAGGTTCAATCTTGACATGGTAATTCTTACCCTATGAGTTTCATGATTAAGTTCATATCTTGAGGCAATTTTTATGTTGTCATTTCAAAAGAATTTGTAACATCACTGTATTCTTTGAAACCCATATAAATGAAAAATGGACAAGGAGAAAGTAATTCAACACATTAATTACACTCAAGTATAACTTGTAGCTACATATATGATATATCTTGGAAAATTTGATGGTTTTTTTTTTTTTTTTTTTTTTTTTTTTTTTTCCTGTTATGTATTCCTGTTTTTGTTTATACTTGGATCATCGCTCAACACTCAAAATTTTCAAATCTCTATCCTCTTTCCTCTCTTATGATAACCAATTATTCTCTTTGTTGTTTTATAGATCTTAGGCTTTACCTTCTAATTGATTTCTTTGTATGCAGACTAAGTACCCTCTTTTACTGAGGTTGCACGAAGCATACAGTGAACTACCAGCGTTTCAAAATGCAATGCCAGAAAAGCAGCCAGACGCCCCTTCTTCATGAACTAGTGAGATAATTAGGCTGAGGTATGCAATAATATATTACCAAAAATGATTAAATTACTGCAGCAATTCAGATAGTATTTTCGAAGAATTGCAGGTTTCCGGGTCTTAAAATATTGATCAAGTTAGATACAGAAACCAAAATTTCAAAGTTTCAAAAGTTAAAACCCAACTCAGTGCATATTGTTTTGTCCATCTGTTCACATTTTCTTTTTATTTTTGCATTTGGTGGTAGATATATATGATCAAGATTATCATTATCATTCTGGCTGAAATTTGTTCATTTCATTTTGTTCAGATCAAGCTTCTTGAGTCAGTATACAGCATAAAGTACCTTGAGCTTGGAGTTAAAATCTCAATGTATATTGTGTGCTAATATATTTGCAGAGTAGGATTGGGTTGTTCGATTGTGATTCCTGAAACACGATAACTGATTATAATGGTTTCAATGAATAAATAATCAAGTTCTTATGTAATAATAATAAATAACCATTATTATAAAAGAGTTCTTAATTTTTTGTATTAAGCACACCATTTATTGTCATCGTGTCTTAGATCGTCTTACTTATAGCTGTGACTATGATTATTATTAATATTATTTTCCTTAAAATTTTCTTTTATCACCTGCCTTGACGATTCAAACTTGAGATACTGCTTGGTGAAATGAGCTTCTTTTGCACTTAGTGCGACACACATCCTTGTTGATTAATTGTTTGTCGCGTGAAAAACTATGATGTTTTGATTAAAGATGCAACTAGATTAATTTTAATAGTATATAAACGTAATTAGGACTGCATATTATATTAGGATCATAAAAACGATGGAGTAGAAAGTTAATTAGAAGAAAAACTCGTAATTTGTTAATATTAATATTTGAAAATAAAATCTAAATCTACAAACAAAATCTAGGTGAATAATTGGTGTACTGTTGGATTAAATTTGTGAAGCTTATTCATTAAATTTGCTACTTAAATTAGTTAGTTTTGCTCAAGTACTTGTTGACCCGATTGAAGTATGATAATTAGAACAGAACTGCATTATTAGTGGAAATCAATGATTTATAGCAAATTAACATATAAAAACATATATTATGGAGATAATACAAAAGTTTGAAAGATAGAAAGACAGGTTACCGTGCAGTATAAGAGAAAACAATGACTATATATTGTGGTAGCCAAAAAACGGCATTTGGGCCCAACTCTTAAGGCCCAAAGCTTTTATATTAGATCCAGCTTAAGCCCACACGAGGTGGGTCAACCTAAAATCCTTAACAGTTGGAATCTGGATGAAGTTGACTTAATATAAAAGTAACTACTGAAACGGTTGATTTAAGATAGAGGAAATCTCTCCAAAAATCTCTCCCAAAAATCAACTTGATCATGGAAATTGAATCCACTTGAATGTTGGAATGAGGGGGGAGCCTATAAAAGGACTGGGTTGGACAATTATCACTAAGAATAAAGCTTATTAGTAAGGATGACAATTTGACCCGTACCCACGGGCATCCGCCCGAACCCATAAACCCGTATAAATAAAAACCCATTTAGGAGAACGATTGTTAAAGATTTGTATAAGTTATATGTTGAAGAGAGAATGAAGTTGAAGAAGTATTTTAAATCTAGTCAAGTAAGGGTTTGTCTAACCACGGACACATGGACATCGATCCAAAATATAAACTATATGGTTGTGACGGCTCATTTTATTGACAATGATTAGCAGCTGCAAAAGAGGATTTTGAGTTTTAGTCAAATAACTGATCATACTGGGGAGTCGATTGGAAGGTGTATTGAGAAAGTTTTGTTGGAGTGGGGTATTGATAAAATATTCACAATAACCGTGGATAATGCAATCACAAATGCGGTTGCCATTGGTTATATGAGTAGAAAATTGAATAGTTGGTGTGAGGATGGAACAATTTTGGGGGGTAAGTACTTGCATTTACGATGTTGTGCACACATCCTAAATTTAATAGTGGGTGATGGGTTGAAAAATTTGCATGAATCGCTTGTAGCCATTCGTAATGCGGTCAAATATGTGAAATCTTCTCCTAGTATGCTAGATAAATTTAAGAGAGTTGTTGAGCATGAGAAGTTGGGGAATAATGGTTTCGTGGTGTTAGATATTCCAACACGGTGGAATTCTACTTACTTGATGTTGGAAAGTGAAGTGAAACTTAGAAAAGCATTTGAGCGAATGGAAGAGGAAGATGGTCACTATGTCTTATACTTCAAGGACAAGGAGGGTGATGAGAAGCGGATTGGTCCACCTCTTTTAAATGATTGGGAGAATGCCAAGGTATTTATTTGTTTTTTATCAACTTTTTACAATATTACCTTGGATTTCAGTGCTTCATTGCATGTGACATCTAATATTTATTTTAAGAGTTGGTGCACTATTTTTAATCAATTAACATATTTGAGCATTGAGAGGGATCTGCTTGTGAGTAGAATGGCTATGCATATGAAACAAAAGTTTGACAAGTATTGGAAGGGTTTAGATAAAACCAACAAATTATTGATCATTGCGGTTGTTCTTGACCCAAGGTACAAATTTGGTTATGTGAAGCGGCGTTTTGATGCATTTTATGGTGTAACACAATCTCATTTGATGCTTTGTAGTTTGAAAGAAGTGTTGGTAGATTTGTATGAGTATTATGTTACATAATATGGTAGTGTAAGTGTAAGGTCAAATAATGATGTGTCCTCTTTTGGGAGTGGTTTGTCTGAAACTTTTTATGAAAAAGAGAAGTTTAGAGAAGATAGTTTGTGGGGCCAAAAACAATAAGAAGAAGATGTTAGTATGGGGAAAAGTGAGGTGGAGTTATATTTGTTGGAGCCTTGTGAGAAACTAAATGATAAGTTTCATCTTTTGGCTTGGTGGAAGAGTTGTTCAATAAAATTTCCTTTTTTGTCAATGATTGCAAGAGACGTTTTTTCAATGCTAATTTCAACTGTGGCTTCTGAGTCTGCGTTTAGCACAGGAGGGCATATACTTGATCCATTTAGGAGTTCATTAACACCTAAAATAGTCGAGGGCTTAATTTTGACTGGAAATTGGTTGTCGGCGGCTTGCCCAATTGCTGAATCGTATGTTGCAGAAGAGCATGCTAAAGATGATGATACATCCATTCAGTTGTTAGAATATTATACTAATGTTGAAACCGGTAAGTAATCATAATAAATTGTCAAGTTTGTTGTTTTTTTTTAATCATATATATATATTACTGTTTACTAAGTTAGCTAATTACTTTTTTGTTGTCTTCATTTAGAGCATGAAAGTGGATTGACAAGTATAACAATGGATGAGACATGAGGATTGAGAAGATATGAAGGTGAAGATTATGTGTTTTCTTTATTTATAATTATGTGTTTTGTTTCTATTAGTTAAATTTATTTTTCTTTTGTACAGGTGAAGATTTGAAGTGGAAGAAAGACATGATTTGTGTGATCTTATTTTATTTTGGACTTTATTTTGGACTGCAATTTGTACTGTATTTGTGTGTGATCTTATTTTATTTTGGACTGTATTTGTATTGCAATTTGTACTGTACTTGTATTGTATTTGTACTGCAATTTGTATTTGTATTTGTACTACAATTTGAACTAGATGGATCATTATTTGTACTGCAATTTGTATTGTATTTGTACTATATTTGTACTACAAGGATACAAAAATTGAAAAATTATATAAAAAAACCTCAACCAAATAGGCCCAGTAGGTCCAAAACTGAATTGAACCGAACCGAACCGAACCAAGATAAAGGTGTTCGGTTCAATTCGGTTTTAGGTCTAATACGGTTTAAACCGATTCAAGTTTTTAAAAACCGAAAATATAATGATTCAAAATGGTTTTGGCCAAAACTGAACTGAACCTAACCGCGCCCACCCCTAGCTGTTTTGACATAGAATTTGCCAAATGGGGAGATTGTTAGGACTTTGAGTTATGTTGGCATAATTCTATATCAAAATGTCATTTCTTTTGTATTGTTTAGTTTTCTAGGATTTGGTTTATCAAGCTTCAAGGAAATCGGACAACGTTTCAAGCAAAGTGTTGCCTTTATTCGAGGAAAGCGCGAAATGTCTACCAAGATAATAAGACCTCTTTCCTCCTACAAGGTTTAGGCGCACACACAAACAAATCATTCATAAGTGTCCCTACATAGTTGTGCCAAATTTGTATAACACATTCACATGTTTTAGTATGCTCATGCATTGAACTCACATTGCCATACATTGTAGAAATGCATGTATTAGGAATATGTCTAGGAAATTGCAAACTCTTGTGATCTTGTGTTTATTTGTTTAAGTGTAAGTGATTTGAACTTGAATATGTTCTTAAATGATTCCTTGTTGAGTTTCGGTTGTTTTGGATACTCACTCATTTGATTTCGAGTTCAAATTAGGAAGTTACGCAACTTTACGTTCCTTAACAATGCGTTGTCTTCGTTGTCGTATATCGAGTTGAGTTCACATCCAATTATCAAAGTTTCGTAGTCGTCCTCATATGTAAGTGAGTCACGGTTTGTAATCCGGAAACAGATTCAAATTCCAAGTTTGGAGACCAAAATACGGTCGAAGAACGCAAAAGGTATGCGATGAGAGAAACAAGAGGAGAGAAGACCACCTTGGGAGGTCTTCCCGTGGAGGTGCATGGCCACCACGAGAAGGAGGCCTCTCCGTGTTGGCCACACGCCTCCACCAGGACAGCCAAATTCTGGCCTCCCAAGTGGGTCCCACTCCTTTTTTAGTTTCCCTCTCATTCTCTTTTAAATACTCTCTCTCCCACTTGTTGAAATGTTGAAGAAAATTGAAATAGATGTGAGGAATTTTTCTCTCCACTTTTCCTAACTTCCAAATATCATAACTTTCTTATTCGAACTCCGAATTGAGTGATTCAACTTGGAGAATCTTCATAATCAAGTCCCCTGCCCATTCCAAAAGAGTTTGAAGCTGTTTAATTGTGTTTTGGAGCAGTTCCACTGTCAAAAACCGAACCAGCTCGGGATTTCAAGGTATTGAGTCAAACTTTGTGATTTCATCTTTGATGATCCTCAATTGCTTTGGGCTTTCTTCTCATACATTTGTATGTATGATCAATATATCTTGTTTAAGATCTTCATGTTCTCACATCCTTGTAAACAATATATTTGTAGAGAAAGAGATGCACACATTATTTGTTGAATCAACATTTGTCTTTTGTATTTTGTAAGTGTTTGAACATTGTATCTAGTAATATTCTATATCAAGTTGTATAGCTTTACTTAGTGAATTTACATTGTAATATTCAAAGTACAACTTGTGGAATTTTTTTTGCATTGAATATACTTGTATATAGGATACATTGTCTCTTGTTGTATGTTATGTGGACTAAGGCTGGTGAATCAAACATGCATGTGATTATTATTTTCTCATAACAATCATATTAAAGGTTAAATTGTACGCTCACCAAGGTTTTGATAAAAGCATTGAAAGAGTTTTTAAAAATTAAAGTGTCAACCTATTCAACCCCCTCTAGGTTATTTAGTATAACCATCTATGATGGTTTTAAAAATTGTCAAGGAAGCCGATGTCAAGGAATGTTTTAATAGTTTTTGGTACCCCACCGGACAACTAGCCGTTGCCGACCTCCAACCTCCGGTTGCCTGTCACCGACTTCACCTCCAGCAGTCCGCCTCTCATAGTAATGAGAATTATTAATAATTGTCATTACCAAGAGTTGAACCTGTGACCTCAGGTTAAAGTTTGTAATTCATTACCACATGACTACAAGACTTAATGTGTTAACAATTAAATAATAATTATATATAAGATATATGGGTTGTTGGAAATAAAATAAAAACCTTTTTAAATAAATTTAAATTTATTCAATTAATCAAAATTCTAATTTCTACGACAGATATATATTAAAAAAATTTATTGAAACTTTTAAAAAAATTATTTTTTTTATAACACATATAGTCAAGTTATTGGTCAATACTCCATGATCATGTTTGGTTATATGGTGGAATGGTAATCGGAATAAGAATAAGAATAGAAAGGAAAGGAAAACTGAGTTTTTTACTTGGTTGGAACTTTAGAATTAGTCTCTGAATCAGTATTATTTTATTTGGTTAAAAACGGAATTGAATAGAGTTAATTGTATTTTGACCAAAATACCCCTAATTATAAAATATTCATAATAACATGATATATTATGGATAATAACAATAAAATATAAAAGTATAATATATATACATATAATTATATATTATTTAATATAATAATATAATATATAATACATATAATATATATAATATATATAATACATATAATATATATTATATAATATAATATATATAAATGATTATAATTTATATAATTTATAATATATATTATATTATACAATATATATAATAATATTTTATATAAAATAAATATCCAATATATATTATTTAAAATATTAATATATAATAATGTAATATATAATATATAATACATATATATTATTTAAAATATTGATATATAATAATATAATATATAATATATAATACATATATATTATATAATACATATATAATAATATAATATAAATATATAATATATATTATTTAATATATTAATATATAATATATATTATATATATAATACATATATATATTATTATATGTATTATATAATATATATTATTTAATATAATATATATAATACATATATATATTATTATATGTATTATATAATATATATTCTTTAATATAATAATATATAATATATATAATATATATAATTATATATTTATATTTATATAATATAATATTATAAATATATAATGTATATAATAATATAATATATAATATATAAATATATTTATATAATATAATAATATAAATATTTAATATAATTATATATAATATATATTTATATAATATATAATAATTAATATTAAGTAATGAAAATTAAAAAAAAAATTATAAATATTTCTTGACAGTTTTTAACTGTCAAGAAAAAAAAAACTTATAACGGTGGTGGGTGGCCGGCGACGGTTGGCGACAGTAGCGGGCGGTGGTCCAGCGATGAGGGAGGTGGTTATTATAAATATAAAAATTGTTATTTAATTTAATATTATAATTAAATATTAAATAATGAAAATTTTTAAAAAAAATTATAAACATTTCTTGACAGTTTTTAACTGTCAAGAAAAAAATATTTGTGATAGTTTTTTAAAACTGTCATCTTTTATGGTTTTTCTAGTAGTGCATGTAGGTATTTTCAAAAACGCACAACCATTATTAGCAAAGTGATGCAGTTTCCCTTCTTTTTTCTGAAAATGATTTAACTCCTATTTTTGTCGTTTTAACCATAAAATATGGAGACTTTCTCTTTTCTGAAAATGATTTAACTCCTATTTTTGCTGTTTTCACCGTAAAATATGGAGACTTGTCTCATATAATAGGAGTTGCATTATGAGTCGTGTGTTTGTAACGATTATATCATTAGGTTTCGATAGACCCCTAACCCGATTGTTTTTTAATTCAAATAAAAGGATTTAGTTATTGTACATGACATGTATAGTTACATTAGTAGTTATGATAGAAAATTATTTTATTTTTAAATATTTAACTTTCATAGATTATAGTAGAAATCAAATGACTAACAATTTAACTAGTAACTATATGGACCTTTATAGTAACTAAACCCTTTAATTAAATACCAGATAAAATTTTGATATTGTTTAATTGTTAATCATAAAAATAATTAAAATGATTATCATAATGAGTTTGATTTATCAAATAATAAAAATTATTAATTTTTTCACTAAATTATTGAATTAATTTTTTTATAACATATATATATATATATGTTATATATATATAAAAAAATGTGTATATTTAACAAAGTTAAACTCAGAGTAGAATGATAAAGTCTCTCATGAGGATGGTGTTTGTCTTAGGTTCAAACCTCCATGTGAACAATGTGTGTGTGATTAAAATACAAAGGGTTTATGGCTGGATAGTGATCGGGCCTAGTGAGGGGTAACCTGATGGTGTATAAATTTTGCTTATTTATTAATTTTTTTCTTAACCTAAGATACGTATAATACACGTTGTGAAAATTGTCTAATACAACCTATAATACACGTTGTGAAAACTACCTAAGACAATGTATGGAAAAATTGTCTAAGACGATGCACGGTAAGACAATATACATCAATCGTGCATTACGATAAATGTCAATGACAACACGCATAATATGTTGTAATTATTCTACGATTACATACATTGCACGTTACGGAAAACTTTTGAACTTTTGGTAATATACGTATTAACAACATACGCTCGCGCATTGCGAAAACTTTTCGCAACCTATTTTGTGTATTGTAAAAGGTCAATTTTCTTGTAGTGAATATAAGTGCCCTAGCATCTTCAACTGTTCAAAGGTCACGAATAGGGTGGATAAGAGGAACCTTGTTCATCATTATTTTCACATAATCGTGTCAATCCTTTATGACTAATTGTTAATAGTGTCATTCTTCTTTTTCAATCATTTTCTTGTGCCTGCAAGTTTCTGTTTATCAACAGCAGAGTCATCAAATTATTGATCCACCTACAAAGGCAATCTCTCATGTAACCCAGACCAATATATTTAAATATAATTTGTACCTTGAAGGAAGCAGGAGATGTCAAGTCTCAAATATGTCAGCAACATTAGTCCCCATACATTAAAAAGGTTAGTGTCCTAAATAAAAAATTAACCTTAGAAAGAATGATTAATGCACAACTAAGAAGCATTTATGCTCATACATAACTTTGAGAAGGCAATATTCCAAAGGTATCTTCATTTATATGAAATTTCTTACTCGAAATTTTAGACAATTCCAAATATTGAGAGAATATGAGAGAGAGAGAGAGAGAGTTGTAATATGTGTTGAAACTTATGTAAAAATTTACTTTCAAATAGATAGAGGACATCCTTTTATATATATATATATATATATATAGTTCTTTTCACCTAAGTGCGTTTTGATATAATTTCATCAGTGCGTTGCATGTGGGCCATAGATTATGGAGAAGTTTTGACAAGTGCATACACTTTAAGTCAAAACATGTAAATCTAATGATCAACATCCAACGTATTGATGGAGTAATTATATCATGATGCACTTACTTGAAAATTTTCATATATATATATATATATATATATACTTCTTCTTACCCATTCAAAAGGACATATAACTTTCCATTTAATAATTAATAATTTTTACAAAATAAAATTATATTTCATTTATGAATGAAATGGATTTATTTCTAGTTGTATTTATTAGTTATATATATACAGTTCTTTTTTCCTCAGTACGTCATGATATAACTTCATCAGTGCGTTCATCAGTGCGTTGCATGTGAGCCATAGATTATGGAGAAGTTTTGTTAAGTGCATACACTTTGAGTCAAAGCATGTAAATTTAATGGTCCACATCCAACGCACTGATTAAGTTATATCAGGACGCACTAACTTGAAAATTTTCTTATATATATATATATATGTATTTTGGAACATACCAATAGTGCATATATATATAGGGTGCTGTCATGTCGATATTTCCAGCTATATATATGATTTGTATAACCATATTTTATTAAAAATTTTAATTACAAAAATATCATAATGCAAATACATCAATAAGGACAAATTACTTTAATTAAAAATAAACCAAATGCAATTTACACCCATTATTAATTACATCCATCATATCTTCAACCGTATCTCTTTATTTTTATTTAAAAAAAACTTATGATAAATCTTAATTAAACCCTAATTCTATTTCAAGTATCACAATTTATCATCATTGTATAATTATCATACAAAACAAATAATGAAAAAAGAATTTTTAAAAGACTTTGATCATACAAAATTATGTATTTATTTATTTTATTTTTTCTTTTATGCCTAGTTTTATGAACTCTATTGATAAACAAAAAGCAATAAGCAAAATTTTTTTTTTAAGCTGTGAATGGTACATCCAGTTTCGGTTCATACTATCAGATACATGAGGAGAACACAGTCCAAAACTGCATGCAGGTCAATAGCAGACGGATTTTCAGAGGAAAAAATTCCAGCAAAAATATTTCTGAACTACATCAGCAATTTCCGACTCATCATCATGCCAAACATTATCGTTATTAAAAATACCTACAATTTCATTCGTAGAACGACAAGAAGAAGCTTTACTGTGAAAGTATCGCGTGTTGCGATCACCACTTTTTAGCCGATTAACGCCTGAGCATTGTTTCCGCCATACTTCTCTTCCTTATACATAAGCACATCCAAAGTTTTTTCAACTTTTCGAAGGGAATTCCAGGATCCGGAATCCAAAGTCTGATTAAGTCTATGGAGTTCTGTACGGTTCCAATTTATATCCCTTCGAAGCTTTTTTAGATTATTATAATTCCAATCTTGAAGCTTTATAGCACCATGACATATTTGTTAACGACTGATGATTACACCAGACTGAATTAACTAGAGAATCACACTGAGCATGATCAACCCAACATTCCTCAAAGTGAGTGGATTGATGTATTCATCGGTTTTTTTTTTTTTTTTTCGAGTCTAAATCCATTACATTAACTAGTTAATAGATAAAAAATAGTTCGCTTAAGACCTTTGCTTCTCCTTCCTCCTTGAAGACGGCTAGGAGGAAACACTATAGACCTTCGCAACCTCCGGAAATATCACTGACGGCGGGACCCTTACGACTAAATATTATATATGCTCTATGAATTTCAAAAATAATATGTTTTTAAAAAAAAAAAAAAAAAATTGGATGTATTTATAATCTAAGAGAGTTTATGAAAACAAATGTAATAATATATATATATATATATATTTCAATAAGATACTATTGGTATTATGATGAGATGTTTATAGGAATAGTTTAATTTTTTTAATTTTAGACATGTATGTATTATAAAATGAGTGTATAAATTATATTTATATGTGTCAATATCGGTAACTATATATATATCTTTAAAAAAAAATTGCACATATTATATATTGGTTCTGCTGTTTTTTATTTTATTTTATTAACATAGTTCTGGTGTTGAATCATCTTGTACATACATGAATCAACTTGTAATTTATGTGTAGAGACAACCCACATGAAAGAACGAATCAAAGAAAAAGCAACTGATAAAACATAACAACCAAATTAACTTTTCTCATGATCATAGTGTGTATATATATATAAAATAATTTCAAGTTGTTTTACTTAAACAAAATTTGCAAATGATGCTTATTAATTTACTAAACAATTGATCATATTCAAATTAGTCTCTAATTCTCTGGTCCGGTAGTGCTTATGTGGTCTGCAATTTCACCCGATTGTGTTTTTCCATCATTCATCTCTGCATCAACTTCTCTGCATGAATCACAAATATTTTTTAACAAATTTGAGGATAGGATACTTTGGAGAAATAATTTGACCAAAATGTAACATAAACATCATGTTATCAATTTTTTTTTTTTTAATTTTTTTTTATTATTATTTTTTTTAAAAATAGTTTTTATGATTGCATAAAAAAATGACAAATCATTAGATTTTGAACAGTGAATACACCTCCTTATTCAAATTTGCATTTCTTTTTTGCTCTTTGACTTGATTTTGGTTTAGATCTCTGATAAGCCTGCACACATAACTCATAATTATATAAGAGAAACAAAATTAAGCCAAAACCACAATTATATTTTGCAAGTAATTATATAAGAGTAACAAAATTAAGCCAAATACAGTTACCTCGGAATGATCGCGTTTCAATCCCTGATCGGGTGTCAGCTTATCATCATCCAATGAATTGATTATTGGTTTTTCCACCTTTATATTGAATTGCTTTTCGATTGATTTTATGGACCTGAACTGTTTGTTGGTTCCAGGCGCATAAAAGAACTGCATATTTTTAACAAACTTTATAGTTAGTTTTGATTGAAAACAATCATCGATTAAAAAAGGAGGATAAAAATAACAAAGTATCAAACCCTAAGAAATAGAAGACAGTGATGACAGGAAAATGGTTGCTTTCCTCATACGTTTCTCATCAAATGGAGTCTAAATCTAAATCTAATGGAGTCATAATCTTAATCTACAGTTTAGATATACATATCATCAATTAAAATGTTTTTTTTTTTTTTAATAAATAAAATATTTTCTTGTTGATGGTCATTGGTCAGAGGCGTAGGATTTGATTTCTTTCGGGGTTCCAATCTAATTGGGATACCTAAGTTTTCTTTGATGTTTTTCCCCTCTCGTTGGAGTTTGGTCAAAAGAGTAAAATTAGGAACAAAATAAAAATCTTATATTATAATTTTTAAAATTTAAACTGGGTTCAGATTAAATCAAAACATTTTGAAGAAAAGTATGCGACTTCTCGGACTTCAAAAAGAAAAAGAGAGACCCAAAAAAAAAAAAAAAAAAAACCAAAGACAAGATACCCTGCAGAAGTTTATATTTGCCATGAAGACAACCCAAATCAATACCCTAATATATAGATTTTTCAAAAAATAAATAAATAAATAAATAAATTAAGACAAAACCCTAATATATATATATATATATATAGTTTATAGATCAAAACAAATTTAGTGATGATAATGAAACAACCTGATCGACTTTTCCTTGGTAGTCTCCATTGCGGGGCCTTAACTCTACTCTCCATCCATCCGGTAAACCATAAAGTTTCCCATCTACCAAATTCTCTTTATTTAACTTTTTAACCTTCTGCACAGGAAATGCCACGGTAATTGGTTGAATGTCCATTGGCTTAATTACATGAGAAGGATACGATAAACCACTAAGCACTAGTATTTTTTGTCTCTAAAACTCTCACTTACAAAAAATGATAATCATATAGTGATAGGTTGAGTTCTATATATTGATCTAGAGAGTGAGAGAGAGAGAGTAGTTGGTTGTGTGAACAGTGACATATGGAGTGATGTGTCATAATTTCTTTGAATGGTCATGTACATTCACTCATAAAGTGTTATGGAAATGAAATAAGGCAGCTTTATTATTCTTCTATATTTGATAATTTGTGCCTTTCCCATTTAAAGTAATGGATATTAAGCGTAGTAAATATGGTGACAATTTTTAGAATGCTCCATTGTACAAATCTAAAAATTGTCACCCTATTTGATTCACCTAATATCCATGTATAAGAATCCTTCCTTTTATTTATTTATTTTTTTTCTTGTTTTGAAAAGTTCTTTTTATATATTTTTGGATTTGTACTATACCTAACCTATTTTAGGAGTATATATTCTGGATACTTCAAAACATTACTATAGTAATTATATTAAACTCTATATTATGATTGGGCAAAAGAAGTGAACCAACTAACAGAAAATAACTTTTTATTTCAAAGAAAGACAATTAGGGTGCATTCGTTAATGTTTTTTGTTCTCAGTTTTTATTTTATGAATTTTTAATTGAAAAATGAGAACTTCCTTTTTATGTTTTTAGGATATAAAAACACATTTGGTAGGATTGCTGAAAAAGAACAGACTGAAGAATTGTCTCACACAATATTAAGGTGAAATTTATTTATTTTTTCTTTCTTTCAATTAATGAAAAATAAATTAATATTGTTTGAAACCTAAATGGTAAAACAGAACACTAATTACGATAAATTAATTAAGTAAATGTTTTTTTGTAGGAAATAAGTAATTTGTTTTTTTTTTTTTTTTTTTTAACAATTGAAGAAGTATTCATTAAGAAGAGCCTGTGAACAAGCAAAACCCAAACAAAAGCCGAGGGAACAAAGAAGCACCCAGTAGAAAGCAAAACAACAGAGCAGAGCCAAAAGCAAAAACACAAAACAAAGCCACAAGACTAAAACAGAGAAAGCAAGACAAACAAAGGAATCAACTATCCATCATGCGCACAAAATCCTCAGCGTTGCTCGATCCCTATAGTATTGTCAAGAGTCCTCAGCCAATTATGAATCTCGTAAATCGTATTGACATGAGCAAGGCTACCAAAATCGCCACCGTTAACCCATGACACCGCCACCATAGAATCACTTATAATGACCACCTTACAACCACTCCAGGAGCTGTTCGATTGAACAATGTCGGTCTGGCTTTGAACTTGCGTGCTCATGACTTCGTTTCCCAAGAAATCTAAGCTACGGAAGATCCTGAATTTGAGACTTTCTACACCAAAAATATTATTTTAAACGAGGGTATTCGTGCCTGGATGGCGGCTCAAGATCAGCCTCATGAAAACCTTATATTCCTTGAGGAGGCTCTACCTCGTGAAAACACTCTTTAATGGAACTTTAGCGGTAGCTGGTCGTGACCAAGAAATCACCGGTTTCGCCGCTTAATCAATTTATCTGGGAAACTGCTAGGAGCTCATGTAGCTCATGCCGCATTAATCGTATTCTAGGCGGAGCAAGAGTTAGGTCCTGAGGGAGAAGTTATAGACACCTTTCCATACTTTATATCTGAGGTACTTCACTTAATTTCCTCCGCGGTATTGGGCTTTGGCGGTATTTATCATGCACTTCTGGGACCTGAGACTCTTGAAGAATCTTTTCCATTTTTCGGTTATGTATGGAAAGATAGAAATAAAATGACCACAATTTTGGGTATTCACTTAATTTTGTTAGGTATAGGCGCTTTTCTTCTAATATTCAAAGCTCTTTATTTTGGGGGCGTATTGGTTATTTATTAAAATCCTTCTTTGGAGGAGAAGGGTGGATTGTTAGTGTGGACGATATGGAAGATATAATTGGAGGACATGTATGGTTAGGTTCCATTTGTATATTTGGTGGAATCTGGCATATCTTAACCAAACCTTTTGCATGGGCTCGTCGTGCACTTGTATGATCTGGGGAGGCTTACTTGTCTCATAGTTTAGGTGTTTTATCTGTTTTTGGTTTCATTGCTTGCTGCTTTGTCTGGTTCAATAATACCGCTTATCCTAGTGAGTTTTATGGGCCCAATGGACCAGAAGCTTCTTAAGCTCAAGCATTTACTTTTCTAGTTAGAGACCAACGTCATGGGTCTAACATCAGATCTGCTCAAGGATCTACTGGTTTAGGTAAATATCTAATGTGCTCTAAGTAAATATCTTATGAATAGCCAATATCTCAGTTGCAAGCGAATCTTGTATGCCAAGGTGAAAAGAGAACAGACACAACACTTTCCCCATAGAGTCCCTAAACACTCCTCCCATCCACATTGAAATTCAACACCCCCTCAGCTTGAGATTTCCAGAAATCAGCTTTATTTATATATTAAAATCAATTCTAAATTTTATACATAATTAAAATGATTTACATTATATATATATATATATATATATAAATGATTTACATAATTTAATAAACATGGAATATTGGGGAAGAAATGGTGATGAAAACAAAAATACTGAAAACATTAATTTGTTTTTTTAGGATTCTTTTCAGTAAGGCTGAGTTATGGTGATATTAGCTGGAAGTTAAACATGAACTTATAGAAAAATATATACATGAACCTTGGAGGAATTAAATATACATTCATCTAGAGGATTGTGTTCATGTATTTGGAGGGTTCATGTATTTAGATTATCTATGTAGTATTTAGTGTGATGCATGTATGAGTAAGTTCTTTGTATTGTAGTTATGAGAGTGATCTAGAACTCTCACTACAAGAAAAATGGCCTATTGGAACAAAAATCCTATAGGGACGTTTTGTTTTCGTCCCAAAAGCAGTCTATTGGGACAGATTATATATTTCATCCTAATAGACAGTCTATTGGGATAAAAAAACGTCTCTATAGACGTTCGTCCTAATAGAATGTCTATTAGGACAAATTTTGTCCAATTTGGTAAGACCTTTAAGGACGAATTGTTTTCGTCCCAATAGAAAGTCTATTGGGACGAAATATATTATTTGTCCCAATAGACTGCCTATTGGGACGAAATATATAATTCGTCCCAATAGACTGTCTATTGGGACAAATTTATTTCGTCCCAATAGACATTCTATTGGGACAAATTTTTTTCGTCCCAATAGAAGTTCTATTGGGACGAATTTATTTCATCCCAATAGACATCCTATTATTGGACGAATTTTTTTTTTGGACTGGAATTTTTTTGACAGAATCAAAATACTGGAATTTATGATATAAAATATGTTATCCATTCAAAAATCCAAAAAAAAAAAAAGAAAAAAAAAAGAACTAATTAATTAATTTTGTTGAAAATTCTTCATTTTTTTTAAAAAGTTTTTCTTTATAGATAGATTAATAATTAAATTATCATATATATTAGGAAATGATGCAATATGGATCATTTTGTTCGACCAAATTGGTTCTCTACAGAAATGAATTTTGTTTTTTCCCAATAAGTTCTTCATAAGGATCAATAACTATTAGTCTTGAAAGGTTTTCTATTATTTTTTTAAAAAGGAACTGAACCATTGGAACTGGAACCGAAACCGAAACCGAAACCGCTGGTTCCAAATCGAAAATCAAAACGTGGAAATTGTGGAAAATGTCAACTTTTTAAGGTGGTTTTGTAAGAAAGTCACCACTTTAATAACTTAAGCTCAAAATGCATCTATTATGGTGAACGGACAAAAATGCCCTTACTTTACACACATTCTCTTACTTTGAAGTTTTTTTTATTTTTAATTTTTTTTTTTATTATTCTTTCATCTTATTTATAGAGGTCTGTTTAACAGACTTCTAATGGAGGTTGAACATCATTGGATAATTAGTTTAGTGGTGCTACGCAGACGCATTTGAGGGTCAAGCTTCCCGTTGAGCTCGCGGTGATCATATCTAAACCTAAACCGCTGGTTCCAAATCAAAAACCGGAATCGGGGTCATATCTAATTCCGAATACGATTATTGACTCTTTGATTTGATAAAATAGTTTAATTAAATGTTATAATAAACGTTTTTTTATATCAATTTGTTTATCATATAAAAATAAAATTTAAATTAGTGGAATCAATCAACAAAAAAAAAATTTGATTGAAAAATAATCAATAAAAATTTAATAACAAGTAAATGTTATATATATATATAAATAAATAAATAAATGAATAAATAAATAAATAAATAAATATATATATATATATATATATATATATATATTATGCTTTTAATATCACAATCAACTTAACAACAAGGTGGATAAGGCATTCCTTCATGAGTGTGCCAGGTCTGACACCAAGCAATCACAATTAAAATTGTGATTTCAGCATGGTGGGCGTTAGGTGTTGGTGGGTGGGGCGTGGGTGCATGTGGGTGGGGTGTCATTTGAAGGCAAAAAAACCAATTAATTTTTTTTAATTCGTCCCTATAGGGAAAATTTATCTAATATGACGCAATATTTTGTCCCTATAGGTTGTCAAAGGGGACGAACAAAAATCGTCCCTATGGGTGCGTTTGGCACGGACATGGGACATGACAAGGTGGGACGGGACGAGACAGGACATATTGTTCCATATTGTGTTTGGAATGACTGGGACAGAACTGTGTACTGTACTATTATACGTTTGGTATGACTGGGACATGATAGGACAAGAGGTTCAAATGACCAAAGTGCCCCTCCTGTCCTTTCCAATATTTATAACCAATTTGAAAAAAAAAATATTTGAAAAATATCAAATATTGTTGAATTAAAATTAATTAAAAATCATACCAAATCAATATTTTCTTTCATTTTCTCACTGCACAAACACCATAATTTTTCCATCAATATTTTCTTTCATTTTCTCTCATTTTCTCACTGCACAAACACCATAAATTTTTCCATCAATATTTTCTTTCATTTTCTCACTGCACAAACACCATCAATTCCACAAAATTAATCCTAATAATTTATGTGTTCTTAAATCAATTAAACAAAGAAAAAAAACCTGGAAAACAACCAGGGGAGGAAAAAAAAATCTAATACAAATCAAAAAACCCTAATCGAATACAAATCGCGAAAGCAACGATTATATAATTGTTTTACTATCGAATATTGATCTCAATGTTTCTTGTTACATTCTCCTCTTATTTCTTAATCTAATTATTATTGCTGTTAATGAACAAACAAAACAAATAATTGACATGAGCTGTATATTTTTGGTTTGCTAGTCAAAAATTACAGAGAAACAAACTATTATGTACTCTCCCTGACCCGCCACTGGAAAATTATCTACCTCACAAGCATCGTCAACATCAACCTCACAAACCACCATCATCGTCAACACCAACCTCACGAACCCGCACAAACCTCGCCATCGCCGATGCAATCCCGATTTTGTATTCCGATCGTTGAGAATCGAAAACCCCAAATCGAGAAATCAAGAACCTTAAATCGATTTCTCAAAATCGAAATCAACTAAAGCCAAAATCGAAGGTTGAACGGAGAGAGACATAAGCGGGAGAGACTGACATCTTTATTCCTCACCGACGGCCAAAGAAGAGAGCGAGAGAGAGAAGCGTGATAATGGGTGGGTTTTAGAGAGAGAATGGGGTTGGGTTTTATTTTATAGTTGGTTTTTCTGTAATTTTTGGAAGATTTGAGGGCAAAAATGTCTTTTTAAGACTTGTACCATGTATGGGACAAGTCTAGCGACCTATTTGGATGGGACAAGTTTTTGAGTTTTTTGTCCCACTTTGTCCCGTCCCGTCCCATGCTAATAGCGCACCAAACATGGGACAAGAGAAAGTTGTCCCGTCCTATCCCATCCCGTCCCGCGTACCAAACTCATCCTATAGGTAGTTTTAAGGGACGAATTTTAATTTTCGTCTCAAAGAAGCTATTGCGACCCACCTGAGGCAACGTATTTTGGGACAAATTTTATTCGCCCCAATAGCCAATTTTTTTTTTTTTTTTTTTTTTTTTTTTTGTAGTGTCTCCATTGAGTCCTATAAATAGTTTGGTGTTGTAGGCATTTGAGCAAGTGTGAGGAAAACTGAAAATACATTTGAGTGGTGGTGTGATACTAATATTGTATCAGTTGATAGAGTTAATAGAATCTTTACTTCTCCTCAAAATATTTTTCTTCTTATTGTGTTTGAGTGAGTTCCCACCATCAAAGTTTTCCAATAAAGTGGTATCAGAGCTTGTGTTAATAGAGAGGAGTGATTAGAAAAATATGGCCAATAATAACTTGGTTCCTTTCCAAGTTCCTCGGCTCACTAAAGAGAATTTTAGCAATTGGTGTATCCGTATGAAGGCCTTACTTGGCTTACAAGATGTATGTGAGATTGTTGATAAAGGATACACGGAACCTAAGAACGAAGCTTCCTTGAATCAAACACAAAAGGATGATTTATGTAATACAAGGGAGAAGGATCAGAAGGCTCTCACCATAATTTATCAAGCTATTAATGATGGAACTTTTGAGAAGATCTCCGGCGTAGCAACTACAAGACAAGCGTGGCAGATTTTGGAGAACACCTTCAAAGGTGTTGAACAAGTCAAGAAGGTGCGGCTTTAAACATTAAGAGGCGAGTATGAAGCCTTGCATATGAACGAATCTGAAACAGTTTCAGATTATGTTACAAGAGTTTTGAAAGTTGTGAATGAAATAAAAAGATATGGTGAGACGGTGAATGACAACCAAGTTGTTGAAAAGATCCTTCGTTCGTTGGATGAAAAGTTTAATTTTATTGTTGTAGCTATCAAGGAATCAAAAGATTTGAGTATGATGACAGTTGATCAACTCTTAGGTTTTTTACAAGCCCATGAAGAAAAGTTGTTGAAGAAGAAGAAAAATATGACAGAGCAGTTGCTATAAACAAAGCTACAACTAAATAGGAAAGAGAATCATCAAAACAAAAGTTAGAGCGATCGTGGTCGAGGCCGAGGCCAAGGTAGAGGTCATGGATGTGGAAATTCCTGAGGTCAAGGAAGACGAGGGAATTATGGTAAAAGAAAAAATGAAGATGGCAGTAGCAACCAACATTCGAATTCATCAAGGGGTCGTGGAAGACAAAGCTATTCAAGGCCATACGAAAGAAAAAATGATGGCAGGGGGTATGACAAAAGCCAAATTTAGTGTTATAATTGTCATAAATTTAGCCATTACTCCTGGGAATGTAGAAACAGAGTTCAAGAAAATCTCAACTACACTGAAGAGGAGAACAAAAGTAGTGAGCCTACATTACTTTTGGCATGCAAAACCGAAGAAGCATGTGAAAGGAATACTTGGTATCTTGATAGCGGCGCAAGTAATCATATGAGCGGGTGCAGATCGATGTTTGTTGAACTGGATGAATCTGTGAGCGCTGATATTACCTTTAGAGATGCAACAAAAATTCTTGTGAGAGGGAAAGGTAATATTTTAATTCACTTGAAAAATGGAAAGCATAAATTCATTTCCAATGTTTATTATGTGCCGGATATGAAAAATAATATTTTAAGCTTAGGGCAATTATTGGAGAAAGACTATAATATTTTAATGAATGATTATAGTCTTTCAATTAGAGATCGGCAAGGAAACTTGATTATCAAAGTACCAATGACGAAGAACATAATGTTTATGTTAAACATTAAAAATAATGTTGCTAAATATCTAAAGTCTAATTTGAAAGATTCTTCTTGGGCGTGGCATTTAAGGCTTGGACAGGTGAATTTTGGTGGCTTGAGATTGATGGCAAAGAAGAATATGGTGCATTGATTGCCTTACATTAAGCATCCAAATCAGTTTTGTGAATGATGTCTTTTTGGCAAACAATCAAGACAAAGTTTATCGAAGGAGTCTTTTTCAAGAGCAAAGGAGTCATTGGAGATTGTTCATACAAATCTTTGTGGGCCAATCAAACCAAATTATTTCGGTAAGAATAATTATTTTATGTTGTTTATTGATGATTTTAGCCGAAAAACTTGGGTTTATTTTGTGAAAGAAAAATAGAGGTGTTTGGTGCATTTAAAAAAATTCAAAACTTTTGTTGAAAAAGAAAGTGGTTATTTCATAAAAACTTTGAAGTTTGACAGAGGAGGAGAATTCACTTCAAAAGAATTCAAAGATTTCTATGAGAGGAATGGAATTCGTCATCCTTTAACTGTTCCATGGACACCTCAGCAAAACGGTGTCGCCGAAAGAAAAAACAGATCCATCCTCAATATAGTGCAGAGTATGTTGAAGAGTAAGAAGATGTTGAAAGAATTTTGGGCACAAGTTGTAGAGTGTGTTGTGTACTTGTCCAATAGATGTACCACTAGAAGCTTGTGGAATGTGACACCTCACCAAGCGTGGAGCAGAAGGAAGCCGAGTGTTGCCAATTTGAAGATATTGGGGAGCATGGCATATGCTCATGTACCGGATCAAAAGCGATCAAAGCTTGATGATAAAAGTGAGAAATTTGTTTTCATCGGCTATGATTCAAGTTCTAAAGGCTACAAGTTGTACAATCCAAGTAAATGGAGAATTATGGTAAGTATAGATATTGTTTTTGATGAAGAAGCTATATGGGATTAGAATACTCAAGAAGAAGATTACTCTTTCTTTTCTTTGTATGAAGAAAGTAATAATGAACAAAGTGAAGAACTTCAAGAGCCTGTAACTCCACCATCTCCTAATAATGTGGAATCATCTTCATCATCAGAAGAAAGTCCTTCTGCAAGACCATGCCGCCAAAGAATTCTGAGAGATATTTATGATTCAGCAGAAGAATTAAATAATCTCTCTTTATTTTGTCTTTTTGCATATAGTGAACCAATTGATTGCAGAAGCTGCACAAGATAGAAAATGGGTGAAAGCCATTGTTGAGCAAATTCAAGCAATTACAACCTCTTGAATATGTTGTGAAAGACCAAGAAGATAAAGTCTTAAAATTGAAGAAGGCTTTGTACGGTTTAAAGCATGCTCAAAGAGCCTAGAACAACAGAATAGACAAGAAATTCTAGCAGAATGGCTATGTGAAATGTCCGCATGAACATGCTCTATATTCTCCAAAACGAACAAAAATGGAGACATTTTGCTTGCTTGTTTGTACGTTGATGATTTAATTTTTACAGGGAATAATCATAATCAAAGCATGTTCGAAGAATTTAAGAGGCAATGATTCAAGAGTTCGAGACGACAGATATTGGGCTCATGCCATATTATCTTGGCATTGAAATGAAATAGAGGAGGAAGACGTTTTTATTTCTCAAGAACGGTATGTCAAAGAAGTACTTGAGAAGTTCAATATGATCAATTCCAAACCAGTACCAACTCCTATCAAGACTGGAATAAAGTTGTCAAAATATGAAGAAGGTGAAGTTGTTGATCCAACATATTTTAAAAGCTTGGTTGGAAGCTTGAGATATTTGACCTGCACAAGGCCAGATATTCTCTTTGCGGTTGGATTAGTGAGTTGTTACATGGAGTCTCCTACAACTACTCATTTAAAGACAGAAAAGAGAATTCTCCGTTATCTCAAAGTTACACTTGATTATAGGTTGTTTTATTCTTATTCTAATAATTTGAAGCTTGAAGGCTATTGTGACAGTGATTGGGCTAGAGATGCTGATGATCGTAAAAGTACTACGGGATTTGTGTTTTTTTTTTTTTTTTTTTTTTTTTTTAAAATTTTTTTATTTTATGGTTGAAACATCATTCACATGGAGTTCTAAAAAACAACCCAATATGACCTTATCTACTTGTGAAGCTGAATATGTTGAAGCCACATCTTGCACCTGTCATGCAATATGGTTGAGAAATTTGCTCAAAGAGATTAGAATGGTGCAGGGGAATGCAACAAAGATTAATGTGGATAACAAGTCAGCTATTGCTTTGTTAAAGAATCCGGTGTTCCATGACCGAAGTAAGCATATTGATACGAGGTTTCATTTCATTAATTGGAGATTGCATTTCAAAAAAAGGAGATCCATGTGAAATATGTGAAGTCAGAAGATCAAATTTTCAGATATTTTCACCAAGCCTATAAGGTTGATGTTTTTAGCAAGTTTAGAACTTTGCTTGGAGTCTGCAGAAAATCATGTTTAAAGGGGGATGCTGGAAGTTAAACATGAATTTATAGAAAAATATATACATGAACCCCGGAGGAATTAAATATACATTCATCTAGAGGTTTGTGTTCATGTATTTGGAGGATACATGTATTTGGAGGGTTCATGTATTTAAATTATCTATGTAGTATTTAGTGTGATGCATGAATGAGTAAGTTCTTTGTATTGTAGTTATGAGAGTGATCTAGAATTCTCCATTGAATCCTATAAATAGTTTGGTGTTGTAGGCATTTGAACAAGTGTGAGAAAAACTGAAAATACATTTGAGTGGTGGTGTGATACAAATATTGTATCAGCTGGCAGAGTTAATAGAATCTTTATTTCTCGTCAAAATATTTTTCTTCTTATTGTGTTTGAGTAAGTTCCCACCATCAAAGTTTTCCAACAATATTAACAGGCATTACAAGACAGCAATATCTGAGATTCTGGACAATATTGTTGAGGGAGTGACTAGAAACGATTTGTTTGTTCGACAGAGTGTCAAGTTTGCCAACACAATGGTATTAGACTAATGAACTTCTGGTTTGCTTGGACTCATCCACTCAAGCAATCCAATCTGATTGTGGAATTGGGTTTCTGGCACATTTTTATTACATCTTCCCTCAGACCGAATTCACATAGGACGATAGTCCCATTTGAGGCAGCCAGGATCCTTCATTGCATCATGGATAATAAAGAGATCGACGTAGGAACTTTGGTCAATATGGAGATCTAGAGAGTTGGCCGAAATGAATCAAGCTCAGATTTGCTCCCCTTCCTGTGCCTCATCACTCAGATTTGTAGAGAGACAGGTGTAGATGTGTCTGGTGACAAGTTGTTGAACCCGCCTACAACTTTAGGATGGAAGGTCTGGTGTGAGTTGTTCACCAGTAGAGGCATGAGGAGACTAGATGAGTTTGATGGTGAGCCAAGTAAGAAGAGAAAAAGGAAAAGTGGCAAGGAGGCCGGTACAAGAAGGGAATTCAAGGAGATCGAGCTAGAGGCTGAGCCAGCAGGTAGAGTGGGCAGTGATGATGATATTCCACTTGAAGAGGATGGCACTAGAATTTATTTATTTATTTATTAATTAATTTTTTTTTAATTTTTTTTTTTTTTTTTTTTTTTTTAAAAGGAGGATGACTCAAGAAATCTCTTTATCAATAAAATTTGAAATTTTTTTAAGCACTAGAACTATTTATACTGATTTTGTTAAATGTGAAGGTATCGGAAAAAATGGCGAAATATAGAAAAAAATAGAGAAAAATAGTTATAGTGTTTGAAAAATCCTTAAATATTATTCATATGTAGATTTTAATGAACTTATCATCTATACAAAAATTCAGATCATAATTCATGCAAATAGAGGATGTGATTTCATCAAGGTTCTTGCTAAAATTAAAATAAGATATTCCTTATGAGAGACTTACTTTATATAAATATATATATATATATATATATATATATATATGTACGGAAATTTTCATATAAGGATGCCCTGATAGAATTATATAAGGACATTGAATGTGAGCCACTCATTTTACATACTTTGACTTGGTATGTATGAACTTATCAAATCACTTATATAAATGAGTGACTCACATTCAATATCCTGATAAAGTTATATAATGATATCGTGATAGGAACGGGACCATATATATATATATATTAACATTACATAAATTCGAGGTTTTTTTAGGGAGGAAGAGGACTCAAATCCATAATGTCATGACGTAGGTGTGAGGGATTTACCACCGGACCAACCTCATCTCGTTCACACGGTATATGATCAGAGTTTTCCATTTTGTGATGTGCATACAAAAAACGTAAACTTCATTTCATTAAAAAAAAAACATGTAAACTTTTATTTTGCTTTCGAATCGGTCAACGGTATGAATTCTGAACACTTGATTTTAGTTTGTTCGAACTTGGAAATGCATCATCGGTTCACAGCTAGTCTTGTTTTTATTTTTTATTTTTTATTTTGTTGATTTTTTATTTTAAAGATGTAGCCAAACGAGAATTTGTATATCTGTTAAATATAAAAATTATATATATTGCAATAAAGGCATATACAATGCAACACAAAGTAAATGAAATTCAAACAAAGAAAACTCACAGCTTATAGACATTAAAAATCTGAGCATTGTGATATTCACAATTTTGTTCCCTCCACAAATGGTGCTTAATATTGTAAAGCGACAATTTTATGCTTGAAGAATGAATTCCATCCTATATATAATAACTTCAACAAAATTTGCAAATAATGCATATTAATTTACCAAACAATTTATCATATTCAGTCAGTCTCTAATTCTTTTGTCTGTAATTCTCTGGTCCGGTAGTGCTTATGGGTCTTCAATTTCATCCGATTGTGTTTTTTAATCATTCTTCTTGGCATCAACTTCTCTGCAGGAATCACAAGTATTTTTTTATCAAATTCGAGGATAGGATACGTTCGGAGAAATAATTTGACCCAAAATATAACAAAAACTTCATTTTATATAATTAAAAAAATAAATAATAAGTTTTCATTATTGCATCCAAAAATGACAAAAGACAAATCATATATTTAGATTGTGAACACTGAACACACGGCCTTTTAATTTCAAATATGCATTTCTTTTTCTCTCTTCACTTGATTCTGGTTTGGACCTCTGAAAAGTTAATTTACCTTGGAATGATCGCGTTTCAATCCTCGGGTGTCCGATTATCATCTTTCAAAAACACGATATTTGGCTTCTCCACCTTTATATTGAATTTCTTTTCGATTGATTTTATTGACCGGAACTGTTGTTTGGTCCCAGGAGCATAAAAGAACTGCATATTTTTGACAAACTTCAAGGTTAGTTTTGATTTCTAAGATTGAAAACAATCATCGATTAAAAAAGGAATGTTAAAATATATGATGACAATAATAAAGTATTTCAATCCCTATGAACAAGTCGACCATGACAAATATATATACGGAAATTTTCCTATGAGGATGCCCTGATAGAATTATATAAGGACATTGAATGTGAGCCACTCATTTTACATACTTTGACTTGGTATGTATGCACTTGTCAAATCACTTTTATAAATGAGTGGCTCACATTCAATATCCTGATAAAGTTATATAAGGATGCCCTGATAGGAATGAGACCGTATATATATATATATATATATATATATATATGGTGTAATCTATTTTAGTCCCTCTAGTTTGACCTATTACACAAACTGGTCCTCCGGTTTTCAGTATTGTCTCATTTGGTCCTTCTGTCACAATTTCCATCCATAAAGTTAAATCTGATAGGGACAGAGGGTCAAATGACTCTGCTGCCCTTGAATAAATGAAACCTGATAGGGACAGGGTCAAATGACCCTGCTGCCCCTGATTTTTAAAGGATCTTCTTCTTCTTCTCTACCAACTTCTTCTTCTTTTTCTTTTCCATCCATCTTCTGAAGAACAACAGATCGAATCAACAAATTTTTTCCAGACACTAAACCCAACCCAAAAAAAAACTAACAACAAAATCTCACAAACCCTAAATCTCAGCCACCACCCCCAAATCAACCACACACCGCTATAAAACTGATACAAAACAACCTAAAAACCGAAATAAAAACAGCCCCAAATTACCAGAAACAACCCAAAAAACCCACTCACAAACCCTAGATCTTCCAGAAACTAAACACAACCCAGAAATGCATTTCTCTAACCTAATAAAAAACTTATAAGTAGACATATTCCATCTTCTAAACCAGGTGTAGACTAAGATTACCATTAACATGCACTATAATCGCTAATTAAAACACAAATCATAGCAAATCGAAATTCCTAATAATAGTCAATAATTTTCCTAGGGTTTCTAGAAAAAAAATCAAACTATTTGTTCATGTTCCTAAATAGTATTCGACTAATCTCTTCAAAAATCACAAATGCAATCCCAATCAGTCCTCTGTTCTTCACAGATCATACCTAATTATTTCACAAATCCGCCGTCGCCGCCGCCGCCACCTTCTTCACCTTCCCAACCACCTGAACACCAGTACAAACCAACACTCAACACAGATTGTTTTTTGCTCTGTTTTGCTTAAAAGATTTCAACACTCAAAAGACTTCACCACCTGTTCTATTATTGTGTTCTCGTTTAATAAAAAAATAAAAAAAAAAAAAATAAAAAAAAAAAAACAGATTCCACACACAACAAACAAGAAATTGGCACCACCACCTAAACCCAAACAAGAAATCGGCACCACCACCAATCCAAAATCCAAACTAGTCAATCCACCACCTATTTTGGCTTGTTTTGGGAAGGTAGGTTGTAACTGAACCCAGAAAACACCCACACTCAAACCCAATCGATGACGAAGATGAAGAAGAGAGAAAGAGATCGGTGTATCCATAAATCGATTTAGGGTTGATGATGATGATGAAGATGAAGATGAAGAGATGAGTGAAACAAATGAGATCGTGATAGAGAGGAGAGAGAGACTGGTCGATAAGATTTTTTTTTGGTCATTTTTTATCATTTTTTTATTTTTAATATTTATTGATTTTGTTTTTTTAATTTATTTATTTTGTTATGTAGATTAGGGTTTTGTTAAAATTTTTAATTATTTATTTATAAATCAATTTACGTAATTACCCTTTGTTCACATAGTTTCTAGAAGCTCGAGAGGTCAGTTTACGATTTTACCCTCTAACCTTGGACGAAATCTTTCTAAACCCTAACGGAATTAGACGGTAGAGACCAAAATGCAAATTTTTGGAAACTAGCGGGATCTGTCAAGATAAAGCTGAAAACCGGGGGACCAGTTTTTGTAATAGGTCAAATTAGAGATTTACTTCTAATCAAAAATAGATTCTGTATTCTTAATGATCAAGTAAGAAATCAGAATCCAAACAATTAAAACTTTCCTTATTCTTTACACAAAAATGTAAAAAATCAACTGTACTCTCATAATCCAATGGGAGCGACATTCGTGTACGCACCCACACACGAGTCACGCGCGAGAGAGAGCTTCTATGCCACACACATGTTGATAGCTACTATCACACAATTACTTATATATAACATATAGGTTCCTTCTCTAGCCAATGTAGGATGTGCCATTTTTTCCCCACATTTTGGACTCACCTTGAGTTTCAATTTCTCATTCACCCATTAATCATTTTGTGAGTTTGAGTATACCATTTCGAAGCTCTCACAGAGGAGAATTCGAATATCTTTTAATCTTCCATTTTCATAGAATTAATCATTCGAATATATTGATTTCACCATATATATATATATTGATTTTCTAGTGTTTTTTCAGACCTTACGTTTCTCATCAAACGGAGTCTAAATCTAAATCTAATGGAGTCATAATCATAATCTTAATCTACAATGTAATTAAATATACATATCATCGACTAAAATGTCGTTTTTTTAATTTAAAAAATGTTTTCCTGTTGAGGGGTCCCGAGCCTAGGATTTTATTTCTTTCTTGATTTTGACTCTCTTTTGATTTTGCTCAAAAAAGAAAATCCGGAACTAAAGAAAAATTTTAGATTATAATTTTTTATATTTAAATTAGCTTCAAAAAGGAAAAGAAAGACTTAAAAAAAATAAAAATAAAAACTAAAGACTATATGACCTTTAGTGGAAGTATATATAATTTTCATGAACAAACCAAATCAAAACCCTAGTATACAGATGATAGATCAAAACAAATTTAGTGATAAAGAAACAACCTGATCAACTTTCCCTCTGTAGTCTTCATTGGTGCGGGGCCTAAGCTCTACTTCCCATCCATCTGGTAAACCAAAAAGTTTCCCACTTACCAAATTCTTTTTATTTATCTGTTTAAGCTTCTGCGCAGGAAATGCCACAGTAATTGGTTGAACATCCATTTGCTTAATTGCAGCACGATGAGGAGACGATGAACGTCCACTAGCCACTAGTAATTTTGTTTCTACAACTCTCACTAACATACAATGATAATCAGATAGGGCTAGGTGGAGTTCTATTTATAGATCTAGAGAGAGAGTTGGTAGATGGAGTGTTATGGAAATGGAATAATTCAACTTTATTATACTTCCATATTTGAATCCTTGTGCCTTTTCCATTTAAAGTAATTGTACTATCTAGGGGTGTGTAGGATCCAACCTAATCCAATAGGATCCATTGAATCCGATCCAATCTATTGTATTAGATTAGATTTAAGGTCATGATTGGATCGAATTCAATCCCCAATTCTTAAATTCATTGGATCGAATCTGATCTTAGATCTTGGATTTCCATCTAACTTATGCGTTAAATGAAAAGAAGTTAGATGGAAAGAATGCTGAAAACATCAAATTGATATTTGAAGTATTTTTGTTTTCTCAATATTCCATGTTCTCCTCTGCTTTGGGGGCTGCCTGTTTGGGGTTCTCTGTTTCTGTGGCAGTAGTGTTCGTTGTTTTGGTTGGCTTTTGCCTTTGTTTATAAAATGTTGTTTCCCAAAAAAAAAAAAAATAATAAAAAAAAAATTCCATGTTTATTAAATTATGTAAATTGGTTTTTTATATATTATGTAAATCATTTTAATTATATATATATATATTTTGAATTTAATAAAAAATATTAAAAACAATAAGTAATATATAATTAAATTATAAACCACTAATAACAATTATTTTATTAATTTAACGTAATTAGTATTATTTTTTAAGATATGTTTTTTTCATGAAAATATTCCAAACAATATTAATTTATTATCCATTAATTGAAAGAAAGAAAAAAATATATATAAATGTTTCCTTAATATTGTGTGTGCGTGAGACAATGTTCTTTTTCAGCGATGGTACCTAACGTGTTTTTTATGCTAACAACATAAAAAAGAAGTTCTCATTTTGATTTGAAAATTCATAAAATAATAATTAAAAAAAGAAAACATTACCGAACACACTCTAATTGTCCGTCTATGAAATAAAAAGTTCTTTTGTGCTAATAATTCACTTCTTTGACCCAATCATAATATGCACTTCAATATAATATAACTACTATATAGTTATATGCAAGATTTAGAAATTGGTCGTTTATCGTTTATCGTTTAATGTTTATCTTATACCGTTAGATCCAATGAAGCATTCTTATAGGAAAATAATAACAATTACTTTAAATGGAAAAGACAGAAGGATTCAAGTATGGAAGAATAATAAAGCTGTCTTATTTCATGTCCATAACACTCTATGACTATGAATGAATGTACATGACCATTCAAAGAAATTATGCCGTGTCATTCTTCACTCTATTACTCTCTAGATTTATACATGGAACTCCACCTAGCCCTATCTAATTATCATTTTATGTTGGTGAGAGTTGTAGAGACAAATGTACTACTTGTCGCTGGTTCATTGTCTCGTGCAATTAAGCCAATTAGTGTGTTGTTTCCTGCGCAGAAGGTTAAAAAGTTAAGGCCCAGATGGATGGGGAGTGGAGTTAAGGCCCCGTAAAAAAGGCTACCAAAGGAAAAGTCGATCATGTTGTTTCATATATCATCACTAAATATCTCAACTCTCTTGATGTTGGTGTTGGTAAATGGTTGCCCAACAAATGAATTCAAAATCAGCCGTGGCTTGCGGCAAGGTGACCCTCTCTTACCTTTCCTTTTCATTATTGCTGCCGAAGGACTGAGTTACATGTTTCAAAGGGCCGGGGAAGCGAGAATGGTGAGGGGTGAAGACTTCGGAGATAGTAGCACACATATCACTTACCTTCAATTCGCTGACGACACAGTCATATTTATCAAACCAGAAATGGAGTTCGTTTGTAATTCAAAAAGAATTCTTAGGTGTTTTGAATTGGTTTCCAGCTTACTGATCAATTATCACAAGTCATGCATAGTGAGGGTGGGCAAACAAGAGGTGTTCAATCAAAATTGGGAAACTTATTTCAAGTGCAAGACGGCAACACTTCCATTTTCGCATCTAGGATTCACTCTTGGAGGCAGACCCGGTGCTAAGTCGTTCTGGACAACTGTGATTAACAAGATCAAAAACCAGTTGGCCCTATGGAAGAAGAAATTCATATCAAAAAGTGGTAGGGTGGTCCTAATTAAATCTGTGTTGTCAAGCATCCGCAGTTACCTCATGTCGGTTTTTAAAATTCCGATTGGGATTGCCCAAACGATTGAACGTATCCAGCGAAGTTTTCTTTGGGGAGACGGTATTGAAAAAAAGAAACTCCTCGCAGTAGATTGGATTTCGGTGTGCCGCAGCAAACAAAAAGGAGGCCTGGGGATTGGGAGAGTGATGGACAAGATTAAAGGGTTGCTTGCCAAATGGATTTGGAGGTTTGGAGTTGAATAGGACGCCTTGTGGAGGAGAGTGTTGTGCACCAAATACGGTCTGAACAGAAATTCTCTTCAATGGAATTGGCAAACGTCTTCTGCTCCCTCTTATTTGGTGAAAGCAGTAGCCAAACTGTTTAAAGAAGACTCTAGTTCAGTTGAAGCATTGAAGGAGAGCATGCAGGTGGTTATAGGCAATGGGGAGAAAGCTTTATTTTTGACAGATATAAAGACTAATTCGGTCTCTTTAATGGATTTCTTTCCAAGAATCTTTGCTTTGTCCACCAACAAGAGCGGTCTCATAAAAAATTTTGGCAATTAGAATGGCACTCTTAGGTCTTGGAATATGGCTTTGAGAAGAAATCTGTTTGGCTGGGAAACAAAACAATGGAATGCTTTTATTAGGTTTTTAAGCTGCGTTCATGTTCGAAAATTCGTCAAGGAAGCTCTAGCTTGGTCTCTGTCTCCAGCAGACCTTTTTACAATGGGATCCTTTTGTAACGCTATTGAAGATGTCAACATGACTGAGTCTAAAGAAGCCAAGTTTGTCTGGCAAGGAATTTGCCCCCCCAAAGATAGAATTGTTCATGTGGCCACTCTTGAAACAAAGAGTGATGGTAAAGGAAGTGATGTGCAAATTTAGCATGAATCAGCTCACCAACATAGATGTTATTTTTATAGACAAGATTCGGAAATAGTTAACCACCTCTTTCGCCATTATGAGTGGTCCTGGAAGCTGTGGGCAGGTTGTATGAAGTGGTGGGATGTATCTAGTTACGCCTCCCACTTGATTGTGGATTGGAAGGATGGTTGGGCGGGTCTTTGTCCTTCTAAGAAAAGCACAAGAGCTTGGAAATCCCTTTTCTTCGTCTTGGTGTGGTCTATATGGGAAGCTCGTAACCCAATGGTTTTCAAGAACGAAAAAGTCAGCTGGGTAAAGTTAATGGATTTGGTGAGATTTAGAATTTGTTGGTGGTTCAAACACTATGCTAAAGGAACCACGGATGCTATTACCTCTCTTCTCTTGAATGTTAAAGAATTATGTGTGGAAACAAAGGCTAGGACAATCACAAGAATCACTTCGTGGAAACCTCCCCCCCCCCCCCCCCCCCCCCCTTAAATTCAACGTCGATGGGTTAGCCAAAGGTAAACCAGATTCGGCAGGTATGGGGATGTGGGTTCTAAGAGACGCCATAGGGAAGGTTTTATGTATGTTCTCTCTGCATGTTGGTGTTCAAGACTCTAATACTACAGAAATTTTAGCTATTGAAAAAGCCTGTCAAATTTTCATATCAATCCTCAGTTAGAGGGTTGCATTCTTGAAGTGGTCAGTGACTCAACTACGGCAGTGTCTTGGATTAAAAGTGAAGGCTTCGGCAACTTCAACCATGTGAACCAAGTATACAATATTAGATGCATCCTGAAAGGTTTGAAGGGGTCTCAGATTTTGTTCAATCCTAAAAGCTCTAATTCCTTTGTGGACACTTTAGCTAAAATGGGCTCGAATATGACTGGGGATTTCATTGAGTGGAGAGATATCTAACTTCTATTGGTTTTGTTTTTCTTGCTTTGGCTGGTTTGTTTGTTCTCGTGCTAGCTTTAGGCCTTTTTAATAAAGTCTATCTTTGATGTTCAAAAAAAATATATCATCACTAAATATCCATATTATATAAATAAAAATTCCAATCTATTAATTATTGGAGATGTCACAGATGCTTACAGAGAAACAAATGTCACTATTATATAATTTTGTAGGTTTCAGGTTGTTTACTCTCAAGCAATTATAGACTTTTTTAAAG
This sequence comes from Acer negundo, assembly GCA_035582765.1. Taxonomy (NCBI): domain Eukaryota; kingdom Viridiplantae; phylum Streptophyta; class Magnoliopsida; order Sapindales; family Sapindaceae; genus Acer; species Acer negundo. The sequence continues at coordinate 13,918,923 of CM069235.1, forward strand.
ATGTCAACAGATCATGGAGAAGTAAGTATTAAATTTAAGAATATAATAAATTATTGGATATAATTATTCAAAATAGGTTTTACTTAATTAAGAATCATGCAATCTTCTAAACAAGCGTCAAAAGGGGTCAAGAAAGATCGGATAGCTATAAGAGCAACCTTAAAAGATGATGATGGAGGGCTTATAGTTTCAAGTGATGATTCTGAAAGTTCTTCCTCTCCATTCTCTTCTCCAACATCTCAACCCCACTCTCCTCCAAAAAAGAAGAAAAGAGGGCTAGCAAAGACTAATTTTATTCCTCCTATGGATGGAAAATGCCTTAAGGTTAGGTTTAATGAAAGAGGACAACTTGTTGGGAAAACATCTAATAGGCTAGTTTCATTTATTGGTTACTTGGTACGACGAATGGTGCCCACAACACTAAGTACTTGGCATAAAGTAGACAATGAATGTAGAGAGAGACTTCAGGTTTGCGTGAAGGTAATCTCATTTATATGAGTTAAATTTCTATTCAAGTTATAATATTTTTAATACTAACTTACATCTGTATGATGTAGCAACAATTTAAAATAGCGGATTGTCACATGAAGATGGTTTTAATGTTGATGAGTAGACTTTGGAGAAACTATAAGGCTATCTTATCAAGAAAGATAAGAGATTTAGCAAAAATCAAGGATGTCAACAAGCACATGAAGGATTTTATAGATTTAAAACCAAAAAACATGAAATCAGACAAGCAATGGTATAAGTTTGTGAAAGAAAAATTGTTTCCTAATTTTTAGGTTAGTGAAAAACATTTCTTAATTGTTTTGTTGTTTAATTCTAAAAAATTGACTTTGCCTTATGTGTTATAATCAAAAAATTAGTGAAAATTTTCAAAAGATAAGGGATACGCAGACTATGCCTTACACTACAGGTCAAGGAGGTTTGGCTCGTTTAGAAGATAAAATGGTAAGCTTATGATATTTAAATTAATTTAGTTTTTCACTTGATAAATAAATTTCTAATGAAACCAATATCACTTTATTGTTTAGAGAAAAGAGAAACCAGGGCAATCAATTCCTAGAGTGGATGTATGGACTCGTGGACACTAAAAAAAAATGGAGAACCATACAATGAGGATGTGGCTGAAACTTTGGTATATATATATTAATCAACATCATGATTCATTTTATTTGTAGTTGTATGTTGTTGACAAATAAATAATGGTACTCTTGCAGATAAAGATTAAAAAATATAAACCAACCTCAAGTGGAAATAGTGGTTCTTTTACTGAAGATGCTATAGGAGCTATACTATGGCGTGAACAAAATGGACGAGTTCGAGGCCTTGGCTTTGGAGCCACACCATCAAGAGTGACTTTGCAAGAACATAACAAATCATATGTTGCACGCCTCGAAAAACAACTGAGAGATCTTAAAGAGCAATTTGTTGAATTCAATCTCATTTCTTTCAACAAATGTCGCTTCGCGAGGTAAGAACACATTACATTTCTTTCAATAAGGTTTGATTAGGGATTTCTTTTTTCACTTGTAGTCAGGTGTTGTTTCTATTGAGAATGGATTAAATGAATTAAATTAGTTGTTGGATTCTAGTTAATTTGATTCTAGTTAAATGAATTGAATTAGTTCTTGATTTTTAGGTTTTAAAGTTAAGTATATGACATATGTTATAGTTTAAGCTTAATTCAGTTTTTTATTGATGGCATGGAGTGTTGCTTTGAACACTGATTTGCTATTTCTTTAAGTTGTAATTTTTGGAGAAATGACTGTATGAGGGAAAATAGTCTATTTGATGAATATTTCTATAAATTTTTGAAGGAACAATGTGGTAGAGAAGATACACAAAAACAAGATGTTGGATCGGAGACTCAGATTTTTTTTTGTACTTCAAATATAGAATATTACAATTATAAGTGAGTGTTTAAGGGACTTTTACAATAGAAAATGTGAACAATAATCAATTTGTAGAAACTAAGTTCTTTGTATTAATTGAGTTGAAATGAAATAAACTGGATCAACCTTTATATAGTTTGGAATCCTGACAAACCATTATTAAACACAACTACTAACTACAAACTACAAACCACAACCAACATCTAACAACTACTAACATTATTAGCTAACTTTACAAACTAGGTAGTTTGACTTGGTTTAAACCCTACATAGCTCCCTTTAAACCAAGTTTTCCATAACTCATCATGCCCAAAGTTTTCTTCAGTTTTAGAAATGAATCGACCTTGAGCGGCTTCGTGAATATGCCTGCAACCTGCTCCTCGAAACGAGAGTACTCAATCACAATCTTGTTGTCTTTCACCAAGTCTCGAATGAAATGAAACTTGATGTCAATGTGCTTACTCCTACCATGAAAAACTGAATTCTTTGTCAATGAAATGGTGGACTTGTTATCGCAGTTGATCACTGTAGGAGCCTCATGTTGATGCTTCAAGTCACAAAGCATATGATGCAGCCACACAACCTGTGTAGCACCACTAGCAACTGCAATATACTCAGCTTTCGTAATCGATAGAGCAACCACCTACTGCTTTTTCGATGACCAAGAAAATACTCCGGAACCCAGATGGAATGCATATCCGGAAATACTTTTCTTCTCCTCCATATCACTTGCCCAGTCACTATCTATGTATCCCACAAGTTCAATCTTATCAGCAGAAGAGTACAAGATACCATTATCTAATGTACCTTTCACATATCACAAAATACGTTTACCGGCTTGCAAGTGAGATTGCCTCGGAGAATCCATAAACCTGCTGATAAGCCCAACTCTATATGTAATGTCAAGTCTAGTAGAAGTTAAGTAGCTCAAACTTCCTACTAGTCTCTGAAAGATGGTAGCATCAACTAACTCACTAGACACATCTTTCACTAACTTTAATCTTTCTTTAAAGGGAGTAAGAATCAGCTTACATCCCTCAATCTTGAATTTCTTCAACACATCACCGGCATGTTTCTTCTAACATAAGAAAATGCCATCTTCTATCTTACTTACCTCAATGCCGAGGAAGTAAGACATCAACCCAAAATCTATCATCTCAAAATGACCAATCATTGCTTTCTTGAATTCTACAATCATATCAAGGTTATTGTCGGTAATAATCAAATCATCAACATACAAACACATAATGAGAATATCTTCCTGTGAATTCGGCTTGTTGTACAAAGTGTGCTTGTAGGGACATCTCTGAAACTCATGAATAAAGTATGTGTCAATGCATGTATACCACGCCCTAGGTGCCTACTTCAACCCATATAAGGTCTTCTTCAACTTGTAAACCTTCTTTTCTTGCCCTATTTTCATAAAACCTATCGGCTGGTGAATGTAGACTTCTTCCTCTATCTCACCATTCAGGAATGCCGATTTTACATCCATCTGAAAGATTCTCCAGCAATTTTGTGCGGCAAGAGACACAATCAAGCGAATGGTGTCAAGTCTGGCAACCGATGCAAAAACCTCAAAATAATAAATCCTTGGTTTCTGCTTGTAGCCTTTAGCAACAAGACGTGCTTTATAATGCTCCACATCACCATTTGACTTGTATTTTGTCTTGTACACCCATTTAACACCAATGGGCTACTTACCACAAGGCAAATTAGTAAGCTCCAATGTGTTATTCTTCTTAATTGCACCTACCTCCTTATCCATTGCTTTCATCCAGCAATCATCTTGATTAGAATATTCATATGTGATAAGATCACAATCTATAAACAGTGCAAAATTCACCAACTCTTCATCAATTGGGTAGTCGTCATTACTTAGAAAACAATCTTGCAAATAAGCTAGTAAGACCCGTTGTGGACGACTGGAAGATTCTACTGGATGTGGAGTTACACCAGGTGGTGGTGTCACAGAGGTAGGTTCATTCTGACCAATCTCTTCCAGATCAACATTAACGTCTGAAGAGCTCCCCTTACCACTAAACCAATCCCAATAGTCTTGCTCATCAAAGGTAACATTCCGACTAACAATTACCTTTCCAGATACTGGATTTTTTAGCTTGCATCCCTTTGTCTTTTGATTGTAGTCGAGGAAGATGCACTTCTTTGCCTTATCATCAAGCTTCTTCCTCAAAACATCAGGTACATAAGCATAGCAAAAACAATCGAACACTCGTAGGTGTCCAATATTGGGTTTCCGTCGAGTCCAAGCTTCTTGTGGAGTCTTTCCGAGAACACTTCTAATAGGGCACTTGTTCAATAAATAGAACGCACAAGCAACTGCAACACCCCAAAAACCTCTGGGTAAATTCTTCAAGTGCAACATACACCTGACCATATCCATGATTGTTCTATTCTTCCTCTCAGCTACTCCATTTTGCTGAGGAGTGTGTCTAGCTGTCATCTGTTGATTAATGCCATGCTTCTGCAAGAAACCATCGCAGACAATATATTTTATACCTCTGTCCATTCTCAAAGTCTTGATAGATCTTCCACATTGCTTCTCAACATTTGCCTTAAATCTTTTAAAGGCATCACAAGCATCTAACTTCTGCTGCAAGAAATACACCCAAGCTTTCCTGCTAAAGTCATTAATAAAGGTAATAAAATACCTGAAATTTCCATTTGATGGAACCTCCACTAAGCATAAGTCTGAATGCACTAGCTTCAAGGGCTTACTGGCTCTCCATGCCTTTCTTATGGGAAACAAGTCTCTATGCTTCTTTCCTAAGACACAGGTCTCATAAACTTTATCTGAGGAATTAATGGAAGGTAATGTTGAAACCATTTTCCTCGATGCTAGCTGTTTTAGGCATCCAAAATTTACATGGCCAAACCGTATGTGCCACAACCAATTCTCATCACAAATCACTGAACTAAAACAAGCTAAACTATCACTGTTAGTAAGCAACGAAAACAAACGATTTTGTGACATTTTTACCTTTGCTATTAGCCCTTTCTATGCACTATTGATAGTGCAAATTCCATTATGGATCCGTATGTCATATCCTTTCTCCGAAAGCTGTCCTATACTCAATAAGTTTTTATGCAGATTTGGGACAAACAGTACATCTGAGATGGCATTTTGGGACCCGTTCTTCAAAGTGATAGAGATTTTACCTTTCCCCATCACTAGCACCGTTGTATCATACCCAAACTTCACCGATGAAGTAAAGGATTCATCTAACTGAGTGAACATCTCCTTCTCACCACACATGTGGTTGCTGCAGCCCCGAATCCAGAAACCAGTTATTCTTGGTTCCATCTTCTACCATGTTGTATGCTAGCAATAATGTTTCTGAACCATCTTCTACAACATTTGCTTGGAAATCTTGCTTTCTAGATCAGCACTCAGCCCTGTAATGGCCAATTTTTTTACAATTAAAACACTGAACCTGAGATTTATTCCTCTGATTAGTGTTGTTATTGTTGCTCCTTCTGCCTATTCCCTGGCTAGAACTGGAAGCACCTCTTTTTTTGTTCTACTAGTTTTGACCCCTCGGTTTTGACTTAGAATTCCTCTGAGTCTCGTCTTTGTCTTCTTAAGATTTAATTGGCTATGTAAAGCCTCTTCTACCTCAATTTCTGACTTCTCATCCAAAATTGTTCATGGGTTTGGAGTGAGCCCATCAACTCATCCAACGTCATCGTTTCGAGATCTTTAGACTCCTCTATAGCAGTCACCTTGTACTTAAACTTTGAATTAGTATTATGAGAATCTTCTCCATAATCTAAACATCTGAAATCATCTCACCATTGGACTTCATCTTATTAACAAGAACCAATGTTCGTGAGAAATAATCTACCACCTTTTCTATTTTCATCATTTGGAAAAGCTCCAACTACCTCCTCATAGTCTGCAAGCGAACTTTCTTCACTTTTTCAACTCCTCTGTACGTACTCATCGAAATATCCCATGCTCCTTTTACTGAAGTTATATGTGCGATTTTCTCAAAAATCAACAGCTCCAGCAACTGGTTGATGAAAAACCTCGCATTCAGATCCTTCAGAGTTGTTGCAGCATCTGCTGGCCCAACAATACCATCGGAAACAGCAGTCCACAACTCTTGGTATTCAAACAAAAGTTGCGTCTAGACTCTCTAATACTCAAAATATGTCTTTCCATCAAATTTGGGTATTTGGGACTGAACCGTATTATTTGCGTTGTTAGAGGTAGCCATTTATAATTCACCAAATATGGGTATTTGTAAATTTACCAGAGAAGGTGCTATTCGTAATTCGCCAAATAAAATGTATATTTGGTCACGTGAAGTTGATTAGACCAAAATCAAAAGCCAATAACTCGCAGTCTCAAAAATCTAGTATTACTAGCAAATACAACATACAAAATGTGGAGAATATTAATTGTAAGTTACTAAATTGAATGAGAACCAGAAAAGATGTTGGAGAAAGGATGACTGCTTCAAAAGATCCTACATCAAAAGTACATCATATTCCTCTTGGCCCGGATTATTGGAAGCTTGCAGTGACACGTGCGATTGTGGAGGATACATTGTTGATCCGTTTAACCTCCGAATTTAAAGTTCTTGGTCATGCAATTGGAAGTTTTATTGCATGGCCTAAAAGCTATATATGTTATCTTCGACTAGGTTTTAGTATGTTTTAGTGTAGTTAAATAAATGGTGTGGTATTAGATTTTGGAATATGTTATTGGTAGTAGACTTTATGACAATTTAATGTTACATTTTGAATATTCAATTTGATATTATAATAGTTTTTAATTGTAATCGCATGATTCAATTTTATTTGTTATTAATTAGTTTAAATAGTGTTTCATAGGTAATAATTCTTATATTTGCAGCATTTTTTGGTTTAAACATTTATTTACACGACATTTTTTGGCTACCCCTAAACGTCTTTTATGCAGCATTTTTTTGCTATCCCAAAACATCTCTTATGTGACATTTTTTTGTTGCCCCAAATCATCTCTCATACGGAATTTCTTACATGTTATAATAAATTAATATTCTTTTGCGACCCCCTTCGTAATGACATTTTATTAAATGCCGTAAAAGGTTTTTGCGGCATTTTTTAAAGCTCATTAATATCACTTTTTCTTGTATTGAGATGAAGAAACTCAACAACGTTGACAATGTATTAATAAATTTTAGTCCATATGAGCCCACAAATTGAATTTCATGGAACAATTTTTCTAAATATTAGAAAGAGATTGTTGAATAGTTTGCAGAGAAGAAATCATATAGAGAGAAGTTTGAATTGATCATATAATAATTTTTTATTAGAGAATCATTTTTTTTAACAGCATTATTTTATTAAAAACCAAAAGCAAGCCGGCCAAGGAACACAAGAGACCTAAGAAACAAAGCCAAATTAGCAAGGCCTAAAACAAGCAACATCTAATCACAAGCAAACACCAGACAACAAGCTGAACCCCACCCCAAAACCAAACCACACAGCGCAACAAACGAAAAGAAAACCGAAGCCCAATACAAATACACGACTAACCTTTGTCATCTTCTTTCCCTCTAGCAATTTGGTTTACCAACTCTTTTTCAACACCATTGAAGTTGCATCCACGAGCCCTACTCCGAGTCTTCATCCTATGGATTCTTGAAGGGGAAAAATCCTTTTTTTTTTCGGCCTTCTATCGGAAGAACACGGGGAAGCAACAATTTTCCCCACATTCCCCTTCTGAAAAAAAGGTTCCAAATCCCCAAGATTAACATATAGATCAATAACTAGGCCAACCAAATCACTCCCCACTGGATTCAAACTGGACCCCAACAAACTATAACCTTTATCAAAATTAATAAAAACCACTTGGTCACCGGAAATTGTCACTCTCCCACTTGAACCGTCATTAGAATCAGAGACCTTAATGCTCTTACCATTGGACTTCTTACTCTTAACATCATCCAAAGAAGCCAAGCTATCGTTATCCATAATAAAACTACTCCCTAAATTGCTCACCCCACCTTTAACAATACACTTGCCACATTACCTAATGTAAGAACTAAGTGACCCGATGATGTCGTTTGTGCACAAAAAAATGATGTTTTTATATATTCGTTTAGAAAACCTATTTTTACCACTAGAAAATCCGTTTAGGATGTAGAGATTAGTAAAACGGTAAGTAAGGATTCGCTCCACAGGGAATTAGAGTAATTAGTTGAATAGATTAACTAGTCCTAAATGCAATAAAGTAAATCATAAGCAACGGATGGTTGTATGGTTTGTCAAGCCATCAAACATACATGTAAAATAAAACTACTAAAACTAATAAAATAGAATGCTCAACAAATCTAGGAAAGATATATGGAATAAACAATTAAGAGAATTGCTAAGGAATTGAAGGGACCGCAAATGGATTATAGGAAATACTTCTCAAGCTACTTTAGTGAACCAACCTCACAAATATTAGCCAGTTGTATTGTTGAATGTGTTTAAACCATCACTATGAACCCTAAACAACTTCCTACCGCAATGTCTAACCGATTAAGGAAAGGGAGTCACGGCGGGATCGGTTTGTTACAATTAAAGGTTTAGATTATCGCGGTTGATATACCATTCGAAAATCTATCCTACTCACTATGTTCTCAATCAATCAAGGGTGTCAATCCAATCAAGATTATATAACAAATTATCCTAAACAAGAGTATAATCAACTGGTGGGTATACATGTCAATTATATAATGAATAGAATCTATTTATAAAATGAATAGAACACACATAGAGATTAATATATATATATATATATATATAGCTTAAGCAAAACCCAATCCAAATGTTCTCACATCAATCCCCTAGAAATGGGGTTTAGTACAATCAAAGGGAAGGCAAGTAAAAGATTAGGAAATCACCCTTAGGCCTTCTTTTGTAGAGCTTGATCATTTCCTTGCCTTTGATGCTTCTTGTGCAAATAGTGGATGATGAGGATGTGTCTAGATAGGTGGAGTCAAATGGGAAGTGACTAAAGAGATATGTGGAGAAGATGGAAAGAAATGAATGATTGGGGAGATGTAATCTAGATTAATTGTTGAGTTTTGGAAGGAGAAGAAATGGTGGGATTAGGAATAGTAGAAGAAAAGAGGTTTCTTGGTTTTCAAGAGTTGTCTAAAATGGAAAAAACTATGATGTATTTATAGGGTTTTGAATTTAGGTCACGAAATGGGCATGAAAGGACAAGATTACCCCTCTTGAATGGCTGAAATTCCAACACTGGAATTCCCACACTGGAAGTGTCGCCGTTGGGTCGCCATGGCGACATCACACCTGATAGTTTTTCTCTCTGTCGCCATGGCGACAACGTATGAATGCCAATGCTAGAATTTCTACGTTGACGCCATTTGTCCTTCTATGTCGCCATAGCGACATCTTATGGCGATGCTTTGCTTTGAATTGCATCTCCATAATGTCGCCATAGCGACAATAACTTCATAAAAAGGCGACAATGCCTTGTTTCACCACCTTGTGCTCTTTTTTGTACCAAATTCCTCTTCTTCTTCACAAATGCCCTTGAGGCCTAAATGACCTTAAACACTCGATTTAACAATATTAAATACGAGGAAATGTCCGAGAATCAAGCATAAAAAGACGGGAATAAGGGTCAAAATCATACCAATTTTGGCTCGATCAAATACCCCTAAACCTATATTTTGCTCGTCCTCGAGCAATACAGACAATAAACACAAATGGACATGTGTCTAGTCATCACACAATCAACAATAAAGCACTGACTCTTTGTAAAGGACTCAAAAGTCAAGATTCGACTTGCAAAACCAAAAGTGAAAAGATTTAACCAACGTTATGCTCATTAGGAAATAATACATGTAAGAGATGCTAAATGAAGATTAAAGACATGCCACTCTAAGTAAACAATGTGCGCAACGCGATCCTACATTCAAGATGATAAAGCCTCAAAAACTAGAGTGCCATTCGGTAGAGAATGTAATTTGCCTTGACATCTAATCCTCACCAAATTCTCTCATTATCAAACAAATTCCTAGGCTTCACTCACAATCCATATGTAATATGAGTTTATGTTTATGATATAAATATAATTGCACATGATCATTTAAAAACACAATTTCTAAAAATTTGTCTCATGAATGGAATTGAAAGCCATGAACCGAAAAGAACATGCATCAACCAAAATTTCCAAAGTGGACATCCCTAAAGATCAAATAGGTCTTTCATTTGGTTGTAATGGGGCCTAAAGTGAATGGTGAGTCAATAAATATGAACAATTGATAGTAAACAGCCAATTGTCACACTAAGGCATACATTCCAAATTTAGCACACTTTACTCATTACAAATTTACATATTCCACACTTTGGTGTCTAGGCTTACAATTTACTTCGTGCAATTTTCTACTCTTTACTTTTATTGAGTAGCTCATTTAATTTCAATAAGCAATTTGTGCCTCATTCATCTTTTCTTTTTCTTTGCTTTTCTTTTCTTTTCTTTTCAAGCATTGCATTTCATCTTTTTCATGTGTTTGCACATACATACATGCCTAGGTACACGCCTTACATTTTGATACACCTCAAAGCTTACATTCAACCCCTAAGCCTTAACAAACCATTTGGTACAAGGTAAGTCTAGTGTATAGGCTATATGGTTTATGTTGATGTGGTTCATGAATGAAAAGCTTAATTGTGCTTGGCTTCAAATGGGTAATGGAGCACACACATAAGAGGGGTTGGAAGTATTTAAGCCAATTTAGTGGTTATTCACTTGCATTGCCTAAAATCATCTCTAAAGGTTTGTCCACAAAATCAATAAAAGCATCCACAAGCAGTCCATATGTTCTATGGCAACAACATTTAAGTGCAAATGAGTCATTTTAAATATGCTTAACATGTGTGTTTGAATGAGTTTTTAAGGAGTAAAAACTTTCCCTCAAAATAAGTTTTTTAGGCCGTGTTTGTGAACTTCATGAAAAGTCTCCACTATTAATTTCTAACCTTCAAACACAATTGAGTATTCACTATAACATCAAGAGAAAAGAACTAGCGTGCTTTGCTCAATGCAACCCTAAATGGCATGAAGTTAATCTAAACTAAGCAAGCCAAAGATGCATAATTCCTTACTCGCACACACAATGGCACAATCTCAATATCACAAGATTTTCGAAAATTTTGAAAAATTAAGCTCAAAATATTTACACACAATTTGCAAATAAGAGACGGTGTTGCGCACATACCACCAAACCTAAATTAGACATTGTCCTCAATGTCTTTGGGGCATATAAACCAGTAAACGCGGTGCAACACACATGACAATCAAAGAGTCAAAACAACATCAATGTCCATTTTCAAATTTATCCCAAAAATTGGAATCAAGTGGTTGTATAACATCCTATATACTCATAATCAACTCAAGAGATGTATCATTGTAAATTCATTAAGAGTCACATCATAATCCATGTGGACAAAATATGTGATCATTCAAGCCTGAATCCACTATCACAAACAACACACAACCTTATTCTATGCAAAAATAAAAACAAAGAAACAAAAATTAAATGACTAAATAAAAACAAAATTTAACCTAAAAATAAAATGTACCTAAGTGGGTTGCCTCCCACCAAGCACACGAGTTAACGTTTAGGCAAGACGTGGCATGGTGCTCCCGCACTTCGAACTCCAAAAATGTTGCTTTCCTTAGGATAAGGCCCTCGCCCTTTTTATGAGCACTTTTGGCTTGCTCGTCCCTTAAAGACTCGCAAGTTGTCTTTGTTTCATCCCAAGAGATAAAGAAACCTTGCTCTAACGCACAAGCAACACAACACACTTCCTCAAGAAGCAATAGAAAATCTACACAAGCATTAAGCACATTAGAAAGTTCAGGCAAATAAAAATATACTCAATACATGCAATTGCCAACAAGAGCTTGGAACACCAATTATTCAAAAGAAACAAACTAAACAAATAAAGAATAAAAATAAAATGCACAAAAAGAATTTTTCTATATTATGTACTTGTGCTATGGGTAACATTAACTAAAAGAGGTTTTACCAAGTTTGGAAATTGATATTTTTTTGCAACCCAAACAAGTTGAGCTGATTTCCCCTTTCCCTTTCCTTTGGGTCTAACTTGGTTAACCAAGTCTTTTCTTACCCAAATTTGCTTAACTTTAGGTGGATTGTTCCTATTCCTAGACTCTCTCATTTTTTTGTGCTTATAGAATTTAAAACAATGAGCTTTTAAGTGCCCTTCTTGCAAGAAAAAATAGCAAATAAAAGGATGGTTAAGAAAACTCCCTCTTGGTAGGTGACTATGAGGTCCATGGTGTTGTTTCATTTGTAGTGCTTTGACCTCTTTCTCCACCTTATCTAGATTGACTATGAAGTCACATTATTTGATCTTGGCTACCTTGAGGGCTTTATCCTTCCTACCAAGTGTTTCCTTCGTTTCTTCCAAAGCTTTTGCTTTACACTCCACTTCCATAAGCAACTTCCTTGTCTTTTTGCACATTCTTCTTCAAATTCTTCACATAGCTTTGCAAGGTCTTCGAATTCCTTTGATGCGAAATTCCTCTCAACTTCAAGTCTCCCAACTTGTATTTCCAATTCTTTGTTCTTGTAGGAGACTTCTCCTACCTTTCTCCGAAAGGTAGCATTCTCTTCGTTGAGCAAGTTTACTTTAAGAGTGAGCTTCTCATTTTGCACTTCAAACTCTTCAATCTTCACCTTTCCCAAGGCCTCCTTTTCTTCCAATTCCTTCAACACGAGTTGTAACTTTCTCTCCAATTCTTCCTTCCCTTGGGAGGTTTCCACCAATCTCTCTTAAAGTAAAGCCAATTTCTCCTCTAATTTCGTGCTTCGCTTTTAGGCCTTTGGCGGTTCGTCCTTGGTTTTCGCACCATTCTCATATACTTGTACAAGAGCGTGTATTTAGCTCCTTGTCCTCCTTTGCTTGGGATAGACCGATTCTAGTGATTGATCCGGCTGACTAAAAACCATATGGTTTCGCATCTTCTTCTCATGTGCTTCTTATACGGATTGGAATAACTCCATGGTCTCTTGTTGAGAAGCTTGGATACTCTCAATCTCCCGAAAATGTTTCTCTATGAAATTTCTCCTATCATCATTAATGGTGTTTGATTGGTATGATGAGAAGGAATCTTGGTTAGTCCACCAATCCGTATTGAAGCTATTCCCATGAATCTCGTAGCTCAGCCCTTGATAATCCATGAGGAAATACATAGAATCCTGAAACAAAAAGAAACAAAAACAGCCAAAGAAGTAAAAAGAAACTAAAAAGACTAAAAACGACTAAGAGACTAAAAATTAAGAAAAAAAACTAAACTAACCACTACTAAGAAAAGTTAATTGATTCAACAATCGCTTTAATTCCCCGGCAGCGGCTCCAATTTTGATGTGGTAGTTTGTGCACAACAAAATGATGTTTTATGTGTTCGTATAGAAAACCTATTTTTACCACTAGAAAATCCTTTTAGGATGTAGAGATTAGTAAAACGGTAAGCAAGGATTCGTTCCACAAGGAATTATAGTAATTAGTTGAATAGATTAACTAGTCCTAAATGCAATAAAGTAAATAATAAGCAATAGATGGTTGTATGGTTTGTCAGGCCATCAAACATACATGTAAAGTAAAACTAAAAAAACTAATAAAATAGAATGCTCAACAAATCTTGGAAAGATATATGGAATAAACAATTAAGAGAATTGCTAAGGAATTGATGGGATCGCAAATGGATTATAGGAAATGCTTCTCAAGCTACTTTAATGAACCAACCTCACAAATGTTAACCAATTGTATTCTTGAATGTGTTTAGACCATCACTATGGACCCTAAACAACTTCCCACCGCAATGCCTAACCGATTAAGGAGAGGGGGTCACGGCGGGATTGGTTTGTTACAATTAAAGATTTAGATTATCGCGGTTGATATACCGTCCGACAATCTATCATTCTCACTATGTTCTCAATCAATCAAGGGTGTCAATCCAATTAAGATTATATAACAAATTATCCTAAACAAGAGTATAATCAACTAGTGGGTATACATGTCAATTATATAATGAATAGAATCTAATTATAAAATGAATAGAACACAAATAGAGATTAATATATATATAAAGCTTAAGCAAAACTCAATCCAAATGTTCTCACATCAATCCCCTAGAAAAGGAGTTTAGTTACACATATTACAATCAAAGGGAATGCAAGTAAGAGATTAGGAAATCACTCTTGGGGCTCCTTTTGTAGAGTTCGATCATTTCATTGCCTCTAATGCTCCTTGTGCAAATAGTGGATGATGAGGATGTGTCTAGATAAGTGGAGTCAAATGAGAAGTGACTAAGGAGATATGTGGAGAAGATTGAAAGAAAGGAATGATTAGGGGAATATAATCTAGATTAATTGTTGAGTTTAGGAAGGAGAAGAAATGGTGGGATTATGAATGGTAGAAGAAAGAAGGTTTCTTGGTTGTCAAAAGTTGTCTAAAAGTGGAAAAACTATGATGTATTTATAAGGTTTTGAATTTAGGTCACGAAATGGGCATAAAAGGACAAGAATAGCCCACTTGAATAATTAAAATTCCAACACTGGAATTCCCACACTGGAAGTGTCGCCGTTGGGTCGCCATGGCGACATCACACTTGATAGTTTTTCTCTTTGTCGCCATGGCGACAACCTATGAATGCCAACGTTAGAATTCCTACGTTATTGCCATTTGTCCTTCTATGTCGCCATGGCGACATCTCATGGCGATGCTTTGCTTTGAATTGCATCCCCATAATGTCGTCATACCGACAATGCCTTGTTTCACCACCTTGCGCTCTTGTTTGTACCAAATTCATCTTCTTCTTCACAAATGCCTATGAGGCCTAGATAACCTGAAACACTCGATTTAACGATATTAAATATGGGGAAATGCCTGAGAATCAAGTATAAAAAGACGGAAATGAAGGTCAAAATCATACCAATTTTGGCTCGATCATGACCCAACATTTGAACCACCACTAGCTTTTCTTGCCACCTCCCTCTTTTCAGTCTCCCCACCACTAGCTTTACTTAGCTTTGTATTGTCTCCACTAGCATTTTTAAGCTTTAAATTGTCATTTTTGTTCTTCTCTTCCATATGCTGATTTTTCCTCTCTTCCATGTGTTGACTTCTTAGTTTGTCACTTTCTATAATCCTTTCACCATTTAGGCACTCATTTCCCACATTAACTCTACCACCATTACCTTTATTGATAAAATTCAGATCAGCTGTCCCTTTTTTGATATTATCCTGACCACTTTTCACTCCCTCCTCTAATACATTGTCTTCAAGATCAAAACCAAAAGAAGACAGCTTGCACGCCATCTTCAAAGCTGACGAGTCCTGAGCACTTTTCATTCCCTCCTCCAATGCGTTGTCTTCAAGATCAGAACCAAAAGAAGACAGCTTGCACACCATATTCTAAGCTGACGAGTCAGCTATGTCATTGTCCGCCCAGCTCATCTTCAATTCCAAAACGTTTGCCGTCCATTGAAAGTCCACTGGCATTGGTTCTTCGTGCAACCTCAACAGAAAAGAATCACCTCCCACCAAAAATTTGATCTTTTTTCGGACAAAAACTCTCTTAAGGGACTAACATTAAGATTCCCCCTTTGTCCAACCTTCTCTTCATCATAGAATCCTTCTCAACAAATAAAGGTTCCCCAAAAACTCCTCCTAACCTCATAAAAAAATAACAGCAGACCTTTAAAGGGACCCCAATTATGTTGATCAAAACTAACCTTGTTTTGGAGATAACGAATCACACCACCTAGTCATCGAAGAGAAACAATCATCCCAAAAAAATCTATTCGTAATGAACCCCTCCCTCTCATTTTTGGATTCAAAACTCCAAACAATATTTTTATCTCCTAAATAAGAAGATGTGAAAGAGAATCCCCTTGAACTCAGCCTTTGATTCACCTTAGACACACTAGAGAACTGTTTCAACTCTCCAACTACACACTTATCAAGCCAGTTGTCTTCACAACTATTGTTGTCCCATGACAAATAAGCAATCTCCTCCTCCGACCATTCACCATTCCCATATTTGACACCTCGTTGACCGAACTTGCAAAGCCTCAGCAAAGGAACTGTTGTTGCAATTACGTATCCCATACTGCTGAGAACCATTGCTCCTACCATCTTCAACTGACACTCCATCACCAACTCTCAGAACAAACTTCTTTGCAGCCCCTGATCTTCAGTTCTTCCAAGCAAACATAGCAATCTTTGAGCTAATTAACCAGCCTAAAACATTCTTTCCATTCACACTCTCCGCCACCCTTCTAGCCTCCTCCAAAGATTCAAACCGGATAAAAGCGTAACAACTTTGAGAGAGATGTTCTTTGAAGACAAGAACACGTCTCTTACCCTACCATAACGTTTGAAAAATCCCCAAAGATAAATCACATCAACTTTTTGATTCAAGTTGTCAACGAAAATAGAATGTAAACAATCCCTATAATCTTTCTCCCCACCATGGCCAAAAATTTCAAAGTTTCTCTCACTAACTCTGTTTCTCATCGACATTTTTCGCAGTGACTAATATCTAAAATGAACTTTTTTTGAGAATCTTTTTCTTTAATATATATTTTACTTCAATTTTTCTTTTTAATTAATATATATATATATATCTATATATATATATGGAGAATTGTCAAGTACAAACCATTTTATGTCCAAACCATCCCCACCATGATGAAATGTAACCAATTTTGATGATTTTTTTGTGATAAAAAATGAAATATAAATTTTCAAGTTTGGGAACTAGTTATTCTAAAGTTTTTAAGTTAAAATATTTAAGAAATCTAATTGAAATTCATTCTTAAATTTCAACAAAATTTCATCATAGTGTGGATTGGTTTGGAAATGAGGTGGTTTGCACTGTATAAGTATATATAGAGAGATAGAGAGAGAGAGAGTAGGGATCCCTTATTATAAAAATTCACTGCGGGCTTGCTATAGTAGTGTTCTTATACAAGACGCATATCTCGATGGTTGGCAAGGTGGGCAGATATGTAATTTTTGACAATTTTGGTGGGCTTCAAAAATTTTATTTTAATATATTTGTAATATAGAAATGTATGGAGTTATTTCATAATTTTGTATGGTTTTAATTATTTATTGTCATAACCATTGTTTATCTCACCTTTTGCCATATTTGGAGTTTTCAAGGTCAACTTCCACCACCAAGTTTCAAGTCCTAGTAGTTGTAAATGTTTATTTCACCTTTGGCTATAAAATCTCAAAGTGTATGGAGCTCTCTTCCCAAAAGTGGGAGCAACCCTTGTGAGAGTTATAGTCTAAATGTATCATCTCCTCGATAGTGAGAGTAGTATTCCGGTTATGAGAGTTTTAATCTAAATGTATCATCTCCCCGATAGTTAGAGTAATACATTGGATCGTGCTTTGAGAGTCTAATCTTGCTAAGTCCTAGTAGTAGTTGTAATTCAAAAAAAATTATTAATTAAAGCAAAATTTGTCATTGCTTGCAATATTACCTAAACTTCGCGTGTTTGTGCAATTGTCTCAATCATTTTTGTAGAGAAATCTCATTACAAAATAAACAAATGCATGTTCGAATTGTAATATACCTAGCTAAGATTATTTGGGTCTTTAAATTGTTAATCACTAAAGCCTCTAAATTTGTAAATATAGAAATACATATATTGGCCTTATGTATTTGGCAAAGCAGCAAATTTGACTGAGTTTTATTTGAAAATACAATATTTGATCCGATCTAATGGATTCCTAAAATCTGAATCCAATTCAACAAAATCACATCTTCAAATTCCATCTGATCCGGTGAATTTAATTGGATCAGATTGGATCTAGCACACCCCTAATTAATTAGTACACAGTGGTTTGAACATAGGAACTGGCCCATGGTTATTGACTTAGAGAGGCAATGGTCCCTGTCAACCACTATGTGGTTCCGCAAATGATGTAATTGGGGTTGTGTAGGAGTTTCAACACATGACAGATTCAACTTAGAGCAGCATGGATTTAATAAGAATTGAGCATCACATGTATATATCACTATGTTATATATTATATAAGAGAAAGCACGTACAATATTCAACGTGAATTTAAGAACTTCAATTGAACATCACAGTATTAATACATAAAAGAAAACACAAGTAAATTAAACTCACTGAGCCAAGCTCAGGTAGTAACAAAATAAAAACAAGTAATACATGAATATAAAGCACACCATTTAGTAGTTTACCATATGCATGAAAAGTAACCCAATGATTCAAGGATTAAGGTTAGAGTGAGTTGGGATGTCCTTAGGAACACTTGGGAAGGTAGGCAATGTTGGCTTAGGAATGTCAGGCAGATGAGGAAAAGAAGGCAATTCAGGAATTTTGGGCAGCTCAGGCTTTGGAAGCTCCGGCAGTGTAGGTTTCGGGAGCTCGGGCAGTTCAGGTTTTGGCAAATCAAGCTTAGGCAATGGCGGCAGCTCAGGCTTAGGAAGCGTAGGGATCTCCGGCAATGATGTCTCAAGAAGATGACGAGCGGCAACCATATTAGTATTGAAGCTCATTGAGGACAAAGTGATTAGCACAAATACTGGTAACATAAAAGATGTGACAGCAGAGAGATTAGCCATGGTTGGAAATATTTGTAGCTACAAATTGATGTGTTTGTTTGTGCATTAGTTTGCATATCTTAATGGGTTTTTATAGATGTGAGAAGCGGTGATTAGAGGGTTTTTGGCTGGGTTGTTAAGAATCTTGTGTCTTGTTAATTAGTTCAACCTCTCATCTGTTTTCCTTCCACGTACATCATATCATGGCTACGCATTTTGTACATTTAGCTCACCTACAATTATGAGTATGCTGTATGCAACCAGTTATCAAATTTTGGGGACACAAGTATGTATTTTATTTGTTAAGAGTTAATAAACAACTATTATTCGTGTTAGAGTTAAAGAGATATGCGCCAGCTCAGCTAAAACAAATTCATGTTTATTTTGCACTTGTTTCCGAAGGTATTTTTGTCGAAAATATATTTTTGGTTTTATTTAAAAGATTTTCTCACAATCCAATTTTATATTTTCTCACTTCTTTTTTAAATACATATTATTTAAACAATTTAATTTCTAAAGGCACTCAATTTTGTTCCAAAATTATTATTTTTGACATTCATTTTGTTTTTTACAAAAATCATTTTTTTTCAAAATTATATATATCTATATATATATTGATAGAAGATTATGCTCTTGTTTGGATTTATAAAGTTTGCTTTGGCTGATGTAATGGATGTTTTGTAATTTATTGCTGTGATATTTTAATCTTTTTTGAAAATAAAAATAATATTGATAATTTAACTTCAAGGATAATTTTAGAATTTTAAAAATATATAAATTTAGAGTGTCGATACTATTTTTGAGAGATGCAAATGTACCTACTCTTTTTATTTATGAAAAAAAAACACACAAATATATCTACTCTTTTTACTTATGAAAAAAAAAAAAACACAAAATTGATGGGGATCATATTTTGATCCGGCCCACTAGTAAACTTTTTATTAGTGCGACTTGTGATACGCTCTCGCACATTTGAAGAGTATCAAATTAATGGAATTATATGTCTTTTTATATAAACTCATCTAGTCATCTGAAAAGGAAGCTTATTTAGCCACCCTACCTACTACAAGCCTACAAGGTTTTATATGTAGCTGCTTGTGTTGTGTAGTCAAATAAACAAATTTGACAGCAAATACATGCGTAATACACTAAAGGCCTATTTGTTGCATAGGACTGTCCAATCCTATGTTTGGAAACACCATCGGACTGGATAAAAGAAATCTGTGGGGTCCATTTTTAGTGAAATAGTCCTACAAAACGCCAGACATGCGTTTGCATTTTGTAGGACTATTTATCCCGTGTCATGCTGGACTAATTTTTCTAAACAAAAAATTTCTTTCGGTTTTTTTTAATAAAATAAAAATTAGTAAAAAAAAAAAAAAAATCATCCACTTTCTAAGTTTCAATTGCATTTTCTCATCAACCAAACAATCATTTAACGGAAAAGAAAATCATTTAACAAATAAACTTTTACCAAATAAACATCTAAGTTCTCAACCAAACAAGATAAAACAAGTTACTGATATACATCTCAATCAAACCCTTAAAAAAAATGGAACTCTCTGTCCAAAACCAAACCAGAAAAAAAAAAAAAAAAAAAAAAAGACAAACCCATAAAAAAGAAAGTAGAAGAGAGACATGTTGGAGATCTCGTCTCTCACTGATAAGCTTTTTTTTTTTTTTTTTTTTTTTTTTTTCAGTTCTTCAATGGAGAAAACACCATGAATTCGACAGGAACCATACTCGCATTCACGAGGGAATCGAGATCAAGTATAAGGAAGATAAGACAAATCGAAATCGAAGAAGAAGAAGTTCATGATGAGAAAGTTGAAGAGAGCCTCAGCAGCGCCACCAATAGTGATAGTTGTGAAGAAGAAGAAGTGGAGAATGCTGAGGTGGGAGCAAAAAGATCCCATCTATAGTGTAGCATTTAAGCTTATGATTTTGCTTTTTGGTAGTTGTAAATTTGTAATATTGGAAGGAATCAAAGGGATATATCTAAAAAAAAAAAACCTCCAGATCTAGATTTATTATTTGATTTCAAAATATCACTAAATTAAAATATTATTATATTTAGTCCAATCCTATGTTTCACCAAACAAAACATAGTATTAATTCAGTCCTGTCCTACGTTCCTTTAAACAAAATATAGTATTAATTTAGTTCAGTCCAGTCCAATCCCATCTAATTTCAGTCTCATCTCAATCTAATCAAATCCCATGAAATAGTCTAATCTAATCCCACGCACCAAACGGGGCCTAATACCAATGTAAAAGTCACGCTTCCCCATTCCAACTTGACTTTTTTTTTTTTTTTTTCTTTCCTTACATTCGAACTTTGATCTTTCTGAAATCCAAATACATCAATTTTTCTCTACCCAATAAAGAAAAAGTGAATTTCATTTTTTTTATTTTATTTTAAAGGCACTGTTATTAAGCAAACAGCAAAAACAGATCAGCATAAAAGGCACTGTTATTAAGCAAACAGCAAAAACAGATCAGCATGCTACAAGGAGGCAAAAGCACCCACACCAGACCGAGAACTAGGGATAGGCATTGGGAAAATGGGGATGGATATTGGTCCCCCCATCCCCATCCCCAGTTCCCTATTTTTTTCAATTCTTTCCTGTTTTTCCCATTCCCTGTTTCCCCTTATTTTACTAAAACTTTCATACTAAAAAATAAAATTCCATTACAAATTCAAATATAAATATAAAAATATTAAGAATAGAAAGAATAAAAAATATTAAGAATATATATATATATATAAGGTTTGGGGAACATGGGGAAATGGGGATGGTCCCCCAATCCCTATCTCTATTTCAATACATTTTGTGGGGATAATGGGGAAATGAAGAAGGGGGAACCTCCCCCCATCCTCATCCTCATCCTCACCCATTTCCCCATTTATCCCCAAAAAAAATTTTCAATTGGGGATAGGGAAGTGGAGATTTAGATATCCGGGGATAAATGTCCATCCATACTGAGAACACCCACGTCAAAAACAGAACAAAACCTGGAAAAAAAAACTACCAAGCAAAACATAGACCAAACCCCAGAAACCAAAACAAACATAACAAACAACAAAGAGGCACAGAGCAAAAAGGAAAGCACAAGCAATTTAATCTCCCCACTATAAGATGTCCCCATACGAGCTAGACCCCATTTTAACTAAGTTATTCGTAAATGAGTTAAACATCCGAGAGTCATGAACAACCTCCATACCACCCAAAGATCTCCTTTCCTCTATCACCATGCTTCGATGAAACAGGGACCACATCATTAGGATATGATATTTTCTTGAAACTGACCTCTTTGACTCCATTCTTAAACTCACCTTGTCTCCCTTTCTACTTTTGTGAATGACCCGCATCTCCACCCTTCTTTTTCCAACCTTGTCATTGTCATTGACCTGAAATTCACCACCCTTGAAAAAAGATATATCAAAATACAGTATTTGTATATTAAGTGCAGGAGTGCACACCAGGGCATTACAGAAGTATACAACAAGGCAGAAATTACTAGAAAAGAAGGAGTTAAAGAGATATCTAAATCTTCCACCTCAACATTCCTTTTTGCATCTCTCATAAGAGAGATAGCCATAAAAAAAAAAATAAAAAAAAAATAAAAAAATTAGATTCAGAGGATCGCGGCGAGAACAGATGTTTGATCTCACGAACAAAAAAGGGGTGGATAAACCATGTATTATCATAGCGAGAAGAGGATCAACAAACACCTAATAGTTGTTCAGTATCAGTTGGGCAAACGATAACATAGACTTAGCGGGAAGACGAGCAGCAAAAGAGCAGAAGAATTAGGGTGACTCCACGCCTCGACATTAATTCGAAAATGACTACAAGGCTAGGGGTGGATGCCAATCAACTCGAACCCCTAAGAGAGCAAGACCCCACAACTCAGTATGGACCTATATTTGTACATGACAATAGCTTTAAGGAATGAGTTCCAAGCAGCACGATCTCCTATAAGCATGTGTTCCATAAAAAAGAGGATATGAAAGTAATCGACATACTTCGCCAAAACAGTAGCATCGACCACAATTGTCTTACCGTTAGTGGTACGAGCACCTCTCGAGAAAACCTTAATCGGTTCCTCTTACGGTCCTCGAGCTCATCAAAAATCTTGAGCACTCACCTTCAAATTCTATCAGACCTTGCCATTTAAGGAGATTCTCTCACGACTAAGAGATAATTGTATGAAGGAATACTACACGGTCAGACAAGAAAGTAAGAATGATGGCGAACAAAGCACTTGCGCAAAAGGAAAGTAATGGAAATACTCGTACAAAGCAAAACATCAAAAAAAAAAAAAAAAAAGGCGAAGAACAACGAGATGAGAGGTCATTTTGGATCAAAGCAATGCAAAGAAACATTAAAAAAATAACAATAATAAAAAAGAAGGTAACGTGATCAAAGAGTCAAAAAATTTAGAGTATTCAAATACCCTTCGCCAAGTCGCCAAGAACTTATCTCGCATATTTATACGACATTGTTAAATGGATTTGTAAGTTCCACATTTTTGATTGGTTTATTTCATGACAAACCACATTGGAGGATGAGTTCATAATGGGTAGCTTAGGTCCTCGATACTAAGCGTCCAAGCGTCTCCGTGACTTCAAGAGCGAAAGGTAAATCACTTGACTTGCCTCTTGAAGAGATTTGTTGTACACACACACACACACACTTTCATATTGCATTTCTATGATTGCATTTGTGTTTCTCTTAGATGTGTGCATTTATGTTTTATCATCACACTCTTGCATTTTCATATCTTGCATATTTTTGTGTGTCACGTGTTTGGTGATTATTCATGATTTTATCTATTCTTATGCATGTTATTTACTCACTTCACACTTACACAAATTTCATATAGTTTATGTGTGTTTGAGAGCTCGGGAAAAGAGATTTCATCTCTTACCGCGATGCAGGTCACCCCCAGTGCACCTGCCTATACCAAGGCACCCACAGCGTTAGAAACTAGTGGGTTTCACATATAGGGTACCGTAGTCGAGACAAATTGCCTCCACAGCGGTCCCAACCGTGAAGATCTCCAAGGCTTCCACGCCGTGCATACCGCAGTCAGGACACACAGCGGTTTTGACAAGTTTTTGTCAGCTTTATTCAAAACGATGTCATTTCGGCTAGGGCTTGATATATATATTCCTTGTTCCCTTCTTGGCCGAATTTGAGCTCACATTTCACATTATTATAGAGAGATTACTCCTAGAGAGAGAGAGCTCCCAAGAACTCACATTTACTCAACCAAACACTTTCCCATGAGCATCTAGCTTCATCCTAGCATCATCCAATCATGGGTTCTCTTGTTTTCTTTGACTAGGTAATTTCTACATGTCCTACAACCTCTTGTTTCATTCTTATGACATGTTTGCCTAGGTTTAGCG
This sequence comes from Acer negundo, assembly GCA_035582765.1. Lineage (NCBI taxonomy): Eukaryota > Viridiplantae > Streptophyta > Magnoliopsida > Sapindales > Sapindaceae > Acer > Acer negundo. Next base: position 13,942,884 of record CM069235.1, read on the forward strand.
TTTATTTGTTAATTAAATGAATGTCTTCTTGCTTAATGTTATTTCTAACATGTTTGAGACTTTTAATGTTGATTGAGTGTGGTTTTCTTTGATAGCTAGCATTTAATACTATTTTGCCATCTAGCTAGGTCTATATGTTTTGTATTTAGATATTGTTGATTATGACTCATTGATCATATTTTGTTATTGCACTTATTGTCCTTGCCATGTTTGATGACAACTTATGTTGATTGACTTCTGTTTGATGACTAGATTTTATGTTTTCATATCTATATCTAGTTAAGTCTTTATGAACATTTATTTAGAAATATTGATATCTAGGATTAATTTTATTGCCATCATTTAATCTCTAGATAAGCATTTCGTATAGCCTAGCATTATTTGCATTTAGAATATTTTTACATATTCACATAGGTTGTTGATTTCTTCATTGAGAGTTAAGTCTTGTGACTACGTGGTGTAGTGCACAAGCATTTTGGTCTAGGATCACTATTAAAGGCCCGTAAGGTAGTAGTGGTGAATTAGTGACCGAGAATTGTGTGACTAGAGGTCAACCAGGTTGTAAATATCATTACAAGTAGTGGATTTGAGGACCGTATGTGGCTAGCAGAATAGATTGTGAGTTTTTTTCTAGTTGTGTGTTTCTCACGTAAATCAATCAACGTGTTATTTATTATTTTCCGTACTTTAATTACGTTGATTGTATTTCATTTAATTGGGTTATTTTTTGTAATATTGACTAATCCAAAAAATTGGTAATTAATCAGATTAACAACTCATTCCCCCCCTCCCTCTAGGTTGTTCAGACACAAGTTTTACATATTTTCAGGATTTTTAGACAGTATGACACGTTAGTGAATATAACGGTTAATGCGAAAATATAGTAATTCCACGTCATCAAAAGTCAACCAGTCAACAAAAGGGACACTGACCAAGGACACGTCACTAGGTTTGGACACGTCATTAAGAAAGTTGATATGGAAGTCAGAAACATATATGCCAAGTAAACTCATTCAGTTAAGAAGTCTTAAAGGCCAAAAATCTTGTTCGCCAAAGATCTCTACTCAGCGAGATCTTTTCAGCCAAAATAGTAAGCATGACCTTATCAATATACGCCACAGCAAGCAAAGATCCACCCATACGGAATCTTAGAATCACACTCCAATAAGGAAATATCACTATTTCCTCCCAAGTGTCAAGGAGTTCTAATTGGGAAGAAACTCAAAGTTTCTAGAAGTATAAACACCAAACCGGAAACAAGTTCTAAATGGGCTACTTGGCTAGAATCCTACAAAGATTCTAATTATGAATCAGTTACTTATACAACAAGGATTAGGGCAACACATTATCAACCCATATAAATACTAGTGAAATCAATGTACGACAACATGAGCAATTATCTGAGAGAAAGCAAGTATTGAGTGTGTAATCTTTGATATCATAGTGATATACCTCTCGCCGTATCCGGCAACCATGGTTTTTTCTCTATCTTAGGGTTTTCCACTTAAATCTCGTGTTCTTATCTTATTATTTTATTTTATTATACAACAAACCACCATTCTCGCCGAGTTAGCTACCCATAGCAAGCTATTCAGCGACTACATTACATCCACGTGGAAGAGAGGGGTTTTGGCTATCTCACCTTGACAAGTCAAACCTTAATCTACCTACGTGTTAGTGTTTGACGAATTGACTTTTCAACGATCTAAAAATCACCTTCAACATTGATTTTTCTATTTATGTATAGACATATATATATATATATATATATATATATTGAATCTCTCATAAAGGATTCTTTATTTTAATTTCGGTAAGGACCTTCATGAAATCAAATTGATTTTTATGAATTTTGATCTGAATTTTTTTGTGAATAATAAGTTCATTGAAAACTACCTATGAATAAAATTTCAGAATTTTTTAAGCACTAGAACTATTTTTCTTGATTTCGTTAAATATGAAGGGATCGGAAAAATGGGCGAAATATAAGAAAATTCAAGAAAAATAGTTCTAGTACTTGAAAAATTCTTAAATTTTATTCATATATAGATTTCAATGAACTTATCATCTAAAAAAAAAAAAATCAAATCAAAATTCATAAAAATCGATATGATTTCATGAAAGTACTTATCGAATTAAAATAAGGGATCCCTTATGAGAGACTCACTTATATATATATATATATATATATATATATTGAAATATTATAACTATTACAATAAGACTGCTATGACCTGCTAGCATTAGACAATACATGTACGGCTCGGACAATTATCCCCACAAATCGAGAGAAAACTCCTACACATGCTTCTAATTAAATGCGCATAGTGGGACTCGAACCCCTAAACACTAATATGAAAGGGAGATGCACAACCACATGTGCTAAGAGGCTAGTAATGTGCAAATTCCCTCTATTAGGTCAGCTAGATATTATATCAGTTTATTATTTCAGTTTATTATTGAAGGTTTTATTAGCAAAAAACCATTAAAAATAAAATAATGTCCGCAGGGTCACGTTATAATAGGATTCAAGAAAAAGTCTACAACGAAACTATAGTTGATCCAACACAACTCAAACAATCCCAAAGAAGATCCTCAAACAACCAGAGTTGAGCTTTTTTGGCTGGGCTTTCAAAAAATCTTTATTCGTAAAAGGTCTACTTATAGTACAACTATTATAAATAAAGTTTTTGAAAAAAAAAAAAATTATAGTTGTCTGGTCGGTAGATTTTTTTTTTTGTTTTTTTTTTTTTTTGGTTTAAGGTCTATTTGGAGAAGCTTCTCCCTATAAGCTTTTGTCTAGTCGAGGTTTAAACTCTACTAGTTTCTACTGAATTTTAAATCAACAATCTCAAAAGCTCAACCAAACAACTTTAAAAAAAAAACTCAAATAAAGGTTAGTAGAGCTTTTGAGATAGTAGAAAGTCCAACCAAACAAGCAATTAGCCACACCCTCTATCTCCATGAACTTTCCTTTCGGTTATGGCGTGAATCCAGTTCCGCAATTTTTGTTCTCCTGATACATCTTCCTCCTAATTCTTGATTATCAAGCAAACAACAAAGGTTTATCACAAATCTTTTTTCTAGCATTTCCTTAATCAGATCTAATACTTTGCCATCTTAAGGAAGTTCATGTTATATAGACTTGACGTTTGACTAACCTTAAACCGTGAAATAACAAAATTTCCCTCGAATTAATATTTTATTTATATTATAATATTATAACTCAAAAATTATTTTAAAAATTAAAGGACTCCGTTGGCGGTGAAGTACTCCACTGCCGGCGGAGTGGGGAGATGCAGATCTTCTCACACTGGAGGAGAATTGCAATCAATAAGGTTTGGTGGGCATAACCAATAAAGTGGGTATTAGTGGGCATGAATTTGTAGAAAAGTAAGTTGATTCAAATGTACACAAGGTTTAGATGGTACAAATAAGTATATATTTGGATGAAATGCCGTTCAAAACTAGTACACTTAGGCCACCTTTTGGTGAATCGTACTGTGCTATATAGGATTTGATTGGATTGAACTGAATTATCTTTGTACAATCATGTGTTTGATGATGTATTGTATTAAATTGTATAAATTGGATCTGTTTGAATTTTTTTGTGTCTACTAATTTTAAAAATTGACGGTGGGTTTGCTATGGCGGTGCTGTTATAAAAGATGCATATAGTTGGAAGGTTGGAAAGTTGGAAAGTTGGGCGCGCAGAGTTGTAATTTTTGACAATTCAGGTGTACTGCTTCAAAAAAATTATTTTAATATAATTGTAATAAAGAAATGTATTGGGTTATTTCATTTTTTTTTTTTTTTTAGCAAACATGTATTGGGTTATTTCATAATTTTATATGGTTTCAATTATTTATTGTCATGTAAAAAGACATTTTTACCCTTATTGATTTTAGCCATTCGATATTCAACTTAGAACAACATCGATTTAATAAGAACTGAGCATCACATGTATATATCAGTATATCACTATGTTACATATAAGAGAAAGCACAACATTCAACGTGAAGTTAAGAACTTCACTTGAACATCACATAAATCACATTATCAATACATCATAAGTAAAACTCACTGAGCCAAGCTCAGGTAGTAACAAAATAAAAACAAGTAATACATGAATAAATATATATTCTGTCCAAAATAAAGACTCGGGACATAAACGACACCATTTAGTAATTTACCATATGCATGAATCGTATCCAAATGATTGGGTGAACAAATTAATTACTATTTCAAGGATTAGGGTTAGAGTGAGTTGGAATGTCCTTAGGAAGACTTGGGAAGGTAGGCAATGTTGGCTTAGGAAGATCAGGCAGATGAGGAAAAGAAGGCAATTCAGGAATTTTGGGCAGCTCAGGCTTTGGAAGCTCCGGCAGTGTAGGTTTCGGGAGCTCGGGCAGTTTAGGTTTTGGCAAATCAAACTTAGGCAATGGCGGCAGCTCGGGCTTAGGAAGCGTAGGGATCTCAGGCAATGATGTCTCGAGAAGATGACGAGCGGCAACCATATTAGTATTGAAGCTCATTGAGGACAAAGTGATTAGCACAAGTACTGGTAACATAAAAGATGTGACAGCAGAGAGATTAACCATGGTTGGAAATATTTGTAGCTACAAATTGATGTGTTTGTTTGTGCATTAGTTTGCATGTCTTAATGGGTTTTTATAGATGTGAGAAGTGGTGATTAGAGGGTTTCTAGCTGGGTTGTTAGGAATCTTATGCCTTGTTAGTTCAAACTCTCACCTGTTTTCCTTTCATGTGTATATCATGGCTATTGTGTACATTTAGCTCACCTAAAATTATGAGTATGCAACCAGTTATCGAATTTTGGGGACTCAAGTATGTATTTAATTAGTTAAGAGTTAATATATAATGAATTGTTATATTCGTTTAAAAATATATTTCGATTATATCTAATTGAATTATTATAATGCGAATCAAAGTAATTTTTTTCATCAGAAATCCTTTCAATTAATATAATATTAGCTTTTGATCTCAACGTGTATGTCAATGGTAGCTAAACCAATATCATTACAGTTGGTTTGAGTAACTTGAGACTTTCTCACCGGCCCTCACACTTGTCTGAAAACACAAATATTTCCCAATAAATTTAAGAATGGGTAATCTCACTAAAGTCCCTACTTTTTGGCGAAATGTCACATATTTTAACGTCTTTAGCATATTAGTAACTTAAGTGCCCTTGTTTTTTGAAAATACATCACTTTAGTTCATTTGACCAAAATACTAACGGTCAACCCTAATTATATGTATAAAAGTACAATTTTACCCTTGTCAAAATGATTTATTGAGTTTCAAAAATAAATAATATTAAAATTGTTTATAAAAATAAATAAACAACAAAAATTTATTTTCTAAAAACCAAAAAAAAAAAAAAAATTTTCAAAACTAATGGATTATGAAAAATATAAAGTTAAAATAAATAATAAATCAAAAGTATTTAAAAATAAATAAAAATATTTCAAAAAATAAAAAGAAAGTTTTTTTTTAAGTAAATGGATCTTCACCGTTGGTGGAGATCCATTTACTTTTTTAAAAACAAACTTCTTTTTATTTTTTGAAATACTTTCTATTTATTTTTTTTTTAAATTTATAAAAATACTTTCAATTTATTATTTATTTTAACTTTATATTTTCCATAATCCATTAGTTTTTTTTTTCCTATTTTTAAAATTATTATATTTTTTTTATTTTTTTAGAAAATAAATTTCTGTTGTTAATTTATTTTTATAAACCATTTTAATATTATTTATTTTTGAAACTCAATAAATCATTTTGACAAGGGCAAAATTTTATTTTATTTATATAGTTAGAGTTGACTATTAGTATTTTGGTCAAATGGGCTAAAGTGATGTATTTTGAAAAAATAAAGGATTTAAGTTGATAATATGACAAAAACGTTTAAATATGTGATATTTCACCAAAAGATAGGGATTTTAGTGAAATTACCCCATTTAAGAATATAATCTCTCAATTTGTCAAGGCAATTAAGAAGGTTTTTGAGTTTTATGGGTCTCTCTAGCGGTGTGCAAAAATCTTTGAAACTGAATCAACCCGCTTAATCCAACCCAAATTTTATGGGTTGGTTCAATCACACATAAAAAAAATATTAATCGGTTTGATCACTGTCGACCCAATCAAAGATTTTGTTTTGAGTTGTTTAAAATAAAATTCATGCAATCCAAACCAACTCATATATTCAATAATTTACACTTTTTAAAAAAATATTCAATAATATTTTCTTTACTTTTTTTTAGTTTATTTTAATTTGTTATGTTATCCGCGTCTACTTCAAACTCATCCAAGAAGTCACATTCAAGAAGATATAACAAGTACAAACTTGACTATTAAACCCAAAAAATAAAATTAAGCTAAGAATCATTCTCATTGATTGCCATCTTAGGTATCGTAGTATCGTTCCACTTATCTTTCTTTTATATATACATATATATTTTAATCTTTTCTAATAAATAAAAAAATGGCTAAAAAGAAAAACTTCTGATGTACTTATTTTTTTACTTTTTACAGTATGTGTTTTTTTTCTATTCTTGATTTAAACTTCTTTTTTTTCCATGTTTAACACTTTGACTTGATCATATTTTTATTATTAGTCGGATTATGATACTTGTTATTGTTAATTATATAATATGTTTTTTAATTTTCAGAATAATTAAATAGCAACTATGTTTACTATTATTAATATTTTTTAAATTAATAATACAAAAATGATTTTTGGGTTTATACTTAAACCGATAAATCTAGCAAAACCAACCCAACTTTTTTTGGTTTGTTTTGAATCGGTTTAATAAATCACGTTGGTTTGGTTTGGGTTGAAATATAGCCAAACCAATCGATATATATTGGTTTGGTTTGACATTGAGCTTCAACTAAAACCAAATCGAAAATACACACTAGAGATGCACATTTTTCCCTGGGGCCCCAATTTCCCTGTGTGGTGGGACGTTTCCCCATTTCCCCCAAAAATATATAAATATAATTATAATATATATTTTAAAAAAAAATTATTCTTTGAAAACCCTAATTTATTCTTTGAAAACCCTAACTTCCTAAGTATATATATACATTTTATATAAAATGCACTAATTAATTTTATTTTATATTTGTAATGGAATGTTTGTTTTTTTAGTTTAATTTGTAATTTTTAGTCATATGGGGGAATGGGGGAACAAGGGAAACGGGGGAAACGGGAAAATGGAAAAAAAAAAAAAAAAAAAAAAAAAAAGTGGGGGGGTAGTTATATCCATTCTCATTCCCCAAATGTGCATCTCTAATACACACCCCTAGGTCACTCTCTAGCCAAATTATAAATGAGAACAAAAGTTTTATTTATTTTGACACACGTTTTCCTCTTCGATGAGCAAGGGGTTTTTTATTTTTTTTTTCGTTTGTGTATTTGTGTGTTCCTTTGTTTAAGGATGCTCCTAAGAAGCTTTGATTGCAGCCAATTGCCCATATAATTAAAAGTGAATTCACTTCTTGGAAGGGTTCCACTCTTTCATTGGCAAGTCGTTTAGTTGTGATTAATTCAGTAATTCTAAGTTCCTTTAATCACATTTTTATGTTATATAAACGGCTTTCAACGCTTGTTTCCTATTATCTCTATGATAGCTCTTGGCATCTTGATGATTTTTTTTCTATCTCGTTCTTTGAAGGTCTCCGCTATGATAAAGAAGATATAAAGTGTGGTTGTGACATTTAACTCAGATACTTTGGTTTGCACTCATTCCTAGTCGAGTCAAATTTATGTTAAAAAAAAAAAAGGCTTATTTCTTTTTTTTATAGGTAACCATCTAAAAGTTCCGTGTGGCGAGATTATTCAAAGGACTTTTCTTCCTCCTTCTAGATCTAGTCATATTTGGAGGGTCCTTCATGATCGTCTTCCTACAGAGGATAATCTACTTAAAGCATGCTTTACTGTTGCTTCATTTTGTAGGTTCTATTTTTATTCATTGGAAACAATTGCTCATCTTTCTAGCATAGTCCGTATTCGAGAGGTTTATGGTCTTGTTTTTCTAGTTGGTTTGAGGTGCATTTGAATTTAATTTGCAGCTTCTTAGTGTTTTTTTTTTCTCGGTAATTTCTCTTCCTCCTCAGGAAACTTTAGGTTACTCAATGTCCATATAAATCTCCTCGTCATATTGATTTTTTTTGGTACATCCCTTCTATAGGATGGCTTCAGGTTAACACAGATGGTGTTTCTTCATGATCTCCAGGTCTGTCTGCTTGTGGTGGCCCCTTTCAAAAGTCCAGAGGTTTGTTAAAGGTTTTTTTTGCTTCCCTTAGGTCAGATGCATGCTTACATGGTTACTCTTCTTTTCATTCTCTATTCGGCTACTCCTTGGAAGTTTCACTCTTATTAGCAACGGTGTTTGCACTACCTTTCGCTTATGTAATTTCATATGTTTCTCGCATTTATTGTAAAGGAAACAAATCAGTAGATTTTTTAGCTTAATTCTCACCATTTCTCGTTCTCAAGATTTTCGGTGGTTTATTTGTCCAGAGATTCGTAATTTTTTTTTGTTTATAGGGATTTGTCTCCCTTGCCTTTATTTGTAATTCTTTTGTTTCTCACCACCTTTTATATATTTATTTTCATTTTGTTTCTTATCAATAATAGTTGTTGTCTTGAATGGTTCACAAAGTGAGGGTTAAATACATGCTACAACTCTACAAGCACAATCCAAATAGTTACTCCCAGTCTCCCACAACAAAAAAGAAGTCTTTTTGCACTTACTTTGAATGAGTAATTTGATTTTTTTTTTCAGGGTTTTTATTAACAAAAATTATAAACCGAACAAATCCTCACCCTTGTTAGGATTTGTATGACTACAAAACCCAAACCAACCTTTCCTTAGTTAGATCCTACATGAAAGAGACTAACAGACAAGAAAAGAAGTAATCCGAACTATCAAATAATATAGATCAAGAGATATTGAACATACAGAACAATATAAAACAAGAAAGTAAAAGAACACAAAGGATTTATCGTGGTTCGGCTTTGAATAAGCCTACATCCACGTTAAGCCTCTTTCGAGAGACTCTCTCACTATATAATATCTTTTATAACCTTGATCTACCTAAAAAAATACACAAATATGCCCTCAAAAGGAGCCCAGAACCTAGATCTACAAACCACTCAACCAACTAACCTAACAGACAAAACTCAACATGAGATTACTACCCAGAATACAACAAAAGTTATATCAGCAGAAGCATAACACTCATATCTCTCTTTTATTCTTCTATCTCTCTCTCAAATTCACTAAAGAGAAGCTCAATTAGAGGTGGCCGCGGTTCGGTTAAACCGACGGTTTTGTCCGCGGTTTAACCGAAACCGGACAGCCAAAAACCGCAACAAAACCGGAACCGGAACCGGCGGTTCCAAAACCGGTCGGAAACCGGTCGAACCGGTTACGGTTTCGGTTTGAGGCGGTAAAAAACCGGTTCAAACCGGCCGTTAAACCGGCGGTTTTAACCATGGTTAAACCGCCGGTTTAAAAAAAAAATAAATTAATTATAGACGAATCAGAAGATGACACGTGGCATACGGTTTGAAAAAATTACCGTTGAACCAAACCAAAACGGTTAAACCGGCGGTTTAAAAAAAAAAAAAATTTCGCCCAATGAACGTGTGACACGTGGCAGAAATTTTAAAAAAAAAATAAGGTGCCGTTGGCCAACGGCACCTGGCAGCTGCAGGCGTGCAGCTTGGTGACCGTTGGTCAACGGCCACTGTTTATTTATTTTTTAACCCCTAAACTTTTCCTAATTGCAAACATACCCCTCTCTATAATCCTATAAATACCCCCCACACTTCATTATTCTTCACACCACTCTCAATCTCTCAACTTCTCTCAATCTCTCTCAATCTCAAATTCTCAATTCTCTTTACAATCTACAATTTTATTTAATTTTCATTTCACATATAAATTCTTTCTTGTATTTTTTAGTTTTTACTATTATCTATTTTTTCAATCATCAAATTGATTAACAATATTTATTTCTTTTATTTTTTACTATTAAAATATTTGTTTTCATCACTATTATTTCAACAATATTTTTTTTCAAACATCTATTTTTTTTTTTGAAAGTGTTACATTGTTACCACTATTATTCCAACAATATTTTTGTTTTACAATCTTCTATTTTTTTTTACTTGTTTACCACTATTATTTCAACAATATTTTTTTTCAAACATCTATTTTTTTTTTTTGAAAGTGTTACATTGTTACCACTATTATTCCAACAATATATTTTTTTTACAATCTTCTATTTTTTTTTTACTTGTTTACCACTATTATTTCAACAATATTTTCTTTACATATATCAATATTTTTTGTATTATTAATTTTTCAATGGCTAGTGGGGGAAATAGTTCAAGAAATTTGAACAAAGAAAAGGGTCCAATGCACAACTTGTTGGAGCACGTTGGCGGTGATGTTAATTACGACCGATAATACCACGAGTTCCTTCAAGACCAATTTGGATCTGATCACCCTTCTAGTCCTAATCCTCCTCTAATAATTCCCGAATTCGACGGACTCAACCACGATCCCAATACCACAAATACTAATGAAAATCTATCTAACCCCCCACCCCCTTCAAATGATTTTTTTGCAGGTGAAGGTGAAGAAAAGCAGATGAAGTCCATCCTCTTCAGGGTGCATATGAAGAAAACGGAGTTAGATGGTGGATTTTTCCATATACAGTGCAATTACTGCTCCAAATCATACAAGACTGCCAAATCCTTTGGATATGGCACGTACTGGGCTCATATCAAAAGAAGTCACCCGTCCGAATTTGAGAAATCCAATAACCAAGCCCAAATTGCCAGGTACGCAACCTCTGGTAATCAATTATTTCATTATACGTCTGAAAAAAATAGGGAAGAATTAGCATTAATGGTTGCAATAGAACACTTACCTTTTGGTTTTGGTGAGAAAGTAGGTTTTGTTAATTATTGTCAAAATGCATTAAATCCTGCAATGCAACGTGTTCCTAGATCCACTCTCACACGTACACTAAATGCCATTTTCAAAAAAGAAAAAAACATATTGAAATCTTTTTTTTATCAATTTCAAGGTCGCGTTTCCATATGTGCCGACATATGGAGCGACAATTATGGTAGTCATTCATATTTGGGTGTCACATGTCATTATATGGACAATGACTGGGACATGCAAAAAAGAATTCTTGCATTTCGTGTTTTCGATGACTCACATTCAGCTCAAAATATTTTTCAACTCCTTAAAATCATTTTTCAAGAGTATAATATCCTAAACAAAATTTTTGTTATTGGCTTTGATAATGCTGCAAGTAATACCGCATCTATTCCTATGTTACAAGATTTGTGCAATCCCTATTTTGGAGGTAAATTATTTCATCAAAGATGTGCATGTCATGTTTTAAATTTGTGTGTTCAAGATGGATTAACAGAGCTTTCTGCTTTTATTAGACCAATTAGAGATAGTATTAATTATATTTGGAGGCATAACAAAATCCAGAAACAATGGTTAAAATATTGCTCTCAGAATAATATGCGTCCCAAAAAATTTTCTAGAGATATTACCACTCGTTGGAATTCTACTTATAAGCTGCTTAATGAAAGTGTTGAATATAAGGAATTATTAGTTTCTTTTATTACTTATAACGTTCCTTCAATTTCTCTTCAATTGAACCATTGGAATGCATGTATAAAAATTCTTGAATTGCTACGTGTTTTTAATGATGCTACCAATGCTTTATCTGGTGTTTACTATCCCACTACTCATTTATTTCTTATTCAAAGTGTTAATATTGCTGGTGCATTTAGTGACTGTGAATTCGATATTCAATTGAGTCCATGTGTTGCAGCTATGAAAACAAAATGGCTAAATTATTATGGGGAGATTCCAAATATTTATTTGCTTGCACCGTGTTTTGATCCACGTTTTAAATTAGAAAGTTTACAGGATTATTTGACTCATTATTACAAATGTTTAGGATTAGAAATTGATGTTCTTCATTATTGTGATTCCGTTAAGACTTTGCTTTATGAATTATACGATGAATATCTTACAATGTATGGTCCGTCTTTGAACTTGCCGGTTTCACAACCCCCACCCACATCTGGTGGTACTAGTACTTCCGCAAAATTCCAATTAAAGGGTTTAGGGGATCGACTGTTTTCCCAAAGAGCCAAAAAATTAAGAACATCTTCATCCTCATCTGTCTCTGAGCTTGACCGGTATTTAGAAGACACTCATGAATTTTTAGAAGAAAAATTTAGTCTCCAGGTTTGGTGGAAGACTCATCAACAAGATTATCCAATTTTGGCTATTATTGCCAAACAAATTCTTGGAACACCGGTTTCTACCGTTGCTGTGGAACAAGAATTTAGTGCAGGTGGAAATATTTTGGAACCAAGACGGTCGGTTATGTCTCCACAATCACTTGAAATGCAGGCTTGTGTTGATGATTGGACAAAGGCAAAATACAGACAACAAGAACTTCAGCCGGAGATAGTGAACGACTTCTTTGAAGATGACCAAACCACCGGTACGGAAGGAAGCGACTAGATTCCGTTCAAACTTCCAAACTCCAACACTGAGCAACTTATTAAAGGTAAAATAACTACGTGGCCTTTGATTCCTCTACATTGGTGGAGGATACGTAGGCAACTTAATTGTGGTAAAAAATTAAGTGCAAGGCCGGTTTTTTTTTTTTTTTTATTTTTTTTTTATTTTTTTTTTATTTAATTTTAACTTTGTTACTTTGTATTATTGTTTCTTTGAATTGAGCCTTCAAGGCCAATCTCTTATTTATTTTTTATTTTTTTTTGTGAAATTGTAAAGTTGTATTTATTAATAAAAGTGAATTTCTTTTCTTTTAAACATTGTTAAATACTTAAATACTTCAATGAAAATGTTTGTAATTATTTTTTTTTTATTTTAAACTTTGTTCAATTGTAATTATTTTTTGGCAAGATTTTATATTTACAACCAATTTTTATGATTTATCTCACTTGGAAAAAAAGTTGAAAAATAAAAAAAAATAAAAAATAAAAATAAAAACGAACCGAAACCGAAACCGTCCAAAACCGAAACCGAAACCGTCCAAAACCGAAACCGAAACCATCCAAAACCGAAACCGAAACCGAAACCGAAAAACCGACGGTTACAAACCGCCTCCAAACCATGAGCCACGGTTTCGGTTTCGGTTTTAGTGGATCTCCAAACCAAAACCCAACCGAAACCGAACCGCGGCCACCTCTAAGCTCAATATTCAAGTTGAATACCAAGAACACCAAGAACAAATACAGAAAAAACAATCTGAGAAATATCAACGAAACCCTAGAAATCAGAATAAAACTTCTCTCTCCTTCGTTTCCACTTATATACCCCTTATCGGATAAGGTCCAGATCACACAAGTGTGACCAATCCTTTGTCGCCAAACAACATGAAATCTTGACTCAGCACTATCATATCAAATAACCAAGAATGACGTCGTATGAGTAAGTGATGAGCACTTGGATCTTGGGTTGGGAGCACTTGGATCTTGGGCTTCATCATGCTTCAACCCATCTTATCATTGGGCTCGTCTTTGGATCTCAAAAGTTGGGCTATAAACAACAAATTCCACCTAGTCCATCTTCACAGATTAAAACAGCATTGTCCACTCATATAGCAAGAGAAGTTTTTCAAAAGTACCTGGCTCAAAACACACAGAAAACAATTAACCATAATCTCTTATATTTAGCAAGTTTAAGCAATGCTTTAACTTGGTATAAGGTACTATTTTTGTCCCCTTGTCAGCTAGATTATCTTAGTGGAAATCTTTTCCACTTCCACCACACTATTAGAGGTCTAATCTCTGATGAAATGATACTTAATCTCAATGTGTTTAGTTCATTCATGAAAAATAGGATTTTTACACAAGTGCAAAGCACTTTGACTGTCTGTGAAAATCACAACTCTATCTTTAAACGCATTTATCTCCCTTAATAGGCCTTGAAGCCAAATTGCCTCTTTTATGGCCTCTATAACAGCTATGTACTCAGCTTCAGTTGTGGACAGGGCCACAACTGATTGCAATTGACTCTTCCAGTTGACACAACAACTAGCTATATGAAGAAATAAAAGGAAGTGGACCTCCCCATACCTCTGTCCCCAGCATAATCTGAGTCCACATATCCTATCAGTTCTAACTCACTGTTAGAACACTCATACATCAGTCCTACAGAGATAGTGGAACTGATGTACCTTAATAACCACTTCATGGCATCAATGTCCTTTTTCATGATTGGCCATGTACCTAGACAATACAATAATAGCTTGTGCCAAATCTGGTCTTGTACTGGTCATGGAGTATATAACTGAGCCTACTACACTGAAATATGGAATGGTCTCCATATATCTACTTTCATATAAGGATCTTGGAGACGAAGCAGCAGATAACACAAAATTAGAGGACAAAGGCACATTGGCATATTTGCAATTTTTCATTGCAAATATGTCCACTAACTTTGACAGATACTTGGTTTGACTTAGACACAACCTATACTCTTCTCTAGCCCTAATAATTTCTTTTCCTAGAGTTCTCTTAGCATTTCCTAAATCTTTTATTTCAAACTCAGATTTTAAATTCTTCTTTAAATCTCTAGTCCTAGACATGTCTTTATTAGCAATAAGCTTATCATCAACATATAGAAGTAAATATACATCTGTTTCAACATTTTCACTGCTAAAGTAAAAGCATGTGTCATATTTACTCTTATTGAAGCCTAAACTAGTAATAAAATTATCATATCTCTTATACAATTGTCTATGGGCTTGCTTAAGCCTATATAGAGATTTCTTAAGGAGACAAACATGTGAGGGTTTTATTTTAGAAACAAAACTCTTGGGTTGAGACATGTAAATGGTTTTATCAAGATCCCCATACAAGAAGGTAGTTTTTACATCTAACTGTTCTAGTTTTAAGTTGTAAATACTAACTAAGGCTAGAATGATTCTAAAGGTTTTATACTTGACTACATGTGAGAAAATCTCATTATAGTCAATTCCCTCCCTTTGGGTAAACCCTTTAGCCACAAATCTAGCCTTATGCCCAGTTGGTTCATTCTGCCCATCTCCATCTTTGATTTTAAAGATCCATTTACAAGTAACTGTTTTCTATTTCTCTGGTTTACTAACTAGAGTCCAGGTTTTATTCTTATTAAGAGATTCCATCTCTTCTACCATGGCTTTAAGTCATTTAGACTTATCTATAGAATTTACAACTTCTTGATAAGTCCTAGGTTCAGCATTTTCTAACTCTTGGCCAATGCACAATGCAAAAGAAATGACATATGCATATGCATACTTACTGTTAGGTTTTACAATTCTTCTAATCCTATCCCTAACCAGCTCGTAATCAGCTAAAGACTCATTGATCTCTGGTTGATTCCGACTCATTTCCACCTGATTATAATCATCAGAATGGGCAGCCTCAACCTCTTCATCTAATTCAGCTTGAACCGAGACTTGACTAGTGGATAGGCTGCTGATATCCACCTAAATCTGAGTTTCATTATCCTTTAAAGGATCTGTAACAGATTCAGGTATTACACCATTTTCTATATATGGCATACTAAACTCAGTAAAGACAACATCTCTGCTTATTATTACCTTAAAATCCTTTTGGTCTCTAAGCCAAATTCTATACCATTTGACTCCTAAAGGATAACCTAGAAATACACCTTTCAAGGACCTAGGTTCAAGTTTCCCTTCAGATTGGTGTGCATAAACAGCACAACCAAACACTCTTAGGTGTTTAATTTTAGACTTGGAGGCTTCTCTGTCTATATTTCTTCAGCGGTTTTAAGTCCTACAGCAATGGAGGAAGGCCTATTGATCAAATAAGTTGAAGTAGCAGCAGGTTTCCCCCAACAAATTCTAGCCCAAACCAGATCCTATAAGCAGACATCTAACTTTGTCTAAAAAAATTCTATTTATCCTTTCTGCCACTCCATTCTGTAGAGGTGTATACTTGACAGTCCTGTGTCTTTGAATACCCTCATCACTACATAATTGATTAAACTCTTCCTTCTAAAATTCTAGACCATTATCAGTCCTAAGGGTTTTAATCTTCCTAGAGGTTCGGTTTTCAACCTACCTTTTCCAAGCTTTGAAACTATCAAAAGCTTGATCTTTGGATTTCAAGAGATAAATCCATACTTTCCTACAATAATCATCTATTAAGGACAGAAAGTAATTGTTTCTACCATGAGTGGCAACCTTGGCAGGTCCCCAAAGGTTTGAGTGAATGTACTCAAGAACCTTTTTAGTGGTGTGTTAGGCATTACTAAAGCTGAGCCTATGTTGTTTACCTAGCACACAATTCTCATAGAATTCAAGTTTAGTCACTTGATCTCCATCAAGGAGATTCTACCTATTCAACTCACCTAAGCCTTTCTCACTAATGTGACAGAGTCTCTTATGCCAAAGAGACCCGTTGTCACTGGCTTTAGAAGACACTAAAGCAGCTTTATCAGTCACAGTGACTCCTCTCAGCACATATAGCCCATTTCTCTTGTCTCCTTTTAGGATGACAAGATATTCCTTAGAGGCTTTCAAAACCCCTCTCTCAGCCTTGTATGAGTACCCTTCCTCATCTAAGATGCCTAGAGAAATCAAGTTTCTCTTCAAATTTGGGATATACTTAACACTAATGAGGACTCTAAGCTTACCATCATACATTATAATAGTAACGGAGCATATTCCTTATACCTGACAGTATAGATTGTTACCCATCAACACAGTTCCACCATTGAGTTATTTGAACTTAGGGAACCAGTCTTTCCTAGGAAACATGTGGAAGGAACACCCTAAATCTAAGATCCACTCAGATTTAATCTTATCACTGCTTACTGTTAATAACTCATTGGGTTCATAAGACTTTGATGCTACAGCAACATCACCATCTATATGGGTCTTATCTTGACACTTCTTCTTATATTCAAAACACTATTTCTTGAATTGTCCCTCTTTGCCACAGAAGTAGCATTTTTTGGACCCAAATCTACCTCTAGACTGAGACCTATTTTAGGGGTTTTACTTATGATTTTATATTTATTATTTGGATTACTAATCTTTACTGAGGACCTACCTCTAGCAAATAAGTTCTCACCTCCATCTTTGTTCTCAATCTTGAGCTCCAAATCCTTAGATTTGTTTGAGGGTTGAGATACACTCTTCCAGAGAGAGAGAGAAGATCTGCTATATTTAATGGCAGCTTTAATGTCCCTAAAAGAATCTGGAAGTAAGTTGAGGAGAATGATCATTCTCATCACTCAACTCCTCTTTTTCCCCTGCATTGGCTAATTCTATTATCATTCTTTTGAATTCATCTAAGTTCTGACCTAAGCCTTTACTAGGGTCCATCTTAAAACTAAACAAGCGTTCTTTAAGATAAATTTTATTAGTTAAAGATTTCATGAGATATAAGCCTTCAAACTTTTTCCAAACATCAAAAGTAGTAGATTCATCATTTACTTCTCTTAACGCATTATCAAACATGTTAAGAATTATAGTCCTAAGGCCATTTCTAGCATGTCATCTTTTTGTTCATCAGTTAAATAATCAAGCAACCTATCAGGTCATTAAATGGCTTTGAGAATCTTTTGTTGACAAAGTAAGGCTTTCACCTTCCTTCTCTATATCCCAAAATCACCAGAACCATCAAATTTATCAATATTACATTTTAAAGCCATAATAAGTGAATTGAAGTTAGCAATGTTTTGCGTATGTACTTGTTCCTGGTTACAGGTTGCCTCACTAATGTTCACTTCCTCTCTAGTTGAGTCTTCAACGTTTGAAGACATAAATACTGGAGTATCCTGTTCTGGTTTGTCCGCCGTTGGTACTGTTTGGGTGGCTCTAATACCACTGTTAGGATTTTGTACGACAACAAAACCCTAACCAACCTTTCCTTATTTAGATTCTGTAATAAAGAGACTTACAGAAAAGAAAAGAAGCAATCCAAACTACCTAATAATATATATAGATCAAGAGATATTGAACATACAGAACAATATAAAACAAGAAAGTAAAAGAACACAAAAGATTTATTGTGGTTCGGCTTTGAATAAGCCTACATCCATGTTGAGGCTCTTTTGAGAGACTCTCTCACTATATAATATCTTTTACAACCTTGATCTACCTAGAAAATAAACCAAGAATACCAAGAACAAATACAGATAAAACAATCTGAGAAATATCAACGAAACCCTAGAAATAAGAATAAAATTTCTCTCTCCTTCGCTTCCACTTATATACCCCTTATTGGATAAGGTCCAGATCACACAAGTGTTACCAATCCTTTGTTGCCAAATCAGCATGAAATCCTGACTCAGCACTATCATATCAGATAACCAAGAAACAACGTCGTATGAGTAAGTGATTGGTATGGGTTGGGAGCACTTGGATCTTAGGCTTCATCAGGCTTCAACCCATCTTATCATTGGGCTCTTCTTTAGGCCTCAGATGTTGGACTATAAACAACACTCCTAATGTGAATGATAGCTGAACATGCTGAATAAAAATGTTCAATTGGATTTTGCTTATAATAATTTTTGGATTCTTTTTCAACTAACTATTTTAAACCAAGGACAAAATAAACTTTTCAACCAACATGATAAATTTGGTTGGTATGATTCGAGCGGCTGAGAAAGAAGGATGACCAAAAAAAGGCTAAAACACATGTGTCTTGCAATAAAATGACATTTCTTGAAAACTTAGAGACCAAATTATAACTCATATTTTCCTGAAAGGGAAGAAAAGAAGTATCTTGAGGACGAAACGATGGAAGTTGCCACTAAACAATGTAGTACAAATCATTGTTGTGAGTTGTTCCTCTGTACAGAAATAAAGTCAATCTATCTTATTTGCCCTAATTTTGACAATATTACCCATTAATACATCAGTTTGCCCCAAATAACAACATTTTTTAAATTCACAAATGTTAAAGGAAACTGTCTATGACATCAACACCCATTCGATCGTCTCGGGTGCATTTAAAAAATCAAAGTTCATTACATAACTTATGTCTTTTGCACTAGACCAGACCTATTTTCTGATGTAGGACATGTGGGAAGAGCTGTTGTGGGAATCGGACATGAAGAGGCCCAACTCCTAAACCAACTCTAAAATGACAATGTTGCAAGTTGGTTTAGTTATCGGTTTGAGTTTTCTTATTTTACAAGTATTTAGGATTTAGTGTTGGAAATAAATCAAACTTGTTTGATCTTAGTTTTTTAGTCAAATTAGGATTTTAGTTTATTTTCTTTTTAAGCAAAGAGTCAGGAAAGGTTTGTAATTTTTTCAGAATCAACAAAAATCATTCTTTGAACACAAATTCTCTCATGGATGCGAAAGTTATTAAGCTTCCGCTACGTTAAGTGGTATCAGAGCCTAAATTTTGGGCAAGCCTTCTGATGGCACGTTACGAAATTGGGGGTAATCGTTTGACTGACGAAGATCAGCGAATAAGGGCAATAACAACTGGGGTTGTTACTGCTGCCATCAATGACATTCGTCCATTACTCGATGGAGTTCCGTTACTGCAAGCACAGTACAAGGAGATTCTTCGAAGGCTAGGGGCGTTGTCACCTAATGGTAATAGGGTAATGGACCAACAAGGTGGAAGGGCAGATGAGATCACTTGTGGCCCAACGTTTTTGACTTATAATTCTGATAACACACCCCAAGTTCAAAATCTGCAATCATTACCTATGATTCCGACCCAGAATCCATTGGTGACTTAATCAGATGACCGAGCCCCAATGAGGACCCAAGGAGACCTAGACTACAAGCTCAATGTGGAGATGCCAATATTCAAGGGAACTCAGAATGTAGACAAATATTTTTCATGGATAGATGAAGTTGAGACGGGATTTGGAGTAATGGATTGTTCTGAAGATCGGAAGCTCAAAGTGGTTGCTAACAAATTGAAAGGGTTGGCTGCAGCATATTGGAAATAC
This sequence comes from Acer negundo, assembly GCA_035582765.1. Lineage (NCBI taxonomy): Eukaryota > Viridiplantae > Streptophyta > Magnoliopsida > Sapindales > Sapindaceae > Acer > Acer negundo. Next base: position 13,962,932 of record CM069235.1, read on the forward strand.
CTGAACAAAAAATGTGTACTTGATGGAAAACCACCGATTGGAACATGGGAGTAGATGAAGAGTAAGTTCATGGCCAAATTTCTGCCTCCAGATTATGAGCAGCATTTGTATGTACAACTGCAAAATTTCAAACAAGGAAATAGGACCGTGGAAGAATATATTGATGAGTTTATTCACCTAAATTCTCGAAACTTGTTACCAGATAATGAAAATATGCAAATCGCAAGGTTTACGGGAGGTTTGAAACGGGAAATACAAGACCAGATGAAGATAGTTAATACATTTACACTCGGGCAAGCTTTCAATTTGGCACGAAAAGCAGAGGAACCGACAAGAGCCCATCCTGTGCTAATTAGGTTCGCCAACCCACAGTTCCAAACTTGACCAAGTAAAGTGACAACACCAACTTAACCAGCCGTTGAAACCTCGAATGTCAAAAATTGACCAAGAAGAATTACTCATCAATAAGCACCAAACCCATACGCTAGACCCATGCCTTCACTATGCTACAGATGCCACCAACCTGGACACCGCTCGAACCAATGTCCACAGAGACCTGCTGTTAATTTTGCTGAAGGTGACTACATAGAGGATGAAGTTGATTGTCATGAAACAGAAGTGGTCGACGGTATTGAAGAAGATAGAGAGGACGATTTCGTTGAAATGGTAGAGCGACATCTTATTGACACTCAAACTGGAAAGGTAGAGGAAATTGAGCAGGGCAACTCGTTAAGGAATTAGGTACCAGAAGTTATTGACAACCGAAAGGGAAGATTAAATTGCATCGTTCAGAGGGTTTTCTTGACACCAAAAAGAGGACCGAAAATATTCACTCGCCATTAGGTATTCTGAACCAACGCTCTTATTAACGGAGTGATAGCAAAGGTTGTGATCGACAAAGAAAGTTCGGAAAACTTGGTATCCAAAGAACTGGTAAAGAAGCTGAAACTACTAACTGAAAAGCACCCGTAACCTTATGGTCGGTGGAAGGGGCAACCGATACGGTTAGTGAAGTGTGCCGAGTACCGTTGGCAATTGTAAAGAATTAAAAGGATAACGTAGTGTGTGATGTGGTAGTTATAGATGCCTGTCAGATTTTGTTAGGGAGGCCTTAGCAGTATGACGTAAACGTGGGATTCAAAGGTAAAATCAACACTTACGAGTTTTAGAGGAAGGGAAGACAAATCATATTGAAACCACATAATCTGAAGGTTGAGACACGACAATAAAAGGGAGAAAATTTACAAGCAATGACAACCCGACACGTGACCGAAGAATGTGAGGCTTGTGTATTGCTAACTCAAGAAGAAGATGTGAAAGATGAAGTCATACCCGAACTAGCTCTTCCCTTAATAGTCGAATTCTCTTACTTAACACCAGATGAGTTGCCAATTGGACTACCACCAATGCGAGAAATTCAACATCAGATTGATCTAATCCTTGGAGCAAGTCTACCAAATCTAGCGCACTATAGGATGAGTCCGCAACAAAAAAAAAAAAATACTACAGGATCAAGTTGATGATTTGTTACAGAAGGGATACATCCAGGAGAGTAAGAGCCCATATGCAGTACCTGCCTTACTAGTACCTAAGAAAGATGGCAACTGGCGAATGTGTATCGACAGTCGAGCAATCAACAAAATTACCATCCGTTATCGGCATCCAATCCTCACAATTCAGGATATGATCGACCAGTTGGGAGGAGCAAAAGTATTCTCCAAAATCGACATGCGAAGCGGGTACCATCAAATTCTGATTAGGCCTGGGGATGAGTGGAAGACCGCGTTTAAGATGCGTGAGGGGTTGTATGAATGGTCGGTGATGTTGTTCGGTCTCTCCAATGCCCCAAGCACTTTTATGTGGCTAATGAATCAAGTACTAAGACCTTTCTCTTACAAATTTGTCGTCGTTTATTTTGATGATATCCTGATTTACAGTCCTGATGAGGAGACGCACTTGAGACACCTGAGAGAAGTACTGTTGGTGCTGCAAAAGAATCACCTGTACGTGAATAAAAAGAAGTACAGCTTCCTCCAAAGCTAGCTAGTCTTTTTGGGTTTTTTCGTGGGCAAGGATGGGGTCCAAGTGGATGATGCTAAAGTCAAGGTAATTCGAGAATGGCCCACCTCGGCATCTGTCACGGAAGTGTGAAGTTTCCTTGGATTAGCCACATTTTACCAGAGATTTATCCAAAATTTTAGCAGTATAGTAGTCCCATTAACCGAGTCCATAAAGAAGGGTTGGTTCCATTGGGCAGAGGAGCAAGAAACAAGTTTCAAGCTGCTAAAAGAAAAACTAAGCACAACACCTGTGCTCGTGTTACCGGATTTTGACAAATTGTTTGAGATCGACTGTGATGCTTCAGGAAAAGGAATAGATGCAGTATTACCACAAGAAGGACGCCCAGTGGAGTTCTTTAGTGAAAAAATAAGTAATGCACAGCTGCGGTAGACCATCTATGAGAAAGAATTTTATGATGTCTTTCGATCTCTCATGCATTAGCAATACTATTTGATCCAAAAGGAATTCGTGTTGTACATCAATCACCAATCCTTGATGTTCATAAACAACCAGCACCACATGCACAACATGCATGCTCAGTAGATCACATTTATGTAGAAGTTCACCTTCTCTCTAAAACACAAATCCGGAATGATGAACAAAGTTGTCGACGCTTTGAGTAGGCGGATGACCATGTTAGTGGCAGTTGAAGCCGAGATTACAGGATTCGAAAGTTTGAGGGACAGGTACGCAACTGATGAGGATTTCCAGCAAGTTTGGGACAAGTGCTGTAAGCACCAAGATGTAGGGGACTTCCTAGTTCATGATGGTTTCTTATTCAAAACGAATAAATTGTGCATTCCACAAGGCTCATTGCGAGAGAAGATTATTAGAGAACTTCATGGAGGTTGTATGGGTGGCTATTTAGGATGCGATAAAACAATCACATAGATCGTCGACCATTATTATAGGCTGCAATTGAAAAGGGACGTGGGAAAAATCGTTCAACATTGTCGAACATGTCAAGAGTCCAAAGAGCAGTCCTAAAACACTGGTTTGTACACCTCTCTTCCAGTACCGGAGACAATTTGGGTTGATTTATCTATGGACTTTGTGCTGGGGTTACCACGAACTTAGAGGGGAAAAGATTCCATCATGGTTTTATTCGGTTGATTTTCGAAAATGGCACATTTCATCGCCTGTAAACGGACTGCAGATGCAAGCCACGTTACTGATTTATTCTTTCGAGAAGTGGTGCGGCTACACGGGGTTCCAAAGACTTTCACGTCAAATCATGACGTAAAATTTGTGAGCCATTTTTGAAGGACCTTGTGGACGAAGTTTGACACTCAATTGCAGTTTAGTAGTGCCTTCCATCCGCAAACAGACAGACAAACGGAAGTGGTGAAACCGTACTCTAGGCAACATGTTACGATGTATCAGTGGAGAAAAGCCTAAACGGTGGGATCTTGACTTGGCTCAAGCAGAATTTGCATATAATAGCATGACCAATCGCTCCACGAGTAAGACTCCTTTCGAGATTGCCTATACTCAACAACCGAAGAATGCATTGGACCTAGTTACCTTACCAATTCTACCTGGAGTAAGTAAAGCTGGAGAGAAATTGGCTGAACGAATTCATCAACTACATTCTAACATCCAAGCTAATTTGAAGGCTGCTAATAATGCTTACAAGACAGCCGCGGATCGACATCGATGTAAGAAAGAGTTCATAGAAGGAGATTTGGTGATGGCTTATTTGCGAAAAAATCGGTTTCCTAGAATCCGAATGAAACTGCAGAAACGAAAATATGGACCTTTCAGAGTCGCCAAGAAGATTAATGATAACGCCTACATTTTGCAGCTACTGGATAATTGGAATATCTCCAATACATTTAATGTATCTAATCTGTCAAAATATCATGAGGATGTGCCTTTGTATTCAGACGACTCGGGACGAGCTCCTTTCCAAGAGGAGGAGACTGATGTAGGACATGTAGGAAGAGCTGATGTGGGAATCGGACATGAAGAGGCCTAGCTCCCAAACCAACTTTAAAACGACAATGTTGCAAGTTGGTTTAGTTATTAGTTTGAGTTTTCTTAATTTACAAGTATTTAGGATTTAGTGTTGGAAATAAATCAAACTTGTTTGATCTTAGTTTTTTAGTCAAATTAGGATTCTAGTTTATTTTCTTTTTAAGCAAAGAGTCGGGAAAGGTTATGTAACTTTTTCATAATCAATAAAAATCGTTCTTTGAACACAGATTCTCTCGTGGATTCGAGAGTTATTAAGCTTCCGCTACGTCATGTTCACTCTTCCTAAAGCTTCCCAAAGACTACCAAAGCAATTACAGTGCATGTTAGAGAAAAAAGAACCTTTAAGATAAATAAACCATTTAGATTATGAACATCTTCAACTAAAAAATATTTACATTTGACTCACCTCCATATCAGCAACAAAATTTGCTTTCTTCCTTCTAGGTTTAGTTCCAAATTCTAAAAATTGAAGCACCTCTTTCTTTGACCGGAATTTGTAACAATAGACTGGATCAATAATACTGCACATGAAAAGGAAATTGTCCCATTAGTATTTAATTTTCTCCACATAATTATATAAACATAATAAAATGTTTAAAGACTCATCAATTTAAATGTTATATGTCATAATTAATCAACCTAGCTAGCTAATAGAAATTGTTTCCTTATTTCAGACTTTAAAATACCCAACCATTAAATGTTCGTCATTAGTGCATATACGATATACCCATTTTATCGTATATCAAAAGTTGGCCACCTAAATCGCAGAAATGAATTGCATCAAAATCATAACTTTCTTTTTTCACAAAAAAGTGAATAATGTATTTATAATTTAGAAGCAAAATAATATATATATATATATATATATTATATATTATAATAATAATCTTATCAATTTTCCCTACGGTTGCACCATGATTCCTTACTCTTTCTTCAACTTTCCAACCTGATGGCAACCAACTAATTGATTTTGTCGACACTGTGACGGCTGATGATCTGTGGTGGAGGTGATGTAGGCGAATGATTTTGACATTAGAATTACTTCTGAATTTCGTCATAGAACTTTCAGAGAATTCAAAAATCCCCTTGATGCTCAACTTATTTGGAAGAAAAACCCCCCTAGGTTTCAAAATATTTCATGACAATTTTTATGACAAAAATTTATCAAATCTTGTAGGTCTTTTTTCCGAATTATCCACTGAATTTATCTATATCATTAAAGTTACATTGATTGCCATGTGTTCTAAAATGTTATCTACCAATCCATTTTCAAGTTGAAAAAATATTGTATGGGTCCGTCTCATAGATGATATTAGTGAGAGGGATCAACACAAAAGGGCCACGTGAAATTATACTCAACAAAAGTGCCATGTGGCACATTTATTAACTTTTTATTAAAAAAAATTTGATAAAAAAGGAAGCCCTCTTTGCAAACAGAGGAGGAGGTGGCCTCTTATGTTATGTTTGCAGCAAAGCTTTACTAGTGGAGACCTCCTCTGTCGTGGGAGGAGGTAAAAGGCCTCCATCAATGGAATCCTCCACCGATTGGTTTTCATTACAGATACTCTATCGTGATTTGCGATGAAGGATCTGTTCTACTCCATCAACATAATCCTCCGTCAATGGAGAAGATCACCTTGTTGGAGGAGGCCTCCATTGCTTCCTCCGGTGAGGTTTTTCTCGGTGGCCATGGTTTTTATTTATTTTAACTTCCGTTTTTTTTAAGGCCATGTTGCAGTATATAATTGGATTAAAAGGGAGAAAAATTGTTTGGAGTTTAGTGCCACATGGCCTTTTTGTATTGGTCCATCTCATCAACGTCATTTGTGAGACATATACATACAAGATTTTCTCTTTCAAGTCATAAACATTGAACCAAAATAAATAAAAATCTGCCTATTTTATTTCTATAATTAATTTATTATTCTATAAATCAAGTACATCATCATTTTTGTATTATTCTATCATATCTGCATTTTATATACACAGCTCACATTATTTAGCTTTGTGTTTTGGTTTTTTTTTTGTAATTTTTTTTCTAATAAAAATCATCTCAACACGGTGTATTTGTGTGTATATAGGGTGAAATCTATTTTAGTCCCTCTAGTTTGACCTATTACACAAGCTGGTCCTCCGTCTATTAAATCCTTCTGTTAATAATTCCGTTAAAAAAGTAGTTTCCAAAATATCAGAGGGTCAAATGACCCTGCTGCCTCTAACTTTTATTTTAAAAAACATCACAGTTTAACAATTTAAAAATAAGATAAATAAATAAAAATATTAACAAAACCCTATCCCATCAAATCTCTCTCACTCGATTCTCCACTCTCTCCATTATCATCACCATCAGATCTTGTTGAACACCAGATCTTCTTCACCCCTTCTTCATCAGATCTTGTTGACACTCACCACCACCATCATCAATCATCACAAGTTCAACACCATCACCAAACTAACACCAGAAATCAAACAAAAAAATCAACAAAAACCAGAAACAAAACAATTATAGTCATTCAAAAAAAAAAATCCAATTATTTCAACAAAGTATAGTATAAAAATAACACAGCCAAATCAAAATGAATTTGATTACAAAAACAAAAGGCCCAGTAAAAGCAAAACAAAAAAACCCAGTACGCAAATCTCACTGCAATATTTATTTAATTCGATTTCACAGTCTCAAAAAAGGTGTCTATTCCAACATCAATTCACCTTCTTCATCTCTGCCCCAAACGTCCATAAATATTAGTTATATACAACTTTATTCTCTTTGCTGCAAAATCCAGTTTCATAATTTCATCTTCCTCACTTTTTTTTTTTTTTTATTAAAAGAATTTGAATTCAATTAAATGTATATAGAGTACAAATACAATGATCAAATTTCACACACCTTTTACAATAAGAACCTAATTTCAGCAATTGATCCTAAAAAAACTAGAGTGAAAGTCACATAATTAGACCCTAAAATTACAAAAAAGCAACAAGTACCAAGTTGGATTTTTGGAATAATAAGAACTACAACAGCAAGTACATAATCAAAATTCAATCTTTAGACTAATTTGACAACAATCTAGCCAAAAATTAACTAAATTTATGAAAATCTGTGACAAAGCTACATGGATGAGAAGGGTTTGAACCCAAAACCAAATTTTGGTCTCCAAAGGTGAAAACTATCTCAAATTACTTTCTCAGCAACCAAACAAAGAAAAAAGAAAATACCATGTGGTGAAGACTTTGAGGAACTGTGCGAGAAAAAGGCGAGAAAAGCGGAAAGCAGAGGGACGTTAGTAGGGATGAGAGACGCAGATCCAAAGGTTGAAGATGACCCATCAGCGGCTGCAACAAACACTGGGTCCATCGAAAAATCAAATCTTTTCAATGGGGGTACATAGACAGTTTTGTGAAGAAAACTTTTTTTTTTTTTTCCTTTTTACAAAGTTGTTTAGATCCGGAATCCAGCTCTTTTTTTAATTTTGAGTAATTTTGAGTAATTTTTCGTTTTTAAACGGTTGGTTGGATTGATTCGGAGCTTGTGTGAATCGCAGCGGCAGCGGGATTGATTCGGGGTTGGGTGTGAATCCCGACGGCGAAGAAAGAGAGAGGAGAGAGAAGGTGTGATAAGATTTTATTTTTATTTTTAATGTTTACTTTTTAATTAAATTAATTAATAATAATTTTTTAATCAGAATTTTATATTTGTTATGTAAGTTACGATTTTACCCTCACCACTTGGATAGAATCTTTATAAACCCTAACAGAATTAGACAGTAGAGACAGAAATAAGATTTTTTGGAAACTAACGGGACCTACCATTATAAAGCTGAAAACCAAGGGATCATTTTGTGTAATAAGTCAAACTAGAGGGACTAAAATAGATTTCACCCGTGTATGTATTATCAATGAAAAGTATTTTATACTATTGGAGTAAACCAGACATCAACCTTTGTATATCACATTAATCCCAACTAACGATGTTTCAATCGGTAAATTAATAAACATTAATGATGATTTAATTCACTTGTCACATCTCATTCTATCATCAAATGAGATCAATTTATCCACACACTATAGATTGAACATAACAAGTACTTGAAATTGCATAAGTTTACGATTGAATTAAAGATGGTAAAAACTACTTGGCAACATCATATTTTTAAAACTCAAATACAACAGTAGTTATACACCAAATTCAAGGGAATAACATTATTTTTCAATTGTCTTGACAATTATAAATAAAGCACATACAACATAATAAAAAATCATTGAAAAAGGAATATAGAACGAATAATACGAAAATAATACGAGCAAAATTTAATTAGCACCAAAACGAACGGTTTTTGACAGCAAATTTGTCACTTTCCTCCTTGTGGCTTCCCTCATAATCCAGTGTCCATTTCTCAAATGTACAATCAACAAAATCATAGTAGCCACCGTGAAGGGAGAGTGTACCTTTCATCACTTTTTCTTTTATCCATGGGTAAGTGAGAAGGTTTAACAATGAACAATTCACAGATTCCTGCAAATGAAAGGCAACAAGAAATTAATTATCCGGTGTGAACAATGTCTCCTCTCATCATTTGCATCTTCTTCTTATAGCTACCAATACTTGCATTCCTAGTACAATCTGTTAAATATAATCTGTCTTGACGTCAAGACCAGGAGGGCATCTCTCCCTTAAAACAAAGGACGTAGTAACTTATTGATTTTGAATCCCATAGAAGGGAACAAAAATAAATTTCGCAAAAGAGAAATTTTAGGTTGGATAAAACTATATCACTTGCCATGGACACTCTAAACTCAGAAAAAGAATATTACCTTTTCACAGTGTGTACATTGATGATCAAAGTTAAGATTAGAAGCAGTGGCCTTTGTGTTTAACCTTGCATTCTTCCCCACAAGAACCCAACTTCTAATAAAGCTACAGAAAAGAAGAATTTAATGAGTGAGAAACATAATTAAAAACTTGCTTCAAAAAAGAAAAAGAAACATGATTAAAAACTCATCCTCATGGAAATAAAAAATAAATAAATAAATAAAAAGAGAAAATAAAAATAAATAAATAAAACTTTCAACAAAAAGGTACTCTCTTTTTCCAACCTTGGATCTACTTCGTCCTGCATACTCATAAGGGCACGAATACCTCCACAGCGACTGTGGCCAATGACTAAAATATTTTCAACCTGCAACAGGAATCATTTAGTTTCTCAAAGAAAGATACATATAACAAAGTATGTCCCATTACTACATTAGATATCCTAAAGTAGATAATCCAACTTGTCAAATTAATATTTCCCAAAAATCCATGAAAAACAGAAACCTGTCCATTAAATTTCTGGGCTCAAAATACTTACTTTAAGAGTATTTACAGCAAATTCTAATCCAGCATTTGTTTCAGAGGGGCCAGTCTGCAAACAGAAAACGAAGTGAAATTAAATAAAAACAAAAGGGTAAAAGGACAAATTCAGATTTTTGTACATAACTAATGCTTTAAACTGTTCACTTTGCAGCATCAACCCTTGATTGTTTGGAAAATTAAGTCAGATGAAATGTTATCTTATACCTCACATGGGGGTACCATATTTGCAATGTTACGGATAACAAATGCTTCTCCAGGTTGAAATCCAAGTATGTTTGAGGGGCAAACTCTAGAGTCAGCACAAGCAATCAACATAAACTGCCCAAGAAATTATTAGCAAACAATTCCCGACTTCAGCAGATAAAGTGAAAACCAAAGAGGACCAGCTAGATTGTTTTCAAACATAAATGACAGTCAAAAAGGAAACAAAAATCACCTTTGGTGTTTGATTATCTGCAAGATTTTGGTAATGTTCAAAGTTTTCCCTGTTCAATAATGCAGGCTTTGTTAGATGCAGACTAATTGATCTTGAAAAATAACCAACTTAGGCCAGAGTTGTTGCTTACATGTATTTCTGTTGTTTGAAACTCAGGAACCGGTGTTTCATTTCATCAAAGAGATCACGTTCATTTGAAGTTCCTACTTTGGTCTCCATTTTATCACTTCTAAGTTCCTGAGTCAGCCCCACAGACTTCCTTGCCGCCTTCAATTTCAAACCAGGACTCCTGAAAGTAAAACAAGATGCTTCAGAAAGATCAAGTTAAATGAACTAAACAGCAGGTAATGTGAACCAAAATGGAGATATTCTTATCTCATAGGATCAACCGGAAGGTTGCATGGTAGTCAGTGTCTTAATATGTACAACTTCTCCTATGCATAAATCACTGAAATATTAAAATTTGAAAATCAAAAACCCCGAAGAAAGTCTTATATTAAAGAAAAAAAAACCTCATTATAGTACCATAAATTAAAAGTAGCCCATGATTTGTGCTTTGTACCCATAAATTCACTAGTCAGTGTTGTAGTCAAATCAGAATCAGAATCTGAAGGTTTAGTCCTAGGCAAAGAACTTACAAAATTGATTTTTATTTTCTTAGATTAAAATATCAAAGTAGACCCAACAAAAAGATTACGCTTTAAAATTAAATTTCTACTACTAATTGATAAGCCAAAATGACATTAATTCCCTTCTTTTCTTCATATAGCTTATCTCTGTAGATGAAGGATTTCCTTTCCTTCTCTTCATCTAGCTCACATGTGATTGATTTCCAAGACTCCCCCTCACATGTGAACCTGAGTTGGCTCTGATTGGTTACCCTTCTTAAATTTTTTATTTATTATTTCTTTATTTTGTATTTTGAGTTGTCGTTCGACAAAGCTCGCTCATCTTTTAACCATTGACAAGTGGCGAATATTTTTACTAAACCACAACCAAGGACTAGATTTGAAATACTAAGAAAAATGATAAGAGTTACTAAAATACTCATCAAGACGAATGTTAAAAACTGATGCACATTCTAGAACGGCGAAGTCAGTTCTACACTTGGGCAGCAAATTACAACTTCATCAACATTATTACAGCCCAAGAAACAATTGGACAGCCAGCAGCAAGCTTGCTTATACAGCATAGGATAGTTGACAGCAAACTTAATCACAAATTTAAACACTTGGATAGCTAGTTTATGTATAGTTGTTTAGATAAAGTTTAAGCAGTCAAACTTTAAAGAATATTAAAGAAATTCCTAGAGAGAAAGATTGGTTAAAAAAGGACACTTGTATGCAGCAACTTTGGCAATGAAGACTGAGCCTTATTTTTACAAAGGCTTCAACTTGTTCTTTTGCCATCAGAATACTAGCTTCCAAGAGACATAATTATCATTACTTAAACCAACTCATGTAAAGCTATAAACAGAGTATTTTATGAATTTGTGTATGCTAATTTTTCAGTTGCTCATACATTAGAGCGAAGGTCTTATAAGAAGACCAAGAAGCTCCTAGTTATATATCCTTTCCAAATACTGTTTATAGAGATTCTATTCTACTTATTTCATTTTATTATATCTTTACATAAAATCTGTTAAGGCTTAATGTTATAAAGCTAAAATACAAATACCACAGGCATATCGTGAACGAAAAATAATCTCCATTTTGAGTAAGCTAAAAAAATGATACCGGGAAATTATCAGGCTGTGCAATTCAGAATCATATTGTTCAATCAATTAGAATAAAAATCTTATAAACATCAACAAATTGCAAATTCAAAACACACATAGCAATACAAGCAAATTACTGAAGGAAAATCAAACTAATTAAAAGAATTTCCAGCTTATCAAATATATATTCAATCTCCAGAAAAAAAAAAAAAAAAAAAAAAAGCGAACCAAAAGAAAGAAAAGGTTATTATCACTTACTTGTAAAAGCCTGTGAATAAGCTCAAATGGGTATGCTCAATTTCTCTAGATTTCACCTTAGAGTCAAAGATCTAATAAAAAAAAATAACAATAAATCAACAAAACCAGAAAAAAAACAAGTGCATAGAATAATACAAAAAGAAAAGAAACTTACAACAGATGCCGTGGAAGGAGTGAGAGCTGAGGAGGAAAATGGGTGTTTGGAAATAGAAAGTGAAGGAATAATTGCCATTAGAGAGAGATCTTGAAATGAAAAAGTGGGGGGTTTCAAGAGTGCGAAATGGTTGGATTTTGGACAGCCATTTGAATAAAAAGAAAGAGAGGAATTTAATTTTAAAAAAAGTTGGGTGTGTTTCGGTTACTTGGTTCGATCAACAACCACCTGTTTGTCTCCAAGAAAGACGGAGAAAACTAAGTGGAAACAAGTGTTTTTAGCTTTTATAAGTGGCCAACTCATCAACTGTGCATAGTTAATGCAGAACTTTCGACAAGTACCAATCTGTTTCTCTGTAATCTGTAATCTGTAATCTGTAATCTGTAAAGTATCATTTTTTTTACATTTATTATTTATTTATATATCGTACTTATAGATCCAATCAATGACATATATACCAAAATTTCACACAAATAAGAAAATTCAATGAACCCAAAAATGAAATACAAAAAGGTATAAAATAAAAAATAAAAAATAAAAAATAAAAACAAGGCTAATTAGCACAGATGCTCTACTCTTCAAAATGTTACACTGTACCCTTTATATTTTTTTTTTTCGGCACTAAACCCTCTGAACTCTTGTAAATTGATAATCGCCGAAGGAATCTGTCCTCTCATGAGAGGACAGAAGAGAGCAAATTCATTCGTTGATTATTAATTTACGAGAATTCAAAAGATTTAATAGCAGAAAAAAAAAAGTATAAGGAATAAATGTGTAAATTCGGCTATAATTTAGAAGGCATTGGTGCCAATTAGTCTAAAAACAAAGCTAGCATTTTTATTTTCATTAACATTCTAAGAAGAAACCCACATTATGAATTTGTTAAATCACAATTTTTATTCTCGAGAAAGAATTAAAATAAATGAAATCCTAATTATAATTTATAACAAACCTGCATATCTTTTTCAACTTCTTCTGTAAAACAGCAAGATTCCAAAATGGTCTGTGTACTTTGATGGAAAATGCGCCACATGCTCACTAATCAAGCAGTGTTGTTATACACAACACAGTTGTTGTTGTTGGCTTTATGTCAAACATGTGGTGTTCATAACATCGGGAACCATTTGGATCCTCCAATTTTTTTTATTTTTTATTTTTTAATGAGCAAATCAAGTTGACATAAACTAAAAATCTTACAGATACTATGTAAACAACGTCCCGAAAATCGGGTATTTCTATTAACCATGTAAAAAGAGAGAGTTTGGCTATTATAGCGTCTTTTTTTTTTCTTTTTTCTTTTTTTTGTTATACTTTTTTTCTTTTTTCTTTGAAAGTAAAATTATAAATACCCTTAAAGTTTATATAATTAATTAATAAACAGGTTTTAGTAAAATTTCAATTATAACATCTCTTAAATTTTCTTTAAAAGTTAAATAACAAAAATAACCCTTCGAGTTTGAACAATTATTTAATAGACAGGTCTTAGTAATAGTAACACAACATGGACTTTATAGTAATTTTTAAAATTTATTTTGATTTAAAATTCTAACACGATAGATTTTAAATTATAACCCTCAAAAGTTTATAAATGATATAGTGACAAATAAATGTGAGATAAACAAAATAAGAATAAATTTGTCTTTTTTAGTGGAATTTGATATTTACTTCACAATTAACATCTAATGAAAAATTATAATGGTAAAACATCTTATTACTGTGTAAGAAGTTTCATCACGTTCTTAAGGTCGACCTATACTAAATATCATGAATATTTTTAATAAAAAAAATTAATAATTAAGCTTAATCAAGTAATATCAAGGTACATGACTGTAATATTCTGAAAAGTTGGTCAAATTATTGTTAAATGGTTTAGTCCAACTATTATGAATTTGGATGGAATTTATTTTCTAAAAGGCTAGAGGACCAAAATGATAGTGTTTGTGAAACTTAAAATTATGACAAGTGAAGTAATGATTTGGACTGGACCCAAATCAATAGATATTTGGATTGATTATTATTTCTATTAGCTATATAAAAAGAGTGATTTGATTTAATTTCAAATTATAGCACCCCTTTTATTTTCTTTGATTTTCTTTTAAAGTCAAATGATAAATACAACCCTTAAAATTTATATAATTACTTATTAGATAAACCTTAATAAGATTTCAATTATAGCATCCCTTAAATTTTCTTTGAAAGTCAAATTAAAAATGTAACCATTCGAGTTTGTATAATTACTTAACTGACAGGCCTTAGTAACAGTAACACAGTAGGGACTGTATAGTAATTTTTAAAATTTATTTTAATTTTAAATTTAACACAGTGTATTTTCAATTGTAATCCTCAAAAGTTCCTAAATAACATTGACAAATATATGTGAGATAAACAAAATAAGGATACATTTATCTTTTTAATTACCACAATAGGGACTGTTTGAAAATTTGATACCAATTAAATTGTTAGTTGGTCTAAGCTCAAAACTAAATTTATTGTGATTCAAGGGGTGATATTGTAATTTTCTATGTAATTAATGAGTTGAAAAGGAATAAGAAATAATATAGGGGTATAAAATGTAATTTTCTAATGAGATTCGATGACTTGAAGGGCATGCAAGACGTGTAAAGTAGTGTAAAGGAAAAAAAAAAAAAAAAAAGTGGAGAATTGATAAGTGTAATTCGGTGGACTAAAAGAGATAAGGATTGGTGAGAGAGAAAGATAAGAAGAAGAATAACAGAAAGTAATAGAGAGAGAATCAGTGAAGAAAATAAAAAGAGAAAAGGAAAGGAGGAGAGTGACCCAGAGAGAGAGAGAGATGGAAAAACTTTTCAATGGGTTTTCAAGATAAGATGTTTACTTTATTTTCAGGAATTATTATTATTGTCAGTTTTATAGATATTTCTCTCTATGAATGAATAATAATACTTGAGGTAAATTTATATTTAAACTAGTTTACATCTCACACGATGTGCAGGTATTTAAATTGAAAATCAGTGTATCTCTAGTTCAATATTAATTATATTAATTATATTAATTTACCGTAAACCAATAGAATTATACGATATCACTATAAACAAAACAATACATATAATAAAAAGGACAAATACGTTACCTATACTTGTAGGAGAGTTAGTAAACAAAGTGATATGATTGTATTCATTACAACAATTGAGTAATTGATATTAGTGGTTAATAATGTAACTATATATATGTACATATCACAACAAATTAAAAACAATATAAACACTTAAAAAGCTCAACAACAACAAAATTCTATTATGTTAATGTGAAGTGTTTGAAGAAGTTGCAGGAACAGAATCAACGAGTTAATATGATAATATGAATAATTAATTAATTAAATTTTTTGAACTTATTAAATATTATAATATATATTATATACATAAAATTAATTAAACTTAAAAATTAAAAAAAAAAACTAATTATTATGAATAATTAATGTCTTTTAAACTTACCAAATTCATATTAATTAGTTTTTGAAAGTATTATTAAATAGTTATATATATTATATTATTTGATAGTAGGACTTTTTTTTTTTTTAATAATGTAACAATTGTTTTTGATACAGCAAATTAAACATCATACAATTATAATTAAATTATTTATGAAAAAATGAAAAAAAAAAAAAAAAAAGCAAATTATTTATTTAAAAAATCAGTTTTCCAAAAACTGTATGTGTGTATACTTCATTCATTTCTGTTGCAGTGCTCTCCGGTTGGTCATTTGCCCACCTCTGAAATGGCTAGCGCATCATTTATTATAAACACTGTGCCAACAGGTAAAGAAAGGAAAGCAAATCTACAAAGTCTATACTAATTTCTGTTAAAAGTACTTTATTTCCAAGTCCGCCGATGTTAAAATTCCTTGTTTCAAGTTTTGTTAACCAAAACAAAATAATAAAGATACAAAATACGTCACAACAATAATCAATCCAAAAATACATTTTTTACTTATAAAGTATTTGAATCCAAAAACATATAGAGAAGTTTTGTTTTGATAAGAAAATAATACATGAAAATGATATACAGGCTTTTTGAAAGAACCATTAGGCAATCATCGTGAATTGAGCCAAAAAAAACAAAAAAATAAAAATTAAGATTAAAATTATTCAACCAAATAATAAAATAAAAATATTTACAAAAAAAATCGGTAGAAATAATGTTCTCACCATCCAAACATTTTCTCATCACCCAATGGAATGAGATGAAGAAAATATGAGATTTTGAATGGTTTTTATAGAGAAAATTGAGGTAGAGGAAAGGACTTTTCAGGAATATTAATATTATGTGTATATGTTTAATTTAATAATATCGAGAAAAAAAATCAAGAGTGAAGAATATGTAAATAAAGCATTTTAAGCTGTGCACATTTGGATTCACATGGGGCTCTAATTAAGGTATGTTCTAATTATGGTCAATACCCGGCCCGCAATTATTAGTCTGTAAGATCAAGTTTGACCAATTATTGTTACATTGAATCATCAAATTTAACTTGCTCTTCTTTTTCTTTTTTTTTTTCATCCAATATAATTGAGAACGAATTTAATATGATTTTTTTTTTTTTTAAGTCAGAAGATCGGAAGCCATCAAGTTTAATCACTTAATCAAATATCTAAAGAGGCCATATGATTTAAATTCCAAGTATTTAAAATTTGTAAACCGTGAGAGCTAGAGAGACTATAGGATTTTTAAATTTCAAATATTTAAAATTATTGTGGTATTAAAATTTTGGATTGTGATCCTTTTACTATTCCAGCTATACATATGATGTGTTAATGTTCAATTCATTAATTATTGATATTATTACTAAATATTAAAACTTTCCACTTTCTTTAACATCCTTTTTGCATTCCTCTCTTATAATCCTTTTAAAATGAACTCATCAATCAATGTTATCTAATAAAAGCCAAATCAATCCATTAATTTCAAAACTTCCTCACGACGACAAAGAACTATATTAGAATGAGTACAGTGCCCATGACGCCTCCGATTCCTGGACAGAATCCATGTCTAATTGAACATTTGATCTGTATTTATAAATTACTACAAAAACAACATAACCCTTAAAACCTCAAAATCTCAAATGGACATTTTATCTTCGTATTATATAAAGGTGAGTTCACCATGAAACAAATCAATCCATTAATTTCAAAGCTTCCTCACGACGACAAAGAACTGTATTAAAATGAGTACAGTGCCCATGACGCCTCCAATTTCCTGGACAAAATCTATGTCTAATTGAACATTTGATCCGTATTTATAAATCACTACCAAAACAACATAACCCTCAAAACCTCAAAATCTCAAATGGACCTTTTATCTTCGTATTATATAAAGGTGAGTTCACCATGAAACAACAACCAATGACTAAATACAAAAACCTAATGACATTTGAAAACAAAGAATTTAGAAAGTATAAGGAAAAAAAAGTGAAATCACCTGGTCTCTACACTCTTCAAATGAATTTTTGTTTAATCTATATATCTATCAATGATTACCCTAGAATTTGTATGATTAACAAAATTTCCAGGTAGGTTCATTCACCAAGGTATTAGCTAGCCATATAGATATATAGCACAATGCCTGTCATGATCACATATCAGAAATTGATTAATTAAAGACTTGATTAATTATTGAATGATGAAAAACTCTTATCATATCAAGTAGTGGACGAAATTGATCAATTCAATTTTTTGACTTAATACCGATGAATATATATATATATATATATATATATATATATATACACCCAGAAAATAACCGGACATTACCGAAAAGAAAACACGGTCCACTGAATTATTACCTATTTCTTCATTTTCGTTCCTTCAGCAGCACTCCCTCTGTCAGATTGTTGAAATATCTGTCCCATAATGTTGTACGCGAAAAAAAAAAAAAATTTTGAACTGCATGCAATCAAAACATATAAAAAATAAAAGGTATATTAAATTAATATATGTCAATATAATATGACACAATCCGACTAATCTTTTAAGTTTCAACATATGGAAATCTTACATTTACCTAGTATCGGCATATCCAAGTATAGTCTCTTGTCAAACAAGTAATATGCACCCAACACACCTTCCAAACAAGAGGAGCAATGAGCCATGCAAGTAGCCCGGCTGCAAGAGAACATTCCATGTTAAACTTGGATAAACGTCTAAGTTTATATAGAATTAGAGAGTACACACATAATCTTTATAATTGATATAATTGATGCTTTTGAAGTTCTCAAGTTTTTTGAAATCGTAAGTTTCTTGAAGGATAATTATTAAGGAGTTCAATGTATATGTAGAATGACTTTTCACTTCAATTAAATAAGTGGTTTATTAATTCAATCAAATTTTTTTTAGACCGTATCTATCATCCATCTATCCATACCAGATATTTTTTGAAGCTTTTTGCAATTGGTAGGATTCAAGCCGTTGATTTGGGAGTCATTTATCCAAGTCCCAAGCTCGTTAATCTATCAACTGAGCTATGCCTCTGAGGGCAAGTGTGACTATTCATTTTATTTCAATTAAATAAATCATTGATATAAATTGTGAATTAAGGATTTCAATTAAGGATGGCAATTTGATCGGCACCTGCCCGAACCCGACCCTATAGGGTTGGGTTTGGGTGGTGAATTTATGACTCGTGAACCCAAATAAAGAAAAACTCAATGGATTTGGGTGCGGGTGCGGATTGGGAAAACGAACCTGTGGGTGAACCCGCAAACCCACATATATAAATATTATATAATAATAATTATTTAAATTATTATAAATTTAAACTCTAATTGAACCTTTTTAAGCATATAGAGAATAAAATATAAAAATTCCACTCGTTCTAAGTTTGAGAATTACAATTCTTAATTCTCATTTATATATAGCTTATGATAGGTTACACTTTCTAGTTTTACTCTTATGAAACACCGTGCTTGCTTATATGTTTTTCCTTTAGAGATCTATTTAGAGTTTTACTTGGTAGTGCTTTATATTATTGTATTTGTAATTATACATGATATATTATAAATAAAGAGGAGTTCTGTATTGTATATATAAAAATATATATTAAAAAAATATAATTAAATATTAAATATTTATAAATTAATATATTTTGCGGGTTGGTGGGTGTGATCCGGCCCGTGAACCCCTGAACCCGCATAAAACTCGAACCCGAACCCGAAACCATTTATTTTCACGGGTCCACGGGCGGGCGAGAGTAAGGAGAATTTTCACGAGTGCGGGTTTGGATTTTGCAAAACCCGTCTGAACCCGACCCGTTGTCATCCTTAATTTCAATGTGTATATTTTCATTGTACTTCAATTAAATAGGTCATTCATAAAAATGGAGGGAGAAAAATAATGGGAGAATTTAAAAGTCAAATCAATCAATTAATTCCAAAGCTCCCTCATGACGACAGGTGACACTGTGAAGGTTCCATTTTACTATATTATATAGATTATGGTTTAAAAGTTGGGTAAACAATTTTGAATAATATATGTTGATATGTAGATGGTGTTGAGTAATTTATTGCTTCCAAATTGTTTTTAATTTATTAGTGAGTCTAAATTGCAAGAATACCAGTTAAGACGATGAACAAGAGAGTCGATGTTATTCATATAATAGTACTATTTTGTTGATATGCTATGGATTTTATTTTATTTTTTTGTCTTGCAGAGGTTGTTGTTAGCCCTCCATTTGTGTTTCTAACTGTTGTTATTTGTGAGTTATGTTTTTTGTTTTATTAATAATTAGAATAAATTGGCTGTGTATATCTGTTTCTAGTCCGTATCTCTTATCTCTAGGGTGTTTCTTATCTCTAGGTGTTTCTCTGTTTAGACTCCTAGTCTATCTCAATCTCTAAGGAAGAGGGAGTTAGAGATGGAATCTATTATTTAATGTAGTGTGATCATAAGAAATAAACTAAGAAAAATGATTATCTCTTTCAATTAATTCTTCATAGTATCAAAGCATTGTTCTGAATCCTCCATCCTATGAAAACTATTTCTGGGATGGCTACCAACTCATCATCTTCTATTTCTTCAAACTCCAAATCTTCTACCTCAATCAACAGTGAAGGTTCTACGAATGGAAGTTCCAAGCATTCCCATCCTACCTATATGTCCATTACTAGTCATAAACTAAATGGACACAATTACTTACCTTGGTCCCAATCCGTGATGATGTTCATCTACGAGAAAAGGAAAGATGACTTCATCACTGGCGTTACTGAGTCACCAGGAGTTTAGTCACCGACCTATAAGCAGTGGAAGACAGAGAACAATATTGTTATGTCTTGGCTAATTAATTCAATGACCAATGACATCAGAGAGAATTTCCTATTGTATAGGACAGCCAATGAAATCTGGGATGCAGCCAGAGATACATATTCCAGTAGTGACAACATGGTTGAACTATTTGGTATCGAAAGCATACTCTAAGACCTTCGTCAAGGAGATTGCACAGTCACCCAATACTACAACAACCTAACTCAACACTGACATTAACTAGATATGTTCAGGAAGTACACATGGGCCTACACCAAAGATGGCACGTTACATAGGAAAATAATTGAATAGAAAATGGTATTCAAGTTCCTATTAGGTTTGAACCAAAATCTTGATGAAGTAAGAGGAAGGGTTCTAGGTACCAAACCATTACCTAAGATCCGTGAAGTGTTCTCTAAAGTGAGAAAAGAGGAAAGTCGGAAGAAGATCATGATGAGAACCAAGGTGAAAACCAAGATTGGATGTTCATCCAATGAAAGGTCTGCTCTTACCATCAAAACAACAACTGGCCAGTTTGGTGACAACCGATTAAGAAGAGGAAAGCCATGGTGTGATCATTGTAAAAAACCTGGTCACATTAAGGAAAACTGTTGGAAGATTCATGACAAACCAGCTAACTGGAAACTTGCACATGAAAGCCAAGGGAACATGGTTGAAACAAACATAAAACTCGAACCAAGCCCATTCAGCAAGGAACAGATGGAGGTACTATAGAAATTGCTCCAACAGCGGAACCCAAACCATTATTGGAAATGGATCTTTAGCACAAAAAAAGTAATTTCCTAATAGCCCTTGATGTGAGGAAGGAGAATCCAAATCATTGTTGGATTGTGGATTACGGTGCATCAGACCACATGATAGGTAACAGAAAATTGTTCCATAATTTCAACCTTGCATGGATAACTATACAGTACGTATAGCTGATGGTTTTCTCTCAAAAGTAATTGGAACTGGCTTTGTAGCGATCTCAGGAAAAATAACCCTCAATTCTGTATTATTAGTTTCTAACTTGGATTGCAATTTACTGTTTATAAGTAAGTTTACACAGGAACAATATGGTATTGCTAAATTTCTCCCTAACTGTTGTGTTTTTCAGGACTCGATTTCGAGGATAACGATTGGCAGTGCTAAGATATGTTCGGGGCTCTACATCTTGGAAGAAGACTATAACCCAAATAGACAAAACTTTGCCACCAAAGTTGTCCCATACCAAACCGAACATGTGTCCCTTAAGAGTCAATCCAATCATGAGTCTAGATCAAATAAAGATAATGACATAATGATGTGGTATTACCGCCTTGGGCATCCAAATTTTATGTATCTTAGGAAGATATTTCCATCTTTGTTTAGCAATAAAATTCCTAGTTCTTTTCAATGTGATATTTGTCAACTTACTAAACATAGTCGCCAATCTTTACCTAATCATTACTATAAAACCTCTCAACCTTTCTCCATGATTCACAGTGATGTTTGGGGCCCTTCTCAGGTCAACAACATCACTGGAGCTTGATGGTTTGTCTCCTTTATAGATGACCACACTCGGGTTACATGGATTTTTCTTATGAAAGAAAAATTTGAGGTGTGTCAACTATTCCAGAACTTCAATAAAATGATCCAGACTCAATTTAAAACCAAAATTCAAGTTCTCATCACTGACAATGGTAAAGTATTTTTTAATTCTATCCTAGGAAATTACTTTTTAGGTGAAGGTATCATTCATCAAAGCTCTTGTGTCAACACTCCCCAGTAAATTGGAGTGTCTAAGCGGAAAAATAGGCACCTTCTAGAGGTATCCCTCTCATTTCTGTTTTCTACACACATGCCAAATCAGTTTTGGGGTAAGGCAGTATTAACTATCGCCTACCTCATCAATAGATTACCATCTAGAACTCTTAGGTTTCAAACTCCATGTCAACTTCTTCTGAAATTCTATCCGAACACTCATCTTATCTCTCATCTTCCTACTAGGATTTTTGGGTGTTCTGTATTTATTCATAATCATCAATTAAATAAAAGCAAACTTGACCCAAAATCTGTGAATTGTGTATTTATTGGATACTCACCAACACAAAAATGGTATAAGTGCTTCTATCTAAGCAATTGACAAATGTTTGTCTCAATTGATGTGACTTTTCATGAAAATCAGTCTTTTTATTTGAAAAATCAAATTCAAAGGAGGGATAAGAGTTAAAGTGATAGGAGTTATGAATTTGATTTTTTCAAATCTCTAGAGTTGAGTCTTAGTCCATCACAAACACTATAGTTAAGTCATATTCCATCTCAAACTCTAGAATCAAGTCAGCATCCATCACCTTATCAAACCAAACAACCTAATCAACATGAGTCGGATTCAAATGTTAAAATTCTTCTAGCCTTACCCGATCCTTATTCACATAGTCCATAACAAAAAGAAAATCTCACATCAACCGAATGTCCTAACCTAAACACAACACACTCCCAACCAATAGACACCCAAAAATCCATTGTTTACAATAGAATGAATGAACCTAATAAAGTGACAAAGCCCCTATTTTATCACAGCATTGACTAAGATTCGGAACCTTCTCAACCAACCAAGAATTCTAATAATAAGGATGAAATTGTGGCAGCCACTGAAGTATCAGGTAGAATCAACCCATAACCCATTTTGGATGAGGAAGAGAAGTCAAAATGGGGATTTTCGATTGCTCTAAAGAAAGGGATAAGGGAATATAGAAATCATCCTCTATACCTCATCAACAACTATGTATCTTATGAGGGACTGTCATCAGATTTTTACTCTTTCATTGCTAATATTTCTAAAATTCACGTTCTTAAGGACATACACGAAGCCCTAAGAAGTCTCAAGTGGAAGAAGGCAATAAATGATGAGATGAAAGCCCTAGAAAAGAATAAAACATGGAAAATGTCGGCACTGCCTAGTGGAAAAAGAACTATAGGCTGCAAGTGGATCTTCGTTGTGAAGCACAAAGTTGATGGCAATGTTGAGCAATATAAAGCCCAACTTGTTACCAAAGGCTTTACATAATCATATGACATCGATTACCAGGAAATGTTTACTCCGATGAAAAAATTGAACACAGTTAGGGTCCTATTATCTCTAGCAGCAAGTTTGGACTAGGCTTACATCAATTGGATGTGAAAAACGCCTTTCTCAATGGTGAACTCGAGTAGGAGGTGTATATGGAGGTGTCTCCCGGTTTTGACACAAACAACAGCCGAAACAGTGTTTGCAAGCTCATGAAATCTTTATATGGACTTAAACAGTCCCCGAGAGCTTGGTTCGAACGATTCACAAAAGTGGTGAAAACATGTGGGTATTTCTAGTGCCAAACAGACCATACTTTGTTTGTTAATGAGTTAGGAAATGGAGGCTTAACTGTGTTGATAGCTTATGTTGATGGCATCATTCTCAGAGGGAATGATGAGGAGGAAATATGAAAATTGAAGAAGTTCCTAGCTTTAGAGTTCGAAATCAAGGATCTTGGAGGACTTAAATATTTTCTAGGCATGGAAATTGCTAGGTCACGAAAGGGACTGTCAATGTCTCAAAAGAAATACACACTAGATTTGTTGAAAGAGACCAGGATGATAGGTTCCAAACCAACTAACACTTACACCACTAAGTTAGGATCAGTTGAAAACAGTACACTCGTCGACAAAGGCAGATATCAAAGACTGGTTGGTAAATTAATTTACCTCTTTCACATTTGACCCAATATCAGTTTTGCAGTGAGCTATGTAAGTCGGTTCATAAACTGCCCAACTGAAGAGCATATGACGCCTGTCTATCATATACTAAGGTACTTGAAGATGGCAGTTGGCAAAGGTTTATTTTTCAAAAAGGGGACGAGACAAGGTGTGGAGATATTTATAGACTCAGATTGGGCTGGGTCAGCTGTGGACCGAAGATCCACTTCAGGTTACTACACTTATGTGTGGGGGAATTTAGTAACTTGGAGAAGTAAGAAACAATCGGTTGTCTTCAGAAGTAGTGCAAAGGCAGAGTTTAGATCAATGTCTTTTAGCATTTGTGAAGGTATGCGGCTAAGAAGACTGCTAATGGAGCTGAAAGTACCTATTGATGGAACAATGAAGTTGTTCTGTGATAACCAAGCATCTATACTTATTGCTATGAACCTGGTTCACCATGACAAAACAAAACAAAACAAAATATATTGAAATCGACATGCATTTTATCAAGGAAAAATTAGATGAAGGGACTGTTAATCTAATCTACACTCCAACAAAGTTACAAATTGTCGATATCCTAACAAAGACTCTCCCTAAGACTAATTTCGAAAACTTATGATACAAGCTGGGAATAATTAATATTTACAACCCAACTTGAGGGGGGGTGTTGTTATTTGTGAGTTATGTTTTCTGTTTTATTAGTAATTAGAATAAATGGGCTATGTATATTTGTTACCAGTCCTTATCCTTTATCTCTATGGTGTTTCTTATCTCTATGTGTTTCTCTTTGTTTAGAATCCTAGTATATCTCAATCTCTAAGAGAGAGGGAGTTGGAGGTAGAATCTATTATTTAATGTGGTGTGATCAAAAGAAATAAACTAAGAAGAATGATTATCTCTTTCAATTAATTATTCACTAACTTTAGTCGAAAATATGTTGCATTCTGATTTCCATGTTGCCGCACAAGACTGTTAGGTTCGCAAAGGTGGTGCTTTAACTGGTGATGTTAGGTTTTTGGCTTGTCTTGGTATATATATTCTGTATCAAACCGATGTTTTTCTTGTATTTGTTAGTGGTCTTAGGATTGATGATTTGAAGCTTCAAAGAAATACTCGGCCACATTTCATGCAAGTTGGTGTTGTTTAAGGAGGAATGTGTTTCATTGCACAATAAAGGTAAAATAGACTTCATTCCTATTACAGGACTAGGCACACACACATGGTATTCATTTGAGTCCCTGCATAGTTAAACAACATTTATTTAACACTTTCACACATTTGGCAATATATGTTCATGCATTAGATTTAAATTGATAATCATTGGAAAATGCATGTTCTAGGACTATGTCTAGGAAACGGCATATGTGTGTGATTTGGTGTCTTTTTGTTTTTGTTTTATTGTTTTTGGACTTGAACATGATCTCTTATGATTCCTTATTGAGTCCTAGTCATTTCGGTTACTCATTCATTAGGTTTCAAGTCCAAACGATATAGTTACGCTACTTTACATTCTCATTCGTTGAGTTGTCTTCGTCTTCCTTTTTCGAGATGAATTCTCAACCTTTTTATAAAGTTTTATAGTCTTCGTTGTGCGTGAGAGAGTCACAATTCATAATCCGAAGATGGATTCGAAATTGGAGTTTGGAGGCTAGAATACGGTTGAAGAACGCGAGAGATGCATGAGAGGAGCAAGTTAGCGCGAGAGATGCATGAAAGGAGCAAGTTTGGCCAAAGGCCAACCTTGGTGTGCCGCACAGCCAAGGCTGCTCTCTACCTATGTGTGCCACACACTGGCCACACGTGAAGGTGATTCTTGAATCCTTTCAAAAGTTCTCATTTCCCTCTCATTTCATTAAAGAAGAAAAATTAGAATTTCTTAAGTGTTGAATTTTCTCTTAACTTTTTCTCACATTTCAAACACCATAACTTTCTTATACGAAGTCGGAATTGAGTGATTCAAGTTGGAGATTGTTTGTAATCGAGTCATCTACCTTTTCCAAGTGGTCTTGTCATTTTTTGATCGATTTTCTCAGTAGTTCTACACAAAAAACCGAACCAGCTCGTGATTGTGAGGTAGTTATCATATCTTTGAGATTTCTTCTTTTTTAACCTTCAATTTGCTTGGGGTTTCTTCTTCTATATGTATGTATATGTATGTTGAATGCTATTGAGAAAGATAGCTTCATAATCAAACCTAGTCAAAAGTCTAATTAGAGATATATGTGAACTAGTTTCCTTGATTTTATGATTTTCACATGTTTGAGAGTTGTATTGTGATTAGTTTGATATCTAAGGTTGTTTGAGACTTGATTGAATCATTTTGATGATAAATAACCGTGTATTTTGTTTTGATCCTATGATTGATGTAATCTATGATTATTGTATGTGTATGTGTATGTGTTTTTAGAGAAATCTAGGATTTAATTGAGTAATTATTTTATCATTTATCTAATTCTTTGGCTAGAATATTCATTGAAATCATTTTATGATTCTAGCATTTTATTGTGTATGTGTATGACATCTTGAATATATGCTTCATGAATATGATCTATTCAAATGTTGTTTGTTTGAATAAAACTAAGAGTTTTTGTGTTAGGTGTTTTAACTTACTCTAGGTTTAATTCATGTTTTTGCATCTAGACTATTAGACTTGTGTTTCACATGCTTAGGTCTATTTGTGCCATGGAATGTATTGATCACATGTTCTATGTTGAATTGCTTGACTGCATCATTTTTGCATTCACATGATCACACTAGGAAGTCCTTGTGAAAGGCATGAAGTCTTTGGTTAAGACGTGATGTTCGGATAGCCAAGTAAGAAGTTTTGTTTAGAGTTGGGATGACTCGAATAGGTAAGCAAGAAGTCATGGCTAAGATCAAAAAGGTCCGGATAGCTTGCAAAGGAGGCTCTCTAGAGGCATGAGTGCCTTGGATAGAGAATTGGCTATATTATTGGTAGGCCTAGGTGTATGGATAAACATAGACTCCAATAGAGCGAGGTACATGGGATGTGTATACACTCTTAAGGAATTTCTAATCTTCCATCGATATTGGTTTGGTATATTGTCCAATATATGGTGGCTTTGCATCATAGAGGGATTTCATACTTTCCAATAGGGTTGGGTAGACATAGACTCTACATGGGTTGGTGATCTATGATTGGTCACTTTGTAGAATTTCTAATTTACCATCCAATATATATAGAACCCAATGGTTGTAGGTCAACCCGTGGATGTTTCTTCCTTTGAGGTTTTACCACGTTAAAAAATCTCATGTGTTAATTATTCCTATCTCTCTTTATTACTTGTATATATATATGTTTGCTCTTAATCTTGTAGTACATTCATCACTTGTGAAGTTTTGGAATCAAGATTTGTTAAGTGTGATTTGTAAAGTAATGCATATTCGATCATTCTTATATTCTTTATTCTTTTGTATATTGTTACATTGATGTATAGCTATATTTGTTAACACTTGTAATTCCTTGAACAATATCATAATACAAATATTTTTTGTTGTTGAGATTTTTGTGTTCTATACCTCATGCAACTCCTTATATATGTAGGCATTGCTTAAATGATCATATGATTATATTGTCTATGTATGGATGTTTTGGATTATGTGTTGTATGTAAAGCTACCTTGAGGGACAAACGAATGTTTGTTTTAAGGGATCGAAAAAGGCGTAAAAAACTATTCACCCCCTTAGGTATGCTTTAAGCGATTTAACTACGTTTGTATTATTTCAGGTGAAGTCAGGTAAGTTGTTATCCAATACTATTTGTCTATTACAGTTATCTATATTACATGTTTTTGTACATTTAACTATTAGTAAGCAGTTATATATAGGTTTTAGTTTGTTAAATTTATGATGGTGATTAGGCTGGTAAAATATGCGGTTTAGATTGATTGTGTATTAATATGAGGTTAATGTTTTTTTCTTTATTTGTTTTCCGCGGCGCTGAGATGCTTGTCAATTTGAGCATTCCTTGGGTTATTCTTGGTCACTCTAAAAGAATATCACTTTTAAATGAATCAAATGAAGTAAGCTATGTTATGATACCATTGGTTTTCCTTTCTACTTACTATACAATATTTAGTATATCATCTGCCATTTACAGTGTTTACAATTTGTATTCCTATATTTATCCGTGTAGTTTGTTAGAGATAAAGTTGCTTATGCAGTTTCTCAAGGCTTGAAATTGACTGCTTGTGTTAGAGGGTTGTTGTTGCTACACAAACAAAAGCAATAACATATACTTTCATTGGGAAAAAAAGTTATCAATTTTAAGTTGTTAGATACATAACATTATGTTTGTAATCTACATCGGTTTATGGAATGCTCATATAAGTAGACTGTGAGTGCTGCATACGAAGCTTTTATGAAATCTGCACATTTTTTGTTTGGTTGCCAAGAAAATTTTTAGAAACTGAGTATTGTCTTTAAATATTCTTTATGGGTACCTAATCAGTTTGTTATGGAGTTTTCTTTTCTAGGTTTCAGGGTTTGCCTCCAACTCTTGAACAAAAGTTTCAAGTTTTAATTTTTCACTTCATTTGAGTGTTGTTTAATTAGGTTTCTATAGTTTTGCTTTTGTCTTTTATTGTGTAGAGAACTCTAAATTTCAGCTTTTTCTTCATCTTTTTATTATTAATTTTTGTTTAGCTTCTGGCTTCACTTTATTGTTTTGTTCTTACTAAATAATTTGTGTGGTTTGTTTTTGCAGAATCAATGTGAAAAGCTTTATCTTTGCTTGGGGGAGGAACAATGGGTTGTTGATTAGTGTTTCAACATGCGATGAGAGGTTCCTTTTAGATTTTAAACGTTGTTTCTAGTTTAAAGGTTAATTTCTTACTAAATTTTTTAGTCTGAGAAGTTTAGACCTGAGTTTTAATTTCTATGGTAGAAACTAAACTAATGGTGTATGAAATGAATAATTTGATGTAAACTTGTTTTGTTTTTCATGATTTATTTTGTTTAATTTCTTTGCTTGTGTTAATTTTGCTTGTTAGAGTTCAATAATAGTATAATTCTCTTAAAAGAAATGATTAGTGGGTTTCTTTTTAAAATTTCTTAGATTGGGTAGGGTATGAGAAAGTCGAAATTTATGGTTTTCCTTTACTTTTTTGACATTTACGTATTATATTTTAGATGGTGTTTCTTTTGCTTTTAGATATAACATTCTTCTTTTGAATGAGATTATTCAAAATTGGCTTTTAAATTTTGAATAAGTATTGAATTAAGGTTTCTGAGATCGGGTTTAAAACCCACCAAATATATGGTTTATGATAAAAGAATGGTATTTTAGGTGTTTTTGACACTTTTGTGTTATATTTAAGACGGTGTTTATTTTGTTTTAGAGATAAGATACTTATTTTGAATGAGATTATACAAAATTGGTATTTAAATTTTGAATAAGTATTGATTTAGGTTTTTGAGATCGGGTTTAAAACCTGCCAAATGATGGTTTTTAATAAAAAGACTATGATTGTTATACATTATTACAGATTAATAGGTCATATCCATCATTGTGATCAATTATCGATAGATTGTGTGATTGATATCAAATTATGGTGTTGCAAAAGCCATTCTTACTTTTGAGGCCCCTTTTGGATGTGTGAATTGTTAGCATATATTAGTGGGTTATGTCTATAAATAGTTTACTTTCAAGCATCAAGTCATAAGAGTTGTACTTAGAAAATTGAGTACTTGAAGAACAAGTTAATGCAAACATTTGTTAGAGAAATACATACAGTGAAGTGAAGGTTCATAATTTCTTATAATGTAATTGATACATAAATACATACAAAATTGTATATATTGCAAATTAATATGAAATAGTGATCATGATAATTTGTGTTTTTTGAGGGAGAGTCTTGCTTTCAGATGTTACAAGATTACAAGCTGGTTTAGTCGAGATTGTTGAAGGTGATGTGATCTGTTTTGGGTTGAAAGTGGTATTGCACCGGTTTGCTTGGAATCAGATTCTTTGAATGTTGTAAACATGATTTCTGGAAATGAAACTCCACTCTCTGAGATTGGCTTCATCCTTTAAGATATCTCTACAATTCATTTTCTATGGTGAATGTGTCTTTTATTTCGAGATCTTCTAACATGGCTGCTTATAGCCTTGCCAAGTTAGTGCTCTATTTGGATTATCAATTGGTTTGGTTGGAGGATTTTCCTCCTTGTATTGAGAGTCTGGTTACGAGACTCAAATATCAGCTTGTATCGATCCTTTTTGCAATAGAATCATGCTTTCTAAAAAAATTGAACTCTTTTTAATCTTTTGGTTTTAATTAATTTACGGTTCTTGACATTAAATGATGTTATTTAATTATTTTTTATATCTTTAAAAAAAAAATTATTATTTTTTGTATCTACTTGCAAAGAGAACAAAATGATATCATGGTTGAAAACTGCATTGGTTCCAACAATGCACAAAATGTTTCGTGAGGATGCTCATTTTAACAGGAAACATGTATATATTTATGTCCTCTGCAAATAGGTATAAGACTTTCTTTTTTTCTTAATAAAAAAAAAAAAAAAAAATACTTTAAATAATGTTATTGCCTCCATAAGTTGATGCATAATGGGAGTTATTTTTATATGATTGAATTATGTTTTTTTATTTATTATAATTTGTGATCTCATAATTAGTTGTATATAATTTTTTTTTTTATGTTATATCAAAATTAATTTCTAATCAAATATTATAATATTAATATTATACTCATGTATATAAATTAAAACACGTGCCTTGCAAGTGTAATCAAACCTAGTTTATTGAAGAAAAAAAATGGTTTTAAATAAAAAATTCATATAGAATAATTCCTTCATTTTACAGTGACGATGATGATGATTATTGAAGTGTTGACTTGATTGACTGGTTGGTTGGTTGGTTTGGTCCTACATCAGAAGACTGATGGTGTTGCCGTGTTGTAGCTCATGGTATGAATATGAATATATGATGATAGAAGCAGAATTCTTGTGGAAATTTTAGATTGGGAAGATTGCGGCCCATAAGGGGCTCAGGCACAATTCTCCGTGCCTAATTTAATGATTTTTTTTTTTTTTTTTTCTGATAATAGCAATTATCAAGAAATTTTAGTATTACGTAAATTCAGGGTTTTTTTTCCGTAGTACAAGTATAAAGGATTTACTACCGGACCAACTTTATCTCATCAACAATTACAAGAAATTAAGTGAACATATCTTGTGAAAATATCAGATCCAAAATTTTAAAAATTGTGATTTAATAATAAAAAATATCATCAGTATATCAGAAATATCTAAGGATATTTGCTCATAAAACGGAAATTATCGAAGATATTTCAAAAATATTATCATACATTTACTTGCTGCTTATACATAATAATAAAAAAAATTTATATAAATTGATTGGTTTGGATTATTACTTTTTTGAATTCCACATTTTTATTTATAATTTTTATTTTAATCGGTGACAACTCAAACTTCCATACCTAAAACATTATCAAACCGAATGATCTCCATTCACCACCAAACCACAAGCGACATTGGGATGCGGCTCCTTCCATTTGCTATAATGGAGGATGCCACACCTCCAATCTATCGACAAGGGCCGGCAGACCTCCATGGAAAATATAGAATCTTACATCATTCTATATCTTCCATGGAGTTCCAGTATTGCTAAGAATCCATGCTCTTGAATCAAATTCTAAGGCTGGGAATTTTTAAAACTTAAACCAAGCTAAATAGATAAAAGGTCATTCATTTCCAACTTAAAGCAAACAAAACACCATAATACAAACAGTCACGTAGATGCACTCACACACATTGACTAGTTAAAGCCTAAAGGGCACCTTTGTACAATCATCTTACAATCAATACAGAAACTTCACATAAAACATACATATAGTGAGTTTTTGCTATAATATAACCCAGATAAATAATAATAATAATAAACTTCTAATACAATAGTACCTTTGTTCCGTAATATACATAATTTAGTACGAGTAGAATTCATCTAAGTAATACGATCTTGCCCATCGTATTTGTGTACCGTATGGTCATGAGAAGATCAATGTGAGTCGGTGTGGTAAACCAACCGAACAAACTTTTCACTCCATTTTCATGGAAACCTCTTAACTTTTCAAGGGATACTCATGTCAAATGACTCAAAACACTATTAATGGCAAGTAACTTATACCCTGATAATCTCTTTGTTCATTCATGTCTCCTCCCTAATTTGTTGCAATAACTTGTTCTTAAGATGAATAATATATATGTAATCGGGAATCTAAGAAAGGAAACACCTTTTTATAATAGTTTTTCTTCATGCCACTTGGATCAACTATTCTTTCAATGCTTTCTTCCAGAGTGAACAGACCTTTTCACCTGATGTTTCTCAATACATTCTCATGCCGTCATGCTGCTTAAAATCCATCGACAGCTAGAATGTTAATCTCTTTAATCTGATTTGCAGATCAGGCATGCCACACACTGTTATTCTACTATCAAAACACTAATATTTCCTCACAACTATGTTTTGACAAAAAAAAAAAATTTCCTTTCCATCCTTTTGAGACCGACACTTTCTTCTTACCCTTCCTCACAACCAAGCTAAATCTCCTACATTTTAGAATTTAAACTATTTTATAAAGCAGGTGGCAAACTGTATTCTAGTGGCCAGTTGGAGCCTTTTGCCAAAGAATTTGGTTGCACAGAAAGTTTGAAATACTGAACTCCCACTTGATAACTTTAACTAGATAGCAGTATATAACTAATACAGAAAATGTTGAAACTAAACAGTTTATGTAATAAGACTCAAAACAAAGTAAAGAAAGCAACTTTTAGAACAATGCCAGTCTACTCTCTCATAAACTCTTTTAGAACTCATGCCCCACTAATCAATTTTTTTATTTTATTTTTTATTTTTTGCAATAACTAGTTCTTAGAAAGATAATTAAGAATCCAATAATGGCAATACTCTAAGATGGTAGTTATTGTTCCTACTTCAAACCAAGCAAAAGCACATATTATAGCCACTAAACAGATATCTAATTTTCCACAGAAACACCAAGCTTTAATATTTTGAAGATCAGCTTTTGTGTTGATGCCTTCCTTGTCAAATAGAAGGCCCCTTTCAGCTGTCCTGCATATAATCTGGTTAGCCATGCTCCAATCTAGTCACCAGTTGTGAAACTAGCTATCATTCTACTGACAAGAATACTAATAATATTTCATTAGGAACATGATTTGACACGAATACTAAAATTTCCAATTCTTCCTTTAAAACTGACGTTAGTTTTAAATGTCTCTCGGAAAATCAGATGAAATCTTCTTAGAATTAAAACTAAAACAATGAAGCAGATGGTAAATTAATTTCTTATTTAAAATATATATATATATATATATATATATATAAATCAGAGATGGCAGACTAAATTCTATCCTCCATTTAGTTTTCCCGATCTGAGCAGGAGATCCAATAAGGGATGTTCATGTTCCCAGTTGTATAACTACTACAATACTAACAATTTGTTAGAAACATATTTTGACACACGATGATTAAGAATCTCCCTCCAGACCTCTTGAGATTAACATTTTCATTTTACCAAATCCTGAGAACCAGGTCACGTTCTGCATTTTAGAATTAAATTAAACTAATAAAACAGGTGCCAAACAAAATTTAAGTGGCCACTTAGTGTAGCTTGGCACTGACTTTGTTCTGCAGAAACTCTGAACTGCCAAACTGCCATTTTGATATCTGTAACAATACTCTAGTATATAATTGATTGTGCAACAACTGAAAATGAGAAGCAAACAAACCGGCATTAATGTCGAAAGATTTCATATTTCATACCTCATGTCACTGAACTCTGCAATTCTATAGAATTAAAGAAACCATAGTTGAGAAGAACAAACACAGAGAGAAGATAGGAAAAAAGAAATCTGAATGCATGTACATATCAAGGCAAGTTACCAAAACGATAGAAAAATAAGTTCCATGGAGGTAAAGCGTTTAACGATGCCGCAGAGACAAATTCAAGGTTTCAAAGTTACCTACACCTAGAGTACTAAATGAGATAATAAACCGTTATTGCACAACACAGTGATCTACAATGAAAAAAGAGAGCACTTAAAACAGCAAAAAGGTCAGTATGCCTCATTGCTCCAAAATATATATACTAGATTTCAACCACTAGCAACTAAAATGCTAGTACCTCTACATAATTATTCTACTACAAGCATAAAACAAAACTACAACAAAAGCGTGAACAATAACAGCAACATCACCAATTAAAGGAAGAGTCTTACTCCTCTAAGTGGGCTTAACCTTATCGTCTCTCACGACATTCAGTATCGGCAAACTACTCAAAAACTCATCAAGCCCTTCGAAAAACCCAACCCCATCAATATTGTCCTCCTCCCCGTGCTCTTGTCTGATTCCCTGAGCCGGATCTTCCGGTTCATTACTGAACTCCACATTCAAATCCAACCCATTCCCCATCTGCTTCCTCCCACTACTCCTAAGCACTCTAGACCCACCACTTGAAGTCCCAACATTTCCCTCTGCTGCATTTGCATTTTCACCAACACTTTGATTTTGAACCTGATTCTGATTATTTCCCTTCTTATTAACCCTCTCAGCCTGTGGTCTTTTAACATTCTTCCTAGTACTCTCACTTGCCTTCCCTTTCACATTCTTCACTTTCTTTTTCCTCTTCTCCTTCTGCCACTCATCATCGGATTCATCAACTGGGTCGGGTTCCGAATCAGAAATTACCACCTCATCGTACAAAACTGGAGCTCTTTTAGTGGCATTATTGTTTTGCTTGGACTTTCCTCCTCCTCCCCCTCCTCCTCGTCCTCCTCCTCCCCCTCCTCCTTCTCCTCCGGGACCTTGACAAGGAACCATTGGGGAAACCGGTGTCCATTTTGCCGAATCTTTCGAGTTGCCGGAATAACCCAACGGATAAAAACCCCAACAGCAAAAGTAAGAATCTTTGGCCGTAGCCGAAACTGGAGGTGATGGTATCGCCACCGCATGAAACGCTCTTCTACAGTTTTGACATCTAAGCACACACTCTTCATATACCTTTTGGTACTCATAGAGCACGTAACAGTACGGACACGCCGTCCAGAAGCTTCCCGTCGTCTCCAACTCCGTCTCACTCCGACGAGCTGACTCTGTTCGATTAGGATGGGTCGACTCTGTCTGGATGCTAGGACGAGTTGACTCTGTCTGGATGCTAGGACGAGTTGACTCTGTCTGGATGCTAGGACGAGTTGACTCTGTCTGGACGCTAGGACGAGTTGACTCTGTCTGGATGCTAGGACGAGTCGACTCTCTCTGATTCACCCGAGTGGACTCAGCTTGAATCGGGCGTGTTTGAGGGGTTGTCGACGCAGCCACATGATTCAAATTCGACACCTGTTCCTCAACAATTACCCTATCATTGCCCTCCCTCTCCCTGCTCTTTGGACTTTTTCTCGCAGGTTGTTGCGGCGGAGGTGGCGGTGGTGGTTGCATTTGAGTTTGAGTTTGCCTCGGTCGCTCACCGAGTTGACTCAGTTGCAACTCGCTGTCGTACATCATCTTCCTAGCGGGATTTGACAGGACCAACCAAGCGTCGGAGACGAGCTTGAAGGACTGATCGGAGAACGGAAGCCTGTTCCTGTCAGGATTGAGTAGTACAGCGAATTTGCGGTACTGAGTAGCGATGAGTTCGATCGAGGTACAGAATCGAGGCACCTGAAGAATAGCGTACCAGTCATGGTGGTGGTTACCATGGGCGGTAACGATGAGTGACTCGCCGGCGATGAGGGTGTCGGCGACGGCAAGGATTTGACTAGGGGCCTCGAGCCTCGGGTACGATTCTCGCACTCTGATCGCGAAGGTTCGGGCACCGTGAAAGTCATGTGCAACCAATAGCTTCTCTGCTGTGCTCAGCCACGGCTCCGCTTCTACTCTGTAGCCGCCACTCGCCATTTTCTCTCTCTACTCTTCAACTTTCTCTCTCTACACTTTATTTTTATGCGAGAGAGACAGGAAGAGAAAAGGGACTGACCTTCTTTTTCTTGGACCAAAAAGGACAGGGTTTGGTTTGTAAAGCGTTTAATCAAAGAGGGTATTTTGATAATTTTACGAACCCGGTATGGGTTTACTCTCACTCTCTGTACTTGTTATTATATGGACGATAAAGGACAGCTATTTTTTTTAGCTAATTACATAATGATGTAGGGGTGAAATTGTCATTTCGTTGTGTTTCTGTACAAGCTCATTGATGATTGATTACTCTCTGCTACTCTGAAGAGTTGAGTTGTACTTATTTTTCGAATGACGAAAAAGGACTGATGATTTCAAGAAATGACGGGAATTTTGAATGAGATTCAGTTGGGAAGGGTCAATGTTTCGGGGCAATTTGATCATTTAAGTGCTTTACTGTGATATTTTCAACACAGCATGATCCACATTAGATTTTCTCTGTTCCAAGGATAAGTGCTTTAGTTCATTTGCACTATTGTTTGATTTTGCATTTAACAATTAATGGTATTTAATTAGGGATGTCAATTGTCTATTAAATCCGGTAACTCAATACGAACACGAACACAATATGATATGACATTTGTGGGTTTGTATTGATTTTAAATATCATCTATAAATACGATAAACAAACGTATCTATATTTTAATAAAAAATTAAAAAAAAATATTATCGACAATCTATTAATTATTTATTTATATTTATAATTTTTCTATTAATAATAATTTTAATTTTAATTAAAATTATTAAATAAGAAATGAAAGTTATGGATACATTCCATACCTTTTTATAGAAAATAAGCTTTTTTTCATCTTTAGTTTTTCTTTTTTTTTTTCCACTTTTATCATGTTTTCCGGTTCAACCAAATTTGAAATCATTTTTTTTACCGGTACCATCCACGTTCAGTCATCACCATCATTAGAAAATAAATATTAAAAAAAAATTATTTGTCCAAAAAATTATTTATTTACTCAATATAATTTTTTTTACTCAACTTAAAACCCAAAATAGAAAAACAAATATTGTTTTCCTCTTTTCACAGATTGATCTCCAAAACAGTTTTTTTATTGCTTTAATCTCTTCACTTTTATTCATTTTTATTGTTTATTTTATTTTTATTTGATTACTTCACATCTTTTTTCCATTTCCCGTTTCAAATTTTCTAAAGAGAGATATTTAAAATAGGTAATATTAAAATAAAATGAAGTGTATTTAGAAATGTAATGTTTTTTAAAATGGAGTATTTTTAAAATAGAAGTGCCAAAAGATAAAAGGAATAATTTTGGAAAAATAATGTGAGTTTAGAATTTTTTTTTTTTATTTTTAATTTAAATTCTTAGAATGGAATGTCTTTAGAAATAAAGTGTAAAAAAAAAAAAAAAAACATTAGATTGTAAGGAGAAATTCTCAATTTTAATTATAAAAATATCCCAATGGAAATTTATCAATAAGGACAAACTATTTTAATTAAAAATAAACCAAATAATATGTACACTCATTAATTATACTTATATCTTAGACTATATCTCTTTATTAAAATAAAAGAAAATAAAAAACTTATGATAAACCCTAATTTTAAAGATAAACCCTAATTTAGAAATAATTGTTACTAGATCATATCATGAGCTTTTCTTATTGAATAACATAGTATGGAAGAGATGATCCAAAAGTTATATTCTCAAGTCAAAAGGTAGAAATTAAACAACCATCGAAGGAGATGGTGTCTGCAAGTCGTTATCTATTCTAACTCGTTATCTATTCTAACTCTCCACGATAATGTTTACATCCAGGAATCCATGTCTGCTTCGCCATACAAACTTACTACCATATAAATACAAGTTACGTCCTCATTGAGAACAGCAACTTATGACTAAAATTGCGACCTATGTCAAGTTAATCCAGAGGAACCTCGTGGCCTGAAAATGAATTCAGAAGAGAGACTTTTACATAACGAAAGCTCTACTTGTAGGTCGTGTTTTACTGCTAAAGCATGCACTATGGTACTCAAACCACTCGGGCATCTTCATCTGATTAGCTCAATATTCTCTAGTACACACTAAAGCAACTTCTTGTTTCAGTTCTAGTTTGGCTAGACATCATCACAAGCCACGGAAATTTCTGCACTGAAATAGGGTATTCAAAGTTCAGATGCCCAATCATTGGATTCTGTAGAGAGCTTGTTTGATGACAAAGATGACATCTGCACTGATAATAGACATTACTTTTGAATTTTTATTGACCTTGTATTATATCAAAAGATTAATTTTGTTTTATTTGTGTTTTCAAACCCGTAAAACTTAAGAATTTATCATTTGTGAAATCGGATGTATTGATAATTTAAGAATGTTTATAAATAAAATGTATTAAAATGAACACATTAATTTAAATAAGGGTGTTATTGGTATTAATATGAGTGTCTATAGTAAAGATTTAATTTTAAATTTTAGATATGGGTGTATTTATAAATATGGGTGTGATTATATTTATGGGTGTCTATATCTATACTCTAGATTTTATTGGGTTCGTTGTTCAGGTCATTAACAGGTCAACGCGTTAAACCCATTAAATAAACGAATCATAATTGGGCAACGCGTTAAACCCATTAAATAAACGAATCATAATTGGGTTTTTACATATAATGTATTGTGTTCGGATTGAACAAAAAATTAAATAGATCATGTTTGAGTTGATATAAACATGACACAATAATCATATTAATATAATGAGTGCTGCTATCGATATCCATCTATTGAATTATTTATATCTCACTTCTAAAATTTTGATTTAATTATATAAACTAAATGGTTTTATAAAACTTTTTGATTTATTTCCAAAACCACTCTTTTACTTATTTTTCAAACATAATACATTTAATCTCTGTTTCAAAAAATAAAAATAAAAATAAAAATACATTACATCTCTGATCTCTCTATGCATTTGTCACCTTCATCGCATGACATATTTTTTTTTTCTTCTTATTTCTTGATGAAACCATTCTTCTAGATGCTATTTTTTTTTTCTTTTCAGTAGTTGATTGGAATTGATTGCGGTGCTATTAACAATTTGACACCCTTCTATTAATCTAATAGTGCCCCACTTTTTAAATTTATTTAGTATTACATTTGTACCTTTTATTAAAATTACTTAAAGAGGCATATAAATAATAATAAATAAATAAATTTTTTTTAAAAAAAAAGAAACTCTTTTTTTCAAAGTGAATTCTAATAAAACTCCACCCCACATTCACATATAATATGTTTGCTTGAAAAAAAATAACTTTCAAACCCTAAAATAGATTTATTTTTAACACACATACAAAATATTATGAAAGAGTTTGTTTATTGTTCAATAAAAAACATTCTTTTTATTTTTGTTTACTTGATAATTATTTCTGTTTTGTTTCATATTTCATTACGAGAAAAGAGAGAGAGAGAGACAAAAAAAAAAAAAAAAAACTTTTACTAGATGAGTTGTTTTGACTTAGTAAAAGGCTAAAAGCAAATAAACATTACTATTCAATTTAGAAGTTGAAATTAGAGATATCAATGGTACGGGTTGGAGACGGGTTTTTCATTATCATTCATAATCCCAAATTTCATGAGAAATACCATCCTCAGTGAATACCCACTTGAAAATAAATGGTACGATTCCCCATTAGGGGATTGACTTTTTACCTCATACTTTCCCCATCTCGTTAAAG
The DNA here is from genome assembly GCA_035582765.1 of Acer negundo. Lineage (NCBI taxonomy): Eukaryota > Viridiplantae > Streptophyta > Magnoliopsida > Sapindales > Sapindaceae > Acer > Acer negundo. The sequence continues at coordinate 14,002,602 of CM069235.1, forward strand.
TTTTTTTTTCTTTTAATGATTAATAGAATAGTATGAAAAAAGAAAAAAAAAATGGAAAAAAAAGAGTGAGGTATATTATCATTGTTTAATCTTGGAGTTCAGTTTGGTTATCAATCACACGTTCTTCTTTATTACTTCTAAGGTTTGCTACGATGTCATTGGACATGTTATGAAGCGCACATTAAAGGAATCTGAGTGAGGTATTTCTGGATTATTTCATATAATAATGACTGATTATTCTCTTCTTTTTAGATCGTAGCCAATCCAACATATACTGCATGTGTTCATGTCCATAAGTTAGAACTCTTGTTCTGATAACGTGCTTGAAATATATATATATATTGTTAGATGACAAGTATTCAATTAAATTATAACTCAGTAAATATTGTTTTAGGTAGCTTTCCTATTTCAAATTACATTCCTTGTACATGATAGATTTTATCTCTTAGGGTTGCATAGGAGGGTAGGACTCTTATCACTGATGTATATATATTGTTCATAAATCAATGAAAAAGGTGTGCAAATATTTCACCAAAACCTAACAGTTTCTATATGGTATCAGAGCCGCCGAGCTTCTCTCTCCCTTAAACAATTTTTCTACCTTCAATATCTCTCAATCAAGCAACCATCATGACTGGAAACAATAACGAACTCCCTACTATGATCACCGAATCAGTCCCAAAAGCTGCTGCTGCAACTTCAACTAATCAGTCCATTATCAATGTTGTTCCAGTCAGTTTTACGACCTTTCGCTCGAATGAATTCCATTTTATTACTATCAACATCGTTGCCAAGCCCCACTCAGACTCACCACCACTAATTACATGTCCTGGAAACTACAATTTCAAACCCTTTTCTATGGGTACGATTTTGTTGGATACATAGACGAATCTAAACCTTGTCCACCAGTCACACTCACCGTGGATATCGTGACTTCTCCAAATCCTGCCTACAACATCTGGTTTCGTCGGGATCAACTCATTCTCAATGCCATAATCGATTCCCTCTCACCCATAATCATCTCTTTTGTTGCCCGTGCAAAGACGTCAATGGAAGCATGGAACATACTTGCCAATACATATGTCAAACCATCACGTGGACGCATTAAACAAGTCAAAACCCTTCTCAAAAATTCCACAAAAGGTACACAGTCGATTACTAATTTTCTTCACTCTGTAAAAGCTCGTGCAGATGAACTTGCTCTACTTGGAGCACCAATGGACGATGAGGATCTTACAGAACGGATCCTTGATGAACTTGATGATGATTACAAGGAACTTGTTAGTGCAGTTCAGGCCTGAGACACCCCTATCACGTTTGATGAATTGCATGAGAAACTTCTATCATTGAAGCAACAGCTCTCAGCAACAAGAAAGATGTCAATTCCTTTCCAGTTACAGCCAATCTGACACATCGTTCAAACAATAATTGGCGCCCACAGAACATCAACTGGCATCCTCAAGCCTCTACCACCACGGGCTGGCGCCCCTCCTCCAACACAACCGGACGTTCAGCTCCCACTTAGTCTTCAGGCACTCCACACAGTGCAACCCCTCGTCCCTACTTGGGGCGATGTCAGGTGTGTGGCACTCATGGTCACTCGGCCAAACGATGCCCCTTATTCTAGATGGTACCAATTTAGTCTCCAGGCTCCATATCCTCTCATAAACCCTCACCGACACCTTGGTAGCCCCGAGCTCATGTCGCTACCAATATTGCGTCACCCAGTCAGCATTGGCTACTTAATAGTAGTGCATCTCACCATGTCGCGGCTGACTTGGGAAATCTGTCTCTACATGCACCTTACAGCGGCTCAGATGATGTCATGATTGGTGATGGCACAGGTCTTTCCATCACACATACTGGTTCCACATCTCTCAGCACTTATAACAACTCTTTTACTTTAACTAATGTTCTCTGTGTCCTTGATATGAAAATGAATTTGATCTCTATTTCACAATTTTGCACCACTAATAATGTTTCAGTTGAATTCTTATCTTCTTGTTTTCTTGTGAAGGATCTTCGTACGAGGGCAATTCTTCTGAAAGGCACAACCAAGGATGGCGTATATGAGTGGCCGACTGCCAAGTCCATGTCTTCATCAATCCTAGCTTTCTCCAGCACCAGAACCACATCATCAAACTGGCATCATTGATTAGATCATCTTGCTTTTCCAATTTTGAACCATATTATTACCAATTTTAGTTTAAATTTGTCGTCTCGTATTTCAAAGGAATTTTCATGTCATGACTGTCATTGCAATAAAAGTCACAAGCAACCGTTTTCTAGTTCATCTCTTGTCTCATCGCATCCTCTAGATATTATTTTTTCTGATGTTTGGACCTCACCTATTATTTCCGATGATGGCTTTAAATACTATTTAATCTTTGTTGATCACTTCACAAAGTATATCTGGTTTTATCCCTTAAAGAAAAAATCAGATGTAAAGGACACCTTCATGCGATTTAAAGCTATTGTGGAAAACTATTTCAAAATGAAAATAATCACTTTTTATTCTAACAACGGAGGGGAATACCTGTCACTTAAAGATTATCTTGTGACAAATGGTATCTTTCACCTCACAACCCCCACCTCACACACCTGAGTATAATGGATACTCAGAACGGCGTCACCGCCACATTGTCGAAACTGGTCTCACATTATTGTCTCATGCATTCATGCCATTAAATTTTTGGCCTAGTAATTTTGCTACAACTGTCTATTTAATCAATTGAATGCCAACTGAAACCCTTGCACTCTGATCACCCTATGGGAAATTTTTTGGACACGCTCCTAATTATTTAAAACTAAACAATTTTGGTTGTTTATGTTACCCGTGGCTTCAGCTTTACTCGTCACATAAACTGAACCCACGATCCATGTCATGCATCTTTCTAGGGTACTCCGTGTCGCAAAGTGCGTACTTGTGTCTTGATCTGTCGAGCTCCAGAATATATGTCTCTCGTCATGTTCAGTTTGTAGCATCTGTCTTTCCCTTCAAAACTCTAAACACCAACCTACACCGCCCAAATCCCACCACCATAGACACTTGGATTCCACCAGTCCTCACTGTCAAAATCCCCAGTCAGTGTCAATCGGCTCCCTCAACTATTGTGCACCCACCAGAATTGTCACCGTACATTGACTTTGCCACATCTCTACAAGTCAATATCCCTCCGACTGCGATCACGACATCAGATTCACCATTTGCGGCAGCTGTTCCACCAATCAATCCCGCCTCCATCAGCATCGCAGTTGGTCCCTTATCGGTTGACAGTGCAGCACGGGGAACTATATGACCAACACCCTCGGTCTCTTCACAGCAGCTGTCCTCCTCGTCCTCAGCTCCACCTTCACCAAGCAAACATCACATGATCACCCGAGGAAAAAATAACATCCATAAACCTGTCCAGAAACTCAATCTCCATACACCTACACACATCAGCTGACTTCGAACCAACTACTGTCTCGCAAGCATTGAAGGACTCTAATTGGCGTAAAGCCATGTCAGAAGAATGCGATGCCCTCGTCAAGAATGGAACTTGGGAGCTTGTCCAACCGGACGTATCCACCAATATTGTTGGCTACAAGTGGATTTTTTTAATCAACCCAAAATCCGATGGTTTAATTGACATGTATAAGGCTCGCTTGGTTGCGAAAGGGCTCCTCAAAGGCCGGGGTAGACTATTTCGAAACATTTAGTCCAGTTATCAAACTCACTACAGTCAGACTCGTACTGAGCATAACCACTAATCATGGCTGGTCCATACGTCAACTAGACATCAACAATGCTTTCCTACAAGGCTGGCTTGCTGAAACGGTATACATGGCTCAACCTCCAGGCTTCACTAACTCAGATCATCTTACGCATGCTTGCAAACTGTGTAAAGCTATTTATGGACTCAAGCAGGCTCTACGTGCATGGTACCACAAGCTACGTCAATTTCTCCTCGCATCTGGATTCAAGAACTCATATGATGACACTTCACTATTCATCCTCAAGACTGGTGGTACTCTCATATATCTCCTCATTTATGTTGATGATATTATTCTTACAGGTAACAGTACAACTCAGGTTGAATAAATTGTAGCCACGCTTGCTTAGAGGTTTTCCTTAAAAGACCTTGGTGACCTCTCGTTCTTCCTTGGTGTGGAGGTGGTTCCATACAAGCATGGCATACTGCTATCTCAGAAGCGCTACATCATGGATCTACTCACTCGTACCAACATGACATGTGCAAAACCGTTTCAGACGCCACTACTAACGAGCCCTCCTCTCAGCCTTCACTCGGGCACTCCTCTTGGCGATCCCACAACCTATCGTAATGCTGTCAGCAGCTTTCAATACTTATCGCTCACACATCTAGACATTTCTTTTGCGGTCAATAAACTGTCTCAATTCATGCATCAACCTACAACTAACCATTGGGATCTTGTGAAAAGAGTGTTGCGGTACCTCTGTGGTACCTTAGATGAAGGTATTCTCTTGTATCATGACTCTCCGATCATGCTTTATGCCTTCTCAGATGTCGATTGGGCCGGAAACAAAGATGACTATTCTTCCACAAGTGTTTATATTATGAATCTCGGCTGCAATCCCATCTCTTGGAGCTCAAAGAAACAAAACATCATAGCTCACTCATCCACGGAAGCTGACTATCGCACGGTTGCCTCCACCGCTGCCGAGCTGAATTGGGTGTGCTTTCTTCTTACTGATCTTGGTCTCACATTGCCAACAGCCCCAGTCTTTTTCTGTGATAATGTAGGTGCGACTCAGTTATGCTCGAATCCTATATTTCATTCACTAATGAAGCATGTTGCTATAGATTTTCACTTCATCAAGGTTCAAGTCCAATCGGGTTCGTTACAGGTGACTCATGTGTCCTCTAAGGATCAGCTTGCGGATGCACTCACAAAACCACTACCTCGTGCTACATTTCAACCGTTGAAGTCCAAGATTGGCCTCTCTAACTATGGCCTACCTTGAGATGGCATGTTATATGACAAGTATTCAATTAAATTATAACTCAGTAAATATTGTTTTAGGTAGCTTTCCTATTTCAAATTACATTCCTTGTACATGATATATTCTATCTCCTAGGGTTGCTTAGGAGGGTAGGACTCTTATCACTGATGTATATATATTGTTCATAAATCAATGAAAAAAGTGTGCAAAAATTTCACCAAAACCTAACAGTTTATATATATATATATATATATATATATAACATGGGGTTTGGGGTGGGTCAGGACAGAGAGTTAAAATCCCGTAACCGTCCCAAAAGTAAATCGGGGATTGAAAATAATACAATCCACATATCATAACATAAATGGTAGGCACTAAACCTGCCTCTAACGAATCGGGTCCCCACAGGTCCCTATACTAATGGATAATTTTGACATCTCTAGTTGAAATATGTGGAGGTATAAAGACGAACGTTGATGGTAGTGACTTCAAATTAATGAATTTCAAGCTTTTCTAGTTTTAAAAATTAATCCTGATTACTAATAATTTCCTTTTCGTTTTTAGAATTTCTTGTCGAGAAATGTGGTTTTGCAGGAAACAAAAGATCACTCTCACTGTATTTTTGGAAAATATAATATACAGAGTGAGTGCATTAAGTTTGAATTTTTTTTTAAGGAGTGTAGTCTCGGAAATAAATCAATAAAATTTAATAAAACCATTTAATTTTATATAATTAAATCAAAATTCTTAAAAATTGGGCATTATTAGATCATCGAAGGGGTGCCAATAGCACCACTCAAGAAGAAAACAAAGTAGATTTACGAGATAGAATGAAATTGTAAATATGTAAATTTGTTTATTTATTTATTATTATTAGGGTAATTTGCAATAACTTACTCCAAAGTTTTCCTATATCATAGTCATATCAAACTTTTCCCTTAATTACATAAAGTTACCCTTGACCACTTTAACCACAGTTAAACTTAATGGTGGACTTTATAGTGTAAGGGGGGAAAATGACTTTTTATAGCAATTAAATCAAACAAAAATATTTAATTATAAGAAAATTGAAAAATATTATTTTTTTTATAGAAAAAAAAAAAAAAATTATCAACAATATAAAAAAACTTTTCAAAAAAATAAATATAAACCATTTCAATATATATATAATAATTGAAAAACAATAATAAAAAACAAACTGAAATGGTAGATCTTGTGCAATCTCCAACCATATTTCACACCAATTTAAAAATAAAATTATAAAAATTGAATGTCTCCTTGGTGTGATCTCCATGTGGAGGTTGCACCACATCTTCTCCATTTGGGAGGAAATGTTGATGTGGTGGTGGAGCTTCGGTGGGTGATGCACGACGACAGTTAGAAGGCACGTCGGTAGTGGCAAGTTACGACGGTTGTGGCATGGTGACTGTTGGTGGTAATGTTAAAGTTAGAGTTGGGGATGGAGATGGTAAGGGTGTTGGTGATGGTATGGGGTAATGACGGTGATAGTGGATTATTGAACATCCAATGACAATGAGAATTTGTGTGGCCCTGGCTATTGATGAAGATTTGGTGAGGATTAGATGGTAGGGTATTGGAGATTTGACTAGATCTCTGTTTTTTATTTTTAATAAAGATTTTATTTTAAAATTTTCTATTTGTTAAGGGTATCTCTCTTTAATTAATAAAAATGTTCAATTTTGCTGTTCTATAGGCAAACGTAGGGGTATTGTATTGCAGTTTACCCTTATTATTATTATTTAAGATAAATTTTTCTATGATTGTCTTTGTAGTTTTAAGTAGGCTGGGCATAACGAGCAAACCCATCCTCGGATTACGGGAGGCCCAGACCCCAGGCTTGTCTAAATATGTATAAATGCTATACATGATTAAGGCATTTATATATAAATTTGTAGTTCGCTCTGCAACTGAAAATCAAAAAATTTCAACAAAAAAATAACGGTTCCAAGGCAAACCGATTGGCCTCCCTGACCAGATTATTTTTAGAGTGACGATATTGGCACCCCTTAAAAATTTTATGTACACCCCTTTTGTAAGTATATCCATAAAGTTTTTTAAAAATTTCTAGTTTTGTAAATAAACCTCACTTAATACCAAAACTACCCTTTCTTTAATTCTATTGTATTATATTTTTATAAATACACACCACCTACACCTATTTTGTTATCTAATCAATTTTATAATTTTATTTCTTTTTATTTTGATAAATAATTTCTAGGATCCTTTAAAAATTGTACCAAAAAAAAAAAAAAACCACAGCTCAATGACTAATGTGAATACAGTTTCAAACTTCGAATTAACGATTAATCAATATTCAATATTATACAGGCGCACAACTCATGCTAAATCAAGCATGTATAAATAAAACATTTAAACATTTTTTATCTTGAAAAAAAAAAATCTGTTTCCATACCTTTTTTTTTTAGGATTAAAGTTTAATATCGGCGGATTTCGAGAAAAAAAAAATGTATAATATCGGTGGCTCTTTTGAGCTCTTCTTTATAATTATAAAGTTGTATAGCTAGTTTTACAATTTGCTAAATTTAAGCTATAATATGCTATTAAATTTATTAAGCTAATGCCGATAAAAAAAAAAAAAAAAAAAAATTCTATAGCATGTTTGAAAGAAAAAAAAAACATATATTATAATGATTTTGTTCTTCTAATACAAATTAATTGAAACTTAAATTTTCTCTATAAACTTTATATGATTTATTCATTCTTCATTCTTTACGATCAATTTATACAATCAATTTATATTCCTCCTTAAAGGAAATTAGCATGTAAAAGAGAAGGTAGGGTTTAGGAAAATAGATTGGGTTTTTATGATATATGTGAATATGAAATGATTATTAGGAAATATCTTTTTATTTCCAAAAAAAGAAATAAGAAACTTTTTTTTTTTTTTTTTTTTTGCACAAACCGAAATTGATTAATAATTATTGGTGGGTCATGGGTGTATTTGTAAACTATTCAATCATTTTAGTAATTGTAATGAAGGGTAATATTAGATTTTCAAAAAGATACTTATTTGGGGGTATACATACGGTTTTTAAGAGGTGCAAATATCGTCACTCTATTTTTATTGAATTTTCCATTCTTTTTATGTTATTAATTAAAAACTTATGTACTCTTAATCAAATAGTTGTAAATGAATAAGGATGGACGTTTCCCTATGGAATCACATCCCACAAGCCCCCATGAGGTTTTTGGGCTAAATTTACCTCCAAATGGGTTTTGGGTGTGAGGTGGGGCAAACTTTGCCCCCATTTTGTAAATGGGGGAGGTGGTGGGGGGACACTCCCCCAAATCCATTCCCCCATTTCCCCCAATATATATTATTTTTATTTTTATTTTTATTTATATCTAAAGTTTTATCAATTGAAAAAAAAAAACTAATATTTATAATATTAACCTAAATTAGTAGTTATTAGTTAGTACTTAGTACATGAGTATTTGATTTATTTTTTTTCTTTTATTGTGTAATACTCTATTAGAAGTATTTGTATTTATTTTGGATTTCTTTAAACCAATTATATATTTTAGAACAAATATTTTGATTACTTTTTGGATTGAATATTTTAACAAGTTTAAACTAAAGATTGGAATGGCCGGATTCTAAATTCTGAATTTCGATTTTTGGATTGGTAATTGGAAATGGAGGAAATGGGGTTTAGGGGTGGCGGTGGGGGAACCTCCCCCCAAAACGCCCCCACCCCAGTCCCCCCAGTCCCCTCAAATGGCTTTTGAGGGGGTGGTGGGGAAAGGGCTAAGTAATGGAGGCAGGGATGGCAATGGAGCGGGTTCTGGCCGCCTCATTTATTTTTTAAAACCCTATTCCCACATAAAACCCCATAATATATTAAATAGGCCGGGGAGGGGCCTATTCCCACCCATTTACCCCATATGCACCATTTAACCTATTTATCAAAATGACAAATAAATAACCTAATGAATATGATATAATATATAAAGTAATTCTAACAAATCATTAAAAATCATCTCAAAAACATTAAAATAAACATAAATTTCATAACTAAGCAAATAAATTAAATAATTTTTAAACATAACATTAAAAGGAAAAAATATATATATAATAAAAAAAATAAAGATTAAATTTTAAGCGGGGCAAGGCAATAGAGATTATAAAACCCATCTCCGCTCCATACCCATTACGGGTTTTACTATCTATCCCCATCCCTACCCTATCTCTACCAAATTGAAACCCATCCCTACCTCATAAGTGCGGGTCCCCACGGAGCCTTGTACCCACAGGTTATTTTCCATCCCTAAATGGGGGTGGGAGTGGGGGTGAGGGGACCCTTTCTCGCCCCATTGGGCTCCCATACCCATCCCTATAAATGAATTCAAATCTCAACAATTGAATTATGAGCACATGCGTGATTGAGATATTGAAATCAAAAAATTATGCCTCAAATTTAAGTTGATTTAGCTTAATCTATATCCACACACACACACACTTATATATATATATATATATATATATATACAGAAATATTCAAATCAGTGCATGCTAATATGACTTTATCAGTGAGTTAGATGTGGACCATTATATTTACATACTTTGACTTAAAGTGTATGTACTTGTCAAAACTTCTCCATAATTAGTGGTCCACATGTATTATTACTGATGTAGTTACATCAGTGCGCACTGATCGTAACGGGACCGTATATACATAGACTAAAATTTATAGCTAATAATTCAAGATTCAATAATAGTGTTTAAGAGTTAGAAAACAAATTGAAATTTAAAATGTACTCTTAATATTTTTCTAATATCCAAAAACTATTCTAATAGTATATTTAGAATCAAATATATTATCCATATGATTAAGAGGAAATTATTAATATTGTAATTTATATAAAAAAGTTAGAAAATTTATATATGAAATAACGGTAAAAATATAAAGTTCTAAAATTTAGAGGAAAATTTTATAAAATTGTAAAACTGAGGAGGGGGAGGGGGGCAATGGCCCCCTCTCGTCATAAGGTGGCTTCGTCCCTGCTCACCACCACTATATCACTCCCACAACCACCCATGCACATAGCCACCATATCACTCCCACCACCACTCATGCTCACAACCATCATACCACTCAAAAACACCACCAGATCTTGGCAAAATTATCACTAAATTTCAACAAGTCTTCGCAACTCCTACCACACTACCACCAAAAAGAGCCTGTGACCACCAAATTCCTCCACCAACCCAAAAATAAAAAGCAACCAACTCAAGTCTCCTTCTCTACCGGCGAAACGTAGTATGAACCAGCTTCGGCAAAACTAATTCCCAAAATATACATCCAGAACATATCTCCATTTTATCCTTACGGACAAGGATAATTTGAGAGGGGTTGAATGATACGTGCACAAGCAACAACAACGTTCAATATGAGACCAAGTCGTAATGTAAGATCAAATAAGTTAGGAGTTATTAGAATATTAGTAATGGATTTGTTAATGCTCTTTATTTTTAGTTAGTAGATATTAAGTTAAACGGTTAATGGGTAGTTATTTACCTGTTTTCAAAGTCAATTGCCGTTGTTTCTTTCTTTTAGAGTCAGTTGATATTGTAAGCCTATAAAAGGCCCACTTTGAATTGAGTACGTTTTATCGAATATTGAAGTAAATTATCTCCCTCATGTATTTCTTTCTATCACTTCTCTAAATTCTCTTTTATGTATTTTTCTAGATCGGAAAAATACATAACAGAACATTAAAACATTGATAAAAAAATAAATTTTTTTTTACATAATTAAATATCCAAGACAGAATGGATACAAGAGCTAGCAATTCCACCAGCTCCAACTAGAAAACCAATAAAAAATAGGCTAGCTGAAAATGATGTTCAAATTAACCTTTCGTTTTAATTACTGTTTCTTTCCCTCATAATATTATTGTGTTGTTTCCTGTAGGTGGTCGATCGACTTGGTACGTTAAATGGGTCGGGTTGTGTCAGGCCCAAAGCAACTAGACTGAGCTGGTTGGTTGATGTCGACTGCTATCGTGATGTTGACGTCTCAACCTTGTTAATCCTGCAATAGAACTTAAGAAAACAATAAGAAATAGGAGGAACAGAATGGTGGGAGTTAGATTCTTAGCCTTAGATATGCTTGGGCTGAGCAATGTGATTAGGTGACTAATTAATGGATTCCGGTTAACGAAATCACTTGGAATCAGAATTTCAGTACGCTATGTGTAAACTTTGATTGAGAGAATTCTGACCCTTTTTCCAGTGAGGGAACCTTCTTATTTATAGTAGGTTTATCAACGTTCACTATCAACATTTGATAGCCAGTTGGGGTATTTTACTTCCCTTACCGAACCGATGTCGATCAATTTCTAGATATCGTCGTTGATCACCTTATTCCTCTCCGGAGCAAACTTCCTTCGTTTTTGCTTTACTGGCTGATGATTTGGATCGACCTGTAGTTGATGTACTATGACGTTGGGGTCGATGCAGATCATATCTTCATGTGACCAAGCGAAGCTGTTACGACGCTCCTTGAGAAATGTGACCAACTGGTTCCGGATGTCGTCTGATAATCTGGACCTGATGTAGACTTTATGTTCAGGATGGTCTGGGTAGATAGACACCTCGTCGAGTTCCTCCATGTTCGACCTGTTTTGTGTCGACTCGACTTTGGTTTCCTGTAGTTGCTATAAATCTTGACGCTTCTTTTTCATGGCATTTTGATAGCATTCCCTAGCAGCTCTTTGCTCTCCTTTAATTTCTTTAACTCCCCACTTGGTTGGAAATTTGATCAACTGATGGTAAGTCGACGAGATTGCCTTCAACTCGTGTATCCAGGGTCTGCCAAGTATGGCGTTGTAGGGGGATTGGCAGTCGAGCACGAGGAAATTGATGTATAAGTTGATTCCTTCCGCGTAGACGGGTAACAAAATCTCCCCTAGCGTTATTTTCTGCTCTCCATTGAATCCGGTTAGCATTGTCGTTCGACGACTTAGTTTTGATTTGTCGACCTGCATTTCTCTCAAAGCACTGTTAAAAAGAATATTACAAGAACTGCCATTGTCGATCAAAACGCGTCTAGTTAAACAATTAGCAATATGTAAAGAAATAACTAAAGCATCATGGTGGGGAGAGAACAAATCTGATTTATCTGTCGACCGAAAGATGACGGTTTCATCGATTTTGGATAGATGTTCTCGATTTGGCTGGGTCTCTGCGTTCGACACTTATCGAGTGTGTCTCTTGGTTGCTGAGTAGCTCACGCCACTGACTTCAGACCCACCGGAAATGCAATTGATTACCCTTTCCTGCCTAAGAGGTTCTGGAGAGCTGTCGACTGAACCGGTTTGCCTTTGGTCGTCACGTCTTGCATATGTTTGTTTGCCCTTATCTGTTAGGAATTCCCGTAGATGCCCATGTTTCAGCAGTTTTGTTACTTTGAATTTTAGGGCGATGCAGTCTTCCGTACGATGGCCGTGGTCACCATGGAACTCACATCGAAGTTTGGCGTCGTAATGTTTTGGAAGCGCATTCATTTTTCTTGGCCACTTGACTGCTTTGCCAATTTCTCTCATTACTGCAACGAGGTCGACTGGTTCGATGATGAGATTATATTCTGGCGCTTCCACATTTGGTTGACTCGTCCTTGGAATCCCACGACCATAGTTGCTTTTCTCACCAGAGCTTTCATATCGTGACTGGACGTTCTTTCTGTAGCTTGTTGGGTATGGTTTTGATCGTTTGTCGTTTGACCTCCTGTCGTTGCGATTGCTTCGTCGGCCTCCATAATAGATGTTGTTAGTTTTTTCGACGAAGCTTGCTTCATCTTCTTCCCATTTGATTTGGGCCCATGCTTTCGCTAATACATCTTCCATTGTCCTGCAAGGGTATTTGGTAAGTTCTTTGTATAAATCAGAATCGAACCTGAGACCTTTCCTGAAGGCGTAGATGGCAGTTGCCTGGTTGCAATGAGGGATTTGCACTTTTTCTTTGTTGAAACGTCCAACATAGGCTAGCAGGTTTTCGCCTGTTCTTTGCGTTATGGAATAGAGGTCGTCCGACAATTTCTCCAGCTTGTGGCTACTCGCAAATTGCTCCACGAATGTGTCCATCAGCTGCGCAAAAGAGTCAATAGAATTGTTAGGCAAGTTAGTGTACCACTGTAAAGCAGGGCCACTTAGGCTGGATCCGAAAGCTTTGCACATGCACGCCTCCCGGAGGTCGCGTGGGATTGCAGCAGTGAACATCCTTTGCTTGTTTTTTGCAATATGGTCGTCTGGATCGGTCGTCCCTTCGTATTGCTTCATGTTTGGGAAGTTGAACTTCTTGGGCATCTCGATGAGAGCAATTGCATCGACGAAGGGCGAGTCGGCGAAGCTATTGGCTGTACTTTTTTTAATGGGAGTTGAGACTCCTGGGATTCTTTGGATTAGAGCTTCCATTTCTGCAAACCTGCTAGTAAATTCTACGTTAGCAGATAAATGTAAATCGGGCATGGGTTTTACCAATCCCGGTGTCGACTGGAGAGACATGACCGTCTTAAGGACGTTATCCTGTCGTTGATCCATCTGTGGATCTTGTTCGTTCCTGGCTGGTATATCATTGAGGTCGATATCAACTCTTGCGGTTTGAAATGCTGGCTAATTTCGACGGTCGATCTGATTGATTTCGTGTTCGATAGGGTTGCCCTGTGTTCTTGGAGCAGGTCGGTCGACAAACGGATCTCCGTTTGGTTCTGATACTGGATGCTCCGATGTTACGGAATCAGGCACCACTTCGTCGACCAGCACTCTCAATTCTTCATTTGCCACTCGGATCGCTGCATTCTCTACTGCAAGTGCTTGCAACCTCTCAGCGCTCGCGGTCATTTGGGCGGTCAGCAGAGCAATCTGTTCCTCGACGGTTGGAGTGGATCCACTTCCTACCATGTTCAATTGTGGTTGGAGTAGATTGATCTGAACTTGATAGTGGTTGCAATGGGCCCCACGGTGGGTGCCAAACTGTAGGTGGTCGATCGACTTGGTACGTCAAATGGGTCGGGTTGTGTCAGGCCCAAAGCAACTAGACTGAGCTGGTTGGTTGATGTCGACTACTATCGTGATGTTGACGTCTCAACCTTGTTAATCCTGCAATAGAACTTAAGAAAACAATAAGAAATAGGAGGAATAGAATGGTGGGGGTTGGATTCTTAGCCTTAGATATGCTTGGGCTGAGAACATGATTAGGTGACTAATGAATGGATTCCGGTTAACGAAATCACTTGGAATCAGAATTTCAGTACGCTATGTGTAAGCTTTGATTGAGAGAATTTCGACCTTTTTTCCAGTGAGGGAACCTTCTTATTTATAGTAGGTTTAGCAACGTTCACTATCAACATTTGATAGTGGGCGTGATTTTAGGAGAGATTCTCTCTCAATAGGCAGTTAAAGACTTTTGTAACCGATTAAATTAATATTCGTAACCGATTGCTTTGAATGTGTCTTCAACGGTAGCCTCTGCTAGTGTCTGTATTGGGTCGACCCGACGCAATGGGCCTGGGTTTGATTTGCAGAGACTGGGCCTTGGCATGTTGGGCCCCTGGACCATTTTAGGCTACCACAACTATCAACATTTGATAGTGGGCATGATTTTAGGAGAGATTCTCTCTCAATAGGCAGTTAAAGACTTTTGTAACCGATTAAATTAATATTCGTAACTGATTGCTTTGAATGTATCTTCAACGGTAGCCTCTGCTAGTGTCTGCATTGGGTCGACCCGACGCAATGGGCCTGGGTTTGACTTGCAGAGACTGGGCCTTGACATGTTGGGCCCCTGGACCATTTTAGGCTACCACATTTTCCAAACCATATAATATAATCAAGACATTAATTACTAGGATATCCTACGGCTAATCTTCCTTTCCAAGTTCCAACTTCAAACTGGGAAATTAATTAAGCTTTCTTTTTTTTTTCTTTTTTTTTTTTTAATAGTAAGCTTTCTCTCTTCTTATTCTTCCTATAATTTTTTTTTCTTTGGTTGCTTATATATAATTTATTTTAATTAGTAACTTTTTAATGCGAGATTCTGGATGATTTTTTCACGCGGGATCATATTATATCCTCCATTAAAATGATTTCTAAACTAGTTACATTAGGCTATATTTCATACACAAAATTAGTTAATAATTTTTTTTTAAAAGATAATCATTTTATAAAAACAATTAAATTAAATTAAATTAAATGAAGATAATCCTTTTAATGGAATATAATTAAAAAAATAATTTTAAAATTGAAAATTTTAAAAATATTTTTTAAATTTTAAATTATCTTCATTTTCAAATTTAATTTTTTTTTACAATTTGTAAAGGTTAGTTATTAAAAATGAAAATAATTTAATAGCTCATAAATACTTATTTTTTATTATTTTATATTTTATATTTTAAAACCATCAAACAAAATTTTAATATAAAAATGAAGATAATTTTTTTTTTGTTTTCTTTAAAAATAGTAAGAAATATATATATATATATATATATATATATATATATATAAATGAAGATAACTTAAAACTTTAAAAAATAGTTTTTTTTTTCATTTTAATTTTTTTAATTAAAGGAATTTTGTTTAATTAATTTAATTTTTTTATTATAAAATGATTATATTCATTTTAAATTTTAATAACTAAGGGTAATTTGGCCTTTTTATTAGTACAATTTTAAAGACATGAGAGGTGAATAAATAAATACACACTTGGTCTCTAGCTGCAATGATATCAAACTTCAAGGGAGGTAAGCGTATTTACCTCTAGAAAATTTCATGCTGTGTTTTTGAGTTGTGCCCCGTGTTTAGAATCAAAGTTCGTTGTTTTTACTTGTCATTTTCTAGAACAATTCACATAAATCACCTACATAAAATAATCAAGTATTACAACAATATAAAGTTGGTCTAGTGGTATGCCTCTCACGAGGAGAGACTTAAACCCCGAATTATTGTAATATTTGAAAAAAGAAATAAATCATAGGTATTGCTACCTGAAATCATCAAGTACAAAATGAGTGAAATTATACTAAAAGTTGTTGTAGTGAAAAAAAAAAAAAAAAAGATATCGTTGGATTGATTTTCATGGTTCTAATATCTTCTCCATAATTAACTTATCAAATTTGCCATACATTAGCTAATATTGGCACTACAATTTATGGAAAAACCAAGTGAGTAAATCTACCATTTATAAATGGCATATTGGCATTCAATTAGGTTTATAGGCTATATTTCATACACAAAATCAGTTTTGAAATGTCTTGCATTATGATATATTTCATTTTTATTTTTATTTTTTATGTATTACTAATTATTTTTAATTATTAGATACTTACTTGGACAAGGGTTATGGGTCACGGCCCAATACTTTACAATGTCCTTTCTAACATTTTATTTTATTTTTATAAATAAATTTTCATTTTTTTTGTAAAAAAATAATATATATATATATATATTTCTAATTATTTTTTTACAAACATAAACCGAAATCGATTAATGTCATTATCAATAACAAAACAAAAAAGAACCATCGTTTTCTTCTAGTGAGAGAGGCGAGAAGAGCTGGACGTCGGCGAAGAAGAATCGGCTATCTGAACTAACTAGACATCGACGAAGAAGAAGAAAAAGAGAGGAATAAAGGAAGGGACTGGATCACGCCAGCGAAGAAGAAGCAGGTGCTTTCCGGCGACGATTTGATGGCCAAACATTCCGGCCATCTAGGTTGACCTCAACTGGTTTGTGACCCAATTTCGACATGTCTTCAACCCACTTCAACTTGAGTTTGACTGTAATTGCTCAAGGTACAATTTTGATTCAGTTTTTTTATTGATTGATGCAAATTTGTGAAAGCCAATTACTTGTGAAAATTTTCTTAGGTTTGATGGGTTTTATTTAAATACTTACGAACGAATCAATAACAGTTTGGAGTATCACTTGACAGTGGCTAGGTTGCTTTTGCTTTTTTCTCTCTCTGTTTTGGGGGTGCTTCCCTGTGTGTTGCGGTTTTCCTTTGTTGTTTTTTCTTTTTCATTTTCTGTGTTGTGCTTCTGTTTTGCTCCATGTTTTTCTGGGCTTGATGTTGTTTCGCTTTGCCTTTCAGCTTGGTTGCTAATAAAATTCTCGCTTCTAAAATAAAAAAAATAAAAAAAAATAACAGTTATTGGTGTTGTAGATGTATATGAAGTTAAAAACATGAAGTGTAAAATCAAATGGGTAGTTTCTATTTGATTTGAAAATAAAAATTAAGCTTTGAAAATGTGTTGCGTAGATTGAGGGATGTGGGTTTGTAGATATTGAACTGGGGTTTGTGTATTGTTGTGTTTGTGTTAAGTTGTTTGACGAAATACCCGTAAGAGATTAGTTTTTCTGTGTGTGGGTTTAGGTTCTGGTGTTGGTGATGTCTTTATCCTGTTTTTATGCCTCTGCTGTAGGTTGTGTTTCAGGGGTGTTTCTTGCTTTTTTCTTTTGCTTTATGGTCTTAGGGTGTAAAAAAATAAAAATAAATAAAAATAAATAAATAAATAAATAAATAAATAAATAAAACATTAAAGCAAAATAGGAACATGCACGTAGTGGCCAATCACATGGCAGTTCAGATATCCCTATATTTACTTAGATAGCATGAAAGGATATTATTAGGCCAAGCAGTTCAGTTATCATCATAGGCCATGGTATTAGAACCTTAACATATGATTACCCAATATTAAGCTTACATATTTGGTTATCCAATTGAAAGGAAATAAATTTTAGATGTCATGAAGCTGAAGACTTTCTACTTAAACAATGCATATACAAAGCATTCTTGGTAAGGCATTAATAAGATAAAAACAGAAGCCCATAAACCATATGAAAATCTTGGTGAAGTAACTGCATTCCCAAGAAACGCACAAACAGGTTCCAAATAGATACTGCTCAGGCAACAATCTACGAACAATAATAAGATATGTTCATCTAGCTAGTTTTTAAAAATTAAATTCCAACCCTTAATCCCTCGGCTTTCACATTCATGTGACAACAATTCAACAATTAGAACATTAGGAACTAATGCAAGAAAAAAATGGAAAACTAGAATAATCCGAAACGTTAAGGTCTACAAACAATCCAATATGCCTAGTACTAACTAACAGAACATTAAGAACTATAATGCAAGAAAAAATGGAAAATAAGATAAATTATCAACCAAGAGCAATACAGGCCGATGCATTTCTATTTCCATTATTTTTATTTCTTAAAACCCTTCCATGTAAAAATAGCCCTTAAAATAACACAATCTGAGACATTTATGTTTGTTGTTTCTGGGTTAGCTTTTATTGTTTTGGATTTAATTAATGTTGCTTTTTTCTAATTTTATTGAAACGTAATAGATTACATCTCAACTTATTGAAACACCATCGACCATTGTAATTGATTGCTAACCTAAAACTTTTCATAGTTCCTGAAACAAATATTAATTGAAAAAAAATCAGTTTATAAAAAAAAAAAATTATAAGAAAAACAGTGTATCACATTTCCCAATGATATATCACGTAAAACATGAAATATCACATTTATGTCATGCTTTGCATGAAATATCCTATATATGTCATGTTGGGTATGAAATATCCTATTTATGTAGTATTTCATACAAGACATAAGATATCCCATGTATATCATGTTATGCATAAAATATACTATATATATCATGTTGGGTATGAAATATCATGTATATATCATGTTGGGTATGAAACATACCCATTATACAGTATTCATACAAGGCATGAAATATCTCATCTATATCATGTTGTGCATGAAATATCCCATTGATGAGAAGGATTTTCGCCGTTAGAAAACCGTCCGTTAAAACAATTAATAAAACCTATATGATGCGTTCACAAGTATAAAAACGAGTAAAGCGGTAAGCACGAGTGTCGTCCACTAAGATCGAGGTAACAGTGATAAGGTTATGATTAATAGAACTAGTGAGCATAAAAGTAAAGTATATGGTAGGTGAAAATATAATATAAACTAAACTATGAATGCAAATTAAATGGGATGTGAATGGAGTGATGAATGTATGAAGATGGAACTACAGAGTTGATGGACTCGTAAGTGAATATTGGGGAGATTGCAACAAACTCTTAATTAAGCATGTAATGACAAATGTAACCAACCTAGCGTGTATAGTGTTGGCTATATATCTCTTGCAAGCGGTTAACCTAGGGTGTATAGTGAAGACCTCCTACTAGAGATTAATCCATCCTAAGCAACCAATAATGGCTAGTTGCTCAATTGGGACTTTTACAATGAAAGCTCATCTATCTAACTATGGCTCAACCTATTTCTAACGTAGCCATCCTAGAGTATATAGTGATGACTTCTAATTCCGTCACAAGTGGCCGACCTAGGGTGTATAGTGAAGGCCACCTGTTTGAGATCGGATGAGGCTCGAGGTTATTCAACCGGGTTCTACGCGAATGTTAATTCTTGCAAAATCACTAAAATAGCCAACCTAGGGTGTATAGAGAAGGCTTCTAATCCTCTCACAAGTGCCGACCTAGGGTGTATAGAGCCGGACACCCGTTCGAGGTTAGATTAAGGGCATGGTTTGTAGAGCCAGATTTTCAGAAATCCTTCCATTCAATAGACCATTAGACAAGCTAATCGCCTACTCAAGTAATCCAAATTAACATGCTAAGAGGGTGTATCCAAGCAAACCAATAATGGAAATAAATCAAGCAATGGAATAGAGAATAGTTAGATTTAATATAAAACACAGAGTTTATGTACAAAGCCCAAATATCCATCAAACAAATAACATCAACCCCATAGTGGGGTGTTTTAGCTACTCATGTTTATTATAACAAATACAAAACTAAGAGAGAGATTGAGAGGAAACCTTTAAAGAGCTTTCTTTCCATAAAGCTTGAATCCAAGTCTCCTAGTTGCCTTTGAGTTAAGTAGAGATGGTTTGGATGAGAGGGAGAGTGTATTTAAGAGCTAAGTTACAAGAAAGTATTAAAATCTAAGTGTGGGAGGATGTATGGAGGGATTTAAGACCACTTTTTATTTATAGGGGATGCAAAAATAGGTCATTTAAGCTTGAAAACAGAAGTCTGTCACGCGTGGAGTGCGGGTGGAGTGAAGTTGGATGACCCGCACTTGACCCATACTTTAACTATCAGATGCACTTCCACTTCTCTGTTCTTGGTAATAGTGCGGGTGGATGACCCGCACTTTACCCACACTTTAATGTCAAGTGCATTTCATTTCTCTGGTCTAGGCAACAGTGCGGGTGAAATGCGGTTGGATGACCCGCACTTTATTAACTCTGCAGATATCGAGTCCCGGATTTTGGCAAGAGTGCGGGTGAAGTGTGGTTGGTACCCGCACTTGACTCGCACTTTGTGCTGACTCTGGCTGTTTTGCATCTGAATTTATTGCTTTTAATCTCTAACACTTGAATTACGTCTATTGCCTGCAATTAGCACAAACGAGCCTATTAGATAGAAAATATACAGAAAAAAATATGAGAACTAGACAAAAGATAGAGGATTGAGGGCTTAAATATACAACATATTTGGCACGATCACCCATGTTTGTCATGTTGGACATGAAATATCCTATGTATGTCATGTTGGGTATGAAATATCCCCTTTATGTATTATTTCATGCAAGGTATGAAATATCCCATGTATATCATGTTATGCATATGAAATATCTCATATATGTCATGTTGGTCATGAAATATCCTGTATATGTCATGTTGGGTATGAAATATCCCCATTATGTAGTATTTCATACAAGGCATAAAATATTTCATGTATATCATGTTGTGCATAAAATATCCTATGTATGTCATGTTGGGTATGCAATATGCCAATTATGTAGTATTTCATACAAGACATGAAATATCCTATGTATATCATGTTGTGCATGAAATATCCCATGTATGTTATGTTGAGCATGAAATATCATGTATGTGTCATGTTAGGTATGAAATATCCCCATTATGCAGTATTTCATACAAAGCATAAAATATTCCATGTATATCATGTTGTGCATGAAATATCTTATGTATGTCATGTTGAGTATGAAATATCCCAATTATGTAGTATTTCATACAAGACATGAAATATCCTATGTATATCATGTTATGCATGAAATATCTCATGTATGTCATGTTAGGTATGAAATATCCTATATATGTCATGATGGGTATGAAATATCCTAGTTATGCAGTATTTCATGTAAGACAGGAAATATCCCATGTAAGACATGAAATATCCCATGTATATCATGTTGTCCATAAAATATTTCATGTATATCATGTTGGGTATGAAATATCCTATATATGTCATGTTGGGTATGAAATATCTCATGTAAGGGGTGAAATATCCCATGTATATCATGTTATGCATGAAATATCCCATGTATGTCATGTTGGACATAAAATATTCTATATATGTCATGTTGGGTATGAAATATCCCCATTATGCAGTATTTTATACAAGACATAAAATATCCCATGTATATCATGTTGTGCATGGAATATCTTATGTATATCATGTTGGACATTAAATATCCTATATATGTATCATGTTGAGTATGAAATATCCTTATTATGTAGTGTTTCATACAAGGCATGAAATATCACATGTATATCATGTTGTGCATGAAATATCCCCCTATATGTCATATTGGGTATGAAATATCCTATGTATGTTATGTTGGTTATGAAATATTCTAGTTATGCAATATTTCATGCAAGACATGAAATATCCCATGTATATCATGTTGTGCATGAAATATCTCATGTCATGTTGGGTATGAAATATCTTATGTATGTCATGTTGGGTATGAAATATCCCCATTATGTAGTATTTCATACAAGACATAAATATCCCATTTATATCATGTTGTGTATGAAATATCTCATGTATGTCATATTGGGCATGAAATATCTCGTGTATGTCATGTTGGGCATGAAATATCTCATGTACTTCAAAAATACATGATTACACAATATTAGCCGATGTGTCACGATAAACATGAAATAACTAACTTATATTACTTTTACTGTGATACATGTGAAATATAATTTCAAACCAAAATCGAAGTTTCTTCCATTGTCAACAAAAAAAACTTCAAAATTGAAACAAAATTACAAAGACCTATCAACAATATCATCTAAGAAACATAATAATGCTACTGAAATTTAAGATTTACAAACCTTGAAATTTTGAGCAGAGATTCAACCACAAATTCGAAATTTTCAAAAAACTCTTCCCAAATATTGGTTTCTTTGCGATTTCCTTTCAAAATAACTTTAATTTCTTGACAAAAATTAGTTGAGAATTAAGATTTAATAAAGATATGAGTGATAAAAAGATGGGTGGTAGAGATGAGTGATAGAGAGAGATGAGTGATGGAGAGAAAAAAAAAATTAAAGGGAAAAAGAGGATAAAAAGGGTAGTTTTGAAATTTATTGACTAAAAACAATAATGTATTTTGGTGATTGGTTACCAACAATAAAAAATTAGAATTTGATTAGAAACATTAATCCATTATGTGGTTAGGTTATTTTTTGCAATTTTCACTTATTTCTATTATATTTAAAAGACAGGTTGCTGTATATAATTGAAAGTTGGAATTTTCACTTATTTCTATTATACAAAATGTTGTACATACAGCAAATAGAAAATAAAGATTATAAGCTAGGATTGTATCACACACTTAAAATCAAGCTTAACAATAAACCTTGACTATTTTATGACAGTTGGATTCTTATATTTATTGTAATGATAATTCCAAAAAAAACAACTCTTGAACACAAATAAACCACAAATTTTGTGTCTGGGTGAAAGTAGAAACTGAATTTGTTTGTTAACAATTATAATGATTCAGCAATTAAAATATGGTGAGCTTCTGCTACAAGGTGTCCAGATGGTGGCAATCGAAAAGAGTATTACAATTATCTTAATCCTTAAATTTTTCCCAACATACAACACATATGATACCCTTTGCCGCATGTTCTATATCTCCTCTATAGCTGAAAAATTTCTTCACAATCATTTGATTAATTCTTCTTGGATCATCTCTTGCTATCCTAGATTTTTGCAACATCTCATCGAATTCTGAAATAACGAATTTTAAATCATAGAGATGTACATTGAGAAGTAGTAGAGGACGAGAATTAGGTGTTGCTCTAGTTGAGACTCTAATTTTAATTCAAAAGAACGATTAAGAAAGTAGTTCCAGACCTGTATTTTCCTTGCACATGTTGAGGACGAGAATTAGGTGTTGCTCTAGTTGAGACTCTAATCCACTTATGGTCTTTAATAACCCTTATTAATAATTGGATCCTATTTATATATTTACAAATTTCAATAAAAATATTTAATTTTTATTTTTCTGTATAAGATCTTATTTTTATGGGAGAACCAATAACCCCTAATTTTTGATAAAATGTCAAATCAAACCCTCTGGTTTGAACAATCAGTAAATAAACCCCAACAATTAGTTGACAGTTAGTTGATTTTAATTAGATCTAATGAAATATAATTATTTAAGTGGTTTTTCTATAACTGAACTAAAAAAATAATGAAAAAAATATACTAAGAATATGTTAAAAAATTAAAAAAAAAAATTAAAAAACTATATTAATGAAAATTAAATATATAAAAATATATTAAAACAAAGCAATAACATCATTATAAAATTTAAACAAAAAATTTATTTTAAAATATAAAAAATTATTTTTATATAAAATTGATTTTATTGTTATTATATATTTTTATCTTATTTTCCTTTTTTTTTTATTCTGTTTATAATAAAATATTTAAATTGTAATATTTGATATATATATATATAATTTTTCTATTATCAGTTCGTCCTAGTACAAAATATATCAGAACGAAGAATGTGGACCATTAGATTTACATAATTTGACTCAAAGTGTATGCACTTGTCAAAACTTCTTCATAATCTATAGTCCACATTCTTCATCCTGATATATGTTATATCAGTACGAACTGATAATAGAAAAACCGTATATATATATATA
The DNA here is from genome assembly GCA_035582765.1 of Acer negundo. Lineage (NCBI taxonomy): Eukaryota > Viridiplantae > Streptophyta > Magnoliopsida > Sapindales > Sapindaceae > Acer > Acer negundo. The sequence continues at coordinate 14,026,640 of CM069235.1, forward strand.
TATATATATATATAGTAAACTAGAGGTCAACTAATTGTTAACTAATATTAGGGGGCTTTTTTTTGTTGATTGTTCAAACTAGAGGGTTAGATTTGACATTTAATCTAAACTCAAAGGGTTATTTACAATTCTCCCTATAATTTTTTTTTTTATTATTATTATTATTATTATTATTATTATTAAACCAAATGTATTATCGAGTTTATGAAATATTTTAATTTGATTGTACTATGAAAGTTTTTGTCAAATTATATATTGAATAAATATATAAATTTTTTTTTTTTTTTTATGTTATGCTGTTAAAAATTTAACCTTTTATTATTTTTATAACATTTTTGTTCATTATAAGAATATTATTATATTTTCAATAATTCTTAATAATTTTATCATGAAATATAAATAATTATTTAATTCATACATATTAAAAATATTTAGCAAGTTTAATTTCAATTTACTTTTATTCATTATTTATATTTAAAACTATAATAATCATTTTTTTAAAATTTAAAAACTTATTAATTTATAATCATTATAAGTTTAATTATTTATTAAATACAATTTTGTACTATATAATATTATCCATAAACATTTATATTTTATCTAAAATCAACTAGCGATCAACTAACTGTTAACTAATATTAGCCATTTTTGTTTTTCTGATTGTTCAAACTAGAGGGTTTGATTTGACATTTAATCAAAATTAGAAGGTTATTTACAATTCTCCCTATAATTTATTATTATTATTATTATTAATATTATTATTATTATTATTATTATTATTATTAAACTAAATGTATTATGGAGTTTATGAAATATTAATATGGATGTACTATGAAATTTTTTGTAAAATTATATATTGAATAAATATATAATTTTTTTTTATGTTATGCTGTTAAAAAATTAACCTTTTATTATTTTATTTTTAACATTTTTGTTCATTATAATAATATTTTTATATTTTCAATAATTCTTAATAATTTTATCATGAAATATAAATCGTTATTTAATTCATACATATTAAAAATATTTAGCAAGTTTAATTTCAAATCACTTTTGTTCATTTTTTATTTTTAAAATTATAATAATAATATTTTTTTTATTAATTTATAATCATTATAAGTTTTATTATTTATTAAATACAATTTTGTACTATATAATCTTATCTAAAAACATTTGTATTATTTAGGGATAGTTTCATTTTCACCTCTATATCTTTAACTGAAGGTGGACGACTTGCTTCGTTGGTTGGTATCAAGTTGGTTGACTGCCCCGAAAAATACCTAGGGCTGCCTCGTTTTTTTGGGAGGAGTACAAGGAAACTTTTCTCTAATATTGCTAACAGAGTATGGGGAAAAATTAAAGGGCGGGGAGAGAAGTTGCTTTCGGCTGGTGGCAAGGAAATTTTAGTCAAAGCGGTTATTCAAGTTGTTCATTCTTATGCTATGAGCATTTTCCGTCTTCCTAAAAGTTTTATTGCTGAGATTCTTAGGTTAAGTGCTAGGTTTTGGTGGGGCAGCAAAGAAAACTAAAGGAAGATCCACTGGTGTACCTAGAAGCGTTTGTGTAAATCCAAAAACGATGGGGGACTTTCGCGACGTTGAAATTTCTAATAGAGCAACTCTTGCCAAACAATATTAGAGACTTCTTAGGAATCCAGAGTCTCTAGCAGCCAAAGTGCTTAAAGGTTGTTACTACAAAGATTGAAGTTTTCTGGATGGAAAAAAAAAAATTGGGTCCGACTCTTTGTCTGGAATAGTTTGATGTAGGGGAAAGGCTTGCTGGACAGAGGTATTAGGTGGCGCGTGGGTAATGTCAAGTCCATTAGAATATATAGAGACAAGTGGATTCCTCGGCCATCAACTTTCAAAACCTTCTCTCTAGCAAATCTGGATATTTAGGCTACTTTGTACCAACTCCTAATCCCATCCGGAGGATGAAATGTGAAACTGATAAAGGATAATTTCTATGCCGATGACGTAACTGATATTCTTAGCATCCTCATTAGTTGGAGTTTAAGGGAGGATACCACGCATTGACACTATAAAGGTATTGGTGTTTATTCGGTAAAGAACAACTACTGACTTGGGAATAATATTCTGGACAGTTCGAGAACAGCTAATCTTGGTACTTTGAATTCATGGTGGTCTTTTTCTGGAAGATTAAAATTCCCTAAAGGTGAAGATTCTGGTGTGGAAAGCTTGTTTTGACTGGATACCTACTAAGGTTAGTATTGCTCGAAGAGGAATCCAGACCTCAGGTATTTGTGATGCTTGTAAGAATACGAATGAGACGACCCTCCATGCTCTCTGGGACTGTAAAAGGTTGAAGAATATCAAGGTTGAATGGAACTACAAAAAAGGAACTCTTAAAGGCAACTACTCTACTTTCTCTGAGATGCTTCAGGTATGTGTTACAAATAAGAGTCTGGTTGAGATTGAATTATTTTGTGTTTTAGTGTGGAGAATCTGATTTGGCAGAAATTCCTGTATCCATGGTCAGTGTAGTTTCAACTAGAAGGATATGCTTAATTGAAGTGAAGATTTTCTGAGTGATTTCCAAAAGGATGACTTGGTGCTTAGGGGTACTTCTATGACCACTCATAACAAGTTAAGCCGCATATGAGTGCCACCAAATGAAGGAATGTATAAAGCCAATTGTGGCGGTGTGGTTGACAATCTTAAAGGCAAAATTGGTTTTGGGGTTGTTATCAGTGTTAGGATTTTGAGTTATGTTGGCATTATTTTATATAAAAATGTTACTTGTTTTGTATTGTTTAGTTGTCCTAGTTGTGTGATTTAACAAGCTTCAAAAGAAGATGGACACTGGTTCAAGCAAAGTGATGCCTTCGTGCGAGGAAAGTGTTATTGACTACAAAAGTAATAATACCTCTTTACTCTTACAAGGCTTAGGCGCACATACACACAATTAATTCATAAGTGTCCTTGCACTGTAGCGCCAAATTATTATAACACATTCACACATGTTTTAGTATGCTCATGCATCGATCTCATATTGACATACATTATAGAAATGCATGTACTATGACTATTTCTAGGAAATTGCATACTTGTGTGGCCATGTGTTTATTTGTTTGTATGTTAGTGGTTTGGACTTTAATATGTTCTTAAATGATTCCTTGTTGAGTTTCGATCATTTCGGTTACTCACTCGATAGATTTCAAGTTCAAACTAGGAAGTTATGAAATTTTACGTTTATTTACAATGTGTTGTCTTCGTCATCGCATTTCGAGTCGAGTTCACATCCAATTGTCAAAGTTTCATAGTCTTCCTCGTGTGTTAGTGAGTTACGGTTTGTAATCTGAAAATGGATTCGAATTCTGAGTTCAGAGGCCAAAGGGCAGTCGAAGAACGTTAGGGACGCGCGAGGAGAAGAACGAAACAGCGAAGGCCCAAACTTGGGAGGCTTCCTGTGGTGGCCATGTGCCTCCATGGGGACAGCCAAGAGAGGCCCTCCCAAATGGGTCCCACTCTTTTTTTTTTTTACCTCCCATTCTCTTTAAATGTTCCCTTTCTCTCAGTTATTCATTTATAAGAAGAAATTTTGAAATATTGAGCTGAAATTTTCTCTCCAATTTTTTCATCTTCCAAACACTATATCTTTCTCATTTGGACTTTGAATTGAGTGATTCAAGTTGGATAATATTTTTAATCAAGTCCCCTACCTTCTCCAAAAGAGTTTGCAGTTATTTGATTGAATTTTGTGGTGGTTCTTCACTCAAAACTGAAACTGCACAAGATTCTTAGGTATTGAACTAAACTTTGTGATTTTAGCTATTATGATCTTCAATTACCTTGGGTTTTCTTCTTCTATATGTATGTATTACTATGATGAACGCTATTGATAAGGATAGCTTCAATTAAAAGCTAATTTGATCATGTTTAGATTCTTGAATGTGAGTTAGGTTTTTCTAAACCTATGTTTTCACGTGCTTATGAGTTGTATTGTGATTATCTTTGTATCTAGTAATATTTGTGCATTGATTATTGATATTCTAATGATAAATGATTCCTAGTTATGCTATGTTTCATTGATTGATCATATTCGAAAAATAGCACATGTTTGTGTATGTTTTTAGAGCTTTGATTAGATTCACTTAATTGATATTTGAATACATGCTCTAATTGTTTTTCAGAAGAAGTTCGAAGATCTAATCTCACTTCTCTAGGATTTTCATATTTGTACTAAATGCTTGTATATGTGCTTCATGAACATGTCTAATATCAAGCTTTAGTTGCATGAATCAAATCTAGAATTGAAGTGTGTTTGGTGTTTTAGCGCACTCTAGATTTCGATTTTCATGTATTAATGACCTAGACTATTTTTGTTATGAGCTTTGTTGACTAAGTCTAATTCTGCATGATTTGTACTTAATCCATACATTTCATATGTTCATGCATCATCTTATATGATTGCATCATTTGGATTGCAAAACTAGAATATCATACATTGTTTGCTCATTGTCTAATTTTAGTTTCCATAGTTTATATTGATCATATGTCCTATGTTGATTGTGCTTGCATCATTTGCATTACATAGATCATTTGCCTTGTAAAAGGTGGAAGTCTTGGTAAGGAGTGTGAGGCTCTAAGTAAATGCTAAGAGTGTGAGGCTCTTTGTAAGTCTGAGCAAGGGGTGTGAGGCTCTGATAAGTCCGAGCAAGTAAAGTCTCTTGTTTTTGAGTGATTCTTCAACATAGAGCAAAGAAAGTCTTGGCCTAGAGTGTAAGGCTCTTAGTAAGTTTGAGCAAGGGAAGTCTTGGCAAGAGGTGTGAGATCTCTAGAAAGTTCGAGCAAGGATACTCTCTAGGGGCATGCGATGTGTCTTGGTTAGAGAGTAGGCAAGTTTCTCTCTAGTGGGAATAAATAGGAGGGATATCCAATAGATAGTGATACATGAGAGTTGGTCACTTTTGAGGGTGTACTCTTATTTAACTAGTGAAAAATATTTTGTCGGTGGTTGTGGATTCAACCCGTGGATGTTTCCTCTTCGGAGGTTTACCACATAAAAAATATCATGTGTCAAGTTTCTCTTTCCTTATCTCTTTGATATTTGTTTACTTATATCATATTGATCTTGCATGAATTGTCATTAATTACATTCTTGTTAGACAAGATCTACAATATGTACTTGAACAATTGAGACATTTATAATGAATACAAGTACTTGTTGATTTATGTATTTTTGATATAACCTCCTCATGCAATTCATAGGCTACGTTTGATATATCAATTAAATATGCTTATCTGTTTATTAAGGTGTGATATAAGCAATCTAGAGGGACAAACTTTTGTTTATTTCAAGGGATCAAAAAAAGCTTTAAAACAAATTCACCCCCTATAGGTTAGTTTGATGCAATTTAACCGTGATTGCATTTACTATCAGGAACTGCAAATGAGAGGTGATGGCTTCATGTGCACAATCAGAGATGGCTAATCTTAACTTAAAGTCGGCCAAGCTTAAAGCAATGTACAAAAGCATTCTTTTCAGTTGTGATTATTGTAGCTCCTTGTTCCTTTGAAATGGATGAGGCTAGTATTGTCAAATGGATTATGAATGGTGATTTCAAAGAGTCCGAATATGGCCTGATATTGGATGACATTGATTCTCTTATGTCTAGCCTTGGTGAGATGAATTTCAATCACATTGACAGGCATGCTAATAGGGTTGTGCATGACCTTGCTTCTCTTGCCCTCAAGAGCTATGACGATTCATTCTGGATGGAAGACTTCCTGACCTCTGTTGGTTATATGGTATTGGCTAATATGCCCAGCTAGGTGTTGTCTGTTTTAGCCATTTTGGCTTCATTTCTTTTTTTTGTTTCATTTAATGGTGTTTTTCCAGTCTATCTTGTTCTATAAAAAAAATATGCAAACACGAATTTGGCACTATTCAGAAGCTTTATAACCTTATCAGTTTTTCTTTCTGAAGATAATTCTTTTGTTTATTGCAAGTTGAAACTAGTTTTCGGTTAAGACAAATTCAAAGTACAAGCCGCCATTCTTGTTACGCTTACACAACTCAACATTTCGGGTTATTTCAAGGCACGGCTAGATCACAGTAACTTCTAGACCTCTAGTTGCTCGACTGACTTTGTCTACTTCTTCTTGTGTGAGGAACTCATTTTGTTCCTTATTCACGTTGAACGATAAATAGTTCTGATTCCTATTTAGATCAGAGTCGTTGAGTATCTTTTACATCATGAAAGCAATTTCAGTTCCATTTAAACTCTCAATGTGATTTTTTACCTAATCTGGTAGAAGATCAAGATCGAGACTAGCTCTGCCATTTTCAGCTACGGGCTTCTTAGATAACAAAAGAAGTGACATTGTTGATTCTTCTAGTTCATCTTTCTCTTTTTTCTACCACAAAAATTAAAAAGCCAAAAAGTTAGGCTTGGTTGTGATATTTATATTATAAGGTCTAGGATTTTCAATGAGAGAGTTCTTACTGTATGTACCTTTGGTGGAAGATCATGACGACCATGAATTTTGGCTCCATTTTCAGTAAAGCCCGTGACAACTTCCCCACGTAACAAAAACAATGTCATTGCTGCTTCTACATCTTCTTTGGCCATGGCATATTCGAATTATATATATCGGAAGTTGTGTTCAATCTCTTCTTTTTTCTCGATTTGCTACAAAAATTAAAAAGCCAAAGAGTTAGTTAGAGAGACCGAAACTAACTCGGCCACATCTTTGAGTTATTAAGAAAGAAAAATCATTTTTAACTGTAAGGATTCCTATATTTTGATTGGCTTATTTCGTGGACAAACCATATTTTAGGGTTTGTTGTAAAGGTAGCTTTAGTGATTGAGGATCAAGTTCAAAGGCTCCTTCAAGACCACAAGGGACAAGCACTTCAAAGGTACATCTTTAAGTGCTTACTTGCTTTGAAGAGATAGTTGCACACACCCATAACCCATGCATAAATCTTATCCTTATATGTTGTGTGTGTTTATATTGTGTGCATTAATGTTCATTAATCTCTCTTCTTGCATGTGTAATTAATTGCATCTAGCATGTTATATGCCATAACATGTTAGACATTAGGATACATTCTTTTCACTCACACACTTGCACTTGTTGCATGTTCATTGTGTGAGATACCGCATGAGAAGGCCTTGCCTCTCACTGTCGCGGTTGGGTAACCGTGGCAAGTCAGGTGATAGAAATATTCTTGCTGTGCTGCTGTTGAAGCAACCGCGGCATGCTGGCGACAGAGAAGCTTTCTCTGTGCCGCGGTTGGACAACTGCGGCAGTCCGTAAGCGCGAGAATGATCAAAATACTGCAGTTTTGTTGGGAGCCTATAAATATCCCACTTTCATTCTAGGTCGCCTCCAAGAGTTCCAAAAATATATTTTTCTCTTAGAACACATTTTAAGTGACAAAATCATCAAGAACTCACCTTTAATCACTAAAAGCATTTCCTTTTTGCATCAAACTTCATATTGCATCATCTATACTCACATAGAGTGCATCCATGCATGGGTTTGCATCATCACATCTTGCTTGGTAAGATTTTCACTAACTTCAGCTAATTTTAGTGTCTTTCTTAACAAGTCATCTCTTTTATCATTTGTATGCTCTTAGAATATATTATAAATACAAAATAGAGATCAATTGTGGTGCATTGATTGAGTGTTGTATTTTGATAGCTTCATAGGATTGCCTAATCTATGTTTAGCTAAGCTTTATGACATGTCATTTAGCACTTGATATCTAGGAATGAATTAATTGTTATATTGTCATTCTAGATAAGCATCTAAGGTTCCCTAGCTTTGTTTGTTCCTTGAATATTATCATATATTCACATAGGATGTTTTATCTCTTCATTGAGAAGTAAGTCTTGTGAGATTTACCGGGATTAGGTGTTCTCTCAAGCAAATTGGATTAGGTCCACTTTTACAGGCCTGCGGGTAGTGGTAGCGGGATATTCGTCGGGATTAGGCCGTCAAACCGGGATTAGGTTGTATACGCTATCATAAGTAGTGGATTCAAGGTTCGAGTGTGGCGCACTTACCAGCCCATGGTTCTTCCCTATCGAGGGTTTCCACGTAAATATCTTGTGTTATTTATAATTCCGCACATATTACACTTGATATATAAATTGACTAGTTAGGGGTATTTTCGGAATATTGTTTTATAACGAAAATTGGGTAAAAAGTGTTAAAATCTATTCACCCCTCTATAGATTAATATTGAACACACCATAATTTGTTTCAATTGGTATTAGAGCCTGGTTCTTAGATATACTTAGGTGATCTTAGCTCATTTTGGTGTGTTTTGCATTTTGTGTGATTTTTGATCTTTCATACATTTGCATTCATTTCATTCATTCATAAACACTACGAGTGGAAACGGTGGGGGCAACGAGGGTGCTTTTAGCACAAGACCTCCCCTACTTACCGAGTTGAATTACTTCTCATGGAAGGGGAAGATGGAGGCGTACTTATGCCAAATCCATGATAGGACATGGATGGCGGTTGAAGATGGTTATACACCACCAAAGATGACTCCTACGGATTGAGGAGAGGAGGTTCTCTAGCTTAAGGCACAGTGGAGTCCTTAAGAGTTTGTTGATTCCATATGGAACAACAAAGCTATACATGCCATCCGATGTGCAGTGGATGAAAATCAGTATAAACTGATTCAAATTACTAGGATCGCTAAAGAGGCGTGGGACATCCTAGAGACCGCACATGAAGGAACCGAGGTGGTCAAAGAGTGCAAGCTCCAAGTCCTCTAAACTCAGTTTGAGACCATTAGGATGGAGGAAGGTGAGCGGTTCAATGACTTCCAAGTAAGGCTAATGGACATTGTGAACCAAAGTCACCAACTGGTGATCCTTACTTGGATAGAAGGATCAAGCAAAAGATCATGCGATTACTTCCTGAGAGGTTCGAGTCCAAAGGGACGGCTTTCGAAGAAAATAGCAAGTACAAAGTTATGAAGCCGAGTGAAGTCATTGGAAGAATTCTTGCCTTTAAGTCAAGAAAGGAGACTACCATATCACCTCCTAAGAAAAAGAAGAATATTGCTTTGAAGACTTCAAAGCATGACAAGAAAGAGGTTGATGATGACTCGGACGAAGACATGGCTTTGTTGCTTAAAAGATTCAAGAAATTCGTCAAGTTCGAGAAGAAGGGTGTTGGATCAAATGGCCAAGACTTGAAGAAAAATGGTCATCTCAAGAAGTTTGAGCCTAGGCAAGAGGATTTCGAAAGGATAAAGGTCCGATGTTATGAATATGGTGGCATAGGTCACTTCGCCCCCGAATGTGCTAATCGCATGGACAAGAAAAATGGAAAGGCGATGGACGCCACTTGGAGTGGTAGTAGTGATGACTCCAGTGAGGGAGATAAGTCTTCAAGTTATGAAGACCTTGCTATAAACTACACGTCATTTGGTGCCACTCATGTAGAATTTGAAGTTGATGGCAAAGATGACTTGACTAGTGATCCTATAGAAGAGATAGATGAATAAGTAGCTCTAGAGGTGATTGGTGTAGCTACTCATTGGGATATGTCTCATACTTCATCAAGAGACAAATTTGATGATCTTGATGAAAAAGATGACTTCATTTGTAAGATGGAGAATATAGGAGATGACTCAAAAGTTGAGAATTTGTCATCTAACTCCACAAATGGAAATGTGGAGAGTATGGATCATCAAGACTACTTAAGAAAGTTCGAAAGCTATAAGGTAAAGGATGAAAAGGAGATTCAAAAATTGAAAGAAGAAAACCTTAAGCTTTCAACACTAGTTGACCACTTAAGTGAAGAAGTGGTGAGATCCATAAAGGATGAAGATAAGCTAAAGGATGAGTTAGCTATATCTAAGAGGAATGAAAAAGGGTTGAAGAAGGAGATTGAAGATGCTAGAAGAATGATGACTAAGATGACATCTAGCACAGAAAAACTCAACCATATATTGAGTGTTGGAAAAAGCCCTTGTGACAAGAGTGATCTTGGCTTTAAAAATGACATAGAGAGTCCCACTCCTAGCAGGACCATATTTGTCAAGAGCTTAGGTAAGATAAAAGCTTCACCGGTGCACACTCCTAAGATAAAAGCTTCACCGGTCCCACTCTTGGGTTTTCATCATCACATCTAGGACAATGTTCAAGAAATGCACAAGTAAAGGTAGCTCAAAGAAGACAACCTCAAGCTCAACCTACAAAAGTTCCTCACACTAACTTCCATCAACCTCAAATCCATCAAGGGAAGAGACCAATAATGTAAGCTCAACTAAGGAAGCAACCTAGTCTTGGCCAACAATAAAAAATGAGAGATCCTATACAACAAAAAAGGAGAGATCCTATACAACAACCAAGACAACCACAAAGACATGAGAAGGCTCTTATGCTTACACTAGGACATGGTATGAGTTCTAATTTCATCCCTACATATCATTATTGTGGTATTGATGGTTACATTAGACCAAATTGCTTCCATTACATCAAAATGTGTAGAGCTAAAAGCATGATTGAAAAGAAAAGGGATAGAGCTAGAATGCATGTTCATAAGAAGAATAAAATTCATTTTAATGATCCTATGATACCTAGAACTATTGATCCTTTAACACTAGGATTGAAATATTGTCACCTAAGTGGAAAAGAAATAATGAACTCGCTTGCTATGAGACTAACAAGTCTCACATAGGTTCAACTAAGTCCAATGGACTTAGGAGGTCTTTAAGACCTCATACCCTTCATTGAAGTGGTATGGTTTTGACCCCGTATGGGGAACTTAAGTAAAGAGAACTATATTCACATGCAAAAATTTGATATATCGTTTATTCATTGTTCATGTATGGAAAGCTTTTGAAAGGGAAATTGAGACTCAATAAAAATGATATAGCGTGTGACAAATGTTTTAGATGTGGATGAGTCAAAACAGATATAGGAATTATGAGAAAGTGAATAACCAAGAAATGTGCATGGTTTTGATCGTGAAGCTAGTTTATGAGCGGAATAAGGACGGCGTTAGGGGTAACACAAACAACCAAATACTTTTAGTTTGTGATAATTTGGTTACTTGTGACATATTTTTTTTGAATGGAGATTGGGACTTAAGAACCGGTGTGGTCATACGATTGATATGATTTGGGAAGCTCGTAATATGAAGGTTTTCAAGGATTCCATGACGGATGTTGTTCAGGTTTCGAACACATTAAAATTTCGTGTCATGTGATGGTTCAAGCACCATGGGAAAGGTTATATCCTTCATATCTCGACTATGTTGTTAAATGTAAAGGAAAGCGGCACAGAGCCTGTTCCTACGAAGACCTAGGTTCCTCCAAGAGTTAATGCTTTAAAATTCAACATTGATGGGTTGTCGAAGGGCAACCCTTGCAATTCTAGTCTAAGAGGGGTGCTGAGAGACAATTTTGGAAGGGTGTTAGGCTTTTTCTCTCTGTTTGCTAGGTTCGCCCAAGACAAAGATTTTCAAGGGTGAATGCTCTTACCATTAGTGTAAGTTACACATGTGAGTTAGCTTTAAAATTAGTGTTATGTTGTTAAGAAACTTAGCTTGTTTGCTTTGTATCTCTATAACATGACATGAACTTAGCTATCTCACACTGGTGTTATGATAATCGAAATTTGTTGATTAACTTTTGAGAAGTTATTTTTATGAAATCTATATGGTGACAATCTTGTTAAGACTTTAGGAGAAAGTAATTTTTTTTTGTTTGAGTTGAAATGCATAGTCTTTAATCTCTTGGAATCGACACAACTATAACTTGTTTTCATGTGGACAAACAAGCCAAGAGGACTCATAAAAAGGATGAAAGTCTTGCATTTGATGAAAATAGCTTGCGAATGTGTCTATATATCATATTGCTTGCTTACTTATATTTTCATCTCTCAACTCATTGTGTTATACCACTACATGGAGCATGTCATATTTGAGAACTAGTATAGTGTTTATATGGTCCTACTTGACATTTGCTTATTTAGGATCTTTTGATGATAATTGTTCACATTGATCTTAATCATGATGTCTTATTGTTTGTATGATTGTTGAGTGGCAAGTTTTGAAAAAAATTCAAGCTTTATATTCTTTGAAAGCTACTCTCTTGAGAAGTAGAGATCCTAAGTAAGTCTGTTTACTTACTTTTTGGTCATGTGCTTTTATGCCGAAAAACTTGGTTTCAAAAAAAAATGCATTTTGCTTCTCTTGTATGCTTGGTTGAGTAGGTTGAGTAAGTTGAGTTTGATATATGTAAGTTATGGATACACCTTGAAGTCCTATGACTAGTACATTTAAAGATGACCTATGGCTGGTATCCATTTACTTCGGCAACATAGAACTCAATGAACACCTTCATAGACAGAGCTACACACCTTAGTTGTGCAGCCGCCCAATGTAGGAAAGAGCTATGCCATTGTGATGAGTGAAAGCCGCCGTGAAGCATATATGTTTATGTTAGAAACATCAAAGAAGTGTTGAAAAGAATCAATTAAAAAACAAATCTTTGATTCAAACCTAAAACAAAACAAAAAGGCTTTATAAAGTATAGTTGAATAATCAAATTAGCTCAGGTTGTCAAATTGAAATGAAATAACGAGCCACATGCACACATAACACTCACATGTTGAAATCTATTCTCTTTAAAAGAAAAATTCCGGATGATAATCGGTTTGACCTTTTTATGGAATGGCTTAAGATGAATAGTTGTTGAAATTTTTTGCATGTTTGATTATCAAATTACTTCTTTTCATATACTTGAAGCAAAATCTTCACACACTCACTCTTGTTTATTTGGTATTTTAATACCTTAGCAGTTTTTGAAGACATATGAGAGTGATTGAAAATCTTGGTGTAACTCTCTTTGCTATGTGGAGCTTATTTGAAAATCTATTGAAATTGCTTGGTGATGTGAATGTATGGCTATTTTTGTGAACAATTGTCTATCTAGATCTTAGATGGGGCATTTATCAAGGGAGAGTATGATATGCTAAATTTGGGTTATCTTTTATGATATGTTCACATGTTCTTGAAGATAGTTGTTTGTTGGCATTTTTCTTGTTTTTGAGAAATCATTAAGATCCTATGATAATTCTTGATATGCATATTGATTTGTTCTAAAATAATGTTTTTGCCTTTGTATATGTTTATTGGTCACTAACTTGCTATGATGTTTCCTCTCATGTTTGTTTTTTAGTGTTTTGTGATACAAGGTCACGGGGAAAGCTAAGAAAGTTGGGATTAGCAATCCTACAAAACTCGTTGACAATTCTAAACCTACCTCTTTTTCCAAGATAACTAAAGCTAACAAGTTGCAGCTTTTAGGAATTTTTTTTGTGCAAAAATATTATTCAAGAGAAAGGTATGGATTTAGATTCTTGTGTTGATTCTTATGTCCATAAGGTTATCATTGATAGAAATTGGAGTATTTGGATCAAAATGCTAGGAATAGTGAATGAAATGATGATTAGAGGATTCTGTCATGAGTTTAAGAAAAGTACTAACATTGAAGATGCCTTTATGGATATGAGAGGTATTGTCTTTAGAGACAACTCTTGGAAATTGAATGATTTTCTAGGGTTACCCGATGATATTGAGTCGGATTTCCTTGATGTTGATGTCTTGAAGAACCTTAATTGATGGGTAGAATTCTTTGTGACAATGTGGATTTTGAGTGGGGTAAACGTGTTGTTATTAGACAAAGTGAGTTGACCAAGGTAAGTGCCTTTTGGCCTTTATTTGTATGCGCCAATCTTGTTAGATCTTCTAATGCTACCGAACTTAACAAAGAGAAGATCAAGATTATGTATGCCTTAGTGACTAACAAACCCATAAACCTTGGTGAAGTGCTTATAGAACATATTGAGATTGTGGCTTGTTCAACTCGTTTGGACAAGAAGTTGTCATTTCCGAGGTTTATCTCTCATTTGTGTTTAGGTAAAGGACTGAAGAAATAAGATGATGATGTGAAACTACCTCCCTCAGAGAATTTTAGTGATAAACATATGGCTACTGTGTCATATAAGGAGAAGGGAAAGTCTAGTGATACATTTAGGCTCTTTGGTGAATCAAGCCTTGTATCTAGCATAACTATTCTTCCGAATTGGGCTACGCAATTGAATAATGAGGTTGAAGAGTCAAAAAGGTTGATTGAGGCATTACAAAGGAAGATTGAAGAGCTCAATGCTAAAGTAGTGCTATAAAATGTGAAGATCAAAGAATTGGAAAGCAAAGCATCTACTCTAAAGCATTATGTGAGATCAATCAATCGCACAACATTCCTTGGTGGCAAGAGTGGCCAGAAATGGTCTTGAGGTATATTTTCTTACTCTTTCCTTTTGGCTTCATATCATGTCAAAAAGGGGGAGAAATATAGAGAGATATGGAGAGATATATGATAGTTTCTAGCTTGCTTAGTCTCATTTTTAGTTTCTTTATTTTTTGTGTATTTTGGTATCAAGTTTGAACTTTATGGCATGTAATATTTTTTTGTAGATCTTGGCTAGAATATTTTGTTGGATAACATGTATTAAAGGAGAGCATACATAATCCAATTGAACTTAAGTATTTTATTTTTCTTGCCTAAGAATGTATATTGCCATATGTGTTGTCTCTTGGATATTCTTGTGCTTTCAAGCTATTTTTAGGTGATATCAAGAGAAGACCAAGATGTAGTTCAAGACTTCTTATTGAAAATTAGTCTAGAAATGTGTAATTCATTGTACTCATTGTGACCAAATTTTCTTTGTAATTGTTTTAGTATATGTATAGGGGTTTTGATATGGAATTTGCCAAAGGGGGAGATTGTTAGGTTTTTGGTTTGTCTTGGCATGCATTCCATATTAAAACCATGTTTTTCTTGTATTACTTAGTGGTCTTACAAATATTGATTCAAAGCTTCAAAGAAAGGCTTGGCCACAATTCATGCAAGAAGGTGTTTTCAAAGAGGAATGTGCAACATTGCACAATGAATGTATAATAGACCTCATTTCTCTTACAAGGCATATGCACACACACACATGACATTAATATGTGTCCTTGCATAATTGAACACCATTTGTATAACACTTTCACACACTTGGTAATGTATACATATGCATTAGATTTAATTTGATAAACATTGTTAATTGCATGTTCTATGACTATGTCTAGGAAATGGCATACGTGTGTGACTTTGTGTTTATTTATTTCCGTTTTACTGATTTTGGACTTGAACATGATCTCTTATGTTTCCTTATTAAGTCTCGGTCATTTCGGTTACTCACTCATTAGGTTTCAAGTCCAAACTAGGAAACTATGCTACTTTACATTCTCATTCATTGAGTTGTCTTCGTCATCGTATTCCGAGTCGAATTATCAACATTTTGTCAAAGTTTTATAGTTGTCCTTGTGTGTGAGGGAGTCACAGTTTGTAATCCAAAAACGAATTCAAATTCAGAGTTCTAAGGCCAGTATACGGCTGAAGAACACTAGAGGAGCGCGTGAGTAGCAAGCTTGGCCAACGACCAAGGCAAGAAGGGCACGTGAGGAAGGCTTAAGCCTCACGGCCAGGAAAACCCTCTGCCCCCGTGAACCTCACGCGCCCCTAACGGCGTGTTGAAGTGGCTACCTCCAATTGGCTCGTCTTTCCCTCTCTCCAATTCATTTAAATCACCTATATTCCCTCTCATTTTATTCTAAGAAGAAAAAATAGAAAACCAATGTGCACAATTTTCTCTTAACTTTTTCTCACCTTCCAAACATCATAACTTTCTCATACGAAGTCGGGATTGAGTGATTCAAGTTGTAAAAGTTGTTTAATCAAGTCTTCTACCTTTTCCAAGTGGTATTACAGCTGTTTGATTGAGTTTTCCAGTGATTCTTGACAAAGTCCTTTTTGTGTGTCGTTTAAAAACACTTCGCCAAACACAATTTATAAACCTCATAAAAGCCTTAAATGATATGAAAGCACAAGTATGGCGGTAAGTGGGGTATCGTCCACAATGATCATATTTAGCTAAAACTAGTTAGAACCTAAGTAATATTAATGCAATAAAAGTAAATGGTTTATGATGAAAATGTTAATGAGCACACACTATAAAATTACACTAGAAAAGTAACTAAAAATTGAATGCAAATGGATGTAGATAGAAATGATGGAAACTAAGGAATTGACGAACTAGTAAGCTAATGATGGGCAATTGCATACAACTCAAAAATGAGCTCGTTTTAACAATTGTAGCCAACCTAGGATGTATAGAGTTGGCTCTCTATCTCTAGCAATGGGCAATCTAGGATGTATAGAATTAGCCCCCTACTAGCGATCAATCTTTCCCGAGCAACCAACCTACGTGTATAGAGTTAGTTGCTCGTTTCTGATCCTTACCATAAACGCTCGCTATCTACAAAGGGCTCTAACGAAAATGAAGGTAGCCAACCTAGGGTGTATAGAGGAGGCTTCTAAACCTCTCATAAGAGCCGTCCTAGGGTGTATAGTGACGGACTCTCGTTTAAGGTTAGGTGAAGAACGTGGTCATTGAGCCGAGATTCCGGAAATCCTATCTATTGGCATAAGCAATAAACAACCTAATAGAATGTGTATCAAGTTGTTTACACAAATAGAATCCAAAGAGAAACTTGCAAAGAGAGTATATCAAAGACAAGTAAATCAATGAAAACATTCATACTCATGTATAGAACTAAGAAAGATAGAAATATAAATGAAATAGTGTTTATATACAAAAACCCAACATCAAAACAAGCTAATCCATCAATCCCTTTGAGGGGATTTAGCTACTCATTACAATAATGAAAATGAGAGAAAGGATGGAGAAATAACCCATGGAGATCATCTCCTTCCTTCAAGTTCCCTTTAAGATGAGTAGATTGTGAATAAAAATAAGAAGAAATGTATTCTTAGATTTATATTACAATTTCAGAGTTTTTCTAAATGTCAAAAGCTACTTATCTCGAATACAACACTTTCTATTTATACTCCCTACAAAATAGGTCACGAAACTGCTGTAAAATGACACTGGATCACGTTAAAGTGCGGGTCAGTGACCCGCACTCACCCGCACTTTAGTGAATCCTGCAACTTCCAGCTCTCTGGAAAAGGATAGAGTGTGAGTGAGAGTGCAGTTTTATGACCTGCACTCACCCGCATTTTATTAGGTCTTCAGCTGTCAGGTTTCGGATCTAGGCACGAGTGCGGTTGAGAGTGAGGTTGAGTGACCCGCACTCACCCGCACTTTATCAGCTCTTCAGTTGTCAGGTCCTTGGTTTTGGAGATAGTGAGGTTGGGACCCGCACTATTGTTGCCTTTGTTGCCATTTGTCCAACTTTTCGCTCCTTTTGATCCCCTTTTGGTTTGAAAGTCCCGCGATACGCTCTAAGCACCGGAAATGGATAAACGCCTGCAATTATGAACATAGTGCCCATAAGTGACAATAAAACACAAGAAAAAGACACAAAGGATATGGATTTGAGGGCCAAAATGTGCAACATATTTTGCGCGATCAAATACCCCCAAACCAAACATTTGCTCGTCCTCGAGCAATAAAAAATCTAAACAAATAAAACGGACTGAACCCGACTCAACCAACAAAATTCCTAGACACCTAAGCAATAATTTCAATAAGGCCGTAAGTCTAACTAGTGATATGATACTAAAATGTGTGATCAAGATAAGTAAACATATGCATATTATCTAAAGCAACTTGGAGATACCAAAAGGACACTTGCACGACATGAATCCCACACCTAAAGGTACTTATACATTCGGAACTACTCACTCCCACACTTTGAGCATAATTCACTTCAACTCTACTGCTCGCATGGATTCTCTTTTCTCTTTCCGTTCAGAGTCCTATGTTTCACACACACATATGCAAAGATGAATGATGCATAGAATTTAAGCAATGTCTATCCTAAGAAAGGACCATTATACCATGGACGCGAAAAGATCATGTGTCAACCTACATTCCCAATTTAGACATATTATGGATTAAAAAGGGTTTTTCCTTGGTTAAAACATGGTTGTGGGGTTTCATGAGGTAAAACAAAGATTGGACAATTAGGGATTCAAAATTACCAATCATTCTAGAATAGTCCACACACCTATACAGTGCTCTTTTAATTTGATCATTCACACAATAGCGTTTTATGCATTATTTACCCCCATTTGTGCTTCTTAAGTTGTACTCTACTTTGTGAGTACTTGGCATTAAATAATTCAAAACTCTTCTTTCTTTATTTTCTTTTCTTTTGAGTTGCCCAAATTTTTCTTATTTTGCAATTTAAGGCTTTGGGTACTTTTATATTCTCAACCATTTGTTTTAGCACATTTGCTTACAAATTTTCTCTTGTACACACTACTTCTCAATTAGAGCATAATTTCTTTCATTACCACAATTACACATCCTAACATGATTAATAACAAAGTAGGCATGTGTTTAGGCTATGAGGTATATGGTTGTACGTGGTTCCAAATGAAAGAGTAGTGTTTGGCCTCAAATCGGGCTTAGGAGCACACAATATGGATAGTTAAGTGTTTAGGCTTAACGTAGGTAATTAAGTGCACACACATTGTCTAATGTCATCTCCACACCATCTATCAAGGGAATAAACGCATCCATCAAGCAATTCATTATTTATATGCATGTCTTATAGCACGTGACATAAATGAAGAGAAGAGTGTTTACAATGATCAATACTAACACTCAAATGCGCAATTTAAAAGTTTGTGTTTGTGATCTCACAGCAATCTCTACTATTAGAACAAGGCGTGAAAGCGCCGAGTCCCCTCAACTTTACACCAAGGATGGAACAAACCCATGAAAATGCAAGTAAATCCTAAAGTAGCACCAAGTTACATCACAAGATTACTACATATACAAGAACTCATCATAATCACTCGCTAAAAGCATCACATCAAAAATAATTAAAGCTCAAAATTTTTGGCCAAGCGACAAAATTTGAAAAAAAATTAACACTTAAAAGACTAAAAGACACAAGAAAAGAATCAAGACTCATAAAAAGATGACTCAAAAATGGTGACAACACCTTCAAACCAAAACTCAACAATGTCCCCATTGTTTTAAAATTAAAAGAATATGGCCTAGCGGGGGAAAAACACCATACAAGACTTAACAGGCTCTATTAATCAAGGCAATTCATACAACATGCCATATAGTAAATTTCAACCTAACACACACATATTCTCAAAATTGGCGGAACGGGGCACAATCACCCCCAAACCGAATCTTATCAAAAGATCAAATACCTGTACAAGTGTGTGATCAATATGCAACAGAAAGTGAGCTTAACCATAGCAACAAAATATTCTTAAACTACATTTAACAAAAATTGAAATCAATTAAGCACAAAATTCAAATATTAGAGACTCCCTTAAAAGAAAGATTGGTTCCTTGTCTGTGCAAGCTGTCATGGAATTCCTAAAAAGATGAAGAACCTAGCTTATGCACAACACCTATACCAAATGAAAGTCAAATGCAATTTAAAATATTTGAAAGCTAAAAGTGCGAATAAAGGAAAATAGTTCGAAACAAATATAAAGCAAAATAAAGTGGATGGGTGGATCAGTCATCGTCCGAAGATGCAGCCTCTTCCTCAAAAGATGTCCCTTTTCCCCTTGGATCTATCTTTGCTCCGATCCTCTCTTCATGCTCTCTTCTATATCTCTCTATTACTTCCCGCAGTTCTCCCACATCTGGATCAATAAAGAGGCCTGTTGTGGGAAATGATGACGGGGCAGGTCTCTTTTTCTTTCTTGAGTAATGGGAGAGACCGAGCTCCTTCCTTAAGTCGATGATGTTATCCCAAAGGTCTGCGAAGGTCTTATTGGTTTCAGCCTTTCCATCAGCTATCTGTTTCCTATTTTTAAGAATTTCAGTTTTCAAGTTACTGATCCCGTCCAACAATGTCTGCCAAGGTACTCCTACAAAAGGTTCCTATAAAGGTGGGGGCATCTGATCAAAATCCATAAGTTCTATCACGTCCTGTTCAAACCCTGTCTGTTCTGGATCCTGCTCAACCTACCTACTTGTGCCTTCACCTTGAACATATTTCTTCCTCCCAGTTCTTACATTGACGCCTGAGGGGTTCCATTCTCTCCTTTGATCGTTCCACATGTCCTTACCAGCTGGGCCTATACCACTATAAAAAGTATCAGACCTAAAATCTACCTTTGCCTCCCAACAAAATGTCATTATAAGACTAGGGAAAATGAGAGGCTGCTTGTCCACCTGTATGCTTCCTAGCTCAAGTATTTCCATCTTGACTAGAAAGCTAACGTCCATCAACTGATGGTGAAGTATGCAATATAAGACCATGGCTGCATTGAAGTTAATTGCAGTTCTGTGTTTCCTAGGAATTAATGAGTGTGAGATGAACACGTGCCAAAACCACAGTTCCAACTTCAAATTGGTGTGCTTCATGCAGTAGTCTAGGGCCACCCAAAACTCTATTGGTCTGATCACCAACTCATTAGCGAACTCCACATTCTGCGTCAAGAAAATATCGTTTCAGGTTACACCATTACATAGCCTTTTAATCGCCGTTTAATCATCTGGGAGCTTAGTCCGATAATACCTGTTAATGTCTGTGATAGTCATTCGGGCTTCTACCTCTCGGACCAACACTGTGGACGTCCGTTGAAATTCTTCTGGTACCATACTAGCATAAAAATCCTCCACCACACTTTTGCAATATAACGGAGAGTGGCTAACAGAAGTTTCTCATCCTCTCCTTTTGACTTCTTGAGGTATAGGGATGTCATCTAGCTCATCTACTGCTATACCTCTTTTTGCCACAATGTCCCGCTGCCTGAAATACTCTAAACGGTCAACGAATTCTTCGTTCTGGACACAATGAGGCATATCAAAAGCCCTCATTGACCTTCTCCCAGAGCCTTGTCCAACATGGGTGGCATATTTCCTTGTTCTTCATGAAATCTGCAAAAGACAAACAACCCAGTTTAAGGAAAGCAATAACAAGGAACCATAAGGTAATTATTAAACACTTTGAAACCAAAAATGTAATCTGCTAGATAGATAGAGTGTGGGTCATAGTACGAGTCAGTGACCTGCACTCACCCGCACTTTAACACCAATTCAGTTTCCAGCATCTAATTGATAGAGTGCGGGTCAGAGTGCGGGTCACCGACCCGCACTCACCCGCACTTTAACACGAATTCAGTTTCCATTACAGCAGACCCACATCAACATACATGCAATGAATTGAAAGTTCTGAAGAATATTTAATCACGAGTTTATCAATCCAAACTCTAAATTTCTCAACAAATACATGTTCAAAAATACCAAATCTAAAATTTAAATCATGCAAGTGCAATGGTGATCACAACTCATAAACAACATTCTCTACAACAATTTTTCCAACAAGATTCTCTAACATGCAGGATAAATAGGCTAAGAAAGGGTACAAAACATGACCCATCTTCAATCAATGGTGTTCATGCATACAGAGAGAGAAAATTGAATGAAAAAAATGAAAATCATAATTTTAATAACGTTTAAACATAAGTAGAGAAGAATTCATACCTTAGTTGGCCGAAAATTAACACGTTGGGCACAAGGAATACCTTAGGGTTCTAGAGATGGAGGAAAAAGAGAATGGGGCGGTTTGGTACAAGTGGTGGAGCCTTAGAAAACGACATGTTATATTTATATGCGCACAGAGTGCGGGTGAGTACGGGTGACTGACCCACACTCTTTTACCTGATGCTTCTTTTTCTCAGAGTGCGGATGAGTGCGGGTGACTGACCGGCACTGTTCCCAGGTATGGCCTTACTGAATTCTGCTATCTCTCTAACCTGCACTAAAACACCACAACCAATAATTTTCCATGCCTTATAAACCAAATACCAATCCAAACCCAGAACTTCTATTAAACAAAAAGAGGAAAAAATGCAAAACTATCTAAGCTAAATCTAAACTTGGTTCAATGAACTCATGGTGAGACATGGTCGACCAAAGATGGTTTGACCGGACTGGGAAGCATACTCTTTTTAACCACCAAAATGGGTGTTAATGGATTAATTTTTGCATCTATTCCCACTGTTCTTACTTGCCCCACCAAATCCTTTCTAACCCAAATTTGTTTGACTTTAGGTGGGTACCTCATATACCTCATTTGACTTGTTCTAAGTCTTTTGAAACTAAAGCAATGAGCTTTAGTGTGCCCTTTTTTGGCATAAAAATAACAAGTGAATGTATGGTTAGGCAAACTCCTTGATTAGTTGTTGGTGTTGGGCCTGTGGTATGTCCGAGTTTGGAAGGATCTCAACTCATCCTCTGCCGTATTTAGTTGGACAATAAAGTTG
Organism: Acer negundo; assembly: GCA_035582765.1. Taxonomy (NCBI): domain Eukaryota; kingdom Viridiplantae; phylum Streptophyta; class Magnoliopsida; order Sapindales; family Sapindaceae; genus Acer; species Acer negundo. Next base: position 14,048,972 of record CM069235.1, read on the forward strand.
CACTCCTTAACCTTTGCGAGCTTCAATTCTTCCTCCTTCTTATTCAAACGTGCCTGCAATTCGATTGCGGCATTGATTGACTTCTCAACCCCCATAAGCATTTTCCTTGATTTCCTCGTATTCTCCTCCTCAAACTCTTCCGTAAGCTTGGCTAATTCTTCTAAGTTCTTAGAGACTTCCCTCTCCTTTTTGTCAAGCACCCTAACTTGCTCTTCTAGTTCTTTGTTCAATGAGAAGAAATCAAGAACTCTCTTTCTTAACATCCCATTCTTGGTTTACAACAACCTTACTTCTAGCTTGAGCTTTGAGTTATCTTTTTCTAACTCAATTATCTTCTCAAAGGTAGATGAGGCCAATTCTTCATCTTTAAGCTCAACTTCTCCTTTTTCTCTCACACAATCGTGGTTACCCAATTCCATGTCGGTTACACCCTTAAAAGCATGTAAGAGATTGAGTACTCGACTTTTCTTCTTCTTTGACTTTGGTGCTTCCAACACTAGGCAATCATCTACCTGGCTCTCCTTGGGACAATCAACCTTGAAACTCACACTTTTTCCTCCACAACTGAATGAAATATTCCTAGAGCGGAGATCAACTACCATCCCAGTTGTGACCATAAACGACCTCCTAAAAAGTAACTCCTAATCCATATCATAAGATTTTCCTCTCTTGGTGTCTAGTACAACGAAGTCCACTAGAACTAACAAATAGTGTACGTTCATATAGATTTCTTCAACTATACCGACCGGGGTGGTGGGAAAGCTGTTCACCATAATGAGAATTATAGAGGTAGGTTTGATTGATTCAATCTTCAACCGCTTGCATAACTCCAATGGCATCATATTAATGCTAGCTCCCATATCAAGCACCGCTCCAATATTTGGCGAATCTCCTATGGTGACATCTATCACAAAACTTTCGAGATCCGTAAGTTTAAATGGACAACATTCGCCCTTTTTCCGTTCATCATCCTGTGCGACCTTCACCTTAGTAGCATGATCTAGAATTTCCACTTGGTTGGGTATAATCTATGCCCCTACCACTTTCTCAACCTTCTCTTCGACCACTTCTAGCACATTAATGTGTTCATCGGGACAAGTTGACTTCCCCTTGTTTTGCTTAACCAATGCTTCACAAATTTGTGCCAATTGTGTTTTCATCTTCTTTAATGAAGCTCCATGGCTATTTGCTCTCTGATCGTTGGATTGCATGTAAGCTGTCATTCTCTGCTCTGATGCATGCAAACTGTTCTTGAGGGCTTCAGAACCAATTCCAACTATTTTGATCACTGTACTGACTATATCCTCCAATGACTTGTCTTTTGTTTGATTGGAGGGTGCTCGGGAGTTGAAATTGGCCAAAGGGTTGTTGCTAGAACCACTCCACTAGGCGTTGTTGCTAGAACCTCCCTGATTGTATCTATTGTATCCACGATTCTGGTAACTTTGACTGTTGTTACTACCTTGGTAGTTATTCCCACTTTAATAATTGTTCCCACCTTAGGAGTTGCTCGCACCTAGATGGTTGTTGCTAGACCAAGACAAATATGGCTTAACCCTGGATTATACGTATTTGAGTAAGGGTCATTCATTTGCCTCTGGAATTCCCTAAGGGCTTGGGCTTCCTCTTCTTGATCAAGTTGCCCTTCTCCCTCATCTATCTCCCCTATGACTTGACTCACTCCATAGGATTGCCCTGGCTTTCCAGTTATGAGCTCATTGATGGATTGAAGTTCCTTATTCATCCTTGACATTTGAATTTGCATTTGGGTGTCCACACCAACCTCTATCCTTCCACCCTTTCTAACATTTGATGTCCTTTGTTGTTTCTGGGCGATCTTATCCAAGATATTAAAGGCTTCAAACCCCTACACATATTATCCACTAACATTTGAGTGATAGATGACAGTCCACTATAGAAAGGATTAACCTTTAACTCTTGAGGGTAGGTTTATGGTGGCATTTGAACGAGCAACAAATTAAACCTCTTCTATGCTTCATGAAAAGGTTCACCATCCTCCTTGTAAAAAGATGTTATCTTCAATCGTAGGTCCTTAGCCTTTTATGATGGAAAAAATTTGTTGAAGAAAACCTTGCACACCTGAGCCCACGTCACCAATGATCCTGGCCTCAGATTCATGTACCAAGTCATCGCCCTATCCTTCAAACAGTACTCGAAACATCTGAGGTAGAGTTAATCTCTAGTTAGCACTGCTTGACGAGCCATCACCGAAAACATCTCTAATATGGCACCGTACTGCTTCATGAAATGAAGACAATCTTTAGTAGCTCTCCTACTGAATGATGGAAGGAGACCAATATGCATGTTCTTCAATTCATATTGCCTTGCCACATCATCGAGTACTATGGCTGTAAGCACATTTCAGACAAAGGGAGTGTATACTCACCCATGGTGAGACCCAATTGTTCATCCCCATGCACACTAAGATCACGTTTATAAGCTTGTTAATCATGCAGAATCAGCCTATAAGCATCCTGCTCATGTTGATTCCGAGGATTTTTGTCTCCTATATTCTGATCGTGCTGATCCTGAGGGTTTCCTTCTTCCATAATTCCCTCAAACTGATTCACTAATCTTCTCACTTGATTTATGTTATCATTGATTGGTAAAACCGGTCTTTTTAAAGATCTTCTTCTATGCATAAACCTAGAATCTTGAAATTCCGTAAAAAATACCGCACGACGTAAAAAGAACAAACAAAAGAAAAAGAAATGTAACTAAACACAAATACTACTCAAATACAAACTAATCAAAGCTAAACTCATCGAATCCCAGCAGCGGTGCCATTTTGATAAAGTCCTTTTTATGTGTCGTTTAAAAACATTTTGTCAAACACAATTTATAAACCTCACAAAAGCCCTAAATGATATGAAAGCACAAGTATGGCGGTAAGTGAGGTATCATCCACAAGGATTGTATTTAGCTAAAACTAGTTAGAACCTAAGTAATATTGATGCAATAAAAGTAAATGGTTAATGATGAAAATGTGAATGAGCACACACTGTAAAATTATACTAGAAAAGTAACTAAAAATGGAATGGAAATGGATGTAGATAGAAATGATGGAAACTAAGGAATTGACGGACTAGTAAGCTAAAGATGGGAAATTGCATACAACATGAAAATAAGCTCGTTTTAACAATTGTAGCCAACCTAGGATGTATAGAGTTGGCTCTCTATCTCTAGCAAGAGGCAATCTAGGATGTATAGAATTAGCCCCCTACTAGCGATCGATCTTTCCTGAGCAACCAACCTAGGGTGTATAGAGTTAGTTGCTCGTTTCAGATCCTTAACATGAACGCTTGCTATCTAAAAAGGGCTCTACCAAAAACGAAGGTAGCCAACCTAGGGTGTATAGAGGAGGCTTCTAATCCTCTCACAAGAGTCGTCCTAGGGTGTATAGTTACGGACTCCCGTTTGAGGTTAGGTGAAGAACTTGGTCATTGAGCCGAGATTCCGTAAATCCCATCTATTGGCATAAGAAATAAACAACCTAATAGAGTGTATATCAAGTTGTTTACACAAATAGAATCCAAAGAGATACTTGCAAAGAGAGTGTACCAAAGACAAGCAAATCAATGAAAACATTCATACTCATGAATAGAACTAAGAAAGATAGAAATATAAATGAAATAGTGTTTATATACAAAAACCCAACATCAAAACAAGCTAATCCATTAACCGCTTAGAGGGGATTTAGCTACTTAATACAATAATGAAAATGAGAAAAAGCATGGAGAAATAACCCATGAAGATCATCTCATTCCTTTAAGTTCCCTTTAAGATGAGTAGATTGTGAATGAAAATGAGAAGAACTGTATTTTTATATTTAGATTACAATTTCAGAGTTTTTTTAAGTGTCAAAAGCTACTCATCTCGAATACAACACTTTCTATTTATACTCCCTACAAAATTGGTCACGAAACTGTTGTAAAACGACACTGGATCTTGATGGAGTGAGGATCAGTGACCCGCACTCACCTGCACTTTAGTGAATCCTGCAACTTCTAGCTCTCTAGAAAAGGATAGAGTGCGAGTGAGAGTGCGGTTTTATGACCCGTACTCACACGTACTTTATCAGGTCTTCAGCTGTCAGGTCTCGGATCTAGGCACGAGTGCGGGTGAGAGTACGGTTGGGTGACCTGCAGTCACCCGCACTTTATCAAGTCTTCAATTGTCAGATCCCGGGTTTTGGAGATAGTGCGGTTGGTACCCGCACTATTGTAGCCTTTGTTTCTATTTGTCCAACTTTTCGCTCATTTTGGTCCAAAAGTCTCACGATACGCTCTAAGCACCGAAAATGGATAAACGCCTGCAATTACGAAAATAGATCCCATAAGTGACAATAAAATGCAAGAAAAAGACACAAAGGATATGGATTTGAGGGCCAAAATGTACAACATATTTGGCGCGATCAATTCTACCTAGAAAATCGAACCAGCTCGTGAATCATAGGTAGTTGACATATCTTTGTGTTTTCTTCTTTTATAACCTTCAATTACCTTGGGGTTTCTTCTTCTATATGTTTGTATATGTATGATGAATGCTATTGAGAAAGATAGCTTCATAATCAAACTTAATCAAAAGTCTAATTAGAGACAAATGTGAACTAGTGTTCTATGATTCTAGGTTTTCACATGTTTGATTGTTGTATTGTGATTAGTTTAATATCTAGGATTATTTGTGACTTGATTGAATCATTCTATAATTAATAATCCTTGAAATTTGATTTGATCCTTTGATTGATAAAATCTAGGATTAATACATGTGTATGTGTTTTTAGAGCTATCTAAGATTTAATTGATTTATCATTATATCCTTACTCTAAATCTTTGGCTAGAATATCCATTGAATACATTTTGTGATTCTAGCATTTATGTGTACGTTTATAACATCTTGAATATGTGCTTCATGTATATGATCTATTAAAGTGTTATATGTGTTGAATGAAACTATGAGCTATTTGTGTTAGGTGTTTTTCACATGTTCTAGGTTTAATTCAAATTTTGTATCTAGACTATTTTGACTTGTGTTCTCACATGTTTTTAAGTCTAGATTCTATGGAATGTATTGATCGCATGTTCAATGTTGAATTGCTTCGTTTGCATTCACATGATCACATTAGGAAGTCCTTATAAAAGGCATGAAGTCTTGACTAGGACAAGATGTCCGGATAGTCAAGCAAGAAAGTCTTGGTTAGGAAAAGAGGTCCGAATAACCAAGTAAAAAGTCTTAACTAGAGTCGAGAGAACTCGGATAATTAAGCAAGGAGTCATGGCTAGGATTGGGAAGGTCCGGATAGTCATGCATGGGAGGATCTCTAGAGGCATGAGTGTTTTAGATAGGGAGTTGGCTAAAATATTGGTAGGCCTGGGCGTTTGGATAGACATAGACTCTAAAAGAGAGTGATACATGGGATGTGTATGCACTCTTGAGGAATTTCTAATCTTTCAACAATGTTGGTTTGGTATGATCTCCAATATACGGTAGCTCCGCATCATTGAGGGATTTTGTATCTTCCAATAGGGATTGGGTAGACATAGACTCCAATAGGAAGTAGATCAAAGTTGGTCACTTTTGAGGAATTTCTAATCTATCTTCCAATATATATAGTATCCAATGGTTTTAGTTCAACCCGTGGATGTTTCCTCCTTAAAGGTTTTACCACGTTAAAAAATCTCATGTGCCAATTCTTTCTATCTCTCTCTTTCTTATTTGTATATGTGTATGTTTTAATCTTGTAGTACATTCTTCATGTGTATTGTATTTGGAATCAAGATTTGTTAAGTGTGAATTGTAAAGCAAAATATATTGATCTTACTTGTATATATTATTCTTTTTTATGTTGATACTTTTTTGTTTAGTTATATTTGTTTATACTTGTAACACATTGAACAAATATTGAAATGCAAGTATTCTTTGTTATTGAGATTTTAATGTTATTCTTCCTCATACAACTTATTGATATATAGACAATGCTAAAATGATCATATGCTTATACTGTCTATGTATGTATGTTTGGTTTATGCGTTGTATGTAAAGCTATCTTGAGAGACAAACGAACGTTTGTTTCAAGGGATTGAAAAAGGTGTAAAAACCTATTCACACCCCCTAGCTATACTTTAAGCAATTTAACTACGTTTATATAATTTCAGGTTTTCCCAACAAATTCATAATGGAAGCGTCAGGTTTCTCAGGAGGTTTCTGGTTGCTCTGGGATGATAGTAAAGTTAAGCTTCATGTGGTGGCCAAGTCGAAATATACTATCATTGCCATTTTCACTGAAGGGACCAAGTTTTGGCTGATACACTAATCCTAATGCAATGTTAAAGAGACAGTTGTGGGGTAATCTTAATGCTGTGGTGAGTTGCTTTAAGGGTCCTTAGGTGGTGTTAGGCAATTTGAATGGGATTACAAATAGTGAAGAAAAACGGGGTGGAAGGAGAAGCTACACCAAAACAAGATTTGCAGAGTGGATCTATGATAATAAGCTTGTTGAAAAAAATCAGTACTTTAAATCGGTTTTTAGGTAACCGATTTAAAAAAAAACTTTTAGAAATCGGTTTTTTAAAAAACCGATGTCTTAAATTTTGCGGTTTAAAAAGACAACGGTTTTAGGAAAAACCGATATGGATTTATTTTCCAATAAGAAACTAGTTTTCCTTAAAACCGATATCTTAAATATTGCGGTTTGAAAAGATAATGGTTTTTGGTAAAACCAATATGGATCTATTTTCCAATAAGAAATTGGTTTCCATTAAAACTGATGTCTTAAATATTGCGGTTTGAAAAGACAACAGTTTTTGGGAAACCCGATATGGATTCTAAAGCAAAATTCTGCTGAAATTCAAATCTGACCTATATCCACATTCAAGTGCACATATCTAAACATACTCAACGTTATTTGCTAAAAATTTTACACAAGAAAGTAGACATACAAACAAACACTTTTCATTCAGAAAATTTTCTATAAATCGATTTGGAAAAGTATTAAAATGAGCGATGAAAAAAGCTCACTCGCGTATTCACTTTGCTTTTGTCCTTTGACTGAATAATTGATCATAACTTTCAAAATACCATCCATAATTTTACGTTATTTATATTGTTGGATTCGTATCAAAAAATTGATGAACCCAGCATGGACAAAAAAATCTATTTCCTTGCCAAAAGATACAGTTTAAAGGAAAACATTTGCACAAAATTAGAGCATTGCTTTTGACCTTTGACTGAATAATTGATCATAACTTTCAAAACACTGCCCACAATTTTATGTTATTTATACCGTTGGATCTGTATCAAAAAATAGAAGAACCTAGCATGGATTAAAAAAATTTATTTCCTTTCCAAAAGATACAGTTTTAAGGAAAAAGTTTGTACAAAATTAGAGATTCCTTCTGACCTTTGATTGAATAATTGATCATAACTTTCAAAATACCACCCATAATTTTACGTTATTTATACCGTTGGAATTGTATCGAAAAATAGAAGAACCTAACATGGACGAAACAATTTATTTCCTTGCCAAAAGATACAGTTTTAAGGAAAAAGTTTGCACAAAATTAGAGAATTGCTTATGACCTTTGACTGAATAATTGATCATAACTTTCAAAATACAGCCCAGAATTTTACTTTCTTTATACCGTTGGATTTGTATCGAAAAATAAAAGAACCCAAGATGGACAAAAAAATTTATTTCCTTGCCAAAAGATACAATTTTAAGGAAACATTTTACACAAAATTAGAGCATCGCTTCTGACCTTTGACTGAATAATTGATCATAACTTTCAAAATACCACCCGGAATTTTACGTTATTTATACCGTTGGATTCATACCAAAATATCAAAGAACCCAACATGGACAAAAAAATTTATTTCCTTACCAAAAGATACAGTTTTAAGGAAAACGTTTTCACGAAAATATCTCCAGCAAAAGAGAGCATCACTTCTTACCTTTGACTGAATAATTAATCATAACTTTCAAAATACCGTCCGGAATTTTACGTTTTTTATATCGTTGGATTCGTATCAAAAAATCAAAGAACCCAACAGGGACGAAAAAATTTATTTCCTTGCCAAAAGATACAGTTTTAAGGAAAAAGTTTGTACAAAAATATCTCCAGCAGAAGAGAGCATCACTTCTGACCTTTGACTAAATAATTGATCATAACTTTCAAAATACCATCCAAAATTTTACTTTCTTTATACCGTAGGATTCATATTGAAAAATCGAAGAACCCAATACTGACGAAAAAATTTATTTCCTTACCAAAAGATACAGTTTTAAGGAAAACGTTTGTACAAACATATCTCCAGCAGAATGTACGCAAAACCACACAAAAAATGAAATGAAAAATAAACCCACACCCCCAAACCTAATCTTACATTTGTTCATTAAATTGCAAGATGCATGTAGAGAAATATCTCCCATATAGTGAGAGTTGTGTATTCCAAATTATGCTTACTATGATTGATGTCACTAATCTCCTATAGAGTATAGACTCATAACTCGACTATATATGTTTTAAAAAATATAATTTTATTAAATGTTCCAATAAATATTTTTCAATGTATGTTTGTAGTAGAAATTAGAATTTTGATTAGTTGAGTAAATTTAAATTTATCAAACAAGTTTTTTTTTTTTTTTTATTTTTTTTTTTTAACAACTCATATAGGTTATATATAAATATTGTGCAATTGTTAACACATCCAATCTTGTAGTCAGGCGGTAAAGGCTTACCAAGTTCAATTCATCATAATGACAATTAATTGTCATTATTATCAAATGTGGGGTTGTCTGGCGGCAGCCGAACGACGGTAGGGCGGTCGGACAATGGGATTAATTTTCGTAATACATCAATTTTACATCTCGGTTTTTAAATCAGTTTTATATATAACCGATTTAAAAACGCATGTTTTTACATCGGTTTTATATATAACCGATGTGTTTTCATGTGTTTTTACAACGGTTAAAAATCGATGTCTTTAGTGCATTTTTTTCTAAATCATTCAAATAGACATCAATTTTAAAATTTTAAAAAACCGATTTCTTTTGCGTTTTTTTAAGTAATGGATATGTGGGGCAGCGATTTACTTAGGTGGCTATGAGAGGGTTAATAGAGGATATCTTGGAAAGATTAGACAGAGCTATTTGCTCTACGGAGTGGAGACTCATGTTTGAGGATGGTAATCCTAGACATCTTTCTCGTGTGACTTCGGATCACTGTCCCATCCTCCTAAACCTGTCTAGTGTGCACATTCTCTGTAATTTCCTCAAACCTTTTAGGTTTCAAGCTATGTGGTTGAAGCATGCCGATTTCAATCAGGTAGTGAAACATACGTGGGAGAATCAATCTGAGAACATTGCTGGAAAAGTTCAGGCCATGACCAAAAGGTTAAAGGAGTGGAACAATGACACTCTTGGGTTTATTTTTAAGGAAAAGAGAAGATTACTTGCTAGACTTCAAGGAATCCAAGGAAGTTTAGGTGAAAGAAATAGTCATGGGCTGATTAAGTTGGAGACAAAACTGCAAGAGGATTTTAGTTGTATTTCTGAGCAAGAAGAGATCTTTTGGTTACAAAAATCTAGGTGCACTTGGCTGACGGAAGGAGACAAAAATACAAAAATTTTCCATCTTGCCACAATGATTAGAAGACGACATAATATGCTAAAGGGTCTTAATGATGTCGTTGGTAACTGGAAGAGTGATAAAGATGATATGAAGAACATTGCCATTTCTGTGGCTGGTGATCTGTGTAGAGATATCAGTGAAGAGGAGGTCAAGGAAGGAATTTTCAGTATTAGAGTGCTGAAAGCCCCTGGCCAGATGGAATACCTGCAGTTTTTTATCACAATAAGTGGGATGTCTGTAGCAAGGACTTGGTCAGCTTTGTGAGGAAGAGTTTTAGGGATGGGTCCTTCCTGATTGAGATGAATCAGACCCTCATTACACTAGTCCCTAAAGTTCCAAGTCCTTTAGAAATGTCCCAAATTAGGCCTATTAGCCTTTGTAACACCACCTATAAAATCATTCACAAAATTATCGTTCAAAGGCTCATAAATTGTCAATTTGTATTTGTCGAATGGTGAATGGATTTTAGCTGACCTTCCTGCGGTGCTCCCTTGGAACATTGTTCATAGAATTCTTAGCATCTATGCCGACAAAGCTCACAATGGCCCTGACAAGGAAATCTGGGGTTGGAACAATTTTGGAGATTTCACTGTTAAATCAGCTTATATGGGTGCTAGTGAGGCTGAGAGACTGCCTTTGTGGCCTTGGAGGTTCATTTGGAACCTGATAATTCTTCCTATAATTCTCTACTTCCTCTGGACTCTGATGAATGAGAAGATCCTCACTAATCATCATAGAATTGTGCGTGGCATGTCAAATGATCCCTCTTGTCCTACGTGTAATGCTGGTATTGAAACCATTGACCACCTATAACGTGGTTGTAGAGATTCTATGTTTATTTGGGAAACTGCTTATCCGGGCAGTAGATCATCTATTGCATTTAAAGGTGATCTTGAAGGATGGCTTGTTGGAAATCTTCAAAGTGGTGTGCTGACTAATGACAGGAATCCCAACTACCTTCAGTTAGCTTGTGTGGTGTGGTTCTTGTGGAAATGGAGATGCAATAAGGTTTTTGATTTAAATTTCTCTCTCCCTCAATTCCCTAATCTGATCATTAAGTTGTTTGCTAAGAGTTGGATGCTAATGCCTTTGTCAATAGCAAAGATGTTGTCATGATGCCGATTGTTTGGTTGGAACCTGCTGATAATTGGGTTAAGCTGAACATTGATGGCAGTAGGAATCCTGATTTAGGCATCATCACGGCTGGTGGTGTCCTGCGCAATCAGTGGAAAGGTTGGCTGAAGGGTTTTGTGTTGAAGAAAGGTGTGGGAAGTGTCTTTGAGGCTGAGCTTTGGGGTTTGTATGAAGGTCTGAAGCTAGCCTGGAATTCTGGTTATAGAAAGGTGACTGTTGAGTCTGATTCCCTCTCCACTGTCCAATTGATCTACTATGTTACTAGGAATAATCACCCTCTGTACAGTCTCATTCAGAACTGCAAAAGCCTGGTGTATGCTGATTGGAACTGCTCTATCAACCACATATATAGAGAAGGCAACAATCTTGCGGATGGCCTTGCTCGTATGGGGCATAGTATGGATTTTGGTATTTCGTATTTTGAAGACCCTCCTATGGAGGTTAGTGTCATCCTTGATGCTAATACCAGAAGCTTAACCTGTTTTAGATAGAAACTTGCTCCCTCTGCCTCTTAGTTTCTTTTCGTTCTGGGCTTGACTCTCCTGTTTACCAAAAAAAAAAATACCCCAAATTCTCTCAGACTAAAAGAATTTAACATAAAACGTAAACTTCCAAATTTTAAAAGATGATAAAGTTTGATTGTCTAATAAAACACCACAGTGCTATACATTCAATAGTAGAAAAACAAGATATATATTAGATTTATATTAGATTTAAAGCAAATTCCCTAGATTCCTGGAGCACAGTCGCCCGACCGCTTGATAATAATAACAGTTAAATTGTCATTATTATGAATTAAAGTTCTCAAGTCAAAAGTTGTAAGCATTAATCACTTGACTACAACATTCGATATGTCAATAATTGAACAATATTTACATATAACCTATAATAGTTGTTAGAAAAAAAAAATTATTAGGTAAATTTAAATTTATTCAACTAATCAAAATTATAATTTCTACGACAGACATTTATTAAAAAATATTTATTAAAAATTTTAATAAAATCATATTTTTTAAAACATATATAGTCGAGTTATTGATCTATACTCTATGGTCAAGTTTAGTTACATGGTGGAATAGTAATGGGAATGAGAATGAGAATGGAAAGGAAAGGAAAACTAAGTTTTTTGTTTGGTTGGAACTTTGAAACTAGTATCTGAATCAGTATTATTTTATTTGATGAACAACGGAATGAAATTGAGTTAACTGTATTTTGACCAAAATACCCCTAATTATAAAATATTCATAATAACATGATATATTATGGATAATAATAATAAAATATAAAATTATATTATATATATAATTATATATTATTTAATATAATAATATATTATATATATATATAATATGTAATATATAATACATATATATTTTATACAATACATATAATATATATATATATTATAAAATATAATGTAAATATAAATATAAAGATATATAATATATATAATTTATATAATATATATATTATACAATATATATATATATATAATTATAAATTATATATATATATATAATTATAAATTATATATATTATATATATTTATATTTATATTTACATTATATTTTATAATATATATATTAGGGGAAATGGTGGAAAGTATCACCTTTTCCAACTCATTTGGTGACTCTATGACCGGTTTAATAACTTAAGTTTAAAAGGCACCTATTATGGTGAACTACCAAAATTGCCCTTAGATAATCATTTATGTTATTGTGTTTGTCTGGTTCTCTCTCCACACTTCCAACAAAAACGATAACGGGGTTAGTCTCTCTCTCTCTCTATCTCTCTCTCAATACAAATAGAAGTTCAAGATCCAAACAACTGGACGTGCTTCATTACAACAAGGTAATATTTCGTGTAAATACTTCTTTTCATTTGTTCACATTTTCATTGTGACAATTGTGGATCTCCGAGACTTTGTCACCTTTTTCCGAGCCTTTTTAAAAATCACTAATCGAGCATTTTCATGTCTTGTCCGAGCCTTTTCATGTGTTGTCCGAGCCTTTTCATGTGTTGTCCGAGCCTTTTTATGTCTGCTCCGAGCCTTTTCAAAAATCAGTAATTGAGCCTTTTGAAGTCTTCTCCGAGCTTTTTCATGTCTTGTCAGAGCCTTTGCAAGTCTTCTCCGAGCCTTTTGAAGTTTTCTCCGAGACTTTTAAAAAATAACTATTCGAGCATTTTCAAGTCTTCTTCGAGCATTTTCAAGTCTTCTCCGAGCTTTTTCATGTCTTCTCCGAGACTTTTCAAAAATCACTAATCGAGCCTTTCCAAGTCATCTCCGAGCCTTTTCATGTCTTCTCAAAAATCACTAATCGAGACTTTTCATGTCTTCTCCGAGCCTTTTCATGTCTTCTCCGAGACTTTTCAAAAATCACTAATCGAGCCTTTTCAAGTCTTCTCTGAGACGTTTCAAGTCATCTCCGAGACTTTTCAAATAATCACTAATCGAGCCTTGTTAGGTCTTCTCTGAGACTTTTTATTGAATTACTAATCGAGTCTTTTAAGGACTTTTTCGAGACCGAAAATGTCTTTTTCGAAACTTTCATTTATTCTTCGAGACTTTGCTAGTGTTCTCCGAGCCTTTTAAATATCCTCACCCGAGCCTTTGTAAATGTAATTTATGAAAATATTTTGTACTCCTGAGTTTTTATTAATAGTTTTGATTAATTTGACAGCATCATGAATCGGGTTAGAATAGTAATATCTTACAACGGTCGATGGGAGCAACTACCCGACGAAAGTCAGAGGTTTGTTGGATCCGATAACAAGGGAATGTATGTGTCAAAGAATATGACTTACGAAGAATTGGTGGCGATCGTGCATACCATTGTGAAGTATGATGTAAACAAATTCAATGTTGATCTGGCATTCAGTATCAATCGTTCCTGGCAGTACATGTCGTACATTTATAAGAAATAACGATGATGTTCAGTTTATGCTAGGGGAAGATCGGGTGATTCCTCAAGTATGTGTAAGTCTAACTCAGAGGACACCTGGAGATGTGATAGGGAATGATATTCCTCCTCCTGAAAATACCCAACAATTTGGATCCTTTAGCGGTAGCAACCAAATATATCCCCAAAGGAGTTTCGCCGAAAGTGGGGAAAACATGTGTGGTGTTCCACCGGTAGCGGTTGACCAAGTAGTTGAACCTCGATTTGGCGATGTGTTTGGTTGTCGAATTGAGCAGTACAATGAGATGAACAATTACCCGAACCATGAGGTGGATAATGAGGCAAATAATGAACAGGTAGATGATCTAGAAAATGTGGATGAAGAGCGTACACAAATTCAAACACAAGGAAGACATGTACAAGGAGTTAGTTGCACTGTACCAAATATGCCTGGGACTTCCGAGGTCCGACATAATATAACTGTATCTGATTCTGATAATAAGATAACGTGGGTTATTCCCGGAGCAGATTCATACTCGTTTGGTATTGGTAGAAGCAGCACCTTGGCAACGCAAGAACCTACATGCATGATTTATAAAGGTCAATTTTTCCCGAGTAAAAAGGATTTGAAGAGGCTAGTTGGCCTTTTTTCAATGCGGGAGAACTTTGAATGGAAGGTGAAAAGGTCTAATAAGACAACGTTACATCTAGTTTGCATCATTGACAACTGTACGTGGAAATTAAGAGCGGTGAGGAGAGATGAAGGGACTTACTTCCAAGTCAGAAGTTTTGTCAACCAACACAGTTGTCCTTTGGAGGAGGTTCACCGTCGCCACCGACAAGCTAGTGCAGTCATAATCGGAGAAGTCATTGCACCTAGACTTCAACAACATGATGGTCGTCTCATGCGTCCGAAGGACATAATCGCCGATATGAAAACAATGTATGGCATCCAAGTCATGTACAGTAAGGCACATGATGCCTTGCAATATGCATTGTCCTTGACCTATGGAACGCATGAAGAAAGTTTCAAATTGTTACCATCGTTTGCGTACGTTTTGGAACAGCAAAATCCTGGCACAATCACCGACTTACAATGCGCAGACGATGATACATTTTTGTACTTTTTCATGTCGTTGGGGTCCTCAATTAGAGGTTTTCGGAGGTGTATGCGTCCTGTGATTGCAGTTGATGGTACCCATTTGAAGGGAAGATTCGGGGGTACAATGTTTGTTGCAACTGCACAAGATGGAAACGAACAGGTGTATCCAATTGCTTTTGGGTACGGTGACTCAGAAAACAACCTTTCATGGGAGTGGTTTTTGGAATGCTTGAGGGTGCCCTTGGTCATATAGATGATCTGGTTTTCATTTCCGATCGCCATGCAAGCATTGAAGCGGGGATTTCTAAAGTGTTCCCTTATGCAACCCATACTATATGTTGCTGGCATTTTGGTGAAAATATGAAGAAGCGATTCCACAGAAAGGATGTTGCCGACATAATGGATTCAGCAGCTAGGACGTACGGTGAATTCAATTATAACAGGCACATGGAGGAGTTACATAGGCTGCACAAGGGTGCATTCGAATATGCCATTGCTGCCGGTCCACACAAGTGGTCTCGCGTACACTGTCCCCAAAGAAGGTACAGGCTGATGACCACAAATGTTGCTGAGTGCATAAACTCATGCCTAAAATTCGCACGGCAACTGCCAATGATGACACTGGCGGAGTTCATTAGGAATATGCTACAAAAGTGGTTTCACGATCGTCATGCAGCTGCACGGTCCATGCGTCATCAACTGACCGACGCAGCACATCTTGTGATCCTAAAACGTGTCGAGAAGTGCAATTATATGACCGTAAATCCAGTTGACTGGAACATATTCTCCGTCAAATTGAAGGGAAACCAATGGACGGTTAACTTACACTTGAAGACTTGCACATGCAACAAATTCCAAATGGACCATTTCCCATGTTCTCATGCACTCGCAGCGGCAAGGTACATGAGATGTTACAGTTAACGATTTATATTATTTGGGTTCGTGAATCTCATTGTTTTCATTGTTGTAGGGAGCGAAACTTGGATTTCACATCTCTGTGTGCGGACTACTACAAGAGAGAGACACTTATTGATGCATACTCGGTTCCTATTATGCCTGTTGGCCATCCTTCTTCATGGGTAGTGCCATCCGACATCGCATCTCGGGTGGTTTTAAATCCAAAGTCGAAGAGACAATCGGGTCGCCCGATGGAGGGTCGACATGCCTCGTCTTCGGAGAGGACAACCACACAGTCGTGTAGAAGATGTGGACAATCAGGACATAATAGCAGGCGGTGCTCCAACCCACCGATGGTTAATGAAGGTCCCAGCATAAGTGTTCCCGATGAATACCGTCGCAAGTGCAGCATCTGTCATTCAATTGGACACAACAAACAAACGTGCCCTGAGAAAGACTCTACCGTGGAATGAATGGAGCCATTGAGGAAGGCGATCAAACATAACAAGGCAGTACAAGAGGAACATGTCTCCAACTTGATGTCTTCCAACATCGTCCAGACGTTGGGAACCATGCTCGATACAGTTGTGTTATGAGACCGTTGGTTATTATGCTTTTTTATGTTGAACTATTATGATATATTTATTGGTTGTTCGTTTAATGCCATACTGTATCTTTTGTTATAGTGTCTACAATTCATTGTATTGTTTATGGATTTCAATATATCAAATGTGTGTTCAAGTGTTAATTGCAAACAACTAAATTTTTTTTAAAAATAATTTCATTTCATTACTCAAATGTTATGTACATCAACTAAATCACTAACTGGAAGACCAATCCTTTGAGTTACAATAAACCTCCACAGCCATCTTCTCTCGGATGGTGCCCATTTCGTTTTCTGACCAGTCGAACGTATCCCTGTTCGCTGCCAGGTACTCTATCAATCTCAAAGTATGGGCACCACAGTTACCACTGCAATTCACCACATAAACAACCGTTAGAATTGAATGTTATTAAAACCGATTAGGATAGAATAAGATCTTTAAACAGTCATACCCTCTATCCTGTTGGGGCACACGGTCTCTAGACACAATGTTGAGTGGAAAGGGCTTATTCTGCAATGTGTACGTCATATCGCCCCTCCGTCTGCGACCGTGAAAGTCCACCGCATGCAGCATCGACGGTAAAAAATATCGTAAGCAAGCGAGCTGTGTTTTCCTATGGCGAAATGGTACCTCCTGTCTGAACGGGTCCATCAGGTAAATACTCCCTGTTGTGAGGTCGACGCTGGCTAGTGCCCAATGCGTACGTCCAAGGTTGCAAGGAATCAAAACCTGTATGTGTTTCAACAAAGTGTTATCAATGGGAAATTTATTTAAAATTCAAATTCAAACAATGTAAATAAAACACTGACCACGTCAACTTCGTTCCATGGTTTGGTTCCTACGGGGACCAATCCACGTACCACCGCAAGGTCCTCAGCGGACCACTGATGCTTGAACATAGACCAACTGCGGCGGGGTTTGTCGGCCCCACTTCCCATCAATCTCTCCCAGTCATTCAATAACCATGACTGTACAAAGAAAATTTATAAAACGTTAGATAAAATATGTACGAAACACATAAATAGATGTTCAAAAGCCGTACAAATTAAACACTTACATAGAACTGTGAATCCTGTATGTTGATCCTCGGACCGTAGACAGTGGAGTAATATCTCTGACGCTTCCGCAGAATATGCAAGTACGCGTCCATATGCTGACAATTTCAACATTTTGTATTGTTAGCATTCTACTATTTCAGAAACATCTTATACACAATGTTCAGGTAAGGACCATACCGTATCCTCCAACTCCATGCTGTTCGTTTGAAATCGTTGGAACCAAGGGACACCAACTGGCTCGAGTAGATCCACATCACGCCTGCATAATTTTTGAAAAAGTTATATAAGAAAGTCGTTTTACTTAGCAGTTTCAAAATACAAAATAATTTTTGTAATATTTGCGATTATACTTACAATTCCCCAGTCGAGTTCCTCTTATAGGCTTGGTACGCGCAAGGTGGTCAGGATCTATCAATGCGTGGGGCGCCCATACATGTGCTGGTTGTGGCCTAATCCTTGGCCTCTTCGGCCGACAGGGGTCAGTGTATGGGGTCCGCTGCTGCCAACCTGCCCTGCGAACCCGATCCTGACGTTGAAGGGGTGGGGTAATCCGGTCCACAGAAAGGATGTGATCCACTGGATGGCTGAGCTGTAAGGAGGAACTCTGTTCCCGTGTATTGCCTCCAGAGGTGCGATGTGTTGACGGACTATGTCCCCCTGTATCGCCTGTAGGGGTGCGCTGTACATTGGAACTATGTCGCCGTCGTCGCCGTCGATCGCCTACAGGTGTAAGCTCTTTGGGTGCACTGAGACTGGGGATCTCTGTCTCTGTGGAATAAATGAAGGGGTGCTCTGCACGAGGATCGACCGGAGGGGTGTGCTGTAAGGAGGTGCTCTGTACCAGTTCTTGAGAATGAACAGGTTGTTCTGGTAAAACCTGCTGAGGTTCTTCCTCTATCTCCATAGGTGTTGTATCAGTACCACTAGTACCACGAGTAACCTCCTCTCGTGGTGTCACACCAGGCCCTTGCTGATCACCCTAATGACTACCTGTCCTCCCTCTGGGACTGAAGTCTCGGTGTCCGTCTGGGTCATCGAAGGGTGGGTCATCGAACCGTGTACCTCGAGTACGGGCGTGCGACGTCGAACCCTGAAGCCCTCGAATCAAATCTAGCAACTCCTGATGCTGTTGATCTCGTTTCTCATTACTCTTTCGCACCTCCTCCTGTAACTCGCGTAACGCATCCATTAGTTCAGTATACCGACGGTCCTGAAAGGATTTCGAAATTGTCAGTACTAAAACCATTCACTCGATTGAAATTAAATAATACGGTAAAAAGAATTATACGTACCTCTGCTTGCCCTCCAACGCCTCCTCGTGAGTCATCTCCAGTTCGAGAGTCATCTCTAGTTCGAGGCTCTCTAGGCAACGTGAATCGAACCCGCCTAGTCCTCGCGAGACGAATATGACGACCGTCCGAGTCAGAACCCTCTGTATCACTGGGTTCGAAAGACGGACCCTCAGTGTCACTGGTTCCAGCAGTTGTATATCGTTCGGGGTCAGAGACGGGAACAGGTATATCACCGAGATCAGCATCATACAAACTGCCTCCCTGGGAAATGCCCTCGAAGTACCGTTCAGCCCTCTCAGTTGCCGTCGGCACCAATTTCACCCTCGCAAACATCTGAAATTGCAGTTAGACCATTGTAATTGTATACATACTAATAGTTATGAACATAAAATATATATATATAGATATTTACACTTTCAAGGAAAATGCTATTCAACTTCTCCCCCCTCGGTCGCGTACTCAACTCCCATTTTAGAATTCGGGGGAGAGCTCGATTTCCCTCCGCTTCCCACATCCGCTGTTGCCAAGCTCGGGGATAACCTCGAAAGCAAATATCTACAAAACAGCTAAGAACGATAAGAATCCAATACAATACATAAGTCATATGAAAAAAATAACAAATTCAAAATTCTCACCAACAGGGCGTGCGTTAGCCCATATATGTTATATGTCTCCGTGGTGTGTACATCAACGCCCTTTCGTCGCTGGCGTTGTTCAAACCGCCTACGTCGGCCATCCAACGCATGCTTGAAACCGTATATAGACCGCCTATACACGTGTGCACCCCACGGGAACGCATCAAAAGCGTCCAAGTCCTCGACTAGGCGAAACTGCCATACTGGAACTTTCTCTCTCTCGTCCAACCCCATCAGTATCCAGTTAAGCATATACAATAAGCAAAGCTTAACCGCATCGTACTGCTCAGAAAAAACACCAATCCGTAGAACGGCTTTCAGCTCTGCATACTCGACCTCATCTCGACCCTCAAAGTACCGCTGGTGTATGCCATTCTCTACCATATCATAGGTCGACGTGTCAGGAAGTTCTCCGAACTTCAATCCGGTGATTAGACAAAACTCAACCTTTGAGAACCGGACCGAATGCCTTCCTAACAAAAATCTCATCTCATCTTCAGGCCCATCGTGATGCAACTCGCGAATAAGCAACCGATGTACAATGCCAGCTGAAAACTTCATCCCACGATCCATCCGAAGGAGGTGTCCAAAACACGACTCAGTATACCGACGTCATTCTTCGATCGCAAGATGTTCAGGTACCTTGTTAAGTGCGTTGTCGATATCTGTAAGGTCATCAAAATGGTCATGTCGAGTTATTTTCCCCGAATACCTTTCTTCCTCTGGAGTTTTAAGCGAATCTTTTAGTTGATTCCTCATCTGCATATTGACATAAAAAAAATATATCTAGTTAAATAAAATAAATAATATAAAAATGAAAGGTTTCGGACACTAAATGAAAAGTCTCGGACACTATATGAAAAGGCTCGAAAACTATATGAAAAGGCTCGGGCACTATATGAAAAGGCTCGGAAACTATATGAAAAGGCTCGGACACTATATGAAAAGGCTCGGACAATATATGAAAAGGCTCGGAAACTATATGAAAAGACTCGGACACTATATGAAAAGGCTCGGAAACTATATGAAAAGGCTCGGACACTATATGAAAAGGCTCGGACACTATATGAAAAGGCTCGGAAACTATATGAAAAGGCTCGGACACTATATGAAAAGGCTCGGACAATATATGAAAAGGCTCGGAAACTATATGAAAAGGCTCGGAAAATATATGAAAAGGCTCGGACAATATATTAAAAGGCTCGGAAACTATATGAAAAGGCTCGGAGACTATATGAAAAGCTTGGAGATTCTAATTCTAGAAACCTATTCATATTCCTTAAAAGGCTCGGATTACTATTTAAAAGTCTCGGACAATGTTTTAAAAGGCTCGGATCCTATTTTAAAAGTCTCGGAGCCAGTGTGAAAGACTCGGAGATTCAAATAGCAGAAACCTATTCAAATTGCTCGGAAAAGGCTCGGATTACATGTGAAAAGCTCGGAAAAGGCTCGGATTACATGTGAAAAGCTCGGAAAAGGCTTGAAAACCCAGAACTTCATCGTGTTCAACAGAATTTTTTCATAAATTTAAACCCTAACCTAATCAAACAAACCTAATCAACAACAAATCAAATCAAACGAACATCCAACATCAAACGCAAATAAAAGTTTCAACAACAAAAACGCGTCAGAAAATCATATCACCTTCTCGTCGATTTCAAGACTGTATCGCCACCGCCGGCAGGTTTCCCGTGAGATTTAGTACCGGATTTCTTGCACCCAAGGTCTCTCTTTCCACTGTTCTCTCTCTCTCAACTTTTTTCTCTTCAGACGCAAACTGACAAGAATGAGGGTATTTTTGTCTGGTCACCTAAATATGTGCCTTTTAAACTTACATTAGTAAACCAGTGACATTCTCACAAAAGCCCCTCCAAATAGTGACAAAAAATTTTTGAACCCTATAATTTGTTCAGTTCAAGATATAACTATGACAACTTGTTGCTATCATCAATCCAAACGCCTTGAGGTTCATTCTCAAATCTTTGCTTCAGTTTTTATATATGTCTATCTATGTGACTTGATTTAATGAATTTGTTAATTAATTATGTGTCTCATATTTATTGGCAGGAAACAAAGCTAGGGATAACGGTGAATGTGCATGGTATAGGAAGTGAAGAGGTGTTAGTTGGGATCAGAGACGGAAGAGTGTTCTTGACTTTCAGCCAGGGCTATGAATGTTGTACAGGTAACTTTGCAATGCCTGAAAATGTGGATGTGAATCTCTACGAAATCCATTGTTCCATCCACAATTAGGTGCTTTATGTCGATGTGCCTAAAATCAAACGGCAGCCCAATGGATGATGGGGACGTTTCTTCGGATAGATTTGATGATCACGGTGTCAAGAGATTTTCATCTTTTAGTTTCTAATACATATATAAATAAGATTGTTTGTTTAATACATGGTGTCAAAAAATGGTAGCCCAATGTATGCAACCCACTCTATTTTATAAATAAAAGGATTGTTCATCTGTTTCAATTTCAATAGATTTGGGTTTGTCTATCAATCTATCACAGTTAATGGCGATAGTTCTGAAGTGTTAAAATGATTTGGTTTTCTTTGTCTTTTTTGTTTTTCACGGAGGAAAAGAGAATATGATGTTATAGATTCAAAAAAAAATTAAATTGTTTTGTAAAAAAAGTTTAATGAATAAATCTCTACCGTCCATCTATGATAGTGGAGATTTTAATGATGTTTTAATTTCTTAATTTCTTTTCTAAATTTTTTATTCAATATTTTTTGAATATGCTGAACTAGGGGTGGGCGTTTTCGGGTTGGGTTGGATTGGGTTGGGTTGAAAATTTTTCTCCCAACGTAAATTTTAACCTAACCCAATATTTGTCAGGTTGGGTTGGATTGGGTTAATCTAGTTGGGCTTTTTAAGCCCAATAGAAAAAATATATTTTTGTTTTATCAAAATTCAAATTTAAAATAATTGTTCTCCCTAATATAATATCACATAGAGTTTAGATTTTTTAAAAGTATTAAAATCAAATCACAATATATAATACAAATTTTTTAAATATCTGTTGCATAATTAAAAAATAAAAATATAACAGTTTATCCAACTTGGAAAGTCTCCATCTAAGGGAGGTGTATTCAATTAGGATTTCGAAAGACTTTTAAAGACTTTTTTTTTTTAAGTAGATGACTTTTGTAGATTTTATAGACTTTTATAGACTTTACAAAATTATGAAAAACTTTCATAGACTTTCATTTCAAAAGACTTTTGTAGACTTTCATTTTAAAATACTTTTATAGATATTTATAGACTTTTGTTGACCTTTAAATATAATGTATACTTTGTTTTAGCAAAATTATATATTTTTATCATGTCAATAAAAATATTTTTTTCAAATGAATAAAAAAAAAATCATCGTTAATTAAACATGACAAAAGCATTCATATCTATATATATGATTTAAAAAATTTTATTTTTATTTTTATTATATTTTATATTATAAAGACATGCTCCTTTTTTTAATAATTAGTCAAAATTTTATTTGTTTTTTATAATTAGTCAAAATATTATAAATTTTCTTTTAGAATAAATGTAGTAAACCGACAATAATATTAACGTTTACATATCTCTACGAAAGTATGACAATAAGTATAAAAAATCTAATAAAAATTCATTAAAGTTACTAAAGATAAAACATAAAAACCGCACATATTTGTTGAATATGACCCACGTCTAAAAGTGGGTAGTTTGATATTGATCATAATTACATAGAGTCATGCTCATAAACAACTTTGATTATGATATATTGGTATAGTTAAGTAGTGGTTTTTGTCTTTTATTATTTTTATTTTACATAAATAAAGTTCATTTGATTTGTTTTGGTGTTGTTTAATTGTTTGGAAAATATAGGTAAAAAAATATGAAATCTCTCGTCCTTTATTGCATAGTTGATAAAGAATTGTTTTATATTATTTTTTTATTTTTTTTATTTATTTATTTTTTTGTTATAGATCGCTAATGTTTGTATTTTTTATTTTTATTTTTTTGATAATGTTTATTTATTTAAAAGCTATTTGTTTTATTTTATTTATGAAATTTGTTAAGAATAAGTGTGCTTTTATTTGAAAATACAACATATGTTTGGCGGTTAATATTTTTCAAAGAATTTTATGTTTTTCTTTTAAAGTGAAATTATTTCTTTTAAAAAAAAAAAAAAAAATCCATTCAAAGTCTTTGGTAGAAATGGAAGACAAATTGTGAGATTTGTTATAACTAAAAGTTATTAAAAGTCGTTAAAAGTCGTTAAAAGTCGTTGAGATTTTGAATACCTCGTCACTTTCATAGACAGTTAAAAAGTCTTGATTGAATACCACATGACTTTTATAGAGTCATTAAAAGTCTACAATGAATACACCTAAACTTTTTAATTCCATAAAAGTCATTAAAAGTCTTTTAAAATCCTAATTGAATACACCCTCCCATCCATTTTACAATTATAATCACTTCGTTGAATATTTCATAGTTAGATAATCTATTATTTATTTCAACCAACATAATAGTTTGTGTTTATACACAATTATTAAACTTTTTTCTACCAAATTCCTAATCAAATCCTAAGAAAAAAAAATGTATTTTAAAGTATAATCAAGTTGTGCCAATTAATACAAATGATAAAGACAATATAATTACATATTTTAATAAATGTATTATATATTATGGTATAAAATATTTAAAATTATGTATTTATATTTGTCATTTGTAATATTATAAATTGTGCATGAGAGAAAATTTTAAATATTTAAAAAAAAAAAAAAAATGAGACTTCATAATAAATCTAATAATAAATAAAATTATTTAATTTTTTATTTGTTTATATTAGGTTGTCGGATTGGATTGGGTTATATTTTATTATCCCAACCAAATCTAGTATGGTTGGGTTGACGGGTTGGTGCTCACCCCTATACTGAACTAATGAAAATTTTATTCTAATTTTTATTAATTATATGTCTCAAGGACATTTTCATCGTTTTAGATTTTTATAAAAATTGACGGATAAATAAAACGGTCAACATTAACGGTATTGGAGGTTTTTTGAAGTGTCAATTGACAAATCTCGGGTAAACTCCCAATAATTACTTCTAATAATAATCATATGATTCATATCAGAGATTGATGTGCCACTACTATCCAAATGGAAAACGTTATTAACTCATCAAATTATATATTAGATCTCGTGTGCAACATGCGTGCACCTAATCATTACAATTTAAACAATCAAAGTAATGTTCATGCCATAATTAATAACATAAAATATTAAATTTAATTTTATTCCAATCCATGAATATTAAATTACAAAATCAATACTACCATTAAGGCAACTAATCCTAACGCTTCCTACCCAAACCCTCAAAATCTACCACAATTACAATTTTATTTAAATAATCCGATCCTCCATGTATGTATATTAAAAAAATAAAAAAAAAATCATTTTTCATAATTTTTTATGATATATTTTAATTTTTAATCAAATTTTCTTCTTTTTTTCTCATAAGAAAAGCTAAATTTTCCAAATTTTCCATCATGGATAAGATGAAGAGGAGAAGAATAAGAAGAGAAGAAGAAGAAGAAGTCGTCGAAGACCATAGAAGAAGTAAAAAAAAAAGGGGGCATGTCTGAAGAAAGAAGAGAGGTCATGGAAGAGGAGAAGAGTAGAGTAAAAAAAATTTAAAAATTAATTGGCTGGTATATTTTTGTAATTTTAGGTAAGGATTAAAAGAATTTATTCAAAAATGGTTATAAACAATTAAAACATGAAAACAAGACTAAAAACAATTTTTCCGTAATCTATTCGGAAAGATTTGGCAATTTTCTCTAATTAATAACAAAAAATATTAAATAAATTTTATTCTCATCAATGAATATTAAATTACAAAATCAATACTGCCTTTAAGGTAATTAATCCTAACGCTTCCTACCCAACCCCTCAAAATCTACCACAATTACAAATTTATTTAAATAATCTGATCCTCCATGTGTATAGGTAGATAGCAACTTTAAGCTTCCATTCGGGCACACCACTTTGGCAACCACCAACTCGGCTTGTTTCCATCCCAAAAACACCAAAATAAACAACAAAAAATAATCCACAAATGGTTAGGAAAACAAAACCACCGGTTACTTAGATACCTAGCTCAAACAAATCCATGTTATGTTAAACTTGGCTGCATATTTATTAATTCATCTAAAAACAAAAAAAAAAATTATCATCTAGCTTGATCCATTGTCTCTTAACATTTATAAAAAAGGAAAATCAATATCTCATCAGAATTAACATCACTTTATGCACATGCAAGATAATAAATTCTACAAGGTAATTCACCAGAAATCGTGGATTCTCTTCTGGACAATTATTCAACACAATCAAATTGGGTTCCATAGTTCCCAAACTGGCAATAACACCTCAAACTAACTTTCCATTCAATTGATCTATAATCACTCTTCGACTAAAGACACGTACATTTCTTACACCAAATTTCAGTCACAAAGGCTCCCCTAAAGTACAGAAATACATAAATTTCAGTCAAAACAAACAAATTTTTAACTTCATATCATGGGTGGAACTTGTACCCCAAAATTCATCCAACAGCTTATGACCAGGAATACCAAACTTGCACTCTAGAAAGATAACCACTCAAGATTAAAGAGCACCGATGCCATTACAACCAAACAAATTTCTCATTGATACTAGAGATTTCAAACAAGCACCTTGACAATTTCACAACACATTCTTGGAAAGCAGAATCAATCAGCTTGTCAGATGATACAACCAAATAACAATAACGCTTCACCTTGTTTCAAAGAGCAATTTTCAAGGACAATCTAGTGCCATGAAAATATTCTAAAATGGTAGGTAAAACCATGATTTAGTAACATAAACATTTTCCCAACCATCATCAGCACCAATGAAAATTGAATTTAGAGTCAATCACATCACCTCCATGTTACAAAAGTTTTGACTGAGATATTAGCACTTTCTAACATCAATCCCATGAATGATAACAGAGAAGAAAAAAATCATTTGAGATAAGAATTGTCCTGTAAACACCACCAAAACGACAAACCAACTCACGAACACAGCCAAAAAAACCGTATAGAAGGTCAGAAATAAAAATCAAAGGGAGGTCGCAGGGCAACAATGAATTGAGGCTATTTCAACAAGCAGATCTCAATATCTTCACTGGCAAAGCTGTTAAATATTTTAAGCCATCCTTGGACGTGATGAGTTAACAAACAGCATTAATCAAGAAAACTTCAACTTGAAATTAGGGCAAGAACTAAATAAGCAAAGAGTAACAAAGTTCCTGTTATACTAAATTAAAATAACACAAGTACACAAATAATTGCATCATTCAATTTCCATAAACTTAAAAATCCCATTTGAGAATGCTCGAAATAATGTAATATCACACGGACATAATACACGCAACATGTATCACAATTGTACATTCTGTCACACTACCAATTGAGAATGCTCGAAGATAAAAGCTGTATTACTACCATTAAGAAAATTTAGCATTTAAATCAGAAGAGCAACCATACACAATAAGAAACACTTGAAAATTTAACTCTTACTACTTACTAGAACTATATTAATACTTAAAAGCCCAAACAGCAAATAGGTTCCTCAGATAAGTACAAAGACTAGTCTAAATCATTTTGACAACCAGCACTCAGATATGAACCACATCTTAAAGTGCAGATCAAGACATCAAGCGAAGAAGTGGCCCGTAAAAGCATAGCTAATACATTCATATAGTCTGCATTACGAAATCACCAGAACCACAACAAGCATCTGCGTCCAACAAGCTGTCATACACCTGAATCAAACACCCATTCACAACTCAATTCATCATTCCAGGTCATCAACAAAACAAAGTTCATGTTAAAATAGAGCAACTGGTCACAACAACCTATCATAACATATCTTGAAACTTTTAGATTGCCTAATATGAGAACGTGTCATGCAAACAAACCAACCACAGGGGCAAGTACATACATGTCAAACACCAATGCAAAAAATGATGTCATGAAGCAAAGAACCTGCAACACCTGCAACACGCCATGAAGAATTCATCACAAGATGTGAAACTTCTGCCAAAAAATAGAGGTTTTATTTGATAGCCTAAAATGCGAAAGTGTCGTGCAAACAAAGAAACTGAAGTGGGAAGTACATGTATTTGAAAGGCCAGCAGAAATAATGATGTCATGAAGCAAATAACCTCCAGCATGCCATGAAGAATTCATCACATGAAATGAAGCTTCAGAAAAAAAATAAAAAAAATTAGAGGTTTTATTTGAATATGCCATGAAAAATTCATCACATAAAATGAAACTTCTGGAAAAAAATATAAATAGGTTTTATTTTATAGCCTGATATGAAGACACATCATGCAAACAAAGCAGCCATAGTGGCTACATACATGTCAAAGGCCAGCACACAAAATGATGTCATGAAGCAAAGAACCTCCGACATGCC
The DNA here is from genome assembly GCA_035582765.1 of Acer negundo. NCBI lineage: Eukaryota > Viridiplantae > Streptophyta > Magnoliopsida > Sapindales > Sapindaceae > Acer > Acer negundo. The sequence goes on from CM069235.1 coordinate 14,076,742, forward strand.
ATGAAGAATTCATCACAAGAAATGAAACTTCAGCAAAACACTTGCAGTTATATTTTACAAAGCCTAGAATTATAATCTGTGTTCTGAAACAAATAATAAGAAAGATACTAGGTACTAGTCATAAACATAACAGCTTAAAGTTATATAGATAACAGTGATGATAACTGTACATGCGTATACATTAAATCGAGTTGTGCATGATTAAGACCAGAAATCTAACTAAAGACTAAATTTAAAATTTATGGTTTAAGGCCAATTGCAAAGATATCTATTATTCAAGTTCCAAACAATCAACATTCCCCAGATTCCTTAATGCAGCCAGATTATACAAAATCAGCAAGAAACTCAGAGGCATTCCAGCAAAGGGTCACAAAACTGGTGGACCTTATAATTTGCAATACATGCAGAAACCGACACAAATGTGTAAATAGAGAAAGTGAACACATTTCATAGGAAACCAGGAACAGTAAGCCTGGAAACCATGTTCATTAAAATGTCCTATAAATTCGTTCATAATTTCACTTTAACTTAAATCATAAAATAAAACCAAAATGCAGGCAATACAGCATGATATAAACAAATAATTGCCTCATATAATTATTAATTCATGCAAAGTTATGGCACAACAGTTAGTCTAATTCGAAATCACAAAGTAATAGTAACCTTTTTTGTAAGATAAAAATGAAACATGTTGCATGTTGAGATGGAAACCTTTCAGTACATAATATACCGAGTATTATGCTAATATCTAAGATGAATACAGAATTCTAAAATTGACTAGTCTTTTCTCTTCGTAATTATTGTTTTGACTTAAGCAAAACGTTTACAAGATGTTATCCATTACATGCAAAGATTCAAACCCAAAATCAAAAAAAGTGTGACTCATGAACTGTACACTCGATTTATTGAAGTGCAGATTTTTGTACATATAGTAGATTTTAATCTTTCAGGGTTTTTTTTCAATTGAAATTTCTAAATGATACCAAATTCATTCCAACACGAAAACAATCAAAGTAAAACCTAAAAGTTTCAAGGAACAATGAAGGATAATGAATAATGCATTACAAAATACTAATATACCATCAAATGCAAAAACAGCTTACAGGACCAAATCACCCCAAAATTGGTAGTCAGCAAAAGCAAAATGCCAATCAAAATTTTACCACACAGTAACCGAAAGTAACAATTTGACAAACAAATAAAGCATATGTACAGCCAGAAAAGCTCGAAATACAATTTCTACAAAAAGCAAAGCCAAAAAACAAAAGTAAATGATAAACTAATTGAACCACGAACAAGCATCATCATAACACAAGACAAGCAACAATCAAGACTATAACGATAACAAGCTACAATAAAATTCAAACAATTTCACAAAAGAACTCAAAACACTAAACCATGAACGAGGGCAAAAAAACAATCATGTCTATTAATTGAAAAAACACACACATTGAATCAAAATGAGGGAAGACTACCTCAATAATAAGGTGGTCCATTTGGATACATTCCACCCGGAGGAACCCTAGGCAACGGAGACGTCCCTGTTGCCTGGTGATGCTGACTTGGATATCCAGCAGACGATCCGTAATGCCCGCTGTCAGGATACCCACCAGAAGGCATTCCAACTGAACTCTGTGGCAACCTATAACCCCCCAATCCAGCACCACCACCCAACCCTGCAGCACCACCAAGCCCGCCATAACCAGTTGAGCCCGGCCCACCATAACCACCATAAGGACCACCCATCCCAGCACCATACCCGCCGGCACCAACACCGCCCAAGGAAGACGGAACCTGTCCCGGTCCACCCGACGAGTTCAGATGATGACCCATAGGCGGGTGACCCGAATACGGACCATACGATCCGGGCCCACCATGCCCTCCATATGACCCAGGAATTGACCCCCCACCAGCAGGAGGAACCATCCCCATCCCATCACCATGATTAACGTTAACATTACCCGGTCCACCCGTCTGAATCCCGTCTCCAGGCTTGGCCTTTTTATTATCAGCGAGCCTGCAATTCAGCTGCTTACCATCCACCGTCTTTATGGGATCGACCAGGGCGGCTTGAGCCCCATCGGCAGTCTTATAAACAAACAAGGCAAAACCCTTGGGCTTGCCGGTCTGCTTGTCGAAACCCAGCGGCCCCTCCTCAATTTCTCCGTAACAAGCGAAATGCGCCAACAGCTTGTCAGCCGACATGTCGTTTGGAACGTTCCCGACAAATATCTTTCTCATCGAAACATCGACAGGGTTGTTATTGGTGTTCCCTGAATTTCCTGCCACCGCTAGGTTGGTGACAGTCACGCGCCCGTCAATCTTCTTACTCGGCTCCTTGAGAGCCAGTGTGGCGCCGTCGATGTGCTTGAAGGTGATGAAACCATAGCCCTTAGATTTACCGGTGGCCTTGTCGAGGATGACGACGGCTTCCTCCAACTCGCCGTAGGCAGAGAAGATGGCACGGAGGCTCTCGGTGGTGGTGTCCCAACCCAGTCCGCGGATGAAGAGCTTGCGCTGGGTGGGGTCGGCGTCAGCGATGGATCGAACAGAATCAAGGACTTCGGGGTGGCGAGTGACGGCGGCGGAGAGAATATCGAGGAGTTGATCGTTGGTGAGGCGTTCGATGATTTTTCGGGAATCCAGAGAAGTTAGTTTGGTTAGAGAGTCCGGGTCGGCCGATCCGGCGCCGTTTTCTTCAAGCTTGCGTTTCTTGGTTGGATCCATTGAATTTAAGTTTGAGATAGAATTTGGAGATGTAAAACCCTAACCCTAGACCTCGGCTGATTGAGTGAAGAGTGTGTGCGCGCTATCAAATCAGAGAGAGGGTAAAGAAGATCCTTTTATAGGGCAATACGGTGTCGAGTTGCCTTATTGCGTCACTTTTCTATTGGGCCGATACAGCCCAATCGATATTTTCATTCAATAAATATTTATTTATTTACTAAGAAATATTTAAATAATAAAACCAAAATTATTGTGAGGATCTATAGAGATTTTTGTTGAATACAACAAGTGACTGTCTGATACTCATATTTTTGGGTGTTTTTATATTTGTTTTCCAAAAACAATTTTCATTTTATTGAAATTAAGGCCTGTCTTGCCGTCTTTCAACTAGATTTCGTTTTTGTTTTTTAAAAACAATTTCGAATTCACGTTTGTTAACTAATTTTCATTTTATTTTCAAAAAACAAAAAAAAAATGAAAAACAACACCAATGTTAAAAATGAAAAATACTAAATATTTGTTTTCTTTGTTTTTGTTTTTTTTTTTTTGTTTTTCAAAAAAAAAAATAACAATAAATTTTTTTTTTCTTTTTTTTTTTTCTCATCAACGTGAAGTTCTTTTCTTCATCGGCTTCTCTTCGTCTCCTTCATCTTCATCTTCATCTTCATCTTCTTTTTTCTTCTTCTCATCTTCGTCCTCTTTCTTCTTCCTCTTCCTTTTCTTCCTTTTTCTTTTTCTTCTTCCTCTTCCCCGATCTTCTCCTCCAAGGCCGGAGGAGGTGAGATCCTCCTCCGGTGGCCGACCATGGTGCCGCGATCTGCTCCTCCAATTGGGTGTTGTCTCCTTATTTTAAGATGCAATTTCTAGAATTTCGAGCATTCAAAAACTAGTATGTTGACTCTTCAAAAAGAGTTATGATTATTGTAGACATGGATCTTCTTCAGTTCATCTGGTCGGCTAATATCCCTCATAAGATTTCAATTCTAGACTTCAGATCATGGTGTTAGTCTAAATTGGGGATGCTATTATTTGCAAGTCTTTTGCTCCTCAACTAAAGAATCTTTGGTTGTTGCCTTTCTTTTCTCATTTCATTGTTTTGAATGCTCGAACAAGATTAATTTCATTTGAATGATAAAATTTGGATTCTTTAGTCAATTAGTTTTACATGTTTGCTCAAATTTAGATTTATATGTGAATTAGTAAAATGTATGCTATAGAGACCTATTCAAAGATTATGATTTTTTTTTTACTTTACTGAGCAAAAATGAATAAACATTTTTTAGGCTTCATTGACAATCTTAAAGGAACAGAAATACCATACCCTCCAAGGATTTGTGCTTGGCAGATTGATGGCGGCAAAGAGCGAATAGAGGGGAGGAATGTTTCAAAAACAGAGGAGAACCCAGATGTTGTTTCCAGTGTTGAAGAAAACACAGGAAGGGTTTTGGATAAAAGGAAGGGATTGATGAGGAAGAAGGAGGTAGTGGTGGCGCATCCATGGCCAAAGTGGATAGAAAGATTGGTGAAACAAAATTACTTTGATCATAAAAGGAAAGATGAGGACAAAATGGTGAGAGGTTTGGTATTTGATGATGATGATGATAACGATAATAAAATTTATCTTCTTTTTTTTTTTTTATGAAAATGGACTGACCTAAGGGGCAAAAGCATCACAAGCGATTATATGCTGAAAAACTCAAAAGCAATATCCAAAAATATATAAATAAAGGTAAAAGTAACAATAGAAAACACGAAACCACAAAAGATAGGGGACGAAGCCACGAAAAACCTAGAGGCACGCAAGCCAAACAAGAAAAACAAAACTAAGAAAACCTGAAAGATTCTCGACCCATATAGTCATTACCAACCAACGAAGAACAGAACGAAAGAGTGGAGGACCACTAGGAGTCAGAAGGAATACTCAAAGCATGTTTAAAGAGAGCATCCGCCACCTGATTACCTTCCCTGAAAATATGAGAAACTTGGAACTCAATATACGAAATCTGATGAAGGCAACGTTGTCAGGCTTGACGAACACGCCAAGTAACCTGATCAGACTTATCAGAAAGAAGCCGAACCACCTAAGAGGAGCCACTCTCGAGCCAGATCTTATGCTAACCCAACTTCCATGCATAATTGACTGCTAAAAAAGTCGTAAGGAGCTCAGCCTCAAAAGCAAAAACATGACCAAGAGGAATAGCGAAACAGGCCTTAACAAACAATCTGCAAGTCTGGAAAACACCCTCATAACCCCAACTCCTGGAGAACCCAAAGCAGCACCATTCGTGTTAACCTTGATCCTCCTCGAGGCCGAGGCTGACCAAACCACACTCCTGATAATCGGAGCCTTGCCAACACAACCACTAAGACCAAACCGATAAAAAAATCAACAGATCATCAACACAATTACGCATGCAACCAATCCCTAGACGATCTATGTCGTAGACAGAACGCCAAACAAGAGATAAAGCATCCCTAAAATCAACTGATCTCTCCTCAAAAATCCACTAGTTACAGGAATACCACACACTCCAAACCACTGCATGAATAGCGGCTTTCCACAAAATCCTAATCTGATCACTAAAAGAAATAGACATGGCCTGATGGAAAAAAGATCCTAAAGTGTTAGTGAAGATACGCCTCTGAAAAGCAGAGAAAACCGCCTCCCAAAGAGCAGCAACAAGAGGGCACTTCAGGAAAAGATGATCCACCGACTCAGAACTAGTGCCACAAACACTACACCTAGAAGCCAATTGAAAATCCGACCTGCCCAAACAATCTTCAGTGGGGAGCCTATTAAGCAAAAAACGCCAAGTTAAGATCGAACGGGAAGGAGGAATAAAGCGAGACCAAACGTCTCTCCACCATGAAACCTAAGGGATGTCATGAAACATTTAAGAGTAAGCCGCCTTACAAGAAACACTACCGTCCCTGGAATGAGGCCACACCAAATAATCTGTCACAAGAGAAATGACAATCTTCTCCATCCGAAAACAGAGATCCGAAAACCTAGCACGAAAATGATTTTCCAAAATCCATCTACCATCATGAATGAAGTCAGAAAACCTAGCATGAAAATGCACGACCACAAAATCCAGAATCCTAAGGAGATCCACAATGGGCACCCCAAGCCAGTTATCACGCCAAAAATCCCTCTAGGAATTTTTTCCGATGAGCCAGATACCATCCTTAATAAGCTCAACATAGTTAGATATAAACGAAGTCCAGATGGAAGAGGTGACGTAGCCTCCCTGAGATTTCTGTAATTGCTTAATATATTTCTCACGTAAAAAAGTGAAAGCAAAACTGTTTGAAGTTATAAACTTCCAAGTAAGCTTCCGAAGTAAAAAATCATTCAACAAGGCCAGATCCTTCAAACCAAGACCACCAAAAGCATAAGGTCTACAACAACAGTTCCAATCAACACGGACCAACTTGGACTTCTCGTAAGAACTAGTCCATAAGAAATTTATGATCTTCTTAGTATCCATCTGAATTAAGGAAACCAGCCACTTATAAACCATAAAGGAGTGGATAAAGGAGCGGATAAAGGAGCCAGTAATCACCGAGCAAATCAAAATAGCCCGACTAGTCAAAGAAAGGGACTTACCTTTCCACCTGGTAAATTTTGACAAAATTTTATCCGCAATGGGCATTAAAATAAACTTCATGGGCTTATCCCGAAATAGAGGAACCCCTAGATAAGAAAAAGAAAATCGATCAATCTACATCTTGACTAAGGACTGAAAAGATGTAATCCTAGCAGAAGAAACAAAAAACCCAAAAAAAGATGGAGGATTTACTCCAGTTAACAAGTTGGCCCAAAATGCAGCCATAAACACTGAAAGCATGCATAACATTCCTCAGGTTTTTGGTCATGCCCAGCAAAAGATCAGAACATCATTGGCATACAATAAATGTGTGGGAGCAGAAAAACCCCTCGGAGAAGAGATATGCAAAAGATGGTCAGACGCCACCATCTTCGAAAGTAACCTGCTAAGAAAATCCTTGGCAATACCAAAAAGAAGAGGAAGAAGAGGAGAAAGAGGATCCCCTTGTCCGACCCCTCTCATGCATCTAAAATAGCCAACTGGAGAACCATTAACCAAAACAGACAATCTTGAAGATCTAAGAATGATATCAATCCAATCCATAAAGGTTTGAGAGAACCCGAAAGCCCTTAGAACACAACAAAAGAACTTCCAATCAAAGGTATCAAAAGCCATACGAATGTCAATTTTCATAGCCACATTACCCACATAGCATTTCAGCTAGATTTCGTTTTTGTTTTTTAAAAACAATTTCGAATTCACGTTTGTTAACTGATTTTCATTTTATTTTCAAAAAACAAAAACAAAATAAAAAACAACACCAATATTAAAAGTGAAAAATACTAAATACTTGTTTTCTTTGTTTTTGTTTTTGTTTTTCAAAAAAATTAACAATAAATTTTTTTTTTCTTTTTTCTCATCAACGTGAAGTTCTTTTCTTCATCAGCTTCTCTTCGTCTCCTTCATCTTCATCTTCTTTTTTCTTCTTTTCATCTTTGTCCTCCTTCTTCCTCTTCCTTTTCTTTTTCTTCCTTTTTTTTTTTCTTCTTCCTCTTCCCTGATCTTCTCCTCTAAGGCCGGAGGAGGTGAGATCCTCCTCCCGTGGCCGACCTTGGTGCTGCGATCTGCTCCTCCAATTGGGTGTTGTCTCCTTATTATAAGATGCAATTTCTAGAAATTCAAGCATTCAAAAAGTGGTATGTTGACTCTAAAAAAAGAGTTATGATTATTGCAGACATGGATCTCCTTCGATTCATTTGGTCAGCTAATATCCCTCATAAGATTTCAATTCTAGACTTCTAGATTGTGGTGTTAGTCTGAATTTGGGATGCTATTATTTGCAAGTCTTTTGCTCCTCAGCTAAAGAATCTTTGGTTGTTGCCTTTCTTTTCTCATTTCATTGTTTTGAATGCTCAAACAAGATTAATTTCATTTGAATGATAAAATTTGGATTCTTTAGTCAATTAGTTTTACATGTTTGCTCAAATTTAGATTTATATGTGAATTAGTCAAATGTATGCTATAGAGACCTATTCAAAGATTGCGATTTTTTTTTTTTTTTTTTTTTACTTTACTGGGCAAAAATGAATAAACATTTTTAGGCTTCATTAACAATCTTAAAAGAATAGAAATACCATACTCTCCAAGGATTCGCGCTTGGCGGATTGATGGCGGCGAAGAGCGGATAGAGGTGGGGAATGTTTCAAAAACGGAGGAGAACCCAAATATTGTTTCCAATGTCAAAGAAAACACATGAAGGGTTTTGGATAAAAGGAAGGGATTGGTGAGGAAGAAGGAGGTAGTGGTGGCGCATCCATGGCAAGAGTAGATAGAGAGGTTGGTGAAGCAAAATTGCTTTGATCATAAAAGGAAAGATGAGGACAAAATGGTGAGAGGTTTGGGATTTGATGATGATCATGATAATCAAATTTATCTTCCTTTTTTTTTTTTTAATGAAAATAGACTGATCTAAAGGGCAAAAGCATCGCAAGCGATCACATGCTGAAAAACCCAAAGGCAATATCCAAAAATATATAAATAAAAGAAAAAGTAACAATAGAAAACACGAAACCACAAAATATAGGGGACGAAGCCACCAAAAACCCAGAGGCACGCAAGCCAAACAAGAAAAACAAAACTAAGAAAACCTAAAAGATTCTCGACCCATATAGTCATTACCAACCAACAAAGAACAAAACGAAGGAGTGGAGGACCACCAAGAGTCAGAAGGAATACCCAAAGCGTGCTTAGAGAGAGTATCCGCCACCTGATTACCTTTCCTGAAAATATGAGAAACCTAGAACTCCATATACGAAATTTGATGAAGGCAACGTTGCCAGGCTTGACGAACACGTCAGGTAACCTAATCAGAACTATCAGAACGAAGTTGAACCACCTAAGATGAGTCACTCTCGAGCCAGATCCTATGCCAACCCAACTTCCACGTATAATTGACTGCTAAAAAAGCCATAAGAAGCTCAACCCCAAAAGCAAAAACATGACCAAGAGGAACGCTGAAACAGGCATTAACAAACAATCTGCAAGTCCGGAAAACACCCTCACAACCCCCCACTCCTGGAGAACCCAAAGCAGCACCATTCGTGTTAACCTTGATCCTCCCCGAGGCCGGGGTTGACTAAACTGACGAAGAATCAGCAGATCATCAACACAATTACGCATGCAACCAATTCCAAGACAATTTATATTGTAGGCAGAACGCCAAACAAGAGATAAAGCATCCTTAAAATCAACTGATTTCCCCTAAAAAATCCACTGGTTACAGGAATACCACACATTCCAAACCACTGTATGAATAGCAGCTTTCCACAAAATCATAATCTGATCACTAAAAGAAATAGACATGGCTTGATGGAAAAAAGATCCCCGAGCGTCAGTGAAGATACGCCTCTAAAAAGCGGAGAAAACGGCCTCCCAAAGAGTAACAGCAAGAGGGCACTTCAGGAAAAGATGATCCACCGACTCAGAACTAGTACCACAAACACTACACCTGGAAGCCAATTGAAAACTCGACCTGCACAAACGATCTTCGGTGGGGAGCCTATTAAGCAAAAGATGCCAAGTTAAGATCGAAAGGGAGGGAGGGAGGAATAAAGGGAGACCAGACGTCTCTCCACCATGAAACCTGAGGGATGTCATGAAACATTCGAGAGTAAGCCGCCTTACAAGAAACACTACTGTCCCTGGAATGAGGCCACACCAAATAATCTGTCATAAGAGAAATGACAATCTTCTCAATCCGAAAACAGAGATCCAAAAACCTAGCACGAAAACGATCTTCCAAAATCCATCTACCATCATGAATGAAGTCAGAAACCTTAGCATAAAGATGCATGACCACAAAATCCAGAATCCCAATGAGATACACAATGGGCACCCCAAGCCAGTTATCGTGCCAAAAATCCCTCAGGGAATCTTTTTCGATGAGCCAGATACCATCCTTAATAAGCTCAGCATAGTTAGACATAAACGAAGTCCAGATGGAAGAGGTGATGTAGCCTCCCTGAGGTTTCTACAACTGCTTAATATACCTCTCACGCAAAAAAGTGAAGGCAAAACTGTTTGAAGTTATAAACTTCCAAGTAAGTTTCTGAAGTAAAGAATTATTCAACAAGACTAGATCCTTCAAACCAAGACCACAAAAAGTATAAGGTCTACAACAACAGTTCTAATCAACACAGACCAACTTAGACTCCTCACTAGAACCAGTCCATAAGAAATTTATGATCTTATTAGTAACCATCTGAATTAAGGAAACTGGCCACTTATAAACCATAAAAGAGTGGATAAAGGAGCGAATAAAGGAGCTAGTAATTACCAAGCGAATCAAAGTAGCCCGACTAGCCAAAGAAAGGGACTTACATTTCCATCTGGTAAATTTAGACAAAATCTTATCCGCAATGGGCATCAAAATGAACTTCCTGGGCTTGCCCCGGTATAAAGGAACCCCCAGATAAGAAAAAAAAAATTCGACCAATCTGCATCTTGACTAAGGACTGAAGAGATGTAATCTTAGCAGAAGAAACAAAGGACTAGAAAAAAGATGGAGGATTTACTCTAGTTAACAAGTTGGCCCGAAATGCAGCCATAAACATTGAAAGCATGCATAACATTCCTCAAGTTTTTGGCCATGCCCCTACAAAAGATCAGAATATCATTGGCATACAATAAAATGTGTGGGAGTAGAAAAACCCCTCGGAGAAGAGATATGCAAAAGATGGTCAGACGTCACCATCTTCGAAAGTAACCTACTAAGAAAATCCTCAACAATACCAAAAAGAATAGAAGAAAGAGAATCCCCTTGTCTGACCCTTCTCATGCATCTAAAATAGCCAACCGAAGAACCATTAACCAAAACAGACAATCTTGAAGATCTAAGAATGATATCAATCCAATCCATAAAGGTTTGAGAGAACCCAAAAACCCTTAGAACACGACAAAAGAACTTCCAATCAAGGGTATCAAAAGCCATACGAATGTCAATTTTCATAGCCACATTAGCTCCATAGCATTTCTTATCAGAATCAGCTTAACACGTGAGTTAGTTGACAAATTTTTGTTGGTGGTGTTTGATGACAAATTTTTATTGGTGGTGATTGAAAAATTGTTCATGGTGGTTGATTAGATTCAAAACGAATCCAAGTAATGATCAAGAGCATTTGATTGTTTATTTGGGGTTTAATCAGGTATAAAATGTAATGAAATGAGTTTTGATGAAAATTGATGGAATTAAAGTGATTAGTAATTGATTTGTAAAATTTTTAAATAGGTGTAGGTAGAGAGTAATCGAGTGTCGTCTGGAGAATTTTTTGGGTGGAATAGTTGATAATTAGATGAATTATTGACCCACTTTTTATTCAAATTATTCAAATTAAAAAATTACAATAGAAAAAGTATTAGGAAAATTACAATTTTTGATATTTTCTGGTTAACTTACCAAACACGTTTTTTACGTTTTCATTTTTAGAATACAACTTTCAATATATGTTACCAGACATGTTTTTAGATTTCAAAACTGAAACTGAAACCAAAAACACTGTTTTCGTTTTCATTTTTCTTTTTAAAAAACAGCAAATGAAAAATGCTCACGGGTCACGCCCTAAATATTCTTTAAAATATATAAAAATAAACTAAGGCTAGACATCCCAAATGATGTGACACATGAGGTATTAACATCTTGTAAATCATGAAATTATATAGTAGTTAATGTAATGTTGACACCTTATGTGCCACATTATTTGAAAAAGAATTTAAGAAAAAAATTTAGGACGTCTAATATTACTCATAAAAATAATATGATATTATTACTAAACATGTTTTTACATACTATAAATTTTTAATATATTTTTTACATTAATTGAAAATTAATAATATATATTATTGTTAGGCTATTTGCAAAACAAAAGAATCGTTATAAGCGACGCTAGTGTTTGTGTTTAAAAACCGATGATCAAATCAATTTGATTGCCTCAAAAGAGGGAATAGCAAATGTTGGGATATAAAACTAGTTAGAACATACGTACTTATACCTTTTTTGGATATTGTATATATCTCTTATTTATATGCACAAGCATTTAATTGCATGTTAATTGGCCGATTAATAAAATTTATTTTCTATGGGTGATACTAAAGATGATTTTTTATGGCACTATAATAAGTGAGGGGATTCTCAGTTCGGGGCGGAATTACGAGTGATGTTATGTGTCCATTGTGTTCGAGAAAAGCGGAGACATTTATTCATGCTCATTGGCGGTGCCCTTCTTTAAAAGGGATACGGGCCGGGTGCTCTCTCAGTGGTAGAGGGAAGGTTTTAGATTCAATTTCATTCCTGGAGTTTCCATGTCTGTTAAGGACCAAGTGAAGGTGGAGGTGTTTGAGTTGCTATGTGTAATTTGGTGTCGCATTTGGAGAGGAAGAAATCAAGCGGTATATTCCAAGAGAATTTTATCAGATGCAGAGGTTTTTCAGTGGGCTGCTTCTTACATTCTGGATTTTAGAAATGCGAATGTGGTTGGGGATCCAAGGTGTGGTGAGAATCGAGTAGTGCCTAGATGGAATGCCCCAGTTACCGGTGTTTACGAAATTAATACAAATGCTTCAGTTTCTCAGCAAGGGAGAGGTCAGGTATTGGTGTGGTGATATGGGACTGTGATGGTAAGGCGATGGCTTCCTTCTGTCAAGGTTTCAGAGGCTATGGCCATCCTTAAAGGTTTCTCTTTAGCTGTTAATACGGGTTTGCTGCCGACTATCCTAGAATCTGATGCATTGACAGTCAGTGGCGGATGTAAAGGAGGGCTGCCCGGGCAGCCCTCTAGAAAAAATATATATATATATAAAGGGATAATCATATAAAGGACCCTTAACTTTTTATAATATTATAAAATAAGTTTTAAAAATACAAATAATATTATAGTTTCTAACATTATAGAATTAAACCATTTTTCAACTTTTAATAATTTTTTTTCTTTAATTACATGTTTAAATAATTATTTATGCATAAATTTTACAATGTATTTCACATTTTTGAGTGGTCCATTATTGAATCGATGTTATCTCATTATTAAAAAATTTAAAAAAAAATTTAAAAAAAAAAACTTTCATCAAAAATTATATAAAATTTTTCTTATTCTTAATCAATGTCTCACATGTATTGCACAGACTTTATTATATCAATGTGTATTGAGGAAGAAAATCAAAAGAGTTTTCTTCATAGTGCACACCAAATTTAATAAATTTAGTATGAAAATTTGTGAACCATTAATTAAGCATTATAATATATCGACTAAACAAAAGTAGATAAATCTAACTATTCATAGGTAAATAGCTGATCACTTATAATGTTAGTACGTACTGAAAAAAATATATACTATTTATATATATAATTTAGCCCGGACGATAAATAATTCATGGGTTCGCCTCTGTTGACAGTTGTAAATGAATCAGTTCTCAAGTTCCTCTTTGTGCTGATGTTGGTGTGGTTATCAATGACATTCTAATTTTACTTAAGCAAATTAATGTTTTGTTTGTAAGTTTTGTTCCTAGGTTGGCTAATAGTGTGGCTCATGGTTTGGCAAAACTAGCTCTTTCACATGTGGGGAGTTTGGTGTGGTTGGAAAATTGTCCGATCTATGTGGAGAATCTTGTTTTGGGTGAATGCCAATGTCATTAATCTGTAGTCTTTCTTAGTTTTCTCTAATGAAGTTTCTTTTCAAAAAACTTAAATTTGTAACTTAAAATTTTGACTTCAATATCTCAACCATCCATGTACTCTTAATCCAAGAGTTATAAATGCATTCAAATCTCAACCATTAGATTAAGAGCACATTGACGGTTCAGATGTTGAAGTCACAAATTTAAGTTGTTTTAGCCTAACCCATTTTCAATTAATGAATTAGACTAAGAACATATTGGTGGTTAAGGTGTTGAAGTCACAAATTTAAGTTGTTTTAGCCTAACTCATTTTCTATTAATGATGTACTAATTACTTGATTAATCGAGTAATTACCGTGTGATTTGTGATCATAAGCCATAAATATGTCATTTATTCCTTTTTATTGATATCAGTTGTCATTATGCATCTTTAATTTGCCTCATGGTGTCTTGCGTTGAGTGATCGTAAGTGAGAATGGTTTAAATGCCTTGTGGAAGTTCCATTAGTTCATTGACTAACTCGCAATCTTGTTGAAAGAATCGACGATCTCGACATTTACTATGGTGTGGCACTTAACCCTTTTCTAAGTGTAACTCCAGGTATTAGTTTTTGATGACGTGGTTTACCGGTAGAGAAATTCATATAACATATATAATGTTGAGAAATGGACCATGATATTCTCAACTAAAATGGAGGTAAATCGATATCGTCCAATTTGGCTTGGTGGTAAATTAAGCTCATTTAGTATGATAATAACTGTTAGTTTTTGTTTTTGTTGGCTTGATTTCGAGCCAAAAATCCTTTTACTTGGATTTCATAGTTGTGTAGTTTAGGTCTTTTTCGAGCTTCAGAGGGCTAACAACTTCGGTTTGCAAGGTTAGTCATTCAAGGGATGTTTGGCTTGAAGATCTATGAAGCAGTTTTCTTCATTCCTTGAAAGGCTTAGGACGAGAGCACACTGATGTAGTATTTTTTGAGTGTTCTTTCTCAAGGAGGTGTTATCTATCAACTGTCTCAAATTTTAGAGTTTATTGAAATAATGTAAATAGAACTTAGAAGTGGTGAGAATGGTGTGTGGGTGTGGTGTATTGTGTGTGATTGTATGTGAGACAAACAAATAAAAAATAACCTAAAACTAAGAATAGAAATGTAACCGAGTGATTGCCTTTCTAAATTACTATACTCTTAAGGTAAATTAATCTATTCCTAAAAGCAAGAAACCCTAAGTTATGAAAACAAATGTGGCTTGGAGAGATGTAAGATAGTGGTCACACAAGATACATAAGTTCACCAAACAAATATGCAAATCTAGTTGATTGTTAAACAATGAAGTTCATTCAATTCAAATCAAGGGTTCGTTCTCTTGATTAAGAAAAATACCAAAATCAATTCATCGCTCAACCAAAGATTTGGAAGAGCAATTGTGTCTCTAAGTCAAAGACCAATTCGGCAAAAGAACATATAACCAAAGCTTGATCTAGCATAGAGATGCATAAACCAAACTTCTCCCATTCTCTAGAGCTAATAGTCAAGATCATACCCGGAAAATCATCCAAGCACAACACTAACTCTCATTCACTCAAATCATCCCAAATGTAGCATTTTAAATCATCCATCAACGTACATACACAAAATGAGATATTTGATTATACTACTACTAAATTAAGTTATTCTACTCTTAATCTCACTCATGAATACACATCAATTTATAATCCTCCATACACATGCAAGTAACAATAAGAGATTAAATCATAAATAGCAAAGAATAGAACAAGATCCAAATGAATTAAGAACAAATCATACTTAAATAGCACAAGTGTAGGTTTACAAATATTCTCAAATGGGGGATTAAACATGAAGATAAATAAATACAGATGAGAAGAGAGATAAGAGAAAACCCAAGTGAAGAAGCCCCTCCAAAATGTGTTGATCTCCATTGTTACATACTGGGCTCGAATTTGACATGAGAGCCCTCTTTTCTCCTTTGGATCTCCTCTAAAGATAGGTGAAAGAAATGTAGAAGGTGATGGTGGTGAAGCATTCATGAAGGAAAACCCTTTATAGAGCCTTTGGAGCCCCTCTGTCTCTTTTGTTGTGAAAAAGATAAAGTGGTGTGTGGTGTGGCAGGGGAGAGGAAGAAAAAATGATATATTTATAGTGTTTCAAAAATTAGGGCACAAGTGGCAAATTACCAAATAACCCTTAGCATAAACAATTACCATTAGGCCCCTCAGAGTGGACTTTGCGTAATTTGACAGCTAAATTTCTCCAGAATTCTCAGCCAATTCGGCGGCTAAGATAGCCAAAATTGGAAAATTTGGTGTCGATTTGAGCGTCAAATCCTCTTTTTTTTTTTGGCGGTCCCTAATCATCGATTTATGCATCGATTTAAGCGTCGAATTCTCTGGTCTTGTTTCAACGAACTCTAACCGCCGATTTGATTGGGTGATGATTTGGTGAGGGATTTGTAGATTCTAGTTTTGGGGAGAGGAAGAAGATGAAGTTGAGTCACGATGTACGTTTAGCAATCCATTAGGGTGCATTTGGGCTTGTGAGCTCACTTCACCTGATTGTGCCACCAATTGTACCTTTCTCATGGTTGTATTTAGAAGTGGGCTAGGATGCGTATTTAGAGGTCCAATGGACCAACCACCCAAAACTCACTGTTTCACTTAATGAAGTGGCATGGACTTCTGGTGAATTACATTTAGGCCCATGTACTCTTCGAAAACCGCAATAACTTCAATCATTCTTAAAAGTTTACACATTTACCCTTAATTGACCAAAATCACTCTAATTCCCCTAAACTCCATAAATACTTAAAACACTTATTTTAACATATTAAATACCCGATTTTACAAGAGTAACAAGCACAAAATAATAGGAATTGGAAACATAAAAATAGGTATAGAAATGGTACTATCACACACACACACAAAAATTAATATTATATGTGTCCCTGCATTATTGTGCATCAATTATACACATGCACATATCATTTTTATTTTCATGCATTTAGCATTTAGATTGATATCTAAGCTTGCTACATTACTTGTATGTGTTGTGCTTTGCTTGTGTGATGAACATACATGTTTTGGCATGTTTTGTAGTTATCGCAAGCTAGAGGCACGAAATGCTCAACAGGTCTAGAAATTGCTTTATAGTCGTTTGTCTCGATGAAGCTTCACGAGGTCTTCATCGCGACATTTGGTAATGGTATTAGACCTGATTGTTTTTATCATATAATTACATGGCCATCGTGCTACTTGATCTCATTTTTGACCTATAGGATTTTATTTGATCTCGAGTTTTTTTCTCAATGTTGCCATCGCGATGAACAACTCTGTTTCTATGCGACCAAATTTTGCAACCAACACATCGCGGTACGTGGCGACTCGATGTCAGGAATGATTTTTAAGTTCCGTTTCCATCAACCATTTATGTCTCAAGCATGATTTTTAGGGTTTTCACAACCCTTATAAATAGGAAAATATCTCTAAGTCTAAAATAAGATATAGAAGTAGAAGCAAATTAGAGATTTTTTTTTCTAAGAATTGTAGATATTTGATCAAGAGCACATTCAACGCTATTTCACTTCCTAATACACTATTTTCTCAAGCCACTCTTTAGCACTTTGGAGTAGATCCTAAATCTATCACTAGGTATGACCTGATATCATTCTTTTGTTGTTATTTGTTTATTTACTTTATGCATGCTTGAGAATTGATTGTGGATTGAGTGTTGACTTTGTATGAATTGTATTTCTTGATCTAGACTAGACTATCTTTGATTTGCATTTCATATGTATATATAGTCTTATAAGGTGTATTAATGATCATACATTCTATTTGTTTAATTCATGTTTTATGAACACTTAGCTTAGATCATAAAACCTTTGTGAATTGAAATCTTACTAGATCATAGTGTTTTTTCGGGTAAGCAATGTAAATGGATCAGCATCGCTAATAAAAGGCCTACGAGTATATGGGATATGATAGGACCTAAGATAGGTGTGATTGTGATTATCAGCCTTAAAGGTGTATCTATTTTATCGACTAGTGGATTATGTGATTGTCTTGGCCAAGAGTGAACAGTGGATGTTTCCTCTTTAAGGTTTTACTACGTAAAAATACTTGTATCGATTATCTCTATTTTTAACTCACTTTTCTTGTTTTATCTATACTTTGCACTAGTTCATGTTTGATTGATTTTTTTTTTTTTTTGTCTTTGTTATGAATTGATCTTTTTTTAGCTTCCGTTATTTAAACTACAATAGAAAAGAAGTTAAAATTTGGAAGACAACTTATTAAACAACCAACCCCCCTTCCGGGTTGATTTATCTTGGTATACAATATTATTGTTTTGACGTGTCATGTTTGTTCATTGCGCCCTCTTTCAATGTCTCGAGAAGTTCAAGTTATTGCAATCAAATTAATAAAGGAAACTTGATTCCTATGAAAGACATTTTTCCCCACAAGACCCCAAATCCTCATCCATTTTTGGGGGAAAATTAAAATCATCCCCAAATGGGGATATGTATGAGGATTTATATATATGTCCTAATTAAGTACTAATTTAGCAACAAATGTACTAAATAAGTTTACATAATCAAGTTTCTATCATATTTTTTTAAATGGATAACATAGCTAAGTCATTCAATCTTTCTTGGGACATAGTTGATCATATGTAAGATTTAATCAACTTCAACTTCGAAAAACTTTTTTTCTATAAAGGCAATTGTGACTGGTATAATTAACAAAATTCTATAAGCAATCCATGTATTTGGGAAGCAACCATCTATTTCTTTCAAGTAATTCAACACTTCAATTGCCTATTTTGTTTCTTTTGGTAAAGCTTCTTTCAAGATGTGTAATTCTGAAAAATAAATATTTCCTATTAATATCAAAAAACTCGTCATGCTTCATCAAATCTTCAAGATTGGAATAATAGCTCTTCAAACTATCATTGTTTGCAGACTTTGACTTTCCCAAATCATACAAAAACCCAAAAGTTTCTTCATATTTTTGAAATTGTTTAAACCTATTTTTAATGAAGAAAGTGTTTGATCAACTTTAAAAGATTTTATGGCTGATTGTGTCACCTCTTCATTAGCATTATCATCAAATTGTTTTTTCCTTCAAATGATGCGTTTTTCACAAAATACAGCTTTAATTTTCATCTCACTAGCAATCTCCTTAGCTTCAATCATAGCTTCCTCAAATCCAGTCTCTCTAGATTTCTCGAGATATGAAATAAGAGCTGTTAATTGCTTAATAGCAACATCAATATTCATGCCTTTATTTTGAAGAATTTTGCTAACAAAATTAATAGCAAACAATAAATTGTACCAAATAACCATGCCAAATAAGAACTCAAAATTCTAAAATTCATATGTTACTATGGACTAGGCTTCACTCTTTGTTTTATGATCTTCACTAGTTTCTACCAAGTGAGCTAAAACATCTCTTATTTGTGGAGTTTGGTATCTTATGACTTTAATACTTTCCACACAACTTTCCCAATGTGTTTCTGACAATGGCTTAAGCGTGAGAACTTCAACATAATCTTTGAAAATTTTCCTTCGTTTTGTAGAAGATGATAACAAAGAATATATTTGTTGTACCACTAAAAAAAAAAGATTTAGCTTTGGGACAACAATTAGCCAAATCACAAAGTGCAAGATTAAGACTATGACAACCGCATGAGGTGTATAATACTCTAGGATTTATTTCAAATAGTCTTTTTTGTACACATTTGCGTTTTCCTCTCATATTATACCCTTACCCTCTTATATCACCAATATCAAGCTGAAGAGTGCTTAATGCATTTGTAAGTACGAAAAAAAGTCCAAGGCCTAATGTATCATCTACCTTTAAGAATTCTAAGAAGAAATCTTCTACTACTATAAGGCTTGCTGAGATATCTACATATCGTACAACAAGAGATATTTGTTCCTCATGACTTGCATCCGGAGTACAATCAAGTATAATTGAAAAATATTTCACTTCCTTGATTCTTGAAACATTTGAACTTTTTATCTCACTTGCTAACATTTGTACAAGCTCATTTTGGATTCGGTGACTTAGATAATGGTAATGAGTTTCATGTGATAAAATACGTCGACTATGCTCTTACATTGCTGGATCAAATTCAGCAATCATTTCTTCCATTTGTAAGAAAATTTCATAAGTTTCATGATAAATCTTATCATTATCTCCACGAAATAGCAAATTATTTTTTGCAAGTGTTATCACAATAGCAAGTATCCTTAGTAATACTTGTCTCCAGTGTTCTTTTTTTTTTGTTGATTTGTTTTTGCACGCTTTCATCAATTGTTTTTTTTTTTTTTTTTTTTTTGTACTCTTCTTTCCAATTCAATCCAACTACTCATGCAGCCAATGTATTCATTACTAGTTTCATGACTTGTGGGCCTCCTACTAATATTCTTCCAATTTTTGAATCCTTCATTATCTAATTGGCCTAATTAAGTTGTGTTTCCATCTTGTTTGAACAACTTACAACAAAAGAAAAACACCTTATCCAAAGAAACTGAATACACCAACCACTTTCTATCATGTTTCTCCCCATTTGGTAAATTTCGACTGTAATATGAGGAAGAGAAATATCTACCTAAATTCTCTTTAGAAAAGATGACATCATTGTCTCTTTTAGAACCTCTTTCAACCAAAAAGTTTCTAACATTTTGATCAATCTTATCCCAGTTCATTAATTTTTAATGGAAATACAAGTTCTTTTCTTAAATCTACTTTTTGAATATCTTCAATAACTTCATTATCTTCCTTATTCACATGTTGATTCGGTCCTTCATGATCATTCTCATGTTTTTCGTTATCATTCACTTAATCATGGTCTTCATTATCATTCTCATGCTCTTCATTTACCAAATCAATATGTGAAGTCTTTACTTGTTTAGTGCTACTAAATAACTTATCAAGATATCCAACTTGAGGTTGAACTAATGCTTCTATTTTTTTTTTTTTTTCCTTCTTTTTTCAGCTCCAAAACTATACTTTCTAATAGGAGGCATAATAGATAAAATAATGCAACCAATCAACAACCCAACAATCAATGGTTTGAGAATTAAGATTCAACAAACAATAAACGTTGAGAAATTACCCATGTATACACAGAGAATTCAAGGCATCTTTTAATGATATGTTATCTAAGATCAAATTATTCAAGAAATCATGTATATTGAAAAATAAAAAGCAAATTTACTAGAGCTTGCCATTATTCTTAAATAAATAATTTATATTTATTCTTTCAATATACTAATGCACTACGCGTGCGAGTTGTTTGAAAATATATCTAAATTGTATCCCAAAACTATAAAATTTATCCTAATTTTCACTAACTGTTTTTGGATCAAGTACAAAACTCTCCCAAAAATCAAAATTCGATCTCTATGTCATTGACTGCATTTGGTTGTTATGAGAACAGCAAAAAAATAAAAATAAAAATAAGGCAAAAGCAACGTGAGTAACTAATTTGAAAATTCTTAAACCCCAATTCTTAATTCCCCTCTTACCCTATGGGATCTACTGAAATCATCAGGAAAAAAATAAACTAAAAATAATAAAAAAAATATTTAGAAGAAAATGACCTATTGTCTCTTGATGACTTGATGTGTTGTACGTTTGAACTGGTTGGCCAAGCGAAACTTTTTCAGCACATACCTGATACCTAACAACAATAGTAAGAAAATCAAAAACCAAAAAAAGCCAATCATCACTACCAGACACCAAGTCATGCAGAGACTCAATTACGCAGAGACTCAATTACAAAGTTACAGGATTTTTGATTCCTTTACCTTAATAAATTCTAACAAAAAGAGGTTTTTTTTTTTTAAGTATTGATTTTATTACCGTTGAACAATAACTTCAAGTTAAGATTTTGTATCTGAAATCCAAATTTTTGTAGCAAGATTTAAGAGAGTTTTGAAAAATCTTAATTTGATTTTCGATTTTTGTTCAATGTCTAATTGTCTAATAAGAGAAGTGTTGTTTTTCCTTTTTTTAGAGATATAATTATATATAAAAAAAATATATTTACGAGTGTTGCTAGGAATAGGATTCAACCCACGTTTGTTGACCTGGTGTAATAACTGAGAATGATAATTGAGTTTTAATTTGTGGGCCTTTCTTAAAAAAATATTATATGTTCAGTGGGCCTAGTTTAATCTCATTTATGGCTATGTTAGTTTAAAATCATAGATGAGTTATATTTGAAATTAAAAATAATAATAATAATTACAATTTAGAGGCCCTTAAAGATCGGGGGGCCTTAGGTGGCTACCTCACTGTGCTCTCCCTAGGGCCAAGCCTGGGTGGTGTTGGCGGCAAAGCCTCACCCACCACTGCTACACTTGGTGTTGCAGGTGGATTATTCTGCGTAGCATTATTGATCCTTCCAGTTTCTTGTTGAAAAGGAATTGTATGACTCACCATAGAAATGCTGCGAGGATAGTGAATGGGAGCAGAAATGAGAAGATTTATCTATCCATCGAATATCAAAGAATGACAAGCCAAACAAAATATGAAAAAGAAGAAGAAGAAGAAGAATAAACAAGTAATTGGTGTACATGAAAAGAGTTTCTTCATGTGTTGTTGATCGAGTTGAGTTGCAAGCTAAGCTCTAAGTGAATGGACAAAGAAAGCTGAATGAATGAAAATAGTTTCTTAGGTTGTTGAGTTGGAAGTTGAATCTCTTTATGTAATACGCTACTTGTTTCTTAGGTTGTTGAGTTGCAAGCTGAATCTCTTTATGTAATATGCCACTTCACATGATGAATATGCTAATAGCCTAAATATGTAATGTAATCAATAATTGACATAATGCTATTAATGGGTTTGGTCAATTTTATAGTAAAGATGAAAACATTTTAATGCTAGACTCACTCTCCACATCAGCATTCTTTTTTACTTGATGTGCTGGGGTAGTAATTCTGACTATGGTTGGTAAGGAGAGATATTTAAGACACAAGTTGGAGTGGGAAGATGAAGCCACTAACCTTGCTTTTACTTCCAAATTTCAACTATCTTCATTATAAAGGTGGTAATGCGTCCATCTCTCAATGCATCTAAAGTATTTGACCTTTTCATATATTAATTCTTTCATATATTTTTTTTCACCTGATGGCTAATGATACATTTAGTAAAAGATCGTGATATATATTATACTGGGTCAGTTCAGTATATTACACAGCTTCTAATGAACTTCATTAATTTGAGGGATATTATCATTTCCCCCCTAACCTTTACACTATTAGAAAGGTGAGGACAACGTTTGCTCACGTTGGTCGGTCTCCCCCCTCAAATTGAAAGAATGGAAAATGAACTCCTTTTATCACATTTTCCATCCAAACTAACGTTGACCATAAAAATGAAATGGGTAATATCGTAAAAGCAAATAATGAAATAAATAAATAATTAAAAACAATTTGTGGATCTGGAAACTAGTCTATCAACCATCATCATCTTCTCCAACATACCCAAACCCATCATCATTTAAAAACCAAAAATAAATAAATAAATAAATAAGATCTGGATCGATTCAGTTCATCTTCTTCATCTAAAAAAACGCAAACCCATTACGCATTAGCAAACCACCACACCACCATCTTCAACCCTTACACAAAACGCATCTCTTTTTCTTCTTCAAGAACACACCATCAAAAATAACAAAACTCAACCAACCAAGTGAATCAAACTGATAAGAATAATTTAGGGAAGAAGAGAAGAAGAAGATTTTAGATAGATTTAGGTTAAATATTCCATGCTCTTTATCAATCAACTCAACCCATATATAGGCTATGAATAAACAACTTGAATGGAAAGATAAATACGAAAGCTAAAAGGAAGGAAGGAAAATAGCTAGGCATCAGTTGTATAGCAACTCGATATCCTGCCTCAAACCACCTACTAATTTATTCCACTAACTCAGTCTAATTCAAACACAAACTCCTGCATGTCCAATTTCATGTCTCACATAACATGCATGGCTAAATTGGTACATATCATTCCCTCCCGCTCGAATTCTCCTTGTCCGCAAGGATGAAATTTGGATACGTCCTGGAGAAATGTCACCCAAATTGCAACCTAACGCTCCTACTTCAATCAATCCATTTCCTCCCGGATCGAACACCGGCAATGGATCCATGGTGCACCTTCGATTTTGGGTAATTTTCAGAGCACGACTGGCAACTAGTGAGTTTAAAAACGATCTCTCCAGTTTTGTTCAGAGTTGATCTCTATCCGGAAACGACGTGGTGGCAGTTGTAACGGTTGTCGAGGAGATGCAGTGGACGGTGAGGTGGAGCTTGAAGGCGGCGGACGCGGCAGTGCTTGTGAGAGTGATATGGTTGATGGTCAAAAATTGGGTTGGTGGAGGAATGGGATGAAACTGGGCTCTTATTGGTGGTTCGTCAAATATCGGTGGTTTATCAAAATCGATAAAAACCTCCGTCGATACATGTGTATCATCGAAAAATACCAGAAGATAGGTGGCTAATTGTGTTTGAGAAAATGGGAGAGATTGTAGTTTATTCCTAATGGTTTAGAGGGTATAATGTATTTGGTCGAAACGAGACTCATGACGAGCCAGAATTGCATAAACTCCGTTACGGAACTCGGCATTCATGAACCGAATGGCTCTGATACCACTGATAAGAGTGAATTTGAGAAAAGAAGAAAAGAGTTAGAGAAGAAGAGCAGGAAGAGATAATTGGTTTTAACTTCTGATAACTTTTTATTAATCAACTCAATCCTATAAATAGGCCCTCGACAACAACTATAAATTAAAAGAAAGAATCACAATTGTGAACAACAACTGTCACTTAAAGATAGAATCACAATTGTGTGATAGGGAAGAAACATGATTATCCTCAACCTAACCAGACAATTACTAATTTATTCCTCAACTAATTAAGACTCCCAACTAGACGAGACCACTCATCCTTTGCATGGCTTCCTTGCATGCATGTGTACCCTCCTAAATAAGCACATATCATTCCCTCCCGCTCAAATTGTCCTTGTCCGCAAGGATGAAATTTGGATACGTCCTGGAGAAACGTCACCTAAATTGCAACCTAACGCTTTTACTTCTTCAATCAATAAATTTCCTCCCGGATCGAACACTGGCAATGGAACCATGGCGCACATTCGAATTTGGGTCATTTTCAGAGCACGACTAGCCACTGGTGAGTCTGAAAACGGTCTTTCCAGTTTTGTTCGAAGTCGATCTCTGTCTGGCAACGACGTGATGGCAGTTGTAATGGTTATCGAGAAGATGTAGTGGATGGTGAGGTAGAGCTTGAAGGCAGGGGACGCGGCGGCACGTGTGAGAGTGATATGGTCGATGGTCAAAAATTGGGTTGGTGGAGGAATAGGGTGGAACTGGGCTCTTTTTGGTGGTTCGTCAAATATCGGTGGTTTATCAAAATCGATAAAAACCTTCATCGATACATATGTATCATCGAAAAACACCGAAAGATAGGTGGCTAATTGTGTTTGAGAAAATGTGAGAGATTGTAGTTTATTCCTAATGGTTTGGAGGGTAGAATGTATTTGGTCGTAACGAGACTCATGACCAGCCAGAATTGCATAAACTCCATTACGAAACTTGGCATCCATGAACTGAGTGGCTCTGATACCACTGATAAGAATAATTTAGGGAAGAAGAGAAGAATAAGAGTTTAGATAGATTTAGTTTAAATATTCCATGCTCTTTATTAATCAACTCAACCCATATATAGGCTATAAATAAACAACTCGAATGGAAAGATAAATACGAAAGCTAAAAGGAAGGAAAATAGCTAGGCATCAGTTGTATAGCAACACGATGTCCTGCCTCAAACCACCTACTAATTTATTCCACTAACTCAATCTAATTCAAACGCAAACTCCTAACTAATGACCTGCATGTCCAATTGCATGTCTCACATAACATGCATGGCTAAATTGGTACATATCACAAACCCAGAAATCAACAAAACCCATTGAATCGCAAAACTGGTCTATTCTATTCCTTGTCTATTCATCTTCGAGTGATGAACCAGTTTTCTTAACATCCATTTCTCTGAATCTCTCTCTCTCTCTCTCTCTCTCTCTCTCTCTCTCTCTCTCATAGCTTGCTTATGTTTCTCTCTAGAATCGAATTTAGGACCAAACAACCAAAATTAAACACAACAAGAGTTGAATCATGTTGGAGAGAGAAAGAGTATAATTGGTTGACACGAAGGCGATGGAGCTGTAAGTACTGGCGATCAAGAACTGGTTGCGCGAGGAGATTCAGGCTATTCCTAAAGCCAAAGTAATTTTTATTTCTCTCTAGATTTTCAATTAGGTTTTATTCGATACCGTAAAAATGAGAATGATAACATAGAAAGATTTTTTTTTTTTTTTAAATCAGGGTTTTTCTTTGATTCATTGATTCAAGGTTTGTGAGATTTTGTTGATTTTATAGGTGGTATTGGTTTACAGGCTTGAGTACTTCGTGGGTTGTTTACAAGATTCAATTTTGATATCTTGGTTTGTGATTTTGTTGTGTATAATGGTTTTGGTAGTGATTTGTGTTTTGTGTTTGTTAGGAAGAAATTGATTAGTTGGTGTTGGTGTTAAAGATGAGATTGGTGATGAGGTTGAAGATGATGATTTGGGTTTCAAATAACAACATTTTTTTGAATTTCTTTTATAAATAGATGGATTTGGTGGAAGTCCGGATTGGATCTCCACCATCATAGTGGAGATCCAATCTAGACTTCCACCAAATCCACAATTTGTTTTTGTTTTTAAATTCTTTGTAAATTAATTTTATTTTTAATTTATTATTATTATTATTATTATTAAATTTAAATAAAAAAATTATTAAAAAAAAGTTATCTCCACTGTCCATTTTTGAGACGGACGGTGGAGATCCATCTTTTTTTACTGTTTATTTATTTATTTTTTGTTTTCTGTTTTTTAAATATATTTTTTATTTAATGAATATTTTGAGGGTTAAATGGTAATTATAAGGAGTAAACTGAAGGATATAACAGTCATTGGACCTTCAATTTTAACAGTCAACTCAAAAATTGATGGAAAAGGTAACATAAGGGGCAAATAATATATTTTTTCGATTTGAGGGGAGGAGACCGGCTAACATTAACAAACCATGTCCTTACCTTTCTAATAGTTTAATTTCAAGGGGGAAACGATCTTTTCCCTTAATTTGAAATCCAATGGTTTAGAGTTTAGACAAGATAATCTAATTTTTGAAATTGTATACAACTCTATCCACTAACATGTTTAAAATCATTCTAAAAAATATAAAATACAACTATAAAAAAATCCAATAGTGGTAAAAATAGTTTTTTAAAATTCAAATGTATATTTCTTGTCTTAATTAAAAATCAACAAATCCAATAGTGTCTTTTTTAGAGAAATATGCAAATCCAAGAAAAAGTGATATTTATAAGTTTTTAAAAATGCCACAAAAACATTTTAATGGCATTTAGAAAATGTCGTTACGAAGGACATTGTAAAAGATTGTCAATCTATTAGAGAATATGAAGTTGAGTTTTAATTCTAGAAACTATCCTAGTCTCCTAGAAATGCTGACTAGGATTTTTAATTTTCTCCCACCAATAAGATTACACCTCATTTAATTGTAAAATAAAAGAGAGGAGAGAATAAAAGACAAATGATTGGTAAAAAAATGGATCCATATTTGATTTAAAATAAAAGAGGAGAGGTAGTGAAATAAATGTTTTAAGATGACTGGTCAAAATTGATACATATTTGATTTTAAATAATTGCATTGGAGATCAGAATATGCATTTCTTAAATTATTTTGACAAAGTGGATCTATATTTAATATATATGATAATGTGTCACTAGTTAGAAACCCAAAATTACATATTTGCATTGGATATACTCTTATATATATATATATATATATATATATATAAATATTATATATATATAACTTTACTATTGTCGGTTCGAACTTCGAACTGATATAAGATATATCAGTTCTTTGCATGTGGGTCATTGGATTTAAATGTTTTAACTTGGCTGAATACACTTGTCAAAACATCTTTTAAATTCAATGACCCATATATCAGTTCCTTATATGTTGGCCACTGGATTTAAATACTTTGACTAACAAATGCATACAGCCAAGTCAAAGTTTTTAAATCCAGTGGCCCACATGCAAGGAACTGATATAACTTTTGTCAATTCGAACTGATAATAAAATTTATGTATATTATATTATATTATATATATTATTATAATATATATTACATATACTTTTATATTTTATTATTATTATTCATAATATATCATATTATTATAAACGTTTTGTAATTTGGCGTATTTTTGTCAAATTATAGTTAATTTCATTCCATTCAAATGTTAATCAAACAAAATAATAATGATTCCAAGACTAATCCTAAAATCTCAACCAAACAAAAAAAAATCATTTTTTTTCTTTTCTAGTCTCATTCTCATTCTCATTCTCATTAACATTATCATTCTCATTCTCATTACAATTACCATTTCCATACCGTTATTACAGTATTACCTCTCTCACAATTTCTCTTTGATTCTTTCTCTGAAAAGTCTCTAATGGTGGTTTAGACTTTTCATCAAATACATTTGTCAAATAATTCAATATTTTTCAATATTAAGAGGCCTTAGAAATTTAATTTAACTTTTAAAAGTGAAGTGTCTTCAATTTAGTAGTGTCAAAAGATAAATAGGATAATTCTAGAACAAAATAAAATGTATTTAGAATTTTTTAAAATTTAAGATTTTAAGATGGAGTTTCTTTATAAAATGAGTGTCAAAAGAAAATTGGGATTGTAAAGAGAAAATCTTTAGAAATAATTAACTTATTGAGAATGGATAATTCTGAACATCGTAATTTTAGGGGATATAATAATTTCCCCCCTGTTGTTCGAGCTATTAGACAATTTATCTCATCTAGTTCCAGTAATGGTCATTCGTCTATCTGAAAACCAAAATATTAGATGTTTTACCCTCTACCATTAAGATTTCCATTGGACTAGTACTTTTACCGTTAAAAAATTAATTGGAAAACCTTAATTACACTTGAACATATGAGTTATGGAGAAAATACATTTTTACCCCTAATGATAACGTTTTTTTAAAATCAGAATTAAAAAAAAATTAAAGTATTAAATAAAACATAAATTTTTTTTTTTAAAAGATGGATCACCGGATGGAGGGTGGAGATAATAAATAAAAAAGCAACAAAAAAATTCAGTAATTAAAAAACAATTTAATATTTCAAAAAAAAAAAAAAAAAAAAAAAAAACAACAACAACAACAACAATTCAACATAGTTCATAACCATCATCTCCATATTCAATCTCCATTGCCCATCTCAGACATTAACGGTGGAGATTTTTTTAAATATTGTTTTAGGTATTTTTTTTTTTTTTTTACATTTCATCCGCACCTTTATTTTGTAATTATTAAATCATTAATTCTTATTTTGTTTTTCCTTTTTTACCCTTCCAAAATTAATTCCCATTCATGTCGTCCTAGTGAAATTACAATATTGCTCTTGCTATTTGACAGTCAAAGAACTAGTCTAACGGAAATCCTAATAGTAGGGGGCAAAACGTCTAATATTATAGTTTTTTGGGAGAGGTCCCCCCATAACCATCCCCATTTCCCCATTTCCCCATTTTCCCCGTTTCCCTGTTTCCCCGTTTGACAAAAAATTATAGATTAAAAAAAAAAATTCCATTACAAAGCAAAAACAAAGGATTCTTTACTGATTATTCAAAGCAAAAATAAAATCAACAATATCACTTAAATCGAAAACAAATCTGTCAAGGAACTAAAAAAATAAAATAAAACAAAACAAAACAGAGGATTCCATATTGATTATTTAATGTAATTAGAATTCACATGTCAAATACTCAAACGACAGTTTAGTTAATAAAAATAAACCAAACCAACAAAATGAAACTAAGAAATTAAATATAAAAATTCACAGTTCTCTAATCTCAACCTTGTTTTTGTTTTTGTTTGGTTTGAGACATTATTAGAAGAAGAACTGAAATTGAAACTGATGTGGAGAGAAGAAGAAGAACTGAAACTGAAACTGATGTTGACAGAAGAAGAACTGATGTCGTCGAAGCTGGTCGTCGCCTCGTTGGAGAAGCAGTGGGAGGTGGTCGGAGAAGCATTTGAGAGGAGTGAGGACAAGAGCCTGCTCTATAGTCTGGTCTTTAGATTTAGAGGAAATGACTTTTGATTTAGGGTTTTCAAAGAGTAAATGGGGTTTATATAGTTAGGTTTTCAAATAATAATAATAAATTAATAATTTATATAATTATATTTATAATGTTTTGGGGGAAATGATGAAATGGCGATGGGGGGACCTCCCCCATCTCCACCCCCATTTCAATATATTAGCGGGGAAAATAGGGAAATGAGGATGGGGGAGGGTCCCCCCCGTCCCCTCCCCCCCCCAATGAATCAGTCAAGAGACAAAAACGCGGCACCCCCCCCCCCCCCCAATGAATCAGTCAAGAGAGAAAAACGAGGCATGATGGCGTGAGGCGAGGGAGAAAAGTGGGAGTGGACCACATTTGTCAAGTCTGGCTGCTAGAGTCAATATCACTTTCCTTTGCTTGGTCAATTCCACAACGATAATAAAAGCAATTTCAATTCTGCTAAATGTTTTAGTTTTCTGCTATTAATTGCAAGGAAAGGGATCAGCTGAATCAGTTTCAGATCAATGATCCTACCTTTGGTGCAGTTTCAGATCATTTTCTTGGTACTATGGTCAGTAATGGCATCGGCACAAGCACAACCAGGATCATCAACAAATTGCACATCCACATGTGGAAACGTACCGATTCTATTTCCATTCGGGATAGAAGAGGGTTGTGCAATGGACAGTAAGCTCAAAGTGGACTGCAATCACAGTAAGCCATACCTCCGTGACATCAACTTAGAACTGCTTAATATTTCAATGGACGGTACTGTTCGCATAAATCACCCAGTTTACAATATGTCTAATGACACTATGCGTACCTCAACTCTTCTTACATCAACCTCCTTTATCCTCACTACATTAAGAAACGATTTCGTCGGTATAGGAAATTGCGGCAACTTTTCCTTGCTGACGGGCGAAGATGATTCAGTCATTGCTGCATGTTCTACAACCTGCAAACAAAATAATGATTTTTGCCAGGAACAAGTGAAATCGCCTCTCAAACGATTTTTTCCATCTATGTCATACGTTGTCGAAGAAAATATGCCCTATTATTCTGCTGTGGTATGGTACTACTGTTAATCTTTCATATTTGTTTTACTTTTTTATGTCTTCAAATGCGATTGAGCAGATTCATTCTCATTTATATTCTCTAACTTCACATCACATGTGGGCTTTCTAATAGGTGGAACGGCAGTGGCTCCAAGACAACTTCAAGAATCCTCAAGATATTAAATATCTCACCCACGTTCCAGTGGTGATGGATTGGAGCATAACCACTCTAGCGTTCAATAGTTTTGAGAATAAAAAATCCAATAAGACGTACGGGTTAACCTCTACTTGTGAAATATCTGCTTGTAGTTGTTTTAGTATCGACTTTCCAACTGTTCAATGTAAATGCTTAACGGGTTTCCAAGGAAATCCTTATCTTCTGGAAGGATGTCAAGGTACAAATATATCTTTTTTCTTCTTTCAAGTACTTGTACAATTTAATTTATAATTTGTTTTTTTTAACAATATTAACTGTAATTATATTGGACTTGATACATGTCAGATATTGATGAGTGTGCTGAAAATGCCACCATTTGCGGGCCAGAACTATATTGTGAAAACTATAAAGGGGGCTACAGTTGCTACATATCACCCACCGCCAAAAATAAATTGAAGCTTGAGATGATGATAATAGGTAGCCATTTTTGTATAATATATGGTATTACTCATCAGTTTGAATAAGATATAATTTGAAATTAATAATTATGCAGGCCTGAGCACAAGCTTTGGAAGTTTGTTTCTAATTATTGGAGCATGGTGGTTGTACAAAATGATAAAGAGAAGAAACAAGATCAAGCTCAAAGAAAAGCACTTCAAACAAAATGGTGGTTTGCTTTTAAAGCAAAAGTTAGCTACATTTGATGGTAGTGTTGACACAAGCAAACTTTTTAATTCAAAGGAGTTAGATAAGGCCACTAACCATTTCAACGCTAATAGAATACTTGGTCAGGGCGGCCAAGGTACTGTTTACAAAGGAATGTTGACAGATGGAAGAATTGTTGCTGTAAAAAAATCCAAGGTAGTTGATAAAGCCAAGCTTCATGAATTCATTAATGAGGTGGTCATTCTTTCACAAATTAATCACAGAAATGTGGTTAAGTTATTGGGGTGTTGTTTGGAGACAGAGGTTCCTTTGTTAGTTTATGAATTCATCCAAAATGGAACTCTTTCTCATTATATTCAAGAGGAAAATGAAGACCTTCCATTCACATGGGATATGCGCTTACGAATTGCAATAGAAATTGCAGGAGCTCTTTCTTACTTACATTCAGCAGCTTCTGTACCCATTTATCATCGAGACATTAAGACTTCTAATATACTCTTGGATGATAAGTACAGGGCTAAAGTAGCCGACTTTGGAACTTCGAGATCGATTCCAGTTGATGATACTCATCTAACCACCAAAGTACAAGGGACCTTTGGGTACTTTGACCCTGAGTACTTCCGATCAAATCAATTCACCGATAAAAGTGATGTCTATAGCTTTGGAGTAGTCTTGGTCGAGCTTCTAACAGGACAAAAACCAATCTTTTCAACGGTGACTGAAGAAGGTAGAAGTTTGGCATCATATTTCATTAATTCCATGGAGGAGAACAAAGTGTGTGATATTCTTGATGCTCAAGTAAAGCTGGGAAAGGAAGAAGAGATCATGGTAATGGCTAACCTTGCAATTAGATGCCTAAACCTACAAGGGAAGCAAAGACCTACAATGAGAGAAGTGGCAATGGAGTTGGAAGGAATTCGAGCTTCGGAAAAAAATAGTAACGTTCAGCCCGGTGATGGGAACTTGGAGCATTGGAACCAGGAATTATTTGAGGCATGGGATGGATCTACTTCAACAGGTTCTACTTTCAACAGTACCAGTACATCAACAGACACTCAAGCATTATTATTTTAGAGACAGAGGTGCCATCAACAGAGTGATAGACACTGGGATGGATCGATTTGGGTCCTGCGTGCCCCTCTGCTTTGATTTTTCTTTTCTTTTTTTCTATTTGTTTTTATTTTTATTTTTATTATTATTAATAAAAAAATCTATAAAGTTTATTATCCAAAAAAACAGAAACAAAAGAAAAAAACTATTTATATATATATATATAATTGCTTTAACTTAGATATTAAAAAGAAAAGTAATAAGAATGAATAACTCTATGTACTTTACAAATTAATCCATTAATATCAATTTATTCCAAGATCAGGGAATATGTTGGCCCAAAACTTGGCTTCGCAGCCTTCTCTTCTAAAAGGGATCGGTTTTGGCAGGATGTCTATCGGGATGTCTTATGTTTGCCGGGATCTCTTCTAAAACTCTAAAAGGGATAGTTTGACTAACCTTCCATCAGTCAAAGTTAGTCAAACTTAACGGAATTAGGGGTATTTTGATCTTTTGCACAATAACACATGGCAATTAAATTTAAAAAAATTAAAAAACTATCATCAACGGTGGAGATCTAGAGATTGGATGCCTCGACGGATCTCCATCACCGACTGACCTCCATCGTCAAGGCAATGGAGATCGCCTTAGTCGAACGGTCTCTATAGATCCTTCGTCATCTCCATCGCTCGGGGACAAAGATTTGCCTCCGTCAATAGATCTTCGTCGCGGGGCAATGGAGATCCCGCGGATAGGGATATGATAATAACCAATATCCATCCCCATCTCTATAATTGCCATCCTGTTGACTCCTTAGGCGGAGAATTAAATTTCATTTATAGCATAAACTTTATACCTCATTTTCGTGTTTCCCTCATTATAATTCTTGATTATTAAACGCGCTCTTAAGACAAATTTACATACCCCAATACTTAAAATACTTGTTTGAGTAGAGTCACTCTGTTAAAACAAGTTAATCCGATTCACAAAAAAAAAAAAAAAACAAGTTTACGTGAGTCATGGATTGTTTTGCCTTGACAAAAACCGAATCAAATTAGCCAAGTAAATGTTAAATATATATCTAAGGTTCGAAAACTTAGGGTCTGTTCAGTAACGTTTTTATTTTTTATTTTCTGTTTTCTCATTTTCATTTGATTTCGAGAAATTGATTTTTGTATTTTTTAGATTCAAAAACACGTCTGTAGCAATTGTTGAAAACAATATTCGGAGAATGGAAACATAAAAAAATCTTGTCTGGTAGAATTAATTTTCAAAACTATTTTTAGAGTGAGTAATGCTACTTAAAAATAAAAAAAAAATAATAAAAAAAAAAAAATGGTATTGCTAGGTTTCCCACAAAATTTGTCAATATCATATCACTCATAATGTTGACAACTCACATGCCTCATTATTTAGGAATGAATTTGAGTAAATTTTTACTGCATCATTTGGGTAAATTTTTTGGAAAGCCTAACATTACTCTTATATAGTATTATAGTTATTCTATGATTTTAATGAGAGATATATTGTGCATGACGTTACTTGGCTGGTAGATGGACATGTTTGGGGCTTGGAAAAATAACTCTCAAGTTAGCGGCTCGAATCATACCAATAGCAAAAAGCTTCAAAAAATTACATAGACTAGATGGGTGGATAAATAGTGTAAAAAAATAGATTTTTTTTTTTCTTTACAAAATATGGTTAACCGCAAGAAAACAACTATAAAAACATGACAGGAAAGAGAAAAGGTCTGAAACCAATATATATATATATATATATACACGATATCATGTGTTTTTGTAGAATATGTCATTATTGGATCACAATTTTTATTAACCATGATCAAGTTATCACACGTTTTCATAACCGTGATCAAGTTGTCAAGAATTTAATTAACCGTGATCAACTTATCACATTTTTTTATGCGTAATAATCACATTGTTTTTTTAGTGTGATGAAGAAAGATGTTTCTTTTATTTGTAGAATTATACTAAACAATAATTTTAAATTTTTTATCTCTCAAATTTGTATCGCGTAATACTCTACGACATAAAATAAAATCAATAAAGTACAAGCAATAATGCAATATCTTTTTTGTAGTGAAATATTAATAACTTCGATTGAAATATTACAACATAATAAATTACAAAAAGATGAAAAAAAAATATTAAAAAAATTTCTTTCAATTTTTTTTTAAGACCATCAATATGCCATTTTGATTTTTTTTTTTAAATAATTTATTTGGTATAACTTTTTATATGTGTCAATGAAATAAGTGGATACAAGTTAATATCATAGGTTTGTCTACATCATATCTTTAAGTTAAAATCATACATATTTTAAAAGATATATATATCTCTCCACTTTCTCACAATAGTTGTCACTTTCTCCCTCCTTCCACTTTTTTTTCCTCTCATCTCTCACTCGCATCCTTCTTTTTTTACATAAAAAGAAAATAAAAATCAAAACTCTTGCCATGGTGAGTGCTTAATTTTTTTTTTTTTTTTTTTTGAATGTATTTATTTATTTTTATCAGTTATTTTCTTATGTATCGATTGTGAATTTGTTCTAGTATCTGATATCAAACAATGAATTTCTTCAACACACTTTTTGTGTTTTGAACTTAAATGTTTAATATTTATGGAAAACAGAAGATTGTGTTCTCTATTTTCAAAGAGGAAGTTGATTACAACATGAACAAGAGGTTCGTTTAATTTTCCGTTTTGATCTCCTTTTATTTTCTCATTCTTTTTTTGCTAAAAATAAGTTTAAATTGTGATTTGATGTTATAATGTAGTTTGAGTTTTTTTTTTTTGTTTGTCAATAAATCGTTATTCAAATCTTACTCATGTTATTTCTCATACTATGCAGCTGTATACTCAAAAGGAAGCCTTGAGGAAGATGAACAAAGAAAATTTATACATACTTTTAAATAATTTTTGAGTAGAGTAGTTTGTATTTTAGGGTTAATTTTTGTGATAGAGTTTTGTATATTTTGATTATAATGTTCGTAGTTTTTTTTTTTTTAACTGTACAAATGCCAAGTAATAAAATATTATTGATTTTATTTCATGGATATTGCAATTGAAAATTTATACAAAATGT
Organism: Acer negundo; assembly: GCA_035582765.1. Lineage (NCBI taxonomy): Eukaryota > Viridiplantae > Streptophyta > Magnoliopsida > Sapindales > Sapindaceae > Acer > Acer negundo. The sequence continues at coordinate 14,112,476 of CM069235.1, forward strand.
ACAGATATAGAAAAAAAATATTGATGTGATTCTAATAATAGGAAAGTAATAAATTACACAAAATCAATACAATCAAATAATTAAGGAATTAATCATTGATTGTAGGTCAAAAAGCAAGAGAATTAATTTGATTCCTATAATCACTTTCTTTTCTAATAAATGAGATATTTACTATTATAAATTTACCAAAAATAAAGCTGAATCTCCTCGTAATAAATATATATATATATATATATATATAATCTCTTCTTAAATGGGTATTTGGAAGTCAATTGTCAATATTGGTTTTACGCCATTATAAAATAATAACGTTTGTAAATCGTTAAAAATATATCATGGACAAAAACTATTATTGATTTATGACGGTTTTAAAAACCGTGATAAACTAAAAAACCGTGATAAACTTTTTATTACACCGCATTTAAAAACACATACAAAACCGTCATTAAAACCCTTTCATAACGGTTTTTAACTATCATAAATAACAATTATTCTTATAGAAAAAAAAATGTTAAAAAGAAAAAAATATATATATAACAATAAAATAGGGATAGAGAACAATAAAAAAGTGTTTTCACTTACCAAGGTAAAATAAGTGAAATCAATTTTTTACTGTTTAAAAATTTAAAAACAAAAACACATGATGTACAACTTTATACTGTTTCGTCACGCGTGAAAACATAAAAACAGATTTTAAAAACCTTGCCGAACTCTGTCTTAATAGCACTCTTTGAAAAGTGAGTTTTAAGGCTATCATCAACTTAATAATTTAAGTTTGAGATTTTCTCCTTACAATCTAATTTTATCTTTTTACACACCTTTTCTAAATACACTTCATCCTAAAAATTACATTTTAAAATTTTCTAAGAACACTCCATTTTTTATTATCCTTTTTATCTTTTAATATTCCTTTCTTAAAAATAAAAAAAAAATAAAAATAAAAAAAGTATGTTAAAAAGAAAAAATATATATATAACAATAAAACAGAGATAGAGAACAATAAAAAAGTGTTTTCACTTACCAAGGTAAAATAAGTGAAATCAATTTTTTACTGTTTAAAAATTTAAAAACAAAAACACATGATGTACAACTTTTTACTGTTTCGTCACGCATGAAAACATAAAAATAGATTTTTATCCCTTGCCGAACTCCGTCTTAATAGCACTCTTTGAAGAGTGAGTTTTATGACTATCATCAACTTAATAATTTAAGTTTGAGATTTTATCCTTACAATCCAATTTTATCTTTTCACATACCTTTTCTAAATACACTTCATCCTAAAAATTACATTTTAAAATTTTCTAAGAACACTCCATTTTGTATTATCCTTTTTATCTTTTAACATTCCTTTAAAAAAAAAAAGTATGTTAAAAAGAAAAAAAAAAAATATATATATATATATATATAACAATAAAATAGGGATAGAGAACAATAAAAAAATGTTTTCACTTATCAAGGTAAAATAAGTGAAATCAATATTTTACTATTTAAAAATTTAAAAACAAAAACACATGATGTACAACTCTTTACTGTTTCGTCACGCGTGAAAACATAAAAACAGATTTTAAAAACCTTGCCGAACTCCATCTTAATAGCACTCTTTGAAGAGTGAGTTTTATGACTATCATCAACTTAATAATTTAAGTTTAAGATTTTCTCCCTACAATCCAATTTTATCTTTTCACATACATTTTCTAAATACACTTCATCCTAAAAATTACATTTTAAAATTTTCTAAGAACATTTCGTTTTGTATTATCTTTTTTATCTTTTAATATTCCTTTCTTAAAAATAAAAATAAATAAATAAATAAAAAGCCATCATAAAAACCTATTTTTTCTATTAAAACAAAAAACAAAATCATTTTTTTTAGATTCTACAAAATCATTTTGTTTCGATTTGTTTTTAAAAAATAATTATTTTGTTTCATTTACAAAAGGTAAAAAAAAGAAAAAACTCAACTCAAAACTTTTATTCAAAAAAAATACCCAAAACACAAAACAATAAAATACCGGACCTTTGTTTGAATTTAGAGTTCTGGATTGAATTTTTTTTTTTTTTTTTGTATTATTGGATTTTTTTTTTTTAAAAGAGATCTAGAATCTCTATTAATAGAGATTAATCTCCATCAATGGAGATTCTGATTTCTATTATTGGAGATATAAGATTTGATGTTTTTTTTTCTTCTTAATTTTTATTGATTGTTTTGTCTGGTATGTTTGTAATGATAGATAAGAAAAGATGGGTAGGAAAAGAAGAAGAACGTGTTTTAGGGTTTGTAAACAAGTATAGAGAAAGAAAATAATGTTGGAGTATAAAAAAAAAAAAATGGGTCTTTAGTGTCTTTAGAACTTTTTTATCCTTTATAGTAATTTTAATTCAGATTAAAATTATCATTAACGAAAAAAATTAAAATGGAGTATAAAAAGACATTGAGTAGATTGTCAACAACATCTCTCTTTGAGTTTGAATAGCACATAAAGTGTGGATCTGACAAGAATACCCTTAAAACACACTCACAAAAATAAGGCTTGCCCTTATTTGTGTTTTCGATACTTATTTTTGTATTTCCGAAACTTATTATGTAGTTTTTAAGACTTATTAGATATATTTGTAATTTTCGAGACTTATTAGACAAAAATGAAATTTTTCAAAAAACATTTGGTCATCTTCTTCATCAAGACCTCCATCGGAGGTCTAATGAAGGCCGATTTCGACCTCTAATAGAGGTCTTTCATCTCCATTGATGGAGAACCTCGAGGTTTTTGAAAAAAATAAAAAACCCTAATAAAAGAAGGAGATTATGGTATTTTAGTCCATTGGTGTTATTTAAATTTAACTTATTAAATTAGTAATATTCTCAAAATTCAACATAAAAAATAGTGTTATCTCCCACCATTTCCACTATATATATAATAAAATTAAATAAATATATGGGTTATTTTAACTAGTCATGCATATTTATATATTGTTTTAAGTTCATAAATATTGTTGTATTAAATATTATTTATATATATACATATATTAGACCATCTCCAATGCATATGCCAATGTCAATGCCAAATTTGGCATAAAAAATAGTAAAATATTATATTTTGCACATCATTTTAGCATTGTACTTCAATGTAAAATTTTATTTGATATGCTATTTTTTATTTTTATTATTATTTAAAATTATAAAATTCTACAAATACAACCAATACATTCAATAAATGTGTTGCATATTTTTTTTTAATTGTTTCAATCTCAATTTTCTCTGCCAAATTTGTTAAATTTTTACTATTTAAAATTTAAAAAGTCAACAGATACAACTGCATTTGTTATTGTGCCAAATTTGACATATAATATATATACACTATACTAAATTTAACACAAAGTATAGCATATGTCAATTGGCACAATGATTTAGCATTGCAATGATGATACTCTTATCTTATCTTAATATATATATATATATATATATATAGAGGGGCGTACCCAGAAAATATTTACCGTCCGGGTTAAATTATAAATATATACAATATTTTTTTTCTCGGTACACACTAATATTATAAAGCCAACTCTTTAACTATCAATGATTATTTATCTATTTTTATTTAGTCAATATATTATAATACTTAATTAATGACTTACAAACTCTCTCACACTAAATTTATTAAATTCGGTGTGTATTATGGAGAAAACTTCTGTAATTTTCTTCCTCCTTGCACACACAATTAATAACGTCATTGCAAGACATGCGAGTCTTTGATTAAGAATAAACAAAAATTATATAATTATTGAAAAAAGTATTTGTTTATTTTTTTTAATAATAAGATGACACCAGTTCAATAATGGACTACTCAATAATATGAAATACATTATAAAATTTATGTATAAACAATTATTTAAACTTGTAGTTAAAAAATATATATTTAAACTTGTAATGGCTTAATTCTATAATGTTAGAAGCCATAATATTATGCGTATTTTTACAATTAACAATAAAATATTTACATTTCACTAAATTTAGATAAAATATCATAGTTTTATAATATTAAAGAACCTTAGGGGGATGTTTATGTAATTATACTTTTATGTATTGAAATTTTTTTTAGAGGGCTGCCCGGGCAGCGCCCTCTCTTATGTCCGCCCCTATAAATATATATATATATATATATATATATATATATTAAGTTGATAAATGTTGTTTTATTAAATATTATATATATTAACAAATATATATACATATATATATAATATCACTAATCTATAATTTTTTTTAAAAAAAAAAACACCCTAGAATCTCTAATATATTTTTTTTACAGTATCTATCTAGACCAGGTAATAATTTTTTTTTTTTGAAACTTTTACTATTGGTAAGATTCGAACCCTTAACTTGGGAGTCATTTTCCCAAGCTCTAAACTTATCCATCTACTAGCTGAGCTACACCACTAAAGACAGAATCTCTAATACCTCACTAACTCACTCTCACCATCTCATGCCGCTAAACTCAAGTCCCAATAATTAGAGCCGACCCTGAGGCTGGGCGCCAGGGGCACCCGCCCAGGGCCCAGGAAAAAATGGTGAAAAAGTGCCTTTTTTTTTTAATTATTTTTGTGTGTTTAGTTGTCACAACTCTAATAAATTATGGGCCCAGACAATATTTTTTTCACAAACAAATGTATCTTATATTCTTATCTTATTTAAAAAAGTGTAGGCTAGTTGGCACACATCTTTAAAAAGTAGATATAAATTTATGGCTAGATTTAATAAGTATATATAAAATTATAATTAGAACTTAGAAGTATGCAGAGGACAAATCTTTATCCAGAACTTTGGATCTCTTCAATTTTTTTTTTGTTGTCAGAATTGGGATAATTCTGATGATCCACTTCCTGTTGATCCAAACGAATCCATTTGTTTTTCTCCTTCACCTTCACCTTCTCTTATCTTGCAAACTCTTCTACTTTTACCTCTGCAAACTCTTTAGATCTCTTCATTTCTTCACATCTTTAACAGTGCAACCAGAAGACCATCAATGATCGACCTCCTCCGCCTTCGACGGTAAGGAAAGGTCATCGGCCTCCTTCGTTAAGGTTGACGCTACTTCCACATCAAGGAGGCCGCCAACCCCCTCCAACATCAAGGTAGTCTAGAAAAAAATATATATGAATATGTGCATGCATGAGGCCTATTTTTTACATTGTCGCCCCGGGCCTCGACAAAGTTAGGACCGGCTCTGAGTCCCATCCCTATTTCTTCCCATCTCTCTCATGTCATGATTTCACAATGTCACACAAACGAAATCTCATTATGTATATTATGATATTTTGAATTAAAATGGGATGTATTATGGATTATTTGGACTTCTATTTATATTATTAAGTTGAATATATATATTTTTTTAATTTGAAGTTATTGAACTATAAACGTTATAAATGAGTTATAATATGTGAGTAGTTTCTCAAGTAGGAACTTTGATTTATGGTCCAAAAGGACTAAAAGCCCATTAAGCCTTAACCCATATTAAACAAAAACGAATTGAACTGGAGAAAAAAAAAAAAAAAAAAAAAAGGTTCAAATCAAATCGAATCAACTTGTTTTTACGAATCAATCTGATTAACAATAAAATAAAAACCGAGTATATATACGAGTCATGATTTCATGGACGGTTTTGACCGAAAACTGAACCGATTTGACTCGCATCCACCCTTATATATTTCAATGGGTAGAATTCTAATATCTAAGGTTTTACACATGTACACAAAAAAGAAAAAAAAAAAAAAAACGATATTATAATTGTAGATATAAAATTTCTTTGTGATTCCTCATCATTAGTAAACAATTCTCTCCATGGAGGGTTTTAACTTATATCTAAATTTAAAATTGCATGATTATTATTATTATTTTTTTAATTGTAATCAAATTTAAAGGGGATCATTTTAATCAAACTCAATATCCCCATTGTGGAAATGGTGAGAAATGTCACATTTTTAAAATGGATTTGTAAGAAAGTCACCACTTTAATAACTTAAGTTTAAAAGACACATATTATGGTGAACGGGCAAAAATGCCCTTACTTTACACACATTCTCTTACTTTGAAGTTTTTTTATTATTATTATTCTTTCATCTTTTCTCATAGAAGTCTGTTTAACAGTCCTTCAATGGAGGTTGAACATTATTGGATAATTAGATTAATGGTGTTACGCAAAAGCATTCTGGGGTCGAGCTCGGGTAGTGTATGAAAATGTACGAACACTTCATTAAAAGGAAAATGAAGTGTTCGTGCCTTTTTCGAGCCTTTTTTTCGAGCTTTTTTTAGCCTTTTCGTGCCTTTTTAACCATAAGTTTTTTTTGTTAATTTTGTATCTCCGAGCCTTTTCGTGCATTTTCCAAGCCTTTTCGAGCCGTTTTAACCATCAGGTTTTTTTGTTAATTTTGTATCTCCGAGACTTTTCTATTAGTGTCTAAGCCTTTTCAAGCATTTCCGAGCCTCCTCCAAGCCTTTTTATGCCTTTTCCGAGCCTTTTTAACCATCTGTTTTTTTTTTGTTGTTAATTTTGTATCTCCGAGACTTTTTTATTAGTGCCCAAGCCTTTTCAAGCATTTCCGAGCCTTTCGTACCTTTTTAACCATCAGTTTTTTTTGTTAATTTTGTATCTCCGAGCCTTTTCGAGCCTTTTCGAGCCTTTTTGTTCCTTTTCCGAGCCTTTTCGATCTCTTTTAACCATCGGTTTTTTTTTAAAAAAAAATTGTATCTCCAAGACTTTTTTATTAGTGTTCAAGCCTTTTATGAGCCTTTTTAGGGTATACTTATGCATTGATTTCATTTATGTTGTTGATAAGTTTATGTTGGTTGTTGTTTTGATGTGGTTTTTGTTGTTCGCCGTGAATTTTCCAGGCATATTTCTTGCAGCCGATACTTTCTCTCTCTACTGTTCTCTCTGTCAACTGTTTTTTCTCTAGGTTTGAAAAGACACAAACTGATAAAATGAGGGTATTTTTGTCTGATCACCTAAATAGGTGCCTTTTAAACTTGAATTAGTAAAGTGGTGATATTCTCACAAAAACCGCTCCAAATAGTGACAATTTTTTTTTGAACCCCATCTTCATTGACATTTTGCTATGATTGCTATCGTTCATATTAAACTCTTGAGTTCTTCAAAATCTGATTATTGATGTCCTCATTTTAACAACTTCAATTAAATAGATATATTGGTCATTAGTTGACTATAATCATGGTACCACCAAAATATTCTAATAAAATTTAGTTAGGCTACATGATCAAATAATGATTATAAACTTAAATAAAAAAGTTTTTTTTTTTTTTTTTGTTGAAAAGAAATTAAATAATAAAGTTAATCATAAGAAAAAAGGATCATCTACTTTTAAGAATGGGGGCAATGCATCACAAATTCACAATGATCACTTGTCATAATTAATCAATTAAATTAAATTCACTAACTGGTTTTACCTCTTCTTTGAATATTATTGGATGATCGTGATTATCATGAATCTTATTAAACACAAACAATCCCCATATCACCATAGGGTTCAAAAAAATTTTGTCACTATTTGGAGGGGCTTTTGTGAGAATGTCACCGGTTTACTAATGTAAGTTTAAAAGGCACCTATTTAGGTGACCAGACAAAAATACCCTCATTCTTGTCACTTTGCGTCTGAAGAGAAAAAAGTTGAGAGAGAGAGAACAGTGGAAAGAAAGACCTTGGGTGCAAGAAATCCGGTACTAAATCTCATGGGAAACCTGCTGGCGGTGGCGATACAGTCTTGAAATCGACGAGAAGGTGATATGATTTTCTGACGCGTTTTTGTTGTTGAAACTTTTATGTGCGTTTGATGTTGGATGTTCGTTAGACATGTATATTAGATTTGATTTGATTTGTTGTTGATTAGGTTTGTTTGATTAGGGTAGGGTTTAAATTTATGAAAAAATTATGTTGAACACGATGAAGTTCTGGGTTTTCGAGCCCTTTCTGAGCTTTTCACATGTAATCCGAGCCTTTTCCGAGCTTTTCACATGTAATCCGAGCCTTTTCCGAGCAATTTGAATAGGTTTCTGCTATTTGAATCTCCGAGCCTTTTAAAACATTTTCCGAGCCTTTTCTGAGCCTTGTCATATATAATCCGAGCCTTTTACAAGCAATTTAAATAAGCTTCTGCAATTTGAATCTCCGAGCCTTTCACATTGCCTCCGAGACTTTTAGGATCCGAGCCTTTTAAAACATTGTCCGAGACTTTTAAATAGTAATCCGCGCCTTTTAAGGAATATGAATAAGTTTCTAGAATTAGAATCTCCGAGCTTTTCATATAGTCTCCGAGCCTTTTCATATAATTTCTGAGTCTTTTAATATATTGTCCGAGCCTTTTCATATATTTTCCGAGCCTTTTCATATAGTTTCCGAGCCTTTTCATATATTGTCCGAGCCTTTTCATATAGTGCCCGAGCCTTTTCATAGAGTTTCCGAGCCTTTTCATATATTGTCCGAGCCTTTTCATATAGTGTCCGAGCCTTTTCATATAGTTTCCGAGCCTTTTCATATAGCGTCCGAGCCTTTTCATATAGTTTTCGAGCCTTTTCATATAGTGTCCGAGACTTTTCATTTAGTGTCCGAAACCTTTCATTTTTATATTATTTATTTTATTTAACTAGATATATTTTTTTTATGTCAATATGCAGATGAGGAATCAACTAAAAGATTCGCTTAAAACTCCAGAGGAAGAAAGGTATTCGGGGAAAATAACTCGACATGACCATTTTGATGACCTTACAGATATCGACAACGCACTTAACAAGGTACCTGAACATCTTGCGGTCGAAGAACGACGTCGGTATACTGAGTCGTGTTTTGGACACCTCCTTCGGATGGATCGTGGGATGAAGTTTTCAGCTGGCATTGTACATCGGTTGCTTATTCGCGAGTTGCATCACGATGGGCCTGAAGATGAGATGAGATGAGATTTTTGTTAGGAAGGCATTCGGTCCGGTTCTCAAAGGTTGAGTTTTGTCTAATCACCGGATTGAAGTTCGGAGAACTTCCTGACACGTCGACCTATGATATGGTAGAGAATGGCATACACCAGCGGTACTTTGAGGGTCGAGATGAGGTCGAGTATGCAGAGCTGAAAGCCGTTCTACGGATTGGTGTTTTTTCTGAGCAGTATGATGCGGTTAAGCTTTGCTTATTGTATATGCTTAACTGGATACTAATGGGGTTGGACGAGAGAGAGAGAAAGTTCCAGTATGGCAGTTTCGCCTAGTTGAGGACTTGGACGCTTTTGATGCGTTCCCGTGGGGTGCACACGTGTATAGGCGGTCTATATACGGTTTCAAGCATGCGTTGGATGGTCGACGTAGGCGGTTTGAATAACGCCAGCGACGAAAGGGCGTTGATGTACACACCACGGAGACATATAACATATATAGGCTAACGCACGCCCTGTTGGTGAGAATTTTGAATTTGTTATTTTTTTCATATGACTTATGTATTGTATTGGATTCTTATCGTTCTTAGCTGTTTTGTAGATATTTGCTTTCGAGGTTATCCCCGAGCTTGGCAACAGCGGATGTGGGAAGCGGAGGGAAATCGAGCTCTCCCCCCGAATTCTAAAATGGGAGTTGAGTACGCGACCGAGGGGGGAGAAGTTGAATAGCATTTTCCTTGAAAGTGTAAATATCTATATATATATATTATGTTCATAACTATTAGTATGAATACAATTACAATGGTCTAACTGCAATTTCAGATGTTTGCGAGGGTGAAATTGGTGCCGACGGCAACTGAGAGGGCTGAACGGTACTTCGAGGGCATTTCCCAGGGAGGCAGTTTGTATGATGCTGATCTCGGTGATATACCTGTTCCCGTCTCTGACCCCGAACGATATACAACTGCTGGAACCAGTGACACTGAGGGTCCGTCTTTCGAACCCAGTGATACGGAGGGTTCTGACTCGGACGGTCGTCATATTCGTCTTGCGAGGACTAGGCGGGTTCGATTCACGTTGCCTAGAGAGCCTCGAACTAGAGATGACTCTCGAACTGGAGATGACTCACGAGGAGGCGTTGGAGGGCAAGCAGAGGTACGTATAATTCTTTTTACCGTATTATTTAATTTCAATCTAGTGAATGGTTTTAGTACTGACAATTTCGAAATCCTTTCAGGACCGTCGGTATACTGAACTAATGGATGCGTTACGCGAGTTACAGGAGGAGGTGCGAAAGAGTAATGAGAAACGAGATCAACAGCATCAGGAGTTGCTAGATTTGATTCGAGGGCTTCAGGGTTCGACGTCGCACGCCCGTACTCGAGGTACACGGTTCGATGACCCACCCTTCGATGACCCAGACGGACACCGAGACTTCAGTCCCAGAGGGAGGACAGGTAGTCATCAGGGTGATCAGCAAGGGCCTGGTGTGACACCACGAGAGGAGGTTACTCGTGGTACTAGTGGTACTGATACAACACCTATGGAGATAGAGGAAGAACCTCAGCAGGTTTTACCAGACCAACCTGTTCATTCTCAAGAACTGGTACAGAGCACCTCCTTACAGCACACCCCTCCGGTCGATCCTGGTGCAGAGCACCCCTTCATTTATTCCACAGAGACAGAGATCCCCAGTCTCAGTGCACCCAAAGAGCTTACACCTGCAGGCGATCGACGGCGACATAGTTCCAATGTACAGCGCACCCCTACAGGCGATACAGGGGGACATAGTCGTCAACACATCGCACCTCTGGAGGCAATACACGGGGACAGAGTTCCTCCTTACAGCTCAGCCATCCAGTGGATCACATTGAGCTGGACCGGATTACCCCACCCCTTCAACGTCAGGATCGGGTTCGCAGGGCAGGTTGGCAGCAGCGGACCCCATACACTGACCCCTGTCGGCCGAAGAGGCCAAGGATTAGGCCACAACCAGCACATGTATGGGCGCCCCACGCATTGATAGATCCTGACCACCTTGCGGCGTACCAAGCCTATAAGAGGAACTCGACTGGGGAATTGTAAGTATAATCGCAGATATTACAAAAATTATTTTGTATTTTGAAACTGCTAAGTAAAACGACTTTCTTATATAACTTTTTCAAAAATTATGCAGGCGTGATGTGGATCTACTCGAGCCAGTTGGTGTCCCTTGGTTCCAACGATTTCAAACCAACAGCATGGAGTTGGAGGATACGGTATGGTCCTTACCTGAACATTGTGTATAAGATGTTTCTGAAATAGTAGAATGCTAACAATACAAAATGTTGAAATTGTCAGCATATGGATGCGTACTTGCATATTCTGCGGAAGCGTCAGAGATATTACTCCACTGTCTACGGTCCGAGGATCAACATACAGGATTCACAGTTCTATGTAAGTGTTTAATTTGTACGGCTTTTGAACATCTATTTATGTGTTTCGTACATCTTTTATCTAACGTTTTATAAATTTTCTTTGTACAGTCATGGTTATTGAATGACTGGGAGAGATTGATGGGAAGTGGGGCCGACAAACCCCGCCGCAGTTGGTCTATGTTCAAGCATCAATGGTCCGCTGAGGACCTTGCGGTGGTACGTGGATTGGTCCCGGCAGGAACCAAACCATGGAACGAAGTTGACGTGGTCAGTGTTTTATTTATATTGTTTGAATTTGAATTTTAAATAAATTTCTCATTGATAACACTTTGTTGAAACACATACATGTTTTGATTCCTTGCAACCTTGGACATACGCATTGGGCACTAGCCAGCGTCGACCTCACAACAGGGAGTATTTACCTGATGGACCCGTTCAGACAGGAGGTACCATTTCGCCATAGGAAAACGCAGCTCGCTTGCTTACGATATTTTTTACCGTCGATGCTGCATGCGTTGGACTTTCACGGTCGCAGACGGAGGGGCGATATGACGTATACATTGCAGAATAAGCCCTTTCCACTCAACATTGTGTCTAGAGACCGTGTGCCCCAACAGGATAGAGGGTATGACTGTTTAAAGATCTTATTCTATCCTAATCGGTTTTAATAACATTCAATTCTAACGGTTGTTTATGTGGTGACTTGCAGTGGTAACTGTGGTGCCCATACTTTGAGATTGATAGAGTACCTGGCAGCGAACAGGGATACGTTCGACTGGTCAGAAAACGAAATGGGCACCATCCGAGAGAAGATGGCTGTGGAGGTTTATTGTAACTCAAAGGATTGGTCTTCCAGTTAGTGATTTAGTTGATGTACATAACATTTGAGTAATGAAATGAAATTATTTTTAAAAAAATTTTAGTTGTTTGCAATTAACACTTGAACACACATTTGATATATTGAAATCCATAAACAATACAATGAATTGTAGACACTATAACAAAAGATACAGTATGGCATTAAACGAACAACCAATAAATATATCATAATAGTTCAACATAAAAAAGCATAATAACCAACGGTCTCATAACACAACTGTATCGAGCATGGTTCCCAACATCTGGACGATATTGGAAGACATCAAGTTAGAGACATGTTCCTCTTGTACTGCCTTGTTATGTTTGATCGCCTTCCTCAATGGCTCCATTCATTCCACGGTAAAGTCTTTCTTAGGGCACGTTTGTTTGTTGTGTCCAATTGAATGACAGATGCTGCACTTGCGACGATATTCATCGGGAACACTTATGCTGGGACCTTCATTAACCATCGGTGGGTTGGAGCACCGCCTGCTATTATGTCCTGATTGTCCACATCTTCTACACGACTGTGTGGTTGTCCTCTCCGAAGACGAGGCATGTCGACCCTCCATCGGGCGACCTGATTGTCTCTTCGACTTTGGATTTAAAACCACCCGAGATGCGATGTCGGATGGCACTACCCATGAAGAAGGATGGCCAACAGGCATAATAGGAACCGAGTATGCATCAATAAGTGTCTCTCTCTTGTAATAGTCCGCACACAGAGATGTGAAATCCAAGTTTCGCTCCCTACAACAATGAAAACAATGAGATTCACGAACCCAAATAATATAAATCGTTAACTGTAACATCTCATGTACCTTGCCGCTGCGAGTGCATGAGAACATGGGAAATGGTCCATTTGGAATTTGTTGCATGTGCAAGTCTTCAAGTGTAAGTTAACCGTCCATTGGTTTCCCTTCAATTTGACGGAGAATATGTTCCAGTCAACTGGATTTACGGTCATATAATTGCACTTCTCGACACGTTTTAGGATCACAAGATGTGCTGCGTCGGTCAGTTGATGACGCATGGACCGTGCAGCTGCATGACGATCGTGAAACCACTTTTGTAGCATATTCCTAATGAACTCCGCCAGTGTCATCATTGGCAGTTGCCGTGCGAATTTTAGGCATGAGTTTATGCACTCAGCAACATTTGTGGTCATCAGCCTGTACCTTCTTTGGGGACAGTGTACGCGAGACCACTTGTGTGGACCGGCAGCAATGGCATATTCGAATGCACCCTTGTGCAGCCTATGTAACTCCTCCATGTGCCTGTTATAATTGAATTCACTGTACGTCCTAGCTGCTGAATCCATTATGTCGGCAACATCCTTTCTGTGGAATCGCTTCTTCATATTTTCACCAAAATGCCAGCAACATATAGTATGGGTTGCATAAGGGAACACTTTAGAAATCCCCGCTTCAATGCTTGCATGGCGATCGGAAATGAAAACCAGATCATCTATATGACCAAGGGCACCCCTCAAGCATTCCAAAAACCACTCCCATGAAAGGTTGTTTTCTGAGTCACCGTACCCAAAAGCAATTGGATACACCTGTTCGTTTCCATCTTGTACAGTTGCAACAAACATTGTACCCCCGAATCTTCCCTTCAAATGGGTACCATCAACTGCAATCACAGGACTCATACACCTCCAAAAACCTCTAATTGAGGACCCTAACGACATAAAAAAGTACAAAAATGTATCATCGTCTACGCATTGTAAGTCGATGATTGTGCCAGGATTTTGCTGTTCCAGAACGTACGCAAACGATGGTAACAATTTGAAACTTTCTTCATGCGTTCCATAGGTCAAGGACAATGCATATTGCAAGGCATCATGTGCCTTACTGTACATGACTTGGATGCCATACATTGTTTTCATATCGGCGATTATGTCCTTCGGACGCATGAGACGACCATCATGTTGTTGAAGTCTAGGTGCAATGACTTCTCCGATTATGACTGCACTAGCTTGTCGGTGGCGACGGTGAACCTCCTCCAAAGGACAACTGTGTTGGTTGACAAAACTTCTGACTTGGAAGTAAGTCCCTTCATCTCTCCTCACCGCTCTTAATTTCCACGTACAGTTGTCAATGATGCAAACTAGATGTAACGTTGTCTTATTAGACCTTTTCACCTTCCATTCAAAGTTCTCCCGCATTGAAAAAAGGCCAACTAGCCTCTTCAAATCCTTTTTACTCGGGAAAAATTGACCTTTATAAATCATGCATGTAGGTTCTTGCGTTGCCAAGGTGCTGCTTCTACCAATACCAAACGAGTATGAATTGCTCCGGGAATAACCCACGTTATCGTATTATCAGAATCAGATACAGTTATATTATGTCGGACCTCGGAAGTCCCAGGCATATTTGGTACAGTGCAACTAACTCCTTGTACATGTCTTCCTTGTGTTTGAATTTGTGTACGCTCTTCATCCACATTTTCTAGATCATCTACCTGTTCATTATTTGCCTCATTATCCACCTCATGGTTCGGGTAATTGTTCATCTCATTATACTGCTCAATTCGACAACCAAACACATCGCCAAATTGAGGTTCAACTACTTGGTCAACCGCTACCGGTGGGACACCACACATGTTTTCCCCACTTTCGGCGAAACTCCTTTGGGGATATAGTTGGTTGCTACCGCTAAAGGATCCAAATTGTTGGGTATTTTCAGGAGGAGGAATATCATTCCCTATCACATCTCCAGGTGTCCTCTGAGTTAGACTTACACATACTTGAGGGATCACCCGATCTTCCCCTAGCATAAACTGAACATCATCGTTATTTCTTATAAATGTACGACATGTACTGCCAGGAACAATTGATACTGATGCCATCCGATCTTCCCCTAGCATAAACTGAACATCATCGTTATTTCTTATAAATGTACGACATGTACTGCCAGGAACAATTGATACTGATGCCAGATCAACATTGATTTTGTTTACATCATACTTCACAATGGTATGCACGATCGCCACCAATTCTTCGTAAGTCATATTCTTTGACACATACATTCCCTTGTTATCGGATCCAACAAACCTCTGACTTCCGTCGGGTAGTTGCTCCCATTGACCGTTGTAAGATATTACTATTCTAACCCGATTCATGATGCTGTCAAATTAATCAAAACTATCAATAAAAACTCAGGAGTACAAAATATTTTCATAAATTACATTTACAAAGGCTCGGGTGAGGATATTTAAAAGGCTCGGAGAACACTAGTAAAGTCTCGAAGAATACATGAAAGTTTCGAAAAAGACATTTTTGGTCTCGAAAAAGTCTTTAAAAGACTCGATTAGTAATTCAATAAAAAGTCTCGGAGAAGACCTAACAAGGCTCGATTAGTGATTATTTGAAAAGTCTCGGAGATGACTTGAAACGTCTCGGAGAAGACTTGAAAAGGGTCGATTAGTGATTTTTGAAAAGGCTCGGAGAAGACATGAAAAGGCTCGGAGAAGACATGAAAAGTCTCGATTAGTGATTTTTGAGAAGACATGAAAAGGCTCGGAGATGACTTGGAAAGGCTCGATTAGTGATTTTTCAAAAGTCTCGGAGAAGACATGAAAAAGCTCGGAAAAGACTTGAAAAGGCTTGGAGAAGACTTGAAAAGGCTCGATTAGTGATTTTTGAAAAGTCTCGGAGAAGACTTGAAAATGCTCGAATAGTTATTTTTTAAAAGTCTCGGAGAAGACTTGAAAATGCTCGGACAAGACATGAAAAGCTCGGAGAAGACTTGAAAAGGCTCGGAGAAGACTTTAAAGGCTCGATTTTTTGAAAAGTCTCAGAGAAGACTTGAAAATGCTCGAATAGTTATTTTTTAAAAGTAAAAGTCTCGGAGAAGACTTCAAAAGGCTCGGACAAGACATGAAAAAGCTCGGAGAAGACTTGAAAAGGCTCGATTAGTGATTTTTGAAAAGTCTCGGAGAAGACATGAAAAAGCTCGGAGAAGACTTGAAAATGCTCGAAAGAAGACTTGAAAATGCTCGAATAGTTATTTTTTAAAAGTCTCGGAGAAAACTTCAAAAGGCTCGGAGAAGACTTGAAAAGGCTCGGACAAGACATGAAAAAGCTCGGAGAAGACTTCAAAAGGCTCAATTACTGATTTTTGAAAAGGCTGAAAAGGCTCGGAAAAGGCTCGGACAAGACATGAAAAGGCTCGGACAAGACATGAAAAGGCTCGATTAGTGATTTTTAAAAAGGCTCGGAAAAAGGTGACAAAGTCTCGGAGATCCACAATTGTCACAATGAAAATGTGAACAAATGAAAAGAAGTATTTGCACGAAATATTACCTTGTTGTAATGAAGCACGTCCAGTTGTTTGGATCTTGAACTTCTATTTGTATTGAGAGAGAGATAGAGAGAGAGATAGATAGATAGAGAGAGAGAGAGAGAGAGAGAGAGAGAGAGAGAGAGAGACTAACCCCTTTATCGTTTTTGTTGGAAGTGTGGAGAGAGAACCAGACAAACACAATAACATAAATGATTATCTAAGGGCAATTTTGGTAGTTCACCATAATAGGTGCCTTTTAAACTTAAGTTATTAAACCGGTCATAGAGTCACCAAATGAGTTGGAAAAGGTGATACTTTCCACCATTTCCACTATCACCATATCCCCATATCATAGAACATCACTTCTACATACATCCTGCCCAAATCACTCATACATAAAACACAAGTCTTATTGAACCAAAATAATTGCACCCAATACAAGATAATTAAGCTTCTATAATTACAAATACATAATTTTACAACATTAAAACCCTCAAACAACTAAATACACTATAATTTTACAATGTCTTTGAGAGTGGTTTTGTATAAAATCCAAACATATTTTACTGATTTTATTTTATATTTTTTATATATAAAAAAAAAAAAAAAAAACACTTACTAACATTTTTAAAAAAGTTTAAGATGCATCATAACACTATATCAACATATATGATGTGGTGCTATTGATATAATTATATTTTAATAAGTGAAGTAAGAGAGAGATGAAATTGAAGTTAAACAAACTTCACTTTATATTTAACCCGCTCAATTCACGTATCAAAATATGATTAGGTCAAATACACCACCCATATGCTAATATACAATGGGTCGGTCTTATGCGAAACCAAACTTTATTCATCAATACTTCTTTGCAAGTTATTCCAAATATTTTATTTTTCATACAATTACAAAAACACTCTCAAACACATATAATTTACAGCATGAATGAATTACTTTGGAATTAAATTTACCTTATTTGTCAAATTGTTTTTGGGACCCACTTCCAAATTGGAACAACACATAGTCACACAAGACCTGTTCTTATTAGTGTTTTGAAAAAACACGAGTGCTTTTGCTTTGTCATCTTCGTCAGCAGTATCAAACTCTAAATTTGAGCAGCAAAAGAAATAAGCACCTCTTCTCTTCTCGTCCTTCTTCTTCTTCTCTTTAGAGGTTGAAGAAGAATCAAGGGGTTGGGGAGAATCAGGAGTGGGTTTCGTGATCACCAGACCGTCGAATTTTGGAGTTAGTTCATGATCATCGGTTGAAACTGGAGCATAGACGTTGATCTTCTCCATGTCAGTAGCTGCAGCCATTGATAATAGAGAGGATATATAAAAAGCCAAAATAGAGAGGATATATTATATATGGTGCCAAAGTCAACTAAACTCTTTAGTAACACGAAACTCTTTAGCTTAATTATTAAGGTTAAACAGTATTAAAATATAAATAAATAATAATATTTTTTAAAAACATTAAAAAAATATAATTGACTTGTACTTTGAAATCGTCTAAAATTTGCTCACATTTTTTGCCAAGTTATTTTAGCAAAGTAATTTATAATTACCACGTTATCTCACCTTGCCACATTATTATTACTGATATTATTTTGAAACATAGAAGTGTCAAAATTAATATAAAAAAATTACAATACAAATACATTAATACCCTCATTTCACCACAGGCCACATATCACCAACGTTAAACATTCATGTTGGTGGGCGTCCCCAACTAGATGTTTCACCCGATTTCGACCGGAGATAATTCTTAGGAGTGTTATCCATGCATGTTGTTAAGTTTTTGTGTTGGGTTGAAGTTTTGATCATGAAAAATTGGTTTTTGATGTTTGAGATTCATGTTATGGGTATATTTCATGTTGTTGGGGGTGGGGGTTTCCCCAACGTGAAACAACATTTTTGTACCTATAAAATATCGTTGAAATCATATTAACGGGAAAAATAAAATTTATCGATGCTTATTTCTTTTTTTATTTTTTATTTTGAAATATCTTTTATAAAATGAATAAGAATAAACAATAATATAAAATATAAATTGAAAATATAAGAAGAGGGAATGAATAAATCAAAGAGAGAAGTCTTTTATTCCTCAATTGTTCTCATCAAAAGTGTATAAAATATAATGGTGAGAGACCCTTCATATAGCCTTACAATCTCACATTACATTAAATACACATAAATTACATTATAATGAATAATAAAATTGATCATTATAGTAGAGCTAGTGAGAATATAAAAGGATAGAAGTTTCTTCTATGGATTGATGGATATTCATTCATATATAATTCAATAATACTTATAACACTCCCCCTTGAATTAATATCCATCAATCATACATTGAATATACCTCGTTAAAACCTTTGCTAGTAAAAACCCAGTGGGAAAAAAAAAAAAAAAAAAAAAAAAAACTAGCAGAGGAAAAAAAATACATTATTCATTTACATCTCAAATTAACTTTTAATAGTAATGGGGATGCATAACTGCCTCATTAAAACCTTACTAGGAAAACTCTATGGAATAAAAACCTAGCGAAGGAAAAAGAGTACGGTATGTAATACTATCAATAACTTCATCTGATAAAGTGATAAATACGCTTCCTCTCATTATGGCGTGTATGCTTCAATATTTTGCAAAGATATTGCATCCCAATATCATGTACCAAGATTTTGCTTGTTGAAATTGGTAGTGTATTTATAAATAAATCTACAGGATTGAAACTTTAGCGTATTTTTTATCACCACCTTTTTGGAGATCATATGTAAAGAACTTTAATAAAATGACTTTTTGAATTGGTCCAACTTGTCATATACGACATCATGCATGTTGTTTTATAAAAACACAAGTTGAACTTAAATTTGGTATTTCAGGACCTAAAGTTCTTCAATAACAAGAAGAGATCATACACCACTTATGGAATAAACATCGAGGAACCCATTCGATGTGTTTTATCCATGAAAAAGTACTTCAGGACCTTTTCTTATATATGTTAATTCATGTATTATTATACTAATTGCAAAACACTCAACCCGGCCATTAATCAAGACTAAATATTATTTTCCAATATTTTTCAACTTAGAAATTATTCCTTATAAAAGTATAATTTGTAAGCTCATCAGGCGTATTAATAAGTCTCAAAAGATCAATATATACTTATTTGGAATCAAATTTGTTGATTCTTTCAACACAATATTCACAAAGGTGTATGCACTACATGCATTTTGTTTTATTAAATTTAATATATACAAAATGTAGCATCGAATTACTTGCTTCAGGCATTTAAATCCTTCTAGGATTTTTATTCATTGTCAAACTAGGTATCTGCAGTAAACCTTTTATCTTAATTTGTATGAAAAAATGATTATATTCAATAAGTTTGATGTCATCAAACATTTGAACTACAGGTCCAAAAAATTTTAAAATTATAACTCTGTCTTTTATTTTTAACTATTATGTCGACATATATACAATTTATAGTTTAAGATCATCATATATTTTTCATAATATACAGAGCAATATATGATCTCAATTTTTATATTATCAATATAATTGATTTACATTTCGTAATTCATGTGCCTCTTCAAGGGTTATTGAAATCTCTTTAATGTTCAGTACACATGCCTCTTTATACAAATATTCATTTCGGAGAAATATAATATCTTTATTTTTTTTAGTGCATGTGTCTCTACATAGACAATTGAGATATTTCTATTTTATACTTCAGTAATCTTATAGAGAGGATTAACATTTCTATACATATCTTCAGGATCTTGTTTTTCACTTGTGAGACTAACTCTTCAGGAGTCTTTGATGATGATTTATTTTTCACTCAATTATTATTATGATATTTCAAATTCCACTTCTAGGGAACTTTATTATTTTAACGAAATTGTCTTTCATTAGCAGATAATTTTTACTGTCATTTCATAAATTGTTCTATAGGAACAACTACTTGGGTTTGTATATTGACAGAATGTAATTTTATTATTTTCTTCGAATCATCTGAAAAATTATTTGCATGCTATGCAAATCACAAGATGATGTAAGTCATGTAATTTCACGTCGTTTATCAATTTATGATAATTCTCCCTTTATTCTTCGAGAAAATCTTTTCCATCATTGTAATTTTCTATATGACATCATGATTTATTCTATCATGTTTTCTTTTAAATACTTGCTTACATCATCTTATGTTCTTCAAGAATATTTAGTGCCAAAAATAATTTTTATTTATGAAATGGATATCCATAAAAAAAATTCAATATCGCGATTCATCGTTTTTTTTTTTTTAATTAAACTTCTAGTTCATAACATTTTTCATATTAAACATATGATCTTATCACAGAATAAACAATAAAAGAGCACATGCTTCTAGCATGAGACAAAAATAATAAAATAATTTTAATGGACTCTAAATAATTTCTTTTATTATAGATCTACTAGATCTAACAAATACAAAATTTTATTTTCATATAATTTTATTAGCTCTTCAAGAGTGTCCATTATACTTGGTAAAGATTAACAAAATATTAAGATGTACCGTATGTACATAATCTTTATCTTTATATTTAACATATATAACAATCAAAAAGTTTTTATAATTCTTGAAAGGTATGTGTATTCAAAATCCTTTCAAATTTTCTTGCTAAGTTTTGGTGTTATTCCACTTCTGGTGGATTGAATTGAATTTCTCATAGTGATCACCTTAGCTTCAATAATTATTTGAACTATCTACATTTATATCACAACCATGATAAAGAAACATCATTCACTTCAGGAAACGATATTAATCCAATTGGGTGATGTTTTATTGTTGAAATGATATCAATTCAAATATTCTCAAATTTATAATCTCAATATTGCTCCTTCAAGAGCTAATTAGAGACATGTAATTATCATGATATATATTGTTACTTTATGAACAAATATTTGAATTACAAAGTAAAAAAGAGAGTAATTAAAGTCAAATAAAATTCACAGATAAATCTTATCAATTATTAGATCGATACTACAACAAAGCTTATGAATTAGCAAAACATGATATTGTTTTCATGAATATTGCAATTACAGGTTTAATGCAATATTTTAATATAATTCAAAGCAATATAAAAACTTAATTTTAGACAACTTAAGCACCAAAAATATAATATTATATTAATAAGACCATGTGAATACAAATCTACTATGTAATAAAACCGCCAATTTTAAAAATCACAAAATTCAAGCGACCATAAAACTATATATCTCAAAACGAATAAATTAAATTCAAAAGTCAGAAAATAAATAACATAAGCAATTTGTGATTAATAGATGTGCGAAATATGAAAATTCTAGTATATGAAAATATAAGAATTCACATCTACGTACCTTTGTCAAGATGAGAAGAAATGAAAATAAAGAATATTTTGTTCACATTTTGAAGTCTCTTATTTAAAGACATCAGTTTCTTAATAAAATCATACCAACTCTTGGAACTTATGATTTGATAATAAACTACATGTTTGTAACTGAAATTTAGAAAAATTCAAAACTTAAGGTTTTGAATGGAAATTACAATTTCATTTTTACAAATGATAAGGACCACAATTATATCAATTTCAGACCTTTCAATTCTAATTAAATTTGATATCTTCATACTTTCAAGTCTGATTAACTTAGAATTGAAAGCTCTAGGTTCTAAACAGATCGATAGACAAAACTTCAGGTTTTGAATTTGTATTAATATTTAGAACTTTAGGCATTTGTATTTCCTTTTCAATATACTGATTGTTAAATATCCATTTAACAATGTAAAATTGAATTACCTTTTGATTCAACTATCTATGTTCACACGTATGGAACTTCAAGTTCAATTCGACACTTTAAAATTAAGAACTTCAAGTTCTCAATTGGATTCGAATTTAGAACTTTTGGTTCTATGTTTATTAATCAAATCCAATCACATAATTGAAATACGAACCTCTAAATATAAAAACTAAATTTACTTTATGATGCGGAAGATCCAACATATTGGCAACCACAGAGCATATTCATAAAAATAGTTGTATAAATAAATTAAAACAAAATAAGAACAAAGTTAATCATATTAAAATACTTAGATTGTGCTCAAAATCAGATAATATATATTTACCCTTCAAAATTAGATAAAATATATTTATCCTTATGCAATTTTTGGACTTTATTTTAAGTCCACATCCTCCTAAATAAATCACAAAAATGATTGCACAATATCCATTAACGATTGGATATTTGGTTATGATTATATTATAACACTTGGTTCATAATTTACCATTTTGAGAATTTCAGATTTATAATAAAATTCATTTTAATAAAAGTTTAAAACTTCACTATAACTTCACATGCATATATAAACTTCAAGTTTATAATTGAGAATAATGAATTTTAGAACTTCAGATTCCAAAAACAATCATCACATCAATTGGAATTTAGAACTTCAAGTTCTGATTTGATGAAATTCATTATTTCATATTTTGATTTTATTGTAATTTATGATTTCCAATAAGATTATGTTAAGCTTCAGACCTTTTAATTTTGCAATATCAAAACACTAAATTGCACTAAATTGGGTTTCAAACTTTTCGATTTTGCAATCTCCAGACATCATATCAAACTTCAGACTCTTTGATTTCATAATTTTCAAATATCAAATCGAGTTTCAGGCTCTTTGATTTCACAATTTTCAAATATCAAATTGAACTTCAGGCTCTTTGATTTGACGATCTTTGGTTGCAATTCATTCACTTTATTATTGCAATCTTCAGGTTGCAATACATTTAATTAATTATTATTTTTATTTCTTGGCAACCCAAACAATCTTGTAAACAAAAATAAAATGGGAGAAGAATAAAAACCACTATTTAGAACAAAAATATTAAATTAGAAATAGTACTTTACAGTTTGTTGGAGGGCTCGATCCCAACAAGAATGTTCTTTCTGTAATCACGTATCAAACTTGGATTAGATGATTTTTGTCTTTGGATAGAAAGCTTTCAAATCTGGAAATCGAAAAAATATGGTTAGAGACTCGTGCTGATAACGTATTATAAAATGAATAAGAATAAACAATAATATAAAACATAAATTGAAAATATAAGAAGAGGGAATGAATAAATCAAAGAGAGAAGTCTTTTATTCTTCAATTGTTCTCATCAAAAGTGTATAAAATACAATGATGAGAGACCCTTTATATAGCCTTACAATCCCACATTACATTAAGTATATATAAATTACATTATAATGAATAATAAAATTGATCATTATGGTAGAGCTAGTGGGAATACAAAAGGATGGAAGTTTCTTCTATGGATTGATGGATATTCATTCATATATAATTGCATAATATTTATAACAATATCAACTTTCTTACTAATATTTATTGACGCTAAGTCTCAAAGAGAGAAAGAGAAATGAGAAATGAGAAATGAGAAATAAATTTAGAAGCCCGAAGGTGTAGATGTGACGCCGGTTCGGTTCCAACCGTGTAATTGAACCAGAACCGTGGACTCCGAAATCGGACCATGAACTGGAACCATGGAGGTTTCAGTTTCAGTTCCAAAAATGTAGAACCGGATCGGAATCGTCTGTTTGGTTCGGTTCTAGAACCAACAGTTTCAATCACTGATTTTTTTTTTCTTTTTTAAATTGTTGTGAGGCGTTGGAGGCCCAACAGTCAGTGGAGGTTTCAGTTTCAGTTCCAAAAATGTAGAACCGGATAGGAAACGTCGGTTTGGTTCGGTTCTGGAATCGACAGTTTCAGTCACTGATTTTTTTTTCTTTTTTAAATTGTTGTGAGGTGTTGGAGGCCCAACAGTCAGTTGACGTCAGCTGACCATTGGGACTCACTTATTATTATTATTATTATTATTATTTTCTTTTCTATAAAACAACCACCCCCCCCCCCCCCCGGCGGCGTGCAAATTCAATTTTCCCCATTCCAATTTTCTCCCAATTCTCCATAATTGCCATTTCTCTCTGAAGTCTCAATTCTCTCTCAATTACTAAGTTATTAAAATTTATTTTATTTGTGATTACATTTATTTTTAGTTTTTTACTCAATTAAAATTCATTTCCAACAATTTATTTCCATCAATTTTTTCAGAGTTTTTCTTCAAGGATTTTTACAATTCAATTTTGTAAATGGCAAATGGAAGTGGAGACGGTCCAAGGCACTCCATTTCGATGAAAGGTAAGGGTCATATGTTGGACAATGTCTGTTATGACGACACCGTCTATCATGAGTTCATACAAGCCCAAGCCTATGTTGAAGCCCTAAACTCTCTTCATACCCCTCTAATAATTTTCGAACCCAATCGCGATGCCACCCCTCATTTGACAAGCCAATCAAAAAATATGCATTATCCCCCTCCAGAATTTGAGTTTGAACCACCTATGGAAAAGAAGTTATAAAAGCAGCCCAAATTTGATCTCTCCGTACTCCATATGAAGAAAGTAACGCAATTAGATTGAAGCACCGTAGCAGTTTACAATTACTACAAAATAAAAAAAAGTACTTATGTGGAGCAAATCTAGAGGATATGGCTCATATCGGAAGCATATAACAAATGGTCATCCAAACGCACAGGTCAAATCAAGTTCACAAGCCCAAATTTCCAGGTACGCTACTCCTAACCAACAATTATTTAAATATAGTAATGAAAAAATAGAGAAGAATTAGCTAAAATGGTTGCAGTAGAACACTTATCATTTAGTTTTAGTGAAAATATTGGTTTTATTGATTATTGTCAACGAGCATTAAATCCTGCTACATGTCGTGTTCCTAGAGTCACTCTCTCAGAAGCACGTCACAACATTTATTACAAAGAAAAAAGGAAGTTGGAAAAATATTTTGAAAAATATAATGGTCGTGTTTCCATATGTGCCGACATATAGAGTAACCATTGGCGAATGAATTCATATTTGGATGTCACTTGCCATTATATGGATAATGCATGGACTATCCAAAAAAGAATTCTTGCATTTAGACTTTTTGATGATGCATGCACTGTTGCTAATGTTTTTAGACAACTTAGAATTATTTTTGAAGAGTATAAAATTGAAAATAAAATTTTTGCAGTTGGTTTTAATAATGGTTCCAACAATACCGTAGTTATTCCTACTTTAATTGATTTATGTAAACCTTATCTTGGTGGTAAAATTTTTCATCAAAAATGTGCATGCCATGTTTTAAATTTATGTGTTCAAAAAGGATTAGAAACTCTTCAAGATTATATTAAATCTATTAAAGATACCCTCTATCATTTGTGGAAACATCCTTCTGTAATGAAAGTATGGGCAAAATTTTGTAAACAAAATGGTAGGCATGCCATTAAATTTCCTCATGATACTCTAACACGTTGGAATTCTACTTATAAATTGATTGCTCATAGTTATGGTTATAGTAATTTATTAGTTACTTTTATTCAATATAATGTTAGTCACATTAATCTTTATTCAAACCATTGGGATGTTTGTACAAAAGTTTATGGTTTGTTAAAAGTCTTTAATAATACTACTAACAATTTATCTGGTGTTTACTATCTTATAACTAATTTATTTATTATTAAAAGTCATAATATTACAGGTGCATTTTCTCATTATGCATCCGACATAGAATTACTGAAGTCTGTTGATGCTATGAAATCAAAATGGTTAGACTATTATAAAGAGTTTCCAAATATTTATTTAATTGCAACTTGTTTTGATCCACGTTGTAGATTAGAAAATTTGTCTAAACATCTAACTGTTTATTATCAATGTTTACAAATAGATTATGATGTTGATATGTTTCTTCTAAAATTAAGACATTATTGTATGAATTATATTATGAATATCTTAAAGTATATGGTCCATCATTGAACATAGATGTTCCACAAAATCAAAATGTATCCCATTCCCCATCATTCTCTGGATTTATGAGTTTATGGTATAATCTATTATCCAAAAAAACCAAAAAATTACAAGGTTCTTCATCAAGCTCGACCTCGTAATTCGAGCTTAAATCTTATCTAAGTACCTCTTTTAAGTTTATGGAAGACAGTGATGTTAAAAAATTTGATATCCTATATCGGTGGAATAAGCATGAAAGGTACTTTCCAATCTTGGCTATTATAGTCAAACAAATTTTTTCAACACCAGTTTCTACGGTAGCTGTGGAACAAGAGTTTAGTGCCGGTGGAAATATTCTGGACGCAAGACGTTCGATTTTGAGTCCAGAATCAATTCAAATACAAGCTTGTGTTGATGATTGGACCAATGTCCAAAATAGACAATAAGAAATCAATCAAGATGCACCCTACGATTTCTTCAAATATGACCAAGCTGGAAGTGGAACGAATGATCTTGACAACGATTAGTTATGGTGCCACCTCACACCACGTCATCACCGAACCTGCGATAAAATGTAAGAGAAATACATGGCATTTGATTCCTCTAAACTCCAAGAGGATACGTAGACAACTTAATTGTGGTAAAAATTAGATGCAAGGCCAATTTAACATTTTTTAGTTTTATTTTAATTTCTTTTTTTTTCACTTGTCATATATTTATTTTATTTTAATTTCGGGTGACCCAATAAAATGCATTTACAATTTTACATGTCAAATTTTTTTTAAAATAATAATAAATATAGGAAAAAAAAAAGGAGCCGAACCGTCGGAACCGGCGTCACCTCTAGGGGGGAGGAAAGTAAAAACATAATTTAAAAGGGTATTTTGGTCAAATCAGTGACTAAAACGCACCCAAAAAAAAAAGAAGTTGGTGGAGTTAGATAAATTTTAAATTTATATTTATGTAAGGACTAAAAAGGAAATTTCTCAAAATTCAATGTTGGTGTTGTCGGGACTCAGGAAGCAAGCAAGGTGAGATTACAAACGAAAACAATCATCAACGTCTGGTCGCTGTTCACTTCAGCTTCTTCGCGGTATCTCTTCCGGGTTTCATACACCAGTGGGTACATTTGAAAATTGAAACCCTGTAAAAATATCTGCTTGTATGCTTAATTGCAGACACAAACATCGTCTACGCTTCATCTTCTTTTCTCCAATGACAGTTTCTCATTACTTGTAAGTTTTTCTTCTCCAATTTTGTGTTCTACCTACTGGTACTTGTATTTCATTTTCACGTAGAGAAGAAAAAACCCATTTCAAGTATGCCATTAATTTTGTATTTCATTTGCAAATTTACATTTTTTACATGTATTATTTGAATTGCTTGTTAGTATGATTGTGTGAAAGTTTTTCTAATGCACAAATGATGATAAAGGCAGTGTATGCTATCATAGTATCATGATGATAATTCATTCAGAGGGTATTGGTTCCCATAGATAATAATGAACTTGAGTTGTAGAGCCTGAGAAACTGCTGTAAATGGAATTATATATGCATATACTTAGGAATTTTCTGGTTAGATTGACATTAAGTGTTTTTCTAGGGAAATGGGCTGATTCTACAGCTACCTTTTCTCTTTGGAAAGTTATTTTCAGTGCCTGCATTCTCAGGACATATTCACTCAATTCATATTAAGGGTAGAATCTAGAACACAGAAAACACATGAAGCTTTTTCTACCTTGCATTCATGTCTAGTACTGAAAGTGCCCATTGATTGTATAGTGTTGATGGTTTACTGGAAAAATGTATTTAAATGCTAACAAGTAACTTCACTCAGGAACGGTATGTATAACCAAGTTTGTCTTTTAACCGTTTATCAGGAGATTATCGGTTCCATATCCATCTCTCTATCATGTTCCAAACACCCTTTTATGGCCTTCTTCTGCTATAATGGAACACACTCACTGTCAACCAAATACGTTTCAAGCAAATTATCACGAATCTGCTGCAAAGAAAATATCTCCCTTGTTTTCACATTTTAATTCCTTGAGAGATCACCCTTTTGGAGCCTTGCATATCAGTCTTGACGTGAGGAAGATGTCTGGTATATGCAATTGTTACATACCAGAAGTTAGTATAGATTCATCTGAGATGCAAACTTCTAATGAGGATGCTGAAATAGATATATATTGTCAATCTCTTGAATACCGTGGTGAAAAATATCAAAAGGAAATGGAAAGAAGAAGAAAAATAGGATCGGCCAACAAGGGGAGGGTTCCATGGAATAAAGGCATAAAACATACTGCAGGTGAGTACTGAATGTAAATGTGTCAATTTACTTTAAACCTTAATAAATTCGGATAATGCTAAAATTTAATCTTTTATGTATCCAGAGACTCGCGTGCGAATCAAGCAGAGAACAATAGAAGCCTTGAGAAATGCCAAGGTGAAGTCATGTAAGATTTGGTATATCTGCAATTCCATTAATTTTATATGAAAAATCTATTAAAATATTGGGTAAGAATTCATATCATGTGTGAGAATCATAGGCCTACTTCTTTTGCAAATTTTGATATTTTATTCAATTTTGGATCCTGAACTTTGATGCCAGGGACAAATCAAGATTCATTAGCAACAATCTCTAGATCATGTAGAAGAAATTTTTATTTGAAAGAAATGTCTATATAATGATAAAAATGAACTCTCTACCAAAAAACCCTCGGATAACCGATTTTGATTTTCAAAACAGAATAATATACCATTCGGTTCAACAATATCTTGAGCCAAAGGATCACTACAACATGAACCAAAAGTTTTTAATTTTAATTCTATGTGATAATTATTTAGAAATTCTAAACTTATTCTACTTTTTTCCTTGTGTCATAAATTTCTTGTAGTATTCCATATTGATCCCGAATTCTATTTCTTAATGGAGAGCTTTGAAAATTTTTGCTTCAAAATAAAAGAAATTATCTAATAAACCTCCCCCTTTCCTACCACCACCCCACCCCCACCCCCCCACAAAATTGAAGTGGAGGAAAATAGCCCCAGCTTATTAGTCATTATTTACTTTTCTTTCTCAACTTCCTGTTGTCCTTGTTTTTTAACCTTAACTTTCAGGTTAGGATGAAGATGGCTGAACATCCCCGTTTTCATAGGTAAGCTTTCTCTGTTGTGGCACTTTTATTTTTTACTCACAAATGATAATAATTTTCGAACTCAAATTAAGAATCACATGCTAGTAGGCTGTTATTAACCACTGGAACCCTAAGTTGGGATAGGTTTTGTTCATGCATGATGTGAAATGAAATCATTTAAGAATTTGGGTATTACTTTTGCATTTATGTATCCAAAACTTCCGGATCATGGAAGAATAGGAAGAAATAGTGCTCTGGTAAGCTTGAGTTTTCTTCCTATGATTTTAATGAGTAATGGTTGGTAATTTCACATGAGCATGTCAAGCAAATATACAGGAATAATTGATTTCAGTTGTTGGGTTTGGAAATCTGAGAATGTTAGTCAAAATAGGAAACTGATAGCTTGGAAATTTAAATTCTGAGAAAAGATTTTTGCCCGTGTAATTGGAACTTTAAACATTTTCATTTTCCCCATCATTTAAAGCGCATGTTAAGCATTGCACAAAAATTTATTCTGACTAATCCCATGATCTCTAAGAATTGTCTTCCAATCATGTATGATCAGCAAACAATTTCTAGCAGCTTGTTGAAATCTTCCTTGGTTACAGTCTTACAAATTCAATTTAAGTTGATATTCATCTATGATATGACTCATTTATTTATCATTACTTGATACGTGTCTTATCATAGGTTTTTGTGTTCTTCTTCCCTGGGGTTTAGCATTAATTATTGATTCATTAAAACAACACAAATGTTTAACACATGAGTCTCTTGTAGTGATGAGAGCAAGGCAAGAATAGGGTCTACATTAAGACATGTTTGGCGCAAGCGTTTGAGATTGAAACAATGGGGTGAAAATTTTATACTATCATGGTCAAAGAGCATAGCAAAAGCTGCTAAAGATGGATGGACTGACCAGCAAGAGCTAAATTGGGATAGCTATGAGAAGTTAGAACAAGAAATGACTGTCCAACAACTCCAGTTGGCAGCAGACAAGGCAAAGGCAAAGGAGATGGCAAAGAAAACAAGAGAGAAAGCAGCTCTGCAAAGAGCAGAGAAAGTAGCTATGGCAAAAGCACAGAAGATGGCAAGGCAATCTCAAAAGAGAAAAGACCAGGAGGAGAAAGCAAAAGCAAGAAGAGAAATAAAGAGAAAGGCAGGAAGAAAATCAAAGAAAGATGGAGAGTTATCAATTTCCCAAGGATTGAAACTTAAGCGGAGATTAACAAAGGTAAAATCCTATGATATCGCTTGAATTATATCTAATACCTTGCAGTAATAGTGGAAATCACTAATGTCAGGCTATTGTATGCCAAATTTAAAGTGAATAATTATGTGGACAAGGGCTAAGTTTGTGCAATGGTGTTTGTTGTAGAATTGTAGAGTATAAGCTCTAAAACCATGGTAGGTTGTAAAATTTAGGAGAATAAAGAAAATATGAGACAGATACAAAAAAAGATAATTAAATATTAATATATGAAGAACATTTGATCCATGAAGGTTAGCATAATGGTCAGGCCTGTGGTTTGGGGTTTGAATCCCCTCATGGGTACCTCTACATGGCCAGAGGCTGTAGTTTTCAGCTTCCTAAGATTGTTGGGTTGGGCGGGGAGCCTAGTTTCAAACTCGGGATCACTAAGCTGATTCGGGGGATTTCTGGGTTATCACAAAAAATAAAAGATAAAAATCTGAAGAACATTTGCACTTGCTGATTCTTATCACTTGATTATAACCATAAAGAGAAGTTTTAAGGATGGATTGTGCACACAGTAATATTTCATGCTTCAAGTAGGGAATTCTGCAAAAATAAGTTACTCAATGTATATTTATGTTTTATTGTCACACTGATTTCTTTGGCTGGGCATCTCAGTGATGTAACTATAGTTGCTATGACAAGCCAAAAATCCTGTATCAATTTGAATTTGTATTCTTCTGTAACTCAGGCTTTGCAAAATAGTACTCCTTGATGGTCTCATACATCATATCATGTTATTTACTTCTAGCCTTGAAGCTCTAATAATGTCATATTCTCTCTTGTCATTAGATTCACAAAAAGAAATCCGTAATTGGTCCAGGGAACTTGGTGAACTCTAATATCCCAGCTTGGGAGAAGTTGGACGTAGACCTTATAAACAAAGAAAAAGTGCAGAGAGAAGTTTCACTTGCAGACCAGATCCGAGCAGCCAAAAACAAAAGAATGCAGTCCACGGCAAAGGAAGTGCTGGTAGCCTCATCCTCTGCTCGCCCATTCAGCGTGAGATGCAGAGACTGAATTCAATTCAGGATTGAGATTGAACTTTTTGCAGAAAAGTAGAATAAAGTATAGCGAGTCCACTGTGTATGGCAAAATCCTTTAGGCTCATGCTACAAAATAACACAACTTCGGCTGCTAGCTGTCAATGATACTAGAGCCGTTAGGATTTTATATATTTGGATTACATTTTGATGTATTCAGTTCTGATTATGTTGTATGTTATATTATGGTAATATTATTCAGACAAGTACTTTTGATAGCCTAATTTCTTCTCATTAAAGCAGAGTGTTTGCTATTAAAATTCAACTGTAGAACTTATTGCTTCTAACACCTGTGTTAAAAAAGACTCCTCAGCAAAATATCATGGATCATCTTTATAATCATAAGACAAATAATGTTAAAACAACCATCAATCCAGAGAATCCAAACTTCAACCATATTTATCTACATATCAAAATTAGTCTCTACTAGATGTGGATGGGATCACAACTCTGGGTACAATTTCTTCAACCTCGGTAAGGGTTTCCACCAGGCACACCTCCATTACCATAGCTATCCTGGAAATGTGTGTTTCCATTTTGGTTATTATGCTGCATATTCCCAGGCGTGTTACTTGACCATCCTGCATTTGGCGTCATTCCTGCATTGTTGGGTGGTGGTGGCATCCCGCCATAGTTGTTGGGTTGTGTCCCGCCATAGTTGGGTGGCATTCCTCCGTAGTTTCCTTGTGGCACACCACCTCCCATGTTCCCTTGTGGCACACCACCTCCCATGTTCCCTTGTGGTGCACCACCTCCCATGTTGGGTGGCATTCCTCCGTAGTTTCCTTGGGGCACACCACCTCCCATGCTTCCTTGTGGCGCACCACCTCCCATGTTGGGTGGCATTCCTCCGTAGTTTCCTTGTGGCACACCACCTCCCATGTTTCCTTGTGGCGCACCACTCCCCATGTTTCCTTGTGGCGCACCACCTCCCATGTTGGGCGGCATCCGACTGAAGTTGTTGGGAGGCATGTTGCCACCACGAGGCATGTTACCGCCAGGAGGCATGTTGCCGCCAGGAGGCATGTTACCACCAGGAGGCATGTTGCTGCCCTGAGGCATGTTCTCCCTTCTTCTTTCATAGTTTCTAGATCTATCAAAGCTGCGAGGTCGATCATTGCGTCTATTCCGCTCATTTGCTCGAGAATTATTCCTTATCCACTCCTCGTGGTACTTTGGGTCATACGGAACTGCTTGCCCATTGATAAAAGGCTCCCCTGGCATATGGAAAAATAAAAGACAAAGCAAACAATCATGTCAAAATGATTAAAGGGTAAGGTAACAGGAGCACAAAAAATAAGGAAAAAAAAGGTCCATTATGTACAAAAAAAAAATGATGCAATTAATAAATTTATGCATAGACAGTTTTTTAACAAAACAAAGGAGTGACTGATAATGAAGAAAGCACCAATTGTTCTATGTCAATAGAAGTTAACACCATGTTTCTACCTTACATTAGAAGTTAGGCTAGTTTTTTATGTATGAAGGAAATCCAAAATCATAACAAAATTTTATAGAAACATATTACGAGTTATTCTTGATAAGAGGCATAAAATACTTAAAATATGTGACAACTATATTAATTGTTGTATAAGGGAAAATATGTACTCCCAAATGATACAATGCAAACAACAATATAATTAAATGCTCACATCTTACCTCCATAATCTTTGTTCTTGACATCCAGGTATGAATCAGGAAGAACCCAACGGACATTAGGAAGCTCTGTAACAAAAACGCAACAAATATAATTATCATTTTCCAAATATTAACATAAATCACAAAAATAGAAATTTATTAGCATATATACCTTTTATCTTTTGTGAAACTTGTTCATCCACAAGAGCCCCAAATGCAAAGTAGCACTTTGTTGAAACACTGTAGATCTTCATTCTTGCTTCTTCCTCGCTGACAGAAGAATAACAAAATATTAGAAAAATAATGAATAGCGTAAATGCTAGAGTATTGTGCTTAACTGAAGTTTTACAAGCAGATCCTAAACACAGAAGATTAAAAGTTAAAGGGTGCAAGCAAACTCTATATGTGAATTAAAAAAAGACGTTCTTGTCATCAATGATATACCTTCACTTGCCTAAAAATAAATACTTAGTTCAGATTTCATTTTGCTTAACGAAATTATCTCAGTTATCAAGTAGTGTTAAAATACTAAATGTTACATCAAACTCAAGGGAAAACATAAACCAGACACTCCTAACAAGATGATATTTCTACGTGTCAGACAAAATCCACAATCATTTTCCATTTATTTTCATGCCAAACAAGCAAACAAATAAACAAAAGTTGAAAAAAGAACCCAAACATTGAAGAGTTGAGATTAGACCTGCCAAGAACTGAAGCTAGGGTTTTGATGTAGTGATCAATGATCTCATCCCTAGTTAAGTTGGAATCAGGTGGTTCCACCACGACGAGCCAGTGCTCGAAATCACACCCTTCAAGCAAAATCGTCTCCGTGGGTGGCCGGTTTGACCAGTTGGGGTTTTGATCCTTGAGAGACGATGAGGTGGCACGCGTCGACAAACTCCGGATGGCGGGGAAAGACCGACCGAGTTGGAGGGAGGAGGATGCGGCGGCGAGGGGGCGGAGGCGGCGGAGTAGGAGGGAAAGAGAATGTGAGGATGTGGGTTTGGTGAGTAGAGGAGGGACAGAACCGGAAGAGAAGGAGCGAGAGAAGAGGAATGCGAGGGGTTTAGCGGCGGCGGTGGCGGTTGTTGTGTTGGTGGGTGTCAGCTTTGAGAGGAGACTTCGAGAGGAGATGTGGGTCGCCATGTCTAGCAAAACCCTAAATGACACAGAGTGAGATTTTGAGGGTTTATGAGTAGGGTTTTATAGTGTCAGTGACCGAGAGAAGATAAGAATCGTAAGATATTGTTTTAGGGCACACCTAATTATATGTATAATTTGACTACAACTGGTAAAGTTACCGAATATTCCATAATTGCACATATATTAGGGTAGCTATGTAATTATGAGAGTTTTCCAGTTTTTGTACAATTAATCATATATTTAGGGATGTGAATGTTATTTACCTACTGTTTTATTATTTAGGGCCAATTGTATATATTACCCCTTATGTTTGGTATAATTACACTTTTATGTTTGCTTCGGCATGACACAAACATTGCTGAGAAATGTTGCACTGGCATCCCATGCCGTTAGATTTGGACCGTTAACTTCTAACGGTTTGGGGCAATATGGTATTTTTGACCAAATAAAACAAATTGAAAAAAAATTTATTAATTTATTATTTATAAATAATTTAATTACCAAAAAACATAAAAATTAAAGAGTGAGATGGAGATTTTGTCTTTCCATCTTTCATTTCTGCATTTCATCAAAGATCAAGGACGGAGCAGAGGGGCAAAACCGGTCAATCTCTGTTGAGATGGAGCAGTGACACTGTTATTGTCAAAAAGCTTTCGCCATGTGTGGTGCATGTGATCTACAGCACATCTTCAACACGTAGATCCGTGGTGAGGATCAGGTAGGGCAAACTCCGGTGAGCATAATTAAGGTGACGACACAACTTGTCACAGTATTTCAGGACGAATCGAGGATGCAAAGGAGAGCTCAATAATTTTTTTTCAAAAAAAATCAGAGCAAGAAATATATTGATCTTTTCTTACACTATCCACCAACCGAAGTTTTCATACAAAATTTATGGCAGCTATGCCCAGCTTGACAAAATTTGATTTGGAGAAACGTTAGTCCAGAGTAATCAACAAAATTCTTAGAAAAACAACGCATTACATTTGAATGAAAATTAAATAATTGGAATACATTTATGATGTCAACTTGAACAATGGATATCTTCTTCATTGTCTTTTTCAATTACTTCTCTTCCTCTTTTTCGACTTTGCACGCCAGTCTGTATTTTTCTTCGACATATTTCTAGGTTTTTGTTGTACATTTTTCCTTGATGAGTTTTTCATTTTCTGCTTCTTATGTGGTTCTGGAGAAGCCACTTGATTTGCAGTTTCATCTTCATCAGAGGAAGGGGCATTGGAGTCAATCATAGGCTCATCATCTTCATCAGAACTAAGTACCAAGTCCTCCACAACATCTTCCTCTTGCGGTTGTTGCCTCGTCTTTTTCTTCTTTTTCTTCTTCTCCTCTTTAGGAACCTTGGTCCTGCAAAACAAAGACAGTTTCACATAAATAGCCGCGACCCAACAACAAAGTGAGAGATTGAAAGCAAGACAGATAAACAGAAAGAAAATTAGTAAAACCAATAACCATACTTTGAATCACTTCCTGGTAACCAGGCCGAACTAAAAACAGTGGCACCTTGCTCGTCCCTGGTATCATCATCATCTTCTTCATCACTGGCAGGTATTGGCTTGTCTCCAAATATGGAAGAGTTCTCACCCACAAGAACACTGAAACAACCGGCACATAATAACTTAATAAGACAAACCTTGATATGGAAACATATATATAAATAATAGCTAATAAGGAGCAAGATTATAAACCTGGATTCCTTTAATGAGTCATTCCTTTGTTGTGCTCTCAGGCGAAGAGTGGCAACATATCGAGACAGAGGGCTAGCCCCTGACTTTTTCTCATCCTATGAAAAAATAAAACCCATGTCAGATCCTACAATCGATACAATGACCAGCTAAAAACAAGTAGAAAGTTCTCTGACAATAGAGAAAAATAAAAGACATCATTTTTCTCTGTTGGCTCAACATTAATCAATTTGCTCCTGAGTCGCTCTCCAAATTTCACTCGTCTTTTGACCACATAAATAAATAAAAATGTATTTCTCAAAGTAAAGAAGAAAGCATTTTCAGAAGATTTAAAAGCTACATCAGATCAACTAAAGCATGTTACAGATCATATTCTCAGAACATCAAGGTTTACCAATCAATACTCCAGTCATCCTAAATAAATGTTCATAGCTTAAAACAATACAAAAATAGTACAGAAAAAATTTCTGCACAGAAAATAGAAAAGAACATTGAAGTACTGACCTCAAGGAAAAATGATGCCGCAGGATCATTTGGTTGAAAAGTGATTGACTTACGCCTTTCATTTGTAAATTCGGAATTAGCCTCAATCTGGAAATTGGAAGAGTTAAAACATTAACAGCATGCACACAAGATTTATTACATGCAGATGGGTTTTCTTATACACAAGAGTGTTCTTTTCCTTAAATAGATTTCCACAAATCCAATTTTACTCTGCCAAACACATCTGATCACTGCTCTAAAGAATATACCTGACGAATAAGATGCCTCATTTCTTTTCGGAATCTTTCAGCTTTTGTATATTTGCAAAAGCTACGCAACCGCACAGCAGGAATAAAGGACAACTCAAAGAAAGCGACAGAATAGCTCCATTGTGCTAAATGTTCAGCAAGCTCTTCTACGACAGAATACACACATGCCTCCTGAAATGCTCGTGTCTTCACAGTAAGCTTGCCGACCTGCCATAGAAAAGTCCCCAAAATTCACATAAAGTAAACAATAATTTTCACATAAGCAAGAGGTTGCTCTTGAAAATACCTTGAGTACAGTACGCAGATCAACAGCTTTGCCAACACCACCGGTGGGGGGCCTATTCAATTCTTTCATCTCTAGCATGTCGAGAAGGAGCATAGAAACTGGTATAAAAGTATTGGTAGAAGCTGCAATTCTGTTGAGCATTCTCACGCACCTTAATCTAAGGGGAAAGTACCGAGCAGTTGGAACTAGACGAGCAACCCCAGAAATTATCTGAGTCAATGGATAAGCAAGGGGGGTGAAATCTGCTTCTGAGCTGTAAGCACAGATAGCTCCAGTCCAAAGCTCAAGACAGTTGATGAATTTCCACTCACAAACTTTTCGAAATGCTTCCTACAACAAAGATAGTGAAAATGAGACTCAGGTACAGAATAGTATTGAGAAAGGTCAAGATATTGGCTACCGGTAGGTGGTAGCACAACAATGCTCATATATTATTTCATCGGTGTAAATTGGTTAAACATCTAGCTAGTTTTGAAACACTGTTTCAAGGCCTAATAAACTGAGGTTGTTAAGGTTGCAGATTTGAACAATGCAAGTTAACAGAGCTAAAAATAAAAGATAAGAATATTTCTCTATCAAAAAATATTAATCTATTAAAGAATAGATGAAGAGCACGTAATCTAAATTCTAAACCCATATCAAATGATTAAGATTTATAAAGTATTCTAAGGACAAATAAATCCTGAAGCTAGAATTTATGAAAAGGAAAAGAAAGAGAAGGAACAAACACCTTAGTTTTCACATTGAATGCATCCCGCAAAATCATTGCCAGCTGCCGGATGAAAACAAAGGCATGTTGATATGCAGTTGGAAGGTCCACCCCAAGAAGTTCTACAACACAATTGCTAAGAAACTGGATATGTTGTAATTTTACTGCATTTATGAAATGACAGTTCAAAATGTAGGCTTTGTATATGCCTTTGAAGCAGTCATCTAAACAATCAGATCCAAGCCGGATGCATAAATCTCTCAAAAATAGAAAAGAAACAACCGGGAGGGCTCCTCCTCCTGTTCCCCAAAAGTGAAGTATAACCTAAAACAACAAAAGTAAAATATTTCTCATTTAGCAATTGCGTAAAAGGAAAATTTACTGGCAGAAAAATGATTAAATACTGAAATCACAATCAACATATGCGAAGCATGCATATTAAATATTAAAGGCATAATCAAGATGTCCCAATTAGGCATACTTTATTTCAAGTCACACAAACTAAAAGACTTCACCTTCTGCTGCATTCAATTATAAACATAAACACTTCAAATAGAGAAATTGAACCCAAAGTATCACAAAAGGTGGAAAGACCCAGTTATAATATAAGTAGCCATGTCATATTTATACTTGACAAATGGAAGATGCCAACACCCTCACCATTACATATGCCCCTGTTAATGGTCCATATACGTGGCATGTCATCTGCAAGTGATATGTTATAAGCAAATGTATTTTTTTTCTTTTTGGTAGTGATATTGGAGGATGTAATCCCATGTCAAAACATGCATGTGCCTATACATGTATTATTGCAAATTCATTAGACGTACATAAAGATCCCACAGCATTTGCTTACTACCACATACAGAAACAGCATAGAAAAAATTAAATGACCAAAAAATGATTTACACATATGTGCATACCTTAACGTATTTCCTCAAAAAGCTAGGAAAAGCAGCCAAGAATACCGAGGAAAATTTCAGACGCCGTAAAGTAAATGATATCATTTCTGTGTCAGTCATTTGATTCAAAACATGCAGGGAATTCCCAAGATACGACTTGACTAAATGATTGTATTTCTTCCATTGTTTTGTGTGCATCAGATCTATTATGGTCTCTTTCTTTCCACCAGATGAAGGAAGTTTCAACAACTTTCGAAGAATTCCATCCATTTCACTTAGTACAAATAACATAGTTTTATTAAAGACATTACTAGACATGACACTAAACTTCGCAGATGAGTCATCCCCAGAGTCATCACCATAGTGGCAGGCAGTCCTAAAAGCTCTCATAAGATGGCGAACCGCACCTAATTGTCCATTTTCTCTAATTGAATTACACCATGAATCAACCATTGCAGCAGTTATAACTTTATTTGCTGGTTTCTCTTCACCATCTTCCACATCCTGCCCAAGAATTTCCTCATCTGCTTGCATATCTGCATCTTCCACGTCAGTATCAACATCATCCTGCATAAAATTGTAACAACTTTAATGGGGCCATCGATTCAGCTGACATTATAAGCATCAGAAACTTAATTTGTATACTCACATCAATATCCTCATCATCAAATTCTAGAAGTTCCTTGTCATGATCTTGCAGAAACTTGAAGAATTCTGGGTCCTACAGAAAACAGTATTGATAACTTCAATATTAACAGAAGCTTCACAGATAAAAATTTGAAAAATCAATTAATGGCTCCAGTAGCAAGATATTTCAACATCTAATTCATGATTACTGTTTTTACTAATAATTGCATTAAATAATAGTCATGTCCAATGTCCATCACTGTGAATGAACTGATAAATCACAAAATCACTCAACAATAAAAATAACCATAATGGAATACATTTTGCACTGCAAACCCCATTTCAACAATTTTCTGGGACTTGCAGCAGAGGAAATAAAAATTTTCACTGGTTATAAAGCTAATGATTGCTACTCAAATAACAATGGTACCAAGCAAATACCTAAATTATTCTTTAAATACGACATCAATTGACACAAAACTCAACTCAGCTAAGCCTTGGTCTTAACTAGATAAGATTGACTACATAATCCTTATTCCATGTTCTATCTAGAAAATTAAATAAACTGTATTTAGCTAATTGATTGAAAAAGGTATTAGTGATTATAATGCTATATATACTATGCAGGAAATGTACATCAGAT
Organism: Acer negundo; assembly: GCA_035582765.1. Lineage (NCBI taxonomy): Eukaryota > Viridiplantae > Streptophyta > Magnoliopsida > Sapindales > Sapindaceae > Acer > Acer negundo. Next base: position 14,152,665 of record CM069235.1, read on the forward strand.
GGAATTATGGAAACAGTATAAACAGCCAAGAAGCTTCTCAGACACTATGAATAAAATGAAATATACTCTGTATATAGTATATGCAACCATCAAACTCATGAAACCCAACCATCTAGCATTGAAAACATTACAAATAAGACTCCATATGATCTCAATAATTCATAGCTAGCAACACATTGAAGAAAAAAAAAACTCTAGGTAATATAATTGGAATAAAAACTCTAACCTTTTCCTGAAGCCTCTCTAATTGCTCCTTATGCTCTTTTGCTACTTTACCAGGTTTAGAGGCCGGTCTACATGTGTTATCTTCTTCCTCCATTTCAGCACTTATTTCAGGGTCTAAACTCCGTGCTGAAGTCACCAACAAAATAAAATATACAAAATCATTTTAAACACGTAAAACCAGAAATGCAAGCATACACAGAAACTACAAACCGCTGAGCAACAAAAGCTAGAACCATTAATAAAAAAGCATGTAAAGGAAAGAACCTTTCTTTTTGGCACCCATGTTGATATGCAAACTTAAATGAAATAACAGCCGAGAGAGTGGAAGTCAAGTGCAGACACCAAGAGTGCCTTGCTCTTGGTTGAAATTACAAAAATACTTCTAGCAAATATACATCTCACAAGTTTCAATTGACCTAAAGTAACTTCTGCAAAATGAAAAAAAAAAAAAAGAAATTATAATTATCAATTAAGAATAATTTGTATAGTATGATAGTGAAATAAGCATGAAAATTTTGACCCACTAGCAATTCATTCATCCAAAGAAGAAAAAATTATAGACCCATTTAATGTAACAACCTACAGAACACCCGAGCAATATATATATATATATAAATTCATTTTTTATCTATTTTTTTCCTGCACTTTCCCAGCAGCCAAACAGGAACTAAAAATCCCCTATACTGGAAAACACAGCCCACCCCCACCCCCCAAAAAATAAAAATTAAAAATTAAAAAAAAAAAAAAAAACATCAACCTACACAATACGAATCAAAACAGAAAACTTCCCCACACAAACACAATCGAGGATGAAAAATAAAAATTCGAAATTGAAATTAAAGACGAACTTGAAAAATAGAAGAATACAGAGAGAGACAGAGACAGAGAGAAATACAAGCGGACCTGAGCGAAGGAAAGAGCGATGAACAGAGAATCTATGTTTTGAATATTATCAGAATTAAAACTGCTAACAGAAAGCGAAACCTCACATACCTGTGAAAAAGAGCAAGGAAAACAAAAACCCTAACGTTCAGTCTTTTGGGGTTTTGACTTCTTTAACTCAAAAGAAGGGTTAATTGCATAAACTTACCCTCTATTTATCTAATAAAGCAAAATTTCAAACAACGCCATATTCAAACACAACGCCATTGGGATGTTTGTGTTTGAATAAAGTATTTGTTTCCGACCTAATTTGGATGTTTGTGTTTGAATAAAGAATTTGTTTGAAATCTATATTTATTAAATAAATATAGGGTATGTTGTGCAATTAACCCTCAAATGAATGATCATGCCACTAGGATTGCAGTCGGGTTCGAGTTGACCCAGACTCACCAAACATTTTAAAACCTAGATTCAAATTTATTCATGGCTTCGGGTTCGGAACTAGAACCGCGAGTCCTAAAAAAACCCAGACCCACCTCGCAAACCCATGAATATATTCGAGTCCGAATCTGGACACTAGGACTTGCCAAGCATCAATCGATCAAATAATGGTGTTCTCAAATTTTAATGTTTTTAATCAATTAGTTCTCATCGGTTATATATAAATAAATAAAAAGGGTTCATATTAAAAACCTCTCATCACCTTTGAACTATTATTAGATGTACAGTTACAAATGCTTTTATTTTTGAAACCTCTCATATGAACTAACACCGTTAGCATTTCGTTTGTGTTGACTGAGTTTGACTAATAAAAAGTCTAAAATTACATAATTACAAACAATAATGTTAAACATCCCACCTACAATCCCATCATTTTCATCCCAATACACGTGGCAGCTGAAGTGTCACTTGGTGACTGAATACACATTAATTGGTTCATTTTAACCCATGTATTCACTAACCAATTAATGTGTATCCAATCACCAAATGACACATCAACTGCCACGTGTGTTGAGATGGAATTTGTGGAATTGTAGGTGGGATATATAGCATTACTAATTACAAATGAAGCAAAAGCATTAAAAATGAGTTTTTGATTGGATTTATAAAAAAAATATAAATAAATACATATTCTGATTCATTTTCAATGTTTTTGCTTCATTAATAATTTTGTTAATTTTAGAGATAAAATTATCTACAAAATAACTTCTTCTTCACAAATTAATATTTCTGCATTGTTTATCCTTTTTATTAATTTATTTAGTAAAAGTATGAGGGTATAATAGTCAATTCATACAATTGAAGTTTAAATAGAGACATTTTAAATTTTTTAACAGTCAAACTCAGTCAATAAAAAAGAAATGTTAACTGTGTTAGTCCAAATGGAAGATTTCTAAAATAAAAGCATAACATCCGATAATAATTCAAAGATGACCAGATGAGATAGGTTTTTAATATTAAACCCAAAAAAAATAGAAAAAAGTAATCACAGTCTACACAAACCCTAAAACCCTAAAACACTAAAACACTATACAAACAGAGAAAGCTCCGTGTACCACCAAAAATCCCCATTAAAAAAAAAACATATTTTCTTCTCTTTTAGCTTCTCTGATTCACTTCTAGCCTACCCTTCAAGCTTAGCAGCAGAACAAATATAAAAACAAAACCCACCAAGCTTTCTACACCAGAAAACAACCCACCATGTCAGTTTCTTGTGGCGTCGAATACGTTTTGATCATTGGGATTCTCGCGGTGGATGTGGAAGCGTTGCACCTACGTGGGTTCCGACGACAGCGCCTCCTAGTCCAACGCAACCCTAGAAGAATTCGAGCCTCGTTAGTGGAGACCTTGGATGCTTATAGTTGGTAAGAAGGGAATAAAGGATTCGGCAGATCTTAAGAGTTGAGAGTTGAGACTGGGAAGGAATTAGGTATTCGGCGCTTGAAGTGAAGGCAAGATTGCAGGAAGGGACCAGGGATTCTGACTAGTTTTAAAATTATTCCGGTCTACGGGTTCGGGTCTGGGTTTTTACTAGACCCGAACCCGATACCGGTAGCATAATTTATACCTAGATCCCACTTATGATCCGAATATTAAGATCTAGATTCAACTCATATGGTTCGGGTTCGGGTTCGGGTTCGGTTCAATACTCACATGTTCGGATGAAATTGTCATAAATTTAGGTTTAGTTTTTCAAATTACATTTATATCCCTAGTTATTTTAAAATTGCAATTTTACCTTCATAACTGTGTCAGTCTAAAACCAATTAATAAAACCCAACACACGATGTATTTAAATAAACGAGTTACATGGGTTGACATGATTAACAAGCCGATCCTGATTATCTATTATGGGTTGGTCCAATTATCTAGTACTGGTTCATGTCGTGTTCTTGGGTATTGACCCAAATTGCCAACCCTGGACTATGAATAATTTGTGTGGCCCAACCCACAAAAATTGAAACTTACAATTTTAGACAAATAAAAAAAATAGGTGAATACGTTGACGAGCTTTGAAGTTTAACATAAAGACATTTAGAGAGCAAGTTTGAGTTTATCTGCTCAAAGCGACTCAAACCACCATTGTTGTTAACCTCAATCTATTAATGAATAATAGTGGAAGGGCATTTATGACTTTTTAACTAAAATACAATAGAAAATGATTATCAATACCATGCATACTGACCACCCAATAGGGTGTTACCACGTAACCCAAAACTCTTTTACTTTTTACATTTTTCTCTTTACTTTGAATTACGTGGTAACCAACCATTGGTTGATTAGTATGTTTGGGTGCTGATCAGTCTGCACCCAAACAGTAGTCAATACAATTAAAGACAAATTAATTAAAATAAAAAAGGTTAATAATTTTCTTTTAAAAAACAATAAACACCCAAATATGGAAAATCTCCCAAATCTGGTGGAGTAGCTTGCAAATATGGGTGTTTTTTTATCATTATTTTTAAATAAAAAATTATTAACATATTTTTTTTCTTTTGCTTTTTTTTTTAATTTTATTTCATTTGAAAAGTCAATAATGTCCTTCCACCGTTACGGCGTTAACCAATTGAGGTTAAACGGCATGGGTTGTTTGAATAGATAAATTCAAAACTTAGTCTCCAAATGTCTTTACGTCAAACAAACTTTAGGGTGTCAATATATTTACCCCATTAAAAAAATAATAAAACCCAAATTGATTCATGTAAAGTCTGTCTCAGTTTGAAATCTTGGGCTTAATTATATAGTTCACCATTGTTATACACAACCCAAATTGGATGCGTAATCAATAATTTTAGAAGTCTTCAAGCCAACAACTGAGGTGTCAGGTAATGTTGGGAAGAATAGATGGTGATAGTAAGACCACCATCCACCAACACCAACCTCTGCACAGTCAACAAGCAGCTCACCTGAAAATGCTTCTCATTATAAGCAATCAACTCACCTTTTTTTCCTTCTTAGGTTTTCTTGCAACTCTCCAACTTATCATCAAACCCCCACCAAAAAGCCTCATTTTTTTTCTTGAAGAACAAAAAAACCAAGTCAAGTCCCATGCATTAACTTGTGTGGACTAGTAACACATTATTTGGTGGGTTAGCTCATCTTCTCTTATTCATCAACTTGTTTTCCTTAGCTTCACTTCTCCTTCACCTTTCTCACTTCTCACCATGGAATTGCCAGTGAAAGCGCCGGTTCCGGGTAGTCAGAAAGCTTCACCATGCAGATTACAAGCCAAAAATCTGTCATACAAATTATGCAGCAAGTTCGATGAATTCAATTGGTTTTGTGCAAAGACAAGTCCAAAGTTGATTTTGAAGGATGTGAATTGTGAAGCTATGCCTGGGGAGATAACTGCTATAGCTGGTCCTAGTGGAGCTGGAAAAACCACATTGCTAGATATTCTTGCTGGGAAGATATCATTGACTAAAGTCTCAGGTCAAGTGCTTGTCAATGACAGGCCTATGGATGCTCAACGTTTTCGGAGATTTTCAGGGTATGTCACTCAAGATGATGCCTTGTTTCCATTGCTTACAGTGCAAGAAACCTTACTGTATAGTGCACTGCTAAGGCTACCAGGCGGGCGAAAAGAGGCTACTACCAGAGTGAGAGGTTTGTTGAAGGAGCTTGGACTAGATCATGTTGCAAGTTCAAGAATCGGTGGAGGGTCATCAAATTCTGGCATTTCGGGTGGGGAAAGGCGAAGAGTTTCGATTGGTGTTGATTTAGTTCATGATCCTGCTGTTGTTTTGATTGATGAACCAACTTCTGGGTTGGATTCAGCTTCAGCTCTCCATGTTGTGACACTACTTAAATCAATGGTGGTTAATCAAGGTAAGACCATTGTTTTAACCATCCATCAACCTGGTTTTCGAATCCTCCAACTGTTTAATCGGCTTGTTTTGCTCTCAAATGGATTTGTTATTCACAATGGAACATTGAATCTTCTTGAAGAGAGGCTTAAGTTTGCTGGAAACTACATTCCTCGCCATGTCAACGTGCTAGAATTCGCGATTGATGTCATAGAAACCTTGGCTATACAAACATCAAGCACTCTCAACAACCCACGTTGTCTCGGGACAAAACATGAAGCTGCATACTCCAATCATGTTGATGAAAATCTTATTTCCTGTCCAAACTCTCAATTCCAGGAGGTCTTAATACTAGGACACAGATTTTGCAGCAACATATTTAGAACCAGACAACTTTTCGCCACAAGAGTTATACAAGCCTCGGTAGCTGGATTTGTACTTGGAAGCATATTCTTTAATGTTGGCAATGACAAAGGACAGATTGCTCTACAAACCCAACTCGGATTCTTCGCTTTCAGTCTAACATTCTTGTTATCTTCCACAACAGAAGGCCTACCAATTTTCCTTCAAGAGAGAGGAATTCTAATGAGAGAAACTTCAAGAGGCGCATATAGAGTTTCTTCGTACGTTTTATCGAATACCCTCATCTTCATTCCTTTTCTATTGATGGTTGGTCTTCTCTTCACCACCCCAGTTTACTGGTTGATTGGTTTGAGAAGAGACATTGATGGGTTCATGTACTTTTCTCTGGTGGTGTGGTTGGTTCTTCTGATGTCGAATTCTTTCGTAGCATGTTTCAGTGCTCTGGTGCCAAATTTCATTATGGGGACGTCAGTCATTGCAGGGCTCATGGGATCTTTCTTTCTCTTTTCAGGATATTTTATATCCAAAGACAACATACCTGATTATTGGATTTTCATGCATTATTTGAGTATGTTTAAGTACCCATTTGAGTGTTTTATGATAAATGAATATGGAGGAGAGCAAGGAAAAACAAGATGCTTGGAGTTCAAGAAACAAGAATGCAGTTTATATGGAAGTGGGTTCATGAGACAACAACACCTGAAAGAATCACAGAAATGGAGCAATTTAGCTGTGATGTTCTCTTTCATCATTGGTTATAGAGTGCTTTGTTTTCTCATCTTGTGGTTCAGATGCAACAGAACTAGAAATTAGACAACACTTTACAGGAGAGACATGAATTCTGGTTTTTTTTTTTTTTTTTTTTTTTTTTTTTTGTTGTTTTTTTTTTCCCCTTATTCTTTTGCCCATTTATCTTTATGATTGTAACTTTTGTAGATTCATTGATAAAGGAATTGTAGCTTATACTTTAATACTTGCATTGAAATAAATGAAAGCTTTTTCAGGATTGACATCGGTTTTCATAGAATCTTCACATGACACCTTTTTCTGCAGTTTGCAGGCTACCAACCAGCAAATAGTATACCTGTTCAGATTTTCATAATCTTCTTCAAACTGCTTCAAGTTCATCATCTAGTTCTTCATAACAGAATCAAACACAAAGTATAAAGGCGGTACATGGATCGAATATATTACAAAAGGGTAAATCAAAAATGACATAAAACTCTTCATGAGAAAATAAATACGCTTGAATCATATAACGGAAAAAGATGCAAAATAACATTGGAGAAGATGTTGCACGATCGAGAGAATGCTCGTCTTTAAAAAATCACAAAGCACAAATAAATGAATGAATAATAGCTCACATTGCTTTGGTCTTTCCTGGAACTAGTGAGAAGTACAGCTGAGTAATCAAAGAAAATAGTTCCTTCTCCTTAAAAAGGAACAGAAAAGACTAACTACCTACATGAAATTTACATCAAAGATCATCTCACAGACTTGAATATTATTGTATCGCTTGGTTATCATCTATATGTACTTAAATGCCTTCAAAAGCAAAATGTGTGTATATTGCTAAAAAAAAACCAAAAACTGGTACTATTCAAATGCTGACCAAAAATACCTTAAATTTTTTATTAGACTCAACTGCTTCTGTCATTTATAGAAGTGAAGGTCATGGTTGCATGAGAGTTGTACATATTTCCCGAAGATGAAGATGAATGATCCGGCTTGCTGGAGTCCGTGTATTTGATCACGTCGCTCTTTTTCCGGCTCTTGTCTACTTTGAGGCCTAATAACTCAGAAAGGAGGCCAGGTTTTGATATCTTCTCTTCATTTACATCTTTCTCACCTGTTAGCATCTTCACTACAGTAGACATGGATGGTCGGAGTTTTGGCATATCTTGGGTGCAGAGAAGAGCAATCTTCAGATATCTATGAGCTTCTTCAATGTTGTAATCTTCATTCAATGATGGATCCACCAATCTCACTAGATCCCCACTCTCATACAGTTCCCATGCCTACAGATAGCAATATCTCCTCAGTAAAATTTCTCGATATATCTTATTCACAATAATCAAATTAAAGGGAACATGACTCCATAAATGATTTTTACTCACAAATCTACAAATCCTAGAAAAAAATCATTTAGAATGTACCGAAATATAAAGCATCAAATACTAAAACGTTAAGGAAAAAAAAAAAAAAAAAATCAATGTCACATTCACAACTTGAACAAAAGAACAATCTTAAGCCACCGCAGCATAAAAAGAGGAAGTTACCCATAAAACTAAAAATAGCAGCACGAACATCAAGATCGGAGAAAAATAAAGGGCAGAATCCATCAAATTATCTGTTTTTAATTTAATACTTGCATATATATTTTCATGCCACAGAAAGAGGGCTCATAGGTAATTAAAATGATCACGGAATAATAACATTAGGGGTGGATATTAGGCTCTCCTTTTATGTCACACTTGAAAAATGATTCTTTTCTAAAGCTCTATTGCAACAAGGAGATGAAGATAACCAAAGTACGAATACCACTACAAGAAAAAAATGCATAAATCCGTACCCTTTCAAGGAGATACTGTTCTTCCAGAGGTAACAACTTGTTCGTGTTGCTTCTCCCACTAACAATTTCCAGCAGCAGAACACCAAAACTGTATATATCTGCTTTCCTTGTCAACTGACCTCGTATAGCATACTCAGGTGCTAGATAACCTCTACATAAACCCAATAAAGACAATTGAATAAATTGTTGCATTAAAGACATCAACAAAGTTACTAAGGAAGATATAGTAATAATCTATTATGTATAAAATCCGAGCTGGTTATATTTATTCAAATTTACTCTATGGTTCCTAAAATTGTTAAGCGGCTCATCAACCAATGAACTCTACCTAGCAGATCACATTAACTATTTAAACGTATACCAAAATCATGTTCAAAATCGATCTTCATTAAATATTATTCCATCACTGAGTCCCTTGAATATTAGATAAATTACCGAAGAGATTGTAATAAGAAATTCACAAACTTACTCTGTCCCAGCAACACGTGTACTAATATGAGTCAGATTGTTTGGAAAAAGCTTCGCAAGACCAAAGTCAGAAATTCTGGGCATTAAATCCTTATCAAGAAGTATATTGCTTGCTTTGATGTCTCTATGAACAATATGTGGTTGAACCTCTTCATGAAGGAAAGCAAGTCCTCGAGCAACCTCAATGCAAATAATATGACGTGTATGCCAATTGAATTGGATACTGGATTGGCCGCGACCTAAAAAGGAAAACCTTATTACTAGACTGTTTATAAACTCAAATGATAAATAAATAACCAAAGAAAGCAGCTTACCGAGAAGTGTTTGTGCTAGACTATTATTCTCAAGATAACCATATACCAAAATTCTATGGTTTCCTTCCACACAACAACCAAGCAACTTAACCAGGTTATCATGCTTTATGTCAGCAATCACATTTATTTCAGTCAAAAACTCCCTTAAACCTTGCCTTGAGTTAGTTGATAGAACCTTTATGGCAGCTAGAGTGCCATCTCTGAGGCTTCCCTGTTCATTAAAATGAAATTTTAGAAGAAGCCAACTGCTGGAGTTGAAAACAAATGAACAATTCAATTTACTTATCAAGTGTTTCTTCAAAATATCTAGACAATGTTACAAAATATGTAATCACCTTGTAGACAGAACCAAACCCTCCCTGTCCTATTTTATTGGCTGGACTGAAGTTTTCTGTTGCCATTCTCAACTCCTTGTAAGAATACAGGTTAGTATTTTGAATACCTGAAACCTCTGCACCCATATAAATACATTAGAAGCTTCTAAACAAACATAAAGCGTATGGAATCAAGAGTATTGCCAAGATAAAGAAATGCATGCATGGTTATGACTAACATAGTGCAAGTATTTCACAAAATTTTAGTCCTCGTTGATAGCAAACTCGAGTACAAAGTAGATAATCTGACTACTTAGCGGTTCATCTAAGTCATCTATAATGATAGATGATTAAATCTGTTCAATTGTATGTACCTTCATCGACTTCTACTGTGTGTGTAGGAGGGGAAGCTCTCTTCTTTTTGAAACGTGAACAAAAACAATTCATCACAAGCTGACTTATGCAAACAGCTGCTTCAACTCTGATCAAACCTCTGCCCTATACAAATCATTAATCATAGACTTGTCACCTTGTGAGCGTAACGAGCACATTCTTGATTTAACGAAAGGCGACAAAAAAGGTAAACTTAGCTTAAATACATAACTACCAACCGCTTGAAATCAATATTTCTGTACATTCACAACATCAAAAAGAGCTCATAAGCACTAAATTTTGCAATGTTTAGAAAGCATGTCCATCAATCAAGACATTTTCATTTGATAAATAATAAACACAACCAGACATCTATATATAACTTTATTGATTGACTAGCTTCAAAATCTTATCGAACGGGAAAGTTACTTAAACAAAACATATATTTCGAAAGGTAAATGAAAATATATGAGGGAACCTCTCAACAAGCACAATGCAGAAGCTAGCCTTTGAACTTCAATAAAGACACGGAAATGTTAGGAGCAGAATTCTTAATTTTGATATTCGAATTTCGAAGGTTCGGAGAACTGAAACTCCATGTATATACAGTATATCAAATACTTCCAGTAATTGTGAATTCACCAAACGAACCAGATTCCTATCAGATGTTCCTAAACCTGAAGTAAGGAAGTCACTGAAGGATTCATTACAGTGAAAATTTAAGTTGAACTTTCTTTTAGGAAAAAAAATCCTACATGTACAAACTTTGGGGAAGTTTATGGCCATTTAAAGCCATGGACAATGAAATCTTTAATGAAGAAATATGATGATGTTGATGATATAAACATAAACTTTAAACACAAATCAGCAAACTTTGTTAATTTTTTTTATTATGGTGGATCCAATCAAACTAGCATATGGGTATTCGATTTTCAAAATGACCCTTTACTCAAAAATATAAATTAAATTAAGGGAAAAAAAAAAAAAAAAACAAGATTTTATGATCTAAATATGATAATACAAGGTACAGAAGAATTAACCATCAATATTCTCTGTTATCAGGCTAAGGCACAAAATTGCATTTCACAATTAATATAATAACCAAAACAGAGCAAAGTAGAAAAATCAAAGAAACCAAAATCTATTTTGGTTTCTGAGTGAACCCATGAAAACAAAGTTAAACCCAAAGAGATGGTACAGTTAAAGTTTGGTGAGAAAAGAGAAATGACCCAGAATTCAACTTAGTTTTCTTTGCAACCAAACAAATAAATAAAGAAACTGTGTAAGTTGGAAGCACTCACCTCAAGTCAAGTGTCACGAAAACAATGGTTGAAATCAAGAGACAATAAAGAGAGAGATTGTTGTTGTTGTTGGAGTTGGGTGTGTAAATCTAGATTTTGCTGTACAGGTAGTGCAAGGAGAAGAAGATGAAGACGACGACGAACAGATGGGAAATAGAACACGTTGAAATGTCAAAACTCAAGACTCTTATCTCATTTTAAGTTTTACAGTTACATCAATCATCATTATTAGCTTTCACTTTTATTGGTACATGGTTTTTGTTGTCTTATAAAAGAAAAAGGGTTAATTACAATAAATTTCCCTTATTTTATTAAATATAGCAAGATTTTAAAACGATGCCCTAAATTAACACAAACATCCCTTACCATCAAGTCAATCCGTTAACTATAACGATTGACTAACCTTGACCCTTGAAAATCCAAATATACCCTTGCCATATCATCTCAAACATAAATGATTTTTTAATTAAAATTGAAAAATCAATTTTTTTATAAAAAAAATAATAATAAATCTACCAATGAAACAAGAGATCTTTAATAATCTCCTACTTACTGGAAGAGACCTTCACTGATCTCGGAGATCGACTTCTTACAATTCGTAGAGAAGGCTCCTTCGTGAATTGATGATATTTCCACAGACGGTCGTTATATTATCTTTTTTTTTATAATTAATATTCTATGTTTGAGATGATATCACAAGGGTATATTTGGTATTCCATAGGTTAATGTTAGTCATTAAAGTTAAGGGGTTGACTTGATGACAAGGAGTGTTTGTGTCAATTTAGGGTATCTTTTTGAAATATTTCTAAATTTAATAAAGTAAGGGTAAGTTAATACAATTAACCCTAAAAATAATAATACCTTGTCTTCGATTTAAAAAAATATAAATATTACAATAACTATTAAAATGTCTAGGTACAATACTAGCTCTGTTAAGAGGTGAAGTTTTTTTTTTTTTTTTTTATTATTAATTTATTTATTTATTTATTTATAGAGGAAATATAATTCAAGAAGCATCAACAATCGGGATGGAATCACACAAAATAGCAGACTCCAAGCAAGGAGGGTAACCCTCCAGCCAAAAACTATCCTCAACAATACTTAAAATAAATTAGCCAAAAAATGGGCTACAACATTAGCAATTCTAGGACAAAAGGAGATAGAAATATTAAATTGCCTAGATAGAGACAAAATATCACCAACAATAACACCAATATCAGCACAAGACTCTATGCCTGAATTGATAAGGTCAACCACCCATTTAGCATCACTAAGCAACGTAGCGGGACATAAGCCAGCATTAACTGCAAATCTCAAACATCTCAAAATCGCTGCAAATCTCAAACCACACAGTACAAAGGAGCTCTATATCTTCCATTCCAAGAAGCCGGAAATAATAGAGAATATCATGAAAGTTAATATCATCCCTCTATTTCTTACCATCAAGGAACAAACAAGCAGCATAGACATCTTTGAGGCCAACATAGCCCCATAAGGCGTGAGTTATCATTTTCGAAACCTTAGAACAAACCGGACAAAGTCCAACACAAGAGATACCATGCCTAGTAAAAGAGTAGGGATCCAATCCCTACAAGCCCTCCTAACAAAATTCTTCACTTTCGAAGGTACATTCACATTCCAAATGGACTTCTAACAACCATAGCCAACTGAGCCAGAAGGAACCTCAATAGAATGGAGAGATTTACTTAGCTTATAACCACTTCTCACCGAATAATTCCCATCTTTCTTAAAATGCCAAAGCATAGTATCATCAGCCTAAACCCCTAGATAGAGAGAGACTAAGAATAGCTTCCTCATTTTCAAGAGAAAAGGAATATCTAACTAAGGGAACATTCTAGCTACCCGAGGTAATGAGGAGACATCTCACCATAGCATTCTGCCCCCGAATCGGAGGTGACTGGATTATAAAGGAGTGTGGCTGAGGAATCCATTTATCACCATAGATCAAGGTAGAAGAACGAGTCCTAATCCGCCACCTGGAACCTGCCTCAATCATCTGTCTCCCCCAAAGAAAACTCTTCCAAACATAGGAACCATAGCCATTCTTCTCAGCATGAAGAAAATCCGATAAGAAATATCTACCCTTGATAACTCTAGCCACCAACGAATTCGGCCACTTGATGAGACGCCAACTCTGTTTCTCTAATATAGCCTAATTGAACGGAGCAAGATCACGAAAACCAAGCCCACCAACATCATTACCATCACACAACTTATCCCATGAGGCCCAATGAAGCTTTCTGGCCGTATCAATACTACCCCACCAAAAACGAGAGCAAAAGCGATGAATGTTAGAGATAAATCCATTCGGCAAATGAAATAAATTCATGGCATAAAAGGGAATAGCTTGGACAACCGTCTTGAGTAAGACTTCTTTCCCACTGGACGAAAAGAGTTTATGTCTCCACAAATTAACCTTACTCCACACTCTATCCTTGAGACTATCGAAAAGCTGCATTTTATTCCTCCCTACGAAACTAGGCAAGCCGAGGTATTTCTCATGGCACCTAACCAACTTCACACCCACAATTCTAGCCAAACTTATCCCAAGCGACATAGGAACAGATTTGCTCGTACACAAAGCCGACTTATCGAAATTGACAATTTGACACGAAACAAACTCGTAGTCCATCAGAATATTCTTAATAGCCCTGTAATTCCTCTTATCAGCTCTAGCAAATAGGAGACTATCATCAACAAAAAAAATAAGTGAGAAATGGAAAACCCCGTGCTACCACATCTATAACCAATAATATCACCACACAAAATTACTTTATCAATTAAACATGAAAGACCTTCAGCACAAAGCAGGAATAAATAAAGAAAGAGTGGGTCCCTTTGGCAAAGCCCACACGAAGGCTTCAAAGTGACACAAACCTCACCATTAATCAAAAAAGAAAAGATACTGACGTCACATATAGCATAATTCGATCTATCCAAGCCAAAGAGAAACCAAGTTTACACATCATAGCAACTAGAAATCCCCACTCAACACGGTCATAATCCTTTGACATATCAATCTTAAGAGCAATGGATCCCTTCTTTCTCTTATGAGTACGAAGCCTATGAATGCATTCAAACCCAATAACAGCGTTATCAGTGATCAATTTGTCAAGAACAAAAGCACTCTAAGCCCCCGAAATCATGTCCCTAAGAACCACGTGGAACCTGTTGGCCAAAGCCTTAGCCACAATTTTATAAAACACTGTGCACAAACTAATGGGCCTAAAATCAGTCACCCTATTAGCAGCAGGAATTTTAGGAATCAAGGTAATCAGAGTACCATTAATCCCCTCTAATGAGTCCCCTCCAAGGAATCCCTATGGTTAAAGCATCTAAGGCAAGCCGCCACAATATCATTACCCACAATACTCCAATTTTTCTGAAAAAACAACGCCCGCATCCCATCAATTCCCGGCATTTTAGTGGGGGGCATATCAAACAAAGTCTTATTGACCTTATCTATAGAGAAGGGTTGGTCCAAATAGTCACTGCTTCGACGAGAAAGCTTAGCAAGAACCGCATCAACAACCTTATTCCAATGGTCATTGGTAGGAAGGCACGACTAAAATAGACCCGAAAAATAGTTCACTACAATTTTTTGAATACTAGCCTTATATTCACAACCAACCCCATCTGCATCATATAAGCCCAAAATCACATTTCTAGTTCTACAAGTTGAGGTCTTCCGATGGAAGAACCTAGTATTACAATCACCCTCTTTAAGCCACTTTTGCCTAGAATGTTGTTTCTAGTAACTCTTTTCCACCTCTAACAATCTATCAAGCTAGCCCTCAACTTTCCAAACAGCGTCCTAAGAATTCAAGTTAACATCATTTGACATCGCTGCCAATTCCACTTTCTTTTTCTTAATTTCAATCTGTAGGGCTTTTCGATGAGTTTGATACCACATCTCCAAGCTCTTAGCACAATTGTTCATTTTCAAAGCAACATCCCGAATACCACTACTTAAGCCAATGACACCCCAACTGTCACAAATAACCTTTTTGCCATCCTCCTTATCAGCCCAACAAGCCTCATTGTGGAACCTTCTATAGCGCCCATTCCATTCCCTACCAAATCAGATTGGACCATCTTCAACTTCCACACAAATCACCATGTGATCTGAGGACTAGAAACCCAAATTTGTCACCTTCGAATCTGGAAAAATCGTTTTCCATTCAAGACTACAAACCCCACGATTTAAACATTTACAAAAGACCATCATTCCTCATATTGGACCACGTAAAGCAAGGCCCTAAAAACCCCAAATCGTTGAGATCGCAGTCATCTAAAACCTACCTAAAATCATGCATCAGGGATCTAGAATGAGGAAGACCACCGTATTTTTTAGAATCAATCAGCATATCATTAAAATCGCCAAGACATAACCAAGGTAAATTTGACAAGCTCTTCAGTCGGCGAAGCAATGCCCACGCATGGACCCTCTGAGACAGGTCAAGGTTACCATAAAAACCTGTCATACGCCACAACTTCAAAGAATGAGAACTAATTTGAACATCAATGTGATACTTAGAGAAAGATAGCAAATTCACACTAACCTTATCCATCCAAAATAAACCAAGACCACTGCTGCGACCACAACTCCTAACCACAAGTTTACCAGTGAACCCCAAACGGGCCCTATACAATTCCAACAACGAAAGATTTGCCTTCGTTTCCATCAAAAAGAAAATAGTCGGATCGAAAGACTTCTTCAAATCTGACAAAGTGCGAAACGCCCACGAGTTACCAACCCCACGAGCGTTCCAAGCGATGCAATTCATTGGTCCCGACGGGTTGGGAACAACTGATCGGTCGATACAGAGTCATCATAACGTGCTTCAGATGCATCAGACCTGGGTTTTTTGGTCTCATTGTTGAAAACATCCTCAGTTGGAGAAGTTAGTCTTTTATTACCTACCACGCCATTTAAATAATCACTTCCCACCAAAGAGCCCTTTCTAACAGCCCTTTTCCATTTCCCATCAATGGGCCCACCTCACTTACTTAGAGTCTGCCTAGTTACATTGTGCCCCATCGGTCAAATTCATTCATCTGATAACACAACTAAATTTTTTATTCAAGACCTCACCAAGAGATATGTTAGATTGAGTTCCACTATCCATAGCCAAGCCAAACTTCAGCCCATTCATGGGATCTAGAGAATAAGGCCCATCAGGCCCTATAGGAATTAGTGGATTACTAATTGTACCCACATTCACTTGCAAAGTAAAACCCAAATTGCTCATCAAATCCTTCCCTTCTATAATAGGACTCTTATCTTTCCCGCTTGAAAAAATAAAATCTTCAATCAACTCTATCATAATGTTCTTTCCCTTATTACTACCCCTAGAATTCCTATGATAATCATTTTTCAAATTCGAACAAGAGTCAGCTCTGAGATTCTCTCCTGCGTCATTAGATTTCTTCCCTGAACCTTCGCCCATCAAGATTCTATCACCTTTAGTATCGTTCCCTGGTGTCACCCCCGCTATCTTGTTGCCACCTTATTTCAAACAAGACTGCTGCTTGTACTTATGTACTTCCTCTACTAGATTGGTAGCATGCTTTGGCTCCTCCTGGTTCCGTATGCCAAAGCGACTACCCCAACTTCTCCAAGCAGTCTCAGAGAAAGAGCTTACAGCTTTCAACCAAGCCCCATAAACCATATCTTTCCCATCATACGAACCACCTACACCTTTATTCGAACAATCACGAACCGTATATCTTATCATACCACATAAGAAACAAAAATTCAGCAATCTTTCATATTGGATTGGCATTACTGTCTCATCACCATCACCAAGCACATCTACACGTAAGAACCGTCGAAGATGCTTATCAATCTCAACAGCCACTCGAACACGCAAGAACTTACCTAGACAGTCTCTAGAGGGACCAACATCCACTTCACGCACCTCTCTTATAATGCTACCCAAGAATTGACCAATGTCCTTAGTCATATAAATCATTGGAATATTGGAAATTTGGACCCAAAACTCGACAATATTAAAAGTTAAGGCTATTAATAGCCCTCTTACCCCCTGGTTCTTTAAGGACAATGAGCGCCTCATCAAAACTCCATGGACCACCCATAAGAACTCTCCTCCTATCATCCATAGACTGGAAGTGAAAAGCATATATGATATTAGAAATCACTTCGATCTCCACCCCCTCCTGAATCTTCCAAATCCTAGCAATCAAGGAGCGAAATGCCTCACGGTTGATCAGATCCGGGGACATAAGTTTCCCAGCTGGGCATAATGCCATCTTCTTCGCCCCTGCATCCTTAAGCACACCTTGTAACTTACGAACTGGCCCCTCCTACTCCTTTAAAGACATAGAAGCATATAACTTCTCAATCTCTTCCGCCCTCATAACCCCCCCAGGACAAAGAAAGAAAGAAAAAACACCAGCAAACCACACCCGACAAGATGACACCCCAATCTACTCCCACACTAGGATTTCAGAGAAACTATGGTTTCAAAGAAAAACTAGAGAAGAGACTTTTGATAAAATCATTTTGTGTTTGTCTTTGATTTTTAGTTCTAAAGTTTTGGATATAAATATATTATCACTTTTGTGTTTTTTAATTATATTATTATTCAACAACAATCTTCTCATAATATTCTAATTTTTAGAGTTTTAGACCATATGCACAACAACTCTAACAAAGTGGTTATTCATTTCCCTTGCACTAAAAAAAAAATTATGACGGGTGTTGAATTTCACATGCGGCTTTGCCCATTAAGTCATAAAACGTGTACCTGTGGGGAGATAGGTACACATTAAGTCATAAAACGTGTACTTGTGGGGAGATAGGTACATTCCGAATGATACTTGTAGAGATTGATATTGTATTATGGAGATTGATATTGTATTCTGAATGGTGTTTACATTGATTGATCATAATAAACTTCTTATCTTTTTGACGTTAGATTTAAATAATAATAATAATAATAATAATAATAATAATAATAATAATAATCAAACCATATTGTAGAAAGTTTAATCAAGATTATTTTATCCGTGAAAAGATCTGGCTAGTCTGACAAATATTTAACTTGATTAGAGTCGAACTTTTTTTTAAATAAATTAAAAACAATTAAATGTATCGTAGAATGTTTAAACTATTGTAATAGTGAGGGGTTTTCAATTCAATCATGACACTAATGATCTTATTATTAATTTATTATTACTATTACAATTATTGATAATTTGAAACTAGTTTATAAAAAAAAAAAAAATTTTAAAATTTTAAAAAATAAAAAAATCGACTACTAGGTTATGAATTTTGAGGAATTACATTTTGTTCTCCATGTTTTAATGAAACATCACCTTTTTTACTGACTTATGTATATTATAATCTTTGGTCCTCTTTTTTTTAAAAAAAAAAAATACATCAAATTGATCCTCATTTAGTTAACCGTTAGCCAAAATTGATTTTAATCATGTTGTGATGTTTGGTGACACATGACTTTTTTTTATAAAATATTAATTTTGTAAATAAAAAGTTAAGGTGACTCCGTGTAAAGCCTAAAGTTAGGTCTGTATTACTGTATAGATGCAGTTGAGAGGCTACCAATTTGTTTTCTAATTCTTTAACTTTTTAAAAAAGTTTTATTTTTTATTAATTAAATAAATAAATATTATTATTATTATATCTATATAACAACATGAAATGTTTTCTTAGTTATCAACATCAAGAAAGAAAATTTGTAATTTTCTGCTTCCCTTATTTCTGAGTTGAGATTTGTTTATCCTTGTTAAAATTATTTATTGGTAAACACACTCTAAAAACGAATTTTTTCTATATAAAAAAAAATAAAAAAATAAAAAAACAAAAAAAAACCCTCAATTTTTGTTATGTTATTTAGTAAATAATTTCATTTAGATCAAGAATAAAATATTTCTTATTTATTACTTTATTAACTTTATTACATTAAATTAAAACAACTTTGCGATCCAAATTGAATATAATTACTTAACTAAACTATAAAACGTATCTTAAAATTATTTATTCATTGTTAATTTTTATTTATAAAATTATATTAAGGACCATGCTTTGGCTCATGATCAATCCATATATACAAATAGAAAATAAATAAGCACTCAAAATAAGTACATGCTCAAGTATTATTGACCAACTTCATATCAATTTCAATTCATTTCAATACAAACAATAAACTGATTGATTTGATTGATTAGTCTGATAGTAAATCCCTCAAACCTACATTACATGGTCACGGGTTCAATTCATTCTTTCTCCAAAAAAAATCCCCTAGATTTATATAACAATGTAATACTTATATAAAAAAAAAAAAGAATAGAACAAAAGAATATATTGTTAATAGCTTGAATCAATAAATCTCTATTTGATTTATACATGAAACGGTATTTAAATATAATTGAAGGCAAACGGATGTGATAACACAGCAAATTATTAATTTTAATACTAGTTGAAAAGTCAACACAATTTTCCCTATCCTTTGACCAATTGTACATCATTGAATTCATGTATTAAACTATTCACTTTAATAAGCAGCAGTTAACATGAGGGCATGAGGGCATGAGGCAATTAGGCAAATTACTTCTTCTTCTTTTTTTTCTCGTTGCTATCATTTTTAAATTTCTATTTCTATTCTATAATTTTAAACAATTTGTTCATGATCCTGGAAAAAAAAATATATCAAAATTTAGAAATCAATCTTCAAGTATAATATGCAAATCATAAATATTTTTTAAAACAAAACACACACACACCTAAAAAATTAGATTTAAAACTATACAACATTATATATATATATATATATATATATATATATATATTTGTTATCAAAACATTAGTTTTCTTAAAAAGGAGCCAATTTTAAAAGTAATTAATTTGAAAAAAAAAAAAATCAGATTATTAAAAATCATTACCTCTTTGAGGGAAGAAAAATAAATGGCAAAAGAATAAAACTCGTGATAAACAAATAAAATTTTAAATTTTAAAAATTCCAATGTAAATGAATTAAATAATACTAAAGCATTATAATATATAGTTGAATTAAATATTCCAATGTAAATGAATCATAATAGTACTGTATTATTCCTCTTCTAATAAAAGTCTTGGCTTGGCATTCAATTATGGCTACTAATGTTTAGCCCCATTTACATTGGAATAGGACAATTTACTGCCAAAAGTTTATCAACGCACACAAATTGTATAGGACAATTTACTTATAAATCAGGATAAGAACAATTTCCAACAGGTTATCATTACTGTTATTTATAAGAACAATTGCACATTTTCAATTTCAAGAATCTAATTGCATATTCCTTCTTAGCTTTAGGTGGTGTGCACGTCCTATTTCATGTTTGTGGTTGAGGATTCAAGTCCCACCATATATATTTTATAAGTATAAATGAAGAGTTTTTTCTCTATCATTGTCGAATTAATATCTTTCGGTTGTGACCTTATAGGAGTACTAGGTATAATACTTGATCTCGATAAATCTTAATAGACCATTGACCAATTTGTTGTCTTATTATAAAATTATTAAAATATTTGTTTTTCAATTGTTATTATTATTTTGGTTTTATTTTGGTTTTGGATATAAGCGTGTGTGCTTCATTGCATCCATGTTCAATAATTGTAAGGATACCAATCATGAAGAACAAGAAGAGAGAACTTTTTAACCAATAAAGGGGGTTTCTATTTCTACCAGAACTAGTGTTTTTATTGTTTTTACCTAACTTTCCATTGAAGGGGTAAATAACTCCCTTAAACCGATTAATTTGTGTGCACTAGATTAAACATATTGAAATTAAACATACTGAGAATTAAACACACAAATTAAACACGTTAGAAATTAAACTGATGGTGTGTTTAATTTATGAAAAATTGTGTGTTTAATTAAAGAAAAATGATGTGTTTAATTGAAAAAGACTAGTGTGTTTAATTTAGAAATCATTAAGGGTGTTTTTGTCTTATCAGTGGAAAGTTTGGTAAAAACAATCAAAACACTAATGATAATTAAAAATAAAAACTCCACTAATTATATGGTTAGCTTCAATTTTAACCCTGAAGAATAATGTATTAATTTGTTAATCTATATGTAGTTAAAGGTAAGGAGAAAATCCTATATGGAACTATCTCATAACGTCACTGATGAGACCACCCAATAAAATTGAGCAATATCTCATTATTTATATTGAAAAAATAAGATAGCGTTAAGTCCCAATACAAATAATATTAATGAGATATGTGTACATGACTCAATCTTATTGAACATCCTCACCAATGACAAGGTAAGACCGTCCCACATAAAATTTCTCCAAATTAAGATAATTTTTACTATTCATCTAAAAGATTGTTTAATTAATAATCAAAATGTACCCTTTTATAGATGCATGTGGAGGATAAGATTTATATAATACGATTCCTAACTATATATTATATAAGTATAGAAAATGTTATATTTCACCTCATAGTAGAGATGGTAGTGCATCTCTCTTCCACATCTAGTAGTTAGGGGTTCGAGTCCCATCATACGTATTTTACAAGCGTGTATGAAGAATTTTCTCTTGATTGATAAAAGTAGTAAAAATGTATAGAAAAGGTTGTGTTGTGACCAAATGGAATTAGGTTCAGCTCAAAAAAACATATATATTCAAAAGTGATACACTCTAATTAGTTGAAAATTTAATACATTATTTAGATGAGAAATCAACTCAAAGTCAAAAGTATAGAATATAGTCACATACCACTTTTTTCTCTGTTTTCTATATTGTTTGTTTTGAGTTCTCTTCCACTATGATCACAATGGACGCATTGATTACATCAACCTCATTTTTAAACTTGCTTAATTAAGATCTTTCTCTTGCCCTTTCTCTTGCTTAATAAGGATATTTTCTTACTGTGATCTGAGCCTTGGAATCCTGAATCTGAGAGTCTTTATTTGACTAAACTCTGCTTTGGTAACAAATTAACTCGCTTATATTGGCCGCGTAAAGCTTTGGCGAGCAAAGCTTATGGTGAGTACGTTTGTTTCAAGGTGAATAAATTGCAGTTAAGTAGGAGTTTATGGCGAGTACAGTCCTTGACTACAAGCTGAATTATCTGGCGAGTACATTCAGTTTATTGGCTTCTGGTGACATGACATGTTGGTTAATAATTCCTCTGTTGACCGGTTTGAATAAATGATTTGGACTTATTCTTCCGTATTTCTTGCACAAATTGCTAACGTGTCTCTTGGTTGAAAATATAAATACAACAACACCCATCAAAATTTTTAAAAATTATCTAATTTATAAATAAACTCCACTTAAGGCCAAAAATACTCTTTCTTTAATTATACTGTATTGTATTTTTGTAAATATATATCACCTATAACTATTATTATGTTATCTAATCAACTTTATTGTTCTTTCTAATTTTGTTGTTACCTTTAATTCTCTTACTATTCTTTCTCTTCCCTACTTTTTTTTCTCTTCTTGGTTATTTCAAAATCAAACTCCTTTTTTTGTTAAAAATCCATTTGAAGATTTTTTTTATAAAAAAAACTAATTTCAGAGGTACTCTTGTAATTTACGGACATACACTGAATATTTTTTTTAAAAAGTGGTTATTAACAATTAAAGTTTCAAAAGTGGTTACTAACAAAAGTTTAATATATCCGATGGTTAGTTTTAGTTTTCTCTCTAATTTAAAAGTCTGTTTATATACATAAAAATTTTGTTCTCCTAATAAAAATTAATTTATAACTTTACTTTTTCACAACCAATTTTGTCTCATGATTTTAATTCATTTTCCATACTTAGAAATTAATTTGTATTTCTTTAAAAGAGATTGAAAATATATTTAAAAGAAAATCTAGGGTTTTTTAAATGGAAATAGTTTTTATGATATATTTTAATATCAAATCATTAATAGGAAAAAAATTACAAAAGATTAAAATAGGAAACTGATTAATAATTATATAGTGGAAATGGTGGAAAGTATCACTTTTTCCAACTGATTTGGTGACTCTATGACCGGTTTAATAACTTAAGTTTAAAAGGCACCTATTATGGTGAACTACCAAAATTGCCCTTAGATAATCATTTATGTTATTGTGTTTGTCTGGTTCTCTCTCCACACTTCCAACAAAAACGATAACGGGGTTACTCTCTCTCTCTCTATCTCTCTCTCAATACAAATAGAAGTTCAAGATCAAAACAACTGGACGTGCTTCATTACAACAAGGTAATATTTCGTGTAAATACTTCTTTTCATTTGTTCATATTTTCATTGTGACAATTGTGGATCTCCGAGACTTTGTCACCTTTTTCCGTGCCTTTTTAAAAATCACTAATCGAGCATTTTCATGTCTTGTCCGAGCCTTTTCATGTGTTGTCCGAGCCTTTTTATGTCTGCTCCGAGCCTTTTGAAGTTTTGTCCGAGACTTCTCCGAGCTTTTTCATGTCTTGTCCGAGCCTTTGCAAGTCTTCTCCGAGCCTTTTGAAGTTTTGTCCGAGACTTTTATAAAATAACTATTCGAGCATTTTCAAGTCTTCTCCGAGCTTTTTCATGTCTTCTCCGAGACTTTTCAAAAATCACTAATCGAGCCTTTTCAAGTCTTCTCCGAGCTTTTTCATGTCTTCTCCGAGACTTTTCAAAAATCACTAATCGAGTCTTTTCAAGTCTTATCCGAGCTTTTTCATGTCTTGTTCGAGCCTTTTGAAGTCTTCTCCGAGACTTTTAAAAAATAACTATTCGAGCATTTTCAAGTCTTCTCTGAGACTTTTCAAAATTCAGTAATCGAGCCTTTTCAAGTCTTCTCCGAGTCTTTTCAAGTCTTCTCCGAGCCTTTTCATGTCTTGTCCGAGCATTTTCAAGTCTTCTCCGAGACTTTTTAAAAATAACTATTCGAGCTTTTTCATGTCTTGTCCGAGCCTTTGCAAGTCTTCTCCGAGCCTTTTGAAGTTTTGTCCGAGACTTTTAAAAAATAACTATTCGAGCATTTTCAAGTCTTCTCCGAGCTTTTTCATGTCTTCTCCGAGACTTTTCAAGTCTTCTCCGAGACTTTTAAAAAATAACTATTCGAGCTTTTTCATGTGTTGTCCGAGCCTTTGCAAGTCTTCTCCGAGCCTTTTGAAGTTTTGTCCGAGACTTATAAAAAATAACTATTCGAGCATTTTCAAGTCTTCTCCGAGCTTTTTCATGTCTTCTCCGAGCTTTTTCATGTCTTCTCCGAGACTTTTCAAGTCTTCTCCGAGACTTTTAAAAAATAACTATTCGAGCATTTTCAAGTCTTCTCCGAGTTTTTTCATGTCTTCTCCGAGACTTTTCAAAAATAACCAATCGAGACTTTTCATGTCTTCTCCGAGACTTTTCATGTCTTTTCCGAGCCTTTTCATATCATCTCCGAGACTTTTCAAAAATTAGTAATCGAGCCTTTTCAAGTCTTCTCCGAGACGTTTCAAGTCATCTCCGAGACTTTTCAAATAATCACTAATCGAGCCTTGTTAGGTCTTCTCCGAGACTTTTTATTGAATTACTAATCGAGTCTTTTAAAGACTTTTTCGAGACCAAAAATGTCTTTTTCGAAACTTTCATGTATTCTTCGAGACTTTGCTAGTGTTCTCCGAGCCTTTTAAATATCCTCACCCGAGCCTTTGTAAATGTAATTTATGAAAATATTTTGTACTCCTGAGTTTTAATTAATAGTTTTGATTAATTTGACAGCATCATGAATCGGGTTAGAATAGTAATATCTTACAACGGTCAATGGGAGCAACTACCCGACGGAAGTCAGAGGTTTGTTGGATCCGATAACAAGGGAATGTATGTGTCAAAGAATATGACTTACGAAGAATTGGTGGCGATCGTGCATACCATTGTGAAGTATGATGTAAACAAATTCAATGTTGATCTGGCATCAGTATCAATCGTTCCTGGCAGTACATGTCGTACATTTATAAGAAATAACGATGATGTTCAGTTTATGCTAGGGGAAGATCGGGTGATCCCTCAAGTATGTGTAAGTCTAACTCAGAGGACACCTGGAGATGTGATAGGGAATGATATTCCTCCTCCTGAAAATACCCAACAATTTGGATCCTTTAGCGGTAGCAACCAACTATATCCCCAAAGGAGTTTCGCCGAAAGTAGGGAAAACATGTGTGGTGTCCCACCGGTAGCGGTTGACCAAGTAGTTGAACCTCAATTTGGCGATGTGTTTGGTTGTCAAATTGAGCAGTACCATGAGGTGGATAATGAGGCAAATAATGAACATGTAGATGATCTAGAAAATGTGGATGAAGAGCGTACACAAATTCAAACACAAGGAAGACATGTACAAGGAGTTAGTTGCACTGTACCAAATATGCCTGGGACTTCCGAGGTCCGACATAATATAACTGTATCTGATTCTGATAATACGATAACGTGGGTTATTCCCGGAGCAGATTCATACTCGTTTGGTATTGGTAGAAGCAGCACCTTGGCAACGCAAGAACCTACATGCATGATTTATAAAGGTCAATTTTTCCCGAGTAAAAAGGATTTGAAGAGGCTAGTTGGCCTTTTTTCAATGCGGGAGAACTTTGAATGGAAGGTGAAAAGGTCTAATAAGACAACGTTACATCTAGTTTGCATCATTGACAACTGTACGTGGAAATTAAGAGCGGTGAGGAGAGATGAAGGGACTTACTTCCAAGTCAGAAGTTTTGTCAACCAACACAGTTGTCCTTTGGAGGAGGTTCACCGTCGCCACCGACAAGCTAGTGCAGTCATAATCGGAGAAGTCATTGCACCTAGACTTCAACAACATGATGGTCGTCTCATGCGTCCGAAGGACATAATCGCCGATATGAAAACAATGTATGGCATCCAAGTCATGTACAGTAAGGCACATGATGCCTTGCAATATGCATTGTCCTTGACCTATGGAACGCATGAAGAAAGTTTCAAATTGTTACCATCGTTTGCGTACGTTTTGGAACAGCAAAATCCTGGCACAATCACCGACTTACAATGCGCAGACGATGATACATTTTTGTACTTTTTCATGTCGTTGGGGTCCTCAATTAGAGGTTTTCGGAGGTGTATGCGTCCTGTGATTGCAGTTGATGGTACCCATTTGAAGGGAAGATTCGGGGGTACAATGTTTGTTGCAACTGCACAAGATGGAAACGAACAGGTGTATCCAATTGCTTTTGGGTACGGTGACTCAGAAAACAACCTTTCATGGGAGTGGTTTTTGGAATGCTTGAGGGGTGCCCTTGGTCATATAGATGATCCGGTTTTCATTTCCGATCGCCATGCAAGCATTGAAGCGGGGATTTCTAAAGTGTTCCCTTATGCAACCCATACTATATGTTGCTGGCATTTTGGTGAAAATATGAAGAAGCGATTCCACAGAAAGGATGTTGCCGACATAATGGATTCAGCAGCTAGGACGTACAGTGAATTCAATTATAACAGGCACATGGAGGAGTTACATAGGCTGCACAAGGGTGCATTCGAATATGCCATTGCTGCCGGTCCACACAAGTGGTCTCGCGTACACTGTCCCCAAAGAAGGTACAGGCTGATGACCACAAATGTTGCTGAGTGCATAAACTCATGCCTAAAATTCGCACGGCAACTGCCAATGATGACACTGGCGGAGTTCATTAGGAATATGCTACAAAAGTGGTTTTACGATCGTCATGCAGCTGCACGGTCCATGCGTCATCAACTGACCGACGCAGCACATCTTGTGATCCTAAAACGTGTCGAGAAGTGCAATTATATGACCGTAAATCCAGTTGACTGGAACATATTCTCCGTCAAATTGAAGGGAAACCAATGGACGGTTAACTTACACTTGAAGACTTGCACATGCAACAAATTCCAAATGGACCATTTCCCATGTTCTCATGCACTCGCAGCGGCAAGGTACATGAGATGTTACAGTTAACGATTTATATTATTTGGGTTCGTGAATCTCATTGTTTTCATTGTTGTAGGGAGCGAAACTTGGATTTCACATCTCTGTGTGCGGACTACTACAAGAGAGAGACACTTATTGATGCATACTCGGTTCCTATTATGCCTGTTGGCCATCCTTCTTCATGGGTAGTGCCATCCGACATCGCATCTCGGGTGGTTTTAAATCCAAAGTCGAAGAGACAATCAGGTCGCCCGATGGAGGGTCGACATGCCTCGTCTTCGGAGAGGACAACCACACAGTCGTGTAGAAGATGTGGACAATCAGGACATAATAGCAGGCGATGCTCCAACCCACCGATGGTTAATGAAGGTCCCAGCATAAGTGTTCCCGATGAATACCGTCGCAAGTGCAGCATCTGTCATTCAATTGGACACAACAAACAAACGTGCCCTGAGAAAGACTCTACCGTGGAATGAGACCGTTGGTTATTATGCTTTTTTATGTTGAACTATTATGATATATTTATTGGTTGTTCGTTTAATGCCATACTGTATCTTTTGTTATAGTGTCTACAATTCATTGTATTGTTTATGGATTTCAATATATCAAATGTGTGTTCAAGTGTTAATTGCAAACAACTAAATTTTTTTAAAAAATAATTTCATTTTATTACTCAAATGTTATGTACATCAACTAAATCACTAACTGGAAGACCAATCCTTTGAGTTACAAAAAACCTCCACAGCCATCTTCTCTCGGATGGTGCCCATTTCGTTTTCTGACCAGTCGAACGTATCCCTGTTC
Organism: Acer negundo; assembly: GCA_035582765.1. Taxonomy (NCBI): domain Eukaryota; kingdom Viridiplantae; phylum Streptophyta; class Magnoliopsida; order Sapindales; family Sapindaceae; genus Acer; species Acer negundo. The sequence continues at coordinate 14,180,513 of CM069235.1, forward strand.
GCTGCCAGGTACTCTATCAATCTCAAAGTATGGGCACCACAGTTACCACTGCAAGTCACCACAAAAACAACCGTTAGAATTGAATGTTATTAAAACCGATTAGGATAGAATACGATCTTTAAACAGTCATACCCTCTATCCTGTTGGGGTACACGGTCTCTAGACACAATGTTGAGTGGAAAGGGCTTATTCTGCAATGTATACGTCATATCGCCCCTCCGTCTGCGACCGTGAAAGTCCAACGCATGCAGCATCGACGGTAAAAAATATCGTAAGCAAGCGAGCTGCGTTTTCCTATGGCGAAATGGTACCTCCTGTCTGAACGGGTCCATCAGGTAAATACTCCCTGTTGTGAGGTCGACGCTGGCTAGTGCCCAATGCGTACGTCCAAGGTTGCAAGGAATCAAAACCTGTATGTGTTTCAACAAAGTGTTATCAATGAGAAATGTATTTAAAATTCAAATTCAAACAATGTAAATAAAACACTGACCACGTCAACTTCGTTCCATGGTTTGGTTCCTACCGGGACCAATCCACGTACCACCGCAAGGTTCCTCAGCGGACCACTGATGCTTGAACATAGACCAACTGCGGCGGGGTTTGTCGGCCCCACTTCCCATCAATCTCTCCCAGTCATTCAATAACCATGACTGTACAAAGAAAATTTATAAAACGTTAGATAAAAGATGTACGAAACACATAAATAGATGTTCAAAAGCCGTACAAATTAAACACTTACATAGAACTGTGAATCCAGTATGTTGATCCTCGGACCGTAGACAGTGGAGTAATATCTCTGACGCTTCCGCAGAATATGCAAGTACGCGTCCATATGCTGACAATTTCAACATTTTGTATTGTTAGCATTCTACTATTTCAGAAACATCTTATACACAATGTTCAGGTAAGGACCATACCGTATCCTCCAACTCCATGGTGTTGGTTTGAAATCGATGGAACCAAGGGACACCAACTGGCTCGAGTAGATCCACATCACGCCTGCATAATTGTTGAAGAAGTTATATAAGAAAGTAGTTTTACTTAGCAGTTTCAAAATACAAAATAATTTTTGTAATATCTGCGATTATACTTACAATTCCCCAGTCGAGTTCCTCTTATAGGCTTGGTACGCCGCAAGGTGGTCAGGATCTATCAATGCGTGGGGCGCCCATACATGTGCTGGTTGTGGCCTAATCCTTGGCCTCTTCGGCCGACAGGGGTCAGTGTATGGGGTCCGCTGCTGCCAACCTGCCCTGCGAACCCGATCCCGACGTTGAAGGGGTGGGGTAATCCGGTCCACAGAAAGGATGTGATCCACTGGATGGCTGAGCTGTAAGGAGGAACTCTGTTCCCGTGTATTGCCTCCAGAGGTGCGATGTGTTGACGGACTATGTCCCCCTGTATCGCCTGTAGGGGTGCGCTGTACATTGGAACTATGTCGCCGTCGATCGCGCCGTCGATCGCCTACAGGTGTAAGCTCTTTGGGTGCACTGAGACTGGGGATCTCTGTCTCTGTGGAATAAATGAAGGGGTGCTCTGCACGAGGATCGACCGGAGGGGTGTGCTGTAAGGAGGTGCTCTGTACCAGTTCTTGAGAATGAACAGGTTGTTCTGGTAAAACCTGCTGAGGTTCTTCCTCTATCTCCATAGGTGTTGTATCAGTACCACTAGTACCACCAGTAACCTCCTCTCGTGGTGTCACACCAGGCCCTTGCTGATCACCCTGATGACTACCTGTCCTCCCTCTGGGACTGAAGTCTCGGTGTCCGTCTGGGTCATCGAAGGGTGGGTCATCGAACCGTGTACCTCGAGTACGGGCGTGCGACGTCGAACCCTGAAGCCCTCGAATCAAATCTAGCAACTCCTGATGCTGTTGATCTCGTTTCTCATTACTCTTTCGCACCTCCTCCTGTAACTCGCGTAACGCATCCATTACTTCAGTATACCGACGGTCCTGAAAGGATTTCGAAATTGTCAGTACTAAAACCATTCACTCGATTGAAATTAAATAATACGGTAAAAAGAATTATACGTACCTCTGTTTGCCCTCCAATGCCTCCTCGTGAGTCATCTCCAGTTCGAGAGTCATCTCTAGTTCGAGGCTCTCTAGTTCGAGGCTCTCTAGGCAACGTGAATCGAACCCGCCTAGTCCTCGCGAGACGAATATGACGACTGTCTGAGTCAGAACCCTCTGTATCACTGGGTTCGAAAGACGGACCCTCAGTGTCACTGGTTCCAGCAGTTGTATATCGTTCGGGGTCAGAGACGGGAACAGGTATATCACCGAGATCAGCATCATACAAACTGCCTCCCTGGGAAATGCCCTCGAAGTACCGTTCAGCCCTCTCAGTTGCCGTCGGCACCAATTTCACCCTCGCAAACATCTGAAATTGCAGTTAGACCATTGTAATTGTATACATACTAATAGTTATGAACATAAAAAAAAAAAATATATATATATATATAGATATTTACACTTTCAAGGAAAATGCTATTCAACTTCTCCCCCCTCGGTCGCGTACTCAACTCCCATTTTAGAATTCGGGGGGAGAGCTCGATTTCCCTCCGCTTCCCACATCCGCTGTTGCCAAGCTCGGGGATAACCTCGAAAGCAAATATCTACAAAACAGCTAAGAACGATAAGAATCCAATACAATACATAAGTCATATGAAAAAAATAACAAATTCAAAATTCTCACCAACAGGGCGTGCGTTAGCCCATATATGTTATATGTCTCCGTGGTGTGTACATCAACGCCCTTTCGTCGCTGGCGTTGTTCAAACCGCCTACGTCGGCCATCCAACGCATGCTTGAAACCGTATATAGACCGCCTATACACGTGTGCACCCCACGGGAACGCATCAAAAGCGTCCAAGTCCTCGACTAGGCGAAACTGCCATACTGGAACTTTCTCTCTCTCGTCCAACCCCATCAGTATCCAGTTAAGCATATACAATAAGCAAAGCTTAACCGCATCGTACTGCTCAGAAAAAACACCAATCCGTAGAACGGCTTTCAGCTCTGCATACTCGACCTCATCTCGACCCTCAAAGTACCGCTGGTGTATGCCATTCTCTACCATATCATAGGTCGACGTGTCAGGAAGTTCTCCGAACTTCAATCCGGTGATTAGACAAAACTCAACCTTTGAGAACCGGACCGAATGCCTTCCTAACAAAAATCTCATCTCATCTTCAGGCCCATCGTGATGCAACTCGCGAATAAGCAACCGATGTACAATGCCAGCTGAAAACTTCATCCCACGATCCATCCGAAGGAGGTGTCCAAAACACGACTCAGTATACCGACGTCGTTCTTCGATCGCAAGATGTTCAGGTACCTTGTTAAGTGCGTTGTCGATATCTGTAAGGTCATCAAAATGGTCATGTCGAGTTATTTTCCCCGAATACCTTTCTTCCTCTGGAGTTTTAAGCGAATCTTTTAGTTGATTCCTCATCTGCATATTGACATAAAAAAAATATATCTAGTTAAATAAAATAAATAATATAAAAATGAAAGGTTTCGGACACTAAATGAAAAGTCTCGGACACTATATGAAAATGCTCGAAAACTATATGAAAAGGCTCGGGCACTATATGAAAAGGCTCGGACACTATATGGAAAGGCTCGGAAACTATATGAAAAGGCTCGGACACTATATGAAAAGGCTCGGACAATATATGAAAAGGCTCGGAAACTATATGAAAAGGCTCGGACAATATATTAAAAGGCTCGGAAACTATATGAAAAGGCTCGGAGATTCTAATTCTAGAAACCTATTCATATTCCTTAAAAGGCTCGGATTACTATTTAAAAGTCTCGGACAATGTTTTAAAAGGCTCGGATCCTATTTTAAAAGTCTCGGAGCCACTGTGAAAGGCTCGGAGATTCAGATAGCAGAAACCTATTCAAAATGCTCGGAAAAGGCTCGGATTACATGTGAAAAGCTCGGAAAAGGCTCGGATTACATGTGAAAAGCTCGGAAAAGGCTTGAAAACCCAGAACTTCATCGTGTTCAACAGAATTTTTTCATAAATTTAAACCCTAACCTAATCAAACAAACCTAATCAACAACAAATCAAATCAAACGAACATCCAACATCAAACGCAAATAAAAGTTTCAACAACAAAAACGCGTCAGAAAATCATATCACCTTCTCGTCGATTTCAAGACTGTATCGCCACCGCCGGCAGGTTTCCAGTCAGATTTAGTACCGGATTTCTTGGTCTCTCTTTCCACTGTTCTCTCTCTCTCAACTTTTTTCTCTTCAGACGCAAACTGACAAGAATGAGGGTATTTTTGTCTGGTCACCTAAATAGGTGCCTTTTAAACTTACATTACTAAACCAGTGACATTCTCACAAAAGTCCCTCCAAATAGTGACAATAAATTTTTGAACCCTAATTATATATGGGTGTACTAACAAACAATTAGTCTTTTTAGTAATTTTACTCAAGGGTATTATTGGATTTTAAAAAACATACTAATTTGATATGTATATACAGTTTTTAAAGAGTACAAATATCATCACTCATTAACATATAGATGGTGAAAATCCAAAGAGGAGTGTTGACAAATTAGATAAATCCACTATTTAATGTAAATAGTATGAAGTAAGATTATGACAAGAAGCAGGAGCTCTTGCTTCTTAATTTCTCATCGGCTTTGCAAGTTGCATTGACCGCCTCTCATTATTTAATGTAAATCAAGTGGATTCCAAGTCGATAGACCACAACTCATTTGTAAAGTCTGCTCTCAAGCCTCTCATTATTTAATGTAAATCAAGTGACAACTCATTTGTAAAGTCTGCCCTCACACCTCTCATTATTTAATGTAAATCAAGCGGATTCAAAACCTAAAAACAGACCACAATTCATTTGTAAAGTCCGCTCTCACAAATTCATATACAAGAGTTAGATGTCGTTTGTATTTTTTTCTAAAGAATGAATAATCCTGAATTTTATTGAAGACTAAATAGTGACTGAAACCTAAATCTGAATGACGTGTTTGTTTTTTTTTTTCCTCACATCTGAATATACTGTTAATATGTTTGTTTTTTTAAATAAAATTGTCTGAAAAGAAGTAATTTTACATCTATGCCCATGTTAAACAATTATACTTATAATATAGAATAAAAACAATCAAAAAAATAATATATGAACACATATGATCATGATCTTCTTCTTCGATTACAAACAAACTTTATTTTTACTAAGAAAAGAAAAAGTTTTTTTTTTCCTTCAAAAAATAAAAGAGGCAGCGGGAAAACTCACACAAAACACTCTAAAAAAAAATAATATATAGATACACCACCCTAATATCTTAATAAAGTCTTAATATTAAACACCAATGTGAGAGGTGATTATGGTTCTTTTTTTTTTATTTTTAAAGCTATTTAAAATAAGTAATATATTAAAATAAATATTTTTATACAATATATAATTATTATGAAATTGGAGATATGTTATATATAGAGGATAGTATCGGAAGAAAAGATTTTAGATTGCATTTAATGCAATTTAATGATTTATAATTAAGTGAAAAGTGAGTTTTTTACTTTTTATTTTAAGTTGTATTTTGGTATTTTAAAGTTGTTTGACCACTTAAAAAAAACAAACAAAACAACTTAATAATTGTGATTCAGACCCATTAAGTTTTAAGTGGTCGTTGGTTTTTTCCACTTAAAACTTAACAGGTCTGAATCATAATTATTAAGTTATTTTGTTTATTTTTGTAAGTGGTCAAACAACTTTAAAATATTTACAAAAAAAAAAAAAAAAAAAAAAAAAAAAAATTTAAAAAAAAGTAAAAAATTTCAACTTTTTACTTAATTGCAAATCATTGAATTACATTAAATGCAATCCAAAATCTTTTCTTCCGATACTATCCTCCATATATAACATATTTTTAATTTCATCATAAGTATATATTGTATAGAAATATTTATTTTAATATATTACTTATTTTAAATAGCTTTAAAAATTTTAAAAAAAAAAAAAAACTTTAATCACTTATCATATTGGTGTTTAATATCAATACTTTATTATAATATTATTGTGATGTATTTATATATTATTTTTTTAGAGTGTTTTATGTGAGTTTTCCTGCTGCCCCTTTTATTTTTTATCTTTTAAAAAGAAAATCTTTTTTTTTCTTAGTAAAAATGAAGTTTGTTTGCAATAGAAGAAGAAGATCATGATCATTATATAATTATTATTTTTGGATTTTTTTTATTCTATATTATATGTATAATTATTTAACATGGATATATATATATATAATTACTTATTTTTAGATAATTTTACTTTTAAAAAACAAACGTGTTGACAATATATTCAGATATGAGGAAAAAAAAACAAACAAACATGTCATTCAATTTCATATTTCAGTCCCTATTCGGTCTTTAGAAAAATTCAGAATTGATCAGTCTTCAGATAAAAAATCAAACAACTCCCGAATATTTCTCTCCTCTCTTTCTTATTTTATTTATTTGTTCTTTCGCTTTTATTTACAATTATTATGAAATAAATGTGTAATATAAAATTATAATGACCTAGTAGGAGTTTCGTCATCATTGAAGACTTTTCCTTCATGAAGAATTATCATGTCCACACGCCCACACTTATTCATATTTTAATAAAATTTGATGAAATCTTTTGCATACATAACAATAAAAACATTTAAAATAAAATAAAAATAAAATAGCATATGACTTTGATTTGGGTCTTTTTATAATCCCATAAGGATTACTACCCACCGATCAATCTATAAAGTAAGTGGAACCCTAAATTTGTGATATAGATCACACTTTTATATTTTTTTTTAGTAAAATTTGGACTGATCAAGGGGAAAAAGCATCGCAAGCGATTATAAGATCACACTATATTTATAGTTTTAATATGAATTTGTAATTACCACGGCCCAATGTGATTTATTGGTCATTCAGTTAAATAATATTCTATATTTGAATCATCGTCACCGCAATCGATTTATACAAAACATATGAATTCGTAATACATAAAGTTTCGTGGTTATTTGTAAAATTGAATGTTGACATGTAAAGTAAATACTATATTAATGAAATGAATTGCAAAATTTCTATAGTAAGGATAAGTATCACAAAATTTGTTATTCATTCAATTTTCGTTTCATATTTTCTCTTCCATCTACAAATGGATCAATCAAGTTGATTTAGATATAAAGTCTATTTGCTTGGAATTTGGAAACCAAAACAAGAAAGGAGAAAAAGTCTTATTACACATAAGATCTCTTTTGATTGCTCATTTGAATAAGACTACTAAATACTCATATGCATGCATGCTCATTCAATTATATCATACATAAATACATATATACATACAATTCGGTGCACCACTGATATTCCAACACGTCAATGTGTCAGATTTTTTTTCCCTTACTTTTCAAACTCTCTCTATCTTACTTTTTCTCATTGTTTTTCATTGAATTGATTTGTTTAATTTTTCTCAATCCGACAGATATTGATATCGTAATATCAGTGGTATGGTGCACCACCGTAGCAGTGCAATGAAGATTTTATTCTTATTAACAACCTCAATTATAAAGTGCCTGCCTAGTAGTGGGAATGGAAAATTGAGAAAGAGTGAAAGTTGAAACTAGAATTGGAATATTTACTGCTTCAATGATTTATCAATTTATTATCTACATACACACGTCAACAACGCCCACCAGGCACCAACGTTGAATCTTTTGATTATGTCAAATCAATATGACATATGGAAATGCCTTTGTTGTTGAAGCTACTCTTGCCAAATCGCAACTCACCTTTTTGACAACTACTCATTATTCAAGCATTCTTTAATTCTCAATTTATACTTTAATCAAAGTTAGCTTTCCACAAATTCCACCCCGTTGACATAACATTTTGTTTATCTAACGTCATTAAGTGTTTATTAATCTTGTTACTGCTTTCTAATGTAATGCACCGAAGATTTTCTCAATATAATCAAATTTTAAAGTTTAAACCACCAAATCCATGATTCAAGGCTAGAGAAAAGCAACGGATAATATATTATATACACTTGGAAGCTGATGACCTGGTACGTCAATCCGATGATACTCTTTTTTTTTTAATTATTTAAACAAAGGAAAGTCGATATAAGTTATCAAGCCTTCAAACTCATATTTATTTATTTATAAATAAACTGTTTTACATAACTGCCAGATGAATTCATATTCAAATATTAATTCAACCTTAGTTGTAGGATAGATAAGATGATGTTGATCCGGTGGTAGAGTCCCTCACATTACCACAAGGTTGTAGGTTCAAGTTTCTCCCCCTCCCTTAAAAAAACCCCAAATTATTGTAATATTTCAACGACAACAACAACAAAAAACCTTCGGTGTAGGATAAACTCACTCTAGACAACTAGTCAAGTGGTGGTAACAACTCGTACAAGCTCTACATTCAAGTATCAACTGAAAAGCATTATCTTCACGAGCTCCAGTGCTTTATTGCACCCAAAGAACTTCTCCACAATCGCCAGTGCAAACTCCATTGAAGTTCCTGGCCCTCGGCTGGTGATGAGGTTGCCATCAACCACAACCCTGTTTTCCACTTCGCTCTGATCTGAAAGCTTGCCACACATTGCAGGAAAAGCTGTGGCTTTTTTACCCTGAAGAATCAAAGTTAAACAAGTATCTCAACTGGGAGTACCGTTGAAGGGAAAACATTTATAGAGAAACACATTTACAGATTCAATATTGGAAAAATACCTACGAGGAACCCAATACTTGGAAAAATAATAACGTAGAGTGAAACCTCAATAAAGCAGTAACAGAGTTTTAGAAAACATAAAAATTTCTGTAATATTTTGATCAACTTATTTATGAAGCAGCAGTCACTTTGAGTAGTAATTTCTTAGAAAATTATATAACTAAATAATGTCCAGAAAGTGCCACAAATGGTATCTCCAGTCCAGGAGAAAATATTCAAGTGAAGGCAATACCTTGAGTAAGCCATGGGGCTCTAAGACTAGAGCTGGGGATGCACAGATAGCCCCATAAGGTCTATTTGATTCCTTCTGCTTCTTCAGTAAATTCACCAGTTTCTCAGAATTTGCAAATGCTTGGGCACCACCAAGTCCACCCTGACGATACACAAAACACAGTCAAGCCAATGATTTGGTAATGAATTAGAAGTATGGATTACAATTTACACCCCCACTTACCGGCAAGACAATTAGGTCAAAAGAAAGTTTAGCAGCCTCATCAAGAAGCATATCTGCCACTAATTTAACTTTTCGAGAAGCCACAATTTCTAGTGTGTCCTCAACTGAGGCAACCACAACATTTGCTTTAGCTCTTCGCAGAATATCAATGATCATAACAGCTTCCATTTCCTCTGAGCCATTGGCTATAGGTACAAGAATCTGAAGGGAAGAAAATACAAAAACTCACCAAAATGATTTTCTATAACAAATTAGAAATATATCTTGGTTTGTATGCAGGATATGTGAAAATTAAAGTTCAATGCAGAAACATTTTGGAACAGTATCAAGTTTGTTCGGAAGTTGATTGGGAAACAAATCATGATAATTTAAAAATTAAGATATCTACTTTCTCACTCAGCTCAAATCTCACCGAAGAAATACAGATTACTAGATTAGTAAGTTTGTTGTGGAATCATATTATGCTTCCCTTGTCATTGGGTTGCATCAAACTTGGGAGTTTGTTACAGATATCATAAAAATAATCAATCAACTTGAACATGTCCAATGCATGAGTAAAGCCAGTTCGACATGTATGTATGGTTTGTTAGAAATGCCATAAAAATAACCCACCGCCTTGAACATCTGAACATGTCCAACGCATGAGTGAAGCCAGTTCTATATGTATATACATAAGTGTGGGTGTATGCTTGTACTTACATATGTATACACCTATGTATGTAATATAAAGTGAATCTCAGGTTTCATATACTACTAGATATGTGCAGAAAAAAAACATGTGATACATGCACAAAATCACAAATACATGTTAAATATACAAATCTCACCTGGGGGCCATTACCAAATGTCCACTTCATTGGATTGAACTCAGTAATAGTATACTCATCCCCATGGTTAGAACGCATCACCTGAGTACAAGATGACAGCAAAAGGCAAGCCAGTGGGCAGTGGAAGATGAAATTGAAAGAAGACCAATAAGACTGACAAAATTAAATTACAATAAAGAGAATTTGAAGAGCAGAAACATGCTTCTCAAAAAAAAAGGTGCAGAAACATGAAGTTTAAAAAAACCTTATGTAAGTTATGAATTCATTATATGACAGACTTTGTTCAACAACTTTTTATCCTTACAAAGTTACAAGTTGTAGATGTTCATCCTAACTGTAGGAATATAAGCTCCACCAAATTTATCTCACAAGTCACAGCATTTCAAACTTATTGGAATACATCCTCTCTCCAAGGATTCCAAACAAACCTTTGAGTTCTATAACTGCTGCAAAACTTTTCCTTCTACAAAAACTTAATGCAACCATTGGCCACAAAAGCTCGTGATATCAGCATATTAAGTGCTATTTTCCTCTTTGACCAATTTGTTCACATCTAAATCCATTGAGCACTTTGAGCCTGTTCATATCATGTGCTCGGATAATTGCTTCCCGCAATTCATAACTTCAAATAATATATTCCTCTTCTGCACTCAGTCAACAATTTTAGCAGCGTCTTTAAATTGACAGCCTTTACCCACAATTTTACCACCAAGTTGTTGAACACTTGTGCTTTTCCCCAGTTACTTCTAAATACGAACAGCAAATATGCAACTTCATTTAATCAATCCCTATGGCAAATGTATTCTGGAAACTCCCTCTTCAAATAACATTACAATTAATAAAATGAACTTCTAATTAGCTAAGCCAGACAATTTCCCAAATGAATAACTACATATTTTTTTATTGTATTTTTGGAAATTGTATAACAAGTAAACCAAGTACTGAAGGTGAAGTACATACCAGTGGTCCAGCAACTTCATCAGCTTTCTCTTTCCCATACAATTGCTCAACTAAAGCAACAGCAAACTCCATTGTAGTGCCAGGTCCACGACTTGTCACAACTATGCCATCCTTCTGTACTCTTGATTCAACAGTTGTTGCACAAGAGGGTGCCAATTGCTCCATAAATGACGGATAACAAGTTGCCTATCATAAATAAATATCCCCACAAATACAAACTCAATCATCATCAACAAGAAGCAAAGAGAACTTGTATTAACAATCATTCAATATAATTCCTAATAAACGTAAGAGTAAGAAATAACTACCTAATGCTCACCTTCAAACCCTTTAACAAACCCCACGACCCCAGTGCCACAGCAGGCGAAGCGCAGACAGCAGCATAAAGCCGCCCATCCGCGGCCTGCTTCTTCATCATGTTCTCTAAGATTCCACAATCTTTCAGATTAGTGGCACCAGGAATGCCTCCCTATAGCAAAATTACAAGCCCGATATTCCAATAAAATAAACCGAATTAGCACGGATCCGAAAATAAAATAGAAATTTCTAATTCAATTAGCAGTATTCAGTAACAATCATCCAAAAAGAACTAAACAATTATACAATCGTACTTATATGATACATACAGGTAGAGTAATAAGGTCGAAAACGGTGTCTTTGCAGTCAGAAATGAGAGAATCGGCAACTATCTTAACACCGTGACAGGCGTCGACACGGAGCTGCTTGTCGACGGAGGCGACCGTGACGTCAGCTCCAGACCTTCTCAAAACGTCGATGGTAATAACCGCCTCCATCGGCTCGCTCCCGTTGGCAATCGGCACCAAAACCTAAAAACCAACAAACACAACAACCGCATATCTGAACAAAATCCACAGAATCAAAACAACATAAGGACAATTAAAAAAAACCAGACTGACTTTCTTGGGAGAAGAAGACATTGTGGCTGCTGCTGTGAAGAAGCGCTTTTTCAGAGAAGGAACTTTTCTGGGAAGCAGATTGTTAGCTAGAGGAGAGTGAAGAAGAAGAAGAGAGTGAGTGGTGACGTGGCATAAATGTAATGATACTACCATTTTTTTTTTCTTTTTTTTTTTCTTAATTTAATTTTTAAAAAACTTTTCTAAAGAAACCGGCTCGGTGTGAGCCCGTGGCAGTGGAGAGTTGGTTATTGGCTGAAGACAGTAGAGACCGTCCAGTTAAATTGTGCCAAATTAGAGTTTTATAATAATCCATCGACACATTTATAAATGTACTAAAATCTAAATGATTCAAATTGAATCTTAAATATTTTGAATATAATCAATAACATTAATTTTAGTATCATTGTGAGTAGACCTGGCAATAGGTCCTGTTATTGCGAATTCATATCGTTTCGTGTTTTGGTTGTATTAAAATTGCTCAACCTGAACCCGACCCATTAGCTTAATGGGTTGAAATATACAAACTCAAAACCATTTGTTAAATTAATGGGTAACCCGACCCGACCCGACCTGTTACAAAATATTATATTTAAGATTTATTAAACAGTTGAAAATAAATAGTACTGAAACATGATCAAATTCATCCAATCAAGTTCACCATACGCATCTAAAACTTAAAATTAAAAATAAAATAAAATAAAATAAAAACCACCACATGCACAATCAATCAATCAATCAAAAACATCTAATTTTAAAAATAAACAAGTCCTAAAAAAAATTGAAAATGAAATCTTCCATTAATCTTCCTCTTGAATCTTCAAGACGTTATGATTAGGAATCTCAATCCTCATTTATACCTAAAAGGTTAAACTACTTGTGTTAGATGTTAAGAAAAGAAGAATTAACATACATTAATAAATCCAATACCTTTGTAAATAAAATCATACCTTTCAATTTTCAATTAAGCATAATAGATTCAATCCCTTGAGTTGAATTAATAGAATCATCGATGTTCAAATTGAAGACATCTTCAATGAGTTTATCCGTGTTAATATGCGCTTCCTCTGCAGAAGAATTATATATATATACATATCAACAATTTATTTTACAATGAATAAAATGTTAATAATTACATTAAGAGTTGCAAGAGATTTACATGTTTTCTTATCAAATAACCAATCTTGAGTACATACCAAAGCTTGAACTGTGTCAGGTGATAATGAACTACGATACTGATCTAGTATTATACCCCCAATACTGAATGCAGATTCATATGCAACTGTAGAAATAGGAATTGTTAACACATCACGAGCCAAATGAGAAAGTATAGGATAACGCGTTTGTTGTCCTTTCCACCAAGTTAGAACATCTAACTCTTTCTTCATGTCCGGTCTTTCATTATCAAAATATTTGTATATCTCAGTTTTCATACTAACAGAACCCTCTTTATAGCAAATATCAAAGTCCTACATAATGCAAAAGAAACAAATAAATTTTATTAAATTTATACACAGTTAAATTCATTCATAAAGTATTAATTTTAATATGCAATAAATAAGACAGATAAAATTAAGATTTACCTCAAAAATGGCATCTTCACTGGTAGTAGGACCAAAAGTCTCTTACTTCGAATGATGCTTCAATAATGCTATATACAACCGGCATTGCGTCCCCTTTGCGGAACCATGGCCTACGCGGCAAAAAAAAAAAAAAAAAAAACAAACTGAACTGAAAAAAATGATTGGAAAAGAAAAAGAAAAACTGAGGTTGTCATTCTTAAAATCTCCACCGTCTATCTCGCTCCTCTTCTTGGCAAAAAAATGAAAGCTCTCTTCTCTCATCCCTTTCTCAAACCCAAGAATCCAAGACTGAAATAGAAATAGAAATGCTATAGACAACCTTTTTCCCTATTGTGTTTCAGTTTGATATCCATGGTCATTTGGGGATTTTGAAGCCTCCACCCACACGATTCCGGATCTCTTCTTCTCAAATCTGAAGCCCCATCCCCACGAAGGGGGCTGTTCTCCCACGAAATTCAGTTTGGTGTTCAATTTGGTCTTTTGTTCTACTTCACCTTTGTTAGTTGAGGAACTATTTGGCTGTATTGGATTGTACCTCTATTTCAGGTTATTGTCGCTTTTAATTCTTTCTTAATATGAATTTCTTGCTTATATATAGTTTAAGAATGATTGTTCTAATTTTCAGTTTATGTGAGGAGAGAAGTAGGGGAGTTTTTTTCTTTTTTGGGTATGATTCATATTCTCTTTGTGTGTGTGTGTGTGTATGTGTGTGTGTGTGTGTGTGTGTGTTTGAGTTTCTATTTTGTATTTCTGGACTAGTTTTGTGCAATGGAGTCAATCTCTCATACACTGGGCTATTGTTAGTAGTGTTTGGAAAATTTTCCTGGGAAAGTTATTAAAATCTGTTGTAGTCTAGAGAGTGAGTGCATCAGTAATAAACATATACTAGTAATGATATCATTTTCTTAGCTGGGGTTTTGTTTTTGATCTTCATATATGCTTTGAATCATCTCAAATTCAACTGAGCTGGTTCTTTTTTGTTTGATGAAATTTATGTGGTTTGAGCTCCTTCAATTTGAATATAATTTGTCATACTTTATGGGGCATATAGGAAATTGTTCTAAGTTCCTTCAAATTGATTTGAATAGAATTTTGTTTTCATTTTCATTTGCTTATAGTATTAAGAGTTTACATTCCTATATTTGGAGTTGAATATTTATCAACCAATCAATCACTCTTCAACTGTGTAATTGCAGTAGCAGTATCTCAGACAACCAGCAGACAACATTTTCTTCCTCTCAGCATGGGAAACGGGAAAGAACACCCATCTACGCTAACACCTTGTAACTTAAATCTCCCATCTGTGAAATTTAATGAGGATAAACCAAATCCACAGAAAACGAAGGATTGCAATTCCGGGACATGTCAGAATGTCGAAATCGATAGTGATATCGATGGTGATATCGATGGTGATGACATGATTGAGGAGGAGCCGAAGAAGGGGATGAAGTTTGATTCCCTTGAAGATTTATTGAGTTATTATAAATCTTATGGTAAGAAATGTGGGTTTGGGGTGATGACAAAAAGGATTGAGTGGGGAGAAGATCCGATTGTTAGGTATGTCACCCTTGCTTGTTCTCGTGGTGGGAAGGCCCGTAATAGGAATTTGAGTGTCGCCAAATGTCCGATAGGAAAGACGGAATGTAAGGCAAAGATTAATGCCTTAAGATGTGATGGAAAACTTCGGTTGACCACGGTTTATAATATCCATAACCACGACCTCATTCCAAGGAAATCCCTCTTCTTTCGATGTAATAGAGAAGTGAGTGACGCCGTCAAAAGAGTTCTAGATACAAATGATATTGCTGGCGTCCGAATGAACAAGAGTTTTGGATCTCTTGTTGTTGGCGCAGGTGGATTTGAGATCCTCCTGTTTTTGGAAAAGGATTATCGTAATTACATCGATAAGGCAAGACATCTTAGACTTGGCGCAGGTGGTGCTGGTGCACTGCGAGAGTATTTTCTTAGGATGCAGTACAAAAATCCTGGGTTCTTTGCATTGATGGATTTAGATGATGATGGAATGTTAAAGAATGTTTTCTGGGCAGACCCCTATAGTAGAGCAGCCTACCAATATTTTGGTGATGTGGTCACATTCGACACCACATACCTGACCAATAGATATGGGATGCCGTTTGCGCCATTTGTTGATGTAAACCACCATGGACAGTCTATTCTCTTAGGAGCACGATTGATTTCCAGTGAGGATACAGAGACCTTTGTTTAGTTATTCCAGACTTGGTTGCAGTGTATGGATGGTATAGCTCATAAAGCATTATCACTGACCAAGATAGGGCAATGAAAAATTCAATTGCTATTGTTTTCCCAACGACCTAACATAGATTTTGCCTATGGCATATACTGAAGAAAGTCCCTGAAAAGCTTGGTTCCTATGGTTCCCACAAAACTGGGATGAAAAGTGCATTGATGAAATGTATCTATGACAGTCAAAGTGTTGAAGAGTTTGAAACAAGTTGGGATCAGTTAATTACCACGTACAATTTGCATGAGAATGCGTGGTCGCAAAGTCTATACGCTGAGTGTGATCATTGGGTTCCAGCATTCTTGAAAGACTACTTTTGGGCTGGAATGAGTACAACGCAGCGGAGCGAGGGGTATGTTCATGCTAAGACCAACCTGAAAGAGTTTGCCGACCAGTTTGACAACGTATTGAAAAAAAAATTGAGAATGAAAATGTTGCGAACTTCCACTCATTTAGTGTCATAAGCCCCTGCATATCTAGATGTCCAATTGAGAAGAGGTTTCAAGAGTTGTACACGAATTCTAAATTCAAGGAAGTACAAGAGCAAGTTACTGGCATGATCGATATGAATCCAAAGTTACATAAAGTGATAGTGCAGTAAAGACCTATCTAGTAAAGGATGAAGTTCATTTGGCAGAGTTTACTAAGCTGGTTACATATTCTGTGGACTTTAGTGAAGAAGATTTATCTGTAAAGTGTTCTTGTGGATTATTCCAAATGATGGGGATATTGTGTAGGCACATTTTGGTTGTATTCAAATATAACGTGATTAAATTTTTGTCAGATAGCTATATTTTAGATTGATGGAGGATATCAAAAGGCGATACACATTGATCCATAGTAGCTATGATACAGGGGAACAACAGGCAGATTCTAATAGATATTCTGAGATATTGAATATCTGTTATCAGATTATTACTCTTGCAGCGGGATCGAGAGAGCATACTCAGGATGCGAAAGCAAAGTTATATGTCATGATTGATTTGTATCGTGCCAACCAAGAACCCGCATCGATGACCCAAACAGGTTCTAATGTTGGTTGTACGAGAGGGGACGCAACTACTGTTGGTGGTTCTGAGCAAGTACTCAGTCCAAATGTTGTGTGTAGGAAAGACAGACCCCCATCTCTAAGGAGAGCATCCAGGATAGAGAAATATATGCGAAAAGTTAAAACGAAAGAGAAAAAAGTAAAAGAAAAGTGGAAACGCAAAGAGGTATGTTTATTTAATATGACTTTTTTTTGCCACTTTGACAAGACAAAATATGACAATTTTGTGTTCTTATTTGTTGTTTGATTATTAGTGAGATGGAGGAGATGCACCCATCTTGAACACATTGAGATCTTTATTTGGGCATTCATAAATGGATATAGCAAATGCTGGACACGCGTGCAGGTATATTTGAAGTGACCCTTGTTTATATTAGAATTCTAATTTTTCACTGGATTTTACGAGTATTTCTCACCAGGCTGTTCCAGAGAGCGTAGCTTTTCACATTAGTGGAACTCAGATCCAAAGAATAATGATTCAGAGTCAAGAAAGTGTAAGCTATAATATTTAGTTTATATTAATAGGAACCTGCCTATTATGTATTTAATATATTTGTTGAAATACAAATGTGTAATGAAATTTAGTATTCTACTGGAAATTGCTTGAGTTGGGGATTTCATGTTTTATATTAGGACAGTGTGGAACAAATTGAACTTCCATGTTTTTTATTTACGAACTCAAATGGTTAATAATCAAGAGATTAATTTGCTATTTGTTTAATCATATTGTAAGACTAATAAATGTTGTGATGTATATTAATCTCTAGAGTTCGCCATTATAACCACTGCAGTTGTAAACAATATTTCTGATTTAACACAAATTCATGTTGCCTTTGTTTGCTTTCGTATCATGGTTTACATTCTGAAATAAATGTATCCATATGATCGACGCTAACTAAACTACAAAATTTATCTCTTATAGTCTTATGACCAGTTATCCTATCATATGCACCGTGCACAACCTTACACCAATCGTACAACACAGGTAAAATCACAATACAACAGCTTTGCTCTTAGAGAGAGTTATCTACAAATGTTTTCCACAACAGAGAGGAATCTAACATCTTTAAGAATTAAGATCTAGAAGATAGCATGGTTTATTTAGGCAGCAGTTCTGCAGTAGAATGTTAATATAACAGTTTCAGAACATGATGATATTGAAGAAAAATTGCACTAAAATTACATGTATTTGCTATAAATCCTATCTTAAACTTGAGATATGCGGTAGGGAAAAAAAACACAAAGCAAAAGAAGCCAAAATATGAATAATTTCCCAAAAAGACATTTGAGGTTTTTTTATATCAACAAATATGCTACTAGCTAAAATGGGACAAATAGCTTAAAAAAAATAACACGAATAACACTGATGCTATAAACAATAATACATGCCACTTCATATATACATACGAGAACGTCAAGCAAGCAATAAACATTCTAAAGAAAACACAGATTCAAACAACCAAGAGGTGCCGATTCACTAATCATATGATCATCCAGACATCAAGAAGTTGAACTTAATATATTTACATTGGAATGTACAGAGTCCAATACATATATACTAATACTAGGCAACAATTACTTTGACACTATAAAATAACATACTATTACAAATAAAATTGTCAAATACACCCACAGTAATGTGCGTCCATGCCTAAATTCAGTTTCTTTTTCCAAAAGCACCATCTCTCTAGTGGATACCACCATCTCTCTCTTCTCGACATCATCTACTCTTTTACGAAGCTCATTCTTCGTCTTTTCCACATCGTCCAGTATCTTCTGGAGCTCTTTCTCCTTATTTAACAGTTCATTGTTAAATTCTTAAAGTTGGAACTGGATCTCTTCATCACTACCCGCCCACTTGAAGAATTTACAGTATGATGATCCCTAATCATTTAAATAATATAAAAAAAAAATATTAGATGTTCAACATATTAATCACTATAATTAAAAAATGTAAGATGTACAAATGTAGTTACCCCTTTGTTAAATTTTGGACACCCTAAAAAGGGTCATCCTAGATTTCTTGTAATACTTGAGTATCTCAATGTCGCTTCGAGCTTATAGAAGCAGTGTGGTTGTCCCAAAGTACGTTTTGCAAATGATGAAGAAGACATCGATGATGAGGATGACATTCTAATATTGCCTATTATAATTTGTTAGATGTGAAATCCAAAAAACTACATGCATTAAACAGTTTTCATGACTAATTCTGATGAACTAAATCAGATTCAAACTTGTGGGTAAAGACTTTGGCCATAACTCCTGAAATTATTATTCCTTATAAATCAAACGTTGCAACTTCAATCTGAGCCCATATATCTCACATTAAATCTACACTATTAGCTAGTTAAAAAATTAAATTAAAAACAACACCATCACCAATCTCCAACAACCATTTCCAAAATACTAATTTACAGGAAATTCATAAACCATTATAACAACAAAATAATAATAATTTTCATGAAATTGTCATAAACCATTTCAACAACAGAATAATAATAATTTACAAGAAATTTTCATAAACCATTAAATATGAACTATTAAATCAGGATATCAAGACTTATAAAATCTGAAAAACTCTAAAATAAAGAAACAGGAGAACTACAATATAAGAATGCAGATATGAAAAACTTCGAAAATGGAACCTTACCTGGGGTTGATTCGGTGTTTTCGTGGGTTGAAATGAGGATGGAGACACCGGGTTCGAAGACAATCTCTTGAAGAAGAAGAGATAAAGAAGAAGACGGTGGAAAAATGCGTTGATTTTCATGAAAAAGAAGAGATAAAGAAGAAGACGATGGAAAAAAACGGGGATTTTGAAGAAGAAGACAGTGGAGAAAATGCAACGTTTTTCGTGAAGAAGAAGAGATGAAGAAGAACATGGTGGAGAAAATGCAACAATTTTCGTGAAGAAGAAGAGATGAAGAAGAAGACGGTGGACAAGAAGCTAGGGTTTCAATTTAGGGATTTTGAAGAGAAGTGAAGAGAGATAGACGGTGGAGATTTTGAAAAGGAGAATGACAACCCCAGTTTTTCTTTTTCTTTTTCAATCATTATTTTCAATTTGTTTTTTTTTTTTTTTTTTTTTTGCCACGTAGGCCACGGTTCCGCAAAGGGGACGCAAGACCGGTTGTATATAGCATTATTGTAATTTTTATATGCAATAAATAAGACAAATAAAATTAATATTTACCTTTAAAATGGCATTTTCACTGCTAGTAGGACCAAAAGTCTCTTGCTTTGAATGACTTAAGTTCAAAATAGGAGACAAAGCTTCCATGTATACATTAAAGAGAGAGACCAATGTTTCATGAACACCATGTAACTCAAGAGAATCTTTTCCATGAAGTTTTGCATAGGTCCACTCTATAAACTGAAATTTGTATCGAGGGTCAAGAATAGTGGCAATTGCAAGAATTTGATTACATTCTAACCAATATTTTTCAAATTTTAAGCTCATTTGCATTCCCATCTTTCTCAAAAAACTATCAGTGCTTACCATGGCTTCTGTAATACTATTTTGGATTAAAAATATCTTAGGGAAGAACAAGTTTGATGTAGGGTACTTTGTTCCAGAAAATAAGCAAGTAACTTCATAAAAGTACCCTAAAAACTTGGAAATCTTTTCAACTTTATCCCACTTATCCGGAGAAAGACAACAATTGAAACTAAAATCATTCAACCCTAAATTAATAAAATTGGATGGTAAAAAAGTGCACTCTCAAGCATGAGATAGGTTGAATTCCATCTAGTAGGCACATCTTGTCGCAAACCTCTCTTATTACCCACCATCCCTACTTGTGTTACACAATCATAAAACTTGTGTTTTCTTCCCGATGAACCTTTCATATATTTGATACACTCTTGAATTTTTAACATTGATTCATCAATCTCTCTAAGTCCATATTGAACTATCAAGTTAAGAATGTGAGCATAACAACGAACATGAAATAATTTACCACTCATTAAGAGTGCACCTCTAACGTTTAATTGATTCCTCAAAATGTCAACAAAAGATTTAATAGCTGATGCATTATCCAATGTAATAAAAAATAACTTTTTTTCAATCCCCCACTCAAATAACAATGAATTAATTTTATCAGATAATGCAGCACCAGTATATAGAGGCAGCATTTGAAAAAAGTTTAAAATCTTTTTATGCAATCTCCAATCATTGTCAACAAAGTGGGCTGTAAGAGTAAGGTACCCATCTGTTGCTATGGAAGTCCATAAATCCGATGTCAAGCAAATCCTTCCCGGAACCAAGTTCAATAGATTTTGAAGTTCTAATTTTTCATGGTTAAACATCCTCACCACACACGTCTTAGTTGTATTCCTACAATGTAGCTTTATATCAGAACATATAAACTCAAACATAGTCCTAATGCCCTCATATTCAACAAAATTAAAAGGTAAATCATGCTTGATAATTGTCTGTATTAGTAAATCTCGAAATGTCTCAGGATCAAATTTTAGGGATCTCAGCTTTCCAGAGGGCTGTGTGGGTGAGAAAAGCATTTCTCCCACATCACCATAGATATTCCTCGGATAAATTTTAAGGTGTTCTAACATTTTTCCAATCCCACACTTACTACCAAAATTATATTCTTTTCCACATTTTTTACACCTAGCACGTTTGTTTTTATGCTCAATTCCAGGTATTACCTCAAACAAATTCCAAGCAAGCGGTCTCTTTTTTCGCTTTCCCATCCCTGTTTTGCCATTTTTCTTTGGAGTGGTTATCTTCATAAGTTCATCACCTGATTCATTAGAAACATCAATAGGAGGATTCTCTTGAATGTCCATGAATTCAATCTGTATAAATACTTTATTTTATATAAAAAGTGTACTTAGAAATTAGGATGATATATTGTTTATATAACAAAATATATATATATCGAAGAGAATATATTTTGTAAAAAAACAAAAAATATATACCTTTAGAAAAATTTGTCAAGAAACAAGTTGGTTTTAGTCTTTTAAAATATCAAATATCAATTGTCAAACAAAATTAAAGTCTTGAAATTACGTTGCATGAAATTGTGGCACCATACTACCATAGAAAATAGTAATACAAATATCAAAATGCAAGAAAGAAAACATACTCGATTGAATTTACTAAGATTGAATTGATGGTAATTGATTTCAAAAAAGTTGAAGACCACTAGCTACTTTTAGAGTTTTAGGGTTAGAGTTAGGGTTATAATATTGTGAAATAATTGATTTATAGTTTTAGAATTTTTAATTTAGAAAATTTTCCTCTTTCAAAAGTAGAAAAAAATAAGAAATTTTTTAAAAAATTAATTAGTAAAATATATTCTAACCATAATTATGGAGATTATTTTTAATAACTTTCATAAACACATTAAAATATATATATATATATTTATATTAATGGGTTATCGAATTAGCAGTTTTTTTAAGGGTTGACCTAAAACCGACCCATTATATTTCGTGTCTTAATGGGTTGACCCATTAATAACCCGATCCGATAAACTTGACCCATCAACCGCTATTTTTGAATGGGTTTGAGTCGTTTTAATGGGTCATGTAAAATTTACCAGGTCTAATTGTGAGTAATTGTATTGTATTATGTTATATTAGACTGAGCTGGACTAGACTGTACTATATTGTACTATTGTTTGTGATATATTGTACCATATACTCCATTACAATACATTTCAACGTGTTTGGTTATATATTGTATTAGCTAATGGAAGATGTATTTGTTAATGTGTTTGGTGATATATTGTATTAGACTATTTTAAATAATACAAATATTTGGTAAGTTATTATTGTATAGTGATGTATTGTATTTAAGGTTATTTTAGTAGTTTGCCCCTCACAATTGAACTATGTGATTGTGTGTTCGAGCTTGTTTCCCTCCCTAAATCCCGTAATATTTCAAAAAAAATTAATAATTATTATAATTAAAATAATGATGATTATAAATTAAAAATGAAAATTTCTAATATTATATTAAAAAGTTGATAATAACAATTGTGAAAAAAAAAAAAAAACCTGGAATATATGACAAAAGACATTGAAATAATCTTAATTCCTTTTGGCTCTTGATACAAAGAGGCAACAATGATTCAAATCCTAATCAGCAAGAAAGGAGAAGCATATAATATTAGGATTTTTCAACTATGATATTATAATATAAACCCTACAACTATGATATTATACATATAATATTAGGATTTTTCATATATATAATATGAGGAAATGAGGGAAGATAACACTTTTTAAACTTGGACTTGTACAACTATCACCACATTACTAAGTCTTGTTTTATTAGCACCAAAAATGGTATTGAGACTAAAATGCCCCCACTTTTACTTTTGTCCACTTTTAAGTTTTAATTTTCATTTTCAATTTTCAATTTCCCTAACTTTGTCCAAACAGTGAGTCTCCTTTCTTCCAAGACACAGTCCAAGCTTCCATTTCAGAATTCGTTCTTCAATCGTTCTTCCTCTCCTTTCTTCCACTGCAACTCATTCTTCCAACGAGGTTTGAAGAGTATTTTCCTACAATAATTTCATATTTAGACAAGCTAATTGGGTTATTGGAAGATAAATTTCAATAATAAACTAATTTCAATTTTTTCAGTTATGGTCTGGAAGCTTGCACTTTCAATTTGTGAGATGTTTATGTTGAACTAATGCGAATTCTCCATTTTTAATTTCATATCCAGACAAACTATTTGGATTATTGGAAGAGTTGATAAGGTAAATTTTCTCCATAAACTAGTTGAGAAACTCGTGAATGACATTTTTTTCAGTTCTGGTCTAGAAATTGCACTTTCAATTTGTTAGATGTTATGTTGAAGTGAAACAAATTCTCCATTTCGATCTGATTTGCTAGAATAGTACGAGTTTTTCTAGACTTATTTGATGTTTTCGAGACTTATTATTAAGACTTATTTATATCAATTTTATTTATATCAATTCCGAGACCTATTTATGTCATTATCGAGACTTATTTATATCATAACTGATACTTATTTATATATTTATCAAGACTTATTTATATCAATTTCGAGACTTATTTATATCAATTTCGAGACTTAATGTGATGAATTAGACTAACAATAATTTTTTCCAGGGCAATGGATCGGGTTAGAATATTTGATATTATATAATGGACAATGGAATGAACTACCAGATGGAAGCTAGAGATATATCGGCGCCGTTAAAAAAGGTGTATATGTCCGGAAGAATTTGACATACAAAGAACTGTTGGGGGTTGTAAAGGTCATTGTCAAAAATGATTCGAACATGTATGAAATTGACATACAATCAATATCCGTTAGTCCAGATAGTACATGTCGCACTATGATAGCGGATGATGATGAATATCGTTGGACTTACAATAAATATCGTTGGACAAAACTTGAAATGAATTTTTTTTTTTTTTTAATTTATCTCACTTTTTGGATAACTATAATGTTTCCGTTTTTCTTAATTCTACTACTTCTTGATGACATGTATCGATATTTCTTTATTCTTTGTAAGAGCTAACTGACAATTCTTGGTTTGTAATAGGTGTTATGTGACATTAAAAAATTCGTAAGTATAGGTTAAAAGGTTTGTAATACAGAATGACATTTGCTCACAATAAGTCTCGAATATACCAAATAAGTCTCGACATGACGAACATAAGTCTCCAATATACGAAATACGTCTCGAAATTATTGATATAAGTCTCGAATGTTCCGAATAAGTCTTGAAATTATTGTAATAAGTCGCGAATATTCCAAATAAGCCTTGAATATACAATAAGTCTCGACAATATTATAATAAGTCTCAAATATAATAAATTAGAGAATTACTGAGAACAATTTCATCCATTCAAAAATATTCATTATAAACACAGTCACACATATAGTTCATGTCAATTTCATCCAACATAACCATTCAAAAATAATCAACATAATTCATCCATCCGTAATAAGAAAAAAAATTCATTTGTTGTTAATCAACATTATAAATACATTCAGATTCCTGGATCAGTCATTTTCATTTAGCGACATGAGCACCATGGGTTATCCCTGGATCAGACTTACGGGAAACACAACATAATTCATTACAGAAAAGCTGCACATCGGTCAGTCTAATAAACCTATATTAACAGCCCTAATATCATAAGCTGACAGGCTAGCAAAAACATACTAAGGGAATTAGACCTAACCACACACAAGCCCCTCTTCTCCCTCATAAAATCGTGTTTCTGTTTTTGAGAAAAGCTATGCAGCAGTACTTTTTTCAGATCTCATCACGTTGCGTTTGCTGGATTCGTAAGAGGCATTTCACAAAATCTTCATCTTCGTCATAATCAGAGTTGTTGCTTGTTATGGGCGAGGCATTTGCAAACAATAATCAGACCTGTTCTTCAAGAGTGAGGTACTCGTAGTATTGGGCAAGACGAGTAAGAGGACTCTGGCAAGAATAAGATTTTCGCACCACCTCAGTCGACAAGAACACGGTTTTTCATGGTTGAGAAAGGTGATCTTGGTGTTGCTGAGGTAATTTTCACCATTTCCAATACTCAATCGAGATGCTAATATATTACCCTACATATGTTTGATTAAATGTCAATGAGAAGATGAATATACTTGAAAGTGATATTCTACTACTCATTTACATTAGCAATGATTTTTTGTTGTGAAAAATATCTAACCATAGAAACCGAGCATGTTGAGAGGATGCATAGTGGAGAGAAAAGAATTTTTTTGTTGTGAAAAAATTTGTTGAGTAAAAAGAAAAAAGTCCAGTTGTAGTGAAAAAATTTATATCTTCACCTTTCTTTTGCTTGTTAAAAGTGGAGAAAAAAATCCATTTGCACAGTTATAAACTATATTGAAGGAGGGAAAAAAGAAATAAAATATATTGCACAGTTATGCAAACAAGGGTCCATGACTCAAGATTCTCCAAGAATTACTTGTTTTCTATTACTGTAATTCTACAATAACTAAGACTAGAATTTCTGTCCACTCACGCTCACAATTTAGCAAGATTACTTGCTAAAACACTTTTCTGCTTACCTCCATCATATGCTCTTTGCTTTAACTCTTTTATGATTTATGCTTCTCCAACCTGTTTTTTCATTCAATAATTATCACATCAATTTTGTATGCGAGATAAATTCATATTCCCAAATGATTTTGTTGTGAAATTATAAGATTTAGACTTGGATTTTAGTTACTTACAAAATTGTCAAAATTATAAACTTTTGAGAAAAAAAAAATCGTAGACTGAGCTTAGCTGATTTTGTCATATTTATTTATGAGCATTTAATTATATTATTAGAAAAATTGAATGTTATTGTGGTTGTAATTAAATGTTAAAATTCAGTTGATTTCAATATAGTTATTGTGGTTGTTTTGAATAACTACTAACTTTATAATGTGGTGGTTTTGTATTTTAGGAACAAACTTCTTGGGTTAATAGTGATGAACTTGAGGCTGCAAGTGTATACATTTCAGATGATGTGAATGTCAACGATGGAGTAAATGTGGATGAGAGAGTCTCTTCGAGTAATGGTAGTTTGGAGCCATACATTGTTATGGAATTTGAGGATGTGGAAGACGCCCAAACATTTTACAAGGCATATGCAAGACGAAAAGGTTTTGCAATTCGAACGAATCATACTCGGTTGTCGAAAGATGCTAAAACTCTTTGTGCAGTTGACTATGTTTGCACAAGGGCAGGATTCCAACAGGTTAGTCAGAAAGAAAAAGATGAACACTCCCTTAACCTACCAAGACAAAAATTGGATGTAAAGCAATAATGAGAATTTAAAAAAAATGGCGAAAAGTGGATAGTCAACAAGTTTTTGGTTGAACATAATCATATTATACTTACACCATGAAGTACTAGCTTGCTTCGTGGACATAGAGGAGTTACCTAAAGTAAAAAATAAAAAATAAAAAAAAATAAAAAATAAAAAAATAAACTAATTATTACATTGAATGAGTCCGGTGTACCGATGAGGAAATGTCGGTGTTAAGTAAAGAATCAAGTGGTGACTTTAATGTTGGTTGTATTGGCAAAAATGTTGAAAATTACTTATGAACCAAAAGGAGAAAAATATTTGAAGAGGGAGATGCACAAAGGTTATATTCCTACTTTATTGATCGACAACTCAAAGAACCTGGGTTTGTGTATTTCATGCAAGTTGATAAGGATGGGTGTATAGGAAGTTGTTTTTGGGCTGATGTGCGATCAAGGGCTACATACCAATATTTTGAAGATGTTGTTACATTTGATGCCACTTACTTGACCAATATTTATAAAATGCCATTTGTGCCATTTTCTGGAGTTAACCATCATCATCAGACCATAATGTTTGGTTGTGCTTTGTTAGTTAATGAAACGACTAAATCATATACATGGTTATTGAGAACATGGCAAGAGGCTATGATCGGGGTGTGCCCCGAACACCATAATTACTAATGATGACAAGGCGATGGCTAATGCCATTGCAAAGGTACTCCTGAATACAACTCATAGGTTGTGCTTGTGGCACATTTTATAAAAGTTTCTTGAACACTTGGCCCATGTATATAACAAATTTCTGGATTTTCAAAAAGAATTTCGTTATTGCATCCATGAGAAAATTACAATTGATGAGTTTGAACAAAAATTGGCTTTGATAGTAGTGAAGTATGAGCTAGGAGAAAATACTTGGCTGCAAAATCTTTACAACCGACTAGAAAAGTGGGTACAGATTACTTGCGTTCGACATTCTGTGCCGGTATGTCAACAACTCAAAGAAGAAAAAGCATGAATAAATTTTTCAAAGATTATGTTCTTTCAAGCACTATGGTTAGTGACTTCGTGCACCAGTATGAAAAAGCTATAGATGCACGTTACTTTAAAGAGAAAGAAAAGGATGTCAGGACTAAATTTACACGGGCAATATTGAAGACACCTCTTAAAATTGAAGAGGAGGCGACAACGGTTTATACAAGAAAATCTTTCACCATCTTCCAAGTTGAGCTGTTCAATAGTCTACGATACCAAGCAAAAAACTTATCGAAAGAGGGTGAGACCAAGACATATGGAGTGACAGCTTATGGTAAAGAAACACCTATTTACCTTGTGACATTGGAGGGTGATAAAGGAAATGAAACATGTACATGCCATATGTGGGAGTTCGTGGGGATTCTTTGTAGGCATATCTTATGTGTTTTTGGCAAGAAAGCGAAGTTAGATCGATTGCCACAGTGCTATATTCTAGATAGATGGACTATGGATGCTAAGAGTCGACCCATTCACGACATACCATGTTCTGAAGGGCAAGTTCAGCAAGAAGAAGATGAGGCTACAATAAGAAAATCCAAGTCAATGATACAACTTTATGACATTGTTGAACTTGCATCACAGTCAACTGAAAAACACAATCACTGCACACTTGCATTGGAGAAAGTGCACAAATAGTTACTTGCAATGGAAGATCATGTAGAATGTTTACAAAGAGGGAAGGGAACCAATGATGATCAAATTTTAAGAAGTCAAGTTGTATCGAACTTTTCACAAATGGTGCAGGACCTATCACGAGTGCCCACGAAAGGGCGCTCAAAGTCTTTGGGAGCAAAGAACCCAAAAGAGAGTCAATCAACCAAGAAAAGACGTTGTATCATTTGCAAAAATAAAGGACATACTAGGAACAACTGTCCTTTAGTAAGGTATTGTAGATTAATACTTTTTATTAATTTGTTTTAATTAAAATTTTACTTTTTATTTATTGTATTTGTTGTTGTTTATGCAAGGATATTAGGCATACACTTGTTGAGGTCAAACACACTACATTAGACGACTAATGGAGCAACTAATGAAGTTTTGCTTAAGTCATTCTTCAGAAAGGTATTGTAGATTTTAATACTTTTTATTAATTTGTTTTAATTAAAGTTTTAATTCTTTTTTTTTTTTTAAATTGTATTTGTTGTTGTTTATATAGGGATATTGGGCATTCACAGTGCTGAGGTCGAGCGCACTACATTAGACGACTATAGAGTTGGAGGACTACGACACCCGACAAAATATGAAGTTAATGTTTTGAAAATGTTTAGACGAATGGAGAATGTTTTGAAAATGTTATGGAAAAGGTGGATGGAGTTGGATTTTCAGATTTTGGAGCATGTTAATGTTATGTAGTGCCCATTTCAGATTTCAAATTCAATTAGTGTTAATGTTATAGACAGATTCAGATTACGGAGCATATTGTTTTCAAATTCAAATTAGAATTTGTGTTAATGTTATTTTCATATTCAGATTATGGAGCATGTTAATACTTCAGATTATCATGCATGTTAATGTAAAAAGGAAGTCAAAATTCCAATTACATTCATCATATATTCAGTACATTCATCACATATTCAGTACATTCATAAACATGTCACAAATTCCCATTACATTCATGTACATTTTTCAGTACATTCCTAAACATGTCAAAATTCCCATTACATTCATGTATATTTTCAATAAATTCATGTACATTTTTAGTACATTCAAACGGGTTACTGAGTCCTGCATCATAAGATTCAGCTTAGTTCCATTAAGAACCGTTGGATTGGAATTCACATATTTAACTGCAGTTTCTAATGCAACTTTTGCCACTTCGCTGATGGAAGGATTGAAGGACAACCATGAAAACTTGAAATAGTTTAACTTCTAGAAGTCACTTTTGCCACTTTGTAGAGCTTCCAGGGGTCTTGTGGCAACCTCTGTTGCTGCTATTGTTGAAGTTCGGAGGATTTAAGAATCGCTTTGCTAAGGCAGCGAGGCGAATCACCTCGCTGCCTTAGCAAAACGTAAGGCGATTCGCATCCACTCATTGCTCTTCCATGATATCCATAGCTTAGGGTTTCTTTCATAGAGAGAGAGAGAGGGGGGGAGAGAGAGAGAGAGAGAGAGAGATTTTGGGATTGGATTTCGACTGGAAGACGTGAGGCATGAAAATTATATCGAAGGAGTGACGGCTGGTTTTGTTATCGAGTGAGAGAAGATGTAGGATAAATCCATGTAATGTCTTACGTGTCAGCATGCTCGGTTTCTATGGTTTGATTTTTTTCACAACAAAAAATCATTGTCGAACGTAAACGAGTAGTAGAATATCACTTTCAAGCATATTCATCTTCTCATTGACATTTAATCAAACATATGTAGGGTAATATATTAACATCTCGATTGAGTACTTGAAATGGTGAAAATTACCTCAGCAACACTAAGATCACCTTTCTCAGCCATGAAAAACCGTGTTCTTACCAACTGGGGTAGTGTGAAAACCGTGTTCTTGCCAGAGTCCTCCTACTCGTCTTTCCCAATATTACGAGTACCTCACTCTTGAAGAACATGTATGATTATTGTTTGCAAATGTCTCGCCCGTAACAAGCAACAGCTCTAATTATGACGAAGACGAAGATTTTGTGAAATTCCTCTTGCGAATCCAGCAAATGCAACATGATGAGATCTGAAAAAAAAAATGTCGCTGCGTAGCTTTTCTCAAAAATAGAAACACGATTTTGGGAGGGAGAAGAGGGGCTTGTGTGTGATGAGGTCTAATTCTCTTAATGTGTTTTTTCTGACGTGTCAACTTATGATAGGAGGGCTGTTAATATGGGTTTATTAGATCGACCACTCTGCAGCTTTTCTGAATTCATTATTCATTATAAACAAATCCAACATATATTCTATGTCAATTCCATTCAACATAACCATTCAAAAATAATCAACAAATTCAATTCCCTGTCAAACACAATATAATTTCAATATGATTGTGGTGAGTGATTATTCCATCGTACCAATCGGACACAGGAGTTTTCAGTTGCCTCTTAAGATTCACCATCTGCATATATAATATTACAAACAAAACATACAATCATAAATACACAGAATTGTAAATCTTCAATAACTTAATTGTTTCTAGAAAATATACACCAGTTAGATGTCAATAAGTCTCGAATAAACATAATTTATTTCTCGAATAAACATAATTTATTTCTCGAATAAATATTAAATAAGTCTCGAAATTAAAAGGCATATCTAAGTCTCGAAAATACATATATAAGTTTCGAAAAGGCATATTTAAGTCTCGAAAATACATATATAAGTCTCAAAAAGGCATATATATATATTTTGAAAAGGTAAGCTTTATTCAAAATCAAGCGGAAACAACAAAGCCAAGAGCCATATGCACGAGGCAAGCCACCGGGCACAAATAAAGGCAATCACAAAGGCCACCAAAAACAACAAATACACCACTAAGATTGGTATTCAAGTATGGGCAAGCATGGGTAGCCACTTTGAGTGGAGACGTGTACAATTTTGGTGTTGTCATGCTTGAGCTGCTTACCGGGAAGAGGCCCGTGGAGGTATTTAAGCCAAAGATGTCAAGAGAATTAGTTGGCTGGGTGCAGCACATGAGGAGTGGGTCAAACAAGATCAAGTCTTTAATCCTCTCCTAAGAGGGAAGGGCTTTGATGAAAAGATGTTGCACGTGTTAGACATCTCTTGCATGTGTGTCAACTAAAATCCTTTCAAGAGACCTACCATCAACGAAGTTATGGACTGGCTAAAGAATGTCCACATAAATGAAAACAAGAATTTGCCTTTGAACACATGATGTTAAGCTCATATGTATACTTGCACAAAAAACATGGATTTATTGAAGAAAATTTTCTCTTCATTCTACTTATGTAAGTCTTATTTATAATATACAAGAATCTTAGTCAAGTAATTGAACTTGTAATATAATGAACTAGGATTATAATTGTAATCTTCTTATGAAAAACAACAGTTATGAATGCATGGGCTAATCCTAGTTAATAATTATAATTGTAATCTTCTAACTAATAAGTCTTAATGTTCTAGTTGGTTTAAAAAGAAGATGAAATCTAGAAAGATGCAAACAGCAAAAACAGCCCCACCAAGACCACCAAAACAGCAGAACAACAAGGAACCCAAGACAAAACAACATAAAATAGTGTCAAGAACAAAACCCTTGAAAAATAAAGGAGTGGAAACAACCCACATGACAGAACCAGAAACCAAAAAACCAAAAGATAAAAAAAGAAACAGGTCACAAGTCAGCCTATTAAAAACATATATAAGTCTCGCAGACTATATAATAAGTCTTGAAAAAGACTGATATTTCTAGAAAAATCTCTAATTGTGAACAATGTTGTTCATCATTTCCTCCAAATCGAAAAACACTAACCCACTAACACCACCATTCAAATTTTTTTTTTTAAACGAATCGAAATCTACCAAACAACAAAACAAATTCAAAGCAAAGTAACAAAAATTGAAATCTACCAAACAACAACACAAATTCAAAGCCAAATAACAAAAAACTAAATCAAAATTCATATTCAAACTAAATATGAATCGACATTCAGACGCAAACAACAAAAAATCATCAAAACTAAATTGAAATCAACCAAAACGAAAAACAGTTTGGAAAATCAACAAAATCAAAGTTGAAAACAAAACCCTAACGAAATACCTTTAATTGTGACGGTTTTTTGTGGCCGAGAGATCTCGTCGACATGTCAACGAAGTCTTGAGGATGACGTCGAAGTCTTTACAGTTTTCTACCGGTGACGTAACAGTTGTCGTGGTCGATTCCCTTTTTCTCTTTTTTCATCGTAGATTCCCTCTTTCTTTAGACAACGAAGATACAAAAAATAAAAGAAAGAAAAAAGACCCAAAGACATGTTGCCCTGATATAAGGGTATTTTTGTCCGAACACATACTTTAGTGTTATTAAAACAACACTTATTAATGTGGTGCTATTTGCACAAGACCTCCCCCAAAAAGTGCTATTTAATTTTTGAACCCCATATAATATTGGGCAACAATGATTCAAATTTCTTTGCACACATTTATATTAGGATGACAGCACATGTTGCCATGTGTACCAACTAGAAAAAAGACAAATTTTAAAAAAAAAAATACTAATCAGTGTCAAATTCAGTTTCTCTCTAGCTTGGGCTTGGGCTTGGGTGGACCATTATTGGTTTACATGGACCTTAGGCATAACAAACTAACTGGAGGTATTTATGAATTTCAAAGTAATTCATTGCAATTCTTTTCAATTTAACACAACATATTGACCGAAGCCATCCCTTTATCATTTTGCAATTCGAGCTCACTTCAATATTTGTACTTGTATAATAATAGCTTGTACGGAAAGGTTCTACAGTGTCCTAGAAACTCTACAACTATCTTGGTTTTAAATCTGAAAATGAACAACGCCTTCCATGGTAGTATCCCTAAAATATTTTTAAATGGCTGTCAGTTGATGACTTTGAATCTTAATGGCAATCAATTAGAGGAATCAGACCACCTTCTTTGGTCAACTGTGGTAACTTGGAAATCCTAGATGTTGGGAATAACATGATTAAATATACCTTTCCCCATTGGTTAGCAACTCTTCCGTAACTGCAAGTTCTTATACTACGATCTAATAGACTTTATGGTCCTCTTGGCAATTCAAGAACACGATTTCATTTCTTTAAGTTGTGAATTCTCGATCATACAATGCTTTTACCAGTCCTTTGCAAATGAGATTTTTTGTAAATCTTGAAACTATGATGAATGAAAAAAACAATAGTGCTGAAATGAAGTATATGGGAAGTAACTATTATCGAGATTCTATGATGGTGACAATAAAAGGAGTTGAAATTGAACTAGAGATAATTCTAACCATTTTCACTACTATAGATTTGTCAAATAACAAGTTTCGAGGATAAATTCCAAATATAGTCAGAAAATTGACTTCTTTTATAGTTCTCAACATTTTTCATAACAATCTAATAAGTCATATTCCATTATCCATAGAAAATTTAACAGAGATTGAATCATTAAACCTATCTTCAAACAAGCTTGATGGAAAAATTCCTCATCAATTGACAAGTTTGACATTTGTTTATGTATTAAACCTTTCATAAAACCAGTTTGTGGGCTCTATACCTAAAGACAGTCAATTTGATACATTTCAAAACAATTGCTATATTGGGAACTTGAGGTTGTATGGATTCCCGTTGTCAAAAACATGTAAAAATGATATAACACCAGAATCAAAGCCAACAAGATTCCATGAAGAAGTACAGGATACTTGGAGCTGGTTTGATTGGGAAATCCTTATGATGAGTTACAGAAGTGGACTTATGATTGGTTTGTCAGTGAGATATATTGTATTCTCAACAAGAAAACCATTGTGGTTTGTGAGTATGATTGAAAGAAAGGTGACAAAGTCGTCTAGAAGTCATAGATGAAGAAAAAGAAATTAACAATGCAAGTTGTTCTCTTAATAAAGTAAATGCTCCAATATTTGTTATAAAAGAAAATGGTTTACTTTATGATTTCTTATTCATTTGTGATTTGTCACACTGATGCTTGTGTTCTGTTTACGATTATATTTTCAATTGTGGTTTGTTCATTCCGTGTACATATATACATCTTCTAAAAATTAAAGTTTCAAATTTTGAGATGTATTTTCAAAAAAATATATTTTTCTCTATAAATTTGAAAGAGTTGATTAAGATATATGAATTTTCAATATAAATTCAGTCTAATATATGTTTTTCCTCATTTTTTTCATCTTCTTCTCCATTTCAAGTCACTCATGTATCTTAGGGATGTTTTTATTACATAACGTGTATACACTATGTAGTTAACTTTGATTTTATCTCACTGTAATCTTTTTGTGGAACAAATGCTTTCAACAATGCAAAATTTTGTGGCTTGAATTAATAGAAAAATATTTTACTTTTCAATTTCTACAATTAAAAAGAATGTTATACTGTTTTGGTCTGACCATTCTACCTTTAACACCACTTTCTAGTATATCCAATAATATTTGTTTTTAAGAATTGGTTTAGATGGTCAAAAGAAAGCAATTTGTAATCACAGAAAAACAATAATTCTAAAGCTTAAGCTACTATTGTAACACCCCAAATCAGGGACCCAATGGATCTGGATGTTACGGAATTTCAGACCTTACAAAAACCTTAATTCACAAATCTTCACAATTAGAATCATCAACAATATATCCACAAAAAATACAATATCCAAACCCGATACCATCTATATCATTAAAATCCCCAAAATCTAAAGTAATTACAACATTAAATAAATTGATCCTTACAACACGTACACACATGAAATTAAATCCTCTAGCGATACATGTCTTCAATATGCTAATATAACCTTCATATGTTATATATAATTCATATTGAGATCTCTGTTGAGCTGATCTTTGTCTTGAACTCAACAGATCTACTGACATCTATAATCAGTGGCTGAGATTAATTCCACCTCTAATTACTCTGTTCACAATAGAAAATTGATAGTAGAATACAAATCGTATGAAAAATAATCTTAAATAAAATAATGCATAAATTGTTTAGTTTTGACATAAGTTCCTTGAAAATGTTGAATGAATCTCAAACCATGTACAACTTTTTTTACTCAAATACACAAAAAGTGATGTTAGAGCAATAGATTTGCATATGGTTAACAATGGAATTCCATATTTTCCTTTCCTAAAAAGCCCTTCCACAAAGGACCAGAAACATAGCACCACAAACACAAAAAAGAAAACCTTACCTAGCCCTGAGCCCTGCCCACCAGCTGGTGGTTGCTGCAACCCTAGCAAGCCTATGGCCAACACAATCAGCTGCACCAGCAAAATCATTGTGCCCGCCACAAAAAATGGGCCGTCTTCATCAGTGTTGTTGTCGTCACTGGAAATAGACTGATCATGATCTAAGTCTTTCTGTGTAATTTAAAAAGTTGTCTCTAATAAATCCAAGAGCGCTTGAGTACTGCAATTAAAACTCTAAATATTCATGCACTCATTGCAATAATTATTGCCATGCTTTGATTAACCCATCATGAATGAACTGAAAAGACGGTTTGAATATATTCATAAAGAGTATACAAGTTATACATCACAAAAAAAGGCAATAGGTATGTATATTCTAGGTTCCTCGAACAGCATGTATAGACATTCTAAAGTTATTTATTTAAAATTTATTCTAAATTGTATAATGTAAAAATATTGATCGAGTTTTTGTTTTTTTTTTTTTGAGTTTTTTGTATTTTGATTCATATTTTCTGCTCGACATGTCTAAAATTAATTAAACATGCAAATTAGGTCGAGCCGACATAGGTACAGTTCAATAAAGCATGATTGCGTACACATCACAACGTCACACACTTTATTTAGCGTTCCGTGGTGAGTTTTTAATTAGTATTTAATATTTTTTATTTACAAAAATTTTTTTAGACCTTAATTTTAATTGGCCTCTTAAGAAACCGTCTAATTAAGTTGCCTAAAGCACCAGCCGCCTTGATGATACTAAATTAAAAAGATGTGTAGATTAATTCTAACTATTAACAAAATTGACTAAACAATCTGTAAATTCAACCGGCTTACTCTTTGATTAGCCAACTCACCGCATAGATCAAAACCTAAAGAAACAGACTTTTTGGTTACATCTTCTAAGTTTCGTTCAAGTCCCTCATACTTTTCCAATGAAAATATAATGCCAAACAAATTATTCACTCATAAAATAGATAAAATGAATCTTCTTGACAGATCAGAAATTCGAAGATAATTTTACTACCTTCATCTATTTTCATTCTTGTTGCTACTCTCATGATTGATCATCAATTTCAGTATTGGACAACAAAGACTCGTCCAGCTGGAAGTACTTGAATGGAGCTCTAACTTGAACATTATATTTCTTACAAAATAGAATCCAAAGCTTAGTAAACTTTGATTCTTCAACTAGAGAGTAGAAGGTTAGAGGAGAACAGCCATCGTCGGATACATAGCAAGCTAGTTTATTAGCTGGATAATCAACTACCATCAAAAACAACACATTGTTTACGGTGACGATTGGCGGTTCTAGCACTGAATCCTCTGTTGTCACTAACATGTCCATGGGTGGAAGCTCTTGTACCATGTATATGATGTAGGACAATTTATAGGGATTTATTTTCTAATTTATGTTTATTTTCACCATACCCCGCTAGCCCACTGCGTTAGTTTAGTTTACAAATGATAAAGGCATATAAAATGACAAATTAGAAATTATATGTTACCATTGTTGTAGAAATTGTGGGAATGTTTTGTAATAGAGAGGAGTCCATCATGTGGTGACGATGATAACCCATTTGACGGTGAACCACGACTCGTAGAGGATAGCGAGAACCATGAAAATCCATGGTGTTGAAGAGACGAAAGGCGATAGATGAGGAGAGAAAAGAGAAGGAACAAAAGGGTTACATCTAGAACTCTTTGGGTTGTGTTTTTTTGGAAAAACCTTTTCGTATAGATAGAGAGAGTAATGGTTGGCGGCCATGGCCAAGGAAGATGATAAGAAATTTGAGTGTTTTATGTCTGCATTTTATCAAAGGTTCATTTTAGTTAGCTAGAGCTTACAAGACCCTCCATGAGTGTGGGGTGTATATATATATATATATATATATATTATGGTGGAATTTGATCATTATGCTCACTTGCTACAAGTTCTAGCATAAAACACGATTTCGTACACATCACGACACGACATGATACACTTTATTTAGCGTTCTGTGTTGAGTTTTTAATTAGTATTTAATATTTTTTATTTATAAAATTATTTTTAGATCTTAATTTTAGTTAGGGCATTAGCCAACCGTCTAATTATGTTGCCTAAAGCACCAGCTGCCCTAGATGGTACTAAATGAAAAAGATGTGTAAATTAATTCTAACTATTAAAAAAATTGACTAAACAACCTGTAAATTCAACTAGCTTACTCTTTGATTACCTTGACTATTACTGGATAGTTTCGGCATTTTGTATCAGAAAAAACAGCCAACTCGTCGCATAGATCATAGCCTAAAGAAGCAAACTTTTTGACTGCATCTTTTGTGTTTCGTCCAAGTCCCTCGTACTCTTCAACGAAAAGATAATGCCAAACAAATTATTCATTCACAAAATAGATAAAATAAATCTTCTTGACACATTAGAAATTAGAAGATAATTTTTACTACCTTCATCTTTTTCCATTCTTGTTGCTACTCTCATGATTGATCATCGGTTTCAGTACTGGATAGCATAGGCTCGTCCAGCTGGAAGTACTTGAATGGAACTCTAACTTGAACATTATATTTCTTATAAAATGGAATCCAAAGCTTAACAAACTTTGATGCTTCAATTGGAGCGTAGAAGGTGAGAGGAGAGCAGTCATTGTCGGATACATACCAAGCTAGTTTATTAGTTGGATAATCAATTGCCATCAAAGACAACACATTGTTTATGGTGACAATAGGCGGTTCCAGCACCAGATCCGCTGTTGTCACGAACATGTCCACATGTGGAAGCTCATGTACCCTGTTTATGATATAGGACAGTTTATGATGATTTATTTTCTAATTTATATTTATTTTCACCATACCTCGCTGTAGGGGTGGGTATAGATCGGTTCGGTTCATTTTTGGCAAAAACCATATTGAACCGATATATTATTGGTGTTTTAAAATATGAATTGGTTTGAACCTGAAAACCAAATTGAACTGAACACTTTTATCTCAATTCGGTTCGGTTCAATTTGGTTTTGGGCCTATTAGGCTTTAAAAGTTATTTTATTTTATTTTATTTTATTTTTTTTATATGTGTTTTAAATTTTTGGGCCTTTAAGCTACCTTTTTGGCATCTAGATTTAAACTTTTTTAAGAACATATAATCCGTAAAAAATAATTTAAACAAAATAGAATTCAATTTTCAATCCAAATCTAAAATTTCAATCTTATTCGGTCTACATACTCATTCAAAATATAAAATCTTCATAAATTCTATAAATTAGAAGTCCAAAAATGCAGCATAATATAGTAAAACATCATCAACAAACAGTACATAATAAATTTAAACTTAAAAAATAATTCATTAAGATAATTCGGTCTATTCGGTTCGGTTTCGGTTTTGGTTTTGTATGTACAAAACTGAAACCGAACCGAATAGAAGCTATGAACTGAACCAAATACCTTTTTTGGCTTGGTTCAATTTGGTTCAATTCGATTTCAGTTTTTGTGCCCACCCATACCTTGCTGTTAAGGGCGGACCCAATTGGAGACCAGGTGGGGCCCGTGGCCCACCTCAAATTCTAAAAAAAAAATATGATTTTATGTTTATATATATATATATATATATATTGTATATCACAAATAATACATTATGGCACATATCATTACTTAACACGGTTGTTATAGTTTCTTCATTTCACCCATGATAGTTATTGGTTCAATTCTCACTACAAGCAAAACAAATGTTCTTTTTAATATCTATTTTTATTTTACAATCTTTTCCTCATTTCTCAAATTTCCGTCTTCTTCTACAACAAAATAATCTATTTTCTTTTTCCCGTCATTATTAAATTCTTAACTACCTTTAATTTGTGGTTTATTTAATTCAATTTTATTATATAGTAACTTATCTATTATCATTTTGAATTTTTTTCTTATTTATAATATTTTTGGTTTGACATACCTAATACATCAAATCAATAAACAATAAAATCTCAAATTTTAATTTATTGTATTAAAATAGTTCATCTGTTATTATGATTCAATTTATTTTATCATTTATATTTTTCTTTGTATTATTATTCTAATTTATTTGGAATCAATAATTAAAAGAATAAAAATTGAAAAACATTTATAGTAATATTTATTAATCAATTATTTTTGTATAAATTTAAAGTGAATTCATTATAAATACAAAACAATTTTTTTTTTATTATAAATCTATATTTTAATTTTTTTAAGAATAAATGTTATAATTTTTCATTGTTTATTTTGTTTTTCTTGTTAATATTTATTTTTTAATATTGTGTTTCTTGTTTTTATTTCTTTGTAAATTTATTTAGTTCATCTTGAGTAAGTGTTTTATTTGTTTTATTTTATCTAAAATTAATTATATCATCAATATTTTATATATACATATATAAAAGTATTTCATTATGATTTTAAAGTTTTAGTATTTTTTTTATATATAATTGTTATTTTGTTCAAATGCCCCACTTCGATAAAATTTCTGGGTCCACCACTGCTTGTGTGAAGCCCATGATCCAAAGCAAGGTGATAAAGATAAAGCCGACCGGAAGTCATAGAAGAAGAAGAAATTAGCAATGCAAGTTGTTCTCTCAATAAGGTAAATGCTCCAATATTTGTTATAAAAGAAAATGGTTTACTTTGTGGTTTCTTGTTCATTTGTGATTTGTCACACATGCATGTTTTATGTATTTTAAACGGTGTTCGAAAATACGAGCCTAGGCGGCCGTCCCGATTAGGACAAAATCCCCCATACTAGGCAACGGGTAAAAAAACGGATGATTTGGCAAATTTGTCAACCGATTTTGACAATTAATCGTTTAGGCGGAGACAATGCCGTTTTTATATCCTAATTACACTGTTTAAAATTTAAATATTGAATTTTTTATTTGAAGAGATTGAATATTGGTTTTGTATATAGGAAAAATAATTAAATAAATTCACGGCCGCCTAGACGTTGCCTAGGCGTTAGGTGCTGGGTTGTCGCCCAACTAGCGTTTAGCGTTTACTAGAACACTGATTTTAAATGCATAATGGTTTGAGCCTGTCCCTCCTAATAATAATTATTATAAATTAAAAAATTGATGTTTTTAAAAATGAAAAATTCTAATATTAAATTAAAAAGTTAAATAATGAAAAAAAAAGATTGAAATTCTACACATTTTTAATACATATAGATTAAATAATTATATTATATTTTATGATAAAATTATTAAGAATGGTTGAAAATGTAATAAAAATCCTTGTAATGAACAAAAACTAATAAAAGGTTATAATTATTTACTTTTTTTTTGGGGGAAAGTGGAGTACATTTGATAACAGCGATTTTTTATTTTTTATTTTTTATTTTTATATTTTTTGGAATATGGAGTACACAGTGAAAGAAGAAGACAACATCATAGATTTTGTTTTTGTTTTGTTTCTGAAAAATGGAATATATAGAGAAAGAAGAAGACTACATCAGAGTTTACATATCACAAACGTGTCTCTTACATCATAAATACATAATCTATTTACCACTCATTGTTAGTATATATTTTTGTATGTTTAGAGTGAGAAATAAACGAAACAAGAAATCATTTTCCATTTTTTGATTTCTTCAAATTAAATTTGGACTATATTTATGTACATTTTTAATGCGTAATTTTAAAATAGATTCTCTTATTAATCCATTGATACATATTATAAATGTATTAGAATTAAATTGATTCGAATTGAATCTTAGATATTTTGAATACTTTTAGTATCATTGTGAGTAATTGTAATGTATTACTTTCAATTGGATTGGTTTGGACCAGACTAAACTAGATTGCATTATTTTTAGTGATATATTGTATAGTCTAATCCATTACAATCCAATCCAACTTGTTTAGTGATATATTGTATTAGTTAATGTATGTTGTATTTACTAATGTGTTTGGTGATATACTGTATTAAATAATACAAATATTTGGTAAGTTATTGTATAGTACTGTATTGTATTTGATGTTGGTCTAACGGTTTACCTCTAACGACTTAACCACGAGACTGAGTGTTTGAACATGTTCCCCTCCCCATTCCCCATATCCCATAATATTTCAAAAAGATAATAATAATTAAAAATTAAAAATTTTGAATTTTTGAGCAATGAAAAATTATAATAAT
The DNA here is from genome assembly GCA_035582765.1 of Acer negundo. Taxonomy (NCBI): domain Eukaryota; kingdom Viridiplantae; phylum Streptophyta; class Magnoliopsida; order Sapindales; family Sapindaceae; genus Acer; species Acer negundo. The sequence goes on from CM069235.1 coordinate 14,222,071, forward strand.
AAATTCAAAAGTTAAATTATGAATAAAAATGATTGAAATTCTAAACATTTTTAATACATATGAATTAAATAATTATTTATAGTTTATGATAAAATTATTAAGAATGATTGAAAATATAATAAAAATTCTTGTAATGAAGTAATGAACAAAAAATAATAAAATGTTACAAATATTTATTTTTTTTGGAAAGTATAGTATATGTATATCTGATAGCAGAGATTTTGTTTGTTTGTTTTTAATTTTTTATTTTGGAAAATAAAGTACACTGAGAAAGAAGAAGACAACAGAAGAGCTTTTTTTTTTTTTTTTTTTAGAAAAATGGAGCATACAAAGAAAGATGAAGATATGTCTCCTACGTTATAAATACATAATCTATGCATCACTGATTGTTAGTATATATTTTTGCATGTTTAGAGAGAGAAATCAATTAAAGAAGATAGTATTTTATCACGTTAAATTTGGATTATATTTATGCACATTTGAAATGTTTAATTTTAAAATAAATTCTCTTATTAATCTATCGAAGAAGTATCAATCATTATGAGTAATGTTTAGAGCATCTCCAATGCAAATATGCATTTTTGAGTTTCTAAATAGTGATACATCAGCATTTCTATTTACTATGGGCCCACTTTTGAAAAAAATTAGAGAAATATATATTCACATCTCCAATGCAATTATCTAAAGTTAAATATGCATCCATTTTTTGTCCAATCATAATAAAACAATTATTACACTCTCTCTCCTCTTTTATTTTACAATTAAATGAGTTTAATCTTATCGGTGGAAATAGTTGAAAGCTTTAATCTTATTGGTGGAAGGAGTTAGAAATCCTAGTCAGCATTTCTATGAGAGTTTCTAGAATTAGAAACTCAACTCCATATTCTCTAACTTTTTTTTTTGCCACATCATCTCCATATTCAACTTAGATAATAACATTGGAGAGAGTTTTTCTAATTTTTTTGATATTTATCATATGTAGCACTCTATTTTCTCCAAATGCATAATAGCATTGGAGATGCTTTTAGAGTCGGATATAAATGAAAGAATATGATGTTTTACCCTTTTTAATGTATTAGAAACTAATTAATTCGAATCCAATCTTATGTCCATGCAACGTAATTTTGAATATGAATACTCTTTACACACTTTCTCTCTTGTGTTTATGTGGGTAGGCAATCTTCGTGGCTCTCTCTCTCTCTCTCTCTCTCTCTCTCTAGTTTAGTCATCCTCTTCTAATGAACTCAAAACCTATAATAGAAGAAGAATATCAGACTGTCATACACTTATAAAAATAACTCTTTATCTTTTCATGTTACAGTAATTCTATCTATAAAACACTTACTGAAATTTGAAAAAAATATATATTTTAAAAAGAAATGATAAAATAATATCAGACGCTAACGTTCCAATAAAGGAATAACAGTTCCACAAACCTCATTAACATAATGATATATATACATATATATCCAAAAAAAAGGATTTAATTTGTGACCAAAAATTTAAATGCAGGCACACTGCAAAGAGAGAGAGAGAGAGAGAGAGAGAGAGAGATGGAGATTGGGTTAAAAAGGCAGAAAGAGACAACAGCAAAAACTAAAGAGGCTTTGAGAGGGTGGTGAGAGACTCACTTGAGAGAGAGAGAGAGAGAGAGAGTGTGAGATGTAGAGAGAGAAAGAAAGAGCAGTTAACATGACATCTGTTGTATAAGGGAGCACTATTCGGGTTTTGAAAATCCCTTCTCTCTCTCTTCACTGGTTGGGGGGTTTGCTTGCTCTTTTTTCATTTTTTATTTATTTTTCTTTCTCTTCAGCTGATGATGATGATGAGACCATAGAAACAACACCAAAACAAACCCCCATTATCTGCTATCTCTCTGAAAGATTCTCTTTAAAAAAAAAACAAAAACCCATTTCTGCTGCTCTGAAACCCTAGCTCCAGATTGATTGTTCAAACTGATCCTGTTTGTATCTTGTTTTCGACATGCATTGCTAAGGTGAGCTCCCTTTTTCAGGATTTTCAGTTTTTTATAAAAAATGTGGGATAAGGATAATATGTGTGATATCTTGAAATTGGCTTTGTGGGTTTTGATCTGCTTAAATTTTTGGTATCTGGGTAGTGTGTGGTTTTGGTTTTTGATTTATAATGCAATTTAAAAGATGGGTTTGGTGAATTGTTGTGATATGTTTGTGGGTTTGTGATTTCATGCTCTTTTGATTCAGTGCCTGGACAGTATAGGCTCATTGTTTGTGGAGAATATGTATATCTATTTATGTGAGAATATGTTCAGTGTCACTAATTTTATTAAATCGGTGAAAAATCTTATAACTCTTCAAATGAGATCTCCCTAGATTACAATTTTTATGTTACTACCCATTCATACATTGCTGGATTTCTCAGTTTGGGAAAATTTGCATAATTCTATTTACTTGATATTCATTTTCTCCATTTCTTAAGATTAACAGTTTTAGGTTTATGTGGGGGAAACAGTAGGGGATATGATGTGATTGTAGACGAAGCCATGCTAGTGAGTTTCAGACTTCATGGACTATGAGGAGGTTTTCTCAGTCTTATTACTGTTAAACTGAAATGCAGGCTATTAATAGAATAATTCAAAATTATTTCCGTGTGTCCCTGCCTTGCCGCCCCTCTTTTATTCCTTTTTCCGTGATTTATGATGTTTACTTCTTCATGGTCTAATATAAGAAAAATATTGGTTTCAGATTGTGGGATGTCAACCTGTAAGCGATTATAAAACCATACATAATTTAATATCCAAAGCTCCATTCTTCCATCATAGCTAAGTTAAGACTTAAGATGCAAGAAGTAAGAAGATAGATGTAAAAAAATAATCAGTTGAGCTCGTTGTATTCATTTGACCCATTTGTAATGGGTATTTTTATCATCACATTTTGTTTTTGAACATAATAAGTCTATTTGTTTTCTTCTTATCTCTCTCTTATACTTTAATTTATACTAAAGACATGACTGCTTCATTATTATCAGCTTTTGATATTAATTCTTAACTTTATATTCATTTAAAGGTGATTTCATGAGTTTCAATTACGGCCCTTGGTTTTATATCAACGGCTAATATTAAAGCTTGAGTTCTTCTTTTGAGTTGTTATGCACAGAGATTCAGAAAGGAAATAAAGTAATCAATGTAAGTGTTTCATGATCCAGACTTTTAATTTTTAATACGTACAACTAGAGGGCTTCCTTGTCTTTTTCCAAATCTTTTTAATCTCTTAGTTGGTTTTCGTTTTCATTTCTAGTTTTGGTGTTTCTATTGTTTATTCTTGTGTAGTAAAGTAGTGCCTTATTGTGCTTCCAAAGTTCCAATAAATCATATCATGTAAGAAAAAGACGAAGAGTATATATAGTGCTGCATTTTATCAAGTTTTCGACACAATACAATGCTATATGTATTTTATAATCTTATAAAGATAAAAACCACAATACAATGGAAAAAAGGGAGTATATTTTATAATTTTGCAAAGTTAAAGCTCAATAGAAGATAGTTTCAAAAATGGTTTTACGGTGTGCGTGCATAGGTACCTATATAGCATCTTCAGGAGAAAACTTGTGAATGTTCATTAGAGAATAATGATCCAGAAATACTGTCTTGCCTTCTTTACATCTAGTTTTAGTTGGAATAAGAGTCATTGAGGCACTGTCAAAAAAAAAAAAAAAAAGTCATACAGGGAATTTTGTTGTGGGTCCTGTGAGGTGTGTATTTTAACAGAGTGTTTCCACAACTGGATGCAGAAGTTATTTGATTATAGCATAATGACTGTTAATACTTTTACATACACTATGTAGGTGCAAATATCAAGCCAAATAGTAGTGAAAGATATGTAGAGCTGTGATTGGCAACAGTGTCACTCAAATACAAATTTCTAAAGTTGCAGTTCTTGTTCGCAGTATCATATCACCATATTTAGCACATTGGTATGCCTGTTAGTGGGATCACCATTTATGGTCAAATCTCAACCTTGTCTCGTTTTCTAAAAAGGAATATAGATGTCTATGAAAAGCTTAAGAAATACCTTCCTCTTTCCTGATTAGCATGATAATATTTATATCCTCTACTAGTTTTCCTTAGTTGTAAATACCTCCTGGAAAGAAAGACAAAGGATCAGTTATAATAGATTATAAGCATGGAGTTATATTACACACACTTGCTAATTAAAATTGAAAAACAAAAGTAGATTACAGGTATTCACTTTCTTTTAGTGGAGTGTTTATATTCCCGTGAGTCACATTCCTCTAAGAGCCTTCCTTTTTTCCCTAACAGTGGAATAAAATGCATAGAGCTGGTTTTGGAGCTTAAAAAAACCCGGGATATGCACAAGTCAAGTGGCAGAGTGAGGTAGAGAAGAGATAGTTTTATTAGGTGGTACTGAAGTCAATTATGCCCCTGGTCCGTGTATAAAATCAGGTCCTGCAGAGATTTGTTCCTCATACCAATGCATAGATGGTTTTGCCTGTGATGTATGGCTATGTCACAGCATGACAGTCGATTGGAAACGACCGACCATAACATTTCCTTGTAGTTTAATTTGCATTTTTTGAGGTCTGTTCTGATTTCACTCTCCCGTTTCTTATCGAGATTGGTCATTTAGGACAGTGATGAAGCTAAGGCTCATACAATTCTTATCGTTGGCGACAACAAATGAAAGAACCAAATTTGAAATTGCAACATAATATTTATATAGACGTGTTTGATATTGTACCATTCATGCATAATATGATCTAGTCTACTTGCAGATCGGTTGCAACTTAAGGATTGTGATTTCTCTGATTACTTTGAAAGTTTTGGACATGGAAATGGAGTTTGAGGTTTTTTTAAAAGTATTTAATTTTCCATAGATTGTTCTAAAGGGATTCCATAAATTACATCAATATAAATATTTTTCCTTGATTAAGTAATCTCCAGATAGTTTTAAACAATAGAAAGAAGCATGTTCTCTATTACATACCTTGCTATGTGAAGTATTCATTTCTCATCGATGTTTTTAGGCCTGTACCACATAAAGATTTTTTTTTTTTTTATGGGACACTTAAAGAAATATATAACCATAGATATGATGACACGTTTTTATTCTGCAGCACTGTTGTCAAAATTTAAGACAAATTGGTAGATACTATACTAGTATGTCAGTAGTTATTTTTCAGGTAATACAATTACAGAGCCATTTAATTCTTGAATTCACAAACTGATCTCTTTCTTCTCTCATTTGTTGACTCCCCCCTTTCTCTCTCCTTGAGATCCTAAAATGAGTTGGAAGGAGCATATTGCAACATGCAATTAAGTAGTCACATTTCATATGATTTTGTGTTAAATAATTTTATTTGTAGCTAATTACTGACCTGTATACCAATCTGGATGATGGGTTATTAAAAGAAACATATAGATATCCTTTCCATATGAAGTATGAAGTATGAACTTTCATTCACTTTTGAGGCTTTTCGAACTGTGAATAAAAGAGTGGAAAATAAAATACAGGTTTGGCAATGTCTTTTGTGCATATACAATGAAATATGTCTAAACGTTGAGATGTAGATAGAGACAGAAAGGTTTCAAGAAAGTGTAGAGATAAGGAGATGTTGGGAACAGTTATCCAAAGCATCGGCAGCTATTGCCGGGGTGACACTGAACCCTATCAAGGACTGGGAATCTTTTTGAAGATTTTAGAGAAGAGTATTCTTTGGGATAAAGACCATTTTTGGTCTTCTGTATGGGCTTATGTCTTCTGGATTTTGTGAATTCCTTCTTCTTTGTTTATAATTTTTAACAATTGGGATGCTGTCATGTTGTAACTGAGATAGTTTATACTTTTTGGGAGAGAATATAGATTTCATTCTTGTGCAGCATAGAGCTCTCAGTTTGTGGATGTTTGGTTTGCTAATTTTGTAATTATCTTTATTTATAAAATCTCCGTTTCTTATTGAAAAAAGTTTCTAGTTATTACTGTGTGGCTGAAGTTGTAGCTTTCTGTTTCTAGGCTTTGTGATATTGTAGCAAGTTTTGGACACTCGTGGTTTGATATGCAGGGTTTCAGATTATGATGTTTGTATGGTATATGTTGTCTACTTTTATTAACATAATAGGCACCAAAGTGAAAAGTTTTTTATTTTTGTAATCTACCAGAAAAACTCTCTTTTGGGTTGCATAAAATTCAGAGAAATCTCCCACTTTACTCTTTTGTGGACTATTTTCGAAAGTCCATCCTTACACTTTTGTACCTACTGTAACCTTTTTAAGGCTGATCTATATAGGTCTTTCATTTCTTTTGCTTTTGCGGAAGGTTCACTTTTGAGTAGATCTTGCCATTTTTTCTTTATTAACATGAGTTTGATTTGTTTCTTGTAAAATGAATAAGATCAATTTTTGGACTCTTTAGAAAGTTTGAAATGGTAGTTACCTGACAGTTTAACCTAATGTAACATAATAATCTGGTTATATAAGTTTTGTTTCTCTTTATTTTAAATTTTTTCTTCGTATTATTGTTAAAAGTTTAGAAATTTTTGTGGTATGAGTTAATGTAGTTGAATTATGTTTTTAGTTTTACGCAATATTTTAATTACATTTAAGTATATACATATATGCATGTCCTTAATTTTTTTTTCCTTTTTGTGTGCAGAGTTTGTAGCATCCATTGGATGGTTGTGATGAAGTTTGTTTCCTTCCAATGCATTGACTGATGAAGTAAGTTATTGCTCCAATTAGATGGTAGATGGGATTTAATGCACAGGAGTGGGTCATTTTCATGTTGGTAGTTATTTGTAGATCGAAGTTAGACATTGTAGTTCGAATTAGACTGCAATCAGATATTAGAGATGTCGAGCAGTAGAACAGTTGAGGATTTATGTGATGATGGTTTTGAAGGGTCACATAATGAGCACCGTATTTTCACTGAGATCTTCTTCGGAAATGATACTGCTGTCACTAGTAAGAGGTGTCTGGTTACCGGAGTCATCAATTTTGAAGCTGACAACAGTAAGAGTACAGATATATCATTATGTTCCAACAGTGAGAATTCATCTATAACAAGCCAGTGTTCATCTAAAAACTTATTTGTGGAAGATTCTTATTATGTAACTGAGATATCTGGAGAAGCTTCTGGATCAAGGTGTTTTCCAGAAAGACCTGTTTTACCAGAGGGGGATGACCAGAACTCAAGTGTTAAGCGAATGAAGTTTTCAGTTGACAAACTTTCTAATACCAAACCTGATATGGGAAATGTTTTGAATTCAACTGTGTTAACAAAAGAAGTAGTTGCTGGCATGTCCTGCCCAGTTACAGACTCAGCTAGCCAAACAGCTAGCCAAACAGCTAAGCTTCATTTAGTTGATACATCGAATCATGGTGTTACATCTAGTTGCTATTTGTTTAAGCAACATGTAGACAGAGGTGGTGATGCAGATCACTTCAATGTTATAAAGCATAGATTGACCAGCTTAGATGGAAATGATTCAAAAGAAATGGTTGTAGGTAAAGCTATTGCTTCGCCTATTTCCCAGGAGAGTTTTGCAACCAGGCTCGCTGTTGCAAGTCCATCTATGACTGTTGCAGAAAAATCAGAATCTAGTCTATATGACGTTTTAAGATTCAGTGGATTTGATCCACTTGGATTGGATGTAGGTGATGAACCCTTGAAGATGGAAACCAAGACAGATCCTTGTTCGCTTCTTCGTGGTCATATTGTTCAATTACTTAAAGCAGCAGGCTGGAATATTGAGAAGCGTCAAAGACCTAGTAGGAAATATAAGGATACAATTTATAGATCACCAGAGGGCCGGTTGTTTCGTGAATTCCCCAAAGTTTGGAGAGTATGTGGTCAGATTATATTATCTGATAGATATAATTTGGTGCTGGAAGATGAAGGTAAGGAATGGACCGATATTAATCAGTTCTACACTGATTTGTTAGATACTCTGACAATTATTGAGAAAGAAATTAGTCGATCAGGTCCTGCTAATGCATTGGCTCATCAATGGAGTCTTTTAGATCCCTTTGTGTTTGTTGTATTAATTGATAGAAAGATTGGTTCACTGAAGAAGGGGGATGTAGTTAAGGCAGCAAGGACTTTAGTAGTCGACAGGAGTGAGAAAACTGATGCTGTTTTGGCCTTGGACAATGCAGAAAAACAGTGTTTTGGAATATCTGGGACAAAAACAAGTAATGATCTAACTTCTTTACCTCCTTGTGGGTCAGATAGTACTTGTGTACTATCAGGTAGTTTTCTGTATGGTATTCCTACTGCTTCTATAGATGTTAACAACGTTGTTGGGGGTTCTGAATCTGCTTCCCCTCATCATGACAACAACAAAATTTCGCAAAGCTGTAATAAGCAAATGTCTGAATATGATGTGGAAGAACCTAAGCAATCCTTGGGAGATGTAGCAATGCATTCTTGGGAGGAAACACAACAACTTTTTGAAGGCCAAGAAACTGATAGGGTGGGATATCATTTGCAGAATTCCCTGGATGACTCTGTGAACTGCAGAAATGATGGTCTAGTTCATTCTCATGGTTTTGTAACTTCAGGGGTTCCACAACAGCCTGGACAAAGTGAAGATGATGGTGAGAAGTGTGTTGAAGCTTTGAATCTTGAGACTGAGGATAAATATTCTTCACCGAATGAAAAAGCGAAAAAGAAGGCACGCAGGAAGTCTAAAAAAATATCTGAAATTAAATTGACCCTGCTTGACGAAAGTGACATTCTGTGTGTGACGTTGCTTGAAAAGACCGAACAGCGTGATATCGATGCAATTAGCACTCAGGAAGAGCCAAAAGCAGTTCAGGAGTACCTTGTTTCGACGACCACCATCCAAGGAAGTCACCCAAATTCATCTGCTCTTGGCTCTTGCCAGCATGAGATTGCAAAAAAGTGCTCAAAGTTTAAGAAGATTCGTCGTAATTGTGATGGTCCTAGAAGTGGTCGAAAGAAACCAATTTCATGTGAAATCAAAGATGATGACCTGCTGGTGGCAGCTATAATAAAAAACAAAGACTGCATCCGGGACATCAGTGGATCTTCTTCTAAAATGAAGCCCCACAAACTAAGAGGCCGTGGAAAGCTCAAGAACCAAAAGGGAGGTTGCAGGTTGCTTCCTCGAACTGCGGGTAATCGGGGGAAGCTTGTTAGGAATGGTGTGTGGTCTATTGAAGGGACAAGAACCATTTTGTCTTGGATGATTGTTTCTGGTGTCATATCTTTGAATGATGTGATCCAGTTTCGAAATCCACAGGATGATGCTGTGATAAAAGATGGTCTAGTAAGCAGTGATGGAATCATCTGTAAGTGCTGCAATCAGGTGCTTTCAGTTTCCCAGTTTAAGATTCATGCCGGGTTTGGCTTGAACCGGCCCTGTTCAAATCTTTTTATGGAATCTGGTAAGCCCTTCACTTTATGTCAGCTGCAAGCATGGTCGGCTGAATATAAGAGCAGGAAAAGTGGGAATAAAACTGGAACAGTGGACACAGATCAAGATGATAAAAATGATGATTCATGTGGACTTTGTGGTGAAGGGGGAGAGTTGATATGCTGCGACAACTGCCCCGCTGCCTTTCATCAGGCATGTCTGTTACTGCAGGTATGTTCTTATATCTCATTTAACATTTCTATGCCTCTTCAATCTCCTTAGTTTTCTACTGCTCTCTATCAATATTTTTGTTGATAACTTGAACGTCGGAGAATTATTTGCAACATTTTTCTTATTCTCACTTAAATTTATGGAAATTTCTTTGCAAATCCAACTTGCAGTTTAATTGACTGTGTGTTCTTGTTGTGAGTATTTTGGGTTTGATTTGAGGTCACATGTCTTCTGCCCAATATGAATATAGAATTAGAAGCACTAGGAAAGATAGTTTACCTCTTTAAGATTATAAACTTTGAATGACTCTGTATTTTCAACCTATTGTTATTTTTCTTCAACTTAAGCTATATTAAGTTGAAGAAAAATAACAATAGGTAGGCAAAAAAAAAACTTAAGCTATATTAAAATTAGTAGCATGGGTACATAGCTGGTACATGAGGCATAATGGATATGTCCTAACAAAAGTGCAGTGAATTATCTTGATAACAAACAATTATAATATGTAAGAGAAGCTTCATGTATGTTACGGCAGCGCATACCTATGATAGATTTGACTGATGGTTAAGAAAACTAGTATTTAGAATTGGAAGATTTTTAGAGTTGTTCGTTTGTAATGCATGGTATTATCGAACAGATATTGAAAGTCATCCTTTCTAAGATGGTACATCAGAAATATCTTTGACCTCTCTAAGTGCATATTGTGTATTGAATGATTTTGATATATCTGTTTTTGGCTGGATAATGGTTTGAATTTTGTTCACTTTTGCTGTAACAGATGTTACGCTCTACAATTATTCTTTTTTCTTTCCCTGTGTTTAATATTCGTTCCTCTCTTGATACTCATAAATGTATGAAGACACTTTTATTTTTTAGATGTTTGGTCTTCATTAGTTTGGCCACTAATTGCATAAATTAATTGTAGATATCCTTCTTTTCCATTAAGGAAGTCTCATTATGAAAGTTGTATTTAAGATACATGGTTGGTGAGATGTATATCTTAATTTTTATTGTTATCCCTTTTACAGTCCTTTTGTGCATTGGTTCTCTTTTGTTTGTTTGTTAAATATGGACTGCTCTTAATTTTTATTGTTATCCCTTTGTTTGTTTGTTTGTTTGTTAATTTTTATTGTTTGTTTGGTTCTCGTAAAACATATAAACCTTCCTGATATTCTGTTTGGGCAGAAGATGCTGTGGATTTGGATGCTTCATTATTTTAATTTCTGCCTATAAAAATCTCCTCTATTATGCTTAACACCTTTTTAAAGAAATTTAATTCATATATTTTGTGTATCTTCTATTATCTCTTTTAATTTTGACTGCTACTAATTGCTTTGCGCATACAAATTCTGTGGTAAAAAGTGAGAAACAATCTCTGTTATTATTCTTAGAAAGAATACAACCCTAGTTATATACATGCGGTAGTTTACAGTAAAAAGGAAACTACAGTAAAAAAGAAACTACTCTAACTGTAACTTAGGGATTCAGGTAATGAAAATAATATCCTAATCTAGTATTACTATATTTAAATAACAAAAGAATATTAACAGATTTTCCTACAATTCATTTCCCTTTTTTAATATAAGAGAATTAGAAATATGTCCAAGACTCCAAGTACCTTTCTATGGCGAGTCTTTACTGCTGTAACTTCGTCTACACTAGAATTCAGGAACTTTGTTTTTCTCCTATAATCTTGATTTGTGTTCAATTGAGTGGCTAGACTCATTAAACCTATGAAGACAGATTTTTTTTGGTGGATTTTGGTTGATTTTAGAGTCTTAGACTGCTGCTGATATGGTTGTGAATGTCCTCTAAAGTACGATCATATGAAGATTTCCACTAATATACAATGATTATTTATTCATCTTATTCCAGATTATTAAAAATGCATTATGCTTTTGACTTCTGTGCAAATTATACTCTTGGTATTGTTGTGGGGGAAGCAATTAAGTTCCACTTTTTCATGTCTTCTCATTTTCTTTTTGAAAACCTTAGTTCTGGAACAATATTTTTGCATGAACTGATGTGCAATTCTTTACTCTTTTCTCCAAGTATTCTTGACCTTTGCTATATGGTTTCACATCCTCTATTCCAGTGATTTATATAACAAAGTCAAAGAAACTATTGGTTGCTTTTATTGAGCTGCTGTTAAATATGATTCTATTACGATTAGATTGTTTGCATGTTTTAGATACCATCACTAAACTACTCTCTCTCCTTTTATTTTTTATTATTTTACTTCAGGAGCTTCCTGCAGGCTGTTGGTATTGCGCTAACTGCACATGTAGGATGTGTGGGGATTTGGGCAATGGTAAAGGAGCTTCAAGTTCCTTTGTCACATTAAAGTGTTCACAGTGTGAACATAAGTGTAAGATTCCTACTCTTATGTGTGGCTTGATCATTTTGTTTGTAGATGAAATTGCGGATGACTTGAATACAATTGATTATACAAATAAGTTAAACTTGTTTCTTTACTCAAATGTCAAGTTTCAAATGTGGAGCTGGCATATGGTTACTGTAGAACAAATGACATCACCGCCTATTTTTGTTGATTAGTTATTGTTCTTGGTGTAATAAATTTGTTGTTCTGGATATGCAAGTCAACCTGTAATTTGATATCAAATTTTAGATTTGAAATTGGCATATAGGAACAGTGGTGCTGAGAAGCTATGTAGTTTAGGAAGCATAATTGAATGATAAAATATCCTCATCTTTATTAGCTTTTAGTTTGTACGTGGAGACTACAATTTCCGTTGTTTATTTACCGTTAATTTTGTTAAATCTATGTTTACATCTCAAATTTTATTATAGAGCAAATCTAGTGCAATGGCCACTCAAACTTTCAAATAGTGTGCATCTATGATGAAGGGGAGCATGCAGGATTTTGATCCTGCAGGTGCCGAGTAATATTGTAACAAAGATATTTGATAATAAATTTTAAAACCAATTCAATTGATACCTTGAGAAAATAGGGAATAAAAAAGTGAATTAGTGAAGAGTTTTACTTAGCAATAAATCTAAGAAATATCAAAAGTCAAATTTCTGAGAAAGAATGTCAAAAAAAAAAAAAAAAAAAAAAAAAAAAAAAAAAAAAAATTTGAGGAAGGAAATGAATAACAGCATTTATCTGCATATTAAAATCATCTCCTTTATTAGCAAAAATAAAGAAATAAAATAAAAGAACTATAAATAAATAACTGAAGAAGTATTCAATGAAAACCAATTGGGGTTTCCTTCATAATGTTTAAATTATATTGTGATAACAATTATTACTTGCAAAAAAATTTAGGTGATTTGTCAAAAGAAATTAACTAGATAAAGTATTTATATTTCTGTGTTTGGACCTCTTATACATTCTCAGTTGGTGGTTATTTAATATGTTGTATTTTAAGATGGTATTTGTATTTACAGGGGCCAGCATTTGTAAAAGGTTAATTTTTAATTTAATCTTATGAAAGAAAATAGATATTTGTCACTTTGTCAGTGTCTGTCAAGGGAAATGGGGATTATCCTCTCTTTTTGCCAGTGTAATGAAGTGCAATTTGGTTCCAAGATTGAAAACACATAAGAAAAGTTTCGTCGTTATCCCAGTTAGAGGCACTTGTTTATGATAATTCACCCTTATATTTTGTTTTGATTCACAAATTTCTTATTAGATCATGAAGTTATTGTAGTGAAGACATACACATATCCTGTCATTTGTTTTCTTAGTGGTGCTTTTCTTGGAAATTTACATGTCTAATTATCTGATTAGTTTATAATGATTGTAAACAGATCATGAGGCATGCCTGCAAGATAGATATGTATGGAAAGGAGTGGTTTCTGACACGTGGTTTTGCAGTGGAAGCTGTCAGGAGGTACTTTTACTTAATTAATCTCTTTAATTCTCTTTTTCCAGTTTTGCATTGGAGGATCTGTTGAATATGGCATATGGGGACCTTTAATGATGTATCTTCAGTTGCATGTGCCTTCATAATTTTTTTTTTTTTTTGCATCTTGTTTGCATGTGTATCTTATTCTTACTTTATAATAAATAATAATGCATCATATCATGCCAACTAAATGGTTCTCAATATTTTCTTCGTTAGTTTTTGAATATATGAGTACATGGCTTTATATAATTAGGTCACCTGGTACTAAGAATGTAAAGATAATACCAAAAGACCATATAAGTAACCTGTTAGAGTATAAATACTATTGCCACGTCATTTCCTAACAGCTTAAGCTTTTGCGTATATTGGTTACTAACATGGTATCGTTGCGATGTAGCAGTGAGTTACTGCTAGTTTGGTCTGGTTTAATGTTTGCTTCACCAAGTTCTTCATTGCTCTTTAAAAAGTTACTTAAGCGTCCCACCTCATTCTTCTTTGCTATTAAGTTAACAACACTGCCAACAGAGAAAATAAGAAGACTGTTTGAAGAATGATTCGAAGAAGTCTTTGAATTTACAATCTGCCAGTAAGAAGCTTCTAATTGACTTTGCAATTTGTCATGGCTTTAAAGTCATTCTAATTGACTTTGCAATCTGTCATGGCTTTAAAGTCCCTGTCAGTATGAAAGGTTAACTATCTCATAAATACTAAGAGCATAAATACGATTGTGAAGGGGTGTGTTAGAGTATAAATACTATTGTTGGCCTCTCCCTAACAACTTAAGTTTTTGTGTTTAGCGGTTACTAACATAACCCAATAATCTAATAAAAGTGTCCTCAATTAAGGTCATTTTCTGTCGAGTCTCACTGATTCAGTAACTCCAGAAAGAAATGACCAGCCTGCATCCACATTAAGGGGTAAAATGAATCTGGGAGCAGCAATTCATCTCCATGGCAAGTTCCAACTTCCAACTGAGGGTCTTGCCAAATTTCTGTATTGGCTTTTTAATGAGTCCCCTTTTCTTGGTATTTTATGGCTTTCCATTTGTTTGCATCAGAATTTTATGTTTTTTTTTTTTTTTTTGTTAATTTATTTTTTATTATCATTCAGCTTGATTGTGACTCGAGAACTTGGTTTACTGGTATATGCAGATTTATTCAGGTCTTCAATCTCATGTTGGGACCATGAATCATATAGCTGATGGCTTTTCTTGGACACTTCTTAGATGCATTCATGAAGACCAAAAGGTTCTCTCTGCTCAACGGTTTGTCCTGAAAGCTGAATGCAACTCAAAATTAGCTGTTGCTCTCACCATTATGGAGGAATGTTTTCAGTCAATGGTGGACCCAAGAACAGGAATAGACATGATACCCCATGTCCTGTACAACCGGAGGTAAATGCCTCTTTAAAATTTGATTTTTTTCTTTTCATTTCTATAATATTTTTAAATCTCTCTTCCTCTTTCCTACCCTTCTCCCAAGTAGAAGTCTGTCACCTGTATTAGGGTCTGCATAATTACTTTTGTGTATATTTTATCCCCCATTTTTTTATCTTTCCCATTTCAATGTTTCATTATTTGCTTCAATATTGAATATTATGCATTCTGTTGCAACTCAAAATAGTAAATTGTTACTTATGAAGAAATGTGACAAGACTTATATCTTAGAAGATTTTAGGTGACTTTGTTGCATCTTTTGTTGTGTGTTAAGGGCATTATTATCATTAGATTTTAATACAATAGGGCCCTTGGTTAAATTATGATGTATCATATTTTTTAAATCATTCTATCTGTGGAAAAGGGCATAGGCCTTATCCACATGCTAGGTGGGTGGGATGGCTTGAGAGTCTTGGTTTTGTGGTTAAAATAAAGTTAAACGAAGGACGTTTAGGAGTCCCCATGATTCTTAGAGGGTTATAGTGGACCACTAGTTCACTGATTATATTAATAAATTTTTTGTTTCCTCTAAAAATAAATAAATGTATCATTCTAAAATAACCTTCAGTATTCGGAATTATCTTAATTTCAATGATGTTAGCATGATCTTAAATTTCAGATATTTTCTGATAGGACATATACACAGTTGCTGCTGTGTACCTGTGTGACATTGAACCCTTGGCCCGAGTTCAAAACCTACTTTCTTCCATTACAAGGTGAATGAAGGCAAAATTAAGTAATGTTTAATTCTTAGCAAGGAAGCCAAACCTAGCAGTGCCCTTGTGTTAATAGTTGATTTTGAAATCAGGGAATGGGATGCCATTATCTAAGTTGACAGTGTTCTTTGGTCTGAGAGATCATCTTTATTTGATGGTTTACTGAAATCTGGTTTTTTATCCAAAAGGTGTTAATCAGTTGCATATGTTTCTCTATGGTCTACAGGTCAGATTTTGCACGACTGAACTATCATGGATTTTACACAGTAGTCTTGGAAAAAGATGATGTTCTGATATCTGTGGCATCAGTCAGGTAGTATGGATCCTTGCAAATGGGCTTCGAGTATTTTAATCATGTCTCCAAAATAGTTTGTCTTGTGATATCAACTTTTGAGGCTGAAGATACTTTGATAATTGCAAATCAGCAAGTTGCATTCTTAAAATATTTATATGCTTTGTAAGCTCCCTATTCTCTGTATGAAATTCTAGAAACATAGCTTATCTAACTGGCTAGCATTTCAGTAAATTCAAAATGGATTAATGTAATGGGATTCTGGGGCAAAAGATTCAAAATTATATGGAGAAAAAACCACCAGAATTTCTGGGTTGCTGCAAAGGTAAGATTTTCTAGGTCTTTTTTGATGTGTAATGTGGCTTAAGTTACAGATGAAAATACAGCATTTTAAGGGTCTTTGAAGGTGTAAGAAATAAGGTATAATTTGAATGGTAACAATGGCCAATTTTTGAGGCTGTCTGCAGCAATGGTATAATGATAGGTTATTGTGATGACTTGATGTCTTATTGTCTTGAATCCTCATGACAAAAGCTATTAAGATATGTAGGCCATAACTTAATTGGATGTTGCATATAGGCTCAATGCACCAAGCTTATTACACTTCAGAATCGAAAATTACACAGCAAATAGAAGACATTTTCTCCACTTGAACATCATTGCTATGCTGTTAAGAAAATCCGTGAAAGATTTTATACTTTTTGACATTTAATTCTTGAGAATGTTTTGGTTGCTTGATGTTCACTGTGAGAGTAAGCGTAAAACTTAACTTGTCTGTAGAGTGCATGGAAAAGCAGTTGCAGAAATGCCTCTGGTTGCTACCTGTAGCAACTACCGTCGTAAGGGAATGTGCAGACGCCTTATGGCTGCTATAGAAGAGGTATTCTCAGCATCTACATATAGGTTATAGTTAGCTTCTCTTTTCTGTTTTCTGCTCTTGGAATCTCTCTTTTTCAATGATATTTTTGTTTCCGATACAAAATAAATACATAAAACTATGCTCAGATTTCCCATCAGCATTGCAATTGACCATGAACTTTTTAATTTTATTATTTATTGTCCAAGGGGGAAGAACTGAAAAAATCTGGGGTTATTGAAGACTAATATCTTCACACTTGACCGTGGTGCTACCTCTAGGCTCTTGAGGCATTCATGTCTTATTTAGTTTCTGTCATCATATTTCTTTGATTTCATGTGTCAAGTCACTATCGGTTGTGTCACTTTGTTAGCATGTTGCTTGAGTGTTCACATGTTGTTTTAGTATGAGAACATGTAGTATTTTTCATATCACTTCCTTTTTTTTTGTAATCTTCTTAATAAAGAGAACATCAAAACAATTTTGTATTGTAATTATAGGAATTGTAATATAGTTTTTGAGTATTAAAATTAGGATTTTTTTTTATTACCGCATTTAAATTGAGATATTCTTAAATAAGAATGCCCTAAAAGAAAACAATTTAAATGCTTATAAAAACAATAACTAACTGTTTTAGAATGCAAAACTGTTATGAAAATAGTTTTGTTGGAAACTGTTTCTTGGTCAGGAAGCAGAAAACTGTTTTTGGGAAGAAAAACATGTTTCGGAAACAAGGAACCGAAAATGCTCCTAACATCTGGGTTTATCCCTTTATTTTGCATTTTTCTTAACACTTTGGAATAGTATCATTACTAAAAAATTACGGCTTTCACACTTTTGCATCACATTCAGTTCTATAAATCTCTTCTAGAAGCCTGTTTGTGATTCACATTTTTTCCTTGCCCCTTATTGCTGGCTTTAGATGCTGATATCCTTCAAGGTGGAAAAGCTCGTTGTATCGGCTATTCCTGATCTAGTTGAGACATGGACCGAGGGTTTTGGGTTTACAGCAATGGAAAAGGAGGAAGAAAACTCTCTGAACGAGATCAACCTGATGGTATTTCCTGGAACGGTACTTCTTAAGAAATCCTTGTATGGAGACCAAAAAGCAGATAGACAATTGGGTGAGTTTTTTTTTTTTTTTTTTTCTATTATATCTTTTGTTCACTTTCCCTCCTTTTTTCAGCTGATCAGATGTCCGTCTTTTGTTATTTAATTTTCTCGGTAAATAAATTTAACTTCCTTGGTGATACATTGGCATTAGGAATGAAAGAATCGACTGAAGTAGAGCCAATCATTGGGTCTGTGAACAAAACCGGTGCTGAAATGGAAACAGTCGAGGGTTTACTGTCACGGCCAGTTCAATTTGATCAAACTGATGCTGAGGGTGTACAGCTACAGCCCGCTCATTTTGATCAGCCACAGCCAGATGTTGAAGCTGACCATGATGATGATGCTGATGCTGATGCTGATGCCGATGCCGAACCAAAACCTGTTGAGGGTATACAGCTACAGCCTGCTCATTTTGATCAGCCACAGCCAGATGTTGAAGCTGACCATGATGCTGATGCCGAACCAAAACCTGTTGAGGGTATACAACAATCTCATTTTGATCAAACTGATAAATGAGGTTGGAGCCAATATAACAAGATAATGAATTTGGAAACTGATATGCAGAACAAACTGGTGGAATGCAAGAACTTGCTAGATTGTGCAGACAGAAAACGGAGTCTGCAGGAACAATTTTCAAAGCTGTCCTGCGACGAGCCGGATTCAACTTGTGGTGAAAGCATGGCTAAAATGGTTTCTAATGTTCTTTGTTTTTTGGACAGCCAGAGAAAGCCTTTAGAGTTGGAAGTAGAAGTAGAAATGGAAAAAAAAAAGAGTGTATATATATCTTTAGAAACTTTTCTTGTCTTTATAGAAATAAATATATAGTTGCTTCTCCCAGCTCAGGTATTTAATCAGTATCCATCCATGGAGAATTTGCTAAACACAGAGGGTGAAATTTGCAGAATCTTTTGATACATGTGAGACTGCTCCATATCTCTCTTTCTTCAACATCTTGTACTGGCTGATGTAAATGAATAATTTTTTTTTTTCTGGGTTTTTTTACCCTTAGAAGAAAAAAAGAAAAGAAAAGTGAGACCGGCCGGTATTCGGTCTGCAAAACAAGTGCAAACCAGTTTGCATTTGAGAAGAATGTATGATGATGGCTGCTAGGCCCTTTTGAAGATTGAAACAAAGGTGTGAGAAATGTCAAGATACTTGTTTACCAAATTTATTTGGCTCCATGACGATATGTCAATTGTTATTATTATTATTATTTTGACAGTATCTACCAATTCATCTATCTAGATCATGTATATTTTTTAAAGCTTTTTATCATTAGTAGGATTCAAGCCACTGATTTAGGAGTCATTTGTCTAAATCTTAAGCTCGTCCATATACCAGATTAAGTTACACCCTGGGGATGACATGTTAATTGTTAATGCTTCCAAATCATTTTCTACATTCCATTTTCACGTTTTTACTGAAAAGCCATAATGAATCAACTAGGAATAATGTAGTGACATTCGGATTTTATTAATCATGATGAGGTTGCTTGGTAGTATGTCCCTAAGAGCATCCATAATGGTGGATAAAATAAACCCATTTTTAGTTGAATCCGTGCCACAATGGTTAAAAAAGGGATCCAAAAAAGACCCAAAAAAGGAAAACTCAAATGGAATTTGGAACTCTATTCGGGTCTTGTCCAATGATTGGAGTTGGATTCTCAACACCTCTCAATCATTGAGTTGCGTTTATATATATACAATGAAAAAAATATAAATTTATTTAATATATATATTTCAATTAATTAAATTTAAATATATAATTATTAATTTCAATAATTATATATACAATAAAAAAATATAAATAAATTTAATATATATATTTCAATTATTTAAATTTAAATATATAATTATTAATTTCAATAATTATATATACAATAAAAAAATATAAATAAATTTAATATATATATTTCAATTATTTAAATTTAAATATATAATTATTAATTTCAATAATTATATATATAATGAAAAAATATAAATAAATTTAATATATATATATATAATTTAAATATATTATTATTAATTTCAATAAAATATATAAATAATTTTAATTTTAATTATAAAATTTTATTTTAATGAAATTAAAATAATTTGAATGAAAAACATTAATTTTTTGAAGGTTTGGAACTGAAACCAAACCTTCAAAACCGGAACTAGAATTGAACCTTCAAAACAGGAATAGAAACCAAGTCGAAAATCGGAATCGGGTCGGGAACCGAAACTGAACAGTCGTAACCGTCAGAAACCGGACCGAAATCGAAACCGAACCATTGGAACTGGAGCCAAAACCGAGTCGGGAACTGGAACTGAACCATTGAAACAGAACCGACAAAACAGCCAAACCCGAACCGTCGGAACCAAGGAACCGAAGCCGAAGCCGAAACAGAACCGGAACCAAACCTTCAAAACCAAAACCAGAACTGGTTTTGAAGGTTCGGAACCGGGGAATCAAAACCATAACCGAACCGAAACCGGCGTCATGTTTAATCGTATACAATATTTTGTTTTAAATATTTATTTTTATTGTTGATGTAATTCGGTTGTGATAATTTTGAATTAATAATTTTTTAAAAAAATTAATCATAATTTGTTAAATAATTATTGATAGTGTTGATATTTAAAATATATTATATAATTTATTTATTAATATATATATATATATATATATAATATTTTAAAGAAGAGTAATTATTGTTTGGAAAAAAGTTTAAAAAATGGATCAACTTTTACTTTTCCAATTTAGTCCCATTGTGGGGAAAAGAGATCCAAATTAAATGAATCCAAATGGCAAGACCCATTTTTTAAAAAGAAAACCCTTTTTTTATGATGTGGCAATAAATAAGTCTTATTTTTTGATCTTACCATTATGGATACTCTAAGTTATGGGTCTGAGAAGTGTCTCCATTTTCCAAATCTCGAATTAATCTTTAAAAAAAAAAAAAAAGTTAGGATAGGTAAGCTTTGTCATCATAAAGGTATCTGATTTCTTGTTATTAAGTATATGTGTGACTTGACTTGACAACTAAAAGTTTAGCATTTTGTGTCTTCTTAGATTGTATCTGGTTTGGAGGTCTCTTTCTTCGTCACCATCAAAGTGCTTTATCTAAGTTTTTAGTTTTCACACACCTACAAATGATTGCTAAAACAAAATTAATATGAGAATTTCACCCAAATATATATATATATACTAATCAGGTGAGGGGTTTATCAAGATTAATTACTGTTAAGCACGACTAAACTTTGTTATATATATATATATATATATATATATATAAATTTCTTTCTCTTACAATAATAAGAAAGAGATTAATTACCGTTAAGCACAACTAATCTTTGCTATATATAAATATAAAATTCTTTCTCTAACAATAATAAGAAAATACTTAATTCATCTTAAAAAATAGGGTGC
Organism: Acer negundo; assembly: GCA_035582765.1. Taxonomy (NCBI): domain Eukaryota; kingdom Viridiplantae; phylum Streptophyta; class Magnoliopsida; order Sapindales; family Sapindaceae; genus Acer; species Acer negundo. The sequence goes on from CM069235.1 coordinate 14,243,369, forward strand.
TGATATTGACACTCATAAAACTTATTAGTATATCCATAATTTATTAAAAAATTAATTACAAAATATCTCAATAAAAATTTACCGATAAGGACAAATTACTTTAATTAAAAATAAACCAACTACTATATGCTCTCATTAATTAAACATATATCTTCAACTATATTTCTTTATTAAAAAACCTTATCTTAAAATAAAATAAAATAAAAAAACAAAAAACAAAAAATAAAAAAAAAAACATATAAATATATAAGACAGCAAATATAACATGACAAATAAAATAATAGACAAACTAGTGATTGATCATAGGCAGTAGCAATATGCAGATTGACAACGATTTCCAAATAGTAGCTAGCGACTCAACAATAGTCTACTTTTGTGGGTCAATGTTATGACAAACTCTAAATTTTATGATAAATCATAATTAAACTCTAATTTTATTTCAAGTATCAAACTTTCTCATCATTATATAATTATTGTATTGTTTTTGTATTTCTTTTATGTATAGTTATGAACTCTATCAATAAACAAAATATATATTTTTTAAAGATAGCTATATAAATAAGAGAATTCCAGATTGAAAATCTCTTGACCTCATATACAACCACATATTCTCTTTTATAAGGCTCCTACATTCGAAATATTTTTAAAAATAAATTGGACTATCATTAAAAGAAGATTTGATTCCAAAAATAATATGATTTTTTTTTATAAATTGGGAGTGATCATAATTTAAGAGTGTTTATAAATAATGAGAACTTCTCCTTACAATCCACAAATTATCTATTTACACTCCAATTTAAAATTTTTTTTTTATTAATGACAATTTTAATATGAATTAAAATTACTAAACAAGACAAAAAAATTCTAAAGACACTCAAAACTAATTAGATTATTAAAAAAAGAAATTTTCTCTCATTAATCATTAGATTAAATATTACGTATTAAACTCTCTCTCCTAAATATGTTATTACCATATTAAACAATCTCTCTCCATTTTTCAAAAAAAAAAAAAAAAATCTTAGAGCATCTCTAATGCAAGCGTGGCTTATGAAAAAAAAAAAGAAAAAAGATGACAGGTAAGATAAATAGACATTATATTAATAATTGTGTCTCCAATGCAGCCGTGCATATTTTACCTTAAGTTGATGTGGCAAAAAAAAAAAAAAAAAATTAGACATTGTCAACATGACCGTTCACTTTCAGACGGTCTGTTGTACATTTATTTTTTAGGTTGACTCAACAAACATTTAAAACTGATATTATTTTTTCATATATTTTTAGTAAGAAAATAAAATAAAAAATAAAATAGGAAAAAAAGATGGACACATCATTAAAAAAATTGTGTTTTAGAAGGAAACATTCGAGACCAAATTTTGAGTTGATTATTTATCAAGTCTATTTTTATGCCACATAGGAATCAAGTCTTTTGACATTGTTGCGATGTCAACAATTATTGATATACATGTCATATTTGCATTGAATATGTTTTTATTTCCATATTTTCTCTATCAATCTCTGATTAACAGTTAAAAGAAGAAAAAAAAAAAAAACTTATGAATGTTTTGGTTTTTTAGTAATACATATATATACATATATTTTAAAAAGTCAATACAAATATTTTGTTTTTTATATAAAAAAATAGATATATAAAAACTTAATTTGATGCAAGATTCGATTAAACTCTTAATTTATAATACTAATGAAAGAATTATAGTCCTCTAGAAAATCACATACCTATAAAAGTAATAAAAAAACATTTTTTATATTTTGATTTTTTTTTTTTGGAAAAACAGGGTACTTGTTTTTTGAGTTATTATTTTATTATTTTTTAAATATATATAAAAATACGGTTCTTGTAAGTTTTTTTTTTTTTTTTTTTCTTAACTGTTAATCTTGTTTAAGAGAGAATGAAAATAAAAAATTAGAGATATATATTGGAGGAGAGTGAGTTTAATATAGTAATTAAAATTTTAGGAGAGAGTATTTAATATATAATATTTAATGATTTATGAGAAATAATTTTTTTTTTAATAATTTAATTCCTCTTGTATGAATCCAAAGGCTACGATGATTTGTCCTAACTTTTATTAAAATAAAATGAAGTGTCTTTATAAATATAATTTTTAAAATAGAGTGACTTTAAAATAAGAGTGTCAAAAGATAAAAAGAATAATCTTCGAACGAAAGGAAGTATCTTTAAAATTTTGTTTAAAATTTAAATTTTGAAAATGGAGTGTCTTTAGAAAAAAAGTATAAAAAGAAAAAAAAAATTGATCGTAAAAAAAAGCCCTCTTAAATAATATGTATTGAAATGAATATATTTATTTCAATGAGGGTACTACTGATATTATGATGGGTGTTTATAGTAATATTTATTTTTTAAATTGTAGACATGAGTTCATTTATAAAAAATATTAAAAAGAATATATAAATAAGAATGTTGTAATAACTTCCTTTACAAAATAAGTAAATAAATAAATTTAAGACATTAAAAAATAAAAAAATAAAAGTTTATAAATAATAATAATAAAGGAAACAGCAATAATAACAGAAAACTGATTTTTATATATTTTGGTCATTAATTTGATTTCGATTTGTAGATTGCTTCTGTAACACAACACTTCACTAATAATTACTCTGCAATGAAGTGATGAACTACGAACTCCATGATCGAATAAAGGCACCTCAACAAATCCATCCAAAAACCGACCGTACAATGCCGTCTTCTCCCAAATTCTTCCACGCGCGTCCGTTCGCGTCGCAGTCCACGCGTAAATCGACGGTCCTGATCTTCTCCTGCCTCGTGATCGGCCTTTCCGGATTCCTCTTCGGCCTCTCCGTCAGTCGCGGAAACAACCGCTGCGTAAACACCGCCCAGCCGAGATCGGTTAGAGTGGTTTGGGACACGAGTGGTAATTCTAATAATTTGGTTGCTGATGCTGATAAATATCCAATTCCGGCGACTCATGACAAGAAGAAGAGACACAAAGTCATGGGTTTTGTTGGGATTCAAACCGGTTTCGGCTCCATTGGTCGGAGGAGATCGTTGAGGTCCACGTGGATGCCCTCCGATCGCCAAAGCCTTCAACGGTACCGATCTCTCTAGCCTTACTTTATTCAATTGAGTGTATTTGTTGAATTCTTTTTTGATTAAATTTTTTTTTTTTTTTTTATCATCTGGATTTAGTGAAGATTGAAATTTTATCTGTATAATAGGTGTACAAATTTTATGATAGTAGAAGAATTTTGATGAGGAGTTGTAATTTGGCTGATGAAGGAAAACTATAAAGCTTTTTAGAGGCAATCACATTAATGGAGATAAACACAAAAGAAATTGAGATATTTTATGACTTTGTTCTCGTAATTATGTTTAAAAATAGGAATTTTACTGATGAAATTTGTCTTTAAAAAGTGAGATTGATATTAGGGACGTGAAATTAAGTTTTTTGTGTATTGAAATGAGCAATGTGATGCTTTTACTGATCCCTAATCGTGCACACGCCATATACAAACTTAAATTAAACCAGATCTCTCTCTCTGAGAGTGGTGTGAGTAGGATTGATCCTTGGATTCTTACCACGCTGTAAGAGATCTAGGAAAGTCGCATGGATTAGTACTCCTCACTTGCTTGAAACCCATTTTCAGTTGGTGCTTATGACGTTGTTTAGTTTGGGTAATGCTAAGAACTTGAGAACAAATGGGTATCACTAGCAAAGTATGATTCTTTTTTTTTTTTTATAGCAAATTTGTATCGATATGTTTCTTTGGACAATTAATTTGCATGTACTGGCATATTCTTGTAAATTTTGATATACTATACTTTAATCTATCGTTCAGCTATGATTTGGCCATTAAGCTTGCAGTTGTTTCCCATTTTCAATCTACAAAGTTCTTATATAGATGTTTGGAATTGCTATTAGCCACTATTTGGTTAACATTTGGACATTTTTTAAATGTAGCATTTTGTTATAGTGACTTTGTTTAAATGGAATCTTCCTTGCAGTTTGGAAGAATCCACTGGTTTGGCTTTCAGGTTTATTATTGGTAGAACCAGTGACAGGTCGAAGATGACAGAGCTAAAAAGGGAGGTTGCAGAATATGATGATTTCTTGTTATTAGATATTGAGGAGGAGTATAGTAAGCTTCCCTACAAAACGTTAGTGCTCTCAATAATTTGTTTTGCCACTTGTTATATAATTCATAAGAAAAGAAATAAGATCATTCTCATCCAGAGTCCTTCACACAGGTTAGCATTCTTCAAAGCTGCATATGCACTATATGATTCTGAGTTTTATGTCAAAGCTGATGATGACATATATTTGAGGCCAGGTGACTATATTTACAAAAGTTATCCATGCTTGGTATATTATATTGCTTCATTCATCCTTTTATCTATGTCTCTATGTAAAGTTTCTCTCATCACATTAGTTTCATGGTTTTTCTATTCCTAGATCGCTTGTCATTGCTATTGGCAAAAGAGCGTAGTCACTCACAGACTTATCTTGGATGCATGAAGAAGGGTCCAGTTTTTACCGATCCAAAACTGAAATGGTCGGTCCTACTCTTTATATACATAGTCTGTGATTCATATAATTTTTTCTTGACTGCTTTCTGGCTTTGAATTCCTGGTAATTTTCATATTTCACTTTACTCAAACGTCTGCTGTTGTTGATATTCAAAGATAGGAAAGGGACAGAAGAGTGTGTTTTAGGTTTGTGTCAATTAACCGGGAAGGTAAAGGCTATCTAGTAGGAATTGGATGATTAAAGGACCTTTTGAGGCTCAGCTTTTAGAGTATATAATGTTGGATATATCAATACAAATACTATTTACCATTAGGGTTGTCATAAAGGGTACAATGTTGGATATATCAATACAAATACTATTTACCATATAAAAAAGGTAATTACTATCATATTAGTCATTACATGCGGAACCGTTCTCCACACCTTTAAATGTTTGAAATGATAGCAAGTATTGAAAATTCATGTAAGGTTTAAACTTCTTCATTCTTCAAGCGTATGGTTCTTTGTACCTCCAAATGCTTGTATTGAGTCTTTTAGAAGTTCTCAAAGTTTCAAGAATTTTGAGAAATATGAACTTTGTTCTTTTTAAACTGAGAATATGTTTAAACCTTTGAGAATGAGAATGAGACTGAGCACAAGAAAACTAAAATAATGGAAAATGGAACAATTAATAAGTGGAAAAAATTTTAAACTTAAATATGTTTGTTTAGAGTTCATAATAATATGAACATTGAAGTGACATCCGTAGTAACTCTTTGAGTTAGCTATCTATGACGTAGCATCTCTCTCTCTCTCTCTCTCTCTCTCACACACACACACACACACATACACACACACACACACACACATATATACATATATATGCTTAACATTCTTGTAGCCATCAAGATAAAAGAGAAAATTTCATGTAAACTGGTCTAGCATATGTTCTTTGAATTATGTACTTCAGCCCTATTGCTTATGGAAGATTTCGAGGACATAGTACTTATTACAGTTGATTACACAAGATTTCAGTGCATCTAGCAAGCAAGCATTTTGGAGAGATGCTGTATGTGAGCGGAATTTTTCTTGGTCATTGATGAATTTTTGGGACCTAGTGATGGTTGGACACAGAGCTTGGGGAATAGCTGTTATGTTGCTATTGTGTAAGGAACAATTAGAATTTGAGCCTGAGCCTAGTCACATAGCCTAGTGCAGGAATTTTATGGTGGGTGCAGTTATTGTCTCCCATAAAACTAATTAGTACACTTATTTTTTATATAAAAATTTTATATTACAAAAATATCCCTAAATTAAATTACTAAAAGGTTCAAAATAAATTAAATAAAATAAGTTTTTTAAAGAATTAATTTAAATAAGTTAACTCGTGATGAACCCCTTCATCTTTAAATATCTATACGATTGTATTAATGTTAAACTCAAATATGTCAAGTAAGTAATATTTCTCCAAGTTGGCGCCCTGGGGCTCTTAAAGCCCCTATGTACGTAAGTTCGCCCAAACGGAAATTCTAAATTTTCTAGATCCCTAATTTCTAGGGCGAATATTGAATTGTAGACAGGCTATGCCCAAAAGAAAAAAATAATTAAACATAAACCTAATATATTACATAATGGAAATTAAATTAAACAACCTAATACGCTTCCTTTTAACCTCTGGTTATAGCTGCGGTTTGTCATTAAGGTACCATATTGCCTCTGAACTTGTACCAAACTAATCTAGTTATAAACTGGATTCATGCAGGTTTGAGCCACTGTCCTTTTTACTAGGGAAGGAGTACTTTCTTCATGCTTATGGACCTCTATATGCCCTTTCTTCAGATGTTGTTGCAAGTTTGGTTGCTCTCAGGAACAACAGGCTAGTCTGCTTTCTCAAAACTTTTCTGTCTTAAATGTTGACATCTTTTTGTTGCTTTTACTTGTCATTATTGTTCAATGCTATTGCTGGTGAATTATTAATGTTCTCGTGGGCTTGACCACCCAATATTTGTTGCTTTTATTAACAGCATTGTTCATATCGCCAGATTTTTTGAGAAATACAATTGGATTGGTGACTTATTGATGATCTTGTGCTTGGATTGACCCACCCAATCATCATCCAACATAAAACCCTTTTGAAATTTGTTTGCTCCCACTTAAAGATGCTAATTTTCTGTCTGAATATCAGCTCATGGCCAAATTTCATGTACTTGTTCCCGCCAAATTATCAAATGTATAGGAACAATATTATAATGTTCTACTGCAGGATTTTTAGGTGTAATCAGCGTATATTTTAATATGAAAGTTAGAAAATAGACCAATAAACGCAAACCTCATACATGCCCCAAGGAACTTCTTAGCATTGAACTGCTCACTTCTTAACTGCAGATGGTCCTACATATGCACATTATATAATTTTCTTGAAGTCTGCCTTGCATGTAATATTTTCCATTACGTTTGAAATTACAGCTTTCGGATGTTCAGCAATGAGGATGTTACAATTGGTGCATGGATGCTTGCAATGAATGTCAATCATGAAGATAACAGAGCATTGTGTGAACCAGAGTGTAAACCGACATCTATTGCTGTCTGGGATATTCCCAGATGTTCAGGTTAGTTGCTCACTGAACTATCAAACAACAGAGATGAAATGGTTAATGAGATAAGTCAAAGAGGTACACAATAGTTGTATAGTTTTTCCTGGAAATATACTGCGGATGCACAGTTTGTCAGGATCTTTATTTTGGAATACGAAATAAATCAAACTTGTTTAGTCATGCAACAGAGCCAAGTGCATGTAGGGTTAAATGAGGAAATGTTTGGAGCCATTGAAATTTATATGGTGTAAGGTTAATAAGTAGCAAGTAGTATCTGGTAGCCTTTGGAGGAAAAAGTTTATGCTTTACAACGAAGGTTATGTTTGAAATGCAACCCCTTGCGATAGGAAAGTGAAGCAGGGAATAAATGATTAAAAGTATTTGAGTGCATAATTTTCGAGCTCTTCAAAATGATTATTTACATTGTTACCAAATTGGTTTGATAAGAATACTGTTGACGCCATAAAATGTGATATATATATATATATATATATATGGTTTGCTGACATTTTTTCGCATTATCCAGGGCTCTGCAATCCAGAAAAAAGGTTACCAGAACTTCATCAAATGGAGAGCTGCTCAAAGAGCCCAACAATGGAGTCCGACGATTAGCAATTTTGTTAAACTAAAAAGGTACCGATATGAGTCCCTCACTCCTCTAAGGCGGCTGTGCTGCTATCAGATGCCACTATTTAAGCCATTTATTTGCTGCTATTTTTTTAATTCTCTCATACCTTTTGCCTTTCTTGCTATTTTCTTGTAACATATCTTTTTTTTTTTGGAGACACGATTTTCTGAGGCCGGATCTTGTACACCCCGATTTCTGTTGTTAGAGTTTAGATGTTACGAAAATTGGTAGATGAGAGTCGGAAAACGAATGTAAACTATACTACATATATATCCTTTTGAACAAACAGTTTTGTTATTGAGTTACATCATTGTTGTAAAACTGTTTTGTGTAGTAGAGAATACAAAGAAATTGAGCATTTTACATGGCGTTTGCAAGTGTATGCGTGTGTCCTCCTGACTTTGCAATAAAGGCATATGCCCTATTAACTTGCGGTATAGGCAGATAAGCTGAGTGCCACACTCATACCCTACATAAATGACATCTTTAAATTGTTTTTGTAATGACTTGGATTGGAACCAATTGGCATACATTTGGGCTCAATTTTCTTTAATGAGTCAAGCCCAAAACCCATAACTAAAGAGTGGCAATATTTACGCCTCTGAAAAATTGTATGTACACCCCTCTAAAATATATATATATATATATTATAATTTGTAAGCACACCCTCCACACATTACAAATATGTCCTTTCTTATAATTTTTGAAAAAGAATATCAATTTAATAAGTTATAAAATAAATAAGACAAAAACTGAAAAAAAAAAAAAAATGTATTCAAGATCCATATCTTCCTAGATTTGGGATGGATATATATATATAATAATTCTTTCATTAGGAATCCCTTATTTTAATTTCGGTAAGGATCTTAATGAAATCACATTGATTTTTATAAATTTTGATTTGAATTTGAATTTTTGTGTGGATGAACCGTACATATGAATAAATTTTGAAAATTTTTCAAGCATTAGAACTATTTATCCAGATTTTGTTAAATATGAAGGAAAAGGAAAAATGAGTAAAATATAGAAAAATTCAAGAATAATAGTTCTAGTGCTTGAAAAATTTTTAAATTTTATTCTTAGGTAGATTTCAATGAACTTATTATCCATAAAAAAATTCAGATCAAAATTCATAAAAATCGATATGATTTCATTAAGGTCGTTATCGATATATATATATATATATATATAAATTTATGATTTTATGGTAAAATTTACATACAATTTTAGAAGGACGTAGATATCACCGTTCAATGGAAAAAAAAAAAAAAAACAAAGTTGGTGAACCGGTAAAGAAAGGTGACATGTAATTGTGAATGAAAGGTGATACAGCTGGTAATATGGTGATGTAATCTTCTAGATGAATTTGGATCCTTTATTGATCTGATCTTTTTCCTGACCTCATATAATCTTATGACACATAAGCATTGTAATGAATGTGTGGTTAAGATGTGATCGGTTTCAACAATCATTTTATTAACAATCAATCACATACTTTGTAAAGATCAGGAAAAAGATCAGATTAGTGGAGGATCCAAATCAGATTAGTGGAGGATCCAAATCCCTTCTAGATATGTAAACCAAAAGTGTGATGTGTTAAGGAGCATGTGATAACAGTACTTACATGGGCCTAAAAATACAAAGAATGTTGAAATGCATATTTGTGATTGAAAGTAGTAATTGCCAGAACAATAGCATTCATGTTCCATCAAAAAATTCAATCTCTTGTTTGAAAACATTGCATATGATGATCATTATTATTTTGTGAGATTGGAGTGGAACTTTTAATTAGTATTTCATGTGAGATGCTTTGTGATTGTGATATCTCCACCTTTTGTCTTCTGCTGCCCAACTCAAAATCTAACAGAGACTTGAAGCACATGATTGATCTAAAGAAAAATTAAACAAATCCCATGTGAGATCTCTCTCTCTCTCACTCTCATTGAATTGAATTGATTTCATGTTCTGTCATATTACTTGTGCTCCACGTTATATAACTAAGCATATTACTTCTGATTTCTGTGTTGTGTAACCCACCCAACACAACACAGAAATCAGAAATCCCAGCTGATACTCTTACCTCTTGCTTTAATAAATGATAATCCTCTGATGATAGATTATCATTAGACTTTGAATCACTCGTGTGTAAACTTCGTTATATATCGTTCGTCTCTATTCAATAATCTTTTACATAAATTAAAATATAGAAGAAATGATCCGATCAAGCTCTTGATACTTTTAAAGATTTTGTGACACTATATTATTCTTAATAATTAGCCGTATAATTATTTTTAAGGCTAATTGCACAAGCTTCCCCTTAGTTTAGACAAAATGATACTTATATGGCAGTTTGAGCATATGCACATAAAATTCCCCTTACGTTTGAATAATGTTGTACAGACATCTCCTGCCGTTAGTTGGGATCCGTTAACTCCTAACAATCAATGGTTAAAGATGCAAAAAGTCTAAAATATACGTTTATTTTTATTTTAAAATTTTTATAAATAAATAATAATAAAATATTTTTAAAAAATATGAATGGTGATCTTCATCCAAACAACCGGTTAATATTTTTTTTAATATACATTATTTATTTATTTATCTCATATTTTAATTATAAATAAATAAAATAAGAGTATTTTAGGTTTTTTTGTACATTTTATCATTAACTGTTAGGAGTTAACGGATCTCAACTAATGGCAAGGGATGTCTATGTAACATTTTTCAAATATCGGGGAAAGTTTATATGCATATACTCAAATTTGTCATATCTGTATTATTTTATCAAACCTCAAGGAATGTTTGTACAATTAGCTAGCCCTTTTATATTCTCTATTTTTTTATTATGATTCAATCAAAAGAGCATGTACTCATATTCAATGGACATATCCGAACATTAAAAAACATTCATTAGAAACACCATTATAATCTCATGAACTAAAACATTCAATTTTTTTCAAAAAATTGTAATTTTTTTTTTTTGAAGTAATACAAGAATATTATAATAAGACTGTTAGGACTTGCCGAGATTAAATAATACATGTGTGGTCCGGATATCTATTTCCACAACGGAAGATAACTACTCTAATGACCCGGGAAGAAAACTCCCCACACATACTTGTAAAATGCGTAAGGTGAGATTTGAACCCCTCACCACTTATGTGGAAGGGAGGTGCGACACTATCAACTCTGTTAATAGGTGATGTAATAATAATAAAATATAAAAGCTGTAAATTGAAAGTGGCCGATTACATAAGTTATAAGTACAGTTGTAACACCTCTATTAGCATTGTTTTTTATTTATTTATTTATTTATTTTTTTAAAAATTTTAATTTTTAATTTTTTTATTTTTATAATTAATTAAAGGCCAACTGAAACTTGATTATGCAACAATTTAATTCTCAAAGAACTAGCCGCTTTGACACAATTATTATAGAGCAGTGCTTATCGTTGCCATAGATACGTGTTTATCTGAATGACAATTTAGTTAATAATTGAAAAATAAAAGGATCATAACTAACGGGCAGTTCTATAATTACAATCATAAATTTGGACACGTTTATGTACCATACTCACGAATGTCTCAAGCGTTTCCCATCATTATAAGGATATATTATGTATAAATTGTCCAATCAAATAAGAAAAGTGAGGGTCAATTATAAATTTGGAATTATTAGAAGGATTCAATGTAATCCAACCTAAAAGTTTTGGCTTTTAATCACATAGAAACATAAAAAGAGTGTAGTTGAAGTGAAGTTTATGCATATGATGAATGATGATAATATTTGGTAATATAAAAAATGATTGATATAATATAGTGGAGAGGAAAGAGTAGCATTCAAGGGAAGTTAATTAATGCCATAATGGGCCTCTCAAATGATTGGCCCATCAAACCACTCCATCTTATATATAAGAATCATGATTTTATGCTTTTGTTTCCTTTTTTCCTTTTCACCAACAAAAATTGTCGTAAGTATGGGCGTAGATCATTTGATAGATCGACGAGTTTAAGGGTTTAGGTAAATGACTTACAGATCAACTGTTTGAATTCTTTCAATAACGAAAGCTTTCAAAAAATACCTGACCCTGAATTAATAGATATTGTCAACAACAAAAAAAACCTAACAAAAAATGTCAATATTACAGCTATGTTTGCTTCACAATGAAAAATACCACCCACCATCATCTTGATTATTTGAACAATACAATGAGAGCAATGCTACATAACCCAAAAATCAACTCAAATGATATGATATATGGTTTGCCGATACCATATAATTAATGGGGTGATGTGGTAAATGATACGACAATGACAAATCACTTATCACATCGTTTGAATAGCTAGATTTCAAGACTAATATTTTAAGTTGGGTTGCATTATTGATATTAAAAAAATAGTAGGATATAATTAAAAACACTTATAAATTGTAGTCACAAGTATAAATAACAAAACTAATATTTCAAGACTAATATTTTAAGTTGGGTTGCATTCACAAGCATTTTAACAGTATCAATAGTACTACCGTAAACAATGAAGGCATTATGCATTAATTCTTTGAAATCTATCAATCAATCAATCAAGCATTACTATAAAATTGTTTAAAGACATCGTTAGAATGATATTGGTTTAGTGAAAAAAACTAATTTAAAGAAAGTATGAATCAGGGGATTATCAATTTAGTTTATATATTTTTTCGATTTATCATTTTTTTTTAAAAACTATATTTACATTTTTGGTTCATATGGTTCTTAAAGTATTATCAATTTAGTCCATCTTTACGAATTTAAGGGCATTTTTGTCATTAAACACCAAATCATGCCACATGTCCACATCATATAAAACTAAATAAAATATTAAAAAAATAAATTTAAAGAAAATAAAAATATGGAAGGAGGTTGTTGCCTCCACCATTGAGGCAAAAGCCTCCACCTAAATTGAGTTGCATGAGGGCGTGTCTTTAGGGACCCCTTGAAAGCGAAGAGAGGAGTCCTTCCAATCAACGGGAGGAGGCACTGCTGCCCCCTTCCATTCACCGGTGGCGGTGGAGCCTTCACCATTTTTTTTTTATTTAATAAAAAAAAAAAAAAAGCTGTAAAACTTTTAAGCTAACATTGTATTCAATTAAAGTCAATGGCAAAAATATCTTTTTGTTACATTTGAGCCAAACAAAAATATAGAGATTAAATTGATAATTACCAAATAATTAAAACCTTGAGATTCCTAATCCTAAAATTGCTAACTCAGGTGGCCCCTGTATCTTGAACGGCTAATTCTTATGTGTTAATTTAATATTCTTATATAAGGAGCTTGATTAATCTTGTAGAAATGTCAATATTATTTGCTTTGTTAATTCCATCTATAGTGTTTTAATTACATCACCTTTTAACACAGTTGATAGTGTATCTCCTCTTTTATATTAGTGGTGTGGAATTTGAGTATCATTAACTTATCAAATTTCATTTTCCAAATATGTGTGAGTAGTTTTCTCATCGATATTATAGGAGGCATAGAAATCCAGACAACAGATTTAATGTTTGATCTCGACAGACATCTGATCCGTTCGGTGTTAGAAATATTTATCATAATTCAATTTCTTATTAAGAAATTGCTAGGCTAGTCATGTAGACTATATATATAAAAAAAACTTTTGAGTGCATAATTAAAAAGTAGAAATATATATATATATATAATTAGGTTTTATATTACATACCATGTGATGGAGCACGTACTTGTGTTGTGAGAGTAGTCCAGGAACAAATAGCACATTAATTGCTAAACATGTTTCTTATAACGAAATTCATAATGCATATTTGAAAGTTTTTATGTAATATTCTTGGGAAATTGCTTGGGTACTAACTGTACCTAAGGTGTTGACCACACCACTTAGGTGTTGCCACGTGGATTTTTTTTTTTTTTTTTTACTTTTTACATTTATCTCCTTGTATTATAAGAAAAAAAGTCACGTAATAACACTTGAGTGGTGTGGTTAGTACCCAAGGTGCTGACCACACCACTCAGGTGTTGCCACGTGACTTTTTTTTCTTTTACTTTTTACATTTATCTTCTTGCATTATAAGAAAAAAACCACGTGACAACACCTGAGTGGTGTAGTCAGCACCTTGGGTATTAACCAGTCAGTACCCAAGCAATGTTCATATTCTTGGCAAAGAATATGAAAACAGAATAAAATAGTAATAAATATTTGATTATTAATTTACACAGCTTGGAGACGGTAATTAATTTTGCCCTCTATCATCCAAATTAAAGGACATTGCTTGGGTACTGGTCAGTATCCAAGGTGCTGACCACATCACTCAGGTGTTGCCATGTGGCTTTTTTCTTAGAATGTAAGGAAAAAAATATATAAAGTGAAAGAAAAAAAGCCATGTGGCAACACCTAAGTGATGTAGATCATGTAGTCAGCACATTGTCAGTACCCAAGCAATTTCCCAAATTAAATTGATGTTCAGAAGCTCTTTCATATTTTGCATATGATTTATAAAGTCTATTTTTGAAGAAATCTTTTAATACATAATGTAATGTAAACAACCGATCACATTTTGAATTTACACTATCTATATGAAATGATATATATATATATATATATATATATATATAAAAGTGAGACTGACGCACTATTTGTACTCCACTTTAGCCAAGTTTTATTCCATCATGCCATCATGGTATTGGTACACTAAAATCATAACTTCACATATTTCAAAATTGCAGCAGAGTATGTATTTAATTTTATAAATTTAGCATATAACTTCACATATTTCAACGTTTTGATTTAAACACTTCACATATTATAAACTTGATCACATTAAAATATGTAAATTATATATATAAATATATATATATATCAGTAGCCCCACTTGAGTCCTTTGTTTGCTACTTTTATAGTAAACCATTGCACTACTTTTGACATGAAATAATATATCTCGATCGAGTTGCAGTAAAAAAAAATTAGATATAATTCAGAACCGATTTATAAAAATAAACATGTATGTACATATATCATATATTCATATATGATATTAAAAAGAGGAGGCAAGCTAGTAAATCCAAGAGAAGTGAATAGAGTAATAATGGGTTATTGAGAATTCCAATGGGATGGTTTCAGAGTTGCCATGTGATTTATTAGAATGTCTCGAACTTGGAAATCCGCAGAGTACGGACACACAATTTTTAAGGTTTTTATAACTTTATATATAATTGCAATATATGGCTGACCTGACCCAAAAATGATGGGCTCGTCAGATTCACTACTAGCTAGTACCAGCATCGAGAGATAATTAATAACATCATTGGATTTTGTTCAAGGGAAAGGGAGATTGAAGTTTCCTAGCTCCATTTGTACGTGATTTGTTTTTGCTGTCATTGCTCATAAGATTCAAAGGCAGCAATTCAAAAAGAAAAGATTAATGTGTAAGAAACTGCCATGCTTCGGAGTGACAGTGTTGAAAAGGAGGGTTTCAGTACTGCTGACCTATAATATTCATCATCATCGTAGGACCAACTGGCCACGTGATGGGCACATGGTGTCATAGGAAGAGAAAGAAGCCATGCATGATTTAAGGAATCGTTTTGTAAACAATTTGTGTTGTGTAGTGTTGTTTTGTCGGTAATAATAAACATACATTTCCCTTTCCGACTTTCTCATCATCTTTCCTTATCTTTCCTTCATCACACACACACACACAAACACCATTCTTTTTAACTCTCATTTCCCTACCTATCCTTCTTGTCTTCTTTAACCTTCTAATGTTTCACTTACAAGGAATAATTAATTATATTCATCTCCTTAAAACAAATTATATGCTCTCTATTTAATTTAGTACATTAAAAGCAATATGATTCTAATAATGTCACAATAATTAATAAAACTGTTTATTTAGTGATTGATAATGATAGTACTGAGATTCTGCTTTTTCCTTCCATGATAAAGTGAAGCATTTCACAGCTCACTCACATGTTACATATATAGATAGTACTACATATATTCTTAATACAAATCATATGTTATTGATTAACTGATACATTTGTATTTTCCTTAATTTCATTCTCATGTATGAAATCCAATTAAGCACTATCCAATAGTTGGTTAATTGGTTGGTATTAAGAGAATGATCAATTAATTAAAATAATGAAAATTTAAATGGCATGTGAATATGTGATGTGAATGAAACCGAGAGTGCAATATATATAGGGGTTTTTACAATTTGGTCTCGATCTAATTGGGAAAAGACACTTTTTTACTTGCTAATTGATTTTTCAACAAATTGGTCATAATATAATTCAAAATACAACAAATTGGTCCAAAGGTTAGTAAAATATTAGGACAAATTTGTTGTATTTTGAATTATATTATAACCAATTTGTTGAATTTTAGGATCAATTTGTTGTATTTTGAATTATATTATGACCAATTTATTGAAAAATCAATTAACAAGTAAAAAAATGTCTTTTCCCAATTAGATTAGGATCAAATTGTAAAAACCCCACATATATATATATATATATATATATGATGGTCAGTTACAATGTCTGGATGTGGAGGAACCTAGCTCAGCTCAAATATAATTGTGTACATGCATGGAATAGAATATTAATTAATTATTAAGTAGATAGGGATTACAAGAATTTTGAGACAAAAATAATCATGGGTGTCAGATCAATATTTTGAATGGTCACACAACAAAGAAAGCAAGACGCCACTCTTTTAGGCCTTTTTAATTACAAAAACAACAAATGTTGGACCCAATTTATGTATTATAAGCTCAAGCTGTATATATATAGCTATAGGGTCCCATGCATTTCCAATGTAGCCCAATCATCAATCACAATTATATATTTTCATCTACCAGTCTCAACCAATTAATAATACGACCTGCAAAGTTGACACATACGTTTACTATTCAGTGCTTTCGATCTATGCTATTATATATATAGCACATTGGATTCCGTAGAGAGATGGGTTGATGTAATAATTAAGGATCATATATATCTGAGGAGGAGGTAGTTTTTTCAGTCATGATTAGGCTGCAGGTGTTTTGTCCTCTGCCTATTTGTTTTTATTGATTAGGGTTTCTCTTATCTCCTTTGAATAATTGCTTTTCTTCTCACACTAGCCACTTGTGAATTATATGATCCCCTTGCAAGAAAGTTTGGTTAATTTTAGTTAAAATGTTATACCCAAAATATGAATTTACAGTACGTAGAAATTAATTGGCAGAAATTACACATTGGACAATAATATTGCTCTTGTAATTATATATAACTTATTATATCACAGCTGGTACGTTGTTTTTAGGGCATATTGAAAAATTAATTAAGGCAACATGTATGTACGTGATGCCCATTTTGCAAACAATCATGTTGATGACTTTTGTAGTTTGTGGTGAGGTGAGAAATCATTGTAGTACTGGAGAGTTATGCATAATTTCTACAGTTTGTATTGTATATATATATATATATATATATACACACATAAATACAGAGAGAGAGAGAGAGAGAGAGACCATATATCCCCACCAGCAAGCCTTTTGCAATGCTCACAACATATCAATACCAATCATTGTCGTTCATTTCATACAAACAATTTTGGTGTAATATTATAATATAACAAGTGATCATACTGACAAGTGATGATCATTTGTAACAAACATATCTCATGATCCATTCGACAGTTTCAAATCACCCGCTGAATCATTGGGATAGATTTTTGGACACAAGTTCTAAAGCATGCAGTTTCTTAAATCCTGATTAAATCAGCTAATAAAGTGAAAGACAAATATACTATTAATTATCTTGTATGCGATTGAGTGTTCTTTGTTTTATACAAACTGTGTTTAATTTGGATTTTAATTCTCAAACAAGATTAATTGTGGAGCATTTGTAGGAAATTTCGAAGATCCTTCAAAATATATATGAAGTGAATATAGACAATAATAAATAAAAAAGAAACGTTATTTATGGGGCCGGAAAACTTTCACATTTGTTGCTGTAAAGTAACCTATTGTTGGACGTACTTCTGCTGCATCAAATCATGAACTGATCCAAATCCTCGTTATTATAAGTGATTTAGCTGAGCTAGCTGTATATAAGATGTGTCTTCTTAATTAAACGAATAAGAGGTAAACAGAAGAACAATATTCAAATGAGATTGATTTAATTACTAAAGGTAATTTTACCTTTTTATTAGTTTAATTTTAAAAGTAGAAGGAATACGAGTAGAAAAATTTAGCTGTATTTATACCGAACTTTAAAGAAGGTCAATGTATTTACCCAATTATAATATTGTCAAGTTAAATGAACAGCTTTTACCACTAAACCACATTAGATGAGGGTTATTTTACCTAAACACATATTAAAAGACTTTTTAATATTAACGCATTTTACTATTTATTTATAAACAACCGTATTAATAACTATTTATTTATAAATAGTTCTTTTCTTGTTATTATTTTGAGATAATTTTTTTTTTTTTAGCAAACTCCACCTAGAGATGTTTCCTTGGGAAAAGAAATGCATTCCCCTCCTAAAAGATATTAAAAGATTAAAAATAAATAAAAATTCCAAGAACCTAATAATTGTTATATGGTTAAATTTCATAAAGACCCTGATAATTAGTATAATTGCATATATACATAATTTTGTCTAAAATTATACAAATCACCCATGCCGCTAGTGGTGCTCCATTAGAAGTTACAGATGAGGGGCAAAAATGTCTTTACATATTAATTAGACAAAATCATCATTAATTACTTAAATCATACTTAGTTATTATTTTTTAAGAAAAAAATGGAAGGAGGAGATTTGATCTCCTCCATTCGATCATCCTTCATTGATCGAATGAAAAGTAATTTTACAAGAACAAAATGAAAGAGCAATTAATTATAAAAAATAAAACAAAAGATCAAGTAACTTGATTTTTTTTTTTTTACAAAAAAAAATAATAAAATAAAAAAAAATAAAAAATAAAAAATAACTCCTCCGTTAGTGGAAGATCTCATCCATAATGAAGGTTCTATTCTAGTAGAGTACTAGATCACTCCTTGCTCATGGAGGAGCGATATCCTTCACAAGGAAGAGGAGATCGTACGATCACCTCCATCTAAACAACAAAGGAGATCTGATATAACGGAGGAGGTGATCAGATCAGATCCTCTCCATCATATTAGATGGATGATATCCTTCATCTAATCACCTTTTTTTTCCTCTTTTTGTAATTGAATTATTTTAGAGTAAATATATAAAATAAATAACAAGATAAATAAAAAATAATAATAATAATAAATATGGGCATTTTGGACCTTATACATGGTCTTAACCATTAAGCACTCAAATGAAGACCTCATATGTGTGCAATTATACTAATTAATAGGAGGTTGTGTTTGTACAATTTTCCTAGTCATTAATTATATATATATATATATATCACAGTTGACGATTTGAACCTATAAAATTATCTGACCGAATAAGTATCATTTACTACCAAATCACATTGTATTTGTTATATTTATTAATTTGTTGTGATTAATTATTGAATGCTAATACTAGGTAGGCAACGGAGTGTATGAAACAAAACTTATAATGGGCCTATTTAAGAAAAAATGGGAACGGTCAGAAACCCTAGCTAGAAGACTAGGTTAATTGAAGCTAAGTTATGAAATTGCAGAGTTTACGGTCGAGTGAATTGAAAATTGCAGGTTTAATTAACTTGTTGCCAAAATAGCAGTCAATTTGTGGAGAAAATTTTGGTAAGTTATGAATTATCAAAGGCAGACAGAATGTCCAAGAATCATGCACGCACCACTTATATTCAATGCAGCGCAGCGAAGTAATATCATTTTTTCTTTATTATTTGGCATTGTACTCATATGATGCCAAAATTAAATCATCCAAACTTTACATTTTCACTTTCTAGTTTCTATGATTGATATTTATATATTTTATATATTATCAACTACCATTCGTTAGTCTTTAATGTTATAATTCGGTTCGGATAAGATGAGTTGAGTGTTTGTTAATCTTCTTTTTGCATAAATTATTCGACAGCTTGGAGTTGGATATATAACTAATATACATTGAAACAACACGTATAAGATTCAAAATCTTTGTTTAAGTTTTACCTAATTAAGCTTTCAAGGATTTGTCCTTTAATTTTATTAACAACCGATTAATCATAGTCTTTGAAAATTAAAGCTCAAATAAGAAGAGAATCTTTTTAACTAAATTATAACATGGTCCACTATCTGTGCCATAAAATGTATATATATATTTTTTGATTCTCTAATGACTAATCTTTTGCATTAACATATGTGAAGATCTTGACAATATTCAATCAATTTTAATGAAATTTGTTTTCGTATAAATGATAAAAACAGTCAAATATGCTTGTGAATTTTTTTTTAAAAAAATTTAGAACTATAATTATTTTTATTTGAAAAATAACGAAGTATTATATATATACATATATACAGAAGATAGTTTTTTCTCATCATCCAATAAAAAAAGGATATATTAAAATTCAATAAAGTTAATTATTGGATGTCATTCGAAGTCCTTATAGATATTAACATATATATATATATATATATATATATATTATATCTTAGTGGTTTTCATTCAAGTATGAGATCTTTGATTTTCATACCCCGATTCTTTGTACATAGATTTTGAACTCTATATGCAATAAAATTCAATTCTATTGAATATTTATTATTTATAAAGAATTGTGGAAACATGATTATCTGTACATAAGATTGAATTCCATGTGTGATAGCACCTGATAATTATAATTTTGTTTTTTTGACTTGGGCAGAAGCGGATTTGTATTTTTTTTTTTTTAATTGAAAGAATATAACTACATTTTGTTGAATTAACATATTATCTTCTCTCTCATGTAATATAAATATATAATTGTCATATTGAAGAATTTATTATATTTTAAATCGCATTTGCATTAAATAATTTAACAACAGATGACGAAATTCTGAAGGATCAATATCTGCTCTCTCTCTCTAGATTTTAAATACTCCTTTGAAAAATATGAAAAAAAAAAAAAAGAAGTATTCCCACCTAACCCATTACCAAGAATAAAATTCCCATCTATCAACCACCTTAAACAAATGAAATAAATAAAAGATAATTATGAAGGTCCCTCTCTACTCTCTATTCTACTCTACCTTAATTTTGAAGCTTTTAAAGCATAAATTAATTAGTTTTTGGTTATTATTCAATGGTGATGATGTGCTCTTAATTTTTATTTTATTTTTTATATTTCACCTATGTCACGACGATTATGTTATGAGATATTATCAGATTGAATAAATATTCATGTTGGAAAGTGATGATAATGCTACTTAATTAGCAAACCCAAATTAACTATAAAATATTTGTAATTACAAAGTTATTTATACCCACTCGTACAGTAGATGTAGTGGCAACACCAACCAAAGAGCAATATTAGGGTTTTTAACTTCGAAAATCGAAGAAAAGAGAGAGTCAACCCAAAGATGATTCTGTCAGCGGCGGTGGGTGCTTTATATTTATCACCGACCAAGCAATGAACCAACAACTAAATAAATATATGTGTGTTTGTTTGTGTGGACAAATACTCGAGGAGAGTGTGATTGTTGTTTATATATAAAAATATATATTATAGTTATTGTTGGTTTATGCTGGGGCCTGGGCCTGGGGTCACTAATACACCTTTGACTTGATCAGCGATCACTCATGAGTCTTGTATTCCCATGGGATGTATAACAAAGTAATACTGGGGCTCTTGCCAACATTACATAATCAGTTATGCAACGATATAAACGAAAAACCTCAACAACAAAAAAAAAAAAAAAAAAAAAATCAAGACAGTTATAATTAAAGTATTATTAAATAGTTATAATTTTAGAGATGTTATGAAAACATTATTCATTATTTTAATGTGAGTGGATTATTCAATGTTTTAATGTGAATGGATGTCCATATTAAGAAATCAAGTTTATTATCTTTCTAACTTCTCTCGTAACACCCAAATGATTTATGATCATTATGAGGTGTTATAGTATTGTCTTTTCATTTGTGTAGCCATTAGATTGTAAGGTTATAAAATGAGTTATTACATGTTGTATTTAGAGCATTGAGAAGTATTGAGGAATAAAAAAATCTTTTTTTTTAGGCTACTATTTTCTCTCATTTCTTACTTTATATTTATGCTATTATGTTATTGTTTATTTTATTTATTTCATAGCACGTTATCAGTACAATCTCTAACCATTGTATGTTTCAAGTTTCAGATTTGAAAGTTTCTTATATAAAGACCAATTGTCATATGATCCAAGTTTGATACATGATAAGAGAAAACTTTCTTTGTACAACCGAGAGTTCTAAGAACAATAAAATATTTATTTCTCTAATTTTGGGCTAAGAAAAAAAAAAGAATTGGTTTATATTATTTCTCTTCTTAATTCTGCTCTTAATATTCATTGAGTTGTCAATAAAAGAAAATAAAGATTAAATGATTGTATTGCAATCAGAAGATTGTAAAAATGAAATTAATTTTATTGCAACCCAAAGATTGCAAAATCAAAGAGCATGAAGCTCGATTTGATAATTGTTAAATCAAAAAGCCTGAAGTTTGATCTAATATCCGAAGATTATAAAATAAAAATAAAATAAAATAAAAAAAGTCTGAAGCTCAATTTAGTGTTTTGAGATTGCAAAATCAAAAAGTCAGAAGATTAACATAATTTCATTAGAAATTATGGATTGCAATCAAATTAAAATATGAAATTTTGAATTATCAAATAAGAACCTGGAGTTCTGAATTTCGATTGATGTGATTACTTTTAGAGCCCGAAGTTCACAATTCATGATTTTCGATTATAAACATGAAGTTTACATATGAACCGGAGGTTCTAATGAAATTATAAATTTTCATCAAATATGAATTTTGTTTGGAACCTGGAGTTTTAGAATTGCAAATCATAACTATAAAGTTATGATATAATAGAACATTATATTTCGATATTAGCATGACCAAAAAGTGCAAAAGTAATTTGTCTTTGTTTTCAAACATTTTTGATCTATCTACCTATATATAATTGGTTGTTAATATTTCACACGATCATGAATCTAATATTTTTGATTAATTATTTTGTATTGGTTATTTATATTTCATATTAAGAGACCCAATTACTATGAATGAAATATTTTTTCTTGTTTATTTCTTCCTCCTTATTAAGGTATGTAAGATGTGAAATTTTATATTTCCATATACTAGAAAAATATAAATTTTTATATTTCACGCATCTATTAACCACAAAATGTCTCTATTGTTTCTTCGATGACATTTGAATTTATTCACCATGTTATATGAAATTTTATAGTCCATTGAATTTTGTAACATTTAAAACTGTTAGTTTTATTTTAAGTTGATTCATATTCATGTCTTCTTAGTAATATAATATTTCTATCTCATTATTCTTTCAAAGACAAGATTTCCCATATTGCTTTGATTTATATTAACATTAAACTTGTAATTGTAAGTTGCAACAAATCATGAAAACAACTTCATGTCATTCTAGATATTTGTTGTTGTTTTTGGTAAATTGTATGATTTATCATGAATTATATTTTATTTTATTTGTTAAAAAAAAGTCTGGTTGTTCATTTCTAATAGAAATATCTTATGATCAACGAATTATTTATTCTTATATATATTTGCTTAAAAAAAAAGCTTTGATTACCAAGTAGATGAAGACATGATCGATGAAACATATTGAATCTATATTGTTTCAAATATTGTTCCAAAAGTAGCAATATATATTTTAATATTTTATGCTTTAAATTTGCTCCAGAAGTGGCAATATTAATAACGTATATATTTGAGCATACTATTAGTTTATT
This sequence comes from Acer negundo, assembly GCA_035582765.1. Lineage (NCBI taxonomy): Eukaryota > Viridiplantae > Streptophyta > Magnoliopsida > Sapindales > Sapindaceae > Acer > Acer negundo. The sequence goes on from CM069235.1 coordinate 14,267,007, forward strand.
TCATGTTTTTTTATGGTTGAACAAAATAATTAGTTTTGATTGTAAAATCATTGACATCACCCGATTTGATCAATATCATTCCTTGAAGTAAATGTTATATATAGTCATGGTGATGATTGCGAGTATTGTTATAATCAAATAATTATTGATGTCAAGGTGATCACTACAATGAAATTTAAATTGTTCCACCAGAAGTGGAATAACACCAAAATAAAGCAAGAAAATTGAAATGATGTAAAATACACATTCTAATAATTATAAAAGTTTGCTTGCTATATGTTGTATATCTAAAATATTTTGATGATTTTTAGCAAGAACAATGAATGCTCCAAAAGAGCTAATATATGACACAAAGTGAAAACAAATTACATGAAAATTGACACTTTGTATTTGGTTAGGTCTGGAAGATCTACAATATAAGAAATTGTCCCTAGACAATTAAGAATATCATATCCGGCCAAGTATGTATTTCAATATAATTTACTCATTGTTATTTTGATTTAATTTATTCCACACAACTAATTTTATGAGTATGGTCTGTGGTTGCCACTACGTTGGATCTTCCACATCAAAAAAATAAATTTAAGTTTTATTTTTCTGTGGTCCTTAATATTATTGGAGTTGATTGATATATATAGAACCAGAAGTTTCAAAATCAAATTCAATTGAAAACCTGCAGTTTTAAATTTGAATATAAATTGTTGAATATGACCCGAAGTCCTGAAATTTGAACCTGAAGTTTTGAATCAAAAGATGATCTAAATTTCCATTGCTGGATGAATATTTGACTACTCAAATATTTGAAAAGGAAACTACAAAAGCTTAAAACTCTTAATATTAATACAAATCTGAATCTGAAGTTCTGAATATTTATCTTATTAGAATCTGATGTTATCAATTTCAAACTAATTAGACTTGTAGTTCTATATTTAATTTTTTATATCAAATTTAATTAGAACTAGAAATTCTAAATTTGATCTAATAACAGTTCTTTTCATTTGAAAAGTAAAATTGTGATTTTATTTTAAGAACGCAAAGTTTTAAATATATGATTTTTTATTTATGAATCAGCAGTTCTTATACGAACCAGAAGTTCCAAAAAAATATGTGAGTGTTTAAGAACTTGAAATAAGAACATGGAATTTGAAGAATTGAAGTTCTTATTATGTTCTTTTAAGAATATTCTATCTCATTTATTTTGTCTCATGCCAAAATAATTTATCATATTTCTTATATTATATGATTACATGTTAGTGAATATCTCTGAAGGACGATAAGCTTTACTAAAAGTAAACAATGTATCGAAATATTGAAATATTTTTATGGATATCCATTTCATAACTAATTATTTTTGCAAGTGAATGTCTCTGAAGGACAATAAGATCATGTAAATTAGTCCTTAAAAGACAATATGACAAAATAAATGAGTTTATGTAGAAAATTATTATAATGCATATAATTCCTTGAAGTGAATTTTATCGTCGTTTAGGGGGAGAATTATCATAAGTTGATAAACGACGTAAAATGACAAAGTATGCATCATCTTGTGAATTACATAATATACAAATAAATTTTCAAATGATTCAAATAAAATAATAAAATTACATTCTGCCAATATATAAATCCGGGTGGTTGTTTCTGTAGAACAATTTATGAAATGGCAGCAAAAATCATCTGCTAGACAATAAAGTCATAAAAGACGATTTTGGGTCAAAAGATATGGTTCATAGAACTGGAATTAAAAGATCCGGTTCATAGAACTGGAATTAAAAGATCATGATCATATTTAAAATAATATTCGAGTGATAGATAAATCATCATCATATAAGGCTCTTGAAGAGCTAGCCTCATTAGTGAAAACAAAATCCTGAAGAATTATATAGTAAAGTTAATCTCCTCTATGAGACCGTTGAAGAAAATAAAAAATTCTCAATTGTCCTAGTAGAGGCATGTGTACTAAACTTAATGTGATTATACTTCTTCTGGAGAGATATTTGTATAGAAAGACATGTATAGTGTATATTTAATATTAAAGTTATTAGAATAAGCCCTTAAAGAGGCACATGAATTACATAATCATAATGAAATATATTGGTATAGAAATCGATATCATATATTATTTTCTTTGCATATTATGAAAAGAAGTTATATTCATGTGAAACTTGAAAGCTTTGGACCTGTAGTCCACATATTTAATGACATCAAACTTATTGAATATATATTAGTTTTTGTACGAATTAATAAGATAAAAGATTTACTGTAGAAACCTAGTTTGATAATGAATAAAAATCCTTGAAGGATTTAAATGCCTGAAGCAAGTTATTTAAAGCTACAGAAAGTTTTATATAATGAAAATTAAACCATTAAAATGCATGTAGTGATTTGTTATGGTGAATATTTATTAAAATAATTATATGTTGATTGTGTAAAGCTTAGTAAAAATTATACTAAGTTTATAAATTATATATATCAGAGGAATAATTTTTAAGATGGAAAATCTTGGAAAATAATTTAGTCTTGGTTAATGCATTTGGTATTAACATGAATCAACATATATAAGGAAAATGTCTTGAAGTACTTTTCTATGGATAAAACACATCGAATGGATTCCTCGATATTTATTCTATAACTTAAAATTGTGTATGATCTCCTCTTGTTATTAAAGAACTTTAGGTCCTGAAGTACCAAATATAAGTTCAACTTGTGTTTTATAATAAAACAATATGATGTTGTATATAACAAGTTGGACCAATTAAAAAATTGATTTTATTAAAATTCTTTACATATGATCTCAAAAAAGGTGGTGATAAAAAACACATACAAGTTTCAATCCTGCAGATTTATTTATAAATACAGTATCAATTGCAAAAAACTAAATCTTGGTACATAATATTGAGATGCAATATCTTTGCAAAATCTTGAAGCATACACGTCAGAATGAGGGGGAGCGTATTTATCACTTTATTAGGAGGGAGTTACTGATTTTGGAGAAAATATTATATATTGTACTCTTTTTCCTTCACTAGGTTTTATCCCATAGGGTTTTCCTAATAAGGTTTTAACGAGGCAGTTTTGTACTCCAAATTCCTTCAGAGGTTAATTTGATATGTAGATGAATACTGTATATTTTTTCCTCTGCTAGTTTTTTCCCACTAGGTTTTTACTGGCAAAGGTTTTAATGAGGCATATTCTCTATACAATGGACATCCAAGGGGGTGTTATGAAAACATTATTCAATGTTTTAATATGAGTGGATGTCCACATTAAGAAATCAAACTTAACATCTTTCTAACTTCTCTTGTAACACCCAAATGATTTATGATCATTATGAGGTGTTATAATATTGTCTTTTCATTTGTGTAACCATTAGATTGTAAGGCTATAAAATGAGCCATTACATATTGTATTTGGACCATTGAGAAGTATTGAGGAATAAAACAATCTCTTTTCTTGGACTACTATTTTCTCTCATTTCTTACTTTATATTATGTTCTTATTTATTTTATTTATTTCATAACAAAAGAGTGAAAAATATATACTTGATAGTCTAACATACTATTGTCTATTGGTCGGTGTTATAAATTTTGTCTTACTAAAAGTAGAATATAAGAAGCAGAATATTAAATTATAATCAGTAATGTATGAAAAAAAAATTGAGAAAAACTAAAAATGATTAATGAATTAATTATAGTATTGTATAATTATAAAAAATATTAATATATACAATGCCATATGAGGATGCATCATCCATCCTTATAGCAAAGTACAGTGAACCTTCAATTGTAAATTTTGATTATCTACATCTTTCCCTAGGAATAATCTCATTAATTAATTTCTTCAAATCACAATTACCTACTTATAAATTTTCGTTTCTTTTATCGACTGCCTTTTTATTTTAGGATAACAAAACCATTAAAAAAAATTAAACCACTCTTTTTTTCTTTCTTTCTTTCCTTTGCCCCTTTTTTTTTATTAGTTAGGGATTAATTGATTGAGAGAAAAAAGTTGTTTTCTTTTCTTTTTTATTTTTCTGAAAAAATACCCATGTCATATGAAAAAAGTATGATTCAACTACTTTTATTTATTTATTATTTGTAAAAGCATCAATATATTTGTGGTAACTAAAAATGGCTCATAGGCCCAACATGGTAAAACCCAGACTTCTTAAGCGTTGGGTCCTATCTAGACCCATTAATGGGTCGACCCGAATCTAGTATCAATCAAGACTTGGTCGTTTTAAAACCCAAGTCAAATCTTCAGTAAAATCAAATCTTCAGTTACTAGAAGTTGTAACCGTTGATTCAAAGGAGAGGAAATCTCTCCTTGAATCACACCTACAATCAACTCACGATGAAGTAAACGTTGATGGTAGCTCATCTGCATATAAATAACAGGGTTCTCACACAGTAAAGGCTCTCTGAAAATTCTCACTAGAAAAGCTTATACAAAGCGTATTGAAACTTTGAACAGAGGATTTTCGGCTACCAGAACTCAACCTGGGACGCGATCAACGTTCTTCATTAACCACCGCTCAGCCCAAGCATACATTTGGCTAAGAATCTAACCTCCCATCTACATTGTTTTCTTTATATTGTGTGCTCTTATTCTTTTGCAGGCTCAACAAAGAAGACAACAACTTCTAGTCGATAGACTATCCATTATTATAGGTTTATCAAGGAAACGACATCCATTATTTGACAGGCTTAACCAAGTTGCCTTGGGCCTAACACAACCTGACCCGATCCACATCAACTGTAGTTCGACCACCTACAGTTTGACGCCCACTGTGGGGCCTATCACAATTTTATAAGTGAGCTAGTCAATTCAATCAAACCCTCAAATCAACATGTCTGGGAGTGGAAATGCACTGACCGTCGAAAAGCAGATAGCAGCGCTAACCGCTCAGATGACAGCAAACGAAGAGAAATTAAGAGCACTTGAAGCAGAGAACGTTGCGATCTGAGCGACGAATGGCGAGTTAAGAGTCTTGATCTTCGGAGTGTCGAGCGACAATATAACACCGGAGCATCCAACACTGGTTAGGAATGGCATACAGATTGTCGATCGAACATCCCCAATCGCACTAGGGAACCCCGTGGAATCAGATGCTAATCCTGATAACCAGCAAAACTAGAAAAATCAACGTACGCCACAAACAGCTCAGGTTGACATCGACCTCAATAAAGCGCTGAACAAATAAGATCTAGCCATAGACCAACAACCTGAAAATATGCCCATGTCGCCCATATCACTCCAATCGACACTAGAATTGGTAAAACCTGGAGTTGATTTAACTTTAACTGCTAATTTGGAATTTTTCCGCAGATTCACAGAGATGGAAGCCCTTATTTAAAGGATTCTAGGAGTCACATCTCCGATAAAGAAGAGTGCAGCGGATAGTTTCGCTGACTTACCTTTCGTCGACGCCATAGCCTTTGTCGAGATGCCTAGAAAGTTTAGCTTCCCAAACATGAAGCAGTATGAAGGCACAGTTGATCTGGATGACCACATAGCACAATACAAGCAGATGATGTTCATTGCCGCAATTCCCCGCGACCTACGAGAAGTGTTCATGTGCAAAGCCTTTGGGTCCAGTCTCAATGGTCCAGCTCTACAATGGTATACTAATTTGCCTAACAATTCAATTAATTCTTTTGTGCAGCTTATAGATACGTTCGTAGAGCAATTTGCAAGCAGTCGAAAGCTCGAAAAGTAGTAGGATGACCTGTATACAATCACGCAAAGACACGGTGAGAATTTAAAGACCTATGTCGGACGTTTCAATAGGGAAAAAGTGCAGATCCCATACTGTAAGACAGCCATCTATGCCTTTCGGAAAGGCCTCAGGTTTGATTCTGACCTCTACAAAGAACTTATGAAATATCCATGCAGGACAATGAAGAGTTTGTTGGCAAAAGCATGTGCCCAAATCAAATGGGAAGAAGACGAAGTCAATTTCATAGGCAAAATCAACAACAATACAATCGCAGAAACCATTGAGTCTACAGAAAGTCAAACGACAGAAGGTCAGAACCTTATCTGACAAGTAATAGACGGAACGTACAACCGCGACATGAGGATTCAAATGGTGATCGACCATATAGGCAAAATTATCCAAGGACGAGTCGACCACGTGTCGAAGTGCCAGAATATAATCTAAACATCGAACTAGTCAACCTTGTGGTAGTAATAAAAGAAATGGGTAAAACAATTAAATGGCCGTGAAAGATGAATGCACCCCTAGAATATCGAGACGCAAGACTAAGATTCGAGTTCCACGGAGACCATGGCCATCGAACATGAAATTCCCACTCATACCACTAATATGCTTTGACTGAATGTTAGACTTTTTATCATGCTCCTTGACCTCATTGGTCACATTTTCAAAAATATCAAACAAAGCAATATCAACTTTCTTATTCATGGTAGAGTGAGGCACAATACAAGATTTAGCAAGCAAGTCATCAACAACTTTCTTCACAACATGTTTTTCCAAAGTTTTCCTATGTCTATTTCTATATCCATACATGGATGAATGCCTAGGTCCATTCAAAGACATATCATGAAAAACATTATCAAGTTCGCATTTATGAATATATTCAAAGCACCTAGGTCGAATATGTCCTATCATATTACAATGATGACAAATAGAAATAAACTTGAGAAATTTATCGTTTGCATTTGCTTCCAAAGCCTTTGGTCTTCTCATAATTTTTCCTCTTTGAAACGCAACCCTTGATGCTTCACCTCTAGCATTAGAGGTTGTTGCTCCTTGCCGTTGATCTTGTTGAGTTCTTCCATTGAACTTCCTTGTTGATGTAGAGGCACCTCCGGTAGCTTTCATAGCTTTACCTTGAGTAAGTGTACCTACATTTGTTTCAACACTTGCTTTGACAAAAGTAGATTTGTTAGTAGAATGGGTTTCCTTCTCATTGATATAACCCAAACCTTTTTTTTTTCACTAGGATGCTTTCCACTTTTAATGAGAGATTCAACCTTATTATAACTAGATGACATCTTGTTAATCATCCTACTTGTCTCATCAAGTTTAGCACTAAGCAATCTATTTTTAATGACATATTTTTCTAAGATGTCATCACTTTTCCTAACATCTTCACGTGATTTATTTAGCCATTACTTATACATTTTCTCTTAATTTAAGTGCTCACAAAGTTTGGCTTTAAGCATGTTTTCTAGTCTTCTAGCACTAACAAAAGAATTATCCCTTTGCTCAATTTCTAGTTTAAAGATGCCAAGTCTATCATTACTATCCTTTAGGTTCATTTCTAGACTTAGGAACTTGTTTTTAAGTTCATTGAAATCTTCTGAGCCTAGACCATGATTATCTAGCTTCTTATTGAGGGGCACATTGACTTTGAATAAGCGTTCATTCTCAAGAATAAGATAATTAATCTTTTTCTCATCGAAGTCAATGGGTTCCATAAAAGAAGCCACATAGGAATACACTTCTTTAATCATGACTATATCAAATAAAACACAAACACTACAAAGAAAGGATCTATCTAAGTACATCTAGACACCCGTTCTGATACCAAATGAAATTCCCTAGAGAGATGTAGTGTATATTATACCTAGAGGGGGGGTGAATATGTATAGTCTCAATTTCTTCCAACTTTAAAATTTGCGGATTACAAGAATGAAATGTATACTTGATATGATTTAACAATTGTATAGTATGAGTCAATACATGTAAAAATCAATATATAAGAGATACAATCAATACATGATATGGAAGATAATAAAAAGTAAAGCGAAAATGAACACAAGTATTTTTACGTGGTAAACCTCTAAGAGGAAACATCCACGGTTTGAATATCCACAACCACCGGTAAAGCAATCCACTATATGAAAAAGACTTACACACTCAAGATTATCAACAAATGATATCCACCATAAGCTATCAACTTCTAATCTATCCGCAAGGCCTAATGAACCACCTAGCCTACTCTTTATCCAAGATGTGTCTTACACCTCTAGAGAGCAACTCCATATCCAAAGCTCTCAAGCCTCTAGGAAGATTTCTTTGCTTAGCTATCAAGATCACGAATGATCCTAGTCAAGCTTCCCTAGCTCAACCATCCGGAGTACCAAAATCCTAGCTAATATTTTTGCATAGTTATCCGGATCCTCTTGATCCTAACTAAGTCTTCGTGCTTGGCTATCCGGAACACTTTCCTAGCTAAGTCTTCTTGCTCAAATCAAGACTTCACTCACCTTAACAAGAGACTTTAACCTTTTTACAAGGCAATGATCTAAGTGATGCAAATGATACAAACACAAGTCAAATAAAGCAAGATGATTAATCAAACTTTATGAACATGTTTAGTGATAATCTATAATATGCTTTCAACACACAATCACAAATCTATCTAGAAATCAAATCATGTGAGTCAATAAGAACAAGATATGAATATTCAATATACCACAAGAAAATCTTAGTTCTTAGATCATGAAATTAAACCTAGAAATTATCATGAAGCACATCACATATAACATTTCTAGAATCAATTATAAGTTTAAATCAAGTTTGGCAAATATATGTTCAAGAGAAATCACAAAGCTAAAAATCAATTAACAAATGATCAGACACCCTTAGGATATGATCTAACATCATTCTTACCACAAATCATTTATCAAATAAGAAGATTAAAAGAGATGATCAAAGAGAAAGTGACAAGAAGAAGTTTCACATACAAAGTTGAAACTTGGACTGAAGAACAGTTTGTTGCGAAAAATAATGAATTCATTTGACTCTAAAAATGTTTGGGGTTTGTAGCTCTCTTCAAGACCAACAATTTTGGTTTTTGTATCACTCGATTTTGAGTTTGTATGAGAGAGTTATGATCAAAATAAGAAAAATAAAATTGAGAGAAAATTTCTGATTTCATCTTTTTCAAATTTTCTACACTTAATGTTTGGAGGGAAGGATGAGAGCTTTTGAAAGAATTCAAGGGAGGGAAAAACGACCCAATTGAAGAGTGACACGTCACCTCCATGTGTGGGATGGGTGTGCCACACGTGGCCAGAGAGGCTGCCTGGCCGTGTGGCACACGTGGCTCACCAAGGTTGGCATTTGGCCAATCTCCTCATCTCGCGCACCTCTCTCGTTTTTCGACCGTATTCGGGTCTCCGAACTCTGATTTTGAATCCGTCTTCGGATTACTAATCGTAACTCCCTCACACATAACGAAGACTACAAAACCTTATAAAAAGGTTGAGAATTCATCTCGAAAAATGATGACGAAGACAACTCAACAAATGAGAATGCAAAGTACCATAGCTACATCGTTTGGACTCGAAACCTAATGAATGAGTAACCGAAATAACCGGGACTCAATAAGGAATCATATGAGATCATGTTCAAGTCCAAAATAAATAAACATAAACAAATAAACACAATATCACACAAGTATGCCAAATTCAAATGACAGTCACGAAACATGTAATTCTACAGTTTTTGTCTATATGAGACCAATGCATAAGCATACTTAAATGTGTGTGAATGTGTTATACCAAATGTTTGCACAATAATGCATGGACACATATGAATGAATTGTGTGTGTGTGCACTTATGCCTTGCAAGAAGAAGAAGAAGAAGAAGAAGAAACTTGATACCTTAGCATCCAAGTATGCAATTTTCCTCTTGAAAACGATATTTGCATAGGACGTCGCTTTTAACCTTTGAAGCTTCTTTTCACTAAGAACCACCTAAGCAACACCTATTACAAATACAAATAGTTTGCAATGGAATCAAACTAATACAAATCAAGAACCTTACAGAATAGAAGACTGCGTCACCCTCAAGCTAGAAGTTGCAGAACTTCTAAAACAAGGACATCTACATGAATTCTTGATAGATAAGGGAAAGCAAACCCTAGCTCGACGTGAAGAAAAGGGGCAAGTAATCACAAACGACAGTCCACCAGAACCACTCTGACAAGATCGTGTGACCAACTATATCACAGGAGGATTTAAAGTTAGTGGTGTTGGTTACTCCGTGGCAAAGAGACACACAAAACAAGTGTCGAACACACAGATCTGACCTAATCGGAACATCCTTCAAATATCGATGAAACCGTCACCTTCAAAATGACGGACAAATCAGATTTGTTTTCTCCACACCGTGATGCACTTGTTATATCTTTACATATTGCAAATTGTTTAACAAAACGCATTTTAATAGATAATGACAGTTCATGTAACATTCTATTTAACAATGCCCTAAGGGAAATGCAGGTCGATGAATCCAAACTCAATCTTCGAACGACGATGTTGACTGGCTTCAGTGGAGAACAGAAAAGTTATCTAGGTGAAATTGTACTACCAGTCTACGTTGAAGGAGTCAACCTTTATATTAATTTCCTAGTGCTCGACTGCCAATCCCCATACAACGCAATCCTAGATAGGCCTTGGATACACGAGATGAAGGCGATCCCGTAGACCTACCATCAAATGATAAAATTCCCAACGAAATGGGGAGTACTAGAAATAAAAGGTGAACGGAGGGTAGCCAGGGAGTGTTACCAAAACTCCATGCAGAAAAAATAGAAGAATTATAGCAATTACAGAAAGCCAACGTCGAATTAACCCCAAACAAGCTGAAAATGGAAGAACTTGACGAAGTATCGATAAACCCCAAACAGTCAGAACGCAAAGTCCTCATCGAATCTAGACTACCAAGGGAGATCTGCGAGCAATTGATATATTTCCTTAGAGAACGACGAAACAACTTTGCTTGGTCACATTCAGACATTGTCGGAATCTACCTAGACGTAATAGTTCATAAATTGCAGGTAGACCCCGACCATCAGCCTATGAAACAAAAGCGAAGGAAATTTGCTATAGAGTGAAATAAAGTGATCAATGAAGAGATTCAAAAACTATTCGACATCGGATTAGTAAAATAGGTGAAGTATCTGGACTGGCTGGCAAATGTCATTGTAGTCAAGAAAAAGAACGGAAAATGGTGAATTTGCATCGACTTCACAGATTTCAACAAAGCATGCCCTAAAGACTCATTCCCACTTCCCCACATTAATATGTTAGTTGACGTGAGAGCAGGGCATGAATTACTCAGCTTCATCGACGCTTATTCGAGCTACAATCAAATCTTGATACATCCAGATGACAAAGAGAAAAATGCATTCGTAACGGAGCGAGGTACTTTTTGCTATAAAGTAATGCTTTTTGGCTTAAAAATGTAGGTGCAACCTTCAAACGACTTGTCAACAAGATGTTCACCAAAATGCTTGGGACAACGATGGAAGTATATATCGGTGACATGCTGGTCAAGTCACTGATGGCACAACAACACATCAAGCACCTAAGACAGTCGTTCGACGTTCTCGACAAATATTGTATGAAACTAAACCCTACTAAATGTTCTTTTGGTGTATCTTCAGGGAAGTTCTTAGGTTACTTGGCCACCCAAAGAGGTGCCAAAGCCAATCTAGATACAAGGAATCGAATCACCCAGATACGTCAAAGATGTGCAAAAACTCATAGGTCGAGTAGCAGCCTTAAATAGATTCATCTCTAATTCATCTGAACGATGTCATCCATTCTTTGACACGTTATGAAAGAACAAGATGTTCAAATGGAACGACGAATGCGAGGAGGCACTACAAGCCTTGAAGACATATCTAACATCACCCCCGCTATTGTCAAAACCAAAGGATGATGAAACATTATTCGTCTATCTGGCTATATCCGACACAGCCGTAAGTGCAGTACTAGTCAGAGAAGAAGACGACATACAACACCCAGTGTATTATGTAAGCAAGGCATTGCTCGATGCAGAAACACGATATAGTTGACTGGAAAAAATTGGCATTAGCTTTGATCGTAGCAGCACGCAAATTAAGACCATATTTCCAATGTTGCTCCATTAAGGTATTAACTTTGTTTCCACTAAAAAAATATTCTTCATAAACCTGAACTTTCAGGTCGATTGACAAAATGGGCAGTCGAACTTAGTGAATACGATGTCAACTTCCGTCCACGGACAGTAATGAAATCACAGGTATTGCCCAATTTTATTACAGATTTTACCCCTTGTGAGAATGTGTAGGATGAACAAGAATTAATAGCACTCACGGAAGATCATATGATCGAGAAATGGACCTTATCGATTGATGGTTCTAGCAATATCAAAGGAAACGGACTAGGTCTAGTACTCAAATCCCCACTGTGAGACATCTTAGAACAATCGATCCACTATGAGTTCCGTGCGACAAACAACGAAGCTGAATATGAAGCTTTAATCGCCGGGCTGGGCCTTGCAAAAAGCTTAAATATTAGAAAGATCTAAGTACATAGCGACTCGCAACTGGTCGTTCGACAGATGGATGGTTCATACGAAGCCATGGACAAAAGGATTAAAACATACTTGGCAAAGGTAAAACAACTTCAATCGACATTCGACGAATTAACTATCCAACTGATACCAAGATCAAAGAATTCTCGAACGGATGCATTGGCGAGCCTTGGGTCGATAACTACCAATCGTTCAAAATCAATCCCCGTCGTTCATCTCATGTCACCAACTATACAAGAAGCGGAAGTTTTGGCATCAGTCGACCATGGAAGAAGTTGGATGCATCCCATACTGGAATATCTCTGAGCCGACATTCTACCTGAGGACAGATCCAATGCTAGAACGATCAAAGCAAAAGCCACAAAGTTCTGCATCATATATGGTAAGCTTTACAAAAAATTGTTTACAGGAACGTACTTAAGATGCATAACTCTGCAGGAAGCATATGGCGTCCTCAAAAGTCTACATTACGAAGAATGCGGAAATCATTTTGGCACTCGAAGCTTGTCGAACAGAGCCATCACATCAGGATATTACTGGCTGAAAATGTGAATTGACTCTCAAAACCATATGAAATCATGCGACAAGTGCCAAAGATTTGCACCAGGTGCCAAAGATTTGCACCAGTGTCATATCTCCCACCAGGTATGTTAAATTTAAATTTAATTTATGAAATGGGGAATGGATATTGTAGGCAAACTCCCCGAAGCACCTAGAGTCGCCGTCTACATGCTAGTATTGACAGACTACTTCACCAAGTGATTCCCTCACTTAGAAATCCAAATCCCTAGAATCCAAATCCATCCCAGTAAATTCCACCTCCCTCCAATCCCTCACCCACCGCGAGAACACAATCCCTGGCTGTGAGTCTTCCACTATCTAACTAGTCAATAGCCAGAAAGCAAGTAAGCAATTGCTCTAGCCGCAAACAAAAGTGAGGCTTGCGAAAATCAAGTCACATCGGTCAAACTTGGCAAGCGACCGGAAGTGGCCAGTTGAGCGACATCGATGGAATGAGGACGACGAGCAAGAGTCGATAATGGAGAGGTGAGCGTCGATGGTGGATTGGTGGAGGATGGAAACTGGATATAGCTTTTTTTCTTTTTCTTTTTTGATTTTCTCAAATTTTAAAATTCAAAGTTTTTGCAAAGATCTGGTATTTTTTTTTTTTTGTTGGTCTTGGTTGGGTGCTTAATGCATCGAGTGAAGTGGAATTTTTTTTTTTTATAGTGGGTGAAGTGGATTTGCTTGTTATGTTTTTGTGATTTTTGGTTGTTGATTTTTTGTCTTGATCGGGTATTTTGGGATGATCTCTATTGAAGACCTGGAAAATGGTTTTATATATATATATATATATATATATATAAAATTTTTGGATTGTTTTTCTTTTGTCTTAGCTAGTAATCCATTGGGAGAAATGGATTATTTTTTTGGGTGTTAAATCAATGAAATGGAATGATTGTAATTGTGTAAATGGTATAATCTCCATCGGAGATCATGCAAAGATCTCCATTGGAGATCATGCAAAGATCTAGCAATTTTTTGGTTGGTCTTGGCTGGGTGCTTAATGCATCCAGTGAAATGGTTTTTTATTTTTTTTATTTTTTTATTTTTTTTAATTTTTTTATTTTTTTTTATTTTTTTATTTTTATTTTTTTTAGTGGGTGAAGTGGATTTGGTTGTTATGTTTTTTGTGATTTTTGGTTGTTGATTTTTGTCTTGATCAGGTATTTTGGGATGATCTCTATTGAAGATCGAGAAAATGAATTTCAATGGAGATCTGTTGATTTTGTTAAATATATTAAAATATTTAAACAGATATTGTTGAAGGGTATTTTGGTATTTTTGAGATAAAAGTTTATATCACTGTTAAATTTAACAGTCAACCCCTAAGTCAAGGGTATCTTCTTGTCTTTTTGACAAAACTGAATTATGCCTCATGTATGTGTTAAAGTCAGAATATGTTTATGCAATTTTCCCTATTTTATATAATTTGTCTACTTTTATATCACACTTTCACACTTTTACCACTCGGCACCTACAATGCAAGAGGCATCACATCAATTGTTTTTTGTTTCTTTTTTTCCTTTCTCTTTAACAATTATTAGCTCCTATCATCTTTCCCCAAATTTGTTACAAACTACCAAAATGAAGACTTAAATAGTTGCTTGTCTCACTGACAATCTTTTTGGTAAATAGGAATATAAATTCAGAACATTGTATATTTGTATATGTAAATAATTTCTTATTTCTGTGCCTTTTTAAATGAATTATTTCTATGTCCTTTTGTTATTTATATAGATCGTAATGTAAAAAAGGAAATATATTCCATCAGCAATGAAGCTTATCAAGATGTCACTTCGCAATAAGATGAAAACGAATTTTTAACAAACTCCATGGTTGTTTACATTGAAAGAGAAATTGTTGGTGTTATTGATCTGATTTCATAATTGATAAGTTTGATCTTTTGAAAAACCGTAGGTTACAACTTAATTAGTATTTGATCATTTGCATTTTATATTTATTTTACAATTTGTTTTGACTTTATTTTTTAAAAAAAATTGTTAACGTATTTATTTAGATATTACATTTACAAGTAATCTCCGCTATGTCTTTTTAACTAGTTGTATCTTTATTTTTAATTAATACAATTTTCTTGTGTTGTTAATGATTGGGAAAAAAAATATGTTTTTCCTCTGCAAGGGCCTTGTGCAGTAAACCCCCCACAGGCGGTCTTCCGTCGTTGCAAAGTAGTCCCCGCGAAGCTTTCGGGAAGAGGAGTAGTCTAGCCCACCTTAGTGTTTAATCCTGGTTACGTCCCTGGATAAATCAATAAATCTTTTATTTTTCATTTAACATATGTATTAGTTTGGATCGGATTATTCAGCTCGATAAAACACAACCTAAAAACTAACTCAAAAACTGATTTTTTTTTTTTTTAGCAACTCGATGAATTTAGTTTATTAAAAAAAACAAAAGAAAACCTAACCAATATACTCAAATTGGTTTGGTTTAGAAGGGTTGATTGGTTTGGTTTAGAAGGGTTGATTGGTTTAATGGATTGGATATACACAATTTATAAACATACATATGTGAGAAGTTTTCTCCCCTGTTATTGTGGGAGTGTATATTTTTTGTCACAATGCTTCATATTTAGCAAAGTCAGAAAAAGTAGTTGTAGTACTTAAAAAAATTTCAAATTCTGTTTCCAAATAGATTTTATTGAATTTAGCTTCAAAAAAAAAAAAAAAAAAAGGATTCTCATCAGAAAAAAAATTAATAATAATTCAGAACAAATTTTATTCAAATCGATTGATTTCATAGAGATTCTTACTTTATGTTAAAATAATGGATCCCTCGTTAGATAACCACTATATATATATATCATTTAATTGATGTACATGTAATAATGTTAGGCAAATGAACTATTTACTTGTTTTGATGTGGAAATGTACATGTAATGTTTGGTTAAGTTAGATCTCAATTAATTTGTTGTTGTATCATGTATAATCATAGTTTTGTAATACCAAGAAATTGCTTGTCTACTTAAGTTGATTAATTTCGCAATTTCTACCGGTAGTCTAGACTGTAGTACTCGTCAACTACATTTACTTTATATGCTTGTTTAACTTTAGACATTACCGCTATAATTTCGAACGGTTTAACAACAGACAAGACAACTGTATCTATCGTTAAGTCAAGTTACACGATGGTAATATTAGATATGTCATTTATCTCAAATTTTATTCATATGTAGATTTCATTGAAATTATCATCCATAAAAATGTTTAGATTAAAATTCATTAAAGTCGATGTGTTTTCATCAAGGTCTTTACCGAAATTAAAATAAGGGATCTCTCATGAGTGAATCAATATATATATATATATATATATATATATATAAAGGGAGTTTGCCGGTTGGAATTAAAGCTCCCCTTGAATTTGTTTTAATATTTTGAGTCTTTTTTTTTTTTCTTTTTTTTTTTTTATAAATTTATTTAAAAGTACAATTACAAATAATACCCTTACACTTTATAGTAATTACTTAATAGATAAGTTGTAGTGGAATTTATAGAATTACTTAATAGATATAGGGATTGTATAGTAATTTGCTTGCCGTGAAAGGGATTTATCCCGGGAAAGGTATATGGTACGTGGATTGATGATTATTTTATATTGTAAAATGAGCTGGGGGATGAAAATATAATTTTTTATGCATTTAATTACTTCAAAAGGAATAAGGAATAATATTGGGTACAAATTAAATTTTTGATGCAAGTAGATAACTTCAATATAAGTATATATACAGTGGAAGTTGTCAAGTGAAAGAAATAAAAAATCTATTAATATATATGTAAAAAAGAGAGAGTTTGTCGGTCTGGAATTATCCCCCCAATAAAAAATAAAAATAAAAATAAAAAAATTGATGCAAGTAGGTAACTTCAATATAAGTACGTATACCAGTGGAAGTTGTCAAGCGAAAGAAATAAAAAATATTAAATCTATTATCTATTATCTATTAATATATATAAAAGAGAGAGCTTGTCAGCATGGAATTATAGCGTAACACTCCCGTAAGATTTTAATTATAACATCATTTAGATTTTCTTTGAAAGTCAAATGACAAATACTAACCTTCGAGTTTGTAGAATTACTTAATAAACATATCTTAGTAATACTAGCACAACAAGGATTGTGTAGTAATTTCCAAGATTTATCTTAATTTAAAATTCTAAATAGGTTAAATAATTGTTAAATAGTTTACCCCAATTATTATGAATTTAGATGGAATTTATTTGAGTTTGTAGAATTACTTATAGAAATGTCTTAGTAATAATGACACATAATGATATGGACTGGACCCAAATTAATAAGTATTTGGATTGATGATTATTTTATATTTTAAAATGAGATAGGGGATGAAAATATAATTTTCTATGCATTTAATAACTTGAAAAGGAATAAAAAATATTATAAGGGTATAAATTTAATTTGTCATGCAACTTGATGACTTAAGTATAAATATATCTACCGGGGAAGTTTATAAGTGAATGAAAGAAAACATATATAATAAAATAAAATAAAATAAAGGGATTTGAATGCAAGCGGTGGATTCATCTGATAAGGAAGATATGGATATCAGTTATTAAAGATTTAAATAATCATTTCATCACAATTTATGCAATTTAGTTGAAAAGTCCTTTTGGATGTAAAAAAAATATAATTTAGTTGTTGAATTTAAATTGTTGAAATGTTCAATAAAAGTTACAAACAATTGTATATAAATTACCATTGTTAAATCATCGTGGAAAAAATCTCTTTTGAGGCAAGTGTAGAAGAGTTTCTTGTCAAACCCATAAATTTAAGACTTCCTCAGCGTGTTATATCAATGTAATCAGAGGAGGAGATATGTATATCAATGTAATCAAAGGAGGAGATAGGTAGGAGCCGATAAGGGCCATGGCTTCCCAACCACACACCCCCCCCCCCCCCCCAAAATATTTTCAATAAATTTTCTATGTATAAAATTATCATAATGTGTTATATAGGTTAAAATATCTTTGACCCATCATTATTTTTTAATTATAAACATAATTATTACCCTTTAAAGTCTTATCCAACCAATATATCTAAGAAAGTTTGATGTGAGGCAACATCAACAACTATGAACCTGTGACCATAACCGTTTTAAGAAGAAATTATTCATATATTCCTATTTAATAATATATGTAATGAATAAATATCATGAAGATTATTAACCATGACCAATAAGATATACCGGGTGTGATAGATTATATACTAAAGTAGTAAGTTTATTTTGTGAAACATGAAACATAGATATTCCATATAACAACTCTGGTTACATTACAATACGAGGTCGAACTCAACATCGACAAAATAATTTTACAATTAAACTGTACTATTTGGTATGTATATATTTTATGTTGCAATTGATTCTCAATTACAATAATTAAATATGAATATAGATTCGATTATAAATGATTTTTAAGAATTTTAAAGAGCGGCATTTTGATTTATAAAAATTGTATTTATTTTATTTATTAATTTATGAGACTAAAAGGTATTACATTTATTTATTTATTTTTAATAATTTAGTTTTTAAATATTAATATATTTGTCTTTCACGAACTTAAATTTCTTTTTGTCTCGGCCACCCTAAAGCCAAAATCCTGGCTTCGCCTTTATGTAATAATATTTACATAAATTAAAACTATACCGTATTATATTAACATCTCTTATTTTTCAAGGATATATATGTTTACAAATAGGAAACTCAAATACTAATTTAAGCACCTGCCTTGCATATGCTCCAAAAACTAGTATATATAAAAAGTACAGCGTAGATTTTAAATCAAGTTTATGAGGTCAATCGAGAATCATGACATTGCTCTTTAAATATAAGCTTACAATATAAAATCAAAATTATTCCAAATGTAAACTTCAAGCAAACAGTGAAGAAAACGATGGCTATAATCTATAACCTGTATTTTATAAATCTTATTTTCACTTGTATTTATAAATATCGAAAGAAGTTATTAGATCTTAAACTATAACTTAAATACATGAGAATCTGAGATGGAGTTGGTCCGATAATAAACCCCTCATATATGCATCACGAGGTTATGGGTTTGAGTCATTCCCTCTCCCCAAAAAACCCCGAGTTAATTTAATACTTCAAATATGTATATATATATATATAACACTTAAATAATGTGGTAAATATTTTGTAATAGTCTGTAATATCAACCTATATAATCTATACCTCAAAATAACACAATTGTGAAATAATTTTCTGATAATTTTATTCATTGTGTTTCTACAATATGTAGAATACATACAAGGACTATTTACAGAGAAAGAATCAAGCTACAATCAAGCAAATCAATCTAGTCAACTACACGAATTAAGCAAATCAATCTATAGTCAACTACACAATCTCAATCATAATTGAGAATATCCTATCATTAAGAGGAGAATAAAGACAATCATTGACTAAGAATATTGCTCAATTTAATCCCATAATTCTAGCACTATAGAGTATATATAAATCATGTGTTATATCACAAGTATATTATAGTTAAATCCATAGTTATCTTTATTATTTTATTTTATTTTATTTTTTTTGAGAAAAGTTAAATCCGTATAGTGGTGGCCACGGTTCGGTTTCGGTTCCGTGGCCACCCAAAACCGAAACCGTAACCGGAAAACCGGTTTGGTACACGGTTTCTAACTGACGGTTTTACGGTTTCGGTTTAAAAACTGACGGTTTTAGGTTCGGTTTCGTTTTTTCAAAAAAAAAATTCAAAAAAAGTGCCACGTGACAGCTTTTGATTAGTTGATGGTTTTTTTTAAAAAATTTTTTTAAAAAAACCGGCGGTTTTTGGCGGTTTTTGGAAGTACCCAAACTGAAACCGTAACCGGTTCAACCGGTTTCCGACCGGTTTTGAAACCACAGGTTCTGGTTTCAGTTTTTGGACGGCTTTTGGAAGTACGGTTTCGGTTAAACCGCGGGCAAAACCGTTGGTTTAACCGAAACCATGGCCACCTCTAAATCCGTAATTAGAATTTAGAAATGAGTTTTTGATAAAAAGTTTAGACTATGTAGCGTTACTTGTTATTTATTTTTTTAAAAAAATCCATTTTCACTTCTTGTTTAAAAGTAATAAAATTTTGAACAATTTTACCTTATCAAAACACCTAAATTGTTGAAGTTATAATTGTTTTTTTTTTTAAATAAATTAAGTTATATTAATTTAAATATCAACAATCGACACATCACTTTACTCTAGGTTTTATTTATAAATTAATTGTTAAAACTTAAATGTTAAAATCATAAATTCAACTCAATACAATATAGGTTAAAACAAAAGGTAGAGTATTTTTCGTAGTTTTCTCTGAAAAAAGTAGTTTGTTTTTTTTTTCTTTGGGAAAGGTTGAGTTGGTTTGTGTGCGGCGTGATAGGGGGCTGAGGAGATTCAAAAGCTTTGTGCTTCATTATCTTTGAAAGAAAGAGAAGGGCCAGTACGGCGGCTACAAGATGATTTGAAGGTGGCCGGAGCACAAAAGCTGGCGCTTTGTCTAGCGGGTCGGATTTTGTCTCCAGATCTTATCAATAGAGATGTTTTTCGTTCGGTGATTGCTAAGATCTCTAGGGTCAACAAGGATATTGAGATTGAAGTCATTACTAGTAATACCTACACTTTTCATTTCTAGTCACTCGAGGATCGGTGAAAAGTTCTTGCTGGAGGTCCATGGAGTTTTGATGGCTCATTAATGGTCTTGGAGGTACCGGTAGGGAAGGGAGATATTAAGAGCCCACAGTTTAACAAAGCAGATTTTTGGGTCCAAATCTCCAATATTCCTATCTTGTGTATGACGAAGGATATTGGACATTTGTTAGTAAGCATTATAGGCGAGGTTCGTGAGGTGGAAACATGACCTTCAGGAGATTGTCTTGGAAAATTTTTTAGAGTTAGGGTGACTATTGAAATCGACAAACCCCTGAGACGGTTTTTACGAGTTGACATTCTTAAGGATGGTGAGGAAATAGTTATGCCAATCCAATATGAAAGGCTGCCTAAGTTCTGTTTTCAATGTGGAATGTTGGGACATACTTTACGTGAATGCCCATATATTGCTAAGGATGGTCCTCTAGTGGGACGTGAGCTGTCTTATGGTTCCTGGTTAAAGGCGTTTAGTGTATCCAAATTCCCGGTGCAATGAAACTGGGGTGGTAATTCTGAATACAGAAACAGGTCAAGTAACAAAAAATCCAGTAACCTGGTGGAGGAATTACGAAGGTACAAACAGGCTGCAACAGTGTTAGGAGAAAACGCCGGAACATCGAAGATGGCGACTGATGTTCCAATGGCGAAGGATTTGGTTTTGGTAAGGGATAAAGCTGACGTGGGTAGAAAGGATATTTCTGGTATCAATTCAAATTCAAATTTGAATGGAATCCCTCCAATGATTTCTGTAATATCATTAAAAGGGAAAGAAGTGATTGGGGGAGAAGAGACGGGTATTGTTTTGCGAAGCTCAAACTTTATCTCTGGTTCTGTCCCCGAGATTGTCTCTGACATTCACGTTTTTGATGATTTGCATATATTCAGAATTGGTAGGTGAGTAGGTTTATGAAGATTTGAATTGTGGTAAAAAGATGACTGAACCTAAGGATCAAGGCCTAAGTGGATCTGATATGGGCTATAAGGGTTCTAGTGGGCCGCTGCCCTCTAGGCACGAATAATGTGGTAATAATTTAGGCTTGGAGGGTGATGGGAAGATTGATGTGATCTAAACTGATGAATGTATTGGGTCGCCAAAGGAGTCTTTGAACATTCCGGTGGTATGGAAAATGGGATAAGGGTAAGGAATTAAAATAGGGCAGCAAGAGTAAGTCATGGGCCCAATAAGTCTTCTACAGAGAATATGAGTGTTGGTGGTAAACGAGCTGGTCTTTTGGTTGATGTTGATTTCTTTGAAAGGTTGAAATGATCTAAGATTGATTCCACTAAGACACATTCTGATGAGGTTCTATTGGCTGGCCGGCCTTCCCCGGCCTGCCGGTCATCATGAAAATATTGGTATGGAATATCTGGGGGCTAGGGAGTAATCGAGAATTCCAGATTCTGCGTACGTTTAAACAAACGTACGGTCATGATCTTATTTTTCTTCTTGAAACTAAAGCTACTAATTTGCGTATAGAGGAGCTTCGAGTGAAGTTAGGATTTGCTGGTAAACTAGTTGTGAACTGTAATGGTAGGAGTGGTGGCCTATGCGTTCTATGGTCGGATGTTGTGGATGTTCATTTGTTATCATATTCTTTGTTCCATATTGACGTCAAAGTTCTTCCTCAGCATGATATGGATTGGCGGTTTACGGGTTCTATGGCCATCCTGAGGCTGCGCAACGTCATCATGCATGGACTCTCCTCAGAAGGTTAAATGGGATGTATAATCTCCCTTGGATTTGTGCGGGTGATTTCAACGAAATTCTTGATGACTCTAAAAAACTTGGGGGACTTTTGAGACCTCGATTTTTGATTGATAATTTTCGCTCGGTGTTGGACGATTGTGCCTTGCAGGATCTTAGGTACGTTGGTCCAAAATTTACATGGTGCAACAGGAGGAGTGGAGCTAATTTGGTCCAATAGAGGTTAGACCAGGTGGTGGATAATATATAATGGGTTGACATGTTTCCTAGGTCGAAGGTGAGACATTTAGAGCTGTTGAAATCAGACAATCAGTATCTCTTGCTTGAAGTTTGTAAACAGGATAGCTCAACCCTCAATATTCGTCGTCATTCTCGTTTCCCCTTAGAAGAGTGTTGGGCTGACCACCAACACTGCATTGATTTGGTTAAGTAGACATGGGATGGTTTCGGGAATAATCCAGGGATTTCTGATGTGGTTTCAAGTATTAAACGCTGCTTCGAAAATTTAGATAGGTGGTATGTGAGGAATACAATCGTTTGAAAAAAGATATTGGTAAGAAGCAATGGGAACTCAAGGTCTCTACTTCTTATATCCGAGATATTGATTGGTCTGATGTTCTTAAAATTGAACAGGAGTTGGGCACTCTTTTTGATCTTAATGAGGGTTATTGGAAGCAAAGATCGCATGAAAATTGGCTTCAGAAGAGAGATAGAAATTCCAAGTAATTGCATTCAAGAGCAACCTCTAGGAGATCTCGCAACACTGTTAAATGATTCTTTAATAGTTCAGGTGATTGGGTTTCAAAGCAAGCTAATATTTGTAATGTGGTTGAACTTTATTTTGGTGATATGTTTACATCGACTGACTCAGTCTCAAATATGATAGGGAGGGTTCTCGATTGTGTTCACCCTGTCTTGCCAGTGGAAATGAGCTCTTATTTGGACAGTAATTTTTCTATGGATGATGTTCGTAGGGTAATGTTCGATATGTCCCCCACAAAGGCTCATGGGCCTGATGGGCTGCCAGCGCTTTTCTTTCAAAAGTTTTGCCCTGTGGTTGGCCTTAAGGTCGCAAAAGCGTGTTTAGGTGTTTTAAATGAATGTCACAGTTTAGAGGCTGTTGATGAGACTTTGATCACGTTGATTCCTAAGGTTAAACATGCAGAGAGGATTACGGACTATCACCCGATCAGTTTATGTAATGTTCTTTATAAGATTATGGCGAAAACGCTTACGAATAGATTCCAAGGAGTTCTAGGTGGTGTAATTTCAGAAACACAGAGTGCTTTCATCCTGGGTCAGGTTATTTCGGATAATGCCATAGATGGTTTTAAATGTATGCATCCTTTAAGGACTCAGAAAAAAGAGAAAGTGGGTATTATGGCCCTGAAACTAGACATGTCCAAGGTGTATGATAGAGTGGAATGAAATTTTATTGATGCTATGATGGGGAAGTTGGGTTTTTCAGATTCTTGGGTTAACCATATCATGAGGTGCGTTACTTCTGTTTCCTTTTCTTTCCTTATGAATGGGGTTAGATGCGGTTCTCTAAAACCTTCTAAGGGACTTCGGTAAGGGGATCCCTTCTCTCCGTATCTCTTCTTTATTTGAGTAGAGGGTTTGTCAAGACTTATTTTTTCAGGTGTGGATAACAACGATATTACGGGTTTCCGTTATAGCAGGGGTGGATCGAAAATCTCTCATCTCTTTTTTGTAGATGACAGTCACTTATTCTCTTGAGCATCTACTAAAGACTATCGGGTCATTCGTAATCTGCTGGACATCTATGCTTGTGCCTCGGGTTAACTTGTTAATTTCCATAAATCGACTTTTTGTGTTAGCAAAAAAGTTTCTCACGGTAGGGCTGATAGCTTGGCTAATATTCTTGGTGTTCGGCTGGTCCCGTGTCATGATCATTATCTTGGCCTTCCTAGTTTCGCTGGGAAGAGTATAAAGGCTCCCTTCTCCAATATTAAGGATTGAGTTTAGGATTGGTTAAAGGGGTGGCAAAGTAAGTTGTTCTCGTCAGGGGGTAAAGAAGTCCTTCTGAATGTCGTGGTTCAGGCTATCCCTACATATTCTATGTCCCTCTTTAGACTTCCTAAAGGTCTTGTCAATAGGCTTCATTTGCTCTGTAATAGATTCTGGTGGGGCTCTCATGAGGGAAACCGTAGGCTCCATTGGTGTTCTTGAGAAAAAATTTGTCGCAGTAAGGATTCAGGAGATTTAGTTTTTCGGGATCTAAATGTTTTTAACAAGGCCCTCCTTGCCAAACAATGTTGGAGGTTGATCCGGTCTCCTGATTCCTTAGCAGCCAGAGTGCTTAAGCATCGTTATTATCCTGATGTCCATTTATTTCAAGCTAGCTGTGGCTCTGGTTGCTCTTTTCTTTGGTAGAGTATTGCTTGGGGTAGAGAGTTACTAGAAGCTGGCTCTAGGTGGCGCATCGGCAATGGTAACACGGTCTCAATCTATCATGATCTCTGGGTTCCTAAGCTGATAAATCTCCGTATTATCTCGCCACCCGTTCTTGGTGATGTTGCTACAGTGTCGATGTTGAAGTTCCTTTCTAGAGGATGGAATGAGGAATTGATCAGGGCTTCCTTTTTGCCTGTGGATACGGAGTTAATCTTAAGCTTGCATTGTTCTTCTCTTTCTATGCCTGATACCATTATATGGCATTATAAGAAGTGGGGTTCTTTTTCGGTGAAAGGTGGTTACAATTTTGGGTGTGTTGCTTGGTCGAACCCAAGCTCTTCGGGTTTAGATCAGGCTATCTCTTGGTGGAAATTTCTCTAGAGGATGCAAATTCCCTCGAAGCTTAAGCTTTTCATTTAGCATGCTTGTAATAATTAGATTCCGTCTCGGTCCAATTTGTTGCATAGAAATGTGCTTGTTGAGCCTGACTGCCCTCGCTGTGATTGGAAAACTGAGTCAACTATGCATGCTCTTTGGTGTTGTCCCTTGCTTGGGTCAGTTCATGAGATGTGTGGCTTTACGAAAGGTTTTTGGGGTAATGAAGATTATGAGTTTCTTGACTTCATAATGTATTGTAAGCATCAGCTAGTTTGGGAGGAACTGGAGCTATTATGTTTGGTCTTGTGGAGAGGCTGGTATATCCGCAACTGTGATATTCATGGATGGTCTAAGTTAGGTTATGATACAGTTATCCCATGGGCGAAATTGTTTCATGAGGATTACATGTGTGCTAACCATGGTCCGAATGTTACGAAGACCATTAGCAAGCCCATCGTTCTGTATGGATTCCTCCTAGTGAGGGCTTCTATAAAATCAACACTGATGTTGCGCTAGTAGTAGGAAGGGGCAGGGTTGGCATTGGCATCATCATTCAGGACTTCAATGGTGAGGTTATGGCATCTTTTACCCAGTTGGTTCAAGCTGATTACTCGGTTCTAATTGCTGAGGCTTTAGCCATCAAAAGAGGCAAGCCCATCGTTCTGTATGGATTCCCCCTAGTGAGGGCTTCTATAAAATCAACACTGATGTTGCGCTAGTAGTAGGAAGAGGCAGGGTTGGCATTGGCATCATCATTCAGGACTTCAATGGTGAGGTTATGGCATCTTTTACCCAGTTGGTTCAAGCTGATTACTCGGTTCTAATTGCTGAGGCTTTAGCCATCAAAAGAGGCTTGCAGTTTGCGCATGAAATAGGTCTTTATCCTTACGTCGTTGAATTTGATGCTCAAGTGGTGGTTAACCTCATTTTGGCGGATGAGACTCCTTGTTCTGATGTTGGTCTGTTGATTTCGAATATTAAGAGGCTTCTGCAGGTTATCCCAAATAATCTGATTAGTTTTATGAGTCGGTCTTCGAATTTGGCTGCTCATGAGCTTGCCAAATTGGGTTTGTCTGCTGATGCGGATATGTTTTGGCTTGAGGATTATCCTCCTAGTATTTATCATGTTATTTCAGGTGATTGCCCAAATCCTTTATAGGTGTATTTTTGAATATACGCCTCTCTTCTGAAAAAAAAAAAAAACATGTTATTTCAGGTGATTGCCCAAATCCTTTGTAGGTGTATTTTTGAATATACGTCTCTCTTCTGAAGAAAAAAAAAAAACCTCAATACAATATAACTTGACCCATTATAAAATATATGAAATAAAATATTTATTATTTTTTTGGAAAGGGAAAGTAATTTTTATTTAGGAATGGTAATACTTTAAAAAATAAAATAAATAAATAAGAATGTTTGACATTTATCTCTTTATTGCAATATGTGTAATAGGCTATCTTAATTAATCCATTTTAATTATCTACTTTGTTACTTTTAACTATTCTCACTGTCATACTAAAATAAATTTAAAATATTTTGAGAATTAATACCTAAAAGAGTACAAAAAGAAAAGTGAAAAACAACTCTCACCCATTCTTACCACATCATGAAAATGAAATTTCCACATGGCAGCAAATGGAATAATCCACCAAAACAATCATAAAATTTACAACTGTTCTAACGGTAAATCATTCATGTCTTACCGATAGCTCTGTGCTTCGGTGGTTGGAGTCTTCAAAGGGATACTCCACCACCAAGGTTCAAACATTGTCTTGGTATGTATATATATTATTTGTCCCACCTTGGCTATTAAATCTCAAGTGTGGGTGCCCTCTCCTAGTTCTATTAGGAACAATCCTCTCTCCAGTTGTAAGAGTTGTAATCCATTTGTACTCTCTCCCTGATAGTGGGAGTAGTATTCTGGACTGTGCTAGTAGAGTCTAATATTGCCAGGTTCTGACAGTTGCTGTAATTCAAAAAATAATAACAATAATAAAAAATAAAAAATCCCTCGTCGCAATTTTTATCACGTCTTTGAAGTTAAAATGTTTTAAGTTGGAGTGCAAGTCTAAAGGTCTAGTTTGTCCATTAACTCTTAGCAAAGTAATGGTGGATTCAATAAGATAAAATTGGTTCGATGATAAAATCCTCACACTTGCATTACGAGGTTGGGGGTTTGAATTCCCTTTAAAAAAAAAAATCTCAAATTTATATTATAGTGTATACTTAAGCAGAAAAAAAAAAGTGTAACGATGAATAATCCCTTTTTATATTTGTAACTAGGGATCAAATTCCACCTATAGTTATTAAATCGTAAAGTGTGAGAATATCAAATATCCAAAATTTGTTATGGTAGTTGCATTCTAAATTATGTTTACCGTGATTGTCATTGATCTCGACAAATATAAAATAAAAAAAAATAAAAATTGTTTAATTATGTTTTTAAAATAATAATATGTATCTTTATATATATATATATATATTTTTTTTTTTTTTGCATGGGTACTACTCGAACTTGAGCGTTATATATTATTGTCTTTAAAGTGTTAAAATGAAAACAAAAATGATAAAATGAGGTTGATCTAGTGATTTACCCTTCACACCTATACCATAAGGTTTTGGGTTCGAACATGTCTCATCTCCCTTAAATCCCAAATTATAATAATATTTTTTTAAAAAAAATAATGATGAAATATATATAGAGTGCAGCAGCAACAGATAATTAATTTTGCAAAGGGCATTGCTTACCTGGCATGAATTGGATCGCCCGGTCATCATTCCTCTTCTCTGCCACAAGTGTTGAATGTTAATGCTCTCCTGTCACCATCCACTTAGCCTCCGTCAACGGCAACCGTTTCAAGGAATATCAAATATGAATATCCCAAACGGATCTCCTCTAACGCCGTTACTTGCTTAGCTGGATGACACTGTCATTCTTGGGGCTTACTCTGAATGGCCCAGCTGGCAACGCCACTCTCTCCAGCACATGGCCAGCTACTTCTGTCTATACTCTACAGTCTACAGTCTACAGTCTATACCCCTCTCTATTTACCAATTTACCCTCTCATTCACACCCTATTTACCAATTAGCTAACACATCCTCTTCATTTGTTTTATGAAATTTAATTAATGCTTTCAAAATCACAATACTGTCTTATTAAATTCATTTTTGTTCAAATTTGCGTTCATTAATCCTCCTCATGTTTATATCAATCGAATACAATACGAATACGTGTGATGCTTTCAAAATCAAAATGTTGTCTTATTATATTCATTTTTATTTGTATTTGGTATAAATTTACGTTCATTAATACTCCTTGTGTTTATATCAATCGAATACGTTACAAACATGAGTTGATCGGTTAACATAATGGGTTGTATGTCGTTTGAAGTATTTTTGTAATTAATGGAGTGATGGAGGGTAGTTAGGTGAAAATGGAGCTGTTAAGGAATAATTGTGAATGGGTATTGAGAGGTCTTTAATAGATTTGTGTTAGCTTCTGTCTTGCGTAAGAAAGTTAGAAATCTGGAAACTACTGGAATCTACAGAGAAATTTAAATAAAAGAAACTCTACCATCTAAATGCTCACACTCTAGACCTAGACCATGCATTTTTTTTTAAAGCTTTTGACATCGGTAGTTTGAGTCATTGACTTAGAATTCATTTGTCCAAACTCAAAGCTCGTTTATCTACTAGCTGATCAGCTACGCCTCTAGAGACTATTCATATTTTTCACCGGATTAAATAACATTCATATATATATATATACAATTTTTTTTTATTGTCAGTTCATCTTAATATAAAATATATCAGGACAAAGAATATGAACCATTGGATTTACATACTTTGACTCAAAGTGTATACATTTGTCAAAACTTCTCCATAATCTATGATCTACATTTTTCGTTCTAATATATTTTATATCATGACGAACTGATAGTAGAAAGACTGCGTATATATATATATATATTCATATCATTATATATTGATATGTAAAATATATCAGGAAGAAGAATGTGAACCATTAGATTTACATACTTTGACTCAAAGTGTATACATTTATCAAAATTTCTCCATAATTTATGATCTACATTTTTCGTTCTAATATATTTTATATCATGATGAATTGATAGTAGAAAGAATATAAATATATATATATATTCATATCATGATATATTGATATGTAATGTCACAAAAGTGAAAAATAGTACTAATGTATTCATGAGGAACTTCTCTAATAAGAATGATTTTGATTTTTTTTTTTAAGAACATTATTATGACATGTTAATTTTCTTTAAGAACATTATTATGACATGTTAATGAGCTGTTACGAAGCTAAAACAAAATATTTTGGTTAATTTTCTAACATTACAAGATTTTATAACATTATAAATACATAGAAACAAGTTGAAATTAGTTAAGTAGTTTGCCCCTCACAAATCACATCTATATCATCATCTATATCATGAGATTGTGAGTTTGAATTTATTCAACACTTTAAATCCAGATTTATGTATTCCAAGAAAAAGAAAAAAGAATACACAATTTAGAAATCGTGAAATCTAAGTTAGGGGGGTTTTTTACGGTTCATGTATATGTTGATGTTTTTTTTTTTTTTCCTTTCAATAATATGTTTACGTTGATATGGCAACCAGTGTGTGTTTGCCACGTGGTAAAGGACGGTTTTGTTTGGAATTGAAAGTGAAGAATTTTGTGAGTGTGCAAGTTTTGCAGTGTACACCACCAACACATTAATTATCATCAACGCTGACGATGCACATTACGCACTTTATTATTTTTATTTTTTCTCTGTTTTCTTTTATGGTTTCTTTTATGGTTTATCAATATAATTACAAAATATATAATTATTCTTTTAATTTCCTAAATACACCATATTCATAAACTGAATTCGGGTATATTTGAATTCAGATTTTTTTTTAGTCCGAAACTTTGGATTGGATTTAGATCGGGATCCAGATTCTAATCCGATTTATTATTATTTATTTATTTTGTATTGATAATTCCATACTTCGTCCAAATACCTATAAGCCTATCTTCCCCGTTGCATGAATTACCGGATTCTATTTATCCCTCTACGCCGGTTGATATACTTGACTTTGGAGGGATGTATTATTTAATTTAGTTGTTAAGATAGTAATTGTTTTTTTATTTTATTTTATTTTTTGTGCGATCGTAAATTCGTAATTGTTTTTTAAATTGAAAGAAGAAATGGAGAGATAAATATAGAGAGAGAGAGAGAGAAATGAAAGCAGTCTCGTGAAGCAGCAGGTGAAGAGAGAAAAAGAAAATAAAAATAAAAATAAAGTTTTCTCTTTCTTTCTTCTTCTCCTCTCTCTCTCTCTCTCTTATCTCTGTAAAATCCTTTCTCTCTCTAAAAAAAACCACAAGAAAAGAAAAGAAAAAGGAAAATCTCCCTCTCTCTAGTAGTGCTCACATTCATTCTTTGCTTCCTCCTTTTAAATCACGAGATCCCCATCTCTTTCATTTTTTCTTTCTTTTTTCTTCTTCTTCTTCCTGTCATCGTTCTTCTCTCATGTCTTCTTCAAAACATCCTCTACTTCGCTTACGTGCCTTTCTTTCTCTCTCTGTCTACACTCGTTCTCGTAGTTAGTTCAATTTGCGGGCATTGCTTCACATAAACAAACCTCTACCTTTGCAGAGAGACCATTTTCAAGCGCCTCCATTTCTTGTCTGTTTGTTTGGTTGCTGAGAAATATTAATAGATATATACATATACATAATATAAAATGTCGCATTCTGGGAAAAACGCCACCAACATTTCCCAGTTAGGGTTTGATAATCTCTCCATTCAAGATTCTTTGAGTTGCGAAGCTAACAAGCCCGATTTCCGAGAACTCGATCTGGGTTCACCTGTGTCACCGCTTCGAACTAGCGCGACTGGATTCACTACCACCATCACCACTACTACTACCAGCTCCAGCTCCAGTTCGTCTGGATCCGTTTCTGGTCAAACCCGGCTCAACCCAGTTGCCAAAAGGTCCGAATCTAGCCCCAACAGCCACTCCGGCGAGCTTTCCGGTTCCACCGAAA
Organism: Acer negundo; assembly: GCA_035582765.1. Classification (NCBI taxonomy): domain Eukaryota; kingdom Viridiplantae; phylum Streptophyta; class Magnoliopsida; order Sapindales; family Sapindaceae; genus Acer; species Acer negundo. The sequence continues at coordinate 14,298,167 of CM069235.1, forward strand.
CCAGCCCCACAGCACCAACCCGTAATTTCAAGCCGGGCCATAATAGATCAGACTCCGGATCCACCCACCACCCTTCAATCTACTCGGGTCACCACCACCAGAGCTCCGTCAACTCACCGCCCCTCAATGTCCTTCCTACGGGCAACATCTGTCCATCAGGCAGAATTTCGAAAACCGGAATGGGCCTCATGTCGAACAGGAGCACCAGAACCGACACTCTTGGATCCGGGTCGGGTCATTACGGGCACGGAAGCATAATGCGAGGCGGAAGCAGCAGCAGCAGTAGCGTTAATGTTGGCGGTGCTGCTGCATATCCCAGCAGAAGTCTTGCAGCCGCTTGCCCGGAAAATGCTCAAGCAAATAAGAATTGGGGTGGGGATGCAGAGGAGGTGAAGAGGTTGGGGAATGATTTGTATAGAAAGGGTTGTTTTGGTGAGGCATTGAGTATGTATGATAGAGCAATAGCTTTAGTTCCTGGAAATGCAGCGTACAAGGCTAATAGAGCAGCCGCGCTCACGGGTTTGGGAAGGCTTGTGGAGGCAGTCAAGGAATGTGAAGAGGCTGTGAGGTTGGATCCTAATTATTGGAGGGCACATCTGCGATTGGCCACTTTGCTTTTAAGGTGAGAATGAGAGTGAAGTAGAGGTTTTTAGGAGTTTTTCATTGACTATATTGGTAATGGTTGCTTGATTTATTGTAGGTATGTGTGTGTTTCTTTTGAGTTTTGGTGATATTTTGATCTGCATTGGTGAGAATTGTTTACTAATAGATTGACTGGATTGATAAACAGAGATTTGTATACTGTGGTTTGTAATTATTGATTGTATAGAGAATTTTTGCTTGATTCTTACTGGATATAGGTTAGTTCTTGTGATGTTGAACGGCTGAATGAATTGTGGCTTCTTTTTCTTTTTTTGTTTTGATAGTTTGTTGATTGTATCGTTATTGATAATTCTTGATTTTTGGTTGGGATGTGCGATGTTGGTGATGTTTTAAGCTATATCGGTAAGTAATTTTCTTGTTGTATGCTGTTAGATATTTGATTAAACTAATTCTTGATTGATTAAATTCTGTTTAATTTTGATGTGTGATTGGTTGGTGAATGGGATCTGTTACAAGGGTTCTTTCTTTCTTTCTTTCTTTTTTTTTTTTTTTTTTTTTTTTTTTTTCTTTTTAAATTGTCACCAATGAGTGAATGAAGTTGGGTTTTATTCATTTTGCTGTTGATTATTTAGTGTTGCAATTGCTTAATTCCTGGAAGTTTTGGTATTACTGGTGGATGAATGTGAGTTTTATCCATGTATTGATATGCTTTGAATGAGAATGTTTGTTTGCTGGTTTCTTAGATGTGGTTGTGTTCAGATTAACTTATGAATGCCGTTTTGTTTTTTAGATGTGGTTGTTTTTTCTTTTACTGCTTGACTTTGTGATCCGAGTTTTCTTATTTTCATATTCTTTTTTGTTGATGTTGCATTCTTTCCTTATTCTTTTTTGTAGTAGTTTGAATGTACACAATTAAAATTTTTGTTTTTCTGGTTTCTTTTATTTGACGGGTTTCATTCTCTTGATGACTTTGAGTTTCTTTACCTGATTTTCTTTTGACCCATGAATCATAGGTTTAATCGGTAATTTTTGGGCTATTTTGTTAAAGTCTCATGGTAATTTAGTTCACGGCCATAGCAATTGAATCATAAAATAATGTCTGCTGTTAGAGTAGTTTGGAATTATAAATCCTACACAATATCGTAAGTAGAGCCATGACCATCCGTCGTTGCCTATGTCAATTTGATCTCTATCTGTTCCAGTCTTTGCTCATCTGTATAGTTTAGGTTCTTTGATGCCAGTCCTTTGCTGCTTTATATCATTTTATGTTGAATATTATTTTCTTTGTTTAGCCCTAAGCAGCAATTTGGCATATAAACTGGAATTCGTTGCAGGTTAGGGCAGGTTGAGAAGGTCAGGAGGCACCTTTGTTTGCCCGGGCGGCAGCCGGATCCTGCTGAATTGCAGAAGTTGCAGGCAGTAGAGAAGCATCTTAGCAAATGCACAGATTCTCGGAAGGCAAGTGATTGGAAAAGTACATTGAGGGAAGCCGATGCAGCCATTGCTGCTGGTGCTGACTTTTCTCCTCAGGTAAAACCCATGTATAATATGGCTTCACTAACGAATTCAGATGCACAATAAAGATAAAAGATGACTTAACTGGTTCGAATTGAAATTACAGCTCTTTATGTGTAGAGCGGAAGCCCTTTTGAAACTCCACCAACTTGAAGATGCTGAATTGAGCCTACCCAGTGATCCCAAATTAGAACTATCTACGATACCATGCTCACAGACTAGGTTCTTTGGGATGCATGCTGAAGCTTATCCATTCTTCGTCCGAGCTCAGATTGACATGGCGTTGGGAAGGTGAGTTCTTAAATGCTACGCTTCATCAGAAATAAGATGCCAAAAGGGAGAGTGAGAACAGATGATAGATATCTTGCAGGTTTGAGAATGCAGTTACAGCTGCTGAGAAAGCTGGGCAAATTGATCCCCGGAGTGTTGAAGTTGCCGTACTGCTTAAAAATGTCAGGTTGGTAGCAAGGGCTCGAGTCCGCGGAAATGATCTCTTCAAATCTGAAAGGTTTACTGAAGCCTGCTCAGTGTATGGGGAAGGCCTCAGGTTTGATCCTTCAAACTCTGTTCTCTATGGCAACAGAGCAGCTTGTTGGTTCAAGCTGGGGTTGTGGGAGCGATCTATTGAAGACTGCAACCAAGCTTTAAGCATCCAACCCAATTACACGAAAGCCCTTCGTCGAAGAGCTGCCTCAAACAGCAAGGTACATTACCCTACAAGAGTATATTTCTTGTATTTTTTTTTCCCTCTAGCTACTTGTAAGATATAACAGTTAATAATTATTGTAAACTACAGCTAGAGAGATGGGAAGATGCTGTGAGAGATTATGAGGTTTTGAGGAGGGAATTTCCAGATGACAATGAAGTTGCAGAATCCCTATTTCATGCACAAGTTGCTTTAAAGAAATCTCGTGGTGAAGAAGTTTATAATATGAAGTTTGGTGGTGAAGTGGAGGAAGTGTCGGGGTTTGAGCAGTTCAAAGCTGCAGTATCTTTGCCGGGTAAGCCTCGCTCCTGCATTTTCAATAAAACAATAGTTTCAACTGCTTGTTTCTAGTTACGTAGTTATGGAATCCTCTTGATTGTGTTTAAAAAATTACAGGCATCTCTGTAGTACATTTCAAAGCAGCATCTGACTCGCAATGCAAACAAATATCTCCATTTGTGGATACATTATGTGGTCGCTACCCATCCATAAATTTTCTCAAGGTAAATGACAGTTCAATTCCTTCCCTATACCTGACATTTACTTGTCTAAATGTGAATTTTCTGATATATTTCTGGTGGTGTTTGATGAAAGGTGGATATTGACGAGAGTCCAGCGGTTGCAAACGCTGAGAACGTGAGGATAGTACCGACATTCAAGATATTTAAAAATGGAAGCCGAGTGAAGGAACTTGTCATCCCCAGTCGTGATATGTTGGAACACTCGGTGAGGCATTACAGCTTATAGAACTCACAACTGTACTGTGCTTCCCTGTCGATTTTCTGCAATATGTGATCTCCCCCCCCAATCCATCCCCAGATTGCCACTGCTCCATAAAATGATTACTAGATAACTGTGACATAAATCAGAGCTACATAATAATTTCATTGGCTAGAAGGAACCCAGAGAGATAGCTTAGTAGCAGCTGCAGCTGCAGCCGCAGCCGCTTTTGTTGTTTTTTATTTTTTGATTCATTCCTCATTTTTCTTTGGTTCCATCTTCTTCCTGCCATTTTTCTTTTGTAGTAGGCCAGCCTGGTTCTTGTATCCCATTAAGAGAAAGAAATATTTGGAGAAGTATGTACAATTTGATTAAAACTTGGTCCTGTTAGTGAAATTTTAGAGAGAGAGAGAGAGAGAGGAACTGGGAGGCTGTTGTTAGAAGATGTGTGTACATGTATATATGTGATGATATATACAAAACAATTGGAAGCCATGAGGTGGGATAGTGGAGGATGTTTGGGTGGGTACTTAGTTACTGGTTTAGTGAAAGATGGATCATGGATGGATAATCTCTTGTCATTAAATATTGTTCTTTCTCAACCATTTCATCAATAATAAAAAAAAATAATCCCTTTTTTTTTTTTTTTTTTTTTTTTTCCATCTATCTAATCTGACACAGAATAACAAGTAGTAGACTGTAGATAACATACATATACTACATTTTGCTGTTTAATGAAAGGTAGGTTTTCTTTCTACTCATGAAGGTGGTGAGTGAGAAGTTGACAAAATTGATTACTGATTTTTTGTTTTTGTTTTTGTTTTTTTTGTATGGGTGTCCTTTAATTAAGTATTTGTCAACATTAAAAAGCAGATTGAATCAAATCTGGAGTTTGTTCACATTGGCGGTGATTATAATTACTTAATAATTAAGAACATATGTTATTTAATAGTAATTAAGAGCAATTAATGCTAAAATTGTATACATAAATTAAAAAAAAAATAAATAGTTTGCCCTAGTTGTGGGGGCATATGTAGGAGGAGAGTCTTTGATCCAATCACATGTTGGCATTTATGGGTTTCTTTCTCAATACCTAACACGCCCCGAAAAAAAGTCCAAAAAGTGCACCCACTCTGGTCGGTGCTAATATGCGCAGGTATTTGTATGGGTCCATTAGCCACATGTTCTCTTCTTCTGCCCTTGTAATTGTAATGAATGCCGATGGGCAATTTAGGGAATAGGAAGAACTTTTTATTTGATAGATGACAAATTTTTTGTGTAGAAATAATAATATTTTATTATATTGGTTTGTATTTAAGATGCTAACCTAAACGTAGCAGACTATACAGGTTGTTAGATTCCTTTTATGAATTCGACGTTGTTATGTCTATTTCATCACTTTGGATAAAGATTGAGATTTTAGACTAGTAGTAGTATCAGCCTCCAAATTTGTTTCTATCTTGTAATAATTGACCATTGCCTTCGCCCCAAAACCGGAAATTCCTATATAACCGTTATGGAATCGGAAATTCTTATAGTTAATATAGAAATCGGTCTTCATTTCTCTTAGATTCTCGTATAACTAGACTAATAATAACTTGGGACCACACCATCATTAATCTATCGGATTCCATCAGAATTCCGAAGTTAAACGTATTTTAGCAGAAATAATACTATGATGGATGAACATCTAAAAAGTTCCTGTGTTGCACCTCTTTTAATAGGAGATATTATCAAAAAAAAAAAAAAAAATACTAGACTAATTACTTTTTATTTTTATTTTTATTTTTAAAGTACTAAAATAATTAATTTGAAAAATATAAATTTATTTTTAAGAAATTGGTGCTAGAAAATAGAACATATTTGTTTTTGTATTATATGAAATCCTTTAAAATTAATTTTGTAAGGAATTTAATATTGTTAAAATTAAATAAAGTGACAGAGCTAGTTTTTTTAATTTTAACTTTTAATATTTGACATATGACATCATGATAGAGCTATTTTGTCATAGTCAAATATTCTTGAAAAGCACGGAAAATGACCGGTAAAAATGGATTGATAAAAGAAGGGCGTAGGGACACGCGCAACTGAGGGATATAAGAGAGGCGCGTGGGGTTAAGATAGAAAGTAGAAAGTGAAACAAATAATTATAATGAGAGTGGTCTTCTACTCGTACAGTAATTGTAAGAAGTGTACAATTAGTAATTGTACGGTGTACAAATAATGTATATAGCCGTTGTTTGTGTTATTCAGAGACTCTGTCGTTTTGTATGATTTTTTTGATTGGGTTTTTTGGTACTATTTTGGAAATTTTCCCTTATCATTTAACGGCTAGTTGACTTGTTATATTACCCTTTTCCGAATTTTAGTTGAAACATAGTAAAATGTTATATTATCCTTTTCACTGTTGGACTATCTCTAATGCATATATCAATATTAATACCAAATTTAATATGAAATATAGTAAAATATTGTATTCCAATATAAAATTCTATTTGATATGTTATTTTTTATTTTTTAATTATTTAAAATTATAAAAGTCAATAAATACATCCAATGCATTCAATGAATGCATTGAATATTTTTTTAGAATTATTTCAAGCTTAATTTTTCATAGCATTGACACATTGATTTAGAATTGTATTAGAGATGCTTTTAGATTTGATTTATTTTGGCTACCATGATAATTGATAAAGTGGAAAATATATGTTTTTTTTTTTTTTTTCTTTTTCTTTTTTTACATATAAATAAAATATATTATCATCTATACTTAAAAAAAAAAAAAAAAAATTCAAAACAAGAAAAAAAAAAAAAAAAAGAAAGAAGAGAAAAACTGAAGTGGAGGATGACTATCCATGCCATTCACAGCACATTACGTAAAGTGGATTACATTAGTGATTAGATGACCATATCACTTGGGGTGTTATTATTTTTTTTTTTACACATCTTGCGGTTGAATGTTTTGAATTTCAGATATTACAAAGTTAATGAATACTTTCTACAACCCAACCACATCATGCAATAATATATCACTTGGTGTAATCTAAAATACACAATAAGCGCGTGGGGTTAGACCATTTGTCCGTGCCTGATGTGTTTCTATTAGTGATTTTTTTCTTGAGTGTTTTTTGTTGACGAGTTGTCACTACTTTCTGTCTTCCAGCATTTTTTCTGCTTTTTTCTTCTTCATCTGTTAGAAATGGAGAATCAGAGTGATGTCTTCTTCTTCTCAGCCCAACAATCGATCGGGAGTAATGGGAATGAAGGTTCTGGTTTGAATATAGATATCAGAGGAACTGCGAAACGTGCAAGAGCTGAATTTGACATCCTTAAACGACATGATATCCCAAGGAAAGAAGATGTGGGAAGTTTTAAAGTTAAGCTCATGAGCATGTCTTGCCCTAGGTCTTGGTCTGGGTTTGAAGCTGAGAGTGGAAAACTCAATATTGAACAGGATGATATCATGGTCTCCGATCCGATGGTCCTAGTGGTCCAATGATGAAATTATCTCCCAAATTGAAAGAACAGTTACATAAACCATGGGCAAACACATTGATACTGAAAAACACGGGTCGATCCCATACCTTGAGCTTCATGACTACGAAATTAATGCAAAAATGGTCTCTTATAGGGAAATGACACTTAATTGATCTTAGAGATGTGTATTTCGTGGCTCGTTTTCAGATGAAGGAAGATTTAGATTATGTTCTTATAAATGGCCCATGGGTTATCATGAATCAATATCTGGTGGTCCAACGTTGGAGGCCTAATTTTGTTCCCGGAGAAGACATGATCCAGAGCATGCCAATCTGGGTGAGACTCTCAAAGCTGCAAATGGAATGGATGGTATCTGATTTGCTTTAGAGCATATGAGGCATGTTGGGAAGAATGTGTAAGGTCGACCCAGTCACAGAGAACCATGCCAGAGGAAGGTTTGCTAGAATTTGACTTATTTTGGCTACCATGATAATTGATAAAGCGGAAAATATATGTTTTTATTTTTTATTTTTTTATATATAAATAAAATATATTATAATCTATACTTTAAAAAAAAAAAATTCAAAACGAGAAAAAAGAAAGAAAGAGAAAAACTGAAATGGAGGATGACCATCCATTCCATTCACAACACATTATATAAAGTGGATTACATTAGTGATTAGATGACCATATCACTTGAGGTGTTATTGTTTTTTTTTTTACACATCTTGTGGTCGGATGTTTTGAATTTCAGATATTACAAAGTTAATGAATACTTTCTACAACCCAACTACATTATGCAATAATATATCACTTGGTGTATTCTAAAAAACACAATGAGCGCGTGGGGTTAGACCATTTGTACACGCCTGATGTGTTTCTGTTAGCTATTTTTTTCTTAAGTGTTTTTTTGTTGACACGTCATCACATCTTTCTGTTTTCCAGCATTTTTTTTGCTTTTTTCTTCTTCATCTGTTAGATATGGAGAATTCGAGTGAGGTCTTCTTCTTCTTAGCCCAACAATCGATCGGGAGTAATAGGAATGAAGGTTCTGGTTTGAATCTAGGTATCAGAGGAATTGCGAAACGCGCAAGAGTTGAATTTGACATCCTTGGACGACATGATATCCCAAGGAGAGAAGATGTGGGAAGTTTTAAAGCTAAACTCATGAGCATGTCTTGCCCTAGGTCTTGGTCTAGGTTTGAAGCTGAGAGTGGAAAACTCAATATTGAATAGGACTATATCATAGTCTCCGATGGTCCTAGTGGTCCAATGATGAAATTATCTCCCAAATTGAAAGAACAGTTACATAAACCATGAGAAAATGTATTGATACTGAAAAACATGGGTCGATCCCATACCTTGAGCTTCATGACTACGAAATTAATGCAGAAATGGTCTCTTATAGGGAAATGTCACTTAACTAATCTTGGAGTTGGGTATTTCGTGGCTTGTTTTCAGATGAAGGGAGATTTAGATTATGTTCTTACAAATGGCCCACAGGTTATCATGAATCAATATCTGGTGGTCCAACGTTGGAGGCCTGATTTTGTTCTCGAAGAAGACACGATCCAGAGCATGCCAATCTGGGTGAGACTCTCAAAGCTGCCAATGGAATGGATGGTATCTGATTTTCTTTTGAGCATATGAGGCATGTTGGCAAGAATGTGTAAAGTCGACCCAGAGAACCAAGCCAAAGGAAGGTTTGCTAGAATTTGTGTGGAGATTGATATTACCAAGCCATTACTAGGTGAAATCAGTATTGAAAATAGAACCATTAGAGTGGAGTATGAAAGCCTTGGTTCAATTTGTTTTAAATGTGGAAGATATGGGCATAGTAAGGAGAACTGTAAAGATGGTATGGTGGAGCCAAGTCATGAGGAAGAAATACGTGATTCTCAACCCAATACTGATAAGGAAAAGGCCCCTTATGGACCGTGGCTACCGGTCTCTTATGGAAAACAAGGAAATAAGAATCTCAAAGGAAAAGCTGGAAAGTCTGGATATGGTATGGGTGGTTATACTAAGAATGGTGGTGGTGGTTGTGCCAAGAATGGCTATGATAGTTATACAAAAAGCGGTCCTGATAGTAGTAATAGAAAGATGGATGAAGAGTTTACTGAGGTGAGAAATGGTATACAAAATAATGTGAGGAATGTAAGATCTTCAAAGAAGCCTGATGGTAATGTTAATATTGCAAGCAACAAAGCTAGTGGATATAGATTTGAAATTCTAAATGAGGAAGAGGAAGTGGAAGTGGACATGACTGAGGAAAACCAGCAACCACATCAGAATCCCGCTAGTACTGAACTCAAGGCTAAGGGTGTGCTGGCTGAAATTACTAATGCTTATGGAAGTCAGAGTATGTCACCAGGTAAGGGAAGCAAAAGGATTACAAAAAAAAAAAATAAAAAAAATGACAAAATGGGCACAAGGAAAATTGCGGCTAGCTACCTAAAAGGGAATATGAGCAACAAAGATAGTCTCTAAGTACAATACCCTTCGTTTTTAGGTACAGTGTCTGAGAAAAAGGACAATGTGAGTGATCCACGCTAGGTTCACAAAGAAGTCCAAGAAATTGAAACTAAAACTACATAAGTGGTGAACAAGGCTATTATGCAAAGTGATAGTATGTTTGGTGAAGTAGCCTCCAATTTAGAGGAGGCTATGGCTGCTATCTTTGAATAAAGATTCCTCCCTCTCCCTCAGTATTCTGATATATATTTAGAATGTGAGAGGAGCTGGTAAGCGGGGTTTTTCTAAGATTGTTGCTAATTTATGAAGCATTTATCACTTTGATATTTTGGCTATTCTTGAACCAAGAATTAGCGGGTCCAAGGCTAGAAATGTTATCAAGAGATTAGGTTTCTCCAATAGTTTTGTGGTAGATGCTGATGGCCAGGAATGTTATCAAGAGATTAGGTTTCTCTAATAGTTTTGTGGTAGATGTTGATGGCTTTTATGGGGGTTTATGACTCTTATGGAATTTGAGTAGTATTAGGATTCAGATTATTGCCAAGTCTAGGCAAAGTATTACTACGCTAGTGGCTGATAGGGCGAATTTATGGGTATTCATAGTTGTGTATGCTAGTCCTTGTATCACCTCTAGGAAAATTTTGTGGAATTACCTTGATTCCATTAGAGGTTGTTTTCAATTACCTTGGCTCATAGCTGGAGATTTCAATGAAATCACTTACAACTCTAAGAAACAAGGAGGTAAGAATAAGTTTTCAAACAGTGGCTTTGCTAATTGGATTGACAGGAACAATTTGTTTGATATGGGGTACATTGGTTCAAATTTCACTTGGATGAACAAAAGGGGAATTGGTGAGGAAATTTGGAAGAGATTGGATAGAGCCCTTTGCTCTATGGATTGAAGGTTGTGTTATGCGGAGGTATTTGTCAAGCATCTCCCAAGAGTAGTGTCTGATCACTGCCCTCTCCTTATTTAGATCGACATCAATCATATCCTTAAGTATGGCCATAAACCTTTTCGATTTGAAGCCATGTGGTTAAAGCACAACAAGTTTGATGAAATGGTGTGTAATTACTGAAATTCTCAAAGAATAGGAGTTGATGACAAGCTACTAGACTTGGCAGAAATGCTTAGTTTGTGGAACAAGGAGGAGTTTGGTAATATCTTCCACAATAAGAGTAGACTACTAGCTAGAATTTAGGGAATTCAGAGGTGTCTCAGCAACAGATTTATTCATCATCTAGCTAGCCTTGAAGAGAAACTTGTGAAAGAATATAATAATTTTCTAAAACAAGAAGAAGTTTTTTGGCAACAAAAGTCTAGAAACTGCTGGTGAAGGATGGAGATAGAAATACAAAGTTTTTTCACCTCTCTACGGTGGTTAGAAGGAGAAGAAACAAACTTGAGGGACTCAAGAAAGATGATGGGAATTGGATTAATGATGTGGAGGAAATGAAACAAGAAGCTGTGCAATACTTTCTGAATCTTTTTGAGAAGAAACAAAGTGAAAAGAGCTACACTTAGCTTTCAGTTATGTTCCCATTGTTGGGAGAACAAAGTGTGCAGGCTTTGAATTCAAACATTTGTGAGCAGAAAATAAAGAAATGTCTTTTCCATATTAGGGGTTTAAAGGCACCTGGGCCGGATGGTTTCCCAGCAATGTTCTTCCAAAAGTACTGAGCTGGTTGTAAAGATGAGCTGATCAACTTGGTGAATAAGTGCTTCTTGAAGGGCAGTGTACCTAAGCACATCAATCAAACTTATATATCTCTTATCCCTAAAATTCCTAGTGCTTGTAGTTTGTCCCAATTGAGGCCCATAAGTCTTTGTAACACATACTACAAAGTGATCAACAAGGTTATTGTTTTAAGGATGAAACATCTCCTTCCCAATCTTATAAGTCCAATCAGGTGGCTTTTATGCCTAGAAGACAAATCCAGGACAACATAATTATTGCTCAAGAAGTGCTCCATAAGTTCAAAAAGACCAAAGGGAAAGTGGGCTTTATTGCTTGGAAGATCGACCTTGCCAAAGCATATGACAGGATTCAATGAGATTTTATTAAAGATGTGCTGAATGAAGTCGGTATTGAAGGAAACTTTAATAAGTTGATTATGAATTGTGTCTCTAGTGTCCAGTTTAAAGTTATTGTGAATGGTGAAACTTCTAGCAATTTTCGGCCTAAGAGTGGTATAAGACAAGGTGATCCACTTTCACCTTATCTCTTTGTGTTATGCATGGAGAAATTATCACTCATCATTAATCAGAAATTGAATGAGGGCAGTTGGAAACTAGTCAAAGTCTCTAGAAAAGGCCCTACGATCTCTCATTTCTTCTTCGCAAATGACGTTATATTGTTTGGCCAAGCTTTGTTGCAACAAGCTCAAATTATGATGGATTGCTTGGACACCTTTTGTGAAATTTCTGGGCAGCAAGTAAGCTTTGAAACAAATTAAGGTGTGCCTAATATTAATCTATAGGGGGGGGGGGGGGGTGAATAGATTTTACCCAATTTTCGTTAAAGGTCAAATAGAAGAAAATACCCCTAACTAGTCACAATAATATATCAAGTGTATAAAGTGCGGAATTGTAAATAACACAAGATATTTACGTGGAAACCCTCATGGGTTGTTATGTGAGCCACACACGAACCTCGAATTCACTAAATGTGATAAAGATTACAACCTAATCCCAGAAGTAATCACACACCTACCTAATCCCGGTATAAGTGAACCTAGTCCAATTGCTTGCGATCTAGCAACCTACTCCCGGAAGCTACACACAATACTTACTTCTCAATGAAGAGATAAAATGGCCTAAGTGAATATATGATGATATTCGATGAACAAACAAGGCTAGTAAACCTATATGCTTATCTATGATGATGAATATGCAATAAAATCAATCCTAAATATCAATAGCTAAATGACATATCAAATAGCTTAGCAATCAAGATTAAACACAACCTAGAAAGCTATCACAATACAATACTCAATCATATCATCACAAACAATCTCTATCTTGTATTTATTATATGATCAAAAAACATACAAGTAAATAAAGAGATGACTTGTTAAGAAGGACTCTAAAATTAGATGAAGTTAGTGAAAATCTTACCAAGCAAGATGTGATGATACAAACCTATGCATGGATGCATTCTATGTGAGCATAGGTGATGCAATATGAAGTTTGATGCAAAAAGGAAATGCTTTGAGTGATTAAAGGTGAGTTCTTGATGATTTTATCTCTTGAAATGTGTTCTAAGAGAAAAGAATGATTTTTGGAACTCTTGGTAGTGACCTAAAATGAAAGTGGAATATATATAGGCTCCCACCAAAACTACAGCGTTTTGATCATTCTCGCAAGGCGGATTGCCGCGGTTGGACAATCGTGGCACGACAGAAAAATTACTATCGCTAGAGGTGCCGCGGTTGGTCAACTGTGACACTTCAACCGCGGCACAGAGAAGAGAGGCACTACAACCGCGGCAGTGAGAGGCAAGGCCTTCTCACACGGTTTCTCACATAATGAACATGCAACAAGTGCGAGAGTGTGAGTGAAAAGAATGCATCCTAATGCCTAACATGTTATGACATTTAACAAATTAGATGCAATCAAATACACATGCAAGAAGAGAGGATAATGAGCATTAATGCACACAAAATAAACACACACAACATATAAGAATAAAACTTATGCATGGGTTGTGGGTGTGTGCAACTATCTCTTCAAATCAAGTAAACATATAGAAATTTACCTTTGAAGTGCTTGTTCTCTTGAGGACTTGAAAGGGATTTTGAACTTGAATCTCAAAACATCTAAACTACCCTTACATTCAAACCCCAACATGTGGTTTGTCCACGAAATAAGCCAAACAAATAAATGAGACCTTACAAGCTTTACCAAGTCTAAAATTCTATGCTCGAACAACGTCAGTGATAGGTTTGCCAAAGCTCTTGCTGATATATATGGCTCTCTCATTACCAAAAATCTAGGCAAGTACCTTGGCATTCCCCTTATTCATGGTTGGATTACTAAGGCTACTTATAAGGAGATTCTTGAGAAAACCCAAAGTAGATTGACAGCCTGGAAGAGCTCTACTCTCTCCCTTGCTGGAAGATGCACACTCATCAAAATAATTTCTTCAACTATTCCGATATACGCTATGCAATCTATTAAGCTTCCCACGAAGGTTTGCTCTAAAATTGATAAACTCAACAAAATTTTTTTATGGGATCACACAAAGGAAAGTAAAAAGATGCACCTCATCAGTTGGGATATAGTGTGTCTTCCTATTTGCAAAGGTGGTCTGGGTATCAAGAAAACCAAGATGATGAATCAAGCTCTCTTAGCTAAAGTAGGTTAGCGGTTGCACCACAATGAGAATGGGTTGTGGGGTAATATGCTCAAACATAAATATTTAAAAGATGATGGCACTTCGATTTTTTGTGAGAAAAAAATCAATACTTGCTCTAGTACTTGGAGAGGTATAATGCATGGTGCCAAGATTATGCGTGATAATGTAATATGGAGAATTGGTGATGACTGTATTATAGATTTTTGGAGTGATGACTGGGTTCCTAGCATTGGCAGACTCATGAATCATGCAATTATCCTTCTTTCCTTTACTAAAGTCTATGAAAAGGTTTGTGATTACATGGCTAAAGATGATTAGGTTATTCAGAAAATGAAAATGGTTCTCCCCTGGCATATTATACATAGAATTGTGAGCATCCATGCTGGTAGATACCAAAGTGGAGCTGACAAAGCTATATGGGGTATAACAAATAATGGAGAATTCTCGGTTAAGAGTGCTTATGTAAGCCTCTGTGGGAATGATGAGATGCCTGAGTGGAATTGGAGTTTCATGTGGAAGCTTAGAATCCCTCCTAGAGTGCAAAATTTCCTCTGGATTTTACTTCATGGTAAGCTCCTCACCAATGAGCATCATGCAGCTAGAGGTATGATTGTGGATACCACTTGCTTCAGATGTAAGGAGAGATGTGAAAACCTCAACTATGTGTTTAGGAATTGTATGGCCACCTTGAAAGTTTGGTAGGATATTTGCAAGGGGATTACGAAAACTGGTCCTTACAATCTGGATTGGTTTGAGTGGATACTGCAGAATTTGCGCAATAACACCATGATTATAGGAAGAATCCCTGCCTACCTTATTTTCTCTGTGACTTTGTGGTTTTTATGGAAATTGAGGTGTAAAAGTGTGTTTGACACCAACTTCAAAATGTTTGATTGTGCTGGTAAGATCATCACTAAGTACATTGAAGATTGGTTAGAAGCTAATCGGGATAGGAGTGATAAGGTTGAGATGAAGTCTTGTTTTATAGCTTGGTTGCCTCTTGGGGTTGATTACATCAAGCTAAATGTTTATGGTAGTCTAAATCCTGATTTGGGCACTATATCTGCCGGAGGAGTTGTTAGAAATCATTTGAGGAAGTGGCTTGGTGGTTTTGCTTTTAACAGGGGAACTAGAAGCATTATTAAAGCTGAGCTTTGGGGCATCTTTGAAGGTCTTCAGTTTTTGTGGAAGGCTGGATTTAAGAATGTTGTTGTTGAAACGGATTCTAAGACTTCAATTTGTCTGCTGTCTACTGATACACCTATCAATCACCCTCTTTACAGTATCATTTTGTTTGTAAAGCATTAATGAACAACAATTGGTGTTGTTGCATTCAGCATGTCTATCGAGAAGGCAATTGAGCTGCTAATGGATTGGCCAAGCTGGGACACTCTTTAGAGCTGGGAATCAAGACCTTTGATGACCCCCCTCTACAGATTCTCAGCATTTTGGATGATGACTTCAACGGTCTAGCAGCTGCTAGGCTTGTTCCTTCCTTGTATTTTCCTTTCTTTTAGGCTTTCATGCCCTCCTTCTCACCAATATAAATATATATATATATATATCACTTGGTGTATTATCAATTTTTCTCTCATAGACACACAATATATGTATATCAATATCATACTAATAAACATCATCATACTTTTACCATATGTATTATATGATTGAAGTTATGTTGCTTACATAGCAAAAATGTAGTGATATGTATTAATATACTATAGATATGCTTATGCATATAAGAGAAAAATTGGGTGTATTATTATCACCAAGAAATCAATTTTAAAAGATTTCGAAGATCGATGAGATAAAGTTGGTCAGTAAAATGCCTCTCAGAAGGTGTCAGACCCACCTCAATTAGGTCCAATAAGTTTTATAATTTTTTTTTCCAAATTAAGTTATAATTAGACTATAATGATAGAAGGTAAATGTATTTTACCCATAATTTGAAGAGTAATGTGCACTTCGTATTAATTCCACTTACATTCTAACTAATAATATAATATAACAATTTGACTCATATGATATGTGGTAAATGAGATATATCATCATTAATGTGTATCAATTAATCAATAATTCAATACACGTGGAATACAACAGATGTGATGTCTAAGTGTCTAAGTGGTTGATAAATGATAATTGTGAAATTACATGTATGATAGCAATATATAGAACAAGTGATTATTGATGGATTTTGATAAAATGAAAGATGAATGTCAGTGTTACATTAATATATTTTGTTTTGTAGTATAAATTAGGAAAAACCAACACGTTCACCACGGATCCTTTAATATTGATCACATAGGCTACAGTGATGATCAAACTTTAATATTGATTGGTTGAGATTTTGGGTTCTATTTTAATAATGTTTCATTGAAAACAATGTTAGTTTTGATAAATCAATGTCATCGATGGCTGGTCACACATTAAGTTTTTACGATATTATAAATTTCAGGGTTATGAGAGGAGGATATATATGACTTGGAACTTATAATTTTATTAAAGTAACTGTGATAGACTTAACTATATAACCAAAAAAATGTGCATCCTTTTTATTTTTTATTTTTTTTATTTATTAATATATTAAATTCTCATCTGTTTAAGTTAATAATAAGTATAATGATTATTACATTATTAATAATAATAACACAATGAGAAAGAAATTGACAATGATAGTCAAGTCCAACTCGATCATCCACCGAAATAAATGCAGTTGAATAAAGTGATCAAAGAAAAGTGACGAGAAATCAATACAAAAAACTTTGCTTTATTTTCTTTCCCCCACATTAATCAATCAAATCTAAATCTAACCCTATCATCATTTCTTCTCTACACTTAACTCTACGTCAATATCATTGTGATGCCAACAACATTAATGATAACATTATCATTATGGGTTACCCAACAACACCATCAACTTTTATTTATTTATTTATTTATTTATATACAATTTATACGCATTTATTACATATTTTGATGGCTAAGCTTGCATTTTATGCATAACTTCTATGTTAATTTAAATTATAAATGTTATGCCACCCAGTAGAGTATCATGGTTTATTCGGTCTGTTGTAATGTCTAATAATCAAATTGCCGCCATCAGTAGTATTTAAAAAAAAAAAATTATAAATGTCATATATAATTTCAATTAGTAAAATTATATGAATATAGTTGTATAGAAATAATATTAGAATTTGTATAACAAATTAGATATTTTTTTTAAACACAAATCAGAGATCGTTGATTCTAGCTCTCTAGAAATAATTAATTTGGGATGTCACTCTCTTCTTCTATTTGATGATCATGTGCCCAATTTTCGACTAAATAGCCCATTTCTCTTACATCAGAAAAGGCAAAGCCCAAGTGTCAAGCTAAGTTATTCGATCTTTCCTATGTACGAGTACAGTCTTTTAGATTTTTTTTTTTTTTTTTTTTTTTGGGATTTGGAGAAAGGGGACGGATTCAAACCAACAACCTCAAGATGCAGGTGTGAAAGATAAACCACTGGATCTATGTACGAGGAAAGTCTTTAATATGAGCTACAACCGATCATCCATACACACCATTCCTATACCTAACCTAATAATATAGGAGTAATGTTAGATCATTCATTTTTTTTTTTTAAATTTTTTTAAATTTTTTTTATTTATATCCAAATTCATGCCCGAATGATGTAGTATATGAATTTTAATTATCATGTAGATCATGTGATGTGTGTTGAAAAAGGGAGGTTTAATAGGTTGTATTTGTAAGCGGTGCAACAATATTTCTCTTGAGTTCACTTAGTAATTTCGTCAAACACCTTATTGGCAAAATCGAAAAGTACCACCAACTTCTTCCAAGACTTTGTTCGAATGGACTTATAAGCACAATAATGTAATACTAGCAATATGGAAACATAATCAACTAAAAGCAATCAAACCACAACACAACACAAGCAATTTTACACGGTTCACCAAAATTGGCTACGTCCACGGAGACACCGATTTCACTAGATAATGAGAATAACAAGTACAAGAGATTACCTCTAACCCACAAACCTTCTCTCTTCCTCTAGGTCTTAATCCTTCAACCTCACAATCACTCTTTGTTCTAGGTTTTTCTCTCTAGCTTTGTTGTCTCTACACATTTGCACACACTTAGTCTAAAAGCTCAACAAACAACTTACTTATATAGTAAGACTTTTAGCTAATTACAATATAGCCCAATAAAACTCCAAAATTATAAATATGCCCTAAAGACAAATACATGCTACTTTGAGACAAATATCAACAGTATTATGTTGACCGAAAAATCCTAACAACGGTCAAATTATGTCAATGAGATCCAAGTCAGCCCAGAATTGATTGGATCAAGATCTTTTCCTTGTCTTGTTTTTTCTTGACTTTTCATAATCTAATGACACCTAAGTAAAATAAAAAATACATGGTTGAGATTTGATCACTTTTTTCTCTCTCATGCAACTTGGTGTTTTAATTACACTTGAAAAAAGTCAAGGAAAAACAAGGACCAAGGAGAGGATCCTGATCCGAATTGATCATATGTATATAATCTTCGGAACACGGTGGGAATCGTTCTCTTTGCCTAGTGGGAAAATGTTTGATGGGGAAACATGCAAAAGAGAAGTAGGTTAAGAAGGAAAGTCACCAATTAATGTGTATGTGGCATTATTATAAAATCTGAAGGTGAGCTAGCGAGTATATAATAATGGCATTGATCCCCAATTCCCCATGAAAGGTGGATGAGTTTGGCAAGAAATTAAATGTACTTCAGATTGCAAGTGATTCGAACGGCTTTCAAGAAAGGAATTGAGGTGCTTTTAATTTCATATAAATTACTAGGGATGTTAAAAAAAAAAAAAAAAATCCGACCCCACGGGGAGCCGTCCCGTCTCGTCCTATACGAAGTGGGGTTTTATCAAAATAAATGGGATTGGGACGGGTTTGGGGTCGACTCCTCGTCCCATTTTAGAAACCGGGCGGGATTGGGGTTTGATATCCTTGCCCCGGTCTCGCCTCGCTTATTCTTTATTTATTAATTATATTGATATTTAATCCATAAAAATAAATATTTTATTTTATTCTATAGTCAATTATGATCATTTAAATTTTATTTTGTATGTTGGTATTGGGTTTATTTAAAATATAAGAATTTATTTTTATTTAAAATGACTATTAAATATATAGAATTGTTTAATATTCATATTTTAAGAAATAAATTTGGGCCGGGGCAGGTTGGGACCACCTCCCCCCGTCCCGAACCCGGTCTTCAATAGTCATGGTTGAGGCTATGTAATTTTTTTTTTTCGGGGTGGGGTCGGGATTTGTAGTCCCTATCCTGAACCCGCCCCATTGACATCCCTATATATTGCTTTCTTTTCCCTTCAAATCTTACCCTAGAGTTAGAGAACTTAATCTATTTATGAAGGTTGGAAAAACCTTAATAAGTGCGCTCATGACATAAATGGTCAGTGGAAACGTTAATTAAATAAAATTCATGTCAGCGACGTATCGCGATCACGATGCACGCATCGTGACGTAGTGATAACTCGTCACGCTAAAAGAGTTGTTCATCGCGATGAACAACTACGATAATTAAGAATGTCGCGACAAACTGAGAGAAAACTTTTCACACATGTTTGACACCTCATAATTTGAGATACAATTTGAGAAATGAGTTGAAGAAAACTTGTATCTATAAATGAAAAAAGACTGAGATGTTTCATATCAAATATAGGGTAGGGGGATTTTTTGTTAGCATATACTAGATATTATTAGAAAAAGTATATCGTAAAACTTTTGGTAAATTTTTTGAAAAGGCTTATTTTACTTAGTTTGGATATATATTTTTATTAATTTCTCTTTTAATTTACTTGGCAAATTAACACCGCAGTGGGCTTGATGATACTTGCTAACGGTAACTTGGAGACTACCAAGCAGCCAATAACTCTTCAAGGTTGACCTGACATAGTTCCGGTTCGAACCGTTGGAATCGGAACCGTTTTTTGGGTTCAGAAACCGGAATCGGGGGAGGCCGATTCCGGTTCCAAGGTTTGTGGAACCAGCCGGTTCGAACCAGACTGGAATCGGCGATTCCGGTTTCGGTTCGAATCAACGGTTACAGGTTAATAAAAAAATTAACACTTTATTTATAAAAATAAAATGTTTAAAAATGAGAGGACATTGTAGAGTATTACGCCATGGCCCATAACCCTTGTCCAAGTAATTATGTTTTCCCTTCCCCTCTTCTTTTTATATAGGTTAGACATCTCATTTACTTCTCTATTTATCCAATGTGGGATGTGGAATAAGAAATCATATTATGTATTTTTAACAAATATTCACTTCACCTTCATTCAATTAGTTCCTTTGCATAGAATCCGCCAAGTTGTCGGGTTAAACACTTAAACATAGGTTTTGTAAGCAATCATTCATTACATGTTTTGTTTACACTTGAACAAATTGCACAAGACTAAAATGCTAGTAATTTGGAACATAAGAAATTGTAAGACTTCAATAGATTTTTACATATAAGAACTAAATCCTCACAATGAGTAGTGAGTAAATAATAAATAAAGCCCTAAATATAAATTGACATTATTTGGTGACAAGTCCATCTCTAACGGTTTCAATTAGCAACATAGTCATTTGCTTGATGAGTGGTGGCTACGAATTTTCAAATATCCAAACTGTCCAGCACCTAGAGGCTAGAGATGAACCATCAATAATATACAGCAAATAACCTATTGCAGCTTTGTATCTTTGCTGAATCTGGAAAATAAATACGTCAAATAGCTCATTAAAACATCATTTATAATTTATCAAATAACAATTTGCCTCGTACTAGCTATGCAGAATAATTATAACATATGTAATAGTCAAGAGTAGCTTATTTGGAATCTCTCAAGTCTCATGATACTCATAGTAAGGATATTGAAATTTATATGCAGAGATCTTCATTATAGTTTGAAATTGTAATGTAATGTAATGTACTACGTGTTTCGACACTTGATATATTGCTAAAATATTTGATTCACCTGAAGTATTTGTTAAAAATGCATAATATGACTTTTTATCCCACATTCTACATTGGATAAATAGAGAAGTGAATGATATGCCAAACCTATATAAAAAGGAGGAGAAGGGAAGGAAAAACATAATTACTTGGACAAAGGTTATGGGCTATGACCCAATATACTACAATGTCCTTTCTAACATTTTATATTTTTATAAATAAAATGTAATATTTTGTAATATTATATATATAAAAAAAGGGGTTTAGAACCGGTTCCGGTTCCATGGGTTCCACCTAACCATGGAACCGGAACCGAAACCGTGTCACCTCTATTTCAAGGGGAGGCAGAGCCGCAGAGTAGTCGCCATTTGGATCGGCCAAAATACAATAGCACTACACAATTCTTCGTCTAGGCATTTTATAGAAATTTCAGACTCCACACTTAATTTGATTGGTGGATTTGAGTACTTGGGACGTGACTTTTACATAATATCCCATGTAATCTCAGATTAGTTTAATCCCATCCCATGCAACCAACAAGCATGAGAGATGAGACTAAAATTAGTTCTATCATATCCCATCTCATACACCAAACATACCTATAGTTTGTTATCTGTTATTGGATTTCAATTCAATGATTTACAAAAATCAAACGTTTGAAAAATAAAAATAAAAATAAAAACTTTTCAAAAATAACTCTCTCTCATAATTAGCCTTGTAAATATACAAATCTTATATAGTTGTTAAATCTGCGAGAGATGTGGTACAATATACGATAGAAACTTGGGTGCATTAGATGCACATGCATCCACGTTACAATTATGCCATGTGGGGAAATTTGCCATGTAGAAGGAATATTATCCGGCAAGAGATACATGGTGCATCCAAGATTTTTCCGGTACATTGCAAACCAAGATTGCCTTCACCAAGCCCTGTAAAATAACTGATTAAATCAACAATATATTTAATTTCTATATCTCTCCACATTAAATTAAAAATACATGAATAATTAAAAATACATATATCAACTTGAAAAAAGAAAAAAATATTGACAAAAAACAAATATTTGTATTTCTCTCAATACGTAGAGATCAAGAGTTCAAAGCATGCAAAACATTGCGAGAGTGACGACAATGAAAAGAACAAAACAATATAATTATTTCAAAAGAAAAGAAAATAAAACGTTCAAGTAATTATACATACATATATATATATATATATATGAGGAAATTGCAGGAAATGATCAAAAAATTTATGGACTTATTGTTTTCAGCCAAAAGTTTATTTTTTATTGTTTTTGTCAGCTTTGGACTTGAATTGCTAAAATTGCCCACACTTTTGTTTTACTTGTCAAAATTTTCCCTCCCAAAAATTTCCTTTGTTTTCACTTGACAGATCTCTCTTTTCAAAATCAGAATTTCTCTCTCTCTCTCTCTCTCTCTCTCTCTCTCTCTCTCTCTCTCTCTCTCCCTCACAACTCCTTTCTCTTTTCATCGGCGGTGAACTCCTCTCTTCCACCTCATTCTCTTCATTTTGTCGATCTCCAACTCATCTCTTCCACCCCATTCCGTTTCTTCCACCGAAACCAAGATCTCCAACTCATCTCTTCGTCGATCTCTAACTCGTCAGCGACGGACCGAAACCCAGCAACAATTTGTGTCTCTCTCACTCTGTGAATGACCTTCGAAAAGGTATGTATCCCTTTCCCATTTGTTTTTTACAATTATCATAACGTTCGATATGAAAAAAAAAAGAAAAAGAATATTTTCCATATTTAGTGAAACCCAGATTTTGTAATTTTCTGTACCCAATTTACATGCCAGTTATTGTAGACTTTACATGCTAGTTTATTTTATAAGTTACATGTCATCGATTATTCTTTTATTACATGTCAGTTCATTTTAAAGTTACATGTTGGTTAGTTAGAACTTTACATATGGAAAATGTGGTACATTTAGATTGATATGTGACTAAATTCATATGGTGCTGTATTCTAGGTTCTTGGGTTTAAATTTTTATATTTCGTTTAATGTTTTTATTTTATTTTATTTTATTTTTTATCATAACTTTATTATAGGGACACCTAGATGTGGAGTTGAATGATGTTGGGAGACAATAAGCAGCTACCGTAAGTTAATTTTGCTTCTACTGCTGTTTCTTTTTTGTGCTGTACTTGCTAAACTGCCTGCTTCTTTGTGAAGGTTGCTGATCGACTCTCAAAGGAGAAGGCAATCTCGGTTGTGTACTCATCTGATTTGAAATGAGCTTTTGAGACTGCTAGGCAAACAGACCCGGGGTTGTGGAGGTTTATTTCTTTAACAACTTTTGTTACACTTTATATACCTTTGTTTGAAATTAGCATGGTAGCGACTATTATATTGTAGGAAATCAATAACATGAAAAATCCAAAGTAATACCTTTATTAACAGTGTTCAATGCTGGTTTGTTTATCAACACTATTCTTTTTTACAAGATATAGGTCTATACTCTATATTAACAATTGATTTTACCAAAACTTTGGATAATGTAATTGGCTTCTGCGTTTTGAATATTTGGTCTTGGTTTTTGTTAAAAAAAATTGAGTATTAGATAGTCTATTGCAATTGAATTGCCATGTTCTTTTCTTCATATCTTGAATTCATTTTGTATTTGGCAAAGGCCTTATAATATTTTCTTCATAATGTTTGTTTTTCAATTGTAGAACTGTCTCAACTCGATGGTCTTCATTTAAGTGATGGGTGAAAATTTTCAGGTTTCGATGTACAAATAATTCTATTTAATATAAAGACAAATATGACAAGTCTGTATATGAAATTCTAAATAGTGAGTTTATATCTGGTAATTGTTGATAGAAGATGGGCTTGTGTTCATCTTGTTACACACAAGGACCTGGAGCCTTACATTCAGAGAATTGTCGATGGCGACATTTCACCTATTCTCACTGGAAAGACCATAACTACTATATCATCATTGAGGTACTTCTTATGTTTTGTGAGTTGGATTCAAATATTCAAATTTGTAGCTAAATTGTCAAAAATTCCTTTTGAATTTTTGGCTATAATAGTTGAGATAAATTGTCAAAAGTTTTAATTTTTATTTGAAATCTAGAGAATGGAGCTAGAGAAGAAAAGGATAATCTATGGAGGACGGCTAAGGAGGGCAGTGAAGGAAGAGATAGTAGAAGCGAATACCAGTTTCGAAAGGTTTCCTATGGCTGTCAGATTGGGGCGACTTCTTTTGTGTATAGAAGTTTTATGTTTTGTTGTTGCATAGCTTTTGCGATATAAACTTTGTTCATATTCCTAGAGCTTGTAACAGTGTAGCACATCTGCAACTAGATTTGCAATTGGTCTGGTTAGCTGGCTAGTGATGTTGGCCAATAAGGATTTTTCTTCTTGTAATCTTTATGTTGTTTAATGAAAGAAAAATGCCACAATTCATAGAAATGTCCGTTGACATCGAAAATTGGTGGTACAACTTAGGTATTAGCAATGATGTTTTAATTCTTATATGTATTTCGTATTGTAGACTTTATTCAGTTAGATTCCAGTATTTAATGAATTTATTTTAAAGACCAAATTCCAGTATTGAATGAATTTATTTCAGTGATCAAATTTCAATATTGTTACATGCCATTTTAATTGTAAGTTACATGCCAGTTGAATCTTATGTTACATGCCAGTTTAATTTTAAGTTAAATGCTAGCTGATTGTGAAGTTACATGCTAGTTGAGTTTTAAGTTATATGCTAGTTCGAATTGAAGTTATATGCCAGTTCAAATTCACTTTCACAATCGAAATACATTGATTCCAAAATAAAATTTCAGTATTGTTAAATACCAGTGTCAGTTCTTAAGTTACATGCTAGATCAAGTTGAAGTTATATGCCAGTTGATTTTTAAGTTACTTATCAGTTGATTTTCAAGTCTCATACTAGTTGATTTTCAAGTTACATATCAATTGATTTTCAAGTTACATGCTAGTTTAATTTCAAGTTACAAGCGAGTTGAGTACCAACTATTCTTTAATTAAATGAACTGACATGTAACTTCATGCATATAGATCATAAGCAGAAGGGGGGCATTCATGAGAGAGAAGATTTATAACTGCGTGCTTGTAAAGTTTTCTACAGTTACATCAATCTTGAACTATTATGCATGGACAAAAAAGCACAAAAATCTAGTGAGAGAAAGATTTTATTCAGATAGTCAAAGAAGAAAGATTCAAAGAAGAAAGCAAGTTTCAAGTCTGGTGTTTGTTCATTGAAGAAGTATTGGATTTATCTTTGCTTGCTTTTAACTTGTTATTTTTAACATAAACATTTCATAAATAAGGTTTGAAGACACATACATTAGTATTGAATGAATGTATTTTAGATCAAATTCCAGTAATGTTACATGTCAGTTGATTCTTAAGTTACATGTTAGTGTATTTTTAAGTTACATGCCAGTTGATTCTTAAGTTACATGCCAGTGTATTTTTAAGTTACATGCCATTTGATTCTTATGTTACATGCTAGTGTATTTTTAAATTACATGCCAGTTGATTCTTAAGTTACATACCAGTGTATTTTTAAGTTACATGCCATTTGATTCTTATGTTACATGCCAGTTTATTTTTAAGTTATATGCCAGTTTATTCTTTAGTTGCATGCTAATGTTACTTAACCTGACAAACAGGGTCACAAACAAATCAATAACCTACCATAACCATCAGAGAAAAATAAAGAAAAATATAATACTATGTTTATACATCCAAATGTGAAACTTTATAGTATGAGTTCTACCAAGTATGCCAATTTAACAGGTTTTTGCTAGCTAGAATTGAAATGAGAAGATAAATACAATTTCATGTCTGCACCTTCCTCAACTTCTTCAAGTACAATGTTTGGTAATATACAACAGAAAATTTCTTCGATTCTATTGTAAAAAATATAAGCTTTTTTGCTTATATGTTTAAATGAACATGTGCAGATGAATTCAGCAGAGAGCCTTCAGATTTTGCTCTTGAAGGAGATGAAGATGAGCAGCCAACAGAGCCCATATCTGAAATGTAATGTGCCTGCAATGTATGTAGCAACAACTCTCAAAATTGAAGTCAATAACACTTGTAAAAAGATGATGCTTTACTATGACCCTTTGTAAATGATTTTAGCATCCCAAAAGAGATAAATTTTGTCTACCTGTACACTTTAACAATATGAATGCCTCTCAAACAATATTGTGGTTCCAAAATAAAAATAAAGACATCCAACATGTAATAGTTAACATATATGACAAAATTAAACAAATATATACTCATTAATAGCTAATATATATGACTCAATTAAACAAAGACCACAAGAATTTTGGACCACAAGATGGCAAAAAACTTGTAAAGGATCATTGAAATACAAGAAATTATTACTTAGCTCTATTCTTGTGCTTCTAATTTCAAATGTCTGCCACATGATGGAGAAGAAATTCTTATAAGCCACTTATATGCAATATGCTAGATAATCACAAAATTAACTCTAAACAATAAGTGACTCTATTAGAAGACGCCAACATCGCCCAAGGAAAAGCATAATGTTTGACAACCTGATCTAAAAGCTTTGATACCTGAACGTTAATGTAATGCAGAGCACCTATCAATATTGAAAAGATTGAACCTAAGCCTATAACACCATTAGAGGTTTCAGTCAAATTCTGGAACCATAAAGTCCCACCCTACAATAATTCAATCGCAAAAGCATCACATATTTATAATACTATATAGTAAAACAAACATCAGATTCATCAAAAAAATTTGAGTCCCACTAATTCCAAGTGAATACACAGAGTTAATTTCACAAAAAACTTTCACCCATTTCATATTCAAACACATGGAGCCAAAATGTCATAAAAAACCAACAATAAACTCTATTCTACTGATCAAGAATTGCAAAATTGATCAAAGAAAATAAACAGAGAGAATAATAAGAGCATAAATGTTAGTTGAGAGACAATTGATTTTATACACAAATCATATCAAGTCCAGAACAAAACAAACAAATTTTCGGATTCTCTCTTTGTTGCAAACAAACCAACAAGACAATTGGTTTAATACACAAGGAGAGTTGGAAAAATTACCTTCTGGAGATTGCTGAAGACGACGGGTTGCTGAAGACGGCGTTGATGATAGGTGTGGTGATGGCGAGAGGTGCAATGATGGTGAGAGGCGTGTGATCTCTTCCGTTCCTTTCTCTCTTTGTAGCGATGGCAAGAGAGATGTGAGGTGGCGGTGAGTGACAGCTACGGCGAGAGAGGTGCGAGTCGACGGCAAGCGGCAGCGATGGTGAGAGAGGTACGAGTCGACGACGATATCTTCTCTTCCTTTGTCTCTCTTCTCTTTCTTGTTTTTACTTCTGATCGATTTTTGACTGATGTAAAAAACCCTAAGAATTTAAATTTCACACTGACTTCTTTTCTCTTTTCTTTTTAAATTTCAAATTTAAGGACATTTATGTCCAAAAGTGGTAAAAAGTTACGAAAACAATAAAAAATAAACTTGTTGCTAAAAACAATAAACCTATAATTTTTTTTGGCTCTTTTTGAATTCACCCCTACATATATATATATATATATATATAAGAAATTTAAAATGAGTACATACATGTAAACAGAAAATGCGTCTCCTACAAGCCTAGCTTCTTCGCTTTCTTTTTAAGTTTGGAAAAAATCTCATCTTTCGAGCAAATGATATTACTAACCGGTGAATCCAACTAAACCTTTCGATGGATTGGAGGAGACCACAACCCACTTTGCTCGTAATCAAAATCATACTGTAATGCGTCGAAGAATTTCCCCAGAAGCCTATCCTTAACCGATTTCAAAACCATCTAAATATTCGGACTGGTAGAAGCAGAGGAACAACTTTCAGTGGTGCTTTCCTCGAGCGAGGAAGCTGAAGCTTCATATTTGGCCATATATGGCGGATTATGTGAAGAAAACTAGAAAGAAAAAGAAAGAGAGAATGCAAGAAAAGTGAAGATTATTTGGTCAATAGATTATAAGAAGACACATCTTCTCGATATGGGACCTAGCTCATGTGTGTTTTGCTGGAATACAAAAATTAATCTTCAATGTACGTATATATTGTCATGTAAGGAAGGCTGTAGCGTAAGTGCTTGTGGAGACGAGTGTATGGGATTGACATATATCTTGTTTGAATTTTGAATTGGTTTAGAAAAATATATAGTGCCTACCTCTAATAATTTTTTATAAAAAAAATTATAATAATTAATAAAATATGTGTATATGTGGTAATTTGGTCATTTCATAACATATGACTAGTCAACAGTTAACTCTAACGGTCAATCATTTGGTGAACGGTACTAATCTGTCATTTTCACAAAATTGCGATCTAATTGCAATTGTAGCAAACATTAGAGTATTTTAGTGCAATTTGTCCTTTTTAATAAAAGGAGTTTTTGTTGCACTCTTCCTATGAGTAATGTAAGAGATCCCACCTACAATCTCACATTTTTCATCCCAACCCATGTTGCACTCTTCCTATGAGTAATGCAAGATATCCCACTTATAATCCCACATTTTTCATCCTAACCCATGTGGCAGTTGATGTATTACTTGGTGAATGGATACACATTAATTAATTGATGAGTTTTAATATGTATCCACTCACCGAGTGACACATCGATTGCCACATGGGTTGGGATGGAAAATGTGAGATTGTAGGTGGAATCTCTAGCATTACTCATTTTCCTATAATTGTTGAACCCAATTAATAAAATGTTGCTAAATAGGGACGACAAAAATCCCTGACCCACCCCAAATTGGCAGGCTCTAATTCATTTAGGACGGGTTTGGAGCACTTAAAACGGGAGTCTGGTCAGGTATGGATCAAACGTTGTTGTCCGGTTTATAACCGAGTCGAGTTTTGGTTAAACCACTGTGTTGCAACTTGTCCCAGTTGATCTGGTATTTGTATAATTATTTTTTAAAATATTAAAAATATATATATAAGGAAAAACAAAATTATAACCTTTTTATCTTTTTGTCTAATTTTATTTTATATTTGAATTTAAGGTTTATATAATTTAGATGTTATATTCTATTAAATTTCAAGTCATCACAACTTTAATTTTTGTTGTTTTATTGTATATGAAATTTGTTGCATGAATATAATGAGATTGAAGAAGATGAAAATAATGATTTTTTTTTTTTTTTCCAAAATTTGAGATGTAGAATTTTGTTTTATTTTTTTTCCGAAATTTCAAATGTTTGGTGAAGATACCTCCAGGCTCCAACATTAAATATTTTAAAAGATTAATTTAATATTTTTATTTTCAAAAAAAAAAAATAAAGGTATTTTAGACTTTTTAAACCTTTGACCATCGACCGTTGGCAATTAAATAATCCCAATTAATAGTAGAGGATGTTCATGTAACATTTATCAAAGGTTAGGTATGTTTTCTATTGATATATCCAAAACTGCAATATTTATGTAATACTGTCAAACTTTATTGATGTTTAAAAAATTAGCCAAAAGAAAACCCATGAAGGCTAGTGATGGGCAACGTAACATAATCCGACCCGAATTTTGAGTGTTCAAGTCGTAACATAACCCAAAGTTGAAAATTTGGTTCCTTATTTGATCCTTTTGGATTACTAAGCAACTCATTCATAAGTATTTTGTTGCTGAAACTAGATGATTTAGTGTTTATGATTGGGTTATCAATGGTTTATGTTTATACATGTGTAATGTGAGTTTCTATCAACGCAAAGGTGTTTTGCTTAGGAAGAAATGTAATATTGGTATATTGGTTGAGAGCTCGAAATTTAAATGTCACCATTTGGGTCGCTTTTTGGAGAACAGGCACCAAGTTACTAATCTAAGTTTAAAAGACACCATTTTATGTGACCAGACAAAATTACCCTTTTTTTGTCGCTTTGTCTGGTTTTGAAACGTTAAAAGAAAAAATCAGAGAGAGAAACCCCGTTGGCGCAACAGTGCTACAGAGGACCAAAATCTGACGAAGAACCACCGGCGACGGCGCTACAGTACCGATGTCGAATAGAACTGAAGGGCGAAGAAAAACGAGACAGGTAAGTTTTTGTTTCTCACGCATTTTTGTTCTAGATAAGTTTTGTGTATTTGATGTAGATTAGGTTTGATTTGATTTGTTGTTCATTATGTTTGTTTGATGATATTAGGTTAGTGTTTTAGTTTAAGAAAAAAATTTCTTTTGAAGACGATGAAGATCTAGGTTACTGAGTGTTTTTGAATCTTTATCGAGCCTTTTTGAAGTGATTTCGAGCCTTTTTGTACTGTTACCGTGCCTTTTTTAACTGTTACCGAGCCTTTTTGAAGTGATTTCAAGCCTTTTTGTACTGTTATCGTGCCTTTTGTAATTGTTATCGAGCCTTTTTGAGGTGATTTCGAGCCTTTTTGAACTGTTATCGTGCCTTTTGTAACTGTTATCGAGCCTTTTTGAAGTGATTTCGAGCCTTTTTGTACTGTTATCGTGCCTTTTGTAACTGTTATCGAGCCTTTTTATACTGTTATCGTGCCTTTTTGGACTGTTTTCGTGCCTTTTTGTACTGTTTTCGTGCCTTTTTGTACTGTTTTCGTGCCTTTTTGAACTGTTATCGAGCCTTTTTCAACCTTGCCATTTTCAACCTTTTATTTCCTGCCTTTTTGAACTTAATCGAGTCTTTTTGAACTGTTATTCGAGCCTTTTTGTTCGAGCCTTTTCAAACGTTACCCGAGCCTTTTACTGAAGTGTTTGAGCCTTTTGATACACTACCCGAGCCTTTTAATGAAGTGTTCGTGCCTTTTCACAAACTACCCGAGACTTTTGATACACTACCCGAGCCTTTTACTGAAGTGTTCGAGCCTTTTGATACATTACCCGAGCCTTTTACTGAAGTGTTCGAGCCTTTTGATACATTACCCGAGCATTTTCATACACTGCCCAAGCCTTTTCATGAACTCATATGCTTTTTTTTTTTTTCTGTGAATGTAGATGAGGAATCATCTAAAAGAGTCGCTTAAAACCCCAGTAAGAGAATGGTTCAAGGGAAAAATTATACGGCATGACCATTTCCATGACCTGGTTGATATCGACAACGCACTTAATAGTGTACCTGAACATCTGAGGATCGAAGACCGACGTCGGTATACTGAGTCGTGTTTTGGTCATTTTCTAATGATGCATCATTAGATTCATTTTTCGGCTGGGATTGTCCATCTGCTACTTTTGCGCGAGTTGCATCACGATGGGCCGGAAGATGAGATGAGATGAGATTTTTGTTAGGTAAGCATTCGGTCCGGTTCTCGAAGGTTGAGTTTTGTCTAATCACTGGGTTGAAGTTCGGAGTCATTCCCGACACGGCAAGGTATGATATGGTAGAGAATGGCATACATGAGCGGTACTTCCAGGGTAGAGACATCAAGTTTGAAGAGTTGAGAGCAGTGCTGCAAATTGGTATTTTTGTAGAGCAGTACGATGCGGTAAAGCTATGCTTATTGTTTATGCTCAACTGGATACTAATGGGGGTAGACGAGCGAGATAAAGTTCCAGTATGGCAGTGGAGGCTAGTGGAGGACTTGGACGCTTTTGATGCGTTCCCGTGGGGCGCACACGTGTATAGGCGGTCAATTTATTGTTTCAAGCATGCGTTGGATGGTTGACGGGAGCGGTTTGAACAACGACAGCAAGAAAGGGATGCTGACGTACACACAACTGAGACGTATAACATATATGGACTACCACACGCACTATTGGTGAGAATTTAAAATTTGAATCTGTATTTTAATTATAGTTTATTTATTTATTTATTTATATGACTAATGTATTTATTTCTTATCGTACTTATATATTACACAGATATTTGCTTTTGAAGTTATCCTCGAGCTTGGGAATAAAAAATGTGGGATCCGTAGGGCAATCTCCGAGCTACCACCCCCCACATATTCTTAAATGGGAGTTGAGTCAGCGACCGTGGGGGAGAAAACTGGATGTCATTTTCACCGATAGGGTAAGTATTGTTGTTGTTAATTTTCATAGTTTTTAGTATGTATACAATTACAATAATCTAACTCCGATTTCAGATGTTTGCGCGGCATGAATTGGTGCCAACGAGTGTTGAGATGGCTCAACCTTACTACGAAGGCATATACCTGGGAGGCAGTCTGTATGATACCGATGTTTCTGATATACCTAGTCACGTCCTTGAGCACGAACAACGTAGGAGTGCTGGACCCATTGATATGGAGGGTGCGTATTCCGGACATAGTGATACAGAGGGTGGGTATTCCGGACCCAGTAACAGGGAGGGTCCTTATTCCGGACCCAGTGATAGGGATGGTGCATATTCTGGAGCCAACGATACAGCGGGTTCAGACCAGGAGGGTGGGAGTCGAAATCCCGTGAGGCATCAGCCGTTACGTTTCACTTTGCCCAGACAGCCTCGACCTAGGGGTGATTCAGTTTTGGAGGGTCGCGATGAGAGTCCTGAAAGGCATAGACGGGTACGATTCACTATGCCCAGACAGTCTCGACCTGGGGGTGATTCCCGAGGAGGCGTTGGCGGGCATCCACAGGTATGTAAAAAATATTAGAACCACATTATTTAATTTCAATTGAGTGAACAGTTTAAGTGCTGACAAAACTTCAAATCGTTTCAGGGCTGGGATGGTAAATTCGCTGAAGTGATGGATGCTGTCCATTCTCTACGGGTTGATGTGATGGAGGCTATCCGAAAGAGTGATGAGAAGCGAGATCAGCAGCATCAGGAGTTGTTGGATATGATCCGGGCGCTTCAGGGTCAGGGTCAAGGCCAGACATCGCAGTCCCGTATGGATGGTCCACCATTCGATGACCATCATGAAGACTTTAGTCCTACAAGCAGGATAGGTACACATCAGCATGGGACAGACCCACAGATCACACATGAGCAGGCACCTAATACGGAGGCACATACTGCGGACACAGTATCTGATCACCCGGGTCATGTTATGACAGAACGAGCAAAAGTACCTGGTGGTACAGAGATATCACTATTGGAGCAGGTGTCTCCTCTAGTTTTACCCGACGGCAGTGTTGGTACAAAGACATGACTTCTAGTACTGGAGCCACCTGGTGGATCTGTGCCACATGTTCTTCCACATGACCTGGCACATGGTTCATCCTCACAGCGTACACCACCTCCAGTAGATCCCAGCGCAGTGCGACCCTTGAAGCGATCTAGGCCCAACTCCCCCACTCATCAGCGCGATACAAGAAGAGAGAGCGATACACGAAGAGATAGATCCTCTTCAGAGCGCAGTCCTTCTCGGGGAGATACACGACGGGAGATATCCTCCTCACATCACAGCCTTCCTCATAGAGATACACGGCGGCACAGATCGTCCTCACAGCGCAACCCTCTTCACAGCAATCCATAGAGGCAGAGATCATGCTCACTGCGCACACCTCTGGTGGAGTCTAGTTCTGGAGCCTGTAGTCCGTCTCAGATTCAGCGTCAGTTGCGGGTTTGCAGGCTAGGTTTGCAGCTGATGACCCCATACACTTACCCATGTAGTTCGAAGAAGCCAAGGACCAGGCCAGCGACATCAATGCATGCATTCAAGCCATATGATTTGTTAGATCCTAACCACGTTATTGCGTACCAAGCCTACAAGAGGAACACCACGGGGGAATTGTACGTATAATCGTTCATTACACAATCTTTTAATTAATATTACTTGGTCATCTAACTTCTTCAGCAATTATGCAGACGTGATGTGGATATACATATACCAGTTGGTGTCACTTGGTTCCAACGGTTCCAAACCAACTTCATGGAGTTGGAGGATACGGTACGTTCCTTACTTTAACTGTTTGTATAAGTTTTTATCAGTAATGGTAGAATCCTAACAATATAAAATGTTTACATTGTCAGCACATCGATGCGTACTTGTTGATTTTACAGAAGCGTCAACGAGCATACCCCACTGTCTACGCTCAGAGGGTTAACGTACTGGATTCCCAGTTCTATGTAAGTTCTTGTACAGTACGATTTTCATTTTTTAATTGATGTGTTTACTAGATCTATTACCTAACATTGTGGTTAATTTTTTATATACAGTCATGGTTAGATATTCAGTGGGAGCGGATGTTCGGCAGTAGGGTGGCCGCACCCCCTAAGGAGTGGTCTATGATGAAACACAAGTGGCACGATGATGACCTGAAGACGGTCAAAGGATTAATCCCGTCAGGAAACCGGCCATGGCACGCGGTTGATTGAGTGAGTGTTTAAATTACAAGGTTTCAATGTGTTTAATACTATGTTTAGATTTTAGGCACATAACACTATGTTGAAACACTAGTAGGTTATGATACCTTGCAACCTTGGACGCAACTATTGGGTACTGGCCATTGTCGACCTCACCCAAGAGAAGATCTACCTGTTAGACCCGTTCAGACAGGAGGTCACATGGGAGTACAGGAATAAGTAGGTTGCGTGCCTACGTTGGTTTATACCCTCGATGTTGCATCAGGTCGAGTTTCACTCCAACCGAACGAAGGATGATATGACATACAGTTTATCGAAGAAGGCCTTCCGGATGAGCATCATGGACGGATCCCGTGGGGTGCCTCAACAGCATCAGGGGTATGACTGTTTCAACATTTTATCATACCTCACTTGGTTTTAATTAAATTCCATTCTAATGGTTGTTCATATGGTGATTTGCAGCGGTAACTGTGGTGCCCATACTTTGAGATTGGTAGAGTACTTATTGGCAAACAAGAAGGAGTTCGACTGGAAAGAAGAGGATATGGGCACCATCCGGGAGAAGATGGCTATGGAGGTTTATTGTAACTCGCTTCACAACACTATTGTATAGATGATGTATATGTGGGTTGTTCCCTGAGTTGTAGTTGATGTACATAACAGATTCATGTATTATTTTCATTAATCAATTAATTTTTTTCACTTTCCAACCCGCGCGTGAACAATTTAGTGCGTTGCAACACGATTTAAATAATACAATGAAAATGAACAACTAAAGCTTAACGATTTAAACAACACAACTGTATCGAGCATGGTTCCCAAAGTCTGAACGATGTTGGAAGACATCAACTTGGAGACATGTTCCTCAAGGTGCTTCTGGTGGCAATTCGTCTTCATCTTGTACTGCCTTGTTATGTTTGATTGCCTTCCTTATGAGGGCACGTTTGTTTGTTGTGTCCAATTGAATGACAGATGCTGCACTTGTGACGATATTCCTTGGGGACAATTCTACTGGGACCTTCATTAACCATAGGCGGGTTGGAACACCTCCTGCTATTATGTCCAGGTTGTCCACATCTTCTACACGATTGTGTGGTTGTCCTCTCCGAAGACGAGGCATGTCGACCCTCCATCGGCCGACTTGATTGTCTCTTTGTCTTTGGATTTAAAACCACCCGCGCTGCGATGTCAGATGGCACAACCCATGAAGAAGGATGACCAACAGGCATAATAGGAACCGAGTATGCATCAATAAGTTTCTCCCTTTTGTAGTAGTCTGCACACAGAGATGTGAAATCCAAGTTTCGCTCCCTACAACAATGAAAATAGTGAGATTCACATTTGGGTAATATAATGTGTTAACTGTAACTTGTCAAGTACCTTGCCGTTGCGAGTGCATGTGAACATGGAAAAAAGTCCATTTGGAATTTGTTGCATGTGCAAGTCTTGCGGGCTAAGTCAACCGTCCACTGTTTTCCCTTGTGTCTGACGGAGAATATGTTCCAGTCAACTTGATTTACGGTCATAAAACCGCACTTCTCGACCCGTTTCAGGATCACAAGATGTGCTGCGTCGGTCAATCGATGACGCATGAACCGTGCAGCCGCATGACGATCGTGAAACCACTTTTGTAGCATATTCCTAATGAACCCTGCCAGCATCATCAATGGCAGTTGCTATGTGAATTTTAGGCATGAGTTTATGCACTCTGCAACATTTGTGGTCATCACCTTGTACCTTCTTTGGGGACAGTGTACGTGGAACCAGTTGTGAGGACCGGCAGCAATAGCCTTGTGCTGCTTATGTAACTTATCCATGTGACGATTATACTTTAATTCACTGTACGACCTAGCTGCATCATTCATTATGTCAGCAACATCCTTTCTATGGAATCGCTTTTTCATATTTTCCCCAAAATGCCAGAAACATATGGTATGAGTTGCATAAGGGAACACTTTAGATATCCCTACTTCAATGCTTGCATGACGATCGGAAATGAAAACCAGATCATCTATATTACCAAGGACACCCCTTAAGCATTCTAAAAACCACTCCCATGAAAGATTATTTTCTAAGTCACTATACCCAAAAGCAATTGGATACACCTGTTCGTTTCCATCTTGTACAGTTGCCACAAATAGTGTACCGCCGAATCTTCCCTTCAAATGGGTACCATCAACTGCAATCACATGACGTATACACCTCCGAAAACCTCTAATTGAGGACCCTAACGACATGAAAAAGTAAAGGAATTTATCATCGTCAGTGCAATGTAAGTCGGTGATTGTGCCAGGATTTTGCTGTTCCAGAACGTATGTAAAAGATGGCAAGAGTTGGAAAGCTTCTTCATGCGTTCCATAGGTCAATGATAATGCATATTGAAGGGCATCATGTGCCTTACTGTACATGATTTGTATGCCATACATTGTTTTCATATCGGCGATGACGTCCTTGGGACGTATGAGACGACCATCATGTTATTGAAGTCTAGGTGCAACGACTTCTCCGATTATGACTGCACTAGCTTGTCGGTGGCGACGGT
This sequence comes from Acer negundo, assembly GCA_035582765.1. Lineage (NCBI taxonomy): Eukaryota > Viridiplantae > Streptophyta > Magnoliopsida > Sapindales > Sapindaceae > Acer > Acer negundo. The sequence goes on from CM069235.1 coordinate 14,334,835, forward strand.
GAATCTCCTCCAAGGGACAACTGTGTTCGTTGACAAAACTTCTCACTTGAAAGTATATCCCTTCATCTCTCCTCACCGCTCTTAATTTCCATGTACAGTCGTCAATGATGCAAACCAGATGTAAAGTTGTCTTATTGGACCTTTTCACCTTCCATTCAAAGTTATGATGCATTGCAAAATGGCCAACTAGCCTCTTCATATCCTTTTTACTCGGAAAAAATTGACCTTTATAAATCATGGTTCTAGGTTCTGGCATTGCCAAGGTGCTAGTTGTATCAATACCAAACGAGTATGAATCTGCTCCGGGAATAACCCACGTTGCAGATGCTGTTACATTATACCGGACCTCGGAAGGCCCTGACATATCAAGTGGAGTGTAACTAACTCCTTGTACATGTCTACATCGTGTTTCAATTTATGCAGGGTCTTCATCCACATTTTGTAGATCATCAACCCGATCATTAACCTGTTCATTATTTGCCTCATTATCCACCTCAGGGTTCGGGTAATTGTTTTGCTCATTGTACTGCTCATTTCGACAACCAAACACATCGCCTAATTGAGGTTCAACTAAATCTTCATGGTCGACCGTTACCGGTGGGACACCACACATGTTTCCCCCACCTTCAGTGGCATTTCTTTGGGTGAACACTTGGTTGCTACCGCTAAAGGATCCTAATTGTTGAGTATTTTCAAGAGGAGGAATATCATTCCCGATCATATCTCCAGCTGTCCTCTCAGTTACACTGACACATACTTGAGGGATAACTCGATCTTCCCCTAGCATAAACTGCACATCGTTGTCATTTCTTATAAATGTTCGACATGTACTGCCAAGAACAATTGATATTGATGACAGATCAATATTGAATTTGTTTACATCATAATTCACAATCGTATGAACGATCGCCACCAATTCTTCGTAAGTCATATCCTTTGACACATACATTCCCTGGTTATTCGATCCAACAAACCTTTGACTTCTGTCGGGTAACTGCTCCTATCGACCGTTGTAAGATATTACTATTCTAACCCGATTCATGATGCTATCAAATTAATCATCACAAAGCATTAATGAAAATTCAAGACTACAAACTTTTTTCAAATATTACATTTACAAAGGCTATGGTAAGGATATTGAAAAGTCTCAGAGAAGACATGAAAAGGCTCATAGAATTCTTTGAAAGGCTCGATTAAATCACATGAAAATGCTCAAAAATTTCTTCAAAAGGCTTGAATAGTGAATGAAAAGGCTCGGGGAAGACATAAAAAAACTCGAAAATTCTTCGAAAGGCTCGAATAGTGAATGAAAAGGCACGGGAAACACATGAAAAGACTCGGATAGTGAACACATGAAAAGGCACTGGAAACACATGAAAATGCTCGGATAGTGAACAGATGAAAAGGCTCGGGTAACACATGAAAAGGCTCGGAGATCTAAAAATTCTCACGATGGCTGGTTTACAAAATGTGAACAAATTAAAAGAAGAAAGTTCAAGAAATATTACCTTATTTTATAAGTTGAAGATGAAACTCGAGACAACCACAAATCTTGAACTTTTATTTGTAGATAGAGAGAGAGAGAGAGAGAGAGAGAGAGAAAATCAGAGAGAGAGTTGTTTTTGTTGGAAGTGTGGAGAGAGAAAAGTACAAAGAGAATAACATAACTGATTATCTAAGGGCAATTTTGGTAGTTCACCATAATATGTGCCTTTTAAACTTAACTTATTAAACCACTGACAATATCACCAAATGAGTTTGAAAAGGTGACATTTCGCACCATTTCCACTATTGGTTGATAAGTTTCAAACACTGGTAAGTTTATGATTGCTTTATATTACACTCTCTCATAGTTTTTTCCTTTCGTGTTTTTATCTATTTTCCTTCCTTGAAAGTTTAACTTTTATATGAATCATATATTTTTATTAAACATTTATATAACAATTGTGTTTTGTTGCACCTACCAATAGTTGGCACAACATTATGCATATGCTTATATCTCAAAATATACAACAACAACAAGGACAATGAAGAGTACGAAGAACTCGGTGAAGAAGAAGAGAGTGAAGAGTATAGGTTCTTGCTAGACGTGTTTGTAAATGATGATAAGTTAAGGGACTATTATGAAATAAACCACGGGAATGGTGGGTTTTGTTGCCTGGTTTGTTGTGGTATTGGAGAGAATCTTAGCAAGAGGTATAAAGATTGTTTGGGGTTGGTACCACATGCAATCGCGGTTTCAAAAACAAAGAGGAAGAGGACACATAGGGCTTTTGGGAAGGTTTTGTGTAAAGTTCTTGGATGGGATTTTGATAGTGAAAATATATATTAACTGTGCATCTAAAACAATCTAGAGGGGGCACTATAACAGATTGGGTCCTTTATTGCGCGCAAAGAACGCCGTAAACATTAGATGATGTCGTGAATGATATCCCTCAAATTGGCATACTAAACGTGCCATTAATATGTTTTAAAAACGCCGTAATTGTATTTACGACCCCTTTCACCGAGAATGTCGTAAATGACTATTTACCGCGTTCAGCTGAAAAACACTGTAATTGTATGGTTGTCGGACCACCGCCACCGCCGGCCATCAGACGTCGACCGCTGGACCACTGTCGCCCCCACCAGCCACCACCCACTTATGATAATAATGAAAATTAATTGTCATTATTATGATTAATTGTCATTATTAGGAATTGAACTTTAGACCTCAAGTCAATAGTTGTAAGTCTTTACCACTTGACTACAACATTTGATGTATTAATAATTGAACAATATTTATAAATAACCTATATGAGTTGTTAGAGAAAAAAAAAAAATTCTAATTTCTACGATAGACATATATTACAAAATATTTATTGAAACTCTTAATAAAATTATATTTTTAAAACATATATAGTCGAGTTATTGGTTAATACTTTATGGTCACGTTTGATTACATGGTGGAATAGTAATCGGAATGAGAATAAGAATGAAAAGGAAAGGAAAACTACGTTTTTTATTTGGTTGGAACTTTAGAATTAGTCTCTGAACCAATATTATTTTGTTTGGTTAACAACGGAATGGAATGGATTTAACAGTATTTTGACCAAAATACCCCTAATTATAAAACATTCATAATAACATGATATATTATGGACAATAATAATAAAATATAAAAGTATATTATATATAATTATATATTATTTAATATAATAATATATATTATATATAATACATATAATAATATATATTATATTATACAATATATACAATAATATATTTATATAATATATATTATAATACATATAATGACTAAAGTGCCCATATTTACCTATTTTATTGTTTAAATTAATAATTAAAAAGCGAAACAGAAAAGACAAAGAAAGAAAAAAAAAAAAAAAACAAAATCAATCATTTTTTCTTTCTCTTTCATTTTCTCAACCTCCAAATACATTCCAAAAATAAACTTAACAAACAAAAACCAAAACTCAAATCCTCAAACAACAACCAAAAATCTTATCCACAAATAAATTAAAACTCAAATCCATCGATACCACAACCATTTTTTATTAAAATGGTTGTGGATAACCAAAAATCAAGATATAAAAAAGGAAAAATGTAGTCCCTAAAATCATTATCATCAACAAATATTTTTTTTGTCCCAAAATACCCGCCTAACAAAAAATTAATTTTCAACCTTAGGGTTCCTTTTAGGAGCCAAAAAGCTTGTTTTTGAAAAATGTATATATGGTGTGAGTTGTATGTCTTAAAAGACTCTCAAATAAGACACGCAATAGGTAAGCCGTAAATAATCTTTTTTTACGGTGTTCCTCAAATGCACACCGCATTTGAGAAATTATTTATCACTATTACGACTTGCACTGAATGCCGCAAATAGTCATTAACTTGTTTATGAAAAATGTATACATGGCATGAGTAATATGTCTTAAAAGACTTTCAAATAAGACACGTAATAGGTAAGCCGTAAATGATCCCTTTCTACGGCGTTCCTCAAATGCACGCCGTCTTTAAGAAATTATGTTTCACTATTACGACTTGCACTGAATGTCGTAAATAGTCATTAACTTGTTTCTGAAAAATGTATACATGGCATGAGTTGTGTGTCTTAAAAGACTCTCAAATAAGACACGCAATAGGTAAGCAGTAAAAATCTTTTTTTTTTTTACGGCGTTCCTCAAATGCGGTAGTATTTGAAAAATTATGTATCACTATTACGACTTGCATTGAATGTCATAAATAGTCATTCACTTGTTTTTGAAAAATGTATACATGGCATGAGTAGTATGCCTTAAAAGACTTTCAAATAAGACACACAATAGGTAAGTCGTAAATAATCTTTTTTTACGACGTTCCTCAAATATGCGCCGTCTTTGAGAAATTATGCATCACAATTACGACTTGCACAAAACATAAGTCGTGAATGATAACATTTATGACACGCCATTTATGTGTGCCGTAAAACTCAAGCCGTAAAAGATCCAATCTATTGTAGTGGGGGGTGAATGAGTTGTTAATCGATCATTACTAATTTTTCGATTAGTCAAAATTAATCACAATTAACCCAATTCAACAAACAATAAAAATCAAGTAAAAGTGCAAAAATTAAAGATCACTTGATTTTTACGTGGAAACCTTCAACAAGGAAAAACCACGAGCTATTATGTTAGCAACACACGGTCCTCAAAGCCACTATATGTAATGATATTTACAACCCTAAGTTGACCTCTAGTCACACCATTCTCGGTTACTAACCCACAACTACTACCTACATGCCTTTAATAGTGATTCTAGACCAAAGGTGCTTGAGCACTATCCACTTTATTTGTGGTTAGGTTAAGGGTAAAGATGTGGTCCAGATCAGACCCACAAAAAACCGATTCAAAAATAGGTTTTAGAAAAAATAAAACGCAACTTTTAGAAAAGAAAAAAAAGGAACCCTTATCTGCTATCTCTCATTTACTCTCTCTCCACCGCCTCATCTCTCCTTCGACCATAACCCATAACCTCTGTCGCCCCATAACAGTTCTCAACCTCTTCCTGACTCTATCGTTGACTCCATCGTCGACCATACACTCCAGGTCCAGGACTTGATTTCAGCTGCCTCATCTCTCATTGTTTTGATTTCAGATTCAACACCTAAGACTTGATTCTAGGTTAGATCTTATATTTATTTGTGTTTATTATGTTATACTTTTCAAATTTCAGCACTATTAGCTTTCATTAATAGAGGAACAACTTCGAAACCTTCAAAAACTATTGTAAATTAGTTTACTGGAGTTATGGTGTGTGTGTGTGTGTTTGGTTTGCTTGGTGGGTCTTGTCTACAATGCTAAGAACAAGAAGAAAACACAGTTCCATCATCAGACCTTGTCTAAGGGGATCTAAATTAAAAGCCTTATTTTATTTCTACATACTCTCTGCTTACCAATTTCTATTTTTTTTAATTTGTTGTTTTGTTGGAAAATTGAATCAGACAAGTGATATGAGGTTATAAAAATTTTGTAGTAAAAGTAGGTGGGATAAAGTTATGAATATGCTTATTTTGATTGAATAATATTATAAATCTATTGTTGCTATGAATTATTGTCCCTTAATTAGTCACTTTTTTATAACCTGGGTACGTCATTAATTAGAAATCTAGAAGTTTTTTTTATGTAAATTGGAAGAAACCCAGATTCCTTCACATCACATTCAAAACAAATCACCACCACCACTTAATTCTGCCACTACCCTCCAATCATTTCTTGATCACATCCCTATCGGCTCCATCCTTGGCATCAAAAACTCTCATGATACCACCACATATGTATTTTTGTATCATTCTTTTCATTGTTATGCTCATGTTGATCATGTTATATATCTTTATATGGCCGAAAAAAAAAAAAAAAAAGAATTACAAGTTCTGGAACCTAATGCTGGAAACAGTGTAAGAGATGCTGTAGAGTTGTTGTATAAAAACAATATGTGTGGAGAGATTTCTTGATAATTAGGACTTAAAAGAGTAAAATAAGAGAGATTTCTAATATTATATATAAATTAAGCATACATACATATATATATATATATATATATTATATTTTTGGCTTGATTTTATTTTTTCTGGGTATGTTATTTTTTGGTACTTAATGCATGTTGGGGGTTTGTTTATTCTTGATGAATGTGGATGCTATTTTAGCCCAATTCAACAAACAATAAAAATCAAGTAAAAGTGCCAAAATTAAAGAACATTTGATTTTTATGTGGAAATCTTCAACAAGGAAAAACCACGAGCTATTATGCTAGCCGCGCACGGTCCTCAAATCCACTGAATGTAATGATATTTACAACCCTAGGTTGACCTCTAGTCACATCATTCTCAGTTACTAACCATCCACTACTACTACCCTCAGACCTTTTATAGTGATTCTAGACCAAAGGTGCTTGAGCACTATAAACTGGTAGTCACAAGACTTAACTCTCAATGAAGAGATCAATAACCTATGTGAATATGATAATATTCAAAATGCAAATAATGCTAGGCTATACCAAAAGATTATCTAGGAATTTAAGATGTCAATGTGGACAATCATAGATATCATGATGTCTATATGAATGCTCATAAAGACCTAACTAGATGAAGACATGCAAGTCTAAAACCTAGTCATCAAACAAAGCCAAATCAACACAAGTTGTCAATAAACATGGCAAGGACAATAAATATGTAATTAACAAATGCAATCAAGGAGTCCTAATCAACAATATCTAAATGCAAATCATATAGACTTAACTAGAGGGCAAAATGGTCCTAAATGCTAGCTATCACAAACAACACATCTCAACCAATAAACAAAGTCTCAAACATGTTAGAAATAACATTAAGAAAGGAGACATGCATTTAATTAACAAATAAATGCTAAACCTAGGCAAACATGTCATAAGAATGAAACAAGAGGTTCTAGGACATGTAGAAATTATCTAGTCAAGGAAAACAAGAAAACCTATGATTGGATGATGCTAGGAAGATGCTAGATGCTCTTGTGAAGGTGTTTGGTTGAGTAAAGGTGAGTACTTGGGAGCTTCTCTCTCTATGATATGGGTTTCTCTCATTTAGATCAGTTTTTGAGCTCACAAAAATGAGCTAGGAAGAAGAAGATATATAAATAGTAGCCCTAGATGAAGTGACGACGTTTTGGAAGGTTTTTTTTTACAAATTTTTGGGCATTCAAGACGAATAATCAAGGTTTCTGAATTTGGTCACCGTGAATGGTCGCCATGATTTCTGGTCACACAACATAAGTCGTGGCGACTGGTGAGGCAAGAGGATTTGGTAGTCACAAAGGTTGCCATGAATTCTGGTCAGTGACTGGAATTTTCTAGCAACTCAAAACATAATCAAACGACATCGAAACCTTTAAAATGATATAACATTGGAAAGGTATGAAACTCTACTTTCACCTCCAATTTACAAAACAAGATTTTGATGACTGTAGAAAAATTTAAGGTCAATTGAGTTACCAAAGGTCAAATTCGGATTACAACAGATATGTCCTGTTTTAGTTTTCTCTTTGGAAATTTCAAAACCAATCCAAACGGTCATGAAATATTACGAATAATATACCGTTGGAAAGGTATGAGTGTCTAATTTGTACTGAAATTTTCAAAACTCATTTTGAAACTTCATGTAAAATATTATGGTCACAAGATCATGCAAATATCAGTTTTGAAAACACTTGAAACATTGAAATCCAATCTTTTGAAATTAGACACCTTACTCCAAATAACCAAACTAAATCTAACACTTATCCAAGAAAATCTAATACTTATCCAAGAAAAGAATGAGACATTCTCAAGTGGTCAACCATCGTGCTAAGACATGCACACTATGGTGCAAAAATGGACGTTTTTGATCACACAAACAGAAACGGATTACATCACACAAAACAACACTTAGATCTAACAATGAAGTGCAAGTGTGAAGTAAGAAAATAACATGCATGGAAATAGATGGAATCATGAATATTCACCAAGCATTTGACACACAACAAATATGCAAGATATGAAAATGTGGGATTGTAGGTGAGATCTCTAGCATTAATCCTTTTCCTATAATTGTTGAACCCAATCAATAAAATGTTGCTAAGTAGGGGTGACAAAAATCCCTGATCTGCTTCAAACCGACGGGCTCTGATCCGTTTGGGCAGGTTTGGAGCACTTAAAACGGGAGTCGGGTATGGTATGGGTCAAATGTTATTGTCCGGTTTATCGAGTTTTGGTCAAACAATTATGTTGTAACTCGCCCCAGTTGACCTGATATTTATATAATTATTTTTTAAAAATATTAAAAATATATATAAGGAAAAAGAAAATTCTAATCTTTTTATCTTTTTGCCTAATTGTGTTTCATGTTTGAATTTAAGGTTTATATAATTTTTGATGTTATATTCTATTAAATTTCAATTCATCACAACTTTAAATTTTGTTGTGTTATTGTATATGAAATTAAGAAATTTGTTGAATGAAGATAATAAGATTGAAGAAGATTAAGATGATGAGATGGATGAACATGATGATTTTTTTTTCTCCAAAATTTGGGATGTAGAATATTGTTTTGTTTTGTTATTTTTGTTATTTTTTTTTTTCTGAATTTCATATGTTTGGTGAAAATACCTCCAAGCTCCAACATTAAATATTTTTAAGAGATTAATTTAATATATATATATATATATATTATTTTCAAAAATAAAAATAAATGTATTTTAGACTTTTTGCACTTTTGACCATGGACCGTTAGCAGTTAACTGATCCCAATTAATAGTAGAGGATGTTCTTGTAACATTTATCAAATGTTGGGTATGTTTTCTGTTGATATATCAAAAACTGCAATATTAATGTAATGGACAAGCATCGTTTGCTCAACTTTGTTTGTACTGAATTTTTCTGATCTTTGTAGGATCTGTTTACACATGGCAATAAAACAAACAGAAGGCTATAATTTTATTTGAATTTTTTTTATTCTAATCTAACCTAAAGGACACTTATTCACATCCAAATTCACTCTCGCCTCCTCCACTTCAATTTCTTCTCAATTCATCAAAAAATCTTGTTATCAAAAAAATTTGCGATTACAACACACAATCTAGTTCCCGAGAGAAATACTTTCACAGTTCCACCACTAATACTTCCTACTCTTTCCATTTCTGAACATCCTAACTCCATCACTTGTATACTTCTAATTGCACAGATAATATTTCAAATCCCAGAACCCACTTTCCTAATACCTCTAAAAGAGTGAAGCTTTGATTGTTCTTTCTCTATTTGTGTTGGGTTTTGTTCTTTCTCTTCGTGTGACGGTAATTTTGAAGATATAGATTACTGGGTTTCTTCAAAAGTGAAGCTTTGATTTAATTTTTTTTTTTTATTTACCTCAATAATAAGTGATAAGGATTGTCTTGGCAATGAGTTAATTGGAAAAAAAATTTTGTTGGTCTTTGAATATAGATAATAAATAAATTTTATGCGATTCTTGTTGATATTTTAAGAGAGAAAATATTTAAGATAAAAGGGAAGATGAGAAGATAGGAAATGTTTTTGCTGGACAATTAAAACGACATTGTATAAGGATAATAAATAACAACTAACAAATCTTAGCCCTCCATTATTTTTAATTCCATGTGTAAGCAGATCCCACAAAGGTCAGTAAAGTTCAGCACAAACAAAATTCAGCAGAGGATCCTTGTCCTTATGTAATACTGACAAACTTTAGGGATGTGTAAGGATTCTCATATTGTGATTGGATTATTTCGTGGACAAACCACAATTGGAGTTTGAATTGTAAGTGTAGTTTAAGTGATTGAGGATCAAGCTCAAAGGCCCTTGTTCAAGACCTTAAGGTTGATAAGCACCAAAAGTATATTCTTGTGCTTACTTACTTTGAAGAGATCTAGTTGCACACACTCACAACTCATGCATATCTCTAATAATTGTATGTTGTGTGTTTTTATATGTGTGCATTCATGTTATTGAATATCTCTTCATGCATGTTTATTTGATTGCATCTAATTCATTGAAATGTCATGATATGTTAGGCATTATGATGCATTCACTTCCCACACTTACACTTCATGTATGATAGTCTTAAGTGTGGTGTAATTCGTTTTCGTTTGTGTGATCGGAAATTTCCGCGCTTGCACGATGGTGTACAAGTCTTAGCGCGATGGTTGACCATTTGAGAAAGTCTCATTCTTCTCTTGGATATGTGTAAGTTTTGGTTTGGTTGTTTGGAGTAAAGTGTCTAGTTTCAAAATATTAGATTTCAATGTTTTAAATATTTTTCAAAACTGACCTTTGTATGGTCTTGTGACCATAACTTTTTATAAAAAAGATTTAAATTTAGTTTTGTAAAATTCTTGACAAACTAGACACCCATACCTTTCCAACGGTATATTATAAATAATATTTCATGACCGTTTGGATTGGTTTTGAAATCTCCAAAATAACCACCAAAACAGGGCAACTCTGTTGTTGTCTGTTTCTGACCTTTGGTCACTCTATTGACCATTACGTTTACTATGGAAATCTAAATGTCATTCTATAAATTGAAGTAGAAAGTAGACTTCCATATCTTTCCAACAATATATCATACGAAAGGTTTCAATGTTGTTTGGTCATGTTTTGAGGCGCTTGAAGCTGATGATGATGCACTGTCGCGCCTATCCGCTATACGTCCGCCCTACGTACAGCGGGGCACCTAATCGAATTTATTTTTGCTGATGTTTCACCCTACACCCGACCTACGTAGAGTGGGTGAATGGCGGCTCTCAAATCCAGAGAGCAATCGCCTTTGGTTCCCCCATTTCCGCCCTACGTACAGCGGCATTGAAGAACTTGTTCTTCAATTTTCTAGGTGAGTCGCCATACACCCGCTGCCCTACGTAGGGCGTGTGTAGGGCGCCCAAGACATATTTTTGAAAAAATTATCAAAACGAAGCCACTTCATTTTGACATCCTATATATATGCCTCTTTCATTTTAGGTTGTTTTTTAAGAGTTCCAAAAACATATTTTTCACCTAGAAAATATTTCAAGAGAAAAATTCACAAGAACTCACCTTTAATCACTCAAAGCTAAACCTTTTTGCATCAAACTTCATATTGCATCATCTATGATCACATAGAGTGCATCCATGCATGGTTTTGTATAATCACATCTTGCTTGGTAAGATTCTCACTAACTTCATCTAATTTTAGTGTCTTTGTTAACAAATCATCTCTTTATTCACTTGTATGTTTTTAGATCATATGCTAAATACAAGATAGAGATTGTTTGTGATGAATTGATTGAGTGTTGTATTGTGATAGATATCTAGGTTTTTATAATCTATGTTTATCTAAGCTTTTTGACATTGTCATCTAGCCATTGATATCTAGGATTGCATTAATTGTCATCTTATCATCCTAGATAAGCATATAAGGTTCCTTAGCCTTGTTTGTTCTTTGAATATCATCATATATTCACATAGGACTTTTTATCTCTTCATTGAGAAGTAAGACTTGGGGCAAAGGTTGTTTATGCCTCAAGCAAATTGGAATAGAATCACTTTTAAAGGCCCGCGTGGTCGAAGTGGGCTTGGCTAGACCAACTGGGAAAAGGCTACTGCTCTCATTGGTTTGTCTGGAAATATACGTACCCATATTGCTTGAAAGAACCAGCAAAAGGGAGCAAGAACCAGAGCAAACCCACAAAAAACCGGTTATGAAATAGGTTTTAGAAAGAAAAAAAAACCGCAACTTTAAAAAAAAAAAAAAAAAAGAACCCTTATCTGATATCTCTCCTTCAGTCTCTCTCCACCGCCTCATCTCTTATTGGACCAGAACCCATAGCCTCCATCGCACCTCTTCCTGACTCCGTCGTTGACTCCATCGTCGACAGGGACGGACCTTGGGCTGGGCTAGGGTGGGCCATTTTAATTTTTTTTTGAAAAGTATATAAAAACAAAATTAATGATTGATATCAATGGAAAACCGTATAGGACTAGGAAGTAGAATTGTAGGCAATAATATATATACCTGGTTAGAAAACTATTAACTTTATCACAATTCAATACTTCATGAGTCACGAGGCAAGTAGGCAACAGTCAACAGTCAACAGGTAATTAGTATCAATTTTTTTTTTCTTTTTCTTTTAATTATTATCTCTCTCATCTTTCTTCAAATTTTAATCCAACCTCTTTATCAACATCAATAATTCATCTTCCAATTAAGTATATTTTTATGAATATTATGAATTTAAATATTTTATTTCGTAATTAAATTTTAGGATTAATCTAATTATTAGTTAAATTATTATATATAAAATATTAAAAATTATTACAGATACAATAATATACATATAAAATAAAATATAATTTTTAATAAATATATTATTGTATATGTAATAATTTTTAATAAATTATATATTATTATATATAATAATAAAATATGATATATATAATATTAAATATATTTCTATAAATTAACACTATTGTTTAATAAATTTCTTTTTGTTTTGGTTGAAATTTAGATTCATACTTGTTAATTTTTTTTTTTTAAAAATTATTCTTTTGTTTTTAGATTTGTTAGTAAATAGTAATATAAGTGTATATTTATTTTTCTATGTGACGTGAATGCTCCATTATAACTAAACTAAACTAATAATTAAATAAATTATATTCTTTTTAGAAAGTAATGAATTATATTTCCTTTAACATTGTAGTTAATCCTAATTTCATAATTGATAAGTTTGATCTTTTGAAAAACTGTATAATACAGCTTAATTAGTATTTGATTGTATTTGCATTTCATATTTATTTTATAATTTGTTTTGACTTTATTTTTTTTTTTATTAATTTTTTAATGAATTTATTTAGAATATACATTTACACAGTAATCCCCACTATGTCTTCTTAACTAGGTGTATCTTTATTTTTAATTAATACAATTTTCTCATAATGTTAATGATCGGAAAAAAAAAAAATTTATTCTAGCCTACCTTAGAGTTTAATCCTGGTTACGTCCCTAATCGTCAACCACACACTCTAGGTCTAGGACTTGATTTCAGCTGCCTCATCTCTCATTGTTTTGATTTCAAATTCAACACCTAAGGCTTGATTCTAGGTTATATCTTATCTTTATTTGTGTTTGTTATATATGCTGTACTTTTCAAATTTCAGCACTATTAGCTTTCATTAATGGAGGAACAACTTCGAAACCTTCGAAAACTATATAATTTAGATGTTATCTTCTATGAAATTTCAATTCATCACAACTTAAAATTTTGTTGTGTTATTGTATATGAAATTAAGAAATTTGTTGAATGAAGATAATGAGATTGAAGAAGATTAAGATGATGAGATGGATGAACATGATGATTTTTTTTTCCAAAATTTGGGATGTAGAATATTGTTTTATTTATTTATTTTCTTCGAAATTTCAGATGTTTGGTGAAAATACCTCCAAGCTCCAAGCTTAAATATTTTTAAAAGATTAATTTAATATATTTTTTTATTTTCAAAAATAAAAATAAATGTATTTTAGACTTTTTGCAACTTTAACCATGAACCTTTAGCAGTTAACTGATCCCAATTAATAGTAGAGGATGTTTCTGTAATATTTATCAAATGTTAGGTATGTTTTCTGTTGATATATCAAAAACTGCAATATTGATGTAATACTGTCAAACTTTAGGGATGTTTAAGGATGGCAAAATGGGCCGAGTCCGCTGGACCCGAACCTTACCCACACCAATATGGTTCGGGTATAGAATCGAATTGCAATTCTCTAGATCCTCGTTTTCTTTTTATATATCAAAAACTGCAATATTTATGTATTACTGTCAAACTTTAGAGATGTTTAGAGATGGCAAAATGGGTCGGGCCCGCTGGACCCCGAACCTTACCCGTACCAATATGGTTCGGGTATAGAATCGAATTGCAATTCTCTAGATCCTCATTTTATCTTGATTTCCAAACCCACTTTATTTGCGGTTAAAGATACGGTCCAGATCAGACCCACAAAAAACCGGTTATAAAATAGGTTTTAGAGAAAGAAAAAAAAAGCGACTTTTAGAAAAAAAAAAAAAAAAAACCCCTTATCTGCTATCTCTCCTTCAGTCTCTCTCCACCGCCTCATCTCTCCTTCGACCATAACCCATAACCTCTGTTCCACCTCTTCCTGACTCCGTCGTTGACTCCATCGTCGACCACACACTCCAGGTCCAAGACTTGATTTTAGTTGCCTCATCTCTCATTGTTTTAATTTCATATTCAACACCCAAGACTTGATTCTAGGTTAGATCTTATCTTTATTTGTGTTTATTATGCTATACTTTTCAAATTTTAGCACTATTAGCTTTCATTAATGGAGGAACAACTTTGAAACCTTCGAAACCTATTGTAAATTAGTTTACTGGAGTTATGGTGTGTGTGTGTGTGTATGTGTTTGGTTTGCTTGGTGGGTCTTGTCTACAATGCTAAGACCAAGAAGAAAACACAGTTCCAGCATCAGACCTTGCCTAAGGGGATCTAAATTAAAAGACTCATTTTATTTCTACACACTCTCTGCTTACCAATTTCTATTTTTTTTATTTGTTGCTTTGTTGGAAAATTGAATCGGAAAAGTGATATGAGGTTCTAAATTTTTTTTAGTAAAAGTTTTTGATTGAATAATATTATAAATCTCTTGTTGCTATGAATTATTGTCCCTTAATTAGTCACTTTTTTTATCACCTGGGTATGTTATTACACTACAAGAAATTTGGTCTATGGCAACACACAAATATGTTGTTAAAACCTTTCGCAACACGTGACTATATGTTGCTGATGCGTCTGTTGCCAAAAGTCCAAAAGCTTTTCTCAATGTGCAACATGAGTTGTGTTAGCACAATGACAACATACTATGTGCGTTGCGGTAGATAAAAGACAACTCACTGAGTGAGTTTGGTAAATAAAAGACAACATGCGTTGGCTTTGTTAATAGATGTTGTCTTAAACATTTACAGCAGGACACATTATATGTTGCCTTAGGCAGTTACAGAAACACGTACCGTGCATTGTCGTAGCCTATGAAAAAAAAAAAAAACACAAAATTGGCTCGCCTCATACACCCTACCAACTACTGGGCTCAACTACTTGGCTCACCTCATGCACCCACGAACTACTATTGGACCTATGACCCAATTGATAATGCACATTTAACTTTGTATGAGAGAAGTATTGAACCATGATCTTTATAAATGAGAGTGGAATCCTTACCATTTTCTTGCAAGATTGACTTTGTTATTATTATAAACTTATTTATATATAACATATATATGTTATTAAATTTTTATTAATTTTTTAATTAATATTTTATTTAACAACTTAATATTTTTATTACTTGATAATTTAGACTCATTCTAGTAATGAGTGATACTAGACTGTCAAAAATATTTTTTTAAAATCATGTCCAAAAGATATGACATATGAGTTGTCGAGATCATATCATACACTCGATGAGATGAAGACGGTCCAATGATATGCCTCTAACACTTGTATCACGAGGTTGTGGGTTCGAGTTCTTTCACTTCTTAAAAAAAAACTCTGAATTTTTGTAATACTTCAAAAAATAGAAAGATCATATCACTCACATTATGATTTCATGATTTTCAGAATTTGGGCATCTTACATGCCTTATCATTTGCACAATTGTTTGTTTGCATTCTAGCATTATTTTTCAGGTAATATTTTTGGATAAATATTGTTTTAATTTTAAAAAGTGGCCAGCTTAAATTTGTGTAGAAAATAATTTTACGAGGGATATCAACACCATTATTTTTAAAAATTAATATTTAAATAAATTTAATCATTTAGAAAATATTTGTCAATAAGAAAAGAATGCTAATAATAATAATTAAAAAATAAGACTTTCGACAATTTAATAAAAATGTATATTGTCAAAAGTCACCTACCGCAACGTGCAAAAAATGTGTGTAGTGAAAGTTACCACAAACATTTGTTGGCAATAACAAGACACATACAACAACATCAAAATAGAATGTCTAGCTTCTAATTTCATGACTCTCTAAATGTTTATATATATTTTGCAATGAACAAGAATACATGAGATTAAATAGATTTAAAGATCTAAAAAATCAAAATAATAAATTAGAGTAAAATAATTTAATTATTGCTATATATCTTTTTGTATATTGTTAATAATATACACATAGTTTTTTATTTATAAATGAATTTCTAATTTTTAAATTAAAGTGGCCAGATTAAATTATTATAGAAAAATAATTTTATAGGTGATAATAATGCCATTATTATTTTTAAATTAACGTTTAAATAAATTTAATAATTTAATAGACTTTTGTTAATGTGGATAAAATGTTGTTAAAAAAATAGTAGACTTAGTTTTAAAAAAAATAAAATTAGACCTTTGACAACATATGATTGTATGTTACTAATGTTATCTCTACCACAACATACATAAACTGTATGTTTTTAATTGTCACTCTACAACAACATACAAAAAATGCATGTTGCTAAAGATATATCTACATCAACATACAAAAACGTATGATGTTAAAGATATCTTTACGCCAACATACAATAATGTATGTTGCTAAAGATATCTCAACGACAACATACAATAATAGCATGTTGCGGAATACATTGACTTTTAACAATATGAGAAGATGTGCGTTGTTAAATCCTAAAGTTTTGACAACTTTCGAAGCCGTGCATTGCTAAAGACTAACTTTTTAACAATACGTGAAGATGTGTGTTGCTAAATACTAGCTTTTTAACAACTCGCAAAGATGTGTGTTGCCGAATCCCAGTAATTTAACAACACAGAAAGTTACGTGTTGCTAAATACTTACATTTTAACAGCACATAAAGTTTGTGCGTTGTTATATATTATATATATTTTTAACAATGTGCAATGTATGTTGCAATAAGTGACTTTTCACAACATTTATCGATTGTGTGTTCTCATATGTGCCTTATTATTGGCAACATACATTTGTGTGTTGCCGTAAGTCACTTCCTAACACACATCTTCTGTGTGTTGCGGTAGGTAACTTTTTACAACATATACCTCATGTATATTGTTAATTGAATGTTGTCATAAACTAAATTTTTTACAGTGATAGAAATCTAGAAGTTTGTTTTATGTAAATTAACTAGAAGAAACCCGGATTCCTTCATATCACATTCAAAACAAATCACCACCACTACTTGATTTTGCCACTGCCCTCCAAGCATTTCTTGATCACATCCCCATCCTTGGCATCAAAAACTCTCATGGTACCAACACATATGTATTTTTGTATCTTTCTTTTCATTGTCATGCTCATGTTCAGTGGTGGACCCATGAATTTTAATCAGGTAGGATACTTGAATAAATTAAATTCGCAATTATATGAAAAATTACTGAAAAATTAAAATCACAGTAAAATAGTTTTATTTTTTATTTTTTATTTTTTTTATAAATAAAATAAAATAAATAGAACACTTACTCAGATGAATTAAATAATCTTACATTTAAATAAAAAATAAAAACAAGAAAAAAATATTAAAAAATAAATAATAACAAGAAAAACAACTTAAATAATGAAAAAAATTAAAAGAATAAATTGCAATCTAAATTTATAATAAGAAATTTTGTTTTGCATTTATAATGAATTCAATTTAAATTTATACAAAATTATTTATTAATAACTATTACTAGACATGTTTTTAAATTTTTTATTCTTCAAATTATTGGTAAATTATTGATTTATTGATTCTAAATAAATTAAAACTATAAAATAAAGAAAATTACTAATGATAGAATAAAATGAATTATAATAATAGATTGACTATTTTAATCCAATAAAGTAAAATATGAGATTTTATAATTTATTGATTGAGCGTGTTAGTTATGTCAAATTAAAATTATTGGAAATAATACAAATCGAAAATAATAATATATAATTTAATATAAAATAAAATTGAATTAAGTAAACATAAAGTAATGGTAGTTAAGAAATTGACAATGACTGGATAGAAAAAATAGGGTTGGCAATTTGAGAGCCCAAGCCCTCATAATTTCAAAGGGCTTAAACCCAGCCCAAATAACAATTTGATGTATGTGGGTAGGGCTTTACCCAAGCCCGCTCATTGACCCTCATTATTACCTATGATCTGGAATATTCTGGATTTGGAAATATTTTTAACAAATATTTATTTTTATTGAAAAAAAAAAGTATTTAAAATAAAATATATATGTGCTCGTGCAACATATACTGATATATCAAACATACACAGCTATACCGCCATTACACCAAACAATCAACATACACCGCTACACGACCAACGCTGCCACCACGTACCAACATCCACCGTCGCTTTTCGCACCAGATTTGTGCTTGTGCACCGGTCGATGCTTTTTGCACCAGATATGTGCCCATTTGTGGATCGTTTATTGGAGACACATGATCAGGTGAAGATCGACTTGGGTCTAGTTGTGTCGCCACCGCCTATCAACTTTCTAGTGACGGCGAGGGCCGCCGTGGTTCAAGGGGTCCGTGGAAATTTGAATGACGTGTGAGTCGCCGATGCGGATCTCTCTTGGATCGATTGGTTTATGTCGGCGGTGGCTTTGAGACTGGCTCCATCTAAATGGAAGCAACGGCGACACGACGACAAGAGGGTAGAGACCGATGATGAGAGCTGACACGTTTCGTTTTTGAAGTAGAGATGCTCTCGTAGATGCAAATAGGCTGATGGAGGAAGAATAGTTGAAGACGAAAGTTACCTTTGAACCTAATGATGTGGAATTTTTGAGGGTTTAAAATTAACCAGGTTAAAACCCTCAAATGGCCCACATTCATACGGGCTTTTAATAAAGAGTTTAAAATGGGTTTTTTAATTATGCGGTCCGGGTTTAACCCCGGATCACATCATGCTAGTAAGGGTTAAATCCTTTGACCCAGTCCATTTTTCTTACCCTAAGAAAAAATAATCGGAAAATATAATAAAATAAATAAGACATTAAAAATTAGATGATAAAATTGAATTAAAAAAGGCACATAAAAAAATTAGAACATAAAATTGACTTGAGATAGGATTTGAACCCAAAATCCTAAGTCTTAAACTAAGATCCAATATCCACGATACTAGCAACAACTTCTTGATAAAGGTTCTTAATAAATATGTATATATACAATGTACCCAGAATAAATTTTTAGCTGATCGGCACAGATGACCCCTGAACTTTTCAGAAATTTGCATGTTGACCCCTAAACTTTTTTTTTTCGGCACTAAACCCCCTAAACTCTCTGAAATTTGTAAAAAATTAACGGATTGACAATGGAAGCTACATTCCGTCTGTTTTCAAGTCACGTGCGCCTCACATGACAAGAACTAATTACACCAATCTCCTCTAAGGTTTGCCCCAATACATTTTTTTTAAAGAAAAATAAATATATTTTTTAAAGAAAAATATTTAAAATATTTAATTTATTTCAATAAATATATATATTTTTTAAAAGAAAGATTGATCTCCACCGTCCATCAATCACCATGGACGGTGGAGATCATATCATATCTATTTCAATAATTCCAACAAAAAAAAAAAAATCACAAATCAATTACAAAAAAAAAAAAATCCACAAATTCATTCAATAATTCATATCTTCTTCCTTCTTCTTCAATCAATTCCAAAAGGAAATCACAAAAATAAAATCCATTAATGTCATCTTCTTTAATCAACTCCAAAAACAAAATAAATTGTAATAATAATATGGAAAAAAAAAAAACAATCTTCCTTAATCTGGTAATAATAATCTTCCAAAACTACCACCACCACTATATGTTCAGCCAAACCCAGCAACATCATCATCAAAACTACCACCACCAGCGCAGCCGACGAAACCCATCACCCAGATCAAACTCACTAAACACCTCCACTATCAAACCACGGTGACCGAATCAAAGACACGAGATCGAGATCGGGATCGAGAGAGAGAGAGAGAGAGAGAGAGAGAGATGAGATGATATCGGAGTGGCTAGGGGTAATGGTTATTGTGATTTCGACGGGCTAAGGTGTGGTGTCGGCGACGACAGTGGTATCAACGGTGGCGGTGGCTAAGGTTTGTGTTTGTGTTTGAGTTGGAGTTGTTGTGGAGAAGATGATGATGACAGAGACATATAGTGTTGGAGATGGTGTAATAATAATTTTTTTTGTGGTCTGGTCGATTAGGTTTTAGGCATTTGTTGGAGATGGTGTTGAGGTGTGGTGGAGAAGAGCTGAAGAGATGGTCTTGTATGTGTGCTCTAAATCTAGTTCTAGACCAGGTCTGGTCGTGTGACCCTCCCTCTTCATTTTGGGTTTTTTTTTTTTAATTGATTGAAGAAAAAAAAATAATGATGATGATTGACGATGACGATGAAGATGGTGATGTTTTTGTTGGCAACAGATGAGCTTCAATAAGAGCAATTGAGGCAGATGATTCAAACTCATCAGATTGTATGAAGTTGGTGGCTTACTAGGTTCTGAAATAATTGATTGAAGAATAATAAAATTATTTTTTTGAAGGGAAATGCAATAACAAATTTTTTTTTCTAGATTATTATTACCATTTATTTTGTTTTTAGAGTTGATTGAAGAAGATGAGATTTGTGGATTTTATTTTTGTGATTTTCTTTTGGAATTGATTGAAGAAGAAGGAAGAAGATTTGAATTATTGAATGAGATTTGTTGGGTTTTTTTTTTTTTTTTTTTTTTTTAATTTTTTTTTTAATTTATAATTGATTTGTGATTTTTTTGTTGTTGTAATTATTGAATTATATGAATTATTGAAATAGATATGATATGATCTCCACCGTCCATGGTGATTGATGGACGGTGGAGAACAAATTTATTTTTTCAAAAAAAAAATCTATTTATTGAAATAAATTAAATTTTTTAATTATATTCTTTAAAAAATATATTTATTTTTCTTTAAGAAAAAAGTATTAGGGTAAACCTTAGGGGAGGTTGGTGTAATTAGTTCTTGTCACGTGAGGCGCACGTGACTTGAAAACTTATGGAATGTGGCTTCCGTTGCCAATTCGTTAGTTTTTACAAATTTACGAGAGTTTATGGGGTTTAGTGCCCAAAAAAAAAAAGTTCAGGGGTCAATGTGTAAATTTCTGAAGAGTTCAGAGGGCATCTGTACCAATTAACCTAAATTCTTTTTTTAAAAAAATTGAGGTAGGGCACGGGCCCCACCTGGTCTTCACGTGGGTCCACCCCTGCAGTCATGTTGATCATGTTATATATCTTTATATGGCCGAAAAAAAAGGAATTACAGGTTCTGGAACTGAATACTGGAAATAGTGTAAGAGTTGCTGTAGGGTTGCTATATAAAAACGATATGTGTGGAGAGATTTCTTGATAATTAGGACTTAAAAGAGTAAAATAAGAGAGATTTCTAATATTATATATAAATTAAGCATATA
Organism: Acer negundo; assembly: GCA_035582765.1. Classification (NCBI taxonomy): domain Eukaryota; kingdom Viridiplantae; phylum Streptophyta; class Magnoliopsida; order Sapindales; family Sapindaceae; genus Acer; species Acer negundo. Next base: position 14,356,324 of record CM069235.1, read on the forward strand.
TATATATATTATAATTTTGGCTTGATTTTGTTTCTAGGTATGTTATTTTTTGGTACTTAATACATGTTGGGGGTTTGTTTATTCTTGATGAACGTGGATGTTATTTTCGGTTTATTTTTTCTCGGTTAGTTGTTTTCTTTGTTTTGGATGTAGGTGAGTTAATTGATATGGATATTTTTGATTAATAGATTAATAGATTTGGGTAATAAAAATTTATGCCCTAAAAAATATTCGAAAGTGTGGCTCACTTTCCATAAAAAAAAAGGCCCAAAAAATATTCGGGTCAAAAATCAATATAAATCGAGTCGGGTAAAATCTGGACTAAACCTTGTCGGATTCAGACCCGAACCAGTTGTTTGTTTTGCGGTTCTGGGTCGTTCTGTACCCTTTAATTTTTTACGGGTATAGATCCGGTTCGGGTTTAGGCCCTTATGTTGCCATCCGTAGGGATGTTTATAAAATTAGCCAAAAGAAAACCCATGAATACTAGTGATGGGCAAAGTAACATAATCCGACCCGCATTTTGATTGTTCAGGTCCTTTTTTGGCAAGGGTCGGTTCTAGAGGTGGCCGCGGTTCGGTTTTGGTTTGAAACCGGCGGTTTCGGTTTGGAGATCCACTAAAACCGAAACCGAAACCGTGGCTCACGGTTTGGAGGCGGTTTGTAACCGTCGGTTTTTCGGTTTCGGTTTCGGTTTCGGTTTTGGATGGTTTCGGTTTCGGTTTTGGACGGTTTCGGTTTCGGTTCGTTTTTATTTTTATTTTTTATTTTTTTTATTTTTCAACTTTTTTTCCAAGTGAGATAAATCATAAAAATTGGTTGTAAATATAAAATCTTGCCAAAAAATAAATACAATTGAACAAAGTTTAAAATAAAAAAAAATAATTACAAACATTTTCATTGAAGTATTTAAGTATTTAACAATGTTTAAAAGAAAAGAAATTCACTTTTATTAATAAATACAACTTTACAATTTCACAAAAAAAAAATAAAAAATAAATAAGAGATTGGCCTTGAAGGCTCAATTCAAAGAAACAATATTACAAAGTAACAAAGTTAAAATTTAAAAAAACAAAAAACAAAAAAAAAAAAAAACCGGCCTTGCACTTAATTTTTACCACAATTAAGTTGTCTACGTATCCTCCACCAATGTAGAGGAATCAAAGGCCACGTAGTTCTTTTACCTTTAATAAGTTGCTCAGTGTTGGAGTTTGGAAGTTTGAACGGAATCTAGTCGCTTCCTTCCGTACCGGTGGTTTGGTCATCTTCAAAGAAGTCGTTCACTATCTCCGGCTGAAGTTCTTGTTGTCTGTATTTTGCCTTTGTCCAATCATCAACACAGGCCTGCATTTCAAGTGATTGTGGAGACATAACCGACCGTCTTGGTTCCAAAATATTTCCACCTGCACTAAATTCTTGTTCCACAGCAACGGTAGAAACCGGTGTTCCAAGAATTTGTTTGGCAATAATAGCCAAAATTGGATAATCTTGTTGATGAGTCTTCCACCAAACCTGGAGACTAAATTTTTCTTCTAAAAATGGAGACTAAATTTTTCTTCTAAAAATTCATGAGTGTCTTCTAAATACCGGTCAAGCTCAGAGACAGATGAGGATGAAGATGTTCTTAATTTTTTGGCTCTTTGGGAAAACAGTCGATCCCCTAAACCCTTTAATTGGAATTTTGCGGAAGTACTAGTACCACCAGATGTGGGTGGGGGTTGTGAAACCGGCAAGTTCAAAGACGGACCATACATTGTAAGATATTCATCGTATAATTCATAAAGCAAAGTCTTAACGGAATCACAATAATGAAGAACATCAATTTCTAATCCTAAACATTTGTAATAATGAGTCAAATAATCCTGTAAACTTTCTAATTTAAAACGTGGATCAAAACACGGTGCAAGCAAATAAATATTTGGAATCTCCCCATAATAATTTAGCCATTTTGTTTTCATAGCTGCAACACATGGACTCAATTGAATATCGAATTCACAGTCACTAAATGCACCAGCAATATTAACACTTTGAATAAGAAATAAATGAGTAGTGGGATAGTAAACACCAGATAAAGCATTGGTAGCATCATTAAAAACACGTAGCAATTCAAGAATTTTTATACATGCATTCCAATGGTTCAATTGAAGAGAAATTGAAGGAACGTTATAAGTAATAAAAGAAACTAATAATTCCTTATATTCAACACTTTCATTAAGCAGCTTATAAGTAGAATTCTAACGAGTGGTAATATCTCTAGAAAATTTTTTGGGACGCATATTATTCTGAGAGCAATATTTTAACCATTGTTTCTGGATTTTGTTATGCCTCCAAATATAATTAATACTATCTCTAATTGGTCTAATAAAAGCAGAAAGCTCTGTTAATCCAGCTTGAACACACAAATTTAAAACATGACATGCACATCTTTGATGAAATAATTTACCCCCAAAATAGGGATTGCACAAATCTTGTAACATAGGAATAGATGCGGTATTACTTGCAGCATTATCAAAGCCAATAGCAAAAATTTTGTTTAGGATATTATACTCTTGAAAAATGATTTTAAGGAGTTGAAAAATATTTTGAGCTGAATGTGAGTCATCGAAAACACGAAATGCAAGAATTCTTTTTTGCATGTCCCGGTCATTGTCCATATAATGACATGTGACACCCAAATATGAATGACTACCATAATTGTCGCTCCATATGTCGGCACATATGGAAACGCGACCTTGAAATTGATAAAAAAAAGATTTCAATATGTTTTTTTCTTTTTTGAAAATGGCATTTAGTGTACGTGTGAGAGTGGATCTAGGAACACGTTGCATTGCAGGATTTAATGCATTTTGACAATAATTAACAAAACCTACTTTCTCACCAAAACCAAAAGGTAAGTGTTCTACTGCAACCATTAATGCTAATTCTTCCCTATTTTTTTCAGACGTATAATGAAATAATTGATTACCAGAGGTTGCGTACCTGGCAATTTGGGCTTGGTTATTGGATTTCTCAAATTCGGACGGGTGACTTCTTTTGATATGAGCCCAGTACGTGCCATATCCAAAGGATTTGGCAGTCTTGTATGATTTGGAGCAGTAATTGCACTGTATATGGACAAATCCACCATCTAACTCCGTTTTCTTCATATGCACCCTGAAGAGGATGGACTTCATCTGCTTTTCTTCACCTTCACCTACAAAAAAATCATTTGAAGGGGGTGGGGGGTTAGATAGATTTTCATTAGTATTTGTGGTATTGGGATCGTGGTTGAGTCCGTCGAATTCGGGAATTATTAGAGGAGGATTAGGACTAGAAGGGTGATCGGATCCAAATTGGTCTTGAAGGAACTCGTGGTATGATCGGTCGTAATTAACATCACCGCCAACGTGTTCCAACAAGTTGTGCATTGGACCCTTTTCTTTGTTCAAATTTCTTGAACTATTTCCCCCACTAGCCATTGAAAAATTAATAATACAAAAAATATTGATATATGTAAAGAAAATATTGTTGAAATAATAGTGGTAAACAAGTAAAAAAAAAATAGAAGATTGTAAAAAAAATATATTGTTGGAATAATAGTGGTAACAATGTAACACTTTCAAAAAAAAAATAGATGTTTGAAAAAAAATATTGTTGAAATAATAGTGGTAAACAAATAAAAAAAAATAGAAGATTGTAAAAAAAAAATATTGTTGGAATAATAGTGGTAACAATGTAACACTTTCAAAAAAAAATAGATGTTTGAAAAAAAATATTGTTGAAATAATAGTGATGAAAACAAATATTTTAATAGTAAAAAATAAAAGAAATAAATATTGTTAATCAATTTGATGATTGAAAAAATAGATAATAGTAAAAACTAAAAAATACAAGAAAGAATTTATATGTGAAATGAAAATTAAATAAAATTGTAGATTGTAAAGAGAATTGAGAATTTGAGATTGAGAGAGATTGAGAGAAGTTGAGAGATTGAGAGTGGTGTGAAGAATAATGAAGTGTGGGGGGTATTTATAGGATTATAGAGAGGGGTATGTTTGCAATTAGGAAAAGTTTAGGGGTTAAAAATTAAATAAAAAGTGGCCGTTGGCCAACGTCACCGAGCTGCACGCCTGCAGCTGCCAGGTGCCGTTGGCCAACGGCACCTTATTTTTTTTTCAAAATTTCTGCCACGTGTCACACGTTCATTGGGCAAATTTTTTTTTTTAAAAACCGGCGGTTTAACCGTTTCGGTTTAGTTCAACGGTAATTTTTTCAAACCGTATGCCACTTGTCATCTTCTGATTCGTCCATAATTAATTATTATTATTTTTTAAACCGGCGGTTTAACCATGGTTAAAACCGCCGGTTTGAACCGGTTTTTTACCGCCTCAAACCGAAACCGTAACCGGTTCGACCGGTTTCCGGCCGGTTTTGGAACCGCCGGTTCCGGTTCCGGTTTTGTTGCGGTTTTTGGCTGTCCGGTTTCGGTTAAACCGAGGACAAAACCGTCGGTTTAACCGAACCGCGGCCACCTCTAGTCGGTTCACACTTCACATACTGTTTATACAAGTGAAAATCTAAGAATTCGGTTACTGGTTCGGTTTTGGGTATTCAAACCCGAATCCGAATCGAAACCCGGGAGTATATAAAAAACAATAAATTTTCTCACCTAGACCCTAGTACCCACAAACTCAGCCGCCACGCAACAAACCCACCGCCCACCGCCGACCGCCGCGACCTCCACGTTCTCTCTTGCTGTTGCCACCGGTCGTCTCTCAAATCTGCCACAGCTCTCTCTCTCTCTCTCTGCCACCGGTAGATTGTTTCCATTGTTTTTTTCTTTTTCTTTTGAGTTTTGTCAAGTCTTGCTATTTTATTTTGAAGTCCTATGCACATATTAAAAACTGAAAAAAAAAAAAAAAAAAATTGCCACTGCTGAAATAATTTGAAAATATATTTAGTTGTTGTTTGATCATTGTTGTTCCTTGATATTAACTCTGCAAGCTATAATTTCTCAGGCATAAATACCACATAACATTTTTAATTACCGTTATGTACTATGTTTAAAAAGTAGAATAAATGTTGAATACTTGACTCCATGAATTGAATACGGTAGATGAAGTACATGAAGCCCTTGAACTTGTTTGAAGAATTGCTTAAGAGGAAAGTTACAGAACGAGGTCGATTGCTGGGTTTGGATGTTGGTGATAAATATATTGGCTTAGCTATTTCAGACCCTAAAAATGAGAAGGCGTCTCCTTTAAGGTACCAACATGATTATATTTATGTACTAGGTTATGCTTGGCAAAGTGCTTTAAGATTAAATAAATAATATGTCGAGTTCTACACTAATTCAAATGGCACAATTTGATAATTGTATAAGATGGTTAGTATAAGTGTTTTTCTAACAGTGAACTGAAAGTTGAAAATTTGGTTCCTTGTTTGATCCTTTTGGTTTACTAAGCAACTCATTCATTAGCTAGACTTGGTATTTTTGACTGAAACTAGATGATATAGTGTTTATGATTTGGTTTTTTATACATGTGTAATGTGATTTTCTGTCAACACCGCAGTGTTTTGCTTAGGAAGAAACATAATATTGGTATAATGGCAGATCAGTTTCAAACTCTGGTAAGTTTGTGATTGCTTTATATTACGCTCTCTCATAGTTTTTTCCTTTTGTGTTTGATCTATTTTCCTTTCTTGAAAGTTTAATATGTGAAGCGTATATTTTTATTAAACATTTATATCACAATTTTGTTTTGTTGGCACAACATTATGCATATGCTCATATCTCAAAGTTTATATAGTATGATATTGTTGAAATTTTGAGCTGTCTTTAGTCTCTAATTCATCTATTATTCTATAGATCTCTCAACATAATCTGGAGGGTTTCATTGTGGGCTATCCTTTTAACAAAAATCGAACTACCACTGATGTGAGTTTTCATGTCATGAATTTTCAAGGTTATCTCACATCCGCTTCGTTATCTAATTATGTTTTTATTTATTTTTTATTTGATTAGGGTGCACAAGTTAAGCTTTTTATTGACGAGCTGTGTAATATGGGAAAACTTAAAGGCTTAAAGTATACATATTGGGATGAGGGCTTTACATCAAAGGTGTGTCTATAAAACTATATGCAAAAGATTTGGAGAGTTTTAACATTTTTCACTTCAAATAAGTTTAGACATGAAGAACAGGGAGCGTGGTATAAGTCATTAATTGATCAATGGCATGTCTTACTTATTGGAAGTTATATTAAGTGGATGTCTACAACTTGACTATTAAATAAGCTTAATTTTGTTTCCATTTCATGTGTTGCTATGTGTAGTTGTAAGAAATGCCAATGGCAATTGCTTTACAGACGAAACTGCCATACACTAGGTTTAGCCTTTATTTTTGTTATGCATATGCCATTTTATGATACGTCTTCTGCATTAGCATTAGCTATAGAAATACAGAATCTCACAATTCACAGTGTTGATAGATTGTGGAATTGCTATTAAAGAATTTGAACCTGCCTCAAGTTATGTCGAAGACAATTAATGACAAGTTTGCTGCTGCTGGTATACTGCAAGTAATTTTCTTCCTATCTACAAAATTTGATTGATTAATGTTTTCCGAGTTTATTTTGAATCTGTGGAAAACAACATAAATGGCCAACGATAGTTTTCTTGTTACAATAGGTCCTATTTAGCATTGACAATTTAAGTTCTTATAAATTGAGCTAAGATGAAACTTCTGTAATGTTTTTAGAGTCAATTTAAAGTTTTGAACTCTCTTACTTTCAACCTCCTCTGAGCTCTTAAATTGACAACATCAGTTGATGTCCATAGAATGTTGAGCCTTATGTTTCAATATTTTTTTATACTTTTGATACTTATATGATAGGTTTCATATTTACCCATTAGAACTTGGAGTCACATCCATTGTTACTTTTACATGTGGCAGGGATACTTGGATAAAGCAAACAAGAAGATGAAGTTGGAAGGAACCATGGATGGAGATTATGCATGTAGAGTAGGTCTATTGTAGAGTTTGTACAGGGTCCCACTATATGAGCCAATGGTATTGTAGGAGTAATTAGAGATGCTTGTCGTCTAGGCATTGTACGAGAAACTTAGCTAGTTACATTTGAAGGATAGAATTAAGGTTGATGCCTAACCTAACACTAGGACTCACTCTAACATGAACATTTGTTTCCACCACTATTCCTCTCTATTGTCATGATAAATTGATAATTATAGTCGGAACAGTCATAGGACTTGAGTTCAATACAAATGCGAGCTCTTTATCACCACTTATTTCATATTGAGGGATCTTTGAGAAGCTGATGTTATTACAGTTTTAAACACAATTGTATCTATTCCAGTAATGTGACCAAAATTGTCATGCTTCATGACCAAGAGGTCCTAGTACATGACCAAATGGTCTTGCTATGTGTCCAAATAGTCATCGACTCATTTTTTTTATGGACGATACCTTTTTGGTCATCTCCATGATAAAAAAATGTTGCAATTGCGTTTCATCAATATTTTCCTGGATCCAACAGTATTATGCACTATATTCCAAAAGAAAAAAAATCCAAATGTGGGTTGATTTGATGAATTTGTTTGAGGTGTTTGAATGTTTAATTGAAATATGAGTTTAAGAGTAGAGGGGTTTATTATTTATTATTATTTATTATAAAAAAAAAAAAATGTAAAGGGGTTAAAAGAAGATTGAAGGTATTTTGTATCATTTAGGTCAAATTGTGGGGAAAAAGAAGAAAAAGACACAAATTGTTAAGGTAAATTTAAAAGGCGTCGTAAGTTTTTGAACACTTTTGAGTTTTGAAGTTTATGTGCATAGTTTTTATTAGATTTCTTGGAGTTTTTCTCGTATTGGAACGTGTTCCATTTGGTTTTGAAATAGACGTCTCTCTCCATGATGGCATGATGTATACCATTTCAATTTCTATAAGGGATAAATACATTAAAGGCCCCTAAAATTTGGCACAGAGACAATTGAAGAGCAAGTTTGAGTTTATCTACTCAAAGCTTCTATGGCTTTAATGAGTAATGGAGGAAGAGCATCTTTGATATTTCAAATGAAATACAATTTAAATATTTTAGTTATTCTTAAATATCCCTATGAAATCAAAGAAATGGCGGTCAATAAATTAAATATAACACTGTAATAAGGAATTACGATATACTATTTTTAGTGGCGGGCCGGGTCTGGCGGCGACTTGAACTTGAAATGAGTATTAAAATAGTTGTCCCTTGTTATTATCAACCATTTATATAAATTGATAAAATGAGATTGATTTTATGGTTTGTTTCTCACACATATACCTGTTTTTCTCTTTAAATCTCGAATTATTTTAATATTAAAAAAAAAAAAACCACCTAAACCAACTCAGGCTATGTTGGCTATTGCTTTGTTTAAAAAATAATATGCTTATTGCTCAACTTTAGAAATTATCAGCCTAGCAAAAAAGTGGTTAGTTGTTTGGTAAACTAAATTTTAAAATTGCTTTGCTTTTAAAAATGTGGAAAATGTATTTGATTAAATGACAAAAATGACATCATTTTAATGTGTTTGTACTAACATTGTTAAGAAATTTTAAAATGATAGCTTTGGGCTTTTCAAAAGATAAAAAATGATAGCTTTGGGGAGAATGGACTCGTTGCAGACTAAAGGCTCAAAACAAACCCGACTTATGATTTCGACCCGGTTTGCTTTAAACCCTACTTGCCGTCACCCCACCCCTAATTGTTGTTGTTCAACCTCGCATAGACCTGCCGCTCATCTCGTGCTGCCGCTCATTCAACCTCGTGAAGGTCCGTCGCTCATCACGTGTCACCACTAGGTCCATGATGTCGCTTGTTCCGTCCCTATCAACCATTACAACCTTCTGTTTTCTTGGTCGATTCCTCCGTTTTCGTGAGGGCCATTTTGGGTGTTGCTATGTGCCGCCTTCTGTTAATGTACCAGTTGATAAAGAGGTTTCGAGTGTTAATCAAAAAGATAATGAAGTGAAGGTTTGTGAGGTTAGTGACGTGTATTGCTTAAATGCTATTTGCTATACGGTGTGCTATGTGGAGGTAGGTAATTATCTTTTAATTGTTGTTGCAGGACTCTTTGAAGGTAGATGATGCCAGTAAATGTGTTGAAAATCTTGATGCCGAAGTTTTAAATATTGATGCTTATAAAGAGGTTGCAGTTGAATGCCAGGTGAGAATAGTGCTATGTAAATGCTATTGTTTTTTAAGTTGGTTTGCTATTTTGCTATGAAACAATAGTGTTAAATGTTGTTCTTGCAATAAAATCACGGGCTTAAAATTCAAGTCAGATGGTGAATTTGTATCTCTAGAAATGTTAAGTTGTTTAAGTTTCTCAGTGAGTGAGAAAAGCTGGTGTTTATATATTTAAAAGTCAATGGATATGTTTCAAAGTTCAATTAAGGATGTTGTCTAGAAATGAAAAAAGTCTTAATACTATATTTAAGAACTTTGCTTGGGCCACATACCTGGTGTGGGACCATGGCAATTTGGCAGTATAACTGCATAAGTGACTGCTATAAGCCTATAACCGGAGAAATGTATGATAAGAAGGTCAAGGTGGAATTCTACTTGCCATTTGGACAAAAGAAGAGAAACTTTTTGTTCCCACTCTACGGAACTCTTCACCATCGGTTAACCAACAACCTTAATCACATAATCCTAGAGTTGCACAAAATGATCCCATCCCTATTTGGGGTAAAATGACCTCAAAAAGCAGGGATGGGGACAGGTGAATTTCACTCCCAAATCTAACCCATCCCCCATTTGCCCTATATATATATATATATATAGTTTTAAAACTCAAAAGGCGCAGCGAGACGGTAGCCTAAACCAAAAAATGGAATTTTTTTTTTTTAATGAAATAGAAAATATACATATAAAATATATGTATATGCTTTGCACCAAATTCTTCTAGTCTAAACTAATTTATATCTCTGTTATTGGTAAAATTCGGAGAGGTGACAAGTCAACATAATCATCAGAAAATACGGTTGTCAGATGTGCCACATCACCGAAAGTCAAACTCAGGAAGATGGTCAACCTCAATAAACTATCATACGATTTCAATACCTAGTCAGGATTGTCCAAACGATCGGGCAGAGATAACGCGATCGAGGTAACTAGATAGATCGGGTTAGGATAGTTTGATCGGGATAACAATATCCGGTCGGGGGAAAATATCTGGTCGAATTAAACAAATGGTCAGTGGAGCGACACGTGGATGATGTCGTGTTTAATGCATTCATGACTCAAATACGCAAAGAAAGATCCCTATGCAAATAAGGCACTTAGAAGTACACTCCTATAAGGAAGTAGCCTTCCTTATAAGAAACAAAATCTAAATCCAAAAAGGACTCATTTAAGTACACAAGAAGCGGAATAAGAAAGAGGATCAAGACGACTCATACAAGTTAAAATTCAATTAAACCTCATCATCTGTCCTTAACTTGTACAATAAGAATTAGGGTTTCTATGCATGTATAAATAAACCCTATAAAAACCAGAATGGGGTTACATTTTTTGAATAGTAGCAAGTATATGTGAGAAATCGAGTGTGTAATTCAAAAAAATTCATAGTGCACTTATTCTCGCCGTCTTCAGAAATCGTGGTTTTTTTCCCTCTTTGAGTTTTCCACATAAAATCGTGTGTTTGCATGCTTTTTTTTTTTTGTTTTGTTTGCTTTTCAATTTACATCTTGAGACATATTAGTTTGTTTGATGCATGGTAGATTTTACCTAATCTGAAAATCATCGTCAACAATTGGGGGAGAGTTTCGAAATCAAGATTTAAACTAACCCCAAAAACTTGTGAGAGACGGACATGTCAAACAGTAAGGATGAGAGTCAATCCCCATGCGATGTTGGCACCCCTTGCAGCGTTAATTCCTCTTATCCCATAGATGCCAACGCTGACAGTGGGGGTGTGTTAATTTCCACAGACACACCTATTGGCATCTCCGTAGACGTATTCCAGCAAATCTAGGAATCCTTACGCAGAGTGATTGATGATACTGCTAGACAAGAGATCAACATAACCGCAACCACCAACCTAACCTCTCCCTACCAGCTATCAACCCCTATAGTAGCCCAGGACTTTAAACTACACTCTGAGATTGTGGGTGCAACCCCGGGAGCACTGTGCAAAGCCAGTTTAGATAAGTCAGATTATCATAGAAAAGGGGGTACCCCCAGAGAAAGGATTATTGCCAAGATAACCAAAATACTGAAGGAGATGATTGCCAATGGGATCGAGATCATGCCAGGTGAGATGATAGGAATGAGAGAGGTCATGTTAGGCACAATCTTCGAGAAGATACGAGAAAGTACAATGAAGATGCCATAGACTATGCTCATGAGGATCAACATGATAGGTATAGAGGAATGTCTCGGTCAAACTCAACCGATGAAGATGCCCCACCTAAGAGATGCTAAGCGAATGGTCCCCCGATAAATTACAACCGGTTGTCACTTAGTCTGAGGCAGAATGGGGCTACTACTTACGCATATCTTGTCGATGATGTGAGAGGATACATGATTGGTCTTTTACAAGTACAAAAATTCCACACTTGGAATACACAAATCGAAGTGAATCCAAGTGAATCGATAACAGTAAGCGGGATAGTTCCTCAGGGAAAGGGAGGATACTTGGCTATAACTAAGATATTTAAACTAATCTAAACTATGTGAGGAAAAGTAAAATTCATTTTTGGTTTTGAAGATTGTTTTGAAAACTAAACTAAATTACAACAAATCTAAAAACAAGCGATAAAGTTGAGTGAGTGTGAATGTATGGGAATGAATATTGGGGAATTGAGTTGACAACTAAAAGATTTCCTGATGTAATGAACTAGTCCGATTAAGTGCTTCAATCCAACTCAAGGTGTGTTCTAAAATTGATGTAAATTGTTTATAGTCCAAATTCAAACCCTTAACTCAAGTGAACCCCACTATGAGTCTTTGTAAGAATATAACTTTAAGTTCCTACTCAAGTGAACCCCACTATGAGTATTTACCTAAACAAATTCTTAAGCACAAATTCTAGGTCTCATACCATGTAAAACATTCAAATCATACATATTCCAATTCATAATGCTCAAGGTTGGAGAATGAGTTGAAAACCATTCAAACTCTAAACCACAACTTTCATATTTGAACCACTTTACAAACAAGCTAAATTGAACCCCAATATTAACTTAGTAAAGTAAAATGGCAACTTCAAGGCAATGAAAATAGAATATACAAAGAGAGGATTTATAATGACATATGACTAGTTTATACATGGGATTATCACATAAGTTGTCTCATCAATTCCCCAATGTGAGGGGTTTAGTTAACATAATAAGAATATAAGAAAAGAGAGCAAGGTTGTAGAGTGAACCCATAAAAGCCTTCAAAGAGTCCTATTGATCTTTAATGCACTTGAGATTCCCCTTGGTCTTGGTGCATCTCCTTATTCAATTAATTCACAAGATGTGGATGGATGTTGGTGGGAAAGTTAAGTCTTTGTGATTATAGTAGAGATTTTAGGTAATGGGAGGTTAGAGAGAGGTTAGGGTTTTCAAGAATGGTGAAGGGTTATTTAGAGAAAATGAAAAAGAGGATATTTATATAGGAATCACAAAAGATAGGGTTGACATCTCGGTATGTTGACGTGGCGTTGAATCAACGGTTGGAAATGGTGACCAGGCCGCCGAATGGTAACCTTCAAATTGGAGTTGGAAGCTATTGGAATTGATCGGCGGTTTCGATCTGCAGTGGAATTATGGCAGTCGAATTGAATCTGACTTCTCTAGAGACAAACAACGGTTTCAAAATGTGGCTATGCCGTCAATATAAACAGCCGAATGCTGCTTCTTTTGTAAAATGACCATTTTGCCCCAAAAAGCTCTTCTTTTATCACCTTAAATCCAAAATCACCGAGTTTCTTCATCAATCAACCCTGAATCCCAAAAGCACTTGTATAATCAAAATTGAGCCATAAAATACATGAGTTTACTCGAAAGATGAACATAAGCATCAAAAATAGGGGGTGTATTCTTATGTATGTAATGACTCGATCAATACACAATGGCAGAAGAAGAACAGATGGCCATGATGGATAATTCTTACATGGTGAACGGCCTGAGGAGAACCAAAGGCCAAAATAGATTGTCTCGAAGGGTAACCAGAAGAACCACAACTTAGGCAAAGGAAATAGAGGTTGTAAAGAAGATGACCAGAAGAGTGACAAGCCTTTTAAAAGATAGTTCACCAACTACACCTTTCTGACCATAAGGCAAGAAGAGGTTTTGGTTGTAATAGAAGAAAAAAGCCTATACAAGAAATCGGTGAAACATTCAAACTTTTCCAGGAGAGACACTACTAAGTACTGCCGATGCCACTGCGAGAATGGTTATGATACCTTAAACTGTTATAAACTGAGAGACTTTATTGAGAAACTGATCAGAGAAGGGCATCTGAAAGATGTGGTCATGAAAAGTAATGACGACCAAAGAGAGACTCAAAAAGGTTATCAACACAGGAAGGATAGCCCTAATGGAGTTTTAGATGGCAGAGCCATTAATACAATCTTTGGGAGACCTTATACAGGTAGAAGCAGTCAGGAAAGAATGACTGAAGTTCACGAAGTGATAGATGGACAGAGAAACCTGGAGGTGAATTCAATCAGGCCCGACCAGAAAAAGCTAAACAAGGTTGGGGCCTGATCATGTTTTCTGAAGCAGATGCCTATGGACTTGAAGTTAAATCAAACGACACCGTTGTGGTATTAGTTCGCGTCGGTCACCGAAAAGTTAGAAGGGTACTGATTGATAATAGAGGTTTAATAGACATCCTAAGCATTAAGGTATTAGATCAACTAGGGCTGCGAAGAAAGGATCTACAACCTTTAACAATCCTACTTAGAGGATTTAGTGGAGCTGAAGTCAAGTCTTTGGGGGCAGTCAAGCTACCGGTTAAGATCGGGACTTACATATGCCAAAAGACAGTGTTCCTCGATTTTGTAGTGGTAGACACAGAGAATTGGCTCTACAATGCCTTGTTAGGAAAACCCTTCATGAACAAGACAAGAGCTGTCATGACAACCTATGCTTTGACAATCAAATTTCCAACCGATGTAGGAGTGGGTGTTATGAAAAGCTCGTAGGAATAGGCAAGGAAGGCGAAATTGGTTGTATACAGAGAAAAGGCAGAGCCAGATGTAATGCAGATTGAGTCACTAAAAAAGGATGGTCACTCGGAGATAGATGAAGAAGAAGTCTGAGCGGAAACCTTGACCCAGTTTGATTTAGATCATAAGGAAACAACTCTAGGCCACGAAAAGGGCTAGGAGAATGGCGAAACTGTAGGGAAAAATAAACAAATAACAGTGTTACACGCAGCGGAAGCGATACTAAAGACGATTTAGTGACTTTTAAAATTTTTCCTTTATGAACCTTAAACCCTTTTAATCAATAAACATGCATATATATCAACAAAAGTAAATTACCTCTTGTCGCGTGATCCGATTGACTTACGTCGATGGTAATCCGCAAGACCTTCAATCCAAGCACGAACGTGGATCACCTAGGAGCGTGGTCTCCCTTTCCTTTGAATTGCAAACCTGTGAATGGACCAAACAAATACTTTCTTTTCTTTGTTAGTCACAAAACAATCAAAAGAATGTCAAAATTATTCCGGTCACTTTTGAGTTCACAATCTTATGATCGAAACTCACGTGAACCTAGATCGATATCGTATACACAAGCTTATTGATGTTTAAGCAATTGTATACTATCAAAGAATAATTTTTCACTCCTTTTTGTCTCTCTAGAATAAAAACTCTCTTAGAATTAAGAAGAAGAAGAAAGAAAATAAAAATTGAACCCTATAAGAACATATATATAGGTTGGCCGAATTTTTCTTCTTTTTCCTTTAGGGTTGCCGAATTCTATGTAGTATCTAATTAGGGTTGGCCGAATTTCATCATGTCACTTATATAGGGTGACTGAAATTCAACCCTAATTCTTTTTAACTTTATAGACTTCAAACCCTAATCCAACTCTTTTATTTTTATTCTTTTATTTGACTAAATAAAAGACTCCTTATTTGATTAAATAAATAATACTAATTTATTTATTTACTTATCAAACAAGTCTTTTACTTTTAGGAAAGATTTGTTTCTTTAATTAAACAATTAATCAATAAATCAATTAATTCTTATTTAATTAAAACAAATGAAACAAAATAATATTTTTAGGTCAAAACTTTAACCTAGCCGCCCCACTTATATATAAGATGGGCCTAATATTATTTTCCTATTTCATTTAATCCATTGGACTTTAAATAAAAAAGCCCACATGTGAACCAGACCCATTCTTACTAAAAGAAACAAGCCCACATGTCTTTCATTAATATATTAATATAATTGAGCAGCCCATTACTTAAATAATGTGCAAATTATATTCTTAATATATTAAATGCAATTCTAGATGGACCCTTAAATTGGTCCGGTAGAATATATCAAGTGATCCATGCAAGTCCGTGTGGATTGGGGATCTTGGCGGGCCATCTAAATTTAAGCTTCAATAGACATAACCTAATCACAATCAACAAATGATTCACTTAGGTCCGATCCATTAATTTTAACTCATTCCACTAAAGAGCTAAAACTGAACTCTTAAATAAAGATAGAAAAGGAAGATGCTCCTCATTCATACCCTAGACAATCATATTGGAGATAGTGTATCCTCGTGATTAATATCAGTAATCGCCAAGAGTTCATAGACCGCCTATAACTCTCCAAGTTACCATATTTACTCATATGACCACGTTTTGAACTTGGATATTTTGACTTGTCCAGAAGCCATGTTTTCAATAGACACTATTGAAAACTCAACGTTGAGATTTAATATCCAATTACCTCAAAACATCCATATAATGATATTATATTCTCATTTAATTAAATGGAGCCACGATGTCCATATCTATAAATGAAGTCCTCTATCGATTAACAAATGAATATCACCAAACTATCGAGGATAGACTATGCGATATAATCGTACTCATTGATAACTCAAATGATATCACTTGCAACCATAAGTCCATCATTTATCTCAGGATTAAGATAGACTCTCCGATTGTCCTGATAATGAAAAGACTATTATCTATTGACGGTTCTAGATAAAGCTTTTCATTGTGATCCAGTTCAATGCACCCAGTGCACTAGATCCTTTTGCTCGAAGACACTCCGATGATTTTAGACTCATCATATCTCATTTGATCCCACTCAAATGCTAGCAAAAGAATTCTACAACTTTAACAAGATAAAGGTGCCCAACCTTTAACTTAAGTTGTGAACAATATTCAAGACTAACTAAAGAATTGTGTCTACCACATACATATCCAGATGTACGAACAATTCTTCTTTTCCCATAGTCTTTAGACCTTATGATTATTTACTTTGACAATTATAATACAAACTATAAATGCTATACGATTTTTTAAACCAGAAATCACTTTATTAATATGAAAAAAATTGTTAATTACAACATTACACTCTTGCTATTGAGCATAATCCTAACAATCTCCCACTTGCGCTATAGCAAATGTGTCATATCTCTCAAGCCCATATTCTCTAGATGCCCATCGAAACTCTTCTGAGGTAGAGCCTTTGTGAAGGGATCCGCTAGATTTTCTGCTGACGCGATTTTGGTAATCGTCACGTCACCTCTTTGAACAATCTCCCTTAAAAGATGATACTTTCTTTCAATGTGTTTACCTCTCTTGTGACTTCTTGGTTCTTTCGAATTAGCCACTGCTCCACTGTTGTCACAGTAGATAGTGATCTGCTTATTCGCACTAGGAACCACTTCTAAGTCAATCAAGAATTGGCGGAGCCAAACAGCCTCTTTGGCAGCTTCGCATGCAGCAACATACTCAGCTTCCATGGTGGAATCAGCAATACAAGATTGCTTGATACTCCTCCATATAACTGCTCCTCCTCCAATAGTAAACACAGCCCCTGATGTGGATTTTCTGGAGTCAGAATCTGATTGGAAATCAGAATCTGTATACCCAACGGGAACCAAATCCCTCCAGAGTATACAAGCATATTATCTCTCGTTCTCTTAAGATACTTGAAAATATGCTTGACTGCCGTCCAGTGATCAGGTCCAGGTTTCG
Organism: Acer negundo; assembly: GCA_035582765.1. NCBI lineage: Eukaryota > Viridiplantae > Streptophyta > Magnoliopsida > Sapindales > Sapindaceae > Acer > Acer negundo. The sequence goes on from CM069235.1 coordinate 14,373,515, forward strand.
ATTGAAACCTGCTAACTATGCCAACAGCAAAACAAATATCTGGTCTAGTACAGAGCATTGCATACATGAGACTTCCAACTGCCGAGGCATATGGAACTCTACTCATGAATTGCTCTTCATGCTCATTCTTAGGAACTTGTTCTTTAGAAAGCTTGATTCCATGTCTGAAAGGTAACATACCTTTCTTGGAATCCTGCATGGAAAACCTAGACAAGATTTTGTCTATGTATGAAGCTTGGGATAATGCAATCGTTCTATTCTTTTTATCCCTTATTACTTGGATACCTAGAATAAAACTTGCTTCTCCTAAGTCCTTCATATCAAATTGTTTTGCTAACCATTCTTTTACTGATGTTAATACACCTACATCGTTTCCAATGAGTAGTATATCATCAACATAAAGAATCAGGAAAACCAACTTGTCGCCTTTAATCCTTTTGTATACACAAGGTTCGTCAGGATTCTGAATAAATCCAAAACCTTTGACAGCTTGATCAAACCTTATGTTCCAGGATCTGGATGCTTGCTTTAATCCATATATGGATTTCTGCAACTTGCATACCTTATCCACTTGGCCCTTTTCAATGAATCCCTCTGGTTGCATCATGTAGATGCTTTCGTCAAGACTTCCATTTAGGAAAGCTGTCTTGACGTCCATTTGCCAAATCTCTAAATCTAAAGATGCTGCAATGGATAAGAGTATCCTAATGGATTTAAGCATGGCCACAGGAGAGAAGGTTTCCTCGTAATCGATACCTTCTTTCTGTGTATACCCTTTAGCTACCAATCTAGCTTTAAAGGTTTCCACCTTTCCATCCATACCTCTTTTCCTCTTGTATACCCACTTGCACCCAATGGGTTTTATCCCTTTAGGCAAGTCTACAAGGGACCAGACTTTGTTATCGAACATAGATTCAATCTCGGATTGCATTGCCTTTTGCCAATGGCGACTATCAACATCCTCCATAGCTTCCTTGTACGTATAGGGATCATCGTCGTCCGGGAGATTCTCCACTGATTCTCCCAGACCGATGTATCTTTCGGGTTGTGTTCTAACCCTCCCACTACGACGAGGAATGGTAGGTTGTTGATCTTGTGTTGGATCGGAACTTACAATTGGGTTAGGTTGTGCAACCTCTCGTGGAATTGTATCTCCTGACATCTCATTCAGGACAATTCTACTTCTAGGCACAAAATCATTCATATAGTCCTTTTCCAGAAATTTAGCATTTGTCGAAACAAATACTTTAAGATCTGAAGGACTATAGAAATAATATCCTTTAGTTTCTTTTGGATACCCTACAAATATACATGTTTCTGAACGGGACTCCATCTTTTCTGTCTTTCCTTTTAACACATGCGCAGGACAACCAAATATCCTTAAGTGTTGTAAACTAGGCTTGCGCCCAGTCCACAACTCATGCGGTGTTTTAGGAACAGACTTAGATGGTACATCGTTTAGAATGTATATAGCAGTTTGTAAAGCATATCCCCAAAAAGAAATAGGAAGCGTTGAATAACTCAACATAGACCTAACCATATCCAAAAGACTTCTATTTCTCCTTTCTGCTACCCCATTCTGTTGAGGTGTACCTGGTGCAGAAAACTGAGAAACTATCCCATTATCAATAAGATATTGCTGAAACTCACCAGATAGATATTCTCCACCACGATCAGATCTCAAGATTTTTATGTGTTTCTCAAGCTGATTTTCCACTTCAGCTTTGAATGCTTTGAACATGTCAAAAGCATCCGACTTATGTCTCATGAGATACACATAACCAAATCTTGAGTAATCATCCGTGAAGGTGATGAAGTACTCATATCCACCTCTAGCTTGAATGCTCATAGGTCCACATACATCGGTGTGTATCAATCCTAAACATTCAGTGGCTCTTGCACCTTTGGCAGAGAACGTCCTTTTGGTCATTTTACCTTCCAAACAAGATTCACAAGTTGGTAGATCATCAACCTTTAAGTCACTTAAAGGTCCGTCACTTACCAATCTTTTAATCCTATTAAGGTTAATATGACCTAAGCGTAAATGCCAAAGGTAGGTTTCATCTGTTGATAATTTTACTCTTTTATGATTAGGTTCCGTTATTTCTGTGTCTAACGAGTGAGAGATATTTCTATGCAAAAAGTATAGACCGTTTTCCAATGTACCTTGGCAAATAATTTTGTCATTCTTACTAATAATAAAAACTTTATTAAAAGTAACCGAATATCCAAATTTATTCAAACAAGAAACTGAAATTAAATTCCTCTTGAATTGAGGTACATAATAAACGTCTATTAAATCTAAATGCCTTCTAGAATCCAAATAAACTCTAATATCTCCCACTGCACTTGCAGACACTAACGTTCCGTTGCCCAAGCGCAAATTGATTTCATTCTTACTCAGCTTTCTCCTTTCTTGAAACCCCTGCAAGGAATAACAAACATGATTAGTGGCTCCTGAGTCTATGATCCAAGAATCTGTAGAATCAGCCAAAAAACATGTTTCTAGATAATTCAAATTACCTTCTTCCTTCTTGTTCTGGGACTTTGGGCAATTTCTCTTCCAATGTCCCTTTTCACCACAAAGGAAGCATTTCCCTTTGATCTTGGTTACTTTCTTGGTCTCCTTCTTGATAGGCCCAAGTTGCTTTTTCTTCTGTTGTTTCTTGACCTTTTGACGGGCCTTAACAGTAGCAACTTTACCAACCATATGAATCTCTTGACCTTTGCCTTTCACAAGGATCTTTTCAGCACTTTGAACATCTTGCATCAGGCCTTGTAAGGTGTATTCCTTTTTGTTCAAAGTGTAGTCCAATTTGAACTGATCAAAGGAATCTGACAATGAATTGACAACCATATCAATCTTTGTCTCACCATCTATCTCAGCGCCATGCAGTTCAGCAATGTTGAGATGTGCTATGACTTTCATCATGTGATCTTTCACAGCCTGTCCAGGTTTCATCCTAAGATTCATAAAAGCAGTCACTGCCTCTCTCTTAGTCGTCCTAGACTTCATAGCAAACATCTCCTCTAGAGACATCATTATATCAGCAGCGGACTCCATTCCTTCATGCTGCTGTTGCAACACGTCGGAGATAGTGGCCATAATGTAACATTTTGCCATATCATCTGAAGTCTTCCACTGCTCATACTCATCTCTACACATTATGCTAGATTCATTATTAGGAGCAGGTGGTTTAGGAGTAGTTAGAACAAACTTATGTTTTTCACTTTGCAGTAACAACCCAATTTTCCTTTTCCATGTGACATAATTATCTCCAGTTAAAGTGTTATCTTTCAGGATGTTCATAAGTGATGGGGTCATGATTTCTGAATAAAACAAAACATATATAAGTAAATAATCATGATAAAGCACTTTTAAATATTTATCTTGAATTAAATAAATAACTCAATCATAAAATTCAACGGTGATCTAACACCCATAAATGTTACGCCTCCTTTGGGAGTTCGCACCATTTACTAGTTAGACTAGGTCCCACCTAATTGTTAACATAACAACCAGCGTTTTCAATTTTAGCCTTGCAATTTTACTGACAAGAACTCTTGGGAGGATATCAATAAAATTACATTGAGTGTGTTACCAAGATATCGACCCTCAATTTTCTCTCACGAAAATCCCTCCTTGGGGAGTAGATCTCGTTTGAGTCCATTGTCTAGTCTATCCTTGTAAGGAAGTATGTTGCTAAATTCCATTCATGGACGCCCCTTGGGGGGATTACCAATAAATAATAAAGCTCAACTAACCTTGGAGGCCATAGGTGTTACCAAAACACCTTCTCCCACTCAATTATTTAAGGCGTGTGATTAAATCCCATAGAATGATTTACCGAGTTATCTAGATGCCAATTTAGATACCTAAATCATTCAATGCATGTTCATACCAAAAGAGTTCATACCAAAAGAGATATATGCGTGGCACTCCTATTCTATATGTCATGTTATCATACAATAACAAATATTGTAATATTTAAGCATAAATTAAATAGCAACAATTTTGGCCCATCCTAGAAAAACAAATAAATTACAATTTGTCAGGAATACAAGATCTTCAGGTGGCCCATCAACCATACGCTCATCCTTCGGCCTTCTCCCATGGGCGTGCGCAGCCCACAACCCCACAAAGGGGCTGCCTTACGTAGCCCATAAGGCCACACAAGGCTGCCATGCGCAGCTCACCAAAGTTTGGGCTTGTCATGTGTAGCCCAATCCACTCCTAGGGTGCGCACGGTGCTCGTACTTGGTTCCGGTTGCTTCGTTTTGCTTCGTGTCTTCGAATCTCCAAGACCTAAATATATTACGGCAGTATATATATATAATAAATACTGCAGTATTAATTTTTTTTTTTTTTTATTCACTGCAGTATTTTTACAAACCAAAAACTGCACATACTAAAAATAAATAAATAAAAAAAAAACTGCAGTAACCCTAAAAAAATACTGCACATATATATATATATATAAAATAAAACCTAGCAATCTACCAAGAAGGAATTATGGCGATAATAGACCACCCTTCTTGTTACAACTCCGAAACAAAAATTACATTGAAAATCTAGGGCCAAAATCGAGCAATAACAAACCACATAAAATATATATTAATCCATACATCACATGTAATTATATATTTGAATATCTAGAGTGCCATCTCTTTCTAAACATGCATAATCACAATAAAAAGAAATAGATCCACGTATATATACGTTAATTAATTAAAAGGGTTCAACCTAGGCTCTGATACCAATTGTAGGGAAAAATAAACAAATAAAAGTGTTACACGCAGCGGAAGCGATACTAAAGACGATTTAGTGACTTTTAAAATTTTTCCTTTATGAACCTTAAACCCTTTTAATCAATAAACATGCATATATATCAACAAAAGTAAATTACCTCTTGTCGCGTGATCCGATTGACTTACGTCGATGGTAATCCGCAAGACCTTCAATCCGAGAACGAACGTGGATCACCTAGGAGCGTGGTCTCCCTTTCCTTTGAATTGCAAACCTGTGAATGGACCAAACAAATACTTTCTTTTCTTTGTTAGTCACAAAACAATCAAAAGAATGTCAAAATTATTCCGGTCACTTTTGAGTTCACAATCTTATGATCGAAACTCGCGTGAACCTAGATCGATATCGTATACACAAGCTTATTGATGTTTAAGCAATTGTATACTATCAAATAATAATTTTTCACTCCTTTTTGTCTCTCTAGAATAAAAACTCTCTTAGAATTAAGAAGAAGAAGAAAGAAAATAAAAACTCAAGCACCAATTAATTGATGTGGCCGAACCCTATAAGAACATATATATAGGTTGGCCGAATTTTTCTTCTTTTTCCTTTAGGGTTGCCGAATTCTATGTAGTATCTAATTAGGGTTGGCCGAATTTCATCATGTCACTTATATAGGGTGACTGAAATTCAACCCTAATTCTTTTTAACTTTATAGACTTCAAACCCTAATCCAACTCTTTTATTTTTATTCTTTTATTTGACTAAATAAAAAAAGACTCCTTATTTGATTAAATAAATAATACTAATTTATTTATTTACTTATCAAACAAGTCTTTTACTTTTAGGAAAGATTTGTTTCTTTAATTAAACAATTAATCAATAAATCAATTAATTCTTATTTAATTAAAACAAATGAAACAAAATAATATTTTTAGGTCAAAACTTTAACCTAGCCGCCCCACTTATATATAAGATGGGCCTAATATTATTTTCCTATTTCATTTAATCCATTGGACTTTAAATAAAAAAGCCCACATGTGAACCAGACCCATTCTTACTAAAAGAAACAAGCCCACATGTCTTTCATTAATATATTAATATAATTGAGCAGCCCATTACTTAAATAATGTGCAAATTATATTCTTAATATATTAAATGCAATTCTAGATGGACCCTTAAATTGGTCCGGTAGAATATATCAAATGATCCATGCAAGTCCGTGTGGATTGGGGATCTTGGCGGGCCATCTAAATTTAAGCTTCAATAGACATAACCTAATCACAATCAACAAATGATTCACTTAGGTCCGATCCATTAATTTTAACTCATTCCACTAAAGAGCTAAAACTGAACTCTTAAATAAAGATAGAAAAGGAAGATGCTCCTCATTCATACCCTAGACAATCATATTGGAGATAGTGTATCCTCGTGATTAATATCAGTAATCGCCAAGAGTTCATAGACCGCCTATAACTCTCCAAGTTACCATATTTACTCATATGACCACGTTTTGAACTTGGATATTTTGACTTGTCCAGAAGCCATGTTTTCAATAGACACTATTGAAAACTCAACGTTGAGATTTAATATCCAATTACCTCAAAACATCCATATGATGATATTATACTCTCATTTAATTAAATGGAGCCACGATGTCCATATCTATAAATGAAGTCCTCTATCGATTAACAAATGAATATCACCAAACTATCGAGGATAGACTATGCGATATAATCGTACTCATTGATAACTCAAATGATATCACTTGCAACCATAAGTCCATCATTTATCTCAGGATTAAGATAGACTCTCCGATTGTCCTGATAATGAAAAGACTATTATCTATTGACGGTTCTAGATAAAGCTTTTCATTGTGATCCAGTTCAATGCACCCAGTGCACTAGATCCTTTTGCTCGAAGACACTCCGATGATTTTAGACTCATCATATCTCATTTGATCCCACTCAAATGCTAGCAAAAGAATTCTACAACTTTAACAAGATAAAGGTGCCCAACCTTTAACTTAAGTTGTGAACAATACTCAAGACTAACTAAAGAATTGTGTCTACCACATACATATCCAGATGTACGAACAATTCTTCTTTTCCCATAGTCTTTAGACCTTATGATTATTTACTTTGACAATTATAATACAAACTATAAATGCTATACGATTTGTTAAACCAGAAATCACTTTATTAATATGAAAAAGATTGTTAATTACAACATTACACTCTTGCTATTGAGCATAATCCTAACAGAAACGACTATGGAAATAACCTTGTATAGTGATAATCTCGATCAAATGGTCAATTTGGGAGCATACCTACCCGACCATATCAGAAGCGATCTGGTGGGTTTGCTAAAAGAATTCAAGGATATCTTCATGATGTGATCGTTTTGTGCTTAACAAAATACGTTTTTATGTTCTTTTGAAAACCATGTTTTAGCCACTTAAAAATCCTTTAAGATGTTAATTCTTAGCAAGTGGTAAGCAAGATTCATTCCATAGGGAGATGGAGTAATATGTTAGATTGATTGACTAATTTATAGTGCAATAAAATAAATCATTATGAATGGATTGTTGTGTGGTTTGATAAACCACACAACATGTAAGTAAGATAAACATACAAAAATGATAGGACAAAGGGAAGACTTAACAATCTTGATAAGAGATATGATGTAAACAAATAAACTAGACACTAGGGAATTGATGGAGTTACATATGAGTATGTGTATTGCTTTCAAAGCCTCAATAACGACCAATTTCTTAGATGCTAACCATTTGTTTTCTAGGGTGTGTTTAGGTAATTATTATGAACACTAAACATCTTCCTACCTCAATGCCTAGTCGATGCTAACCATTTTGGTAGTGTCGCCATATGTGTATGGCGACAAAAAGAGCGACAATTGAATTTCAATCTTTCATGAGTTGAATTTGTCCTGCAATATCCACCAAGCACCACATAAGTATGAAATACACTAACACTAAAGACATTGGAACACTTATTAGAAGACAAGAACTAGCAAGAAACATACAACAAAAATTTAAACAAAACACACAAATTTTATTTAAAGCATAAAAACGTAAAAGTGCTAGTTCTCACTGCCACATCCTAACATGCAAATTTGGGACCGAGATTCTCATCACAAGGGTCAACCAAGCATTCATTCATCTTACTCTTAACTAACCAAATTGGTCCCCTATAATCAATCCGGACTTGATCCACCAAATCCTTCATAACCCAAACTTTCTTAACATGGTTAGGTCTTATCCTAGGTTCGGTTTGCTAATGATTAGCATGCTTCAAATATTCAAAACACCTAGATTTTACATGTCCCTTCCTATGACAAAAATAACAAGATATAGAAAAGAAATGAATCCTTCCTTTTTGTGTTAAAGCTTGAGGTTTTGAGGGACCATCATTGGCGAGTGTCTTGATGGCTTTCTCTATCTGATCCATCTCTACCAAATAGTCACATTCCTTCACTTTTGCAATTTTCAAAGCCACATTTTTCTTGTTCATCTCCTCTTTTACCTCCTATATTGCCTTGTTCTTGGTGTCAATACTCATGAGGGTCTTTCTTATCTTCCATGAGGTTTCCTCCTTAAATTCTTTGATGAGCTTGGCTAAGTCCTCAAGCTCTTATATCGTTGACTCATTCTCAATTGTAAGTGCTTTGTTGATCTTCTTCAACTTGTGATTCTTATTGGATAAGTCATCAACTTTCTTCTTAAGAGCATATTTTTCCACATTGAGTACCTTTACTTTAAGTATAAGCTCTTGATTTACATTTTTGAGCCCTTCAATCTCTAAATCACCTACACTCTCTTCATCTTCTAAGCTACTCCTTTCATACAATTGGACCAAGTTATTCACCTTTCCACCCTTACTCCTTGGTGGTTGCACATCCACCACATATTAACTCTCAATGCTTTTTAGGTCGTTGTTGCATGTGATGATCTCAATCTCAAGCTCTTTTTCAAATGAGTGCATCACAACTCTTCTTTTGCACACATCAATCTTCATTTGAGCGGTAGCCATGAAGGGTCTACCAAGTAGAACTTGCCACTTCCTATTGATATTAGATTTGTCTTTTATGTCTAGCACCACGAAATCGGTAGGGGTCACTATTCCATCCACTAGAATAGGCATATCTTATATCTCTCCATGTAGTGCTCTTGAAGTTTGATCCACCAACAATAACTTCTTCCCAGTTGGTTTCAAACCTACCAAATCCAATTATTCATAAACCGATAGTGGCATCATGTTGATGCTTACACTGAAATCGTGCACCCCCTTTAGCAACTTACTATCTCCAATAGTTATGGGAATTACAAAACACCAATGATCATTAACCTTAGTTTGGAAAGCCTTTTCAAACATCATAGTTTCATCTCTACTGACTAAATTTCCCTTTTTAGCTTGCTCGGCGTAGCTCGAAAACTTCCCATTTTCTTACTTTTGGAAGGCTTCGGCAATTTGCCTCATTTCAGCCTCAAATTTTTTGAATGAAGCTTACAAGTTGCCAAACCTTTGACCACTTGCTTGCATGAAATTTGTCAATGTTTGTTTGGCTCTTTGGAAGCCTTGCATCATTCCTTTCATTTCTTCATCCACATTACGGCGAGGTTGAGAGTTACTAGATTGAGCATTGTTGTTGTTGTTCCATTGATTTCCTCCTCATTGGTTTCCTCCTTAGGAGTATCCACCTTGTTGATACCCGCCTTGTTGCTTTCTTTGACGGTATCCACCTTGATTGTTTCCGCCTTGTTGGTTCCTAGGTTATGGGTTCAATATGTTGTTATTATTGGACCAAGAGAGATTTGGATGGTTTCTCAATCTTGGGTTGTAAGTGTTTGAGTAGGGGTTGTTCCCTTGGCCTTAGAAACCCATAGCTTGAACTTCCTCTTGCTCTTGCCCTTGTTTCGCGTCATTGAATCTTTCACCATCACTGAATTGATCACTTGAGCTAGCCTCTTGTCTTCATAGCATCTTCACCCCCGTCTTGGGATATCCCATGCTCTTAATTTAAGATGTCAAAAACTCCATTTTCTTGTTCATTCTAGATATCTCGATGGCGGTTTTCGTGCTTGCACTCACATCAAACCTTCCTCCCCGAATACTATTAGCATTCCTTTGTTGAGAGTTTTGTACTAACATCTCATATATCTCAGTTACGGTTTTTGTGTCATAAGAACCTCCACAAGCATTATCCACTAAAACTTGAGAGAAGCGTGTGAGACCACCTTGGAAGTATGATACCTTGTACTCCCCTATGAACATGTGAGGAGGGCATTGAGCCAAAAAGAGGTTATATCTCTCCCATGACTAATGAAAAAGCTCCGCTTCACTCTCATTGAATTCCGCTATCTTCACCTTGAGCTCATTAGCCTCCCTAACGGGGAAAAACCTATTAAAGAATACACCACAAATTTGGCCCCAACTTGTCAAAGATCCCGGCCTAAGCCCCATCAACCACTTTATTGCCAAGTCCTTAGGAAATATTGGAAACACTTCATGTGAAGTTGCTCTCGAGTGAGACACATGATAGAGAATGTCTCAATAATCGTGCTAAACTCCTTCATATATTGCAAACAATCCTCATTCAACTTTCCGTAGAAAACGGGCAATATGTTGACATGTATAGTACTTAGCTCACATCCTCTTGCAACCGGATCCAAGACAATTGGTGAAGGTTGATTGCCAATTACGGGCAATGATTACTTCCCTATGGTCATCTTTTGGCCTTGGTTAGTAGGAGTCTCTAGAGTCACTTCATCCCTAGGAGGAGCCTCATCCTCCCTTTTTGGTTCTTGTCCTTCCATATTCATAGCTTGCATTGGAATTTCTTCAAATTCCCTTGCAATCCTTCCAACATGGCTAGATTCTTCCCGTGGTGGGTGTAATCCTATTCTTAAGGATCTTCTACCATGCATGCACCTAAACTCATGAAAATGGATTTGATAAAGGAAACACAGAAAAAGGTAAAAAGAACTACGAAAATCTATAAACAAGAAAAACTACAATAATTATGTAAAAGTAAAAGCTAGTAAGCTAACTAATGAATTGTAAAATACAAAGAAAAGTCAATCAATTTAACAATCGCTACCAATTCCCTGGCAGCGGCGCCAATTTTGATAAGGTCGTTTGTGTGCTCAACAAAATACCTTTTTATGTTTTTTTGAAAATCATGTTTTAGCCACTTAAAAATCCTTTAAGATGTTAATTATTAGCAAGTGGTAAACAAGATTCGTTCCATAGGGAAATGGAGTAATATGTTAGATTGATTGACTAATCTACAATGCAAGAAAATAAATCATAATGAATGGATAGTTATGTTGTTTGATAAACCACCAAACATGCAAGTAAGCTAAGCATACAAAAATGACAGGAAAAATAGAAGACTCAACAATCTTGATAAGATGGATGATATAAACAAATAGAGTAGATGCTAGGGAATTTATGGAGTTACAAGTGATATGGGTAATGCTCTTCAAAACTTATTTATTGACCAAATCTCTTAAATGCTAACCATTTTTTTCCCTAGAGTGTGTTTAGGTCATTATTATGAACACTAAACATCTTCCCACCTTAATGCCTAACCGATTAAGGAAAGGGGGTCAATGTGGGATTAATTTAGTACAAATCAAGGGTTTAGATTAATGGGGTTGATATACCCACCACTAATATATCATATTCACTAAATTCCTTAACCAATTAAGGGTGTCAATCCAAGATTGATTTCACAACAAATTATCCCACACAATAATATGATTTACTAGTGATATACAATGCAAATCACATAATGTATAAAATCTCAACATTAAGTGAATAGAAAACAAGTAGAAATATAATTACACATAGCTTAAGCAAAAACCACAACAAATGTTCCTCACATCTATCCCCTAGATTATGGGTTTAGTTACACATAGTTACAATCAAATGAATAGGAAGTAATAGTTAAGGAAATCACCCTTAGGCCTCCTTCTTTAGTGCTTGCTCCTTCCCTTCCCTAGAAGAGGATGTGTTTAGATAGGTGGGTGTCTAATGGTGAGTGCAAAGGTATTGAAATGTAGAGAATGGAAAGAGAGGAATGGTTAGGTGAAGCAATCAAGACATTAATGTTGAGGTTTTGGATGGAAAAGATAGTACAAGTTTAGAGAATGGAGGAATTTGAGAGAGTAATGTATTGAGGTGAAACTGGTCTAATGCTCAGTAAATTCTTGCTCTAAAAAATGCTTGGATCCCTTTCAAGTTGGAAGAGAGGAGTATATATAGCCACACTCGGAATTATATTGACAACTGCTTGAAAATCCAATGTGGCAAGATGTCACCACTTTGTGTGGCCATGATAACAAACGGTTACACATTCTGAGATTCACATGTCGCCACTTTGCTCATCCTTTTCGCCATTATGGAAGTGGTGACAATGAAGAAATTTTGCATTGTCGCCACTTTGCTCTTAATGTCGCCATGGTGACATAAAGTGGCAACAACACTTGATTGATTTATTTTGAAAACAACTCTCTATCGCCACTTGTGCCTTCATGTCGCCAGTGGCGACAACATCTTCACCAAAGTGACGACAATGCCCTATTTTGCCAGCTTGTGCTCTTTTTTTTCACCAAAGTCTACACCTTCTTCACAAATGTCCTTAAGGCCTAAGTAAACCTGAAACACTTGATTTAACAACATTAAATACGGGAAAACACCTGAGAATCAAGCATAAGGAGATGGGAATGAGGGCCAAAATCATAACAATTTTGGCTTGATCAACATCTCATGGCAAAAATACTTGATTGATTTTTCATGGAAATAACTTTCTATCGCCATGACGACACTTGTGGCGACGCTTTGCTTTTAATTGCAACTCATTGTCACTATAGCGATAATATCTTCATCAAAAGGGCGACAATGCTTTGTTTTGCTAACTTATGCTCATTTTTACATCAAACTCCTTATCTTCTTCATAAATGCCCTTAAGGCCTAAATAAATTTGAAACGCTCGATTTAACATTAAATGCTGGGAAACGCTCGAGAATCAAGCATAAAGAGACGAGAATAATGGCCAAAATCATATCAATTTTGGCTTGATCAAATACCCTCAAACCTATCTTTTGTTAGTTCTTGAGTAAAACAATCACAAATCAACCCCAAAGACAAACATCAAGACATTTCAAAGATTTTTCAATAAAGCACTAACTCATCCGAGCAATGTTTTACTTCTCACGATCAATATGTGAAACCAAAATGAAGAGATTAAAACGATGATGCACTAGTGATGACTTATACATGTAATCGAATGTTAAGTAAAGATTAAGAGCATGCAACTCTAAATATGATTGTATGCAATGCGACCTTACATTCAAAATGCCTAAGCTTTAAAGCAAAAGTGCTATTCGATTTAGAATGTAATTCACCTCGATAACTAATCCTCACCGGATTCTCTCTTTTCTTCTCTAAGATTCCTAGGTTTCACTCAAAATCACATGCAATATGAATTCATGTCATTGATATCTAATTGATTGCACGTGATGACAATTAAAATGCAATTTCTGAAAATTAAGTCCCATGAATAGAGTTGCAAGCTATGAATTGGAAATAACATGTATCTACCCAAATTTACAAAATGGACATTCCTAAATATCATAAAGGTCTTTCTTTTGGTTGTAATGAGGTCTTAGGTGAATGGTGAGACAAAGAATGGGAAAATGGATAACAAAGAATGAGCTTCTTTCTTTAGTGCTTGCTCATTTCTTTCCTTTGATGCTCCTAGTGCTAAGAGTGGTAGAAGAGGATGTGTCTAGATAGATGGGTGTCTAATGGTGAGTGATAAAAGTATTGAAATGGAGAGAATGGAAAAAGAGGAATGATTGAGTAAAGTAATCAAGACATTTTGTTGAGGTTTTGGATGGAAAAGATAGTACAAGTTTAGAGAATGGAGGAAGTTGAAAAAGTGAAGTATGGAAGAGAAACTAGATCTAATTCACTGCAAATTCGTGTTCTTCAAAATGCTTGGATCCTTGTTCAAGTTGGAATAGAGGAATATATATAGTCATTCTCGAAATTATACTGATAACTGCTTAAAAATCTGATGTGGCAAGATGTTGCCATTTGTGTAGCCATTTGTGTAGCCATGGCGACAACATGGCGGCAAACGGTTACACAATCTGAGATTCTCTTGTCACCATTATTCTCATCTTTTTCACCATGGTAAAAGTGGCGACAATGAAGAAATTTATCATTGTCACTACTTTTCCATTAATGTCGCCATGGTGACATCTCATAGTGATGATACCTGATTGATTCATCTTGGAAATAATTTTTTACCGCCATGGCGACACTTGTGGCGACTCTCTGCTTTGAATTGCATCTCCTTGTCGCCATAGCAACAATATCTTCATCAAAAGGGTGACAATGCCCTATTTTGCCAACTTGTGCTCTTTTTTACACCAAACTCCTCACCTTCTTCATAAATGCCCTTGATGCTTAAATAAACTTGAAACACTCGATTTAACAACATTATACAGGGAAACGCCCGAGAATCAAGATTAAAGAGACGAGAATGAGGGCTAAAATCATACCAATTTTGGCTTGATCAGTTCACATGTGAGTATGAAGATATGCTAGGGATAGACACTAAAGTTATATCCAATCTTCTAACTATTAACCCTGAGCATAGACTAATCAAACAAAAGAGATGCATGTTTATACCCGAAAGAAGCAAAGTTATCAGGGAAGGGGTTGAGAAATTGTTGGCTGCAAAATCAATAAGGGAAGTATAGTACCCAATTATATCCAATCATCTAACTGTCAACCCTGAGCATAGACTAGTCGTACAAAAGAGACGCATGTTTAATCCTGAAAGAAGCAAAGCCATTAGAGAAGAGGTTGAGAAATTGTTGGCTGCAAAGTCAATAAGAGAAGTACAGTACCCAAAATGGGTCGATAACGTGGTACTGGTGAAGAAGAAGAATGGCAAATGGAGGATGTGTGTAGACTTCATTAATCTAAACAAGGCATGCCTAAAGGATAGATTCTTGCTCCCAAGGATAGATCAGTTAGTTGATGCTACTACTAGACATGAATTGCTCAGTTTTATGGATGCATATTCTAGCTATAATCAAATCAAGATGTTTAAGTCAAATGAAGAGAAGAAGTCATTCACAACCGACCAAGGACTATACTGCTACAAATTAATGCCCTTTGGTCTAAAGAATGCTAGGGTAACTTATCAGAGATTAGTGTTATCCAAGAAATAGAGTATCGTTCTCTAGACAACACCTTGATCGGACGAAGCGGTGTTCTACGGTTGGAGGGGCCCATGCATGGTCTGGGATAGCCATGTCTCGTTTCTATCGCAGTAGAGAGGTACCTGGATAAAGGCGATCATATGGTGTCAACGCAGGGTTTGGCCTCAAATGGACCTGGCTGTTCTAGAAGCTACCTGGGACCGGTCCCCAGAGGTGCTGATACCAGTCTCAACTGGGGTTGGACACAACTCACAAAATACTAGAGGAATCATAAATAGACTCTTGCGTGAAGGAATAAGAGGTGATATTTCTCATTATGCATGATACGATTACAATTTCTAATATTAGAGGAAGGGGAATACAATGTAGCACATTTTCTCTCTTTAGTCTCCAAACGGAGACTAATCATTCTATAGTAGAAAAACAAAAGCTCTCATAGGTTTCTCTTTTTTCTCTCCTAAATTCCCTCTAGAATCCGACCCCTTTTCTCATCTCAAATAGGGGTATTTATAGATGGTCTAGGATATGGTAGGGGAGGAAAATCCTCACATGAGGGAGCCTTTGGCACGATCCTCACCACTTCTTTGTTCTGGGCCCACCGCGGTACGCGCCTTAAAGGGATGAGATTTCTCTAGCTATGCCCTAGGGCTGAACTGGCGATCCGGCAGGTAGGTGAGAGACTCTCTTTCAGTCAGGATAACCGTTAGGGGATCTCCACCATTAGTTCTCATTGGGCATGGGCGGTTAGATGTAGCCATGGTTATGGTTCGGTTTTGATTTTGATTAGAAACCAACAGTTTTGGTTCCTTGTCTACCAAAACCGAAATCGTAACCAGAAAACCGGTTTGGTTTCGGTTTGTAACCGCCGGTTAGGCGGTTTCGGTTCCGGTTTTAGGGCTTTTTATATTTTTAATAAGTGAGATAAAGATTGTGTGAAGAAAAAATAAATATAAATTCTTGCCTAATATTCTAATAATAATTACAATCAAAGTATCGAACACAGTTTTAAATAAATAAATAATTAAAAACATTTTCATTGAAGTATTTAACAATATTTAAAAGAAAAGAAATTGATATTTATTAATAAATACAACTTTACATCTTTACAATTGCACAAAAATTAAAATTAAAAAAACTAGAAATTGGCCTTGAATTCAAATATATAATGTAACAAGGTTAAAATAATAAATAAAAAAAAAAAAACCGGCCTTGTACTTAATTTTTACCACAGTTAAGCTGTCTACGTATCCTTCATAAATGTAGAGGAATCAAAGGTTACATAGTTCTTTTACCTTTAATTAGAAGCTCGGTGTTGGAGGTTGGAAATTGGAACGGAATCTATTCGCTGCCTTCTGCTCTCGTGGTTTGGTCATCTTCGAAGAAGTCATTCACTATCTCCGGCTGGAGTTTTTATTGTCTGTATTTTTCCTTTGTCCAATCATCAACACACGTCTACATTTCAAGTGATTGTGGACACATAACCGGCCGTCTTGATTCCAAAATATTTTCTCCTGTACTAAATTCTTGTTCCATAGCAATGGTAGAAATTGGAGTTCCAAGAACTTTTTTGGCAATAATAGCCAAAATTGGATAATCCTGTTCATAACTCTTCCACCAAACCTGGATACTAAATTTATCTTCTAAAAATTCATGACCGGCTTTTAAATACTGGCCAAGCTTAGAGTCAGATGAGGATGAAGAAGATATTCGTAATTTTTTGGCTTTTTGGGAAAACAATCGATCCCATAAACCCTTTGATTGAAATTTTGAGGAAATAGCAATACCTCCAGATGTGGGTTGGGGTTGTGAAACCGGCATGTTCAAAGACATACCATACTTTCTAAGATATTCATCATTTAATTCATAAAGTAAAGTCTTAAAGAAATTACAATAACTAAGAACATCAACTTCTAATCTTAAAATTCGGTAATAATAAGTTAAATAATCCTGCGTACATTTTAATTTAAAGCGTGGATGAAAACACGATGCACTCCTTATAATACTGTAACCATTTTGTTTTCATGGCAGCAACATACTCACTCAATTTAACATCAAATTCACAGTCACTAAATGCACCAACAATATTAACACTTTAAATTAGAAATAAATGAGTAGTGGGATAGTAAACACTAGATAAAGCATTGGTAGCATTATTAAAAACACGTAACAATTCAAGAATTTTTATACATACACTCCCAATGGTTCAATTGAAGAGAAATTGAAAGAACGTTATAAGTTATAAAAGAAACTAATAATTCCTTATATTCAAGACTTTCACTAAGCAACTTTTAAGTAGAATTCCAACGAGTGGTAATATCTTGAGAAAATTTAATGGGACGTATATTATTTTGAGAGCAATAATTTTACTATTGTTTCGATATAATTAATACTATCTCTAATTGGTCTAAAATAAGTATAAAAAAAAAAAAATTTCCAGTTTGAACACAAATTTAAAACATGATATGCATATCTTTGATGAAATAATTTACCCTCAAAATAGGGATTGCACAAATCTTGTAATATAGGAATAGATATGGTATAGCTTGCAGCATTATCAAAACCAATAGCAAAAATTTATTTTTGGATATAATACTATTGAAAAATTATTTTAAGGAGTTAAAAAATATTTTGAGTTGAATGTGAGTCATTGAAAACACAAAATGCAAGAATTCTTTTTTCATGTCCCAGTTATTGCCAATATAATGACATGTCACACCTATATATGGATGACTACCAAAATTGTCACTCCATATGTCGACACATACGGAAACGCAACCTTGAAACTCATAAAAAAATGTTTTGAATTTGTTTTTTTTTTTTTCTCTTTTGTAAATGATATTTAGTGTATGTGTGAAAGTGGATCTAGTAACATGTTGCATTGCAAGATTTAATGCATTTTGACAATAATTAACAAAATATACTTTCTCACCAAAACCAAAAGGAAAGTGTTCAATTGCAACTATTAATGCTAATTCTTCCCTATTTTTTCAGACGTATAATGAAATGATTGATTAGAAGGAGTTCCATACCTGAATATTTGGGCTTGGTTACTATCCTTCACGTATTCAGATGGATGAATTTTTTGATATGGGTCTAGTACATGCCATATCCGAAGGATTTGACAGTCTTGTATGATTTGGGGCAGTAATTGCACAGGATTTTGATAAATTCGTCATCTAACTTAGTTCTCTTCATATGCACTTTGAAGAGTTCGGACTTCATCGGCTTTTCTTCTTCACCGTCACCAACAAAAAATTCATCTGAAAGGGGGTAAGGGTCAGATAGATTTTCATTAGTATTGGGGTCGAGTCCATCGAACTCAGGAATTATTAGAGGGGGATTATGACTAGAAGGGAGATCAGATCTAAATTGAGCTTGACGGAGCTCGTGGTAAGCTCGGTCGTTGTAAGTGACATCATCACCAACTTGTTTCGACAAGTTTTGAATTGAACCCTTTCCTTTGTCCAAATTTCTTAAACCATCTCCTTTACTTGCCATTGAAACATTAATAATAATAATAATAATATATAGATATATGTAAAGAAAATATTGTTGGAATAATAGTGGTAACAAGATAAAAAAAAAAAAAAAATAGATGATTGAAAAAGAAAATATATTGTTGGAATAATAGTGGTAAGTTGGTAACACTTAAAAAAAATATATATATTGTTGATATAATAGTGGTGAAAAAAAATTATGATGGTAAAAAATAGAAGAAATAAATATTGTAAATAAATTTGATGATTGAAAAAATAGATGATAGTAAAAAATAGAAGAAATAATACCAAATTTTCGTGGTTAGTCAATGTTACAAAAATAACCCCAAACTAGTCAATGCAATAAATCAAGTATAAAGTGTAGAATTTAAATGACACTTGATTTTTACGTGGAAACCTTCAACAAGCAAAAAATACAGGCTGTTATGTGCACCACATACGATCCTCGAATCTATTAATTGTAATGGTGTCCACAACCTAGGTTGACCACGCTAAACCCTACACGGTCACTAACCCACCACTACTACCCGCAGGCTTTTAAAAGTGAACCTATATCAATTTGCTTGCAGCCTAAGCAACTTTAGCCATAAGACTTACTTCTCAATGAAGAGATTAAACGACCTATGTGAATATGCAAAGATATCCAAATATGCAATTAATGTTAGGTTATACTAAATGCTTATCTAGGATTATAAGATGCCAATTAAGTCAATCCTAGATATTAATTGTTATATGTCATGGCATAAAGCATAGCTATATGAGATAAATCAACCCTAGGTATAGCTATCAAAATACAACACTCAAACATTCAACACATAATCTCAATCTTGTAATTAGAAATTAATCTAAAAACATACAAGTAATAAATGAGATAAATTATTAAGTAAAAACATTAAGGGGTCGTTAGTTTTTTCCATTTAAAACTTAATGGGTCTGAATCATAATTATTAAGTTTTTATTTATTTATTTATTTATTTATTTTATTTTTTTTAAGTGGTCAAACAACTTAAAAATACCAAAAAACAACTTAAAATAAAAATAAAAAAATCCTGACTTTTCACTTAGTAAATCACTGAATTGCATTAAATACAATCCAAAATCTTTTCTTCCGATACTATCTTCCACATATAACATATTTTCAATTTCATCATAATTATATATAATATAGAAATCTTTATTTTAATATATATACCTTATTTTAAATAGCTTTAAAAATAAAAAAGAACCCTAATCATTTCTCATATTGGTGTTTAATATCAATATTTATTATGATATTAAGGTGATGTATTTATATATATATAAATATATATATATATATATATAGAGTGTTTTGTATGAGTTTTCATACTGTCTATTTTATTTTTTGAAAAAAAAAAAAACCCCTTTCTTTTCTTAGTAAAATTGAAGTTTGTTTGTAATAGAAAAGGAAGATCATGATCATATGTGTTCATATATAATTATTATTTTTGGATTGTTTTAATTCCATATTATATTTATAATTGTTTAACATGGGTATAAATGTAAAATTACTTATTTTTTGACAATTTTACTTTTAAAAAACAAATGTGTTGACAATGCATTCAGATGTGAGGAAAAAAACAAACAAACATATCATTCAAGTTCAGATTTTAGTCTCTATTCAGTCTTCAGAAAAATTCAGGACTATTTAGTTTTTAGACAAAAACACAAACAACCCTTAAGATTAGATGAAATTAGTGTTCAACTTACCATAACATGTGTGTTGAAGAAGACCCATGCATTAGCACATACTAGATGATCCTAGACGATGCTTATATGATGATTTATGCATGTAGAAATGTGTTTAGAGAATTAAAGATGCAATCTTTATAATTTTTCTCTCAAGTCTCTCTCAATATCTCTTTAGGGATTTTGATATTGAAGAGCTCAAATAAAGAACAAGAGATAGTGGTATATTTATAGAGAGTAAAATAGGTTGGTACGAAAAGACAATTTTGCCTAACTATCAGACCAATTTGGCGGCTAGTGACAGCATAACTGAGGGTGCCGAATTGAAGCCGACATTCTGGACTTAATTTGGTGACCTATTCAGCGGCCTCTAATTGCTGAAGCTAAGGGTGCAGAATGGACCAGATATTTTTGTCCCAATTCTACAACCTTGTTCGGCAGTTCATGACCGCCGAATCAAGGGTGCCAAAACGACCAGGTATATTGGTCTCAATTCGGTGGCCTTATTCGGCGGTCCCCGGTCGCATAACCAGGGTACCGAATCCTCCTGGAAAACAACTTCCAATGCAAGCTCAATGAGGACAAGCATAGAGGATTAATCAAACAACCACACACAAAAATATAACAAAAAAGTGCAAGTGTGGAAAGTGGAGATAATGCACATAATAGCAAAAAACATATATCCAATCATGACAAGTGTGTGTGTTTGTGTGTGCAACTAAACCTCTTCAAAGAAAACTAAGCACAAGAGATATACATTTGGAGTGATTATCAACTTGAGGTCTTGAGAAGGGCATTTGAGCTTGATCATCAATCACCTAAGCTACCCTTACATTTCAAACTCCAATTGTGGTTTGTCACTGAAATAAGCCAATCAAATTTTGAGGAACTTACAATCTCCCTATTTGACTATTTCGTGTCAAAATCACCACTCACATTGATTCTCACAACAAAAAAGAAACTAAAGGACAACAATGATTTTCTACATTACAAAGAGATATTAAAAAACTAAAAACTTAAAGTCTTCAATTTCTTGTAGAACAACCAATCCTTTTAAAAACAAAGTTTCTACACTTTCCAAGACAAGTGCAATGTGAGATGATCAAGTGAAAATTAAACAAACATTTGCATTTAATGAAATTAAGTACAACATTATGCAATGTATGTGTAATGTAATGCAACCCCTCAACAGGTTACTCCCCCTCAAATAGTAAACTCCCTAATATGTGAATTTGCTACTACAATTCTCTCTACATACTACTGCCCCTTTTTGTCATGAGATAGGCAAAGGAGTATCCCCAAACCAGGTCAATTTAACAAAAAGAGATAGTAACATACCGGACATTTGTATAATCATATAAGCCACTTTATGCAACTCAATTACTTGGAGAGAAACAAAGAGATTTATTTTATGAAAATGTGTGATTAAGATGCTTTGCATGCAAGATATGTTGCATTCAAGTTCAAAATCAATGGGATTTGGCAAAGCAAATGACAAAGGTTTCCTAATGAATTCAAACCAATTTCACCATTTGTCATGAGTAATGCAAGGATATAGAGTTATTAATCATTCAATTTAATGAGCAACTATATCCAATTTTATAAGCAAAACATGGCATGAGTGACTTTTTGAACCCTATTCGATTTTTCCGGGTATAAAACCTGTATGATAGTAGCCATGCTTGACAAATAAAGAAAGAGAGACATTTTGATTTTAAAATCCTTAGAATGGATACAAGATCATTTATTCATTTGAGTCTCATAACATTTTCACACATAATTTTGCCTTTTGAAATTTACAATCAACAATCATGCTTTTCATTTTTATGCATGTTATTTGAATTCATGCTTTTCATTTTAAGCAAGTCAATTAAAGAATCATCATGTCATGGAGATAATCATAGGTCATTCAAAGAGTACTTCCTGAGTAAATCCCCTAGTCCAAAAATGCATGTTTGAAAATAAATATGACAGGATTGCAATCAAAGGAAGGTTCACACTTAATAAAGAAAATATCATACAAGCATATGTGCAACCAAGAAACAAAAAAAATTAATAAAGAAGCATAAAATTTTTCAAATTTTTGCATTTGACAAGTATGATAAATTTTTCTCTTTGCTTGAGTTCCCCTTATAGGGTCAAATTCCAAACCAAATCAATCCACAAGACATATCCCAATAGATCTACTAAGAGCATGCAACCTAATTGCATCTAAGGGTTTAGTAAATAAGTCTTCTAGTTGATCATTAGTAATTACATGTTCAAGTACTATGCATTTGTTCTCAACTAGTTTTCTTATGAAATGATGTCGGATGTCAACATGCTTAGTCCTAGAGTGTTGCACCAGATTTTTATAAATGTTAATGGAACTCATATTATTACAAAAGAGGGTTAGAGTACCTTGGTTGAATCTGTAGTCGACTAGCATTTACTTCATCCATAGTAGTTGAATGCATCCACTCCCCGCGGCTATGTACTCGGCTTCGGCCGTGGACAAGGATATCAAATTTTGCTCCTTGCAAAACCAAGACACCAAGTTGTTCCCTTGGAAGAAGCAACCGCTTGATATGCTTTTCCTGTCATCGCAATTTCTTGCCCAATATGTATCACTAAAGCCAACTAAACTAGCATTAGTGTCAAAAGAGTACCAAATTCTATAGTTGGATGTCCCATTCACATAGCGAATGATTCTCTTTACGGAAGAGAGATGAGACTCCTTAGGATCCGATTGGTACCTAGCACACACACACCCATATTAAAAGATATATCGGGCCTACTTGTGGTCAAATAAAGCAAGCTACTAATCATGCCCCAATATAGAGTTTGTTCCACATTTTTTCCACTAGCATCCTTCCTTAGCATCAAAGTGTTACTCATGGGTGTATCACAATGTTTGCATTTTCAAGACCAAACTTCTTCACTAGGTTCTTAGCATATTTAGCTTGGGTTATAAAAATCTCATCATTTAATAGCTTAATTTGCAAACCTAGGAAGTAACTTAGCTCACCAACAAGATTCATCTCAAACTCATGAGACATATCATCAACAAATTGCTGGACTTTGGTGTTGTTGGTGGAGCTTGAAACTAAGAATGCACGGTGTGTTCAATGTTAATCTAGAGGAGGGGTGAATATAGTTTAACTAATTTTTACCCAATTTTTGTGTATGGTCAAGATTATGAAAATACCCCTAACTAGTTAATATAATATAGCAAGTGTAATAAGATACAGAATTTAAATAACACTTGATATATACGTGGAAACCCAACCATTAGGAAAAATCACGGGCTGTTAAGTGTGCCACACTCGAACCTCGAAACCACTAATTGAAATGAAGTTTACAACCTATGTAGACCTCGTCTAACACTACGATTAATAAACCCCCACTTCTACCCGCGGGCCTTTAAAAGTGGTCATAGTCCTATTTGCTTGTGGCCTAAGAAATCTTAGCCACAAATCTTACTTCTCAATGAAGAGATAATAAAACCTAAGTGAATATATAATGATATTCAATATGCAAATAAAGCTAGGTAACATTAGATGCTTATCTAGGATGATGAAATAACAATTAATACAATCCTATACATCAATAGCTAAATGACATGTCATAAAGCTTAGCTAATCATAAATTAAGTAAACCTAGATAGCTATCACAGTACAACACTCAATCTTATCAACACAACAATCTCTATCTTGAATATTATAATTAAATCTAAGAGCAAGCAAGTAATATAAGAGATGCCTTGATAAATAAAACATTAATTATATATGATAATAGTGAAGAACATACCAAGGGATGTGTGTTGAGCAAGACTCAAGCAAGCAAGCATCCTAACTATGATAGAAAATGCTTAGATGATATTTTGATGCATATGTAAATGAGTTTGAGTGATTAAATGAACAATCTTGATAGCTATTTCTCTCAAAAATCTCTTTTTTAAACTTAGGGTTCTTGATGATCAAAGAATCATATTTAGACTATAAGAAAGTTGTGTATTTATAGAGGACCGACCATAAAAGTTAAAGTGAAATGACAAAATTGCCCCAATCTTATGGGAAAATTTACGCCTTGTGTTGTGGCCACGGACCGCAAAATAGAGGGCACATAATTGGACTTGACGCTATGGTCCCTTTTATACGCCCTTATTCTGCGGCCCCTAATCGCAGAACCCAAGGGCACAGATGTGTCATGTGTTTTTGACACTTCATTTTTGCACCATGTTATGCGGTCACCAGCGGTAGAACTAGGGCGCATTTTTGACCCGGTTAAAAATATGCAACCCTTTTCCTGAATCCTCTTGGAAGACAACTTCCATAAAACAAGCTCAAAAAGGAAGAGTATGGAGGATTTAAATAAACAACCACACACAAAAAATACATTAAAGAAGTGCAAGTGTGAAAGTGAAGAGAATGCACAATAGCAAAGAACATGTATGCAATCATGGCAAGTGAGTGTATATAACTAAATCTCTTCAAGGAAAAAAAAAAGCACTAGAGATATACCTTTGGAGTGTTTGTCAATCTTGAGGTCTTGAGAGGGCCTTTGAACATGATCACCTATCACCTTTGCTACCCTTACAACAACCCCAATATGTGGTTTGTCCAGGAAATAAGCCAATCAATAAATAGGAACCTTACAGAGCCAAACACTATATCATCAACATATATTTGAGCTATAAAAAGCTCATCATTGTCTTTCTTGATGAGTAGATTCTTGTCAACACTAACTCATGTGTAGTTATTGTCAACAAGAAATTGAGTGAGGCGTTCATACCAAGCCCTCGGTGCTTCTTTCAACCAATATAATGCATTTTTGAGGCGATAGACATGGTTGAGGTGGTGTGCATCCACAAACCCTTTGAGTTATTCAACAAACACTTCCTCTTGCAAGAAGCCATTGAGAAAGGCACCCTTCACATCCATTTGGTGCAATTTGAACTTGTGCATACAAGATATGGACAAAAGAAGCCTAATGGACGATAAACGGGCAATGGGAGCAAATGTTTTCTCAAAGTTAATACCCTCAATTTGAGAGTACCTTTATGCAACAAGTCTAGCCTTGTTACGCACTATGTTGCCATCCTCATCGGATTTGTTCATATATATCCATTTGGTGCCTATGACACTAATGGTTTTAGGCCTAGGAACTAGAGTCCAAACTTCATTTCTTTCGAATTGGTTTAGCTCTTCTTGCATGGCAAGAACCCAACATTCATCATTTAAGGCTTTATCAACCTTTTTGGGTTCAATTTGAGAGGTGTAGCATATGTAGCTAATTAGATTAGCTATTTGACGCCTAGTCCTAACACCCTAATTCACATCTCCAATAACATCATCTTTGTTATGGAGTTTTCTAACCTATGAAGCGGGTTCATTATAGTCCAAGAGAGGAACTTTATCAAGAGGTTGTGTGTTATCTTTATCAAGGTTAGACATCCTAACAATAAGAGTATTCACAACCTTCTCCAAAGGAGAGTCATCAACTACAGCAACCTCTTTCTCATAGTCACTAGACTTGAGCCTATTATCATCAATGACAACATTTTATGATTCTATGATGCTCCGAGTTTTCAAGTTGAAAACTCTATAGACTCTACTATTCAAGGCTGATACTCACTTTTTTCGTCGTTAAGAAATCGCATGGATCAAAAGATTATTTCATTTAAAGAGGGGTTTCCTACACAATGTGCTCTAAGCTAGTAAAAGACTAGTAAATCGGCAAGTGAGGGTATCGTTCCATAGGGAGGTGTGATTTGTTAACCGTTTCAAGTTCTAGTGATTATTGTAAGCATGTAAATAGAATGCGGAAAGGTGAGAATGGTCTGTGTGCAATGTATGTACAATGCGGTGTGTGTGTGTGTGTGTGTGTGTGTGTGTGTAGAGAACGGAAATGAAAATAAATAAAAACAAAAATAATATGGAAGGGTGAGAATGGTGTTTAAAGTGATAAATAAAATGGTGGATATGAGAGATGCATGAAAATGGTCACACAAGGTTCAAGAAGTTCACCATACATAAGTGCACAAATAGTTGGTTGTTAGGCATTAAGCACATCTAATTTTAGTTAAGGGTTCGTTCTTGCATCAATCCGATTTATACCCATTCATAGAGTTAACGGTAGAAGAGTGTGTTGAGAAACTTTCAAACACGAAACCGTAACCAACATATGTGAACTGATTCTACAAAGAACACTACATTGAGCCTAATGATAGATTTGTAATGTAAAATGGCAACGTGAAAGTCTAATGAACTTGGAAATAGTGATTGTATCTTCGACCATAGCTCACCTAGAGCCCATAGAATGAGAAATATCCAAAGACCAATAATTGTAACTTCAACCATGACTTACCTAGAGCCCCTAGAGTGAGAAATAGCCAAAGTCTAATTGTTAACAAAAACATAGAACCAAAACCTCATCTAATATGGCAATTAATAGATTCACCCATTCTTCCTAGCTAATTAGGCAAGACTATGCCTGTAGAGTCCCTCCAAAGGCACAATCCTTACTCTAATTCACTCAAACCCATCCATACAAGTTAATTTCGATTTTCCATCAACATACAAACACAAAATGGGATATTTGATTACAACTACTCCTAAATTATATTAATATACTCCTATTCTCATTCATGAATACATATTAATTTCCAATCTCCATACACAAGCATTTCAAGATAGAGATGTATTCAATAAAAGCAAGAGTGAATTAAAACACAAATTAGATATAAAAACAACCACCATATATATTGAGCACAAATATATGTTTACAAATATTCTCAAGTGGGGATTACACATTTAAAAAAACAAGAAATGCAAAGAGAGTGAGTAAATGAGATACTACCCTTAAAGAAAACCTCCTTCAAGTCCTCTATGAAACCCTAGTTCGAAATTGGTCCAAAGACCCTCATTTCTCCTTGTAATCTACTCCTAAATGGGTGGATGATGGGTAGAAGATGAAATGGAAGGCATCCATGGAGGAAAAACCTCCATGGATGCCTTTGAAAGCTTCTTTATCTCTTTTGGCGTGGATGAAGATAAAAAAGAAGAAGTGTGTGGAGTGGATTCCTTTTGGGAGAGAAGAGAATAAGATGTTTATATAGTGTTATGAGGTTAGGGCTGAAGGTTGAGGTGAAAGGATGAAACTGTCCCTGAAATTCACCAAAAAATGACCTTCTGGAAGTAATTGGCTGTTTGGTTCGGCGGCGAGGCCGCCGTTTAAAGTAGTCGTTTGAACATGACAGCATTTCAGTATTTCAACATCATGCACCGTTACAGAAATGGGTATAACTTCATGTAGAAAACTCATAATCGCAATCTGTTAAATATTCTGAAAACTAGACTTCTGGGGCTTTCCGAATATATAAAGATATCAATGTGGTTTGATATAAGGAGAAAGATATGACTCTCGTAAGTTGGCCATCCTGCACAAGCTTATACAATTTTAGCCTTTTTGCTGATTTTGGTCGAATCGGCGATTAGGCTACCATTTTAAACCATCGAATTGGAATGATGCTCACTGTCTTGAATCGACAGTTGAATTATGGTAGCCGTTTATGCCCGTCGAATGCTTCTAGACTTCATTGATGTTGATCGGTGGTTAGGCTCATCGAATGAAATCGTGGAATGCCTGATTTTCTGCACTTCGTTCGTAAGCTGTTGGAATGCCGATGGGGTTCTGCCGTGGTCTCGGTGTTGCGTTCTAGTTCGACGATGAATCAACCGTGGACACGGTTAGGCTTAGATCACATCGTGGTTTGTGTCGACGGTGAGGTGCGGCACTCAACATATTTTCCAATTTCTTCTGTTTTTGGGTCATTTTTACCTCACAAACTAATCTTTAAGCTCAAAACCTTTATTGTAGGGAATTTGTGCCTACAAAAGGCTCAAACAAAATATTATATATAAAAATACACTCGAAAACGAGACAAACAATCTGAAATGGGGGACCTCAAATTGGTATAAAATAGTGCGATCAAAAGTATAGCCAATAAAGATACCCTTATCACTTTTAGTATCAAACTTGCCAAGGTGATCAAGGTCATTTAGAATGTATCATTTGCTTCTGAATGAGTGGAAGTAGCTAACATTCGACTTTCTACCTCTCCACAACTCATATGAGGTTTGCTTAGTATTGGGCCATATGAAGACTTTATTTCCTATATAGCAAGCCGTATTGACGGCTTCGGCTAATAGGTTCTTAGGGACATTGTTGCTAAGCAACATCATATGGGCCATCTCTTGAAGGACCATATTTTTCCTCTCAACAACTCCATATTGTTGAGGTGTTTTAGGAGCTGAAAACTTATGCGAGATGCCTAAGCTATTGCAATAGCTTTCAAAGTAGGCATTTTCAAACTTCCTCCCACAGTCACTTCTAATCTGTTTAATACTTTTAATGTTAGAGTCTTTTTCATTTTGAAGTTTAGTGTAAAGAATTTTAAACTTATTAAAAGTTTTGGATTTTTCTCTACAGAAATATGTCCACGTGTACCTAGAGAAATCATCTATAAAAACAAAAATGTATCTCTTTCCACCTAAACTCTTGGTTCGCATGAGACCCATAAGATCCATATGGAGAAGCTCTAAAAGCTCCTTGGTGGAGAGATACTTGCCCTTCTTATGCATGTTCCAGTTTGTTTCTCTTGTTGGCAAGGTCCACAAACATCATTGACTTTCTTCCCAAGCTTATGGAGGCCACACATAACATTGAACTTATATAAGATCCTTAGATCACGATAGTTTATGTGGCCAAGTCTTTCATGCCACAACTCAACTTGCTCATCCTTGACATATTATAAGTGACAACTCTAGCCTCAAGACAATAGCAATTGTCGCTAGATCTCATACTTTTCAATAAGGTTTGTCCATCAGGCTTTAGGATTGAGCAATCATCTTTGCTAAACAAAATGAAAAATCCTTCATCACTAAGATGAGAAATGCTTATTAAATTGGCTTTCAAGCCATCAACATGTAAAACATTGGACAAGGAGGGTAGTTCGATAATGGAAATGGTTCATTTCCCTATGTATTTTTTAAAAGTTTTTTACTATTGGTAGCCGCTGACTTGGGAGTCATTTCTCAAAGCCCTAAGTTCATCCATTACCAGCTCAGTTACTCCCTAAGCTTTTATGTATTTGTTGGCATAATTGGGTTTAGTCTAGGAAACCCATTTAGACCCCCAAGTGGACCGACAACAGAAGTTGTACATGGACAAGTCCAAGTCCATAAAACAAGCACAAGCGTGAGCGGTTGTTTTATATATAACTGCCCAAGCAAAATATATAAATATACAGAATAATGTGTACTCTGAGAGTGCATGGGAAGTCTGATATAGTGCAAGTGTGCAATTTGCATGATTGCAACATACATGAGCAAAAGGCAATGGTGGGTTTTGTCTGATATAATTAATGCAATACAGAGATCAAAAACGTGCAATACATAGAGAGTATGTGAATTGCATGTGTGCAAGTTTTTGTGAGAAACACAAATAGATGTGGAGATAATTTGTAGAATTTTCTCCCATCTTCAATCAGAGTGTGGGTATATGTATTGTGGTTAGAAGGATTTTTCGATTTCGTGATCGTCCTCAGACCAGTGATACTATCTCAGATGTTCGATCTGCTTCTGCTATAGAGATTCAGATTCCATATGATAAACGGTAATGACCCGAATTTGTTTTGCTTATTGTATTGAATTTACTTTCGATATTTGTAGTTGTACAAGAAAAACATACTTGAGGCTCTTTTTTGACTAGGACCTTTTTGACTAATCTAGGTGTAATAATCACGCTTTCTAATGGAGCGTGGCTGTGGGGTGACAAGACATCTCTTATTCTCTTTTAAGGATGTCATGTTAACTATAGAAAGAGAAGGGTCACCCTACTGTACAATTTCAAATTATGTATATTTATATGGCTTATTTGGTTTGCAAGATATGATATGATTATTTTCATGGAATTAGATTGGATTGGATTGGATGTGATATGATTGGACTAAATTTGGTGATGTGATATGCTTTGTACGGTATGAGATTGGATTAAAATAATCATGTCTCTTGTCTGATGTGGTATGGAATTGGATAAAAAATAATAATGTAATCATATATTTAATACAGTGTGAAATTTATTACTAATAAATTAAATAAAATAATTTTTAGATAATTTAAGTATTTAATTTAAAAAATAAATAAATCAAAGATTTAAAACTAATATTAAAGAAAATAACTTTTTTAATTAATGTTTAATATTTAAAAAATATTTTTAAATACTATAATAAGATATATTAAATAAATATAAAATTTTAGAATTAAATTAAAAATATAAAAGAAGAATTTAAGGAAAAAAAAAACATGGGACTCAAATACTCAATAGCCCACCTCACTTGGATAAAATGGTTGTATAGAATTGGACTTGTTAAAAAAATTACTTAAATTAAAGTTTGAAAAAAAATTAAAAAATTTAAATTGTTCATTTAAATTTTTTTTAAATATTTAAAACCAATTAAAAAAAATTCTATTTTTATTTGTTAATATTGAAAATTATTATTTTAAAAATATTTAAAATAAACTATTTTATTAATTATTAAAATAAATTCATATTTTAATTACATAAGAAATAAAATAAGTTGAAAAGGGAAAAAAAATTATAAATGTCATATATAGTTTCAATTAGTAAAATTATATGAATATAATTGGATAAAAATAATATTAGAATTTGTATAACAAATTAGATATATTTTTTTGAAACACAAATTAGAGATCGTAGATTCTAGCTCTCTAGAAATAATCAATTTGGGATTTCACTCTCTTCTTCTATTTGATGATCCACATGTGCCCAATTTTCGACTAAAAAGCCCACTTTTCTTACATCTGAAAAGGCAAAGCCCAAGTGTCAAGCTACGTTCTAAGTTATTCTTTCCTACGTACGATGAAAGGCTTTTTAGATTTTGTCATTTTTTTTTTTTTTTTTTTTTTCCGGAGCTTGGGAAAGGTTACACACTCAAACCAACACTCTCAAGATGCAGGTGTGAATGAGAAACCATTGAGTCTATGTACGAGGAAGGTCTTTAATATGAGCTACAACTGAACATCCATACTCACCATTCCTTTACCCAACCTAATAAAATAGGAGTAACGTTAGATCGTTCAAATATATATATTTTTATATCTAAATTCTTGTCTGAATGATCAATGATGTGGTGTATGAATTTTAATCATCATATAGATCATGTGATGTGTGTTGAAAAAGGGAGGTTTAATAGGTTGTATTTTGCTGACGGAAAAATCCTAACAACGGTCAAATGACGTCAATGAGATCCAGGTCAGCCCAGAATTGAGGGTGGATCCTTGATATAATCTTCGAATTGTTCCTGTTGCCTAGTGGGAAAATGTTTGATGGGGAAACATGCAAAAGAGAAGTAGGTCAAGAAGGAAATTCGAGAGATTGATAACCAATGTGTATGTGGCATTATTATAAAATTTGAAGGTGAGCTAGCAAGTATATAATAATGGCATTGATCCCCATGAAAGGTGGATGAGTGAGGCAAGAAATTAAATGTACTTCAGATTCCAAGTGATTCCAACGGCTTTCAAGAAAGGAATTGAGGTGCTTTTAATTTCATATAAATTACTAGGGATGTCAACAAAATAAAAATAAAAATAACCCGAACCTACGGGGACTCCTGCCTCGTCCTATACGAAACGAGGTTTTATTAAAATAAATGAGGTTGGAGGGGGTTTGGGGCCGAGTCCTCTATCCCATTTTAGAAACCGGGCGGTATTGGGATTTGGTATCCTTGCTTCGGTCTCGCCCTGCTTATTATTTATTTATTAATTATATTAATATTTAATCCATAAAAAATAAATATTTTATTTTATTCTATAGTCAATTATGATCATTAAAATTTTATTTTGTATGTTGGTATTGAGTTTATTCAAAATATAATAATTTATTTTTATTAAAAATAGTATTAAATATATAGAAATGGTTTAATATTCATATTTTTAAAAACAAATTTGGGACGGAGTGAGGTTGGGGCCACCTCCTCCTGCCCCGAACCCGGTCTTCAGCAGTCGAGGTTGGGGCCAAGTAAATTTTTTTTTCCAGACAAGGTCTGGATTTGTTATCCCCGTCCATAACTTGCCCCATTGACATCCCTATCTATTGCTTTCTTTTCCCTTCAATGCTTACCCTAGAGTTAGAGAACTTAATCTATTTTTGAGGGTTGGAAAAACCCTAAAAAGTGCGCTCATGACAAATGGTCATTGGAAACGTTATTTAATAAAAATTCATGTCAGTGTCGTATCGTGATCATGATGCACGTATCGAGACGTCGTGATTACTCGTCACGCTAAAAGTGTTGTTCATTGTGATGAGAATGTCGCGACAACCCGAGAGAAAACTTCTTACAAATGTTTGTCACCTTATAATTTGAGATACAATTTGAGATATGAGTTGAGATGTCTAACATTATTCAAAAATAATAAAAAAATAATAAAAAAATTCCATCAGAAGAAATTTTATTTTTTTTGAACGATAAGAGTTTATTAAAGAGGCTAAGCAAGGCCAAGGCACAAAAGCCACACCACACAACAAAGACAAAGGCCAGTAAAGGCACAAAAAACACCCAACAAAAGCATGTAGAAATAGCAGCCAAACACCACACAAAACTACAGCAAGCATCCCAAAACTCCATAAAACAAAATGCCCAACCCTGTAAAGCCTGTTATCGTTCACCTCGTCCCTCTTTGCGATAATGTCTAGCACTAACCTTCTCACTAAATCTAGGAACATATTATCGTTCACCTCGTCCCTCTTAGCGATAATGTCTAACAACTCTTTCTTTCTCCCATTGAAGTTGAGACTGATGGCCAAACCTTTTTTTAGAACCTTCACAACTTCATCCTCCAAGTTCCAAACCTCGGAATTTAACTCAAAATTATGATTCTTTGAATTAGAGAAAACGCTGAAACTCCTTAGTGTCATGCTATGATTCTTCAACAAAACCGTGCCACACCTCCCTCTTTTATTCTTAGCAATACCGAAGAAACCACAGATAAACCTCAAACCTTGGACCCATCTTTTCAAACCGGACTCTTTCCGTCTACAGCCTCCTTGATCAGATCCTTGGAGCTTCTAATTACACCAGTTGAAATAGGAGCTAAAATAGATAGCTCAACGCCTCCTCTGCCATTTATACATAAATCTTCATTCCCACCACCAGACATTTCTTTTGGGCTTATATTTCACCTTCCTCATACTCAAAACAACCAATACCCAGACTTCCCATAGGCTTCACCTTAACACTTCCTTTTAGGCCTTTAAGAGCTGAAACTTTTGAGTTTTATTGGGCCCCTTAAAGCCTGTCATCTGAGAAAGATCAGACCCATCTTCCTTTTGAAGCCCACCAGGTCGACCCTTTGCAAAATTCTCTTCCTTCTGAAATTCAAAATTTTGAAAGGATCCCCTTACATCCTTTGTTTCTGAAAATGATGAGAGGGTATCACCATCACTACCATTACCTTCAGCAGAACACCTACCATTTTCAGACCCTAACTTGCCAAAATTCACTCTTGATTTACGAAACCAGCCTTTACTAACTTTGTCTGAAAAATTTTGAACACAGTATCCCTCCCCTACACAATCATTATTGTCCTGAAAAAGCCTACACTACTACACATCAGAACCTATTCTCACCCTATTGACATCTTTCTTGAGTTGTCTAGTTTTTTTGACACCTTCCAAGACCCTTTCTCTTTAGCAACCGAGCTTTACATCTATTGACCACCACTTCTTCCTAGGTAAAAAATCCACCATTTCCATTTCGAGCAGAGAATTCGAACACGAAGAATTCAAACACGACGAAGAAAGGTTATCCTCCAAGCCCAGAAAAACCTTTAACTAGAAGATGTTGACCAACGTCGGTTCTTCCTTCAACTTTAAATGAAAAGAGAGCTCTTCCATATCAACTTTAATATTAACGGGCATCTGACGGTCTTAAGGAATCAAGACCAGTAATTTTCTAGAGTCAAACTTGCTTTTTTGAGCAGTCTCTTCTTTATCAATAGAGGCTCTCCAATCTTCCAACCCAGATTCTTGAAAAAGGATTGGTCCCAACAGCTCAAAGGAACACCTGCAACACTTATCCAGGCAAGTCTTGATTGAGGGATCAAAGCTTCCGACCACCTAGCCATTGAAGAGAAGCAATCATCCCCAAAGAACCTATTCAACATAAAATCTTCCTTCTTATCTTTTGAATCAAACACCCAAAAATGCTTTTGTCTTTAACGTAAGAAGAAGAAAAGAAGAAACATTTATCCTTTAACCTCTTGCTCATAGAAGAAACATTGCTAAAATGTTTTAAAACGCCCACAACTCATTTGTACAATAAGTTTTCCACAACTTTTTGCCTCTTCTAACTCAGGGTCAAGCAATTTTCCTCTTTTCTCATTCTCTCCTCGTGGTCTCTTTGTTGTTCTCCTTTAACAGCTTTTGCAAGCGAACTAAACCTTTGAGAGTTGTCTTGATTGAAACTTTTTCCCCTTTCACCACTAACAAACCAGAATCATAATTATGGTCAGCTCTTCTTCCTACATGAGACTTACGATTATTCCATCCATAAGAGGCCACCTTCGAGCTAATGGGCCACCCGTGGATGTGCATACTGTTTGTCAACATAACCACCTTGTTTGCTTCCTCCATGGTCTCAAATCTAATGAAAGTGAAGCTAGACTTCCTCGATCTGGTCTTTGAAGACAAGTAGAAATCTCTTAATTTCCCAAGAGTTTTGAAAGTACTCTATAAACTAGTCGAATCCATTGCCGGGTTGATGTTATCAGTAAAGTTGGATTGTAGACTATCCCTAAAATCCCTACTCACACCATAGCCAAAAGATTCTTCCCTCTTTCTTCCACCTGGATTGAAAGTTACACTTCTCTTAGGCTATGTTTGGTAGGAGAGAGGGAGAGTATGAGGGATGGGTGAATTAAGAAGGAGAGAGAGTATGAGGGATGGAGAGAATAATATATATCCTCCATGTTGTTTGGTATTGAAAAGAGGGTTGGATGGATGGATTGGTATATAATTTATAAGATTACTATATTGTCCTTTAAAAAATTGAAGGTTAGTAAAAAAATGGAGGGTATTTTTGTTTTTGCCCCTCATCACTCTCCCTCCATTGTGATCCACCTATCATTGGAGGGATCCAATATGGTGCGCCCAGAGGGAGAAGCTCTCCCTCCTCTCCCCATCTCCCTCCACTTCTCCCTCCAACCAAACAAGAGATTTGCTCTCCCTCCAACCCTCTCCCTCCCTCCATCTTTCCATTATACCAAACATAGCCTTAGATCCACCCTGGCCAAAAAAGTGAGAGCTTCTCACACTAGCTTTCTCTCTCATGTCGTTTGCATCAGTCATTCGAAGAAAACTTGTGTCTATAAATGAAAAAAGACTTAGATTTTTCATATCAAATATAAGGTAGGGGATTTTCTATTAGAATAACCTGATATTATTATAAAAAGTATATTGTAAAACTTTTGGTAAATTTTAAAAAGACTTATTTTACTTAGTTTGGCTATATAATTTTATTAATTTCTCTTTTAATTTACTTGGCAAATTGACACCGCGCAATGGGTTTGAAGGTACTTGCTAATGGTAACTTGGACACTACCAAGCAGCCAACTTTTCAAGGTGTGGCAGAGCAGTCTCCATTTGGCTCGGCCAAAATGCAATAGCACATGCACAATTCTTACGTACTCTAGGCATGTGTATATATATATATATATATATATATAAAAATATATATATAGGGTGAAAATAGAAACTAGCCAAAAATTAAGGAGGTTTATAGTTTTTAGTCGGAATTAGTATTTTGATTGTTTTTATCAAACAATCCACTTTTCCCTTCTTCTTTATTTCAAAACCTCTTCTCTTTTTTTACAGAATCTCTCTCTCTCCTTTTCTCTCACATGTTCTTCTTCTTCTTTCTCTCCTCTCTCCTCTCACGCCTTCTCTTCTTCTTCTTCCTCTCTTTCTCTTTCTCGATTTTTACAGAATCTCTCTCTCTCCTTTTCTCTCACATGTTCTTCTTCTTCTTTCTCTCCTCTCTCCTCTCACGCCTTCTCTTCTTCTCCTTCCTCTCTTTCTCTCCTCTCTTCTCTTTCTCTTTCTCGATTTTTTTCAGATTTAAAAAAAAATTCAGATTTTTTTTAAAGCAAATTTTTTTTTTCAGATTTGCTTGTGTTTAAGTTTGGATTTTCCGATGGTTTTTCCGATCTAGGTTTGAGGGTGGTTATTATGCTTATGAATAGTGGAAGTTGTGTTTTGGGTTTAGGTTTGAGTTTGAGTTTGAGTTTTGTTAAAAAAAAATTCAGATTTTTATTTGCTTAAAAAAAATTCCATATATATTTTTTAAAATTCAAGTTGTAACTGGTGTGTTTAATTGTGTGTTACCGGTTTGTTTAATTAGTAATGACTAATGTATTTAATTTGTTTTGCCTGATGTGTTTAATTCGTTTAATTAAACACACCAGGGTAAAAACAATTAAACACACTAGGCGAACAAATTAAATACACCAGACAAAATGAATTAAACACACCAGGACAAAAATAATTAAACACACAAAGGTAAAACGAATTACCTAACACACCAGACAAAACTCATTAAACATACCAGGGTAAAAATAATTAAACACACAAGGGCAAAATGAATTAAACACACCAGACAAAATGAATTAAACACATTAGGGAAAAATGAATTAAACATACTAGGGTAAAACGAATTAAACACACCAGAGCAAAACGAATAAAACACACCAGGCAACACTCAATTAAACACACCAGGCAAAACGAATTATGTCATGGTGTGTTTAATTGGGTTGTACTGGTGTGTTTAATTCGTTTTGTCTGGTGTGTTTAATTTTTTTTTTATCCTGGTGTGTTTAATTACTTTTTACCCTAGTGTGTTTAATTTGTTTTGCCTAGTGCGCCTAGTGTGCCTAGTGTGTTTAATTTGTTTTGTCATAGTATGTTTAATTGATTTACACCTGGTGTGTTTAATTGATTTACACCTTGTGTGTTTAATGGATTTGCTCTGGTGTGTTTAATTGGTGGCCTGATGTGTTTAATTGGTGACCTAGTGTGTTTAATTTGCTTTGCCTAGTGCGCCTAGCGTGTTTAATTTGTTTTGCCATAATATGTTTAATTAATTTACATCTGGTGTGTTTAATTGATTTACATCTTGTGTGTTTAATGGATTTGCTCTGGTGTGTTTAATTGGTAGTCTGATGTGTTTAATTGGTGGCCTAGTGTGTTTAATTAGTTTGATGTGTTTAATTGATTGTAACCAGTGTATTTAATTGGTTTACATCTGGTGTGTTTAATTGTTCAGCTCTGGTGTGTTTAATTGGTGGCCTGATATGTTTAATCGGTGGTCTGGTATATTTAATTGAATAAAATCCGGAAAAAACAAATTTCAAACATGATCTAAAATTTTCAACTTCAACACAAAAATCTAGAAAAAAAAAAAAAAAAAAAAAAACTCCTACCATTCATAAAAACAACCACAACATTTATAAATTTTGAAAAAAAAAAAAAACGAAATATGGAAAAATGCCTCTGAAGTTTTTTTTTTTAAAATTTGGAATTTTTAAACAAAACAAGATCTGGAAAAAAAATTAAAAAAATCTAGAAAAAATTTTAAACATTTAAATCCAACTAATACTTAAATCCAAACATTCACAACCACAATCACCCTTAAAATCAACTACATTCACAACCACAATCACCCTTAGAATCAATAACTAACACTCAAATCCAAACATTTTTTAAATCTAAAAATTAAAAAAAAAAAAAAAAAAACTGAATTTTTTTTTGAATAATCCCGAAAAAAATAAAAATAAAATAATCTGGAAATTTTTTTTTTAACAAGCATAATATGAATTTTTTTTAAAAAAAATCTGGAAATAATTTTAAACAAAAACAAAATCTGAAAAAAAAATTTAAAATTTTTTTTTTGAAAATTTAAAAAAAAAAATTAGAAAAACGTGAAAGAGAAAGAGAAGAAGAAGGAAAGAAAATCGGACGACCGATGATTGAAAAACCACCAAATCTGAAAATTTTTGTTTTTAAAAAATCTAAATTTTTTAAAAAAATCTAGAAAAAAAAGAGAAAGAGAAAGAGAAGAAGAAGAAGAAGAAGAAGAAGTGAGAAGACGGAGGAGAGAAAGAGAGAAGAAGGAGAGAAAGAAGAAGAAGGTGTGAGATGAGAGAGAGAGGAAAAAAAATTTTTTGTAGCAATGAGAGTGAAAAGGAGAGAAACGAGGTATTTAAAAAAAAAATGAAGGACAATTATATCTCTACAATGGATTCTTTAATAAAAACAATCAGTTTATTAATTCCAGTTAAAAACAATAAAGACTCTTAATTTTTGGTTAACAAGAGGTACTTCCTCATATATATATATATATATATATATATATTTATATATATAGAGGAATGACAGGCTCCACACTTACTTTGATTGGGTGGATTTGGGTACTTGGGACGTGACTTTTACATTGATCTTGTCTAGAGAACCAATTCACGACAACGAGTGCCTGCAACTCCTGGAGAGGTTTGCCAAATTTGGGCTGAGTGGCATTAGACTATAACTGTATAGTTTAAAATTCTCCCAAATTCCAATGAGAACAAGCAGTTGGTCCTTGAACTCATAAAGGTTGTTGAGTTGAACAATTCCATTAAACCTTAAATAGGGAGATAATTAAGGAATACCATTAATTGAAGAGCATGCATGTAACCCTATAAAAGGAGGTCCCCAAGCTGAGAAAATTCATCATCAGCACCAAAGAGGAGCTGTAAATAAAAAGAAAAAAAGAAAACGAAAAATGGCAAACACAATGAAGATGGCGACTGCTGTGATTGCCATAGCTCTTTGCATGTCATCGCTCCTGAGCTTAACATATGCTGGTGCCAATATCAATGGCTACGTGACCGGCAAGGTGGTGTGCAACCCATGTTCGAAGAAAGGAAAAGGAGGAGCACCCATTAAATCAGCACAGATGATGATCATCTGTTTCGATAAGAAGACGAACGCAGGCACATATGCTAGAAAGGGTATTACAAACGATGTGGGAGTATACAAGATAGCAATGAAACCAGGCATCGAGAAAGACGATTGCGAGGTTCGTCTCCACAAAAACAGCCCCTTGCCAGATTGCAGGGAAATCGTCCCTGGAAAGAATGTCACCAAAGTCGACTTTAGTACTCCCGTTGGTACAAGCAATAACAAGCCCCTTTACAGTGCTGCTAAAGTTATTGGCTACAAGACCAAAGGCAGCCGTTGCCACTGAACAATTTTATTTATTT
The DNA here is from genome assembly GCA_035582765.1 of Acer negundo. Taxonomy (NCBI): domain Eukaryota; kingdom Viridiplantae; phylum Streptophyta; class Magnoliopsida; order Sapindales; family Sapindaceae; genus Acer; species Acer negundo. The sequence goes on from CM069235.1 coordinate 14,413,085, forward strand.
CTTATAACACATTGTAACACCAATATTCGCTCTCATTTTCTTTATTATATATATTTGGTGATTACTGCGCCATTTATAACTATAAGGACTGTATGACAAGATATATACTGTCACGTAATATTTTATTGTACAGTTCTTATACAAATATACCTTCATAATTCTGCATAATGGTTTTATCCTTCATTCATACATTATTTCTTCATTCGATCTTATCTCACAAAATCTAGGGAAGAGATGCCTCAAGATATTTGGTTATAGCTTTGCTTTTTACAAAGAAAGAGGCTTTTATAATATGAATAAACAATATTAAAACAAGGCCTGGCAAGACAATAAGTGAGCCAATGACGTTGGAAACCTGGGAAGAGAACACAGTGATATTTTTATAAACCCTAGTAAAAAGCTTAGTGCCAGAGAACACAGTAGTATTTTTAGTGCCACATTAGATTCACATTTGCGTTGTGATACTGTTGACATGAGTGCATGATATTTTCTTTCAGGTAATTTGACAGGGGTGCAATTAATCCATGATGGGCATAGGAATAGAGCTGTCTCCAGACATTTTGGGATCCGAGCGATTTTATGACATTAAAAAAAAACTGAGCCCTGTATCTCTTCTTTCTTTCACCTTTCTTATTTGGTTTCCACAGTCATGTTTTCACTGACCCGTCATAACTATTCAAGAATCAAGATTTTACCAAAAATTATATATTATAAAATCTGTTAGATAAAACTTAAATCTAAACACACAATAACACATACTGACATAGTGACATACATTAACACAATAACACATTCACATATTGACACATATAATTAACAGATTATATATTGTCTAATGACTCTAATTGTAACTTGTAATTTTTAATTTGTATTTTTAATTATATTATTATAACACATTAACACCCGTCATTTGTATTATATATAATTATATTATATTGCCTAAAAATATATTTTTACTTGTATTTTTATTTTCCGGTTTAAATCTGATTGGCCATAAAAGAACCCATGGCCAATTGAAATCCATTTGTGTATCAGTGTATTTGTGTAGATTGTAGAATGTAGATTTGTATTCAATTTTATTATAATTATATATTTATACAATCTGTTATAAAATAAGTGAAAGAACCCATGATAAAATCATAAAGTTTGGCAATAAAAATCCTATGTAGGTTTAGTGTTAACTGTTCCTACCGTGGAAGTCGGAGATTTTATTTGGTCTGCCTTTGCTAATAATTCTTTTTCTAGTGTAGAATTTGTTAATCACAAAATTCGTCCATTGGAAGTTCTTCAGAAAACTGGTTCAACAAATACCTTTCAGTTGAAGCTTCCAAGCCACATTCATACAGACTCTGTGTTCCACATCCAACAACTCAAACCCTATTTTGGTGAGACATCAGAAGAAACGGATCGGATGACATTCCAAATTCGAGGGCACATTTTTGTCGACCTCAACGGGTATGATGAAGATTGTGTTGATACTATGGGACTAAGTTTTATGGAGAAGTGAGACTCAAGCAATTATAATCCCTATATAATAATCAAGAGATTTCTAGTATCTTTCAAATTAAATTATTAAGGTTTACAAAAATCTTGGAGAACTCTTAACAACTTTTCTTTTTTAACCTTTGATAAGGAGACCGAAATTATCACTGGGAGTGAAGATGACTCACCAAGGATTGATGAGGTTTTTCAATATACGGGGGAAATCTTGGCTTCCCTTCTCCTAACTCCTCATACCTCCATGTTCCTCTAAAGTTCTTCAAAGGTAGGGACCTTAATTGTAAGGCACGATTCACAACTTTCTCATCTTCATCATCTTCGGAAGCTCCATGAACTATGCAAGCATCCAATAGTTCCTTAGGAATGTCTCTCCTAAAAAATTCTTCAACTAAAGGTTCCATTATCTCAACCCTCATGCAATTTTCCACCTCCATAGGTCTCTTTCTCGTCTTGGACATGTCAAAAACTACTTGTTCATCACTAACCCTCAATGTCATCTTTTCCTCTTTCACATCTATCGAAGCCCCTACGGTCTTCTGACCACTCCTAAAGTGATACTCGCAATCGTACGAGGAAGGGAGTGTAGTACAATAACAAGTAAAGTTCGTTCCCACGAAGACTGAGTGATTAATTACCAAAATTGATTAGCCTAATTGCTATTCAAACAAGCAATAAGAGATGATTTTCATATTTAAAACCTAAGATTAAACTAAATTATACTATTCAATTAACTTTAAGCTAAAATGGTAAAATAATGACAAGTAATGAAATCAAATGTAACAATGAGAGATAATATGCAAAGAATAGAATCCACTTAACCCTCTCCAATTAAAGTCCTAGACTCACCTAAATACCCAATTTGTACAAATGTGAATTGTAGACTCATGCACCCAACAATAATCTCTACTCTCAGTCGAGTAATAGAAATTACATCCACAAATACCTAAAGCCTATTGGTCAATGACCCCAGAATATATGTGTGAATTCATTAGGAACTTTGATACACTCAAAAAAGCCCTATATGCTAGCTTCAGTAGGTTTACCTTACTAGACATGCATAGAGGACATTTCATCAAACACGTTGTGTGTGTCTCCGGTCAGTTCGCAGCATATAACCAAAAATCATTCAAAAGAAGATAAATCTAATGAAAGCCTTAAGTACTCAAAAACATCTATACAAAACATAAGCACACATTGATAAAATCGGTGGTATATATATAAAAACTCAAGGATTGGGTTTCATCAAACCTTAGCACTAGAAATTTAGCTCATATTACAATATAAAGCCATACAACATATATAAGCAAATAAATACATAACTATACAATAATTGATAGAGAAAGAGTTGTAGAGAAAACTATGTGGAGTGCTTTCTCTTCTACTTGGATCTTTTTCTCATTCGAATATCTTTAACTCCATTCGAATATCTTTAACTCCTTATTGCCCAAAAACAAGAAATCATGGTGGATGTGTAGGATTTTTAAGGAAATGTGGAATCTTTGGTGAGGAATGGTGATGTAAGATGAATATGGAAAGATGATGTCTTGGTGAATATTCTTAGGTAGGACGCTGGTTCTTTTGATCTAAAAATATCAAAGGTTATATAGTGGAATGAATTAGGTCAAGGGTAGAGAGGTAAATTCTTGAATTTAACCATTTTTTGGGCAAAAACCCAAGAGGAAAAAGACCTTGCGGGCGACCTTGGGTTGGGGTCGCATCTCTCTCGGGTGAAGTTTTTCAGCTTCACGTACCGTTACAAAAACGGCCATCTTCCTCTAGAAAACTCGGAATCGTGATCTGTTAAAAGCGTTTGAAAGTAGACTCATTTGGCTTTCTAGAAATAGGATACATGAAACACAATTTGATCTAAGGAGAGATATATGGCTCTCAAAAGTTGAATGTTCTACACGAAGATTTCCAATTTCAACCATTTAACCTCTGAAACTCTTCAATTATGCTCAACACCTTATTTTAGGGCATATAACCTACACAATGATTACAAAATGCATTATATACAAAAACACACTTGAAAACGAGTACAAAATCTAGAAAATGGGGACCTCCAATAGATATGTAAATTGTCCGATCAAATACCCTCAAACCTATCTTTTGCTCATCCTCGAGCAAAACAAAAACAAAAACAAAAACAAATGAAAAAAATAAAATAAAATAAATAAAATTAAATTAAATAAAACACCACTTTCGGGGGCAACACGATGGCATTTGGCATGCGCCATAAGCCTTTTAAACCCCTAGGCAATCCCAAGTGGACGAGTGAAAAGGGCTTATAGAACAACACCCACAAACATCTTTCATGCTGAGCCAACTATAGATAGAGATGCAATAAAGGGCAGACCGGATTGAGGCATATACATGCTAAGACCCTTAAGATAAAGCTTGGGAAGTGCAAGCTAAGGTGTTACAACAAGAGAGATTGCAATTCTATACTTCTTAATGAACATAGTTTCAAAAAGCATCGAACACAAAATTCTTTGATAACATTTCACCTCGACTCTATTCCTTTCAGGTTCTCTCTCATTTTACCACTCAGAACCTAGGCTCACTCAACAAACATATGTGGTTGGAGATTATGTACAAGAAATTGTCGAATTTTACACGCATATGGCAATTTTTGAAAAATCGCTAAAGTTTAAATGCAATTGGACCACAAGAACGGATTTGAACATTAAGAACAAGAGCAGAGCACCGTTTGATACCTTCATCAACAAGCTACAACTCCTCCTAAGGATCAATGAAGACTTCTTTAGAGTTCAAGTGAGGTTATGGTGAATTGGTGGTGTAGAGGCTAGGTGGGTACGGAATTATGGGCTAGTTATCGATTATGCTTAGGCTTCTATTTAGCACACTCTTCACAATAATAGCATCTAGAAATGAATTATTCGATTAATCATTTTATGCTATATTAAGTTGCTTTACATTTTGGCAACTTTTACACTTTTAAAGATTATAAGGCTTTTTGTGCTATTCTTTTTCTTTGAGAACTTTTAAAATTTTCATATATTTTAAGCCTCATTCTTTGCACAAATCACTCATCTAGCCTAAGTACACACTATTTTTACAATTTTGATTTTTTTTTTTTTTTTTTTTAGCTTCATTTTGCTATGATAACAAGCCATAATCGCAGCAAATGAGATGGTCTAGTGTTTATGTAAGATATGGTGATGTATATGATATAGGTAGATATAGTGATAGGGTTTAGTGTGTTGGTCAACATAGATAGGACATTTATACACACATATAAGGCATGGGATGTGTTTGGGACATTTGTTGTGACTTAACACACATAGCTTACATCATCTCTATAGGCACGAGTTAAGCAAGCAAACAAGGCGAAACTACGGTGATGCTCTTTAAATGGCGCTCTTTAATGTCCAAAGTATGGAGTGAGGTCCTTTTTAATTATGCTTATTTATCTACAAGAAGAGTGTTTAAGATGCGACAATAAAAAAGATTACACTCACAAGGACGCTATATAGGCTCTAGCCTCACACGAGTAGTCTCCACTAATGTTCTAGACATCTTAAGTGCGATACCCAATCACTAAGACACTTTCGAGTCTGGTAGGATGGGTTCAAGCAATGTGGTGTAGCTTTAACTAACACAACCTTTGCCTAAACTCAGGGATTCAACACATGCAAAAATTGCCTCTAAAGGCACAAAAAAAAACATCTCATAAAACAATCTAATACTCCAAAATTTGGCTCGAAGTAGGAGAACGGACAAAATTTGACTCTATAAACGCACAATCATGCAGAAAATTTACCAAAAATAAAAAATAAAAAAATCACAAAAAATAAGCACAAACAAAACAATCATGCAAAAATGGTCAAAGAATGACTACACTCCCAAACTTAAACTGAATATTGTCCTCCAAAAACACTAAAAACACAAAAGAGGATTGGACAAAATTAGCTTAGAAGTGGGAGGGAGGCCAAATGCACAACCAAAAACACTAACATTATGCACAAAAATTAAAAACACAATGCAAAAGACCATCTCAACATAGAGGATAAAATTTCAAAAAACTGGTGACTTTTGAAATCGACCTATGTCTGCTCTTTAGTGAATATTTTCAAAAATACCAAATAAAACTTTCTCAAATTTTTACACATAAAAATAAACATGTAAATGTACACTTTTTTTTAGAAAACATTTTAAAATTAAAATTGGAAAAGTTTGTAAACGGACGTTGAATATGGTTCACATATGGATTTCAAAACAGGGCATCACGCATGACCTTTGGTCGAAGAAATATTCATAATTTTTTAACCCCTGCCCAAAATTTTACGTTCTTTATACCATTGGAACCATATCAAAAAAATCAAAGAATGCAACGTGAGAGAAATAATTTAATTCCTTACCAAAAGGTATAGTTTAAATGAAACATTTGGCCTCAAAATTTTCAAAACAGGGTACTTTCGCAAATGCCAAAGAAAAACTTGAAAAAGTAAAATAAAAAATTACTCAAATAATAAATCCACACCCCCAAACCTAATCTAAACATTGTCTTCAATATTTATATAAAATTGAGATGCATGGACAATGAATAAACGAAACATGAAAAGCAAGAACTCAAACACAAACACAAACAACGTAAAATTCCTAGGCACTAAACACAACACAACCAATTCACACACTTATTCTAAACAAAAATGTAAAAACAAAATAAAAACAAATATATACTAAGAAACAAATATACCTAGGTGGGTTGCCTCCCACCAAGCGCATGATTTAACGTCTAGGCAAGACATGTTATGGCGCTCTAGCTCTTCGAACTCCAAGATGTTGCTTTCTTTATGAAGATAAGGCTCTTGCCCTTTTTATGAGTACTCTTGGCTGACTCGTCACTCAAAGACTCGCAAGTTGTCTTTGTTTCCTCCCAAAAGATAAAGAAACCTTGCTTTAACGCACAAGCTACACAATTCGCTTCCTTAAGAAGCAATAGAAAATTTACACACTTACAAAGCATATTAGAAAGTTCCGGAAAATAAAAGTCTACTCAATACATGCAATTGCCAACAAGAGCTTGAAACACTATTTATTCCAAAGAAACAAACTAAACAAATCCCATAATAGATTTTTCCCTTAAACCTAGTTCTTTCTTTCCTCTTAATTATCATTCACAATTCCACACATAAATAGAAATACTATATTGAAGAAGGAAAAATAAATTGTGAAATTTTCAAACAAAAAATAAAACATAAACATAACATGCATGAAGATTTTCAACATTGTGCATTTAGGGTGGAGCTAGGATTAACTAAGGGTTGTTTAACCAAGTTGGGGAATTCATTATTCTTTACAATCCAAAACAAATGTAGATGACTTCCCCATCGTTTCCTTGCCTTTGTTTCTCATTTGGTTAAGTAGGTCTTTCCTCACTTAAATTTTCTTAATTTTAGGCGGACTTCTCAACTCATACCTTCCTAACATGCCTATAATTCTCTCTATGTTTAGAATTCTCTCATGTGCCATGCCTTTCACATTCTTTGCCTAGTGGCACAAAGGGGGTCGCAGTGACCAGGCCCGGGCGACTGACCTATCTTATAGAAATGGTGGCACACAGTAATAGGGTTAGGAATTATACCTTGTTTTAGTAGGTCTTTGTTGGAGTTGGAGGTGGAGGTGGAGGGTCCTTACTCTTCCTTTTAGCTTTCCTCATATTTGCTTTGTTAGGACTTGACTTTTTAATATTGGCACGTGAATTTCCTTGACTCATGGCAATCTTCTCTTCTTTTGGAAGTCGAACCGCTTCCTTCATTATTGCATTAATTTCTTGCTCAGCTTGTGAAAGCTCTACAAGATGGTCAAGCTCCTTCTTCTTCATTAACTCCAATAACTTTGCAAGGTCTTCGAATTCCTTTGATGCAGAATTCCTCTCAACTTCAAGTCTTTCAATTTGTACTTCCAACTCTCTATTCTTATTAGAGACTTCTTTGACTTCCTCTAAGGCATTGACCATGAGCTCGACTTCCATTCACATCTTTCTTGACTTGCGAGCTACCCCATCTTCCAATTCTTTCAATGACCTTGCCAAGTCTTGCAACTCTTTCAATGCTTCATTTTTCTTAGCTTCAAGTCTCTCTATTTGGAGTTCCAACTCCTTATTCTTGTCAGAAACATCCTTTATCTTCTATCGGAGTATGCCCTTATCTATCTGAAGCGACTCAATTTCAAGTGTGAGCTTCTTGTTTCCTTGTTCAAGCTCATCAAATTTCACCTTTTCTGAGGCTTCATTGCCTTCAAATTCCATCTTCATGAGCTGTAACTTCCCTTCGTAATCTTTCCTCATTTCTTCATTTTGTCGGGAAGTTGTCATCATTTTCTCTAAGTAGATCATTCTCTTTTTCCAACTCACCCTTCACCAACATTAGCTCTTTACTCATACTCATGAGCTCCTTGTTCATCTATAGCATGATCTTGCATTATTCTTCATCTTCCGATTGGTACGAGACTTCTTTGTAGTTTTGAGTTTTAGCTTTGATGGTGTTGTGGAAGTTCCTTTCAAATGTCGTCTTTATGGATTGGTCTGGCTAGCTAGGTGACATATAGTCATTGAAATTCTATGTGATATCCGATTAAGAGGCTATAACATCTTGCAAGAGCTCTCTTATCTTATCTTCTGAAGAAATGCTCTTTGGCCGGTAGCTTGACCACGAGTTTTGCATGAAGAAATCCATAGAATTATGAAACAAAAAGTAACAAAAACTACCAAATAAATAAAAAGAAATTAAATAGACTACAAACAACAAAGAAACTAATAATATTAAAACTAATCTAACTACTACTATGCACACCGATCCATCACTGCTCTGTTCACCCTTGCCTCTTGTCTATTCCTTCGAGCTAATCTCTCAATCTCAGAATCAAAGTGCAGGAATCGAAGATTTTGGCTCATCGTAACCAGGTACATGCAAGAGCAAAGGTACCTATGAAGTAAAACACACAAACTAAATTAAAAGGTTCAAATTAGCAATAGACTAACTAGTATCGATATCAATCATCCACTCAGTCCCCAGCAGCGGTGCCAAAAATTGACCACTCCTAAAGTGACACTTGCAATCGTACGAGGTCGGGAGTGTATAAAGTTCGTTCCCACAAAGACTGAGTGATTGATTACAAAAATTGATTAGCCTAATTGCTATTCAACCAAGCAATAACATATGATTTTCATATTTAAAACCTATGATTAAACTAAATTATACTATTCGACTAACTTTACGCTAATATGGTAAAATAATGACAAGTAATGAAATCAAATATAACAATGAGAGATAATATGCTAAGACTAGAATCCATCTAACCCTCTCCAATTATAGTCCTAGACTCACCTAAATACCCAATTTGTGCAAATGTGAGTTGTAGACTTGTGCAACCAACAATAATCTCTACTCTCGGTCGAGTAATAGAAACTACACCCACACATACCCAAACCAAAGCCTATCGATCGATGACCCCAGAATATATGTGTGAATTCATTAAGAATTTTAGTACACTCAAAACAGCCCAATACGCTAGTCACAGTAGGTCTACCTTACTAGACATACATATAGCATATTTCATCAAACACATTGTGTGCGTCTCCGGTCGATTCATAGTGTACACAACCAAAAATAATTCAAAAGGAGATCAATCTAGTGGAAGCATTAAGTACTCGAAAATATCCATACAAAACATAAGCACACATGGATAAAATCGATGGTCTATATATAAAAAGTCAAGGGTTAGATTTCATGAAGCCTTAGCACTAGAAATTTAGCTTATATTACAATATAAAGCCATACAACATATATAAGAAAATAAATACATGGCTCTACAATAATATTGAAAGAGAAAGAGTTGTAGAGAAAACTATGTGGATAGCTTTCTCTTCTACTAGGATCTTCTTCTCATTCGAATATCTTCAACTCCTTATTGCCCAAAAACAAGAAGTCATGGTGGATGTGTAGGATTTGTAAGGAAAGGCGGAATCTTTGGTGAGGAATGGTGATGTAAGATGAAAATGGAATGATGATGTCTTGGTGAATGTTCTTAGGTAGGAAGTTGGTTCTTCTGGTCTACAAATATCAAAGGTTATATAAGGGAATGAATTGGGTCAGGGGTAAGGAGGTAAATTCTTGAATTTAACCATTTATAGGCAAAAACCCAAGAGGAAAGCGACCTTGGGTAGGGGTCGCTCTTGAGGTTGCTTCTCTCTCGGATTAAGTTTTTCAGTTTCAAGCACCGTTACGAAAACAGTCATAACTTCATCTAGAAAACTTGGAATCGCGATGTATTAAAAGTGTTGGCAAGTAGACTCATGGGGCTTTCTAGAAATAGGCTACACGAAACGCAGTTGGATCTAAGGAGAGAGATATGACCCCCGAAAGTTGAATGTTCTGCACGAAGATTTCTAATTTCAGCCTTTTAACATCCGAAACTCTTCAATTATGCTCAACACCTTATTTTAGGGCAAATAACCTACACGAGGCTCACAAAATGCATGATATTCAAAAACATGCTCGAAAATGAGTACAAAATCTAGGAAATGGGACCTCTAATAGGTATGTAAACCGTCCAACCATCTTCAAAAAAGGTATTCCTAAGAGAAGTGGAATCTCCACATCTTCTTCCATCTCAAGAATTACAAACTTTACTGGGAAGTATAGATTCTCCACTTTGACCAAAGTGTCCTCCATCACTCATCGTGGATACTGGACAGATCGATCTGCCAATTGCAATGTCATACGTGTCATATGCGTAGGCTTCACTTCTCCAACTCCCAACTTCTGAAAAACTGAATATGTCATCAAGTTGATGTCGACCTTGAGTCAATCAATGCCTTGCTAAATTCTGATGTGCCAATGGTGCACAGAATGGTGAATTTCCCCGAATGTTTCAACTTTGGTGGGAGCTTATTTTGCAATATTGCATTGCACTCTTCTGTTAGGGCAACCGTCTCAAATTCTTCTAATTTTTTCTTGTTAGCACGTTCGCAATTCGTGAAGGGATGATTACCTCGTAAAAAATTTCAAGGTTTAATAAAGACGATAAGACTTTACAAGTTAAGCTAGCTATTACCACAAAGTTAAGATTACGATTATAAATAAAAACCATTGAAAACTTATTAATGAATTATAAAATTATACAAAGATGGTTAATTTGTTTTTCGATGTTTTATCCCCACCACATTATATGATTAGAAACAACATATTAATCACACAATTTTAGGGTTCTGGGGTGAAATTCTAAAATTGACCCTTCTGTTTATATTTATAGTTTTTTTTTTTTTGTTTTTTTTTTGTTTTTTTTAACACCAAATTTGATTCTAAAGACCCAAAAGATCCCAACACAATAGTGAAACAAAGCACAAAACTAACAAGACGAAGCAACAAAGGACAAAGGGAAAAAACAGCCACGAAACCAAAGAAAAGAACGAGAACAACCAAAGTACCCAGGAAGAGACACCCACAAAGAACGAACAAAACCAAAAAACAAAACTAGCTTCAAAAATCTCCTCATTGGATCAGATCCCCACTTCTCTTTGATCCTAAGTTCGCCAAGTTATCCACAAAGGAATTGGACTCTCTAGGATTGTTGATAACCAACCAAAAAGGGGAGGCGAAAAGGAAATTTTGAATGTTGTAAATGTGTTCCACACGATTAAGACTATCAAACTTGTCGAAATTATTTATCCACGACACCGCCAAACTCGAGTCACTAGCTATGCCAATGTTTCTTCCAATTAACTCAAATTTTTGAAGCACATAACTGACATGCTTTAAGAATAGCGAACACCTCCGCTGTTCGAGTCCACAGTCCCTATGTAAAGGGAGAAAAAACAGAGGATTTTTCCATTGAAATCCTTAAGACTGATCCTATGCTGGTTGTCACCGAGCTTCCTCTAGCATACCTGTCAATGTTGAATTTTAATCCATCAGCTACTATGGGGAGCTATGAAACTAGCTTTATTATGCTAGCCTTTTGACTGTTAATACACAGCTAGCTAAAATTCAACAATATGTAGGTTAGGGGATCGTTGGAGCCTTGGCTGTGGTGTTTGAACCACCACTCCGCCTGAAATCTTACCATATCTGAAGCGCTATCCACTGGCGTCTCATGATCCTTAAAAGTAGCCAAATTTCAGCTCTCCTAAATGGTTTAAACAATCGTGAAAAAAAAGGTGTTCCAAGCTCTTGATTTCCTCGGTGATGGACACAAGCCCTGATAATTCTCAACCCAGTCATTCAAGCTATTGCAGATGTAATAAGTAACAAACCACCAATTCATACATCTCTTCCAAAGGTTCCAAGACCAACTACAGTGAAGGAATAAATGATCTATAGTTTTAACACTTTTCATACAAAGCGTGCAGGACAAGTTAGAATCCATGGTCATTCCGAACCGACGCAAAACATCTTTCACTTAAGTTCTGCCTTTAAGAAGATTCCAGGAAAAAACCTCAACCTTTGGGGGACAAAAACCTCTCCACATAAACTTGGGACAGCTCTGATCCTCATTCTGAGCCTCCTCCAAACAAGTTCTAAAAAGGTTGATAATGAATACACCTCTTGGGTTAAATGACCATGCGAATTTGTCATTGAAGGTTTTCCTAAAGTTTAGATACTTCAAAGCAGACAAAAAACACTCCTATTATTCAGTTTCTCACCCAAACAAATGCCTTCTTAGAGGCACACTCCAAACCTAAGTCGCATTATTACATTCTCCAAAATCCTGAATCCTCCCATTTTTGTTGACAGCAAGTGTAAAAATCCTAAGGAAAGCTCTATGAAGAGGAAAAGAGTTCCATGAAATATCAGTCCATAACTTTGCTCTATTGCCACTTTCTACCACGACTTGAAGGACTTCTTGAAGGAGCTTCGCCGACCAAGAATCGCCAACAAATAAGTTAACAAAATGGGAAGTTTGAGGCTTTCCTACCAGCTCCCATTTGAAATCTCTGCTATCCATACCATATTTGGCACATATAAATTTTTTCCACAAAAAGGAAACCTTAGCTCAAATCGTTGTCCAACCTACGAGCTATACTAAAACCCTCGTTAGCTTTACTTTTGCATACCATAGCCTAATCGACCGTATAGATCTTTTTCTTCGTTGCCCCATCACCCAAAAAAAAAAAAAAAACTCACGTTGTAATTTCTCAATCTTTTGAGCCACTCCTATCAACATTTTCAAGATCAACATGTAATAAGAAGGGATACTTAAGACCACGACCTTGATTAACACCAACCTACCACCCTTAGATAAGAATCTCATCTTCCACGGTGCTATTCTCTTTTCAATCTTCTGCACCACCGGATCCTAGAATTTAGAAGAATACAGATTGTCACTTAGAGGCAATCCTAAATAAGACAACGGAATGCTGGAATTTCTACATCTAGGAATGTCAGCCCATTGCTCCTCTACAACCCTTCCTTTGTTGACTCTAACAATGCATGATTTTTGGAAGTTAATACGTAATCCCAAAGCCCCTACTAAATTGCTTCGTTGGGCTTCCGTTAACCAACATGAAAAGCAAAGGAGTTGAGATACATCATCTTATCCAATTTCTCCATCTAGGACCAAACCCTATTCCCTCCGTAACTGAATCTAGAAAATTGTGATCAACATAATCATAAGCATTCTCGAAATTTAGTTTCACCACTAGACCCCCAACACTATCTTTTTTCCATCTCATTTGCTATTACAAAACTATCCACGATTTGACGGTGTTGGACGAAAGCCATTTGAGTCTCTCCTATCACCATATTCATCACCTTTTTAAGCCTATTTGAGAGCACCTTGTACATTGATCCGACCAAACTAATAGGTTTGAAATCAGTCATCCCTCCCGGCTTGGCTACCTTAGGAATAAGAGTGATAAACGTTCTATTTAGCTCTTTACGACGAAGCTATCTTTATGGAATTCCACCATAAATCTCATAAATTCATCCTTGATTCCTCCCCCCCCCCCCCCCCCCCCCCAAATTTGTTTAAATGAAATTCAAGTTCAAACTGTCTGGACTAGAGGCTTTATTGTCATCGCAACTCCTCAAAGCCAGCCAAACTTCCACTTCATCAAAAACTCCTTTTCCAAAAGATCTCTATCTACAGTGGACAGCTGTTTGAAATCTATGTTGTTGATTGTTGGTCTGGTCCAAGTTGCATTTTTATAGTGATTAGTGAAGAAGTTCAAAATGCATACTCCAATTAGGTGAGGATCTGTAAGTCTGGTGCCATGGACTACCAAGTCCCCTATTTGATTACTCTTTCTTTTGGCATGGAAAATACTATGAAAGTATCTCGAGTTCTTATCACCATCCATTAACCACTTTACCCTCGATTTTTGTCTCCAGTTTTGTTCCTCTTTACGGAGCGCTTTCCGTAAATCTGAGATTAACTTCACCTTTTGTTGTCTCAAGTTCAAACACCGGCCTTCATTTCTAGCTTTCTCCTTTTCTATTGCCAATTTTTCTTCCATCACTTTGATAACATTACCCTCAGCTTTCCTAGAGAACACCCACTTTTTCATTCTATACTTGACAACTTTACCTTAGAAAACAATACAAATCCCTTGGAGCCTCTCACATCACATACCTTCCAACCCTCTATGGCATCACAAATCATTTATTTATCTTCTATCCAACAATTGAAGAACTGAAATGGAGTAGGACCCTAGTCCGTTGACGGTTCTCCAATAAGGATGGCATTATGATCGGGAAAGTTACGCATGAGACATTTTTGAATAAGTTTGAGGTACCAAGCAAGCATCGAAAGCGATAATAAAAACCTGTTTAGATGTGTCCAAGACGCATTCTCTCTATTGTTGGTCCAAGTGAACTTACAACCTTGTATCGGAATATTGATTACCTTGAATCTCAAAGTAAAGTTTTTGAAGCTTCTCATTGAACTAGCTATACCCTCCCCCAGTCGTTCCGACGACACAAGTACTGTGTTAAAGTCCCCTCCTAAACAACAAGGAAAAGGGAAAACACGAAGAGAGTCCACAATGCCGTCCCATAAAACTTTTCGATTGGATTCAATATTAGGGGCATAGACATTACAAAAAACCACCTCTATCGCCAATAACACCAGCTCTCATGCTACCAAGATATAGTGATCATTGGTAATGCAATACTTACACATGAACTGATTTTCATCCCACAAAATGATCAGACCGCCTACCGTGCTGATAGCCTCCACACTCACACCTTTAGTGAGTAAGGAACCACCTAAAGAAGTAACACCCTATTGTTAAAATTTGCCAACTTCGACTTCTGAATAAAGAGGAAGGTGGGTTTGTGGCTCATCACCAAATGCTTAACCACTTTCTTCTTCTCACCACGATTGAAGCCCCTAGCATTCCATGATAACGCTAACATAGAAAAATAAGAAACCATCAACCAAAGACATAGAATTGAAAACTAAACCTTTTTCGATTCGTAAAACCTCCTCGGGTCTTGCAGTTCCCTTGTCGATATCTCCTTGACTATTTCCTCCTCTCTCCTTTTGAAATCGAAACTGATGGCAATCCCTATTTCGATAACCTTGGCAATTTCGACCTCGACATTACAACCATCCTTAATTAGCTCCATCTCATATGTTTTTGAAAAATCGAAACATTTTAAGACTCCTTCCTCGACTATTTTAGCTATTTCTTCTTCCAAACTCCACTTGTCAGTCTCACCCACCTTGGTCTTGTCTTGAATCTATATTTTTTTGCCTTCCTTGCTTGGCTGACTCAAAAGTTCTTCCACCTCCATTTCTGGTCTTCATAGGGTGAACATTGGAGCTATTATTTCTTTTTGGTCATTTCCCACCAGTGCAGACTACTATCGGTCCCGAGAAAGAAACTAATTCACCTTCCTCTTGTTCCACTATGATTGCAACCAGCTCATTCTCCCTTGAAACGTCAGGGATCGTAACATCATCAAGCTCCGGCCTTCTATCTTCATGTTCTTATTCAATATACTCATCATTGGGAAGAATCTCTGTTCTTGAGGTTTCCTGACTCTAATTCTTCCATTGGCTATCCAAGTTGCCACCTTTGCTCTCTCTTACAGCTGTTATCCTCAAATCCGGCATTGAAACTTGATATCCAATATAGTTCTAAATTGGGCTTCCTGATATAGGGGGCCTAACTTCAGTAAACTTGTTTTTTGGACTCTGCTTTTCATGGACCAACGTCTCCAAATCCATCAGGCCCATCTCTAAATTATCTCCATCTCTAGGCCCATCACATTTATCCATGATAGCTGGACCACCTTTTGAACACTGCCCTTTTAACAGTCTAATATCTGAGAAGTGGCTTATCATTCCTTCTGAATCTGAAGATGATGAGCTGGATGAAGCGAGGCATTGACACCGGTTGTTGCTTTTCTTTTTCTCAATGTCCATTTTGGCCGTATTATAAGGAAAAATCATCAGCTTTAATTTTGACTTACGAGCCTAGCATCCTTTTCTTTTGTCCAAAGCTCCCTTAGACACTTGGTCCTCTGTTTGATGTTTATAATTCCTAAATTGGAAACCTTTTTTTACCAACCCCAAGTCTTCCTCTGCTTAAACACACTCAAGAAGACTTCTCTCAACAACTGTTAGGTGGTGAGAGGTATAACAAAATAAAATAGTGAAAACAAAGACAATATTTGAGTGAATTTGCTTGACATTTCATTCAACTTAAACAAGCCTTTATATAGGCAATTACATGAAACTAATGACCAACAAATAAGGACTCATGACTACCACTAACTTTAACATGACCCATTAACAATTACTTGCCTGCAAATTAATCACACTACTGACTAGAAAATAGCACCATAACCCAACATCCCACTACACCAACAAACTAGTAAGTGGGGATAACTTATTTGACTCAATCTAAAGACTCATGTGATGTTAAACTCAAGCACCACTTACATATAATCTCTGCATTAATTTTAACAATATTATTGTTGGTAAAATCTTGTCAACGGTAAAAATGTCAAAGAGCTCATCGCCACGTAGGATGGAGTTGAATTTTCAATGGCTAGTTGGACATGGTTAAACCGATCATGGGTTGAAAGACGCCACCCAAATATGGAGAGGACGATAGGGATTTCCCTTGGGGAGAACCATCTGTGATGGTTTTCCTCTTTGATAGTATTCTTGGAGAAAACCTCATAAAAATCGGTAATTATTCGGTAAATAACTTAGTTACCCTCTAGGTTAATAGTATCTAGACGTACTTAATTAGGTTGTTCCTTGCATATACTGTCTTGCATACATTGTGTCATGCATACCATGAGTGGAAATGGGATGTATATAGAGGGTCTTTCGAATTCAAGACTTTCATTGCTCACTGGTACAAATTATTCTTTCTGCAAAGGAAGAATGAAAGCTCATCTAATGGCAATTGAGAAAGTCCATTGAAGAAAACAAGGGACTTGGATTCCATGAAAGTAAATGAGCTTATCAGGATTCAAGCCTATGAATTGAGAAAGTTTTCTTTGGGTAAAATACCAAAGGGAATTGCTTTGAAAGTGGTTAAAACAGTCAAACAAGAAGAAGATGAGAGTAGCACCGATAAAGAAATGGCCTTGATATATAGTTAAACAGTTCAAGAAGTTCGTGAGATCGACACGAGGAAGATGTGAATCTTTATAGATACACTAAGAAGGGTATATATATGTATAGGAACTTTATAGATATTATGTGAATCTTTGATGCGCTTTGAATTTTTTTGTGATTATGCAGAAGCCATATTAAGTACAAACGGAAACAACTAGCTTAATCTTATTTAATTTCTAGCAAATTGCGACCGAAACAATTTTAAACTGATTTAATTATGCATACTCAATCAATAAGCGATATGATTTTTACATCCTTTATCTCTGTCTTTAATGAGTATTATGTTATAGGGGAACGCTATGAAATAATAAGTTAGATCGATATATATTTTAAAGGTTAATTAAAAAAATGTTGTTTATATTTTAAAACAATAATTATTTTAAATGAATAATAATATTTTATGGAGATAAATTATTTTAATTTGTGCATTTAAGGAAAACATTTAAGATGATGAAATTTCATTGTTAAAAATTATCCTAGTATTTTTCTAATATCCAAAAACTATTTTAATTGTTAAAAATTATAAAAGTTTGCCTGATAAATTTTTTTAATAATTAAACATAAATATATGACTATGTTTACTTGATATGTTTTAATTATATATATCAAAACATTTTTTTTAAAAATAAAATAGCAAAAACTATATAAATAACTCATCAAACATGACAATAAAGAAATAATGATAATATATTTAGAATCAAGTATATTTTCTACGTGATCGTGAGAAAATTATTAACACTAAATTTATAGAAGAATTAGAAAATCTAAATATCAAAATAAGGGTAAAAACATAAAAATCTAAAAGTTTAGGGGATTAATTTATAAAACTGTAAAATTTCAAGGAATATGAAATAAGGGTTAAAATATAAAACTCTGAAAACTTAAAGGATAAATTTAGAAATTTGTAAAACTTCAAGGGCGGTAGTGGCCCTCTCTCATCCTCATGCGTCTCCGTCACTATATACTAGTAGATGTCACAACTTAGGTGATAATATTATCTTGTCCTTTAATTTTTGTTTTTATAATTCTATTGACCATGAAAATAGGAGATAAAATCAATCATTTTAGCATTTTAATTTCATATTATTTAATTCATTATTACTTAATATAGTGTGTATTATATATGAGTAATGTTAGTTTTTCCAAAAAAAATTCTCAAATTCTTTCCCAAATGTATGTTGCACGTGAGGTGTCAATATCTTGTAAATCATGAAATAATAGTGAATGATGTAATGTTAACACATCACGTTCTACAAATATTTGGGAAAGAATTTAGAAAAAAAAAAAATTAGAAAGTCTAGCATTACTCATTATATATATAATATATTTTTTTTTTCTAGATTTCACTATAAAACTAAGTGAATATTGAACTTTTATAGAGACTACCTTTATTATTTATTTTTGTTAGGTTAAATATTAATCTGATTTTGATAAATTTACTTTATTAGTTTATTATTTAAATTTTCTTCAAAAGTATTATAAGTTAATTTGGTTTCACATGAATATTATAAAATTAAGTTACAAGTATGTAAATAGTTGTGATTTAAATATATCAATGGTATAATGATATTTTAATTAAGCTATTGAAATTTATATTTTATAAGCTGGGAACTATTAAAATATTTTTTTCAATTATGCATACCGTTAAGAATAGACATAAATTTTAAAACAAAATAAAAGATGTTTACTCATACACTCTTTGATTATGTAAATGAAATGAAAATTAAAAAGAAAATTAGGTTGATTTGGTTGTAAATAATTTTCTAGATATAAAATAGACATGTTACATTTTAAATAGTTAATATTTATTTTATTTATTTATTTGTATCCTTACTTTTAATACCAAACGGTATCACATTTTGTTAAAAAGTATCAGGTGCGGGATTTTGTACTTTTTCATGTACGGGATTCCTACTGATATTATTTGAAGATTGTGTGACCTACGATATTAGTTTTTGTTTTGGCATCCCTAAAGCTAAAATCCTAACTTCGCCCCCGGTCACAACCCAATAAAGACTAGTCTTTTAGATTGTAGGGTTATATATATATATATATACTAAGAAGGGTATATATATATATATATATATATGTATAGGAACTTGATAGATATTATGTGAATCTTTGGTGCGCTTTGAATTTTGATGTGATGATGCAGATGCCATATTAAGAACAAAAGGAAACAATTAGCTTAATCGTATTTAATTTCTGGCAAATTGCGACAGACAATTTTAAACTGATTTAATTATGCATGCTCAATAAGCAATATGATTTTTATGTGCTTTATCTCTGTCTTTATTAAGAAAAATATTGATATTGGCTTTGCCAAACTGTGCAAGAAAAGAATATTGTATATAAGAAAAGGATAGACAGAATGAATATGTGGGGTATTACGAAGGGTGTGTGTGTATATATAAGTTTGTTATACAGTCCTTATAGTTATAAATGGCACAGTAATCAACAAATTATATATATAATAAAGAAAACAAGAGCAAAGGCATTATAACAAATTAATTTGATCAGTGGCAACGGCTGCCTTTGGTCTTGTAGCCAATAACTTTAGCAGCACTGTAAAGGGGCTTGTTATTGCTTGTACCAACGGGAGTACTAAAGTCGACTTTGGTGACATTCTTTCCAGGGACGATTTCCCTGCAATCTGGCAAGGGGCTGTTTTTGTGGAGACGAACCTCGCAATCATCTTTCTCGATGCCTGGTTTCATTGCTATCTTGTATACTCCCACATCGTTTGTAATACCCTTTCTAGCATATGTACCTGCATTCGTCTTCTTATCGAAGCAGATGATCATCATCTGTGCTGATTTAATGGGTGCTCCTCCTTTTCCTTTCTTCGAACATGGGTTGCACACCACCTTGCCGGTCACGTAGCCATTGATATTGGCACCAGCATATGTTAAGCTCAGGAGCGATGACATGCAAAGAGCTATGGCAATCACAGCAGTCGCCATCTTCATTGTGTTTGCCATTTTTCTTTTTCTTTTTCTTTTTTCTTTTTTCTTTTTATTTACAGCTCCTCTTTGGTGCTGATGATGAATTTTCTCAGCTTGGGGACCTCCTTCTATAGGGTTACATGCATGCTCTTCAATTAATGGCATTCCTTAATTATCTCCCTATTTTAAGGTTTAATGGAATCGTTCAACTCAACACCGTTGTGAATTCAAGGACCGACTACTTTTTCTCATTGGAATATTGGTGAATAGAAAACTATACACCAACCATGAGGGAGGAAATGGTGGAAAGTATCACCTTTTCCAACTCATTTAGTGACTCTATGACCGGTTTAATAATTTAAGTTTAAAAGGCACTTATTATGGTGAACTACTAAAATTGTCCTTAGATAATCATTTATGTTATTCTGTTTGTCTTGTTCTCTCTCCACACTTCCAACAAAAACGATAACTAGGTTACTCTCTCTCTCTCTCTCTCTCTCTCTCTCTCTCTCTCTCTCTCAATACAAATAGAAGTTCAAGATTCAAACAACTGGACGTGCTTCATTACAACAAGGTAATATTTCTTGCAAATACTTCTTTTCATTTGTTCACATTTTCATTGTGACAATTGTGGATCTCCGAGACTTTATCGTCTTTTTCCGAGCTTTTTAAAATAGTATCCGAGCTTTTTAAAATAATCTCCGAGCATTTTCATGTCTTCTCCGAGACTTTTCAAAAATCACTAATCGAGCATTTTCATATCTTCTCCGAGCCTTTTCATGTCTTCTCCGAGCCTTTTCATATCATCTCCGAGACTTTTCAAAAATCAGTAATCTAGCATTTTGAAGTCTTCTCCGAGCTTTTTCATGTCTTATCCGAGCATTTTCATATCATCTCCGATATTTTTCAAAATCACTAATCGAGCCTTTTCAAGTCTTCTCCGAGCCTTTTCATGTCTTCTCCGAGACTTTTCAAAAATCACTAATCGAGCCTTTTCATATCTTCTTCGAGCCTTTTCATGTCTTCTCCGAGCCTTTTCATGTCATCTCCGAGACTTTTCAAAAATCACTAATCGAACCTTTTCAAGTCTTCTCCAAATGTTTTCAAGTAATCTCTAAGTCTTTTCATGTCTTCTCCGATACTTTTCAAAAATCACTAATCGAGCATTTTCAAGTCTTCTCTGAGCCTTTTCATGTCTTCTCCGAGCCTTTTCATATCATCTCCGAGACTTTTCAAAAATCACTAATCGAACCTTTTCAAGTCTTCTCCGAGCTTTTTTATGTCTTCTGCGAGACTTTTAAAAAATCACTAATCGAGTCTTTTCAAGTCTTCTCCGAGCCTTTTCATGTCTTCTCCGAGACTTTTCTAGTGTTCTTCGAGCCTTTTAAATATCTTCACCCGAGGCTTTGTAAATGTAATTTGTGAAAATATTTTGTACTCCTAAGTTTTTATTCATAGTTTTGATTAATTTGACAGCATCATAAATCGGGTTAGAATAGTCATATGTCAAAGAATATGACTTATGAAGAATTGGTGGCGATCGTGCATACCATTGTGAAGTATGATGTAAACAAATTCAATGTTGATCTGGCATCAATATCAATCGTTCCTGGCAGTACATGTCGTACATTTATAAGAAATAACGATGATATTCAGTTTATGCTAGGGGAAGATCGGGTGATCCCTCAAGTATGTGCAAGTCTAACTCAGAGGACAGCTGGAGATGTGATAAGGAATGATATTCCTCCTCCTAAAAATACCCAACAATTTGGATCCTTTAGCGGTAGCAACCGAGTGTATCCCCAAAGAAGTTTCGCCGAAAGTGGGGAAAACATGTGTGGTGTCCCACCGGTAGCAGTTGACCAAGTAGTTGAACCTCAATTTGGCAATGTATTTGGTTGTCGAATTGAGCAGTACAATGAGATGAACAATTATCCGAACCATGAGGTAGATAATGAGGCAAATAATGAACAGGTAGATGATCTAGAAAATGTGGATGAAGAGCTTACACAAATTCAAACACAAGGAAGACATGTACAAGGAGTTAGTTGCACTGTACCAAATATGTCTGGGACTTCCGAGGTCTGACATAATATAACTGTATCTAATTCTGATAATACGATAACGTGGGTTATTCCCGGAGCAAATTCATACTCGTTTGGTATTGGTAGAAGTAGCACCTTGGCAACGCAAAAACCTACAAGCATGATTTATAAAGGTCAATTTTTCCCGAGTAAAAAGGATTTGAAGATGCTAGTTGGCTTTTTTTCAATGCGGGAGAACTTTGAATGGAAGGTGAAAAGGTTTAATAAGACAACATTACATCTAGTTTGCATCATTGACGGGACTGTACATGGAAATTAAGAACAGTGACGAGAGATGAAGGGACTTACTTCCAAGTCAGAAGTTTTGTCAACCAACACAGTTGTCCTTTGAAGGAGGTTCACCGTCGCCACCGACAAGGTAGTGCAGTCATAATCGGAGAAGTCATTGCACCTAGACTTCAACAACATGATGGTCGTCTCATACGTCCGAAGGACATAATCGCCGATATGAAAACAATGTATGGCATCCAAGTCATGTACAGTAAGGCACATAATTCCTTGCAATATGCATTGTCATTGACCTATGGAACGCATGAAGAAAGTTTCAAACTGTTACCATCTTTTGCGTACGTTCTGGAACAGTAAAATCCTGGCACAATCACCGACTTACAATGTGCAAACGATGATACATTCCTGTACTTTTTCATGTCATTAGGGTCCTCAATTAGAGGTTTCCAGAGGTATATGCGTCATGTGATTGCAGTTGATGGTACCCTTTTGAAGGGAAGATTCAGGGGTACAATGTTTGTTGCAACTGCACAATATAGAAACGAACATGTGTATCCAATTGCTTTTGGGTACGGTGACTCAGAAAACAACCTTTTATGGGAGTGGTTTTTGAAATGCTTGAGGGGTGCCCTTGGTCATATAGATGATCTAGTTTTCATTTCCGATCTCCATGCAAGCATTGAAGCGGGAATTTCTAAAGTGTTCCCTTATGCAACGCATACTATATGTTTCTGGCATTTTGGTGAAAATATGAAGAAGCGATTCAACATAAAGGATGTTGCCGACATAATGGATTCAGCAGCT
Organism: Acer negundo; assembly: GCA_035582765.1. Classification (NCBI taxonomy): domain Eukaryota; kingdom Viridiplantae; phylum Streptophyta; class Magnoliopsida; order Sapindales; family Sapindaceae; genus Acer; species Acer negundo. The sequence continues at coordinate 14,436,273 of CM069235.1, forward strand.
AGGACGTACAGTGAATTCAATTATAACAGACACATGGAGGAGTAACGTAAGCTGTACAAGGGTGCATTCGATTATGCCATTGCTGCCGGTACACACAAGTGGTCTCGTGTACACTGTCCACAAAGAAGGTAGAAGCTGATGACCACAAATGTTGCATAGTGCATAAACTCATGCCTAAAATTTGCACGGTAACTGCCAATGATGACACCGGCAGAGTTCATTAGGAATATGCTACAAAAGTGGTTTCACGATCGTCATACAGCTGCATGGTCCATGCGTCATCAACTGACCGATGCAGCACATCTTGTGATCCTAAAACGTGTTGAGAAATGCAATTATATGACCATAAATCTAGTTGACTGGAACATATTCTCCTTCAAATTGAAGGGAAACCAATGGACGGTTAACTTACACTTGAAGACTTGCACATGCAACAAATTCCAAATGGACCATTTCTCATGTTCGCATGCACTTACAGCGGCAAGGTACATGAGATGTTACGGTTAATGATTTATATTACCCACAAACGTGAATCTTATTGTTTTCATTGTTGTAGGGAGCGAAACTTAGATTTCACATCTCTGTGTGCGGACTACTACAAGAAAGAGACACTTATTGATGCATACTCAGTTCTTATTATACCTGTTGGCCATCTTTCTTCATGGGTAGTGCCATCCGACATCGCATCTCGGGTGGTTTTAAATCCAAAGTCGAAGAGACAATCAGATCGCCCGATGGAGGGTCGACATGCCTTGTCTTCGAAGAGGACAACCACACAGTCGTGTAAAAGATGTGGACAATCAGGACATAATAGAAGGCAGTGCTCCAACCTGCCGATGGTTAATGAAGGTTCCAGCATAAGTGTTCCCGATGAATACTGTCACAAGTGCGGCATCTGTCATTCAATTGGACACAATAAACAAATGTGCCCTGAGAAAGACTCTACCGTGGAATGAATGAAGCCGTTAAGGAAGGCGATCAAACATAACAAGGCAGTACAAGAGGCCCCTGAATTGCTACCAGAAAAGCTTGTAATTGCTAATATGGGACAGCAAGATGCTAGGAAGCACCTTGAGGAACATGTCTCCAACTTGATGTCTTCCAACATCGTTCAGACGTTAGGAACCATGCTCGATACAGTTGTGTTATGAGACCGTTGGTTATTATGCTTTTTTATGTTGAACTATTATGATATATTTATTGGTTGTTCGTTTAATGTCATACTGGATCTTTTGTTATAGTGTCTACAATTCATTGTATTGTTTATGGATTTCAATATATCAAATGTGTGTTCAAGTGTTAATTGCAAACAACTAAATTTTTTTTTTAAATCATTTCATTTCATTACTCAAATGTTATGTACATCAACTAAATCACTAACTGGAAGACCAATCCTTCGAGTTACATAAAACCTCCACAGCCATCTTCTCTCGGATGATGCCCATTTCGTTTTCTGAACAGTCGAACGTATCCCTATTCGCTGCCAGGTACTCTATCAATCTCAAAGTATGGGCACCACAGTTACCACTGCAATTCACCACATAAACAACCGTTAGAATTGAATGTTATTAAAACCAATTGGGATAGAATAAGATCTTTAAACAGTCATACTCTCTATCCTGTTGGGGAACACGGTCTCTAGACACAATGTTGAGTGGAAAGGGCTTATTCTATAATGTGTACGTCATATCGCCCCTCCGTCTGCGACCGTGAAAGTCCACCGCATGTAGCATCGACAGTAAAAAATATCGTAAGCAAGTGAGTTGCGTTTTCTTATGGCGAAATGGTACCTCCTGTCTGAACAGGTCCATCAGGTAAATACTCCCTGTTGTGAAGTCAACGCTGGCTAGTGCCCAATGCGTACGTCCAAGGTTGCAAGAAATCAAAACCTGTATGTGTTTCAACAAAGTGTTATCAGTGTGAAATTTATTTAAAATTCAAATTCACACAATGTAAATTAAACACTGACCACATCAACTTCGTTCCATGGTTTGGTTCCTGTCGGGACCAATCCACGTACCACCTTTAGGTCATCAGCGGACCACTGATGCTTGAACAAAGACCAACAGCGACGGGGTTTGTCGACCTCATTTCCCATCAATCTCTCCTAGTCATTTAATAAACATGACTATACAAAGAAAATTTATAAAACGTTAGCTAAAAGATGTACGAAACACATAAATAGATGTTCAAAAACCGTACAACTTAAAAACACTTACATAGAACTGTGAATCCAATATGTTGATCCTCGGACTGTAGACAATGAAGTAATATCTCTGACGCTTTCGCAGAATATGCAAGTACGCGTCCATATGTTGACAATTTCAACATTTTGTATTGTTAGCATTCTATTATTTCAGAAACATCTTATACACAATGTTCAGGTAAGGACCATACCGTATCCTCCAACTCCATGATGTTGGTTTGAAACCGATAGAACCAAGGGACACCAACTAGCTCGAGTAGATCCACATCACGCCTGCATAATTGTTGAAGAAGTTAGATAAGAAAGTAGTTTTACTTAGGAGTTTCAAAATACAAAAAAAAAAATTTGTAATATCTGCGATTATACTTACAATTCCCCAGTCGAGTTCCTCTTATAGGCTTGGTACGCCGCAAGGTGATCAGGATTTATCAATGCGTGAGGCGCCTATACATGTGGTGGTTGTGGCATAATCCTTGGCCTCTTCGGCCGAGAGGGGTCAGTGTATGGGGTCCGCTACTGCCAACCTAGCCTACGAACCCGATCCTGACGTTTAAGGGGTGGGGGAATCCGATCCAGCTCAGTGCGATCCACTGGATGGGTGAGCTGTAAAGAGGAACTCTGTCCCCGTGTATTGCCTCCAGAGGTGCGATGTGTGGAGGGACTGTCCCCGTGTATCGCCTGCAGAAGTGCGCTGTAAGTAGGAACTATGTCGTCGTCGATCGTTTGCAGGTGTAAGCACTTTGGGTGCGCTGAGACTGGGGATCTCTGTCCCTGTGGAATGAATGAAGGGGTGCTCTGCACTAGGATCGACCGGAGGGGTGTGCTGTAAGGAGGTGCTCTGTACCAGGTCATGAGAATGAACATGCTGGTCTGGTAAAACCTGTTGAGGTTCCTACTTTATCTCTATAGGTGTTGTATCTGTACCACTAGTACCATGAGTAACCTTCTCTCGTGGTGTCACACCAGGCCCCTGCTGATCACCCTGATGACTACATGTCCTCCCTCTAGGACTGAAGTCTCGATGTCCGTATTCATCATCGAAGGGAGGGTCATCGAACCGTGTACCTCGAGTACGGGCATGCGACATCGAACCCTGAAGCCCCCGAATCAAATCTAGCAACTCCTGATGCTGTTGATCTAGCTTCTCATTACTCTTTCGTAGCTCCTCCTGTAACTCGCGTAACACATCCATCAGTTCAGTATACCGACGGTCCTGAAAGGATTTCGAAATTGTCAATACTAAAACCGTTCACTCGATGAAATTAAATAATACAGTAAAAAGAATTATACGTACCTCTGCTTGCCCTCCAATGCCTCCTCGTGAGTCATCTCCAGTTCGAGAGTCATCTCTAGTTCGAGGCTTTCTAGGCAACGTGAATCGAAGCCGCCTAGTCCTCGCGGGATGAATATGACAACCGTCCGAGTCAGAACCCTCCGTATCACTAGGTTCGAAAGACGGACCCTAAGTGTCACTGGTTCTGGCAGTTGTATATCGTTCGGGGTCAAAGACGGGAACAGGTATATCATCAACATCAGCATCATACAAACTGCCTCCCTGGAAAATACTCTCGAAGTACCGTTCAGCCCTCTCAGTTGCCGTCGGCACCAATTTCACCCTCGCAAACATCTGAAATTGCAGTTAGACCAATGTAATTGTATACATACTAATAGTTATGAATATAAAATATATATATATATTTACACTTTCGAGGAAAATACTATTCAACTTCTCCCCCCTCGGTCGCGTACTCAACTCCCATTTCAGAATTCGGGAGGAGAGCTCGATTTCCCTCCGCTTCCCACATCCGCTGTTGCCAAGCTCGGGGATAACCTCGAAAGTAAATATCTACGAAACAACTAAGAATGATAAGAATCCAATACAATACATCAGTCATATGGAAAAAATAACAAATTCAAAATTCTCACCAACAGGGCGTGCGTTAGCCCATATATGTTGTATGTCTCTGTGGTGTGTACATCAACACCCTTTCATCGCTGGTGTTGTTCAAACCGCTTACGTCGACCATCCAACGCATGCTTGAAACCGTATATAGACCGCCTATACACGTGTGCACCCCACGGGAACGCATCAAAAGCGTCTAAGTCCTCGACTAGGCGAAACTGCCATACTGGAACTTTCTCTCTCTCGTCCAACCCCATCAGTATCCAGTTAAGCATATACAATAAGCACAGCTTAACCGCATCATATTGCTCAGAAAAAATACCAATCAGTAGAACGGCTTTCAGCTCTGCATACTCGACCCTCAAAGTACCGCTGGTGTATGCCATTCTCTACCATATCATAGGTTGACGTGTTAGGAAGTTCTCCAAACTTCAATCCGGTGATCAGACAAAACTCGACCTTCGAGAACCGGACCGAATGCCTTCCTAACAGAAATCTCATCTCATCTTCAGGCCCATTGTGATGCAACTCGCGAATAAGCAACTCATGTAGAATACCAACTGAAAACTTCATCCCATGATCCATGCGAAGGAGGTGTCCAAAACACAACTCAGTATACCGATGTCGTTCTTCGACCGTAAGATGTTCAGATACCTTGTTAAGTGCGTTGTTGATATCTGTAAGATCATCAAAATAGTCATGTCGAGTTATTTTCCCCGGGTACCTTTCTTCCTCTGGAGTTTTAAGCGAATCTTTTAGTTGATTCCTCATCTGCATATTGACATAAAAAAATATATCTAGTTAAATAAAATAAATAATATAAAAATGAAAAGTCTTGGACACTATATGAAAAGGCTCGAACATTATATGAAAAGGCTTAGAAACTATATGAAAAGGTTCGGAAACTATATGAAAAGGCTCGGAAACTATATAAAAAGGCTCGGAGACTATAATTCAAAAACACAGGTAAAAAAAAATTAAAAATCTCGGATTATTGTTCAAAAGGCTCGGACAGTGTATATAAAGGCTTGGAGCAGACAAAACTCGACCTTCGAGAACCGGACCGAATGCCTTCCTAACAGAAATCTCATCTCATCTTCAGGCCCATTGTGATGCAACTCGCGAATAAGCAACCGATGTACAATACCAGCTGAAAACTTCATCCCACGATCCATGCGAAGGAGGTGTCCAAAACACAACTCAGTATACCGATGTCGTTCTTCGACCGTAAGATGTTCAGATACCTTGTTAAGTGCGTTGTTGATATCTGTAAGATCATCAAAATAGTCATGTCGAGTTATTTTGCCCGGGTACATTTCTTCCTCTGGAGTTTTAAGCGAATCTTTTAGTTGATTCCTCATCTGCATATTGACATAAAAAAATATATATCTAGTTAAATAAAATAAATAATATAAAAATGAAAAGTCTTGGACACTATATGAAAAGGTTCGGACATTATATGAAAAGGCTTGGAAACTATATGAAAAGGCTCGGAAACTATATAAAAAGGCTCGGAGACTATAATTCACAAACACAGGTAAAAGAAAATTAAAAATCTCGGATTATTGTTCAAAAGGCTCAGACAGTGTATATAAAGGCTCGGAGCTAAAAAAATTTCCAACCAAATCAAACGGCTCGGATTACTTTTTAAAAGTCTCGGACGGTTATTTAAAAGGCTCGAAACCAATGTTAAAAGGGTCGGAGATTCAAAATTAAAAATTTAATATAAAAGGCTCGGATTACTATTTAAAAGTCTCGGACAATTATTGAAAAGGCTCGAAACAAGTTGTAAAAGGCTCAGAGATTCTAATTCTAGAAACCTATTCATATTCCTTAAAAGGCTCGGATTACTATTTAAAAGTCTCGGATAGTGTTTTAAAAGGCTCGGATCTAATTTTAAAAGTCTCGGAGCCAGTGTGAAAGGTTCGGAGATTCAAATTGCATAAACTTATTTAAATTGCTTGTAAAAGGCTCGGATTACATATGACAAAGCTCGGAAAAGGCTTGGAAAAGGTTTTAAAAGGCTCGGAGATTCAAATTGCAAAAACCTATTTAAATTGCTCGGAAAAGGCTCGAATTACATGTAAAAAAGCTCGGAAAAGGCACGGATAAGGTTTTAAAAGGCTCGGAAACCCAGAACTTTATCGTGTTCAACATAATTTTTTCATAAATTTAAACCCTAACCTAATCAACAACAAATCAAATCAAATCAAACATAATATACATGTCAAACCAACATCCAACATCAAATGCACATAAAAGTTTCAACAACAAAAACGTGTGAGAAAATTATATCACCTTCTCGTTGACTTCAAGACTATATCACCACTGCCGGTAGGTTTCCCGTGAGATTTAGTACCGGATTTCTTGCACCCAAGGTCTCTCTTTCCACTGTTCTCTCTCTCTCAACTTTTTTCTCTTCAGACACAAAATGACAAAAATGAGGGTTTTTTTGTCTGGTCACCTAAATAGGTGCATTTTAAACTTACATTAGTAAACCGGTGACATTCTCACAAAAGCCCCTCCAAATAGTGGCAAAAAAATTTTGGACCCACTATGAGGTCATATTTGACATCTATTATTATGATTCATTTTATTTTATCTTTGGTATTTTTCTTTATTTTATAGTTTTAATTTATTTCAAATCAATAAATCAATAATTTACCAATAATTTGAAGAATAAAAAAATAAAAAACATGTCTAGTAATATTTATTAATCAATTATTTTTGTATAAATTTAAAGTGAATTCATTATAAATATAAAACAAAATTCTTATTATAAAATTATATTGTAATTTATTATTTTAAGAAGAAAAAATATTAAAATTTTATTGTTTATGTTGCTTTTCTTGTTATTATTTAATTTTTAATGTTGTTTTTCTAGTTTTTACTTTTATTTTTTTGAACGTAAGATTATTTAGTTCATCTTGAGTATGTGTTTTATTTGTTTTATTTTATATAAACTTCAGTATATCATCAATTTTTCTTTATGTAAAAAAACTCATTTTACTATAATCTTACTTTTTAATATTTTTTATAATATAATTGTCATTTTTTTCATGTGTTTAAATGTTCAAGTGTCTCATCTGATTAAAATTCTTAGGTGCGCCACTGACTAGGTATAACTTGATTTATGCATTTTTGAGGATTGATTGTGATTAGAGTGTTAGCTTTGTATGGGTTGCTTCTCTTGATATTTGATTAGACTATCTTTGATTTGTATTCTCACATGTCATATAGTCTCATAGGATGTATTGATCATACATCTTATTTGTGTGTTTCATATTTCATGAACACTTGGATCAAATTAAAGCCAGTGTTGATTTGAAGTCTTGCTAGATTATAGCTAGTGTTGATTTGGGTAAGCAACAAATGATTTCAGGGTTATTCTCACTGCTTGATTAGGTATTAAAATAATAAATAGGGTGTAGAGAGAATTTTTTTTATTTATTTATTAAAATCAATCTTAATTTTTAAGGCTAATTTTGGTAATATAGAAAATGTAGAAGTCAACTATCAATTTTCCATATTTAATAATGGGTGTATAAAGTAAATGGGTATATCGATTAAAATTTTGGATGGTAATAAAACCACTCTTGAGGTGCGTTTGGTACGCGGGACAGGACAGGACAATGTAGAATAATTTCTTCTTATCTCACGTTTGACGCGACTTTAGTATAGGACAGAACGTGACAAGATGAGACAAAAATCACCAATTTCTATCCCACCCAAGACCCTAGACCAGAATTGTCTCATGCATGAGACAAGTCTTAAAAAGACCTTTTTACCCTTAAATCTTCAAAAAAAAAATCACAAACTTATGCAATATTATATATATATATATAATATATATATATGTATATATGTTATAATAATATATATTAATATATATATATAATAATAATATATAAATTATATTATTATAATATATATTATGTATATATATTATAATAGAATATATATTATATATTATTACATATACAATAATATATATATATATATACATATATTGTTTTATTGTTATATATAATTTTTAATATATTATATATACTATTTTATATAATATTATAATATTATATATACATATAAGGGGCACTCTGGTCAGTTGAACCTCTTATCCCGCCCTATCTCATCAATATCAAATACATAACAGTACAATTAACAGTTCTGTCCCAGACATTCCAATACAACAATTGTATCGTCCGGTCCCACCCTGCCTTGTCTCATCTATGTGCCTAACGCACCCTTATTAAATTTATGTTCTATACCTTAATGTGGATGTAAAATATAATAGAACTTGAAGCGAGTTACTCAACAAGTTTTTTTTTTCAATATAAACAACAATACAATTCGGTAAAATTATTCATTGATTATTATTATTTTGTAATACAACATTATATTATTACAAATTATTTAAACATTTAAATCAAATTTTAATATTCAATAGCAATAGTTTGCAATAAAAATAAGTTGTACACTAAAATCAATTTCAGCAAAATTCTATGATGTTGGTTCGGTGGTTAAGCCCATCACACTTATACCATGAGGTTCTAGGTTCGAGTCTTCCCCTGACTCTTAAAAACCAGAATTATTATAATATTCCAAAAAAAAAAAAAAAAAAACTTATGTTTGTATAGAAAATGACCCCGAAAGCTATGGGTGGGCACAAAATCCGAAACCGAACTAAACTGAACGTCTCTCACCTCCAGTAATCTCAAGGTTTTGTCTTCTCCATCTTTATTTTTTTTTTTTAAGTGTCTTCTCTGTCTTTGATCTTTTTAATTTTTATGGGATTTTAAAAAAAAAAAAAAAAAAATTCGAGTGAACTATTTTGCGTGGTTTAATTCATGAATCTTTAACCTGTTTAGTAAATTTTGATAAGATTAAACAAAAATGTTATGTAGTATTTTTGGGAAATTATCATTTTTCCTGCTATAGTTTACCATATTCATAAATTGGCCCACACTAGTTTCAGAAATGGTTGATATTCCCCCTGAAAATCAAAATTTTCGAATATATACCCCTTGCCGTTATGATTTCTATTAAATAAGACAACTCTGACAGATAAAAGAGGTTTAAATACCTTTTTGCCCTTGACACGTGAATTTAATAAAACAACTAATATTAAATAATAAATTAATAAATATTATCAAATTAAATAATAAATATTTTTAAAAAAATTAAACAATAAATAAATAATAAATAGTAATAAATAAATAATAAATAGTAATATCCCAGCACCAAATCAATACAATCAAACACCAACCCAAAAATTAATCTCGAAAAAAATGAAATCATCAAAACTTCCATCATCAATCTGAAATACCAAAACCCAGCCAAAACCAGAAAAAATAAAAATAAAAAAAAAATACCACCACAACACCCAAAATCAAACCCCAATCGAAATCAAATCACCATCCCCAATCGAAACCAAACCGATTTCAACAACCATAAACACAAACCAAACCCCCAAACAACAAAATAGTCATCACCATCATCACTCTCCAGCTTAAATGATTTACAATAATAATATAATTGTAAATCTCCCTCTCTCCAACTTTCATTCATCATCACCTTCATTCATCATCATCCCTTTCTTTTTCATCCGTTCATAACACAAACTCAAATCAAAAACAAGAACCAAACCACTATCACCATAGAAAACCCAAAAATCCAAAAATCCACAAATCCACAAATCAAACATCCCCATCCCTACCACCAACGGTTACCACATCAGCCACCATCCATGCACGAATCATCAAAATCTGCGAATCAATTCTAAACTCACCTGAAATCTAAAAAAAAAATATCCAAATCAAACCACCAAATCCAGAAAACAAACCCACCAGCCAATTCAAAACCCACTAACCCAGTAAGCAAAAACCCCATTAATGGCCAAAAACCCTAAATCCAACCACCATCGTCGAAACAAAACCCCACCACCCAACATCGAAACCAAACCCTATCCCCCCCCCAACCCAATCGATATCGCACCACAACCACCAAACCCATCAACCAAATACCCAATGCAAATCGCTATGAACGAGGAAGAAGAGAGAAGAGATTGGTGTGTCATCGTTGAGCAACCACCACCAGCATCAATCGCTTCTCAGTAGATGAGATCGGCGCACCAATACTCACCGGCGGCCAACCAGATTGGCTCAAATCAGGAGAGAAAAAAGAGAGAGAAGCACGAGGAAAGAAGAGAGCTTTTCTTCTCTCATCAGAAGAGATCGTCGCTTTTCGTCGGCGATAGGATGAAGAAAAGAGAAAGATCAAAGAGATTGGAGAGAGAGAGAGAAAGAGAGAGAGAGAGAGAACAGGTAATGTTGTGAGAGAGAAAGTGAGATTTTTTTAATATCGTTTTTGTTTATTTTTACAATTATATTATACTATTATTATAATAATATAATAATAATTTGATTAGTTTTTTTTTTTTTACAATTATATTATTTTATTATTTTTGATATTAATATTTTTTTTTAATATAATTATCTTCACCATCCATGTCTGAGATGGATGGTGGAGATTGAATCCGGAGATAATTAATAATTGTTTTTTTACTTTCTTGCCCTTTAATTATTAATTGCCATTCAAGTCCTCCAAGCGGAGTTACAAGATTGCCCTCATTGTTTCACGGTCAAACGCCAATTTAACAGAAATCCTAACGGCAAGGGGTATATATTCAAATACTTTGATTTTCAAGGGGAATATCAACCATTTCTGAAACTAGGGGGGGCAATCTATGAATATGGCAAACTACAGGGAGAAAAACGATAATATCCCAATATCTTTCAATGGTATTGCAGTTCAGATTTCAATCTGCTTCAATTTTATTCTTCATTGGAGTTTTTCCTGTTATAAGTGAGTTTATAGGATGGTTTTATAGTGTTCGGCAACCGAGAAAACTGAAGAAAGTGAGATTTGTATGGTGTTTATTGTTTTGTGTTAACTAGGCTTACTGACTTTATCTATTCCAAGTAAAAAAAAAAAAGAAAAATTAAAGAAACTATTCCATGTAATAGAATTGTATTATCACTTTGGATAAAAAATTCCAAGGAATTGAAAGTTAAATATAAGTATGAGTGTGGGTTTGAAACCAAAAAGAATCGGTACTTGTTTATCTGACAAACTTATTTAATTAATTTAATTAAAATTTGATTGTTTCTATTTGGCATTAGGTGTCCGTAGTTGCTATTATCTTACATTCCACCACACAAGCGACACTCCAAGGATTCAGAGAGGCCATCTCCAACTCCAGAAGTGCTTGTTCCTTAATTTTGAGAGAAACTTTAATCTGAGATCATCCAAACTTGAAGTAAATAAAAAATAGAATACTCAATTGTGAGGAATCCAACAAATTATCTCAAGCTTTGAAATTTATGAAATATCCAAAAATTTAATTCATAGAAAATATATATATATATATATATATATATATATATATATATATAAATTTGTATAAAAAGAAGAAATCAAAATTAATCCATGATCATTCATTGTATGTTTCTTCTCTATGGATTATCATTCTTATTCTTTTCCACCTTTTCATCAAATCTCTACTTTGAAAAAAAATTATACACACTACAAACTAAAGCATGTGAATTAAAACCAATTAAGAAACATCTTCACTAATGAGCGAATTCATCATACAGACATGATGTATGAAAACGAGAATAAAGAATCTATACCAGAGTATTCAAGTTCTTCATTTGATCAAGCATGCACATGTAAACAATCTCATTGTCAATATGGATGGAAAAACTATCCACAGATATGGGATATCCGTAAGAATCCACTCCATTTAAAATGGGGAAGGATATTATTATTTCGGGAATGGATGCCATTATAATTTTCATTTTATTTTCGGGGATAGGGATGGATATCGTCTATGGATATCCATCCCATCTGGATCCATTATAGATTTTAATGTTTTAGCAGAAGAATGAACAAAATCCAAAGTATGCTTACTTGCACCAAGACCAGACCACAAGACAATCACTGGTAAAGACAGAACAGCTTCAATTCTGACTTGTTCAGATTCATTAAGAAGAGCCAAATCCAAGACTTCTAAAACACTTTCAGTTGTTAAGCTTTGACCAAGCTTGGAGGCGACTTGAACAGCGATACATTTTGTTTTCCACGGGGGATGAGGTTCACTAACCACAATAGGATTGGTCCATGCAAGCTTTAGCACCACATTTAAAGGATCTACACTATCACCTGATCAAAGGGATTTCATTCACTTAAGCAAGAAATGATACAATAATATCAAATATTGTAGAGACAACAGCCAATTTCCACAAAAAAAAAAAGAACAAATAAGTTAATTAAAAAAGTTCATTCAATAACATCATTACAGCAGTCCTGTTGAGCAGCCTATAGGAACAATCATATTGTAAACTTCTTTTTAAGTACTCACAGATTTTGAAGGATAAATTTGAAAAGGAAATTCTGATGAAAAATTTAGTACTGTAAAATATTACATTAAGTTATAAATTAAAATACTATGAATCTTGCATATCATTTACTCTAAGACAATTAACAGGAAAGTAATAGATAAGCTATAACAAAATATGCAATATTAAGAGAAAAATAAAGTTTCAAAACTTCAAAAATATTGCAAAAGATGACTTTACATATCCAGGGGATCTATGCATGCACCTTTCGAAAGATGCGGAGTGATATATTTGTCTTGGGATACCTCGAGAATGCAATGCAAAGCATGCTAAGAGCTGTTGCCGCAACATCTGGCCTTAAGAGAACCAGGCTTCAACAAGAGAAAGGAGGGATGCCTGCATATAATCTGCATATAATCTGCATATTCTTCTTTTCTTTCAGAATCTAGGATCGGAGTCATCAGACTAAGCTTATGCTCTACTGGAACATTTGCATCAGAAACCATAACTCCTTCATCTACCTTTTGGCATTTGATATTGAAAGTATTTACATCACGGACATGCCTTTTTTCTCCAATTCTACAGTTTTCAACTGAATTATCAACCAATGTTCGATAGATCTGAACTAACATCTTTTATTGTCCTCCCTCCAACACAGTCAGGATCAAGAATAGAGAGAGCTACTTGAAAGCAATCAATCAAGAATAGAGAGAGCTACTTGAAAGCAATCAATCAATGGAAAGCAAGGTTCAGATGAACAAAGTGTATGTACAAGAGATTCTGGCCTCCAGATATGAGGGAAAGTTTTAGCAATCCATATACATACCCTGCACAGCGCAACCTGAAAAGAGAATATATTTATATAAATGAGCAGCCAAAAGATATTTATAAACAAAATGTTCAATTTCACCTAAATAATAATAGTTAAGTATAAAAATTACCTTAAGCTCCTGGCTTTGGTTCTAAACATTGACTGAGGAAAATATTGACTAAAGGTGCAGCTGTTAGCTTGACAACAACATCAGGACAACTAGAATGAAATATCCCAAGGCAAGTCACCCATGGAGGAATCATAAACCACGTTCCTGAAAAGTATACCCAGCATTAGTAAAGAACAGCAAAGTAGGTCAAGTAAACAACTTGAATGACTTAACGGGAAAAAAATTAGTGACCTAAAATTAATATGCTACCAAAATTAGCAAAGCAATCAAAAAGAGAAGGGCAGAAATTTATTCCTGAAGCTGTGCCAATTTTATACCATGCAAAATATTTATTTGGGGCTTCTTCCACTTTGGTGTTCTTGAGAGTATCATTTAAGCTCACTAATAAAAATCTACCAACAAATAGCGATAAGTTTCTAGCATCTGAATGCATACCTAAATACAGGAAGTCCTTATTTGTCCTTGCTCAGTATGGTGCATATTGACTGGATGAGATTCTCATGAGGAATGATGTCAAAGCTTATCACTGATCCCATTATGTGTGCAAAGTCAAAACATGCCTTCCACAAAATTTTAATTGTCAGACATGTCTGTAACAAAAAGATACAACAAATCATATAAATTAACCAAAAAAAGCAATAATCATTCCAAAAGTCCACATTTCGTTTCATTATCAATTACTAATGTGCTATTTTTTCTGTATACTCCACGTTTGTTACTAATGTGTTATTCCTCTTTTATGTTAGTAACAAACAAGAAATAACATAAAAAATTTAAAAATTCAAACAAAGCATAAAAGAGGAAGGAAACTCAAAAATATAAAGATAACACTAGTACTAGTGTAATGTATCATGAGAGATTATTGTGTGATGGAGACACTGTATATAAGAACCACATATAGCTTCAACGAGAGAATAATGGCATTCTCTTCATGATTCATCTAAAGGAAGATACAATGTCAAAATAAATACCTAAAAAGCATTATCAACTAAGCTCTAGAGCCTAAAAATTGTAAAAACTCTCAAAATTGCACTTCCACTAGAACTTATTACGGAATCCAAAACATGTTAATTTGTTGGCATACACACGAGGACAAACACAAACCACTCTGACAATACGGTTGCAGCTACTATCTAATACGAAGGTTATCAGAAATTTATCACATAGTAAACCGAAAACAATTAGTAAATGACAAAACTAATAACATTACAAAACTCCCTCACCAAAATGCAGGTTCCACAAAGAAGGGCAGGATTCAACTCACAGGTAGAACAGCACTGGCATTCCCATGACAAAAAAACTCTAGGAAAAATCCTACAATACAGTTATCACCTCACACTAATTGGCTGCAAAACATAATCAACAATAGAAAGAAAAAAAAAAAACGGCCTCATCGACTAGCATAGCAGATTCCTTTTGTAAACAAACTCGACAGACTCCATCTAATTAGCTACATCTAAAACTTTTTAATCTATCAAGGATCTGTTTGGTACAGCTTAAAAAAAAAAGCCAACTTTTTGTCTTTTTGAGCTTAGAAGTGGCTTTCAGAGGTGTTTAGTTAAACCATAAAAATCACTTTTCTCAGTTTTTGGAAGCTCTCTTCCAGGTGAAGCTACTAGGGTCACCAATCACCACTTGTATTTACAAATTTATCACTTTAATATGAATAACGAATCATATATTTCCACTCATATTCATATTATATCAAAACAAAAGCTCTTCTTATATACACTAAAAAGAAGAAGCTCGAACTGTTACTTCTTCCAATATCAGAAACCAATAACACAAGCACTCCCAAACATAATATAAAAACAACTTTATTTCCAGTTTCATTTACGATTTTTCAACTTAAAATCGACTTTAACTATAAAGGAATAAAAAAAAAATAAGTCAAAAAAATAATCGAAGAGAGAGCGGGGAAACAGAAAACAAAGAGAGATAGAGAGTACCGGAAGGAGAGGGAATGACATAGGCACTTTTTTTACATGTACAATGGACTAACAGACATGAGAGGAATCTGTCCAACTGTAACCCGCTGGCTTCTTGATTTTGTTGCTCTTCATCAGCATTCTCACTTCCGATGCTTCATCCCATCGTCCCACATCTGCATACATATTATATAGCAACACATATGGGGCTGAACTTTCTGGTTCTAGTTTCATCAATGCTTCAGCTGCAACTCGAGCCAACTCGACATTGTTATGCATCCTGCATGCACCTAGTAATGCACCCCACACAGCATTATCTGGCTCGAATGGCATGCTTCTGATTATATCCATGGCCTCCTCAACCTGCCCATGCCTACCCACAATGTCTACAAGGGAGGCATAGTGTTCAATTCTTGGTTCAATATCATATTCATTGACCATTGATTTAAAGTGTTGGTGGCCTTCTTCAACTAATCCTGCATGAGCACAAGCGCTCAAAACCGAAACAAATGTTATATGTGTAGGCAACACTTTCAAGCTCTTCATCAATTTAAAAAGTTCTAAAGCCTCAGCTGAAAATCCATGAGATGCATATCCTCCGATCATTGCATTCCAAGAGATTACATTTTTCGACTGTTTCATCTCATCGAAAATAATTTTTGCCTCGATAATTGCTCCACATCTTGAATACATGGTAATAAGGGCATTATTTATTGGCAAATCTGGAATAACTGTTTTAGTGATAAGCTGATGAATCTGCATTCCTAGGTACAGATCCACAATTCCAGCAGACACACTAAGAACAGAAGACAAAGTGTGTCGGTCAGGTTTTTCTCCTTCAACTTGCATTGCAGTGAAGAGCTCAATTGCTCTTCTATAGTCCTTGTTTTCCTCACACCCTGCTATCATGGAATTCCATGAAACTAAGTTCTTTCGCGGCATCCTCTCAAAGAAATCAAGAGCAACTTCTAAATTGCCCATCTGGGCATATCCCGTGATCATTGCATTCCATGAAAATGTATCTGGATTCGGCATTTGACCAAAGAGATTCGAGGCCTCTCTCATATCTGATACATGAATGTAACCACTAATGATGGTGTTCCACGAAAAAGTATCTCGTTCCATCATCTGGTCAAAGAGTTCCCTGGCAGAAACAATATTGCCTACCTTCACATAGCACATGATCATAGAATTCCACGATACAATATTTCTCTTAAACATCACATTTCCTTCTTTTCCTTCATTACTCACCGGAATTTGATCAAAAAGTCTTCTAGCTTCCTCAATCCTTCCTCTCTGACCATACCCAGCAATCAAAGTGTTATAAGCGTGCACCAAATCTTCTCTACCATTATATTTGTTTCCAAACTTAACCAAAACTCTTGCTGCCTCATCCAACTCACCATTACGAACAAGACCAGACACAAGAGCACTTAACGAAGCACAGTCCCGCTCAGGCATTCGCTCAAAACAATCAATAGCACTTGCCACATCTCCGTTCTGTAAAAACCCCGAAACAATAGCATTCCATGACACAACATTCCTCTGAGGCATGCTATTAAAGAGCCTCAATGCATCCTCCATCCTACCATTCTTAGCATACCCACTGATCATCGTGTTCCACGACACGCAATCGCTCTCTGGCATTACATCAAACAACCGCCTACCCTCTTCCAAAAACCTACTTCCCCGACATGAAACGTACCCCGAAATCATTAAATTCCACGAAACGACATCCCTATTAGGCATTTCGTCGAACAACTCTCGTGCCTTGGCCATTTCTCTCCGTTTCACATACCCATTGATCATTGAATTCCATGTTAAAGTATCCCTCTGCTCCATTTTATCGAACACGACTCTTGCTTCGCTGAGACGATTAGTTCTTATCAAATGAGCGATGTTTTTCTCCGATTTTGAAGAAGAAACCCTGGTTGTTTCCGCTGAAGACAACAAATTCTTGGGGATTTCATGACGAGAACGAAAATAGCTTCGAGATTGAACAACTCTCTTGCCCAGAACCAAAACAGCAACGTTTAGCTTGTTCATTACTGATGAAAAATCATTGGAAGAAATTTAGCAGGGTTGTTTTTAAAAGAGAGCTATAAAAAATAAATGTATTTTTAAAAACATTATTTTCATTTTTAAAAACTGTTTTCAAAAACAATATCGAACGCACCCTTAGTTTTTTATCAAATTAAACACAATATAGTTTTTATTATTATTATTAGCATACAAACCCCTTAAAATGGATTAAACACGATAAAATTTTTGTTTTTGGATTTTTTTTATTATTATAAAACACATAAGAGCATCTTCAATCATACTCCCCACCACATTTTAGCTAAATTTTAGCTATTTTAGTTAGTAATTTCTCATGAGGTCATTTCAATCGTGCTCTCTATTATAGTTAGTCATTAAAATTTTAATATTTTTAAAATTTAAAATATAAATAAATTTATTTTGTTTAAAATTGTATTTAATAACCAAGCTCTCATGATATCATTTTTTTTTAATAACAAAATCAATTTAAAAATATTAAAAAACTAAGAAAGAGAAAATAGGGAGCTCCCTGCATTTGGAGAGCCACTAAGAGGCTCTCTAAAATATAGAGTCATTTAGAGAGTCCCTTGGAGTGTTCTAAAACCAAATTGGCTCCCTATTTTAGCTAAGGAAGGGATTTACGGAGCCCATTTGAGATGCTCTAAGGTTATAAAATTTAGCGCGTATAATCCAAATTTTCATATTATACATGCCAAACTAATTCACAGTCCTACTTAGAGGTGGGAGTTGGGTTAGTTTGAAGAAAAAAATGTCTGCATTGATGGAGTAGAATCAAGACATATTAGCCCTGTTTAGAGTGCAGGATTGTCAGATTGACTTGGGATTGGACAATTTTAGTCATTATCCTACGTTTGGTAATGTTTTACAACATGGGATAATCCCAAAAGCAAATTAGTTCCATGATCATAGAACAAAATAAACTCACCTCTCCCCTTGTCTTTAGTTATCCTAAGACTATTTTTACACATGAATCCCACTTATTTAATTCATCTCTCTTTTATATCACTAGCCCAACTTGGGCCCCACTTATATATAAATTCAATTTATATATAATAAGTTTTAATTTATAAATTTTATTATCATAGAAATTATACCATTAGAAATGTCTTATTTAGATCTTTAAAATGAGAATATTATTGAATATTTATTAATAATATTTCATTTATCAAAAAAAAAAATTAAAGTATTACATAAATTCAAGGTTTTACAAAATGCACTAGTTTTATATACGTGAAACTAGTATTGTTTTACAAATACACTAGTTTCATATTAATAATTGAATTTATTTATTCTTACCATACTTTACTTTATATTATTGGCATATTAATAATTATAAGTTAGTAATAAAATAAAGATGAAACATAGTCACATTACAGCTTCCAAATGAAAAATACAATAATAGCAAAAAGAAAAAAAAAATAACAAAAAACTTAAATAATAGCAACATAACATTCTATTAGTTTGGAACCTAGTATTGTTTTACAAATACACTAGTTTACACATGAAATTAGTATGATTTTACAAATACACTAGTTTCATACACTTGAAACTAGTATCGTTTAAAAATTTTACTCAAAACAAGTTTGCATTTGGTTTCTTTAAAAGAAAATTGAATCATAAATCATTGTTGTCTGAGTTAAGAAAAATAGTTCTTGAATATAATTGTAATTAATTTTCTTCATAATATAATATTTTCCACATAAGTTCAATAGTTGAAAATTGTTAAACCATAATAATTAGATAGAAAATTAAAATGATATTAAAATAATATTTGTTAAAATTTAGTTGAAGAATAAAATCATATAAAAATAATTTATTGAAGAAAGTAAAAAATAATAACGAAAATATAAATTATTTATCATATTATTTTTAATCCAATCCCAAATCATTCCAAATATAAGACCGGACTCCTTTAGTCAAATCTCATATTACATCAAACAATAGACAGTGTTATATTTAATTTAATTCAATCCAATCCAGTCCAATCTCAATCCAATCCAATCTCATAAAATAGTCCAATCTAATCCCGCACACCAAACGGGGCCATTATAGTTATTGAGTTTTTATTTTAGTTATTGTAGTTGTTCTTTGCTAGACCTTTTACGTTTTATACGGTTTTTTTATATTGACAAAACAAGTAGTCTTCTTTTAGTAATGCTAGGCTTTCCAAATGATGTTAGCACGTAAGGTGTCAACATCATATCACTCACCATATAATCTCATGATTTACAAGATATTGACTCCTCATGAGCCAACATCTTTTGGAAAAAAAAAAATTGGGAAGCCTAGCATTACTATAAGTTTTGTTTGTTTTAAATGATATTAAATAGGTCCTAAGGATGTAGCTCAGCTTGTAGATAGACAAGCTTGGGGCTTGAGCAATTGACTTCTTAGTTAACTGCTTGAATCTTACCACTAACAAAAGTTTCAAGAAAATACATGATCTAAACAGTGGATAGATAGATAATTACGCGTAAGGCAAACCAAAACGGAAAAACTACACGTGAACAATTTGTTAACCGCCAAGTAGACTTAGAACCGCCTAATTAAAATTATAATAATGGAGATGCCAGTTTAGTATTGCTATAACTTTCATGATAATCACTTTTAGTTGTGCTGAAAGAATAATCAGCTGTGAAGTTAATCAACAGATATTTGGTTAATTGTACTTTTAAAACTACTATATAGCTCAAAAGCAGTATATATATTTTTGGTAATTTTATTTTAAAAGTGTTGAAATTGGTTATGATGACTAAAATAAACATGATTTTAGAATCTTATTTCTATTTTTCATTAATAATATATATTTAATCAATATTTAATTAGAGTATAAATTAGAAAACAAAATTTCATAAGATCAATAAAAATATTTTTAAAAGATTTTGTAAATCAAATCAATATTCAATTAGAATATTTAATTTAAAGATGAAACAAGGTATATAAATAATTTTAATTTGATTTTATAAGGATATTAAGTTTTAAAGATTCATTAAATGCTGAAATAGATTATTTCATAATCACTTTCAAAAGTAACCCTACTTACTTCTCAAAATCACTGTCAATATTTGTCAGATTATCAATTAATCACTTCTGAAAGTTTTACCAAACATCATTTAATGTCAAAATTATAAAATAAGTTGGATTTAACTTCTCAAAAGTAATACCAAACTGTCACTAACTATAAATATTTATGTTGTCTATCACCCTGTAAGTTTTGGCTGCTATTTTTGGAGAGAGAAGTTGGTGTTTTTAGGAGGCGGTGAATCGTGATTCGATCAAAACTAAACTTGCTCATTTTTTTTTTTATCTCGAAATCAAATTTTATTTAGGGTTAGGGTTTTTTATTTATATTTTGTTTTGGGTATTTTGTTGTGTCATGTTCTCTCTATTGTTGATAAACAAACAACTGGGTTTGTTTCTAGCCACTTTTATCTTCATCTACGGTTTTTTTATACTTGTTAGTTATGTGAAAATGTGTATATATTGGTCGGACTTAGAACTCTCGGTTTCATCTGGGTGGTTTCTCTACCACTTTGGACAAAACCGATTTTTGGATCATGACCATCCCAAGCATTCTCTATTTACTCGCCTAAGGGTGCACTAAGAAAGATTGCTACAACGACAAAAGAACAAGAAAATAGAAAGCTAATCCTTAAAAGGAATAACCACTCAAAAGCCTTAGATGAGATCTACGACCAACCGTGCCTAGTTGCCATCTCAAAATAATGGGGTCTAATGCAATTTAGCGGGCTCTAGCTATACAGGCAACAACAAATGCGGTTTGACCTAGGGCGGTGCTTCCCTTTCATTACTTCTTTCACGACGAAGGAATCGCGTCTGCATCAGTCGAAGTGGTGGAACGCCCCCCTGAGTCAAAGGGAGAGGTGTCACTCTTGCTGGGAGAGGCATCCATCTTGCTAGGAGGGACCGAGCTAGTTTCGTAAGAAACCTTGACCCGAGCAGGAACCAAAGCACTTGATCCTTTGCCCCATACTTGGAGATGCTCCTCCCCGCCGATCAAGCAGTGACGTAATAGCTATTTTGCTTCAATCTACCCTATGCAAAACAAAAATTGAAGATTTAGTTACGATTGGAAATTGACTTTTCTATCTTTATCCATAGAACGACGCATCGAACGAACAAGTAAGCGAATAGGGGCCAGGCAGCATGCTGGCGACATAGCCTGAATCAAATATACCATATCATAAGCAATTTCAAGGATTCTCACTTTCAACAACCCAAGTGGCAAGGCTAGCAAGAATGGGGGTTCGGAACCCATTTTCGAACGAACTTCTACAAGTCTTTCTGGGCTTTGTGACGATCGCATTTCTTAGGAACCACCTAAATGAATGTGTGACCAATGACCGTAGATTTTCTTCAGGGTGCTTCAGATCAATAAGGTTCTTGCAGCTAAACATACATATTTTGCGAGTTAAGGAACGATTAAAAAAAGCATGATGAAATTGATAGAATCCATTTTTGTTCAGCTGAAATGGTACTCTTTTTTCTTTTCTCGTTGGTCGCCTTCTATCATTCGTACATGGATAGTTGTTGTGTGGTGTTCCAAGAGACATATGGAAGAATTCGAGAAAGTATAAGGGGAGCATGAATTGCAAACACCTGAAGAGAGTGGGTCCAGCTCTCCGCTCGTGCTTTATTGGAGCGCAACAATTAGACTAGTCACTGAAAGAAAAAGTCCAATCTAGGTCTCCCATCTCTTAGCAGGAAAGGATCAGCTCCAGTGTCGTTTTAGTTCACCCGCAGTGGGATCGCTTAATGTCTCAGGTGGCATTCTTTGGATGATCGGACTACCTACCCCCTAGCCCAGCCTCCGGCTTAGCGACAATTGCCTTTGAAAACAGAGAAGATCCCGTTGAGAAAGTAATAATGAAAGTTAGCTGACCTCATTCTCTACAACACATCCAATCCATTGAGATAAAGAAATCCCAAGTAAATGGGGACTCTTCCACGAACGAATGAGCGACTCGCCAGATTTGAACTGGTATAGGCAGATTGGATTGAAATTAGCCTATCTTCCTTTAAGAAAAATCTCTTTGGTGACGCAGTTCAATTGGCACGTATTTTCAGCAGAAGTCATAAGGTTGAATGGCAACACCAAGCCACTTGGAATCAATAACTTTCGAGCACTAAGGACTACTTCACACATTCTCATTGAAACTATCAAATCAATAATAATATTCCGGCCATTTTTTTGTCGAAAGCATGGTAAGAGGACTAGAGAGACTAATGTAAACAGAACAAAAACAACCGATTGAGCAAACTCGAAAATCAACAAGGACATGGACAATGGGTTTTTCTTTCAAGGAACATCAGCAAGCTTCTCTATTGGCTTCAGGACAAATGAGAGGTTTTCTGACGATACCCACTAGAAGATTGGGATAAATTTATGAGTGATTCAAACAAGATCATTACAATAGTCAATAACAACATCATGTTTGACATAGCTGGAATTAAGGAGGTTGAATTTGTTGTTAAATTGGTTGAGATTCTAAAGAAATACCAACATCCACCAATTAAGATGCCAAGAATAAGGAGGTTTGCTATAGAGTTGGCAATTTGGATGATGACAGACAAGGTAACAAATGTACATATTTTTGAGGAGATGGAGATGGAGATGGAGAAAGAGCTAGAAGTTGTGTTAGAGACCACAGTAGAGCTTGAAAATTTCAATATTTTCTCTAGCACTATTGGATTGAGCAGGCACAGCACAACAATTCACTCACTGGCATTGAAGTTGCTGGAGGATAAGTGATTCTATGCAACATATCTCTCATATCTCTAAATTAGCAAATAGCAATACGAATGTACGATTACCATAATCTTGTAAATATATATAAATGAACAAAAACTATAAGAGATTCTTTTTCTCCGAGCAATAAATATGTATATTATCGAAAATTTCTATCTACGAATGATTCGTAACGCCTTGAATACTAAAGAAGTATTCGGTATGCATATGTTAGATATGCTCTTAGGATTTAGGACTCTTGAGACTCTCAGGACTCTTACGGATGTTAATCCAACTCCAACTCAGACTTGAAGTCCAACTCTATCTCAGACTTGAAGTCCAACTCTATCTCAGACTTGAAGTCCAAATCCAACTCAGACTTTGTTTTATATTATACTACTGTATTTTAATCCTATTACTTGTTGTACTTATTAATTAGCTGATATTTATAGGTATAAGTTGTTTAATATGAGTGTTTTATAGTCTGATATGCATCACACCAGTGTATTGTATATATATATACTTGACTTTCAAGTTCAATAATATCAAATAGAATTTATTCTTTACACTTACCTCTCTCAAATTCAACATGGTATCAGAGCACCTCTGCTTCTGATTTTTTTTCCTCATCTCGTTTTTTGCTTCAGCATTATTCACTTCTGCAAATTTCAACCATGAATGATCCAAAAGATTCCAGTTCAATGAATCCAACTTATGGTACTCAAGGATCCAATGATCCTCTCTCTGCTCAGGGACCCAATGATTCCTTCTTCGTTCATCACTCAGACAATCCCACAGTTGTTCTGGTCTCTCCAAAGTTGTCAGGGGACAACTACAACACTGAATCTCTAACAGGTATTGCACCACAAGCAAATATGACAGGTATTTCCCTCTCATATTCCTATAAATCCTTATGGATCATTGACTCATGAGCGACAAATCATATGAGCTCATCTTTGAATTTGTTCTCTAGTTATTCTACTTGCTCTAAACATTCAACACTTAAACTTCCAGAGGGAACAGACCATTTAATTACTCATGTAGGAACTGTCACTCTTTCACCGACATTATGTCTCACAAATGTCTTATTTGTTCCCACTTTTCAATTCAATTTAATTTCCATCAATGAACTTGTCAAGACCCGAAAAATTTTTGTCTTCTTTTCTAATGATGAATGTGTGTTTCAGGACCTGTTATCGAAGAAGAAGATTGGATTGGGACGCCTACATGAGGGACTCTACCATCTTCAAAATCCTGCAACTATCTGCTCTTTTCAAAATTCAGTTCAAAATAAATTGTGGCATTGTCGATTAGGACATGCTTTACCTAGTTGTTTACAACTCTTAGCTAAGCAATTCTCTTTTATTCATTCTTCAAATAATATTGATTGCATGATATGCCCTCAAGCAAAGCAAACTCATTTATGTTTTTCAAATAGTTCAATAAAAACTAGTAGACTATTTCAAATGATTCACTGTGATATTTGGGGACCTTTTTCATTAACATCACATTCAAATTCTAGATTTTTTTTAACTATTGTTGACGATTTTAATCGTGCCACATGGATATATTTAATGGCTGTTAAATCTGAAACATCTCACATTTTACAATCATTTTTTACCATGGTTCATACTCAATTTAATTCTTAAATCAAATCTATTATTTCTGGAGTTGGAGACATTAATGAACATTTTCAAATCCAAGTTGTTCGAACCGATAATGGCACTGAATTTTTATCAAAAAACATGGAGCATTTTTTTTTCATCTAATGGTGTTGTTCATGAACGTAGTTGTGTTGCTACACCACAACAAAATGGTGTAGTCGAACGCAAACACCGTCACCTTCTAAATGTTGCCCGAGCTTTACGTTTTCAAGTCCATCTTCCATTATCTTTTTGGGGAGAATGTGTCCTCACTGCTGCATATCTCATAAATAAACTACCAACTCCTTTATTAAAAGGCAAGTCACCTCACGAGATGTTATTTCAAAAACCACCACTTTTTACTAACATTAGAATTTTTGGTTGCTTATGTTTCGCTCGAAACCCCCATATCACAAATAAATTTGATCAGAAAGGTACACCAGGTGTTTTTGTTGGCTATCCTTACGGCAAAAAAGGATACCGTGTATTCGATTTTCAGTCTAAAAAGATTTTTACATCTCGTGATGTCATATTTCATGAACATGGTTTTCCTTTTCAAAATATTTTACCCACTCCTTCAAACATGCCAGTTCATACATTACCCATACATGATGATGGCACTTTTAAATTTTTTCCACCCACTTCATCTGTTCCACATGAGAGCGCACCTCATGAGGATACAATTTCATCAGCTGCTTTTCTTGACAATGAGATGTCACCTGATGCCCCTCGAGTGTCGGATTCTTCACCTGTGTCAACTAGTGCACAACCTATTCCTCATATTCGATCGGTTCGGTCAAGGCAACCACCATCATATTCGAAATACTATCACTGTCCTACTCTCCCTCATGTGGTGAATCTGGTCCAATATGACTCTAAGGTAACTAAAGTTTCCACCTCTTATCCAATGGCTTTATATGTTTCTGACAGTAATTTCTCTTTATCACATAAAGTTTTTTTGTCCAAGGTTTGTTCTACAGTTGAGCCTAAATCCTTTTCCCAAGCCATCAAATACCTACATTGGAGAGCAGCAATGGCCACTGAAATTGAGGCATTAGAAAAAAATAACACGTGGGATCTTGTCTCTTTGCCATCATCACATAAACCTATTGGGTGTAAATGAGTTTTCAAGGTTAAGTATCACTTTGATGATTCGATTGAACGCTGCAAAGCTCAATTGGTTGCGGAAGGCTACAATCAAATTGAGGGTCTTGATTATCATGATACGTTCGCTCATGTGGCAAAGTTAGTCACTGTCCGATTATTGCTTTCCATCGCTGCCATCAAAGGTTGGATATCTAACAATTCGATGTTCATAATGCTTTTCTACAAAGCGATCTGAATGAGACAGTGTACATGACTCTCACATCTGGGTTTTCGAAAAAAGGGGAGCAACGAGTGTGTAAACTCAACAAATCGTTATATGGCTTGAAACAGGCTTCGAGTCAATGGTTTGCCAAATTCTCCACCACCTTTACCACATCTGGCTTCACTTAGTCTAAATCCAATTATTCATTGTTTACTAATATATGTGGTTCCTCTTATGTGTTTGTTCTTGTCTATGTTGATGACATTATTGTCACAGGAAATAACCCCATTCGAATTCAACAACTGAAAAGTTTTTTGGAACAAAAATTCTACATCAAGGCCTTGGGAAAATTAAAATATTTCCTTTGCATTGAGATGGCTAGATCACAACAGGAGTTGTTCCTTTCCCAATGTAAATACATTAGGGACATTTTGAAAGATGTTGGTGTTATAGGTGGTCGAATTGCTGAGTTCCCCATGGAACAGAACATCCATCTTGGGGCTAATTATGGGGTTTTGTTGCCGGAACCGACCACATATCGTCGATTAGTTGGTCGGCTGCTCTATCTCACTGTCACACGGCCTGACATCAACTTCGCTGTCAACTACCTCAGTCAATTCATGCAGTCCCCTTGCTCTTCCATTTAGATGCGACTCATCGAGTTCTTCGTTACTTAAAATGATCTATCAACAAAAGTATATTGTTATCAACCTCTTCTTCTCTTCATATCTCAAGTTTTTGTGACTCTGATTGGGCCGGTTGTCCCATCACTCGTCATTCCACTAGTGGTTATTGTACCTTCCTTGGCTCAAGTCCGATTTTTTGGAAGACAAAGAAGCAATCTATGGTCTCTCGTTCTTCCACTGAAGCCGAGTATAGATCAATGGCTTCTCTCACATGTGAACTTCAATAGTTAAAGTATCTTTTGACAGATTTGGGTATCTCCCACACTTCTCCAATGATAATGTTTTGTGACAATCAGGCGGCTATTCATATATCTCAAAATCCAGTGTTCAACGAACGCACAAAACACATTGAGTTAGATTGCCATTTCGTACGTGACAAAATTCAGGACCGGTTATTAATCCCCCGGCACATCCCTTCTTCATCTCAAATTGCCGATGTGTTCACTAAACCAATAGGCAAGGATCTATTCTCTCTTCTGATACGCAAGTTGGGTTTTCTTGACATTCACTCTCCAACTTGACGGGGAGTCTCAGGATTTAGGATTCAGGACTCTCGGGACTTTCAGGACTCTCAGGACTCTTACGGATGTTAATCCAACTCCAACTCAGACTTTGTTTATATTATACTACTGTATTGTAATCCTATTACTTGTTGTACTTATTAATTAGCTGATAGTTATAGGTATAAGTTGTTGAGTGGTGCTATTGGCACACCCCCTACCAATCTATTTATGCCCCACTTTTTAAAATTTTGACTTAATAAAATAAAATTAAATATTTTTATTAATTGTTTTGATTTATTTCCAAAACTACCCGATTTACTTATTTTTCAAACTTAATACACCCCATCTTTGATCTCTGTATACATTTTTCTCTCACCTCCATTAAATGATTTATTTTTTCTTCATATTATTTTATTTTATTTTGAGTTTTTTTCTTCTTCTTATTTCATGGTGGAAGAGAAAAAAAAAATAACAGGGTTGTTTCAACACAACGATAACTTAATATCATTCTAAAGAACGATTCTTCCATATATTTGATATCTTTCAAAGACTATTTCATAATATTTTTGTATGTGTGTAAGAAGCAAAATTTAGGGTTTAAGAAAAATAAAAAATAAAAAAAATGTTTAAAAGAACATGGTTTTATTTTTTTTATTTTATGTTTTTTTGAAAAGAAATGTGGGGTTTTAATAGGTTTAATTTGTAGAATATTTTTTTCCTTAAATTGTATGTCCTTTTAAGTAATTTTGATAAAGGAAAAAAAAAATACTACATAATTAAAAAAGTTGGGCATAAATAGACAGGTAGGGGATGTGCCAATAGCACCACTCTAAGTTGTTTAATATAAAACATTGTACTTATTAATTAGCTGATAGTTTTAGGTATAAGTTGTTTAATATGAGTGTTTTATAGTCTGATATGCATAACGCCAGTGTATTGTATATATATGTATATATATATATGTATGTATATATATACTTGACTTTCAAGTTCAATAATATCAAGTAGAATTTATTCTCAACACTTACCTCTCTCAAATTCAACATATGCTAATTGATTTGAAGATGAAACACTGAACAAGATACCTGTGGACTAGAAAATCAAATAAAAAGTTAAAATCTTGAATACATATGTTCTTGATATCATCATGAATAGCAAAAGAATGTATACATGCGGGTGAATGTTGACATTGGTTTAATTACTCTTTTACCCACAGATGTGATATAGGCATTAGGTTCACCAATAAGGATATACCCCCATCATATCAAAACTAACTATTAGTTACTCCGCTGGTTTTTAAAAAATTGGTATATATAATAACTTTTTATTTGGTTGATAATTATGTAAAGCAGAAGATATTTTCACCATTGTTTTTAGATTGTGTTGATCACTGTATTCTTATACATTTCATAAACATATACAAGAAAAAGAAATTATGACATATATAAATATTTA
This sequence comes from Acer negundo, assembly GCA_035582765.1. Taxonomy (NCBI): domain Eukaryota; kingdom Viridiplantae; phylum Streptophyta; class Magnoliopsida; order Sapindales; family Sapindaceae; genus Acer; species Acer negundo. The sequence goes on from CM069235.1 coordinate 14,465,056, forward strand.
GAGAACGATAGTAAAATTAAGTATAGAGTGATAGAAGTCGATGAACGAATATTAAACAGAAATATAACTTAATTGCATAGATACAAAATATGACACTATACATGCTAAAAAACATATATATACAAGAAAAAGAAATTAAGACATATATAAATATTTAGAGAATGATAGTAAAATTAAGTATAAAAGGATAGAAGTTCATGAACGAATAATAAACAGAAATATAAGTTAATCGCATAGATAAAAATATGTTTTTTCATAAATTAACTTTATGGTGAAACAAAACTATCTATATAAGTGATCTCCTTGATGAAATCCTTCATAGTTATGTGAAACTTTTTGTAAGCCTTTGCTTCTGGACTGTACAAAAAGAACTCCTCAATTTGTTCCGAAAGAGGGATAAACAATTTTCCTACACCGCCGGCAAGGGTTTCTTCCTCCTTCATTGAACAAATAGGTGCCACATGATCATAAGGTTTTTTTATATCGAATCGTTGAAGGTTCATAAACTTAATCCAGTTTTGATTCTTGCCAACTTCCCTTGTCCACATATCAATATGACCTGCTTCGTGATGATCAAATAAGCAAAGATGTCCCTTAAAAACACCAAGATCATAGGCATGTACATTATCCGGTGATGGAATCACATCAAATTTCTCATTTAATGTATCAAAACAGAGAACAGCAGGAATTACTTCTTTGTCATTATTGATACAAATTATCTTCCAATAGAGAGCTTCATTCACAAGAACACCAAACTGCCAATTAGTAAGTTGTAAAAAAGAATAATCAAGAATATTAAAATTTTGCAGGGGGAGTATTTCTTTTTGTTGCCAAGAATTACTTTTTTGTGAATAGATCTCAACACAGAACCAATCCGAAAATCTTATAAGCCTCACAATCTTGTAATTGTCAGTGGAATGATCATACCAAAATCCAAATCCATTATATTCTGGTGGGTTTGATAGTATACTTACCCTCTTGTATCTTCCTATAAGTGGATTCCATATCACCAAGCCTTCTCTTTCAATTAAAATAAACAACAAGCCATTACTGGAAGCAATTTCAAGCATACGATTACCAACCTTAAAGGGAATGTCAAGATCAACCGCTTTGATCTCATCTGCTTCAAATTCGATAGATTGAATGGTCTTGCTTGAAAGAAGAATGAGTTTTTGGTTATGATATTTATGTTGGTTAGCAAAAGATTGCCACGACTTGCAAACGCACTTGAACCTGGCTAGTGATTTTGGAGGGAGTCTGCGCAATATGTTGAAGATGATATCATCTGTAACGTGCAGATTTCTTTGCTTCTTCCTGCCCTCCATCTCCATGTTCGCTTTTCTTTCTAGGGTTAGGGTTACAAGTTTCAACTCAAGGCAAGTGAAACATATATATAGGAACCAGGAATACTTATTAAGAATTAAGTTCATACTTGGGAAAAGTTTTCCCAATCCCACTAAGGAATCAAATAATTGTCCCTCTCACTTAAGGAATCAAATTCTCTTTCTTGGTTTTTATTTCTCATAAAACTTGATTTTTTATTATTTTATTACCAATTCGAATTAGTAAATGCTTAAAGAATAAAAAAATTATCAAGCTCCCGCATCCTAAAAATTGGCCCATATAATATAATAATAATATAAAAACAATGCACGACTCTTTGGATATATATACTTCCTAATTCCTTAAAAGAATGTACTGATTCTTAAATTCTTGGTATAAATTTGTGACGATTATTTAAATTACAATTAAAAATACATGCATAGTTCTTCGTTCATTGGGATAATTTTTTTTTGTTTTTTTTTTTTGGTTCTAAAGCTCTTTTTGAGAATGAGAATAAATGGACTAAATTTGATAGTCTATTGGCCCATTCAATATAAGTCTAAACGGTGGTAGTTGATGTCGCGCAAGTTAAAAAAAAAAAAAAGAGAATAAAGCTAAACTTTTTTGTTTCTTATTTCTTATAATAATATTTATGTTTTTTTTTTTTTAATTATTATTTGATTTTTGGAGTCTATCCACCAGTTTCTAATTGTTGTGTTATCATTGTTTTATATCTGTGTATTTTGCTGACTTCGTATATTCATATTAATTCCTTGTTTACGCCACTTTGAGTTGCTTGAGAATCCGTAATTTTTCTTACAAGAAGCACAAAAGTAAAAATCAAATAAATAATAGGAGATTCTCCAAATTCATCATTGTCTTCCGATTGGTGCTATAATCCGTAGGTGATTCCAATTTGTATTTAAAATTAGTATTTAGAAAAGAAAGTAGGTTTTGAGAAAATAAAAAGGATTATATGATAAAGGTGAAAATCAAACAAATAATATTAAATAATTTATGGGTGTATTTACAAACTATTTAGTTGTTTTAGTCTATGATATTATTGAAATTTTAAAAGTTACTAATTTATCGTGTGCATATTATTTTTTAGGGATGCCAAATATAGCAAATCATATGTTGAAACATCTTACAACCCATTGTATGTCCAATGGCCATATTTGTTCTCAAAATTTGCGTAAGTGGAAGGAATCACCTCACCTAAACTCAATATGTGTTCAATAATATATGTTTGTAGTACCCAGGCCCAGGGGCTGTAAGAGTTGGGCAGGCAGGCTTGGACTACTTTGGGCCTAGGTGCTACGTTTGCTTTTGAGTGTTTACAAATAATGGACTTAAATGATCCTTTTGAATTTCCTCATTTAACTATGCCCTTTGAAAGCCTGTATCAGATATGTGGACGATGTAATCGGAGAAGTTGAGAATTAGGCTTTCGACTGGGACTGTCGATGTGAATCTACTCGTCTAGATAGCTTAAGCGATAATTGTTTTAGAGACATGAACTTTCTAGCTCGAGCCAATTTCATTTGATTAGATACTAAATAACAAAAAAAAACTCAATGAAAATCATAACTTGAATTAATGTTAATATTGTTCTTTTTTAAAAAAAAATGTTAACATTTCCTATGGTTTAGGAGAATTTCAATTCTAGTTGGATTTATTTTGTAATTTATTTTTAATTCTAATAAAATTTGTTTAGGATTTTATTGGTTTTTGGCAATAACTCAAATTATTTTTTGGACAGTTTTGAGATTTTTTTTTTTTTTAGTCAATTTAGGGTTCATAAATCATATCCTAGAGGATTATGATAATTTGAACTTTTCTATTTTAGTCAATTTAGGGATCATAAATCCTAGAGGATTTGGGTAGTTTTGATATTTAAGCAAGATTCAAAATTATTATTTGTTGGATTTAATTGAATTTAATAAAATTGTTCATTTTAAACATTTATCTATCATGGATTCGATATGTTGTTTGAGGATTCGAGAACACCATTTTCTAATAAAGATTAGGGAATGATGACTCTTGCATGGCGGTCCATGCTTGGGTAACTACCGATTGCTATGTCAATGTTCTTCTGAGTGAACCTTAGGTTCGACGAACTGATCATTCTTATTTTTGTCATACGCCACTCCGTCAAATCTTAAACAATGAGAATTCATTTATATCTAATTGAGAGATTTCCATGACAGAAAGTAAATAACTTCTATCATTTACTTGGCTAGAGTAGATGGAAACCTAGATCGACAAGTCATGTAGAGAATGTCTCTCGGTAGGGGATATTGAAGTATGGGCACTAATACAAACATGAAAGTAACTATGAGGATTGAACTTGAACTATCATATGATAAAGTAAGAAGAAAGTTGAGCTAAAAGTTATCTCATGGCTATTACTCATATGAAGAGAGCCTAGAGACCAACCATCAACTTGAGAGGCAAAGATCTCTGAAACTTCATCTATGTAACCCGATGTGAGGATGGATAGAAACATTAGAATGGAGATTGAAGAGAAGTAAAATGCAATTGCATTTGATATAGTAAACACATGGAATGCAGTCTCTATCAAAAGAATGTGTATTTTAGTTTTATCATTGTTACAACCAAAGTTTTAAAAAGCGGAAAGCGGTGAGAGGCGGGTAGGCCTCCCGAGGCGAGGCGAGGCGATCGAGGCGGGTGCTTCAGTAGAAAATGGTAAAAAAAATAGTAAAGTAGAGAATATTCCATAAAATTCAAGAAATAATTCATATCCAACAATACAAACATAAAATATCTCAAACAAATTAAACATTACAAAATAAAAACATCATCCTAAGTCCTAACGATAAATGACCACTAATCTAATCCATCCAGTAAGCTATCATTTGTGTCCATTGGCTTGAAATGTGGATCAAAAGGGTAATCCCCTTCATCATCATCATCTGAAGTTCCTTGAGAGTTTTATTGGTTTGAAATGTCCTCCCACCCTCCTTCTTCATCTACCCATTGCAAAGTCTTTCCTTTGTCTACCAAAAAATGTAAGGTAATATTATAAATATATAATTAAATATAGCATTCTATCTAAGTAAAACTTGTTAAATTTAATTATAGAATTACTTGTATTTCTCTTTCTCTTTCCTCCTACTTGTTGGCTTTCACTCGGTTGACTCATGTCCACATCTGTAGACGTTCCCCCAACTACATATTCGTCAACCATCCACTCATTATCCGATGGCACATCTTCACTAACTAATGGATCATCATCATCCTTTAGTGCCTTCTTCTTCAAGAATCTGTGCTGCAACCTCTTATTGTACATTATATACATCAAGGAATTCAATTTCTTTGTGCTTAATCGATTCCTCTTTTTTGTATGAACCTACAAATATTTTGTAGGAAATTGTTAATTAGGGAATACTAAATTTATTTTACTCTAGTAATTAGAATTCTAAGTAAACTCATACCAAGTTAAATGTACTCCAATTTCTCTCACAAGTAGAGGATGAACAAGTGAGACTTAAAACCCTCACAACAAAACTTTTAATTTCTGGAGCCTCATCTCCATATGCACTCCACCGATCGGCTACAATAAGAATAACAAATATTGTTCATTTCCTTGTAAGACAATACTGTAAATTTCATAAAGAAATTGATACAAACAATAACTTTACATACCAGGGCTAAGATTGTCGATGAGATTTTTTGCACGTCCATAGCCAAAAAACCCATCTTTATTCTTAAAGAGATTAAATTGTAAATTAGCCCGTACTCTTGCCTCCTCATTAGGAATCAGTTTTTCCATGCACACCATCAACCCCTTCTTTACCTCTATATGAGTGGATAAACAATCCGAATATTGGAATCAAGGATTCAGATAGTACAGAGCAGCGTGCAAATGGTGGCGCAATTGCATCTCTCACTTATCATCAATGATTTTCTGTATCTCTTTGTATGCTTCTTCCTCATTTCCCAAATTTACGGCTATCTCCTCTTTAACCTTATCCATGGCGCCATAAATGAATCCCATTGCAGGCAATTGTTCAGAATCCGTCATCCTCAACACACTTACAAGAGGTCTAGTTGTCTTTAATGCATAACACATGCTACCCCAAAAACTTTCGTTAAATATGATTTTCTTGATTTCCCTTCCCTCAGCCTTTTTTGCCCAACTACATCAATCCCATTCTTTTGAAGTAAACATATGCTCCAAAGGTTGCTTCAGAGATAACATTCTGTATAATGTCATGAATGCAGTAGCAAATCGTGTAGGATCAGGACGGATCAATTCTTTGTTAGTGTGCTTTCTCATCAAAGCCAACACCCATCCATGGTTATATATGAAGTTACTCATCTATTACAGTCTAAGAATAAAAACAGTAACATAAATGAAATGATTATTACTAAAAAATAAGCATTTATATAATCATTTATACATTCTTTGCTTTCTTCAATGCATTTTGGTGTTGAGGTAGAGATCCAATTTTCTCAAGCATTAGATCAATGTTATGAGTTGCACACGGCGTCCACTATAGTTGTGTCCTCTTCTGCATTAACATTTCACCTGTTTTCTTATAGTTCGATGCATTATTCGTCACCACCTGAACCACAAGGTTTTCTCCAACTTCTTTAACCACCGAATCTAGTAGGTTAAACAACAGCGTAGCATCTTTAATTGCATCACTAGCATCAATCGACTTCAAGAACACGGTCCTATGTGGATTGTTTATGAGGAAGTTTATCAACCGTTTTCTTCTGATATCTTTCCACCCATTCAATATAATAGACACTCATGTTTTACTCCATTTTTTACTCCATTTTTTCTTTACTTTTTTCATAATTGCTTAAGTATTGCCTTTTACCTTTTACAATAGTGATGTGCTCAACTCATGTGTTGTAGGTGGATTTAGACCACGCCCGTAACTACCAGCCTACCAGAGCATTTTGATAAATGATGGACTACTAGCAACATTAAAGGCGAGTCCATTCTCGTAGAAGAATTCGGCTATGTCCAAACATGTGTTTTCACGTGCCTCCTTCTCAAGTCCTTTGACTCCTCTACCATTTCCCCTCAAATCCTCCACCGTATCATTTTCGACATTCACGACAAACCGATCCATTGGTCCTCTAATTCCTCTTTCAGTAACACTACTTGAGCTTGAACCTTTTTTGGATTGACTGTTTATGGTGACACAATTGTCAATCCTTTCTTCACGCATCAATTATGTCCTCTTTTTCACACTCTTATTTTTCAAGATATAGGTTTTGATTTCCTCTCTCACTTCTAAGGTGACATTTGTACACGAGACAACATTACCCTAAACACCCGCAAGGTGTTCTTTCATACGAAACACTCCACCCTTCAATACTCTATCACAGAATTCGCATTGGATGTACTTATATCCCTTTGGTTCATCTGTTTCAACCTCAACCCCATACTTCCATACTGGATCTTTTCATCTCGACATCTAAAATTCTACAACAAAATAATCAAGTAAACTAAGAGCAAACAAAGCTAACAAAATAATCCAACAATGTTAACACCAATAAAATACCAACAACATTGTCAACAATATAAATTAGAGTGTGCAATATGTTATATGTGTCTACACTAACAATTGCCAAATATCATTATGCTAATAACATTAAAAAAAAAAATTAAAAAAAAATATTGTCTCTGCCTTATCACTGATAACAGATAACCAAAAAAAAATTGAAATTTTTAAATATAAAAAGGTTGATAACAGTACAAGTGTATAACTAAACATTGATAACAGATAACAAAAATAAAAAACAAAAGCAAATAGTTTAGAGATAATAAAAATAAAATAAAAAAGATGATCGCAAATCGAAGAAGAAAAAGAAGAAGAAAGAGATCGAAGTAGAAGAAGAAAAAGAAGGAAATCGAAGAAGTAGTAGAAGAAGAAGAAGAAAGAGATCGAAGAGGCAGAAGAAGAAGAAGAATAACTCACCGGAGAGAAGAAGCAGTCTTCGATGTCGCTGGAGTGAAGAATCAATCGTCTATGTCGTTGGAGTGAAGAACCAGTCATCGATCAATCGTGAAAGAGAAGTAGTTGTTGAAACCTTGAAGTTGAAGAACAAAAACAGAGTTGATATGCCAATTTAGGGCTTCGATTTGGGTATTTTTATATCAGTAAAAAATTCTTGTTCTTTTTTCTCCAAAATGACTGCATTTTGGTTCTCTTTAAAAAATAAAAATAAAAATTCACAAACCGATTCATAACCGAGGCGGCCGAGTTAACATGATTCGACGTATATCCGGCCGCCTCATATGGTAGAGGAAGGCAATTGAACTTCATCTACTGGTGCAGCCACACCAGTGCATTTTCTGGTCGAGGCGGCTACCTCAAACCGCCTTTTAAAACACTAGTTACAACTATGGATAGTAAAAATCGAGAAGACAAAGTTGTGATGAATGTGGCAAAAACCATACATGAGATAGATGTGTTCTTCATCCACTTTTCTCCACTCCCTACAAATTCTATATGTTCTATTGTGAACAACTTTTGAGATGTTTGGCCTTCTGCGTTTTTCGTTTCTCTTAATGAATGTTGCATAATCATTTCAACCTCCTTTATTAGTAACAATCAACAATTATATATGCACAAAAATGAAACATTTAAGACAATGGAGATAGAGAAAATGTAATACGTACCTTGAACATTAGTAACTCTTGTTGAATTTCTAGAGTCGTACCGAGCAAGTTACTAGTGCATCTTGATCTATGTCGACTGGCCTCTAGCTGCACATGACAAGATAGAGGTCTACGGTCAACATCAAACCACATTGATCTACGTCACTCTTGACTTAATTAATTCTCACATCTCCACGACACGATGATCTACATTGACCTCGACATAATTCACTAGCATTTTCATTCCACGATGGTATATCGACCTTGACTTAATTAGTTTGCATATCTTCATCCCACATTGGTCTGTGTTGACATCGACATAATCAACTCATATATCTCTATTCAACATTGGTCTATGTCGACCTCAACATAATCAACTCATATATCTCCATGATCCATTATATTGTTAGGAAACTCATATAATAGTTGGATTGACATCCAAAAGTACTGTTCAAAAAAATAAAAAATAAAAATCCAAAAGTAAAATGATTTAAGACAAAATATAGGAGTACTTTATAAAAAGTATTGTACATCAAATCAACTCACATAAGATACGGCTCAAAAAAAACAAAATTAAAACGAAACTCTACAAACAAACAAACAAAAACACACGAATACAAATTAATTGAAAATTTACATCTCATTTATTTCTAAAACAATTTTAAATAGTTTTATATTTGCAAATGGGAATAATGAACATTTTATGAGTAAATTAATTACAAAGTGGTACTAATAATATGTTTCAATGCTACATGTGAGGTATGTCTCAATAACCTACCAACTATTGAATGAGGATTTTGTGTTAAAATTGATCACATAAACCCCGTTATCTTTTGCATATGGTTTGTCATGTGTTTGTATGCTATGTATGCCAATAAAAATTCTCCAATAAACATACTTATTATTATTATTATTATTATTATTATTATTATTTGTAAAATATGTCTCTTGACCTAAAGAATGTAAAATTTATTAAACAATTGGTAAGATATTGAAGGTAAATTAAAACATTGATACCTAATATATTGTGTGTGTGCGTAGCGAGATGAATGCACGGTTGAAGGTGATGAATTAGACTTTCTATATGGATAGACTGAAACGGCAACATTTAAGATCGGAAGCGTTGAATCAAGCAATTCGCATGACAAACAATATGTGAATCTACCCTTCTTTTTCTGATGGTGATCCTCGGGTCTTAATGTGTCCCATCCCTTTCATTGGAAACATCCTATAATTGGTAGTTGCAATGGAGGTAAAAGAAAATCAAGCAGGGTTTTGCAATTCTTATTTTTTAATATGAATTGGAGTTTGTTAAATCAATGTTGAGCAAAAAGGTAACATATTCGATCTGTGCTACTTTGTTTTTAAGTTGTTTGGCATTTTGGCTATTAATTTATCAAATATGGATATAAAGATATCAATGAGGCACCTTTTTCGAATTTGACAATTTTTACCCCTCTCATGCGTCTGGTGGCACACTTTAATATGGGATCTATAATCCCACCATAGTCAGATTAAATAAACCTACCCTCAACCTCACCCCCACCTTTAGCTTGACATGCATGTAATGGGCATCCACTTTTACACATGCATGGTTGTTATGCACTATTTTCCAGTGTTCGAAAAAATGGTCTGGGCTGCCGCCTAGAGGCTGTGGCGGCGGTCGGCCGTCCTGAGTTAGCTAAAATCGGCTAAAAAAATCGGTCAATGAAAAAGTCAACGGTCAATGGTCAACGTTTTTTGGGGGAAAAAATCGGTCGACTTATTCGGTTTAGGCCGTTTAATCGGGTCCGGGCGGAGTCAAAGACGTTGACTTCGCCTAGACCCTTTTATTTAAAAATTTAAAAAAAAAAAAAAAAGAAGAAATGTGGCATTATAAGGCCTGAAGAATCATGTGGAGAATCAAATCCAGTCAAGAAGCTGAACTTGCTTTCACTCTACGTCAAACTTTTATATATATTTTTCAAAAACCAAAGCATAAAACACAGATGAGAGAAATAGCAGAGCTGAACTACATCAATGGAGAAAATATGAACAAAATCAACACACAAATTAGATTAGAGTGCTGTTAATAAACGAAACCCACAGATTTAATGAAAAATAACTCAAAAACATGTTTTAATGAAGGAGTGATAAAGCTTGAAATGAGAGAAATGGTGGAAGAAAATTGAGGGCATGAAAGAGAGAGAGAGAAGAATAAGGCACGAAAGAGAGATGAAAGAAAGAGAGAGAGGAGCAGAATGCGTGAAAGAGAGATTAAAGGATAAGAGCCTTTGACTTTAAAAAAGTTGAATTGTAAACTAACAAAACACACCTCTTACAATGTAAAAATTTAAAATATACAACAAAAAGTAAAACTATATTAAATTAGTACAAGATATAAAGACAAAAAGGGAATTATGTTGATGAATTTGTATGAATTTTGTCATAATATGAGTTTTATTATTGGTTTTATAGATAGGAAAAACAAAGAAAAAACAAAGAAAAAAACCGGCCGCCTAAAAATCCGCCTATGCGTCGACTAGGCTGCCTAGGCGCTAGGCGCTGGTCCACCGCCCGACTAGCGCCTAGCTTTTACTAGAACACTAACCAGCATTCTTGTTACTCATCATAAAGAAGATTAAAATATAGACAGTAGATTGTTGAAATTACAACTGAAACAAGTGTAGATAGATGATTTTTGAAGAAAATTCTGGATTGCGTACAACACTTTTGTCTCACTTTGAACACCAGAAAACCTTGTAGACTTGTAGTAAACAATCTTGTCTGGTTTTGTTTATCATTTTCATTAGTCAAAAATAATTTGCAGGAATTTTTTTTATCCAAATGCTCAAAATCATAAAAAAAAAAAAATACAGTTATTTTCTAAAATCAAAGACATTCTTGCAAGAACCAATCAGTATAAGTTTATATATCATCATTTGAACGATTCAGTTTGAATGAAACCTCTAAAAACCATTTGACCGAAAAAACATTTTTCCACTCATAAAAGACTAAAAAATAAAGCAGGCATATAATTCATATATAAGAAACAAAAGCAGAAGAATAAACAAAGTCCAATATACGCTTACTTTAGCCTCTTGAACATGTGTTAGCACACCAAGACCAGACCACAAGACAATCACTGGTAAAGACAAAATAGCTTCAATTCTAACTTGTTCAGATTCATCAAGAAAAGCCAAATTCAAGACTTCTAAAACACTTTCAGTTGTTAAGCTTTGACCAAGCTTGGAGGCAACTTGAACAGCGATACATTTTGTTTTCCTTGGGGGATGAGGTTCAGTAACCACAGTAGGATGGGTCCATGCAAGCTTTAGTGCCACATTTAAAGGATCTATTGATGAGGAAGTGGTTATGGATTTGAGAACTTACGTAAGGCATAAGTTTAGGAAATATAATTAGGGATTTTGGGGATATTATCTTTTATTATTTTACTAGTATTTATCTTTGAGATATTATCTCCTTTAAGAGATAATTGATTCAGGTTATTATCTTTTAGTATTTGTTTTCTAGTTAGACTCTCTTGTATCTGATTTTTATAAAAGGCCCATTTAGAGCCTTTATAGGGTGGGATTTGATGAATTGAATAAAGTATTGAATTGTTTTATTTCTAATCTCCTTTTCTGGTTCTATTTCCTTTTGGTTCTATATCAATTGGTATCAGAGCCTATTTTCGTTCCTATACGCTTCCATCAATTTTTTCTTTTTCTTTTTTTTTCCCACAAAATTCTGCACCCATCAAACCTCAAACACGTAAACACATATCAGCAATCAGAACCTTCGCTGTCGGAAGTACACGTGCCCACGCGCCACCGCTCACGCGCCACCGCCGTCGCCAATGCGTGGTCATCATCGCCGACTCCATTAGATTCAGACAAGGCCGGCCGTCACTTTCCTCTTCATCACCGACGTCCAGTTATGTCCCGATCAACGCAGATCTACGTTCACAAAGGCTGACCGCCACCGATCATCTTTGCCGCCGATTTTCGACGCGTGGACCCTCACCGCTGGTCCCAAACGACTCATCGGCTGCTGCTTCATCTGATCGTAGATCCAGTTTCCGGTGTCCAGGCTAGGTAATTGTGTTTTTCGACTAGGGACTTCGTGGTAATTTTTATGAGTTAGAGGACCTGGTGGAAATTTTCTTGGGCTATTGCGCGAATTCTGATACTGCTGGGGTTTTTCTCAAATTACGCATACTTCAAGGGTGTTTACGTAATTGTGCAATCTAGAGGGACTTTTCAACAATTTTCCACAACACCAAATTTCAGTTCATCAACGATTAGCTTGCTTCAGAGGACAGGTTGGCTATTTTGATTTCGAAATTCATTGGTTTTTTATTAAATTCGCAGGCTTTTCTTAGTTATTCGCATTGATCCAATTTTTTATTTTTATTTTTATTTTTTATATTATATTTGGGTTTCAATCTTATTTATTTTTATTTATTTTTATTTTATTTTTTGTTATTATTTTTTTTTAAACAATTGCATTTTCATAAAACACAGACAGCTTCATAAAAATATAAATAAATAAATAAATAATAAATAAATAAATAAACCTTAGTGTTAGTTTCAGCCGTTTATTGGAATTGGGTATTTGGTTGTGGACGTATATGTCTAGGAAAGTTCTTTCAAAGGAAGCTGGTACTTAAGTGTGTCCATTGTGACCCTCCACCCTTTCCTAGGAACTTACCTGGTGTATTGTTTACAATTGTGCACACTATCCTATAAACAAACCCGTTTAAAGTCATATGTGGTTTATTGTGCACATCCGACTAATTTATTTTTATTATTCGTGTTTTCACATTCATAATACACATAATGGTTACCGAACAAGACTTTGAACAATCAAACCAAGTTTTGAATGACAAAATCACGACAGTCCAAAATGACCTTGGGAAGCAAATACTTGACCTTACAAATGAAATGGGTGAAACTTTTACCCGTATCGAGTCCGGTTCACTGATTTGAACACTCACAACTCTCCTAAGGATCGAGGTAAACAACATATGGAAAAACATATTACTGGGTCTAACATGGGTTAAGGTACACCTGTCCTAGATCATAGACATCCGAGTTCATCCAATATAGGTCTTAGAGCTTCGGCCTCTAGGGTCCTCCCTTTACATAGGCATAGTCAAACATTTCGACCTAAGTCTGATAATGAACCTGATGAATATAGACCACCTAGGCATGCCTTTAGAGGCTTACCTACTGAGGATCACGACATTAGGCGTCCACGTAATCTTCTTCCTTGTCGGAATGTTGACCTCTATAGGAACCCCTATGATGACCGTAGAGATTCCCAAAGAAGATCTTCTGACAACCATTTTGATCCCGCTAGGAAGGTTAAGGTAGATGCCCCAGAATTTGATGGTAGGTTGGATGCCAATGTTTTCCTAGATTGGCTTGCTGCCATGGATGACTACTTTGAGTGGTATCCTATGAGTGGCGAACAGAAAATTTGTTTTGTCAAACTTAAGCTCGTCGGTTCTGCTAAGAAATATTAGCGGAACATTCAAATGCAGTATGATTGTCTAGGTTAGGATCCTATCACCCTTTGGTCTGAGATGAAAATTAGGTTGAGAGAGAAATATCTACCTACCTATTATCGTAGTGCATTACTAGACCAGTACCTTAACATTAAGCAATCTTCGTCTAGTGTTAATGACTACATGTCTATTTTTTATGACCTGTTGATCAGGTGTAATATCAAGGAAGAACCCAATGTCACCGTAGCTAGGTTCCTAAATGGCCTTAAGTTCGAGGTCAAACGTGTGGTTAGCATACACAATCCTGAGACTTTAGAGGATGCCTACTCTAAAGCACTAGAGGCTGAGAAATACCTTCGTCCTTACCCCTTTAGATGCCCTCCGAGTGACTTACACCAAACTCGTCCTAGTCCATCTGAGGGTTCCCAGTCCTTCAACTATAGGAGGGTTAATACTTCAACCTCAAATGCTCATTTTGACTCTCGGCCTCCTATATCGAGAGATAGGCCCGTTCTTCCTTCTCATGTGCGTCCTCATAACCCTAATATTGAGTGTCACCACTATCATGCTAAGGGTCATATCACTTCTCGATGCCCACAACGTACCTTAATCATAGGTCAAGAGTATAATGACTATTATCCCCATGACCCTACGGATGAGGTCGTAGAGCCTATAGAGGATATTTATGATTTAGATCTTGAGGCTGATCTAGATGATAGAGAGTTTAAGGGTCAGTTGCATATGATGAGATGCATATTCACTAAACCGGTAAGTGCTGATATTTGGAAACGAACAAATGTATTCCATACATTTATTCAATACAAAGGTAAAAGTTGTAAGTTAGTGATAGATAGGGGTAGCACAATGAATATTGTTTCTAATGCTGCGGTCACTAAGTTTCAACTCAATCCAGAACTTCATCCACACCCATTTAGAGTTGCTTGGGTGGATAAAACTTATTTGCCCATTACTCATAGGTGTCTTGTTCCACTATCATTAGGCTCGTATTCAGAGACCATTTACTGTGACATCCTTCCTATGGAAATTGCTCACATCCTCTTGAGACGTCCTTAGTTATATGACCTTGATGTCAAGAGTTTTGGTCGGGCGAACACCCATATGTTTACCCATCAAGGCAAGATTATTACCTTACAGCCTGCTAAACCCAAGGATAGCATCCCAACACAGACAAACACATCAGTTGTAGACAGACCTTCACCGACAGTATCCCTTAAACACGACCTTCATATCTTAGGTCCTAGGGAATTCATGCGACACAGCCACCGGATTGGGATTGTGTACGCACTAGTGATGCGAGAGCTAACCCATGACACCCCTACTTTAGGGTTAAAACCAACCCCCGCAGTTAGACAGTTACTAGACAAATTCGTCGATATGACTCATCAGGACTTGCATATTGAGTTACCACCTTTACGGGATATCTAACATGCCATTGACCTGGTCCTAGGTTCCCAACTTCCCAACCTTCCACATTATCGAATGAACTCTACCGAACGAGCTAAATTGAGCAAACAGATAGAGGGTTTTTTGGAGAAAGGATTTGTCTGTCATAGTCTTAGCCATTGCACTGTCCCTGTCCTACTTACTCCAAAGAAGGATAGATCTTGGCGAATGTGTGTTGATAGTTGAGTCATTAATAAGATTACAATCAAGTATAGGTTTCCTATTCCTAGACTCAAGGACATGTTAGATGAGTTAGTTGGTGCTCAATGGTTTTCCAAAATCGACCTACGTAGTGGGTATCACCAAATTCGGATTTGGCATGGCGATGAGTGGAAAACCGCTTTCAAATCCCCTGATGGTTTGTATGAGTGGTTAGTTATGCCCTTTGGAATGTCTAATGCCCCTAGTACATTCATGAGAATGATGACACACATGCTTCGCCCCTATATTAGTAAGTTTCTCGTTGTTTACTTCGATGACATCCTCATTTATAGTAAGACCGAGAAAGAACATCTAGCTCACCTTAGACAAGTTTTTCTCACACTTATGGCAGAAAAGTTGTTTGTTAACCTTACGAAATGCTCATTCTTGCAATCTCAAGTCCTTTTCCTAGGATTTATTGTCTCATCCTTAGGTATCATTGCAGATCCTGCTAAGGTTAGTGCTATTCGGGAATGGCCTACACCTAAGACCTTAACCGAGGTCCGTAGTTTCCATGGTCTAGCATCATTTTATAGAAGGTTCATTAGACATTTTAGCACTATCATGGCACCAATCTTAAATTGTCTAAAATAGAAGAGTTCAGATAGGACTCGTCGGCTAATAAAGCATTTCTTAAGATTAAGTAGAAAATGACTAAGGCGCCTGTTTTGCGCCACCCCGACTTTTCCAAAGCCTTTGAGATTTCTTGCGATGCATCAGGGGTAGGTATTGGTGGGGTCCTTAGTCAGGAGGGACACCCAATAGCTTTTTTTAGTGAGAAGTTGAACTCAGCCAAACAAAAGTATTCAACATTTGATAAAGAGTTCTATGCCATTGTTATGGCTCTTCATTATTGGCAGTACTACGTTTTTCCTAATGAGTTTGTCCTTTACTTTGACCATCAGGCTTTACGTTACCTACAATCCCAAAAACAATTGAACCCTAAGCATGTTAAATGATCTGAATTTCTTCAAACGTTCACCTTTGTTATTAGACATCGTCCTAGGGTAGATAATAAAGTTGCAGATGCTCTTAGTCGTGTTCTAACGGTGGTCCAGTCTTTAAGTATCACAGTACCAGGATTAGATAGAATCAAATCAGAGTATTCCACCTGTCCAGACTTCGGCATTATATTCCGGGAAATTTTGGATGGCCATCATCGAGACCATGTAGACTGTCATTAGGGATGGTTATCTCTTCCGTGGGTCCCACCTTTGTCTCCCTCATATTTCCCTTCATGACTTTTTAGTATGGGAAATGCATGTTGGTGGGTTAGCCGATCATTTAGGTCGTGATAAAACCATTGCTTTGGTTGAGGATAGGTTTTATTGGCCTTCTTTGAAAGGTGATGTTGCTAAGATAGTTTCCCAGTGCAGGACATGTCATTTAGCTAAGGCAACAAAACAGAACACTGGTCTTTATACACCTTTGCTTGTTCCCCACACCCTTTGGAGAGATTTGAGCATGGACTTTGTTTTAGGGTTACCCAAAATGATACATGCTCATGACTCAATATTGGTGGTGGTTGATAGATTCTCTAAAATGACCCACTTCATCCCCTGCTCCAAAACAGTTGATGCTTCACTTGTTGCACGATTGTTCTTTAGGGAGATTGTACGTTTACATGGATTGCCTGTTACCATTGTGTCTGACCGTGATGTGCATTTTATGAGTTATTTTTGGACGACTTTATGGAAATTATTTGGTACTACCCTTAAGTTCTTCTCTGCCTTTCACCCCCAAACTGATGGTCAAACTAAGGTCGTTAATCGTAGCTTAGGCAACCTCCTTAGATGTGTGGTGGGTGATAAACTTGGTAACTGGGACCTTTTTCTCCCTATGACTGAATTTGCTTACAATAACTCAATCCACAGAACCACTGGAAAAAGTCCATTTATGATTGTTCAGGGCATTTCACCTCGTCAACCTATTGACTTGGCACCAATACAACTTGAGTCACGTACATCTAAATTTGCTACCGATTTTGCCACTCATATGCATGACTTACATACTGAAGTGTGTCACCAAATTGCATTAAGTAATGATAACTATAAATTAGCTGCTGATGTGCACCATAGACCATTAGAGTTTGGGGAGGGTGACTTTATCATGGTTTGTATATGCCCTGCCCGTTTTCCACCACATTCTATTAAAAAATTGCATACCCGCACCATTGGGCCTTTTCGTGTTCTCAAAAGACTTGGATCTAATGCTTATTTACTTGATTTGCCTGCTGATTTAACAATTAGTCCGGTGTTTAACGTATCGGACTTGTATCTTTACCGGGGTACGTTCGAGCCTCCTGTTATTTCCTCTGATGTCTCTGCAGGTCCTCCTAGTAGCTCATTGCCTTACATTCCGCCTGTTGCAGCCAATCATGTCGACTAGGTTGAGCAGATTTTGGATGATCGCCTTGTTACCTCTATTCAGGGTGGTTGTCGACAGTTTTTGGTTCGTTGGCACGGACGTTCTTCAGCTGAGGACACTTGGATTTCAGAGTCCGAAGTTCGTGGTCTTGCCCCGTCCTTTTTAGAGGATTATTTACAGCACCACTCGCCAGAGTCGAGTTCTTTTCAACCGAGGGAGAATGATGGGTAAATGGTTAGGGATTTGAGAATTTACGTAAGGCGTAAGTTTAAGAAAGATAATTAGGGATTTTGGAGATATTATCTTTTATTATTTTATTAGTATTTATCTTTAAGATGTTATCTCCGTTAAGAGATAATTGATTCGGGCTATTATCTGTTAGTATTTGTTTTCTAGTTAAACTCTCTTGTATCTGATCTTTATAAAAGACCCCTTTAGAGCCTTTGTAGGGTGGGATTTGATGAATTGAATAAAGTATTGAATTGTTTTATTTCCAATCTCCTTTTCTGGTTCTATTTCCTTTTGGTTCTACATCATCTTCACAATCACCTGATCAAAGGGATTTCATTCACTTAAGCAAGAAATGATACAATAATATCAAATATTGTAGAGACAACAGCCAATTTTCCAAAAGAAAGAACAAATAAGTTAATTAAAAAAGTTCATTCAATAACATCATTACAGCTTCAACAATCTCCTGTTGAGCAGCCTATAGGAACAATCATATTTTATACTTGTCTTTTTAAGCATTCACAGATTTTGAAGGATAAATTTGAAAAGGAAATTCTGATGAAAAATCTAGTACTGTATAATATTACATCAAGTTATAAATTAAAATACTATGAATCTTGCATATCATTTACTCTAAGACAATTAAATCTGGCACAAAAAAGGATAGATTTGATTAACAGGAATGTAATAGATAAGCTATAACAAAATATGCAATATTAAGAGAAAAATAATGTTTCAAAACTTCAAAAATATTGCAGAAGATGACTTGTATATTATACATGATTATGCTATCTAGCAGTCAACTAATTTACGAGAGAGAAAGCAGTGCCCTGTACAGTAAATAAGGTGTTTTCCTTCATATAGGAGAATTAAGTAATTATCGTCAATCATGTATCAATTTCTTAGCATAACATAACTAGAATTAGAACAAAATACAAGTTTACTGAAACTCTCCATGAAGCTTAGGTCCAGTGCCTTACTATGTGAAAGCAAGATGTGATGGATTCCTTTTCGGTAGATGGAAATATCAAGTCCAACTGAACTTCCCTGTTTTGCTTGCATGACATTCATATTAATGTATAACAGGGCAAAATGAGTAGAATAATAAATTCTCAAGTTCAAGCTTACCTGCTTACATATCCAGGGGATCTATGCATGCACCTTTCGAAAGATGCGGAGTGATATATCTGTCTTGGGATACCTTGGGAATGCAATGCAAAGCATGCTAAGAGCTGTTACCGCAACATCTGGCCTTAAGAGAACCTGACTTGACAGAGGGAAGGGGTCTAAAAGTTCAACAAAAGAAAGGAGGGATGCCTGCATATAATTTGCATATTCTTCTTTTCTTTCAGTCTAAGATCCGAGTCATCGGCCTATGCTTATGCTGTACTGAAACATTTGCATCAGAAACCATAATTCCTTCATCTACCTTTTGGCATTTGATATTGAAAGTATTTACATCACGTACATGCCTTTTTTCTCCAACTCTACAGTTTTCAACTGAATTATCAACCAATGTTAGATAGATCTGAACTAACATCATTTATTTTCCTCCCTCCAACACGGTCTAGATCAAGAATAGAGAGAGCTACTTGAAAGCAATCAATGGAAAGCAAGGTTCAGATGAACAAAGTGTATGTACACGAGATTCTAGCATCCAGATATGAGGGAAAGTTTTAGCAATCCATATACATACCCTGCACAGCGCAACCTGAAAAGAGAATATATCTATATACATGAGCTAGCCCAATAGATATTTATAAACAAACTGTTCAATTTCACCTAAATAATAATAGTTAAGTATACAAATTACCTTAAGCTCCCGGCTTTGGTTCTAAACATTTGACTGAGGAAAATATTGACTAAAGCTGCAGCTGTTAGCTTGACAGCAACATCAGGACAACTAGAATGAAACCAAGGCAGTCACCCATGGAGGAATCATAAACCACATTCCTGAAAAGTATACCCAGCATTAGTAAAGTACAGCAAAGTAGGTCAAGTAAACAACTTGAATGACTTAACGAGAAAAAAATTAGTGACCTAAACTTAATATGCTACCAAAATTAGGTAACTGGCAAAGCAATCAAAAAGAGAAGGGCAGAAATTTATTGCTCACATACCATGCAAAATATTTATTTGGGGCTTCTTCCACTTTGGTGTTCTTGAGAGTATCATTTAAGCTCGTGTTCTTGAGAGTATCATTTAAGCTCACTAATAAAAATCTACCAACAAATAGTGATAAGTTGCTAGCATCTGAATGCATACCTAAATACAGGAAATCCTTCTTTGTCCTTGCTCAATATGGTGCATATTGACCGGATGAGAATCTCATGAGGAATGATGTCAAAGCTTATCACTGATCCCATTATGTGTGCAAAGTCAAAACATGCCTTCTACAAAATTTTAATCGTCAGACATGTCTGTAACAAAAAGATACAACAAATCATATAAATTAACCAAAAAAAGCAATACTCATTCCAAAAGTCCACATTTCGTTTCATTATCAATAACTAATGTGCTATTTTTTCTGCACTCGACATGGAGTAATTTCTGAAATTACTCCACGTCTGTTACTAATGTGTTATTCCTCTTTTATGTCAGTAACAAACATGAAATAACATAAAAAATTTAAAAATTCAAACAAAACATAAAAGAGGAAGGAAACTCAAAAATATACTAAAGATAACACTAGTAATAGTGTAATGTATCATGAGAGATTATCGTGTGATGGGGACACTATATATAAGAACCACATATAGCTTCAACGAGAGAATAATGGCATTCTATTCATCTAAAGGAAGATACGATGTTCTCTGCTGGAGGTGTGATTTGAAATCAGATGCAGAATTGGCTGGGGGGTTTTGCTTTGAATAGAGGCATAGGCAGTATCATTGAAGCTGAATTATGGAGCATTTTTGAAGGCCTAAAGCTCTTATGGAAGAAAGGGTTCAAGAAAGTGGTTGTGGAATCGGATTCTCAAACGGCTGTGTCTTTATTGAGCAACATATCCCCGAGACACCATCCTTTGTTTAGTATCATCTGTGCTTGTAAAGATTTTATGGATAGAAGTTGGAGCTGCAAACTTCAACATGCCTACAGGGAGGGCAACAAAATTGCCGATGGGTTGACCAAATTGGGTCACTCTTTGGAGCTGGGAGTTACGATCTTTGACGAGCCTCGGGCTCAGATTTCTGGCGCCCTGGTGGATGATTTAAATGGTCTAGCTGTTGCTGGGCTTATTCCTATTAGCTAGTTTTTCTTCTTTGCTGGGCTCTCGCCCTCCTTACCAAAAAAAAAAAAAAAAAAGATACAATGTTAAAATAAATACCTAAAAAGCATTATCTACTAAGCTCTAGAGCCTAAAAATTGTAAAAACTCTCAAAATTGCACTTCCACTAGAACTTATTACCGAATCCAAAACATGTTAATTTGTTGGCATACACACGAGGACAGACACAAACCACTCTGACAATACGGTTGCAGCTACTATCTAATACGAAAGTTATCAGAAATTTATCACATAGTAAACCGAAAACAATTAGTAAATGAAAAAACTAATAACATTACAAAACTCTCTCACCAAAATGCAAGTTCCACAAAGAAGGGCAGGATTCAACCAATCACAGGTAGAACAGCATCATCATTCCCATGATAAAAAACTCTAGGAAAATTCCTACAATACAGCTATCACCTCACACTAATTGGCTGCAAAACATAATCAACAATAGAAGAAAAAAAAAAAAAAAAAAGGGTCTCATCGACTACCATAGCAGATTCCTTTTGTAAACAAACTCGACAGTCCTCCATCTAGTTAGCTACATCTAAAATTTTTTAATCTATCAAGGCTCTGTTTGGTACAGCTTTAAAAAAAAGCCAACTTTTTGTCTTTTTGAGCCTAGAAGTGGATTTCAGAGGTGTTTAGTTAAACCATAAAAATCACTTTTCTCAGTTTTTGGAAGCTCTCTTCCAGGTGAAGCTACTAGGGTCACCGGTCACCACTTGTATTTACGAATTTATCACTTTAATAATGAATAACGAATCATATATTTCCACTCATATTCATATTATATCAAAACAAAAGCTCTTCTTATATACACTAAAAAGAAGAAGCTCGAACTGTTACTTCTTCCACTATCAGAAGCCAATAACACAAGCAATCCAAAACATAATATAAAAACAACTTTATTTCCAGTTTCATTTACGATTTTTCAACTTAAAATCAACTTTAACTATAAAGGAATCAAAATAAATAAATAAACAAAAATAAGTCAAAAAAATAATCGAAGAGAGAGCAGGGAAAACAAAGAGAGATAGAGAGTACCGGAAGGAGAGGGAACAACGTAGGCACTTTTTTTTACATGTACAATGGACTAACAGACATGAGAGGAATCTATCCAACTATAACCCGCTGGCTTCTTGATCTTGTTGCTCTTCATCAGCATTCTCACTTCCGATGCTTCATCCCATCGTCCCGCATCAGCATACATATTATATAGCAACACATATGGGGCTGAACTTTCTGGTTCTAGTTTCATCAATGCTTCAGCTGCAACTCGGGCCAACTCGACTTTGTTATGCATCCTGCATGCACCCAGTAATGCACCCCACACAGCATTATCTGGCTCGAATGGCATGCTTCTGATTATATCCACGGCCTCCTCAACCTGCCCATGCCTACCCACAATGTCTACAAGGGAGGCATAGTGTTCAATTCTTGGCTCAATATCATATTCATTGACCATTGATTTAAAGTGTTGGTGGCCTTCTTCAACTAATCCTGCATGAGCACAAGCGCTCAAAACCGAGACAAATGTTATATGTGTAGGCAACACTTTCAAGCTCTTCATCAATTTAAAAAGTTCTAAAGCCTCAGCTGAAAATCCATGAGATGCATATCCCCCGATCATTGCATTCCAAGAGATTACATTTTTCGATTGTTTCATCTCGTCGAAAATAATTTGTGCCTCGATAATTGCTCCACATCTTGAATACATGGTAATAAGGGCATTGTCTATTGGCAAATCTGGAATAACTGTTTTAGTGATAAGTTGATGAATCTGCATTCCTAGGTACAGATCCACAATTCCAGAAGACACACTGAGAACAGAAGACAAAGTGTGTCGGTCAGGTTTTTCTCCTTCAACTTGCATTCCAGAGAAGAGCTCAATTGCTCTTCTATAGTCCTTGTTTTCCTCACACCCTGCTATCATGGAATTCCATGAAACCAAGTTCTTTCGAGGCATCCTCTCAAAGAAATCAAGAGCAACTTCTAAATTACCCATCTGGGCATATCCCGTGATCATTGCATTCCATGAAAATGTATCTGGATTCGGCATTTGACCAAAGAGATTCGAGGCCTCTCTCATATCTGATACATGAATGTAACCACTAATGATGGTGTTCCACGAAAAAGTATCTCGTTCCATCATCTGGTCAAAGAGTTTCCTGGCAGAAACAATATTGCCTACCTTCACGTAGCACATGATCATAGAATTCCACGATACAATATCTCTCTTAAACCACACATTTTCTTGTTTTCCTTCATTACTCACTGGAATTTGATCAAAAAGTCTTCTAGCTTCCTCAATCCTTCCCCTCTGACCATAACCAGCAATCAAAATGTTATAAGCGTGAACCAAATCTTCTCTACCATTATATTTTTTTCCAAACTTAACCAAAACTCTTGATGCCTCATCCAACACACCATTACAAACAAGACCAGACACAAGAGCACTTAACGAAGCAAAGTCCCGCTCAGGCATTCGCTCAAAACAATCAATAGCACTCGCCACATCTCCATTCTGTATAAACCCCGAAACTATAGCATTCCATGACACAACATTCCTCTGAGGCATGCTATTAAAGAGCCTCAATGCATCCTCCATCCTACCATTCTTAGCATACCTACTGATCATCGTGGTCCACGACACGCAATCTCTCTCTGGCATTACATCAAACAACCGCCTACCCTCTTCCAAAAACCTACTTCCCCGAAACGAAACGTACCCCGAAATCATTAAATTCCACGAAACGACATCTCTATTAGGCATTTTGTCGAACAACTCTCGTGCCTTGGCCATTTCTCTCCGTTTCACATACCCATTGATCATTGAATTCCATGTTAAAGCATTCCTCTGCTCCCCTTTATCGAACACGACTCTTGCTTCGCTGAGACGATTAGTTCTTATCAAATGAGCGATGTCTTTCTCCGATTTTGAAGAAGAAACCCTGGTTGTTTCCGCTGAAGACAACAAATTCTTGGGGATTTCATGAAGAGATCGAAAATAGCTTCGAGATTGAACAACTCTCTTGCCCAGAACCAAAACAGCAACGCTTAGCTTGTTCATAACTGAAGAAAAATCACCGGAAGAAATTTGTAGTGTTGTTTTTAAAAAATAGCTATAAAAATAAATAAATATATATATACAGAAGCAAGAACCTTATGTCAAATTGTCAATATTAAAAAAATATAAAAAATAAAAGAATTACACCCAAATATCCAACTCCTGAAGTATAAGAGCATCTCCAATGCAAATATGCATTTTTGAGTTTCTAAATAGTGTCACATTAGCATTTATATTTATTATGGGCCCACTTTTGAAAAAAAATTAGAGAAATGCATATTCACATCTCCAATATAATTATTTAAAGTCAAATATACATCCATTTTATTTTCAATCATAATAAAACAACTATTACTCTCTCTCTCCTTTTTTATTTTACAATTAAATGAGGTTTAATCTTATTAGTGGAAAGAGTTGAAAGCTTTAATCTTATTGATAGAAAAAGTTAGAAAGCTTATTCAGCATTTCTAGGAAAGTTTCTAAAATTAGAAACTCAACTCCATGTTCTCTAACTTTTTTTTGTCCACATCATCTTCATATTCAACTTAAATAATAGTATTGGAGAGAGTTTTTCTAACTTTTTTAATATCTATCCTATGCGGCACTCCATTTTCTCCAAATGCATAATAGCATTGGAGATGCTCTAACAATTTATAGCTAGAAACAACTTTCAAACTAATCTACATTTAACTCCCCATCCATCGTTGAACGTTAACTTTAACAGTTGATTAATTTAAAAATCGTAAAAATGCTTAAATATCCTTAACGCCATTAATATAATAAAATCAAAAGTTTTTTTAAAAATAAATTAAAAAGGAAATTGCAAATATATATATATATATATATATTATAGCGAGATCCGATCCGATCCAATTACTATATGATCCAATCCGATCCAAGCCGATTATAAAATACTTCAATCCGATCCGATCCGATCCGATGGATTGAATTAATATAAAGTCATTCATAATACATAAAAGTTATAATCTAAAATAAATAAAATTAAATAAATTATTTAAATGTTACTAATTAATTCAAATAAAATTAACATTAAAAAAATACATGACATAACTTGTAAACTTTATATAATTCAAAAAGTTTATAAACATTGTACATCAACTCCAGATGTGAACTTAATAAGCTGTGACCTTAATGAAGAAGAATAGAAGAAAAGAAGATGGTGGATTGTTGACTGTAGAGAAATTAAGAAAGAAAACTCGAAATAGTAACATTAAAAATTGTATTTTGGTTAGGTCTTTGCATTAGAAAATAGTGGATAAAATAAATTATCCAATATAAAAATAAGGCCTAATATTTTAAGCGGATTGATGGATTCGGCGGATTTTCAAACAGAAATCCAAGATCCCAATCCAATCCAATGGATTTTAGAATTTATGATCCAATCTGATCCAATGGATCGTATTGGATTAGATTGGATCATGCACACCCCTATAAAATATATCAGGACGAAAAATATTGACTATTAGATTTATATATTTTGACTCAAAGTGTATTCACTTGTCAAAACTTCTCCATAATTTATTATCTACATTCTTCATCCAGATATATTTTATGTTAAGACGAACTGACACTAAAAAGACTATATATATATAGTCTTTCTATTATAAGTTCGAACTGACAAAAGATATATTAGTTCCTTGCATGTGGGTTATTGGATTTAAAAGATGTTTAGACAAGTGCATGCAGACAAATCAAAGTATTTAAATTTAATGGTCCACATACAAAGAACTAATATATCTTTTGTCAGTTTAAATTGATAATAGTAAAATTATAATATATATATATATATATATGTATATGTCAAAAGAGATGATTACCAGTTTGATTCTGACGAAAATTGAGAGCCATTAAAGCCTAAAATCCAAGTCCTTCGTCCCCTTGATACAAAAAAACTTCACTAATTAATAAACTTACACAATTTCTAGATTTGCTTTCTTGAGTTTCTAAAACAAACATGAGTGATGAAATCAATTTGATTGCTAGCACCTATCACCTATCACCTATCACCTATGTATACACCATAGCAAATGACTTATTCACCCTTCATTTTAAATCAAATTTAATACTTTGTAGAGTAATTTTTGAATAATTCAAAGGATACAAAATTCTTTTTACTTCCAAACAAATTAGGTGGGATCTAGAATTCTGATGCACTATTTACACTCTCAAGCCATTTTTTATATAGTTAATAGAAATAGATAGATAATCCAATATTGCATACTCCTATATTACTTTTCTTTTTATTTTTCTTTTTCTTTTTATTTTTCTTTTTACATTCCACAAACCCTAAAAGTTTACAACAATAAAAAATAAAATAAAATAAATTGTTTGAAAAAGTGTTTATTTCTGTAGGAAAAAAACAATAATATTTTTTTTAAGTGTTGACTCTTAAATTTTTAGAAAATAGTCAAAGAAAGCAAAAAAAATTTTAAGGGTTTTTTATTTTTTATTTTTGTTGTGTCATGTTCTCTCTATTGTTGATAAACAAACAACTGGGTTTGTTTCTAGCCACTTTTATCTTCATCTACAGTTTATTTATTTATTTATTTATTTATTTACTTGTTAGTTATGTAAAAATGTGTATATATTGGTCGGACTTGGAACTCTCGGTTTCATCTGGGTGGTTTCTCTAAACCGATTTCTAGATCACGACCATTCTTTTGTTGATTGAAGGGGCACGTATTTTCAGATTTTCCTACACCGCCGGCAAGGGTTTCCTCCTCCTTCATTGAACAAATAGGTGCCACATGATCATACGGTGTTTTTATATCGAATCATTGAAGGTTCATAAACTTAATCCAGTTTTGATTCTTGCCAACTTCCCTTGTCCACATATCAATATGGCCTGCTTCGTGATGATCAAATAAGCAAAGATGTCCCTTAAAAACACCAAGATCATAGGCATGTACATTATCCGGTGATGGAATCACATCAAATTTCTCATTTAATGTATCAAAACAAAGAACAGCAGGAATTACTTCTTTGTCATTATTGATACAAGTTATCATCCAATAGAGAGCTTCATTCACAAGAACACCAAACTGCCTGTTAAAAGTGTATTTAAAATCTTGAATTAAAAAATTGTATAACTGTTGCAATTATGTTTTTTTGTTTAAAATGATTCTTTGTTTAAATGAGTGTACAATCATATAAAATATTGCTAGATGAACTTATTATTTTTAAATACAAGTGTGGGATTGTTAAAAGTGTATTTAAAATCTTGAATTCAAAAATTGCATAACAGTTGCAATTATGTTTTTTTGTTTAAAATGATTCTTTGTTTAAATGAGTGTATTAATTATAAAACGTTTTTTGATAACAACTTTAATTTGTTATAAAGACATTGTGTTTGAATATTGTTAACCGATAGCAAATACATATAAAACGTTTTTATTTAAAATTGTAGTTATTACTAAATCAGTTTTTATTTCATTTTAATGGCCAGTTTTAATTTGTATTTTCGGTTATAATTTTCTAATCCTATAAATAGAGGTTTTGCCTCATTCACAAAGGACACAACATTTTGAAACAACAAAAGCTCTCACTTATAATTTTAAGAGAAACTATTGAGTGTTCCTTGTTAGTATTCCGAGCAATCTTTGAAAGAGTTTGAGCATTCCGGTTCTTCTTCATGTAAAGAAGTTCCGAGACAGAGGTGATTCTGGGCTGTTTTATCTTGGGGATGACGTGGCAACTTTGGAGCTGCTTGCACAATCAGGGCAGAGCCGCGAAACGTCTTAAAGAGAGCGACATTGTCCGCGACTCAGCCACTTTCCAAGTTTTTCAATTCTAATTATATTGTGTATTGTTTGAAATATTTTCCAGCAGCAAAATTGTTTTTTAAAAAAATTTCTAGCAACAAAATCTATTTTTGAAACACTTTCCAACAACTATTTGTATTGAAGAATTTTGCAGCAACAATTTTAAGACGTTTCAAATATTTTTTTTTTTTAATCAAAGTTTTTTTTCTAATGGTTTCTACGTCATCCAACCTAAATCGACCCTTCCACTTTGAGGGTGTTCAATTTAAATATTTGAGACAAAGAATGCTTTTTTATTTGAACACCGAAAAAATGATTCTTCTTGAAAACTCAATGAAGAACCAGAACCGAAATCTGAATAAGAACCGCAACAATAAAACACATAGTAAGAATCCACAAAATCAAAATAAGCAACAACCTCCTTCATGGAACAATGATTCGTCACAGTTTTCTTGCTATAACTGTGGTAAGCCAGGGCATCTTGCTCGGAATTGCCGAAATAGACAAGTTGCACGTCCTGCTCCTCAGGCTAACTTAACCATAGACCAACTGGCTGCTATGATTTCAGAAGTCAACTTAGTTGATGGATCCGAGGGATGGTGGGTAGACACTGGTGCTTCTTGCCAAGTCTACTATGATCGAGCGATGTTTAAGTCTTATTCTAATGTTGGGGACAAAATGGTGTTGTTGGATGACACACACTCCACCATTGTTGCTGGTAGTGGGAAAGTTGAACTAAACCTTACTCATAGGAAGACTGTCATTCTTAAAGATGTCTTGCATACCCCAGAAACAAGAAAGAATCTGGTATCTGGTTATCTCCTCAACAAGGCGGGATTCACTCAGACTATTGGAGCGAATTTGTTTACTCTCACAAAAAATATATATATATATATGGAATTTTTGTTGGCAAAGACTATACTATTGAAGGTATGTTCAAACTTAATGTTGATGTTAATAAAGTTAATATTTCTGCTTACATAATTTGTTCTTTTAATATTTGGCATTCCAAACTTTGTCACATCAACAAAAGACTAGTATAAATCCGAGTAGCCTAGGATTTATTCCAGAACTACCTCTAAAAGATTTTGAAAAATGTAAACCCTGTAGTCAAGCGAAAATCACAAAAACCCCCTCATAAATCTGTAATTAGGGTTTCTGAACCTCTTGACCTAATTCACCCTGATATTTTTGTTTTTAAAGGAATTTTGACTAGAAATGGAAAAAGGTACTTTATTACCTTTATAGATTGTTGTTCTAATTTTTCCTATGTCTATCTCTTGAAGAACAATAGTGAAGCCATAGATATGTTCAAAATCTTTTTAAATGAAATAAAAAATCAATTTAATCGAAAAGTTAAAAGATTTCGTAGTGATAGAGGGATGGAATATGACTCAGATAAATTTCATTTTTTAAATTAAAAAATAGTGGGGGGGTTCTAGTGGGGGTTGACATCTAGTAGTGAACCTAGATCTAATGAAAGTGACAAGTGCATTTACTATAAATCTGAGAATGATGTTTGCACTATTATTTGTTTATATGCGGATGACTTGCTTATTTTGGCTCAAATATTCATGTTGTGAATAATGTTAAATATTTATTGACTGCTAACTTTGCAATCAAAGATTTAGGTGAAGCTAGTGTAATCCTAGGTATAAAAATAACTAGGTCAAAAAGGGGAATTTCTTTAGATCAATCTCATTATATTGAGAAAATTCTAAAGAAGTATAATTACTTTGACTGTAAGCCTGTATGTACTCCATATGATCCTAGTGAAAAGCTATTCAAGAACATTGGTAACAGTGTTAGACAAAATGAGTATGCGAGCATCATTGGTAGTCTTCGTTATTCTATTGATTGCACTAGGCCTGATATAGCTTATGATGTAAGAGTACTATGTAGGTTTACTAGTAAACCTGGTAATGAGCATTGGCGTGCTCTTGAGAGAGTCATGCATTATCTCAAGAGAACAATGAACCTCGGATTACATTATGGAAAGTTTCCCGTTGTACTTGAAGGTTACAGTGATGCCAATTGGAATACTCTTTTTGATGATTCCAAAGCCACTAGTGGGTACATTTTTAGTATCGCTGGAGGTGCAATATCATGGAAGTCTAAGAAACAGACTATTTTGGCTTAATCCACAATGGAGTCAGAAATGATAGCACTAGCTATTGCTAGTGAGGAATCAGATTGGTTGAGAAGTCTGTTATCATGTACCCCTTTATGGGAGAAACCGGTTCCAGACATCCTTATTTACTACGATAGTATCGCGGCTATTGCAAAAGTCCAGAACCGTTATTATAATGGCAAGAGGCGACAAATACGTAGCAAGCACAGTACGGTTAGAGATTTTCTCTTAACTAGGGCTATAAGAGTAGATCATGTACGGTCTGAGGAGAATTTGGCTAATCCTTTGACAAAAAGATTAGCACTAGAAAAGGTTTCAAAAACCTCAGAAGAGATGGGACTAAAGCCCATTGATAGTTGAGTCACTTGTGTTGGTAACCCAACCTACAGACTGGAGATCCCAAGAAGTAGGTTCAAAGGGTAATAACAAGTCATGAAGTGATATGTGGAATCAAACTATTGTGATATGAGGTTAACACACCAAGTCCATCCCTATGGAGCATGATATCCTAAAGTGATTTAAGGTTGAGTTAGATATAACTCTTAATGAGCTCTATACTCTATATGGAGTTGGGTACCTAACTACAGGAGTATCTGTGATTGGCTCACCTATGTGAATGTGGAAAAGAGGTCACTTCCTATGAAATTCTGGGCAAATTTTCTAGAGCATTCACTATACTGGGATATAAGCACATGGTCGTAAAGTGCTGGTTTTAGAACTTAACTCTAGTATGGTTGTGTGTATGGTGTTGTCTGTGATAGAGTTCAAAACTACGAATTACTCTAGTATATACAAAAGCATCATCATTATGTAAAGGTTCAAGTCACATAACACCTTTATTTATGCACAATCGTATAAAATATTGATTGATGAACTTATTATTTTTAAATACAAGTGGGGGATTGTTAAAAGTGTATTTAAAATCTAATTAAAAAATTGCATAACTGTTGCAATTATGTTTTTTGTTTAAAATGATTCTTTGTTTAAATGAGTGTACAATCATATAAAATATTGCTTGATGAACTTATTAATTTTAAATACAAGTGAGGGATTGTTAAAAGTGTATTTAAAATCTTGAATTCAAAAATTGCATAACTGTTGCAATTATGTTTTTTTGTTTAAAATGATTCTTTGTTTAAATGAGTGTATTAATTATAAAACGTTTTTTGATAACAACTTTAATTTGTTATAAAGACATTGTGTTTGAATATTGTTAACCGATAACAAATACATATAAAACGTTTTTATTTAAAATTGTAGTTATTACTAAATCAGTTTTTATTTCATTTTAATGGCCAGTTTTAATTTGTATTTTCGGTTATAATTTTCTAATCCTATAAATAGAGGTTTTGCCTCATTCATAAAGGACACGACATTTTGAAACAACAAAAGCTCTCACTTATAATTTTAAAAGAAACTATTGAGTGTTCCTTGTTAGTATTCCGAGCAATCTTTGAAAGAGTTTGAGCATTCCGGTGCTTCTTCATGCAAAGAAGTTCCGAGACAGAGGTGATTCTGGGCTGTTTTATCCTGAGAACGACGTGACAACTTTAGAACTGTTTGCACAATCAGGGCAGTGCCGCAAAACGTCTTAAAGAGAGCGAAATTGTCCGCGACTCAGCCACTTTCCAGGTTTTTCAATTCTAATTATATTGTGTACTGTTTGAAATATTTTCCAGCAGCAAAATTGTTTTTTAAAATAATTTCTAGCAACAAAATTTATTTTTGAAACACTTTCTTGTATCGAAGAATTTTAGTAAGTTGTGAAAAAGGAATAATCAAGAACTTTAAAATTTTGCAGGGGGAGTTTTTCTTTTTGTTGCCAAGAATTACTTTTTTGTGAATAGATCTCAACACAACCAATCCGAAAATCTGATAAGCCTCACAATCTTGTAATTGTCAGTGGAATGATCATACCAAAATCCAAATCCATTATATTCTGGTGGGTTTGATAGTATACTTACCCTCTTGTATCTTCCTATAAGTGGATTCCATATCACCAAGCCTTCTCTTTCAATTAAAATAAACAACAAGCCATTACTGGAAGCAATTTCAAGCATACGATTACCAACCTTAAAGGGAATGTCAAGATCAACCGCTTTGATCTCATCTGCTTCAAATTCGATAGATTGAATGGTCTTGCTTGAAAGAAGAATGAGTTTTTGGTTATGATATTTATGTTGGTTAGCAAAAGATTGCCACGACTTGCAAACGCACTTGAACCTGGCAAGTGATTTTGGAGGGAGTCTGCGCAATATGTTGAAGATGATATCATCTGTAACGTGCAGATTTCTTTGCTTCTTCCTGCCCTCCATCTCCATGTTCGCTTTTCTTTCTAGGGTTAGGGTTACAAGTTTCAACTCAAGGCAAGTGAAACATATATATAGGAACCAGGAATACTTATTAAGAATTAAGTTCATACTTGGGAAAAGTTTTCCCAATCCCACTAAGGAATCAAATAATTGTCCCTCTCACTTAAGGAATCAAATTCTCTTTCTTGGTTTTTATTTCTCATAAAACTTGATTTTTTATTATTTTATTACCAATTCAAATTAGTAAATGCTTAAAGAACAAAAAAATTATCAAGCTCCCGCATCCTAAAAATTGGCCCATATAATATAATAATAATATAAAAACAATGCACGACTCTTTGGATATATATACTTCCTAATTCCTTAAAAGAATGTACTGATTCTTAAATTTTTGGTATAAATTTGTGACGATTATTTAAATTACAATTAAAAATACATGCATAGTTCTTCGTTCATTGGGATAATTTTTTTTTGTTTTTTTTTTTTTTGGTTCTAAAGCTCTTTTTGAGAATGAGAATAAATGGACTAAATTTGATAGTCTATTGGCCCATTCAATATAAGTCTAAACGGTGGTAGTTGATGTCGTGCAAGTTAAAAAAAAAAAAAAAAGAATAAAGCTAAACTTTTTTGTTTCTTATTTCTTATAATAATGTTTATGTTTTTTTTTTTTTATTTATTATTTGATTTTTGGAGTCTATCCACCAGTTTCTAATTGTTGTGTTATCATTGTTTTATATCTGTGTATTTTGCTGACTTCGTATATTCATATTAATTCCTTGTTTACGCCACTTTGAGTTGCTTGAGAATCCGTAATTTTTCCTACAAGAAGCACAAAAGTAAAAATCAAATAAATAATAGGAGATTCTCCAAATTCATCATTGTCTTCCGATTGGTGCTATAATCCGTAGGTGATTCCAATTTGTATTTAAAATTAGTATTTAGAAAAGAAAGTAGGTTTTGAGAAAATAAAAAGGATTATATGATAAAGGTGAAAATCAAACAAATAATATTAAATAATTTATGGGTGTATTTACAAACTATTTAGTTGTTTTAGTCTATGATATTATTGAAATTTTAAAAGTTACTAATTTATCGTGTGCATATTATTTTTTAGGGATGCCAAATATAGCAAATCATATGTTGAAACATCTTACAACCCATTGTATGTCCAATGGCCATATTTGTTCTCAAAATTTGCGTAAGTGGAAGGAATCACCTCACCTAAACTCAATATGTGTTCAATAATATATGTTTGTAGTACCCAGGCCCAGGGGCTATAAGAGTTGGGCAGGCAGGCTTGGACTACTTTGGGCCTAGGTGCTACGTTTGCTTTTGAGTGTTTACAAATAATGGACTTAAATGATCCTTTTGAATTTCCTCATTTAACTATGCCCTTTGAAAGCCTGTATCAGATATGTGGACGATGTAATCGGAGAAGTTGAGAATTAGGCTTTCGAGTGAATCTACTCGTCTAGATAGCTTAAGCGATTATTGTTTTAGAGACATGCACTTTCTAGCTCGAGCCAATTTCATTTGATTAGATACAAAATAACAACAAAATAAAACACTCAATGACAATCATAACTGGAATTAATGTTAAGATTGTTCTTTAAAAAAAAAAAAAAAATGTTAAAATTTCTTAAGGTATAGGAGAATTTCAATTCTAGTTGGATTTATTTTGTAATTTATTTTTAATTCTAATTAAATTTGTTTAGGATTTCCTTAGCTTTTGGCACTAACTCAAACTATTTTTTGGGCAGTTTTAAGATTTTTTTATTTTAGTCAATTTAGGGTTCATAAATCATATCCTAGAGGATTATGATAATTTTGAACTTTTCTATTTTTGTCAATTTAGGGATCCTAAATCCTAGAGTATTTGAGTAGTTTAGATATTTAAGCAAGAGTCAAAATTATTATTTGTAGGCTTTAATTGAATTTAATAAAATTGTTCATTAGAAACATTTATCTATCATGGATTCGACATGTTGTTTGAGGATTTGAGAGCTCCATTTTCTAACGAAAATTAGGGAATGATAACCCTTGTATGGTGGTTTATGCTTGGGTAACTACCGGTTGCTACGTCAATCTTCTTCTGAGTGTGCCTCAGGGTCGACAGAGTGATCATTCTTATTTTCATCATACGCCACTCCGTCAAATCATAAACAATGAGAATTCATTTATATCTAATTGAGAGATTTCCATGACAGAAAGTAAATAATTTCTATCATTTACCTGGCTAGAGTAGATGGAAACCTAGATCGACAAGTCATGTAGAAAATGTCTCTCGGTAGGGGATATTGAAGTATTGGCATTGATACAAAGATGAAAGTAACTATGAGGATTGAACTTGAACTATCATGATAAACTAAGAAGAAGGTTGAGCTAAAAGTTATCTCATGGCTATTACCGATATGAAGAGAGCCTAGAAGCCAACCATCAACTTGAGAGGTAAAGATCTCTGAAACTCCATCTATGTAACCCGATGTGAGGATGGATAGAAACATTATAATGGAGATTGAAGAGAAGTACAATACAATTGCATTTGATATAGCAAACACATGGAATGCAGTCTCTATCAAACGAATGTGTATTCTAGTTTTATCATTGTTACAACTATGAATAGTAAAACCAAGAAGACCACAGTTATGATGAGTGTGGGAACAACCATACATGAGGTAGATGTGTTCTTCATCCACTTTTCTCCACTCCCTACTAATTATGTATGTTCTATGGTCAGCAACTTTCGAGATGTTTGACGTTCTGCATTTTTCTTTTCTCTCAATGAAGGTTGCATAATCATTTCAACCTCCTTTATCAATAACAATCAACAATTATATATGTACAAAAATGGAAAATTTAAGGCAATGGAGATAGAGAAAATGTATTACGTACCTTGAACATTAGTAACTCTTGTTGAATTTCTAGAGTTGTATCGGGCAAGTTACTAGCGCATCTTGATCTATGTCGACCGGCCTTTAGCTGCACAAGACAAGATAAAGGTCTATGATCAACGTCAAACCATGTTGATCTATGTCACTCTCAACTTATTCAATTCTCGCATCTCCATGACACGATGATCTACATCAACCTCGATATAATTCACTAGCATCTTCATTCCACGATGGTCTACGTCGACCTCGACTTAATTAGTTTGTATATCTTCATCCCACATTGGTCTGTGTTGACCTCAACATAATCAACTCATATATCTCTATTCAACATTGGTCTATGTCGACCTCGACATAATCAACTCATATGTCTCTATAGTCCATTACATAGTTAGGAAACTCATATAATCGTTAGATTGACATCCAAAAGTATTGTTCAAAAAAATAAAAAATAAAAATCCAAAAGTGAAATGATTAAAAACAAAATATAAGAGTATTTTATGAAAAGTATTGTAATAAAATTCAATACAATCAAATAAACTCACATAACAAACAACTCATTTAAAACATAATTAAAACGAAACTCTTAAAACAAAATAATAAAAAATAAATAAATAAAAACACCGGAATACACATCTTCAACAACTAAATGAAAATTCACATTTCATTTATTTCAAAAACAATTTTAACTAGTTTCATATTTGCAAATGGGAATAATGAACATTTTATGAGTAAATTAATTACAAAGTGGTACTAATAAATTTTTTCAATGCTACATGTAAGGCATGTCTCCATAACCTAACCTACCAACCATTGAATGAGAATTTTGTGTTAAAATTGATCACATAAACCCCATTAGCCTTTGCATATGGCTTGTCATGTGTTTGTATGCTATATATGCCAATAAAACTTCTCCAATAAACATACTTATTATTATTTTTATTTTTTTTTAAATATGTCTCTTGACCTAAAGAGTGGTAAAATTTATTAAACAATTGGTAAGATATTGGAGGTAAATTAAAACATTTATACCAAATATATTGTGTGTATGTGTAACGAGATGAATGCATAGTTGAAGGTGACGAATTAGACTTTCTATATGTGGATAGATTGAAATGGCAACATTTGAGTTCGAAAGCGTTGAATCAGGCAATTCGCATGACAAACAATATGTGAATCTACCCTTCTTTTTATGAAGGCGATCCTCCGATCTTAATGTGTCTCATCCCTTTCATTGGAAAAATCCTATAATTGGTAGTTGCAATGGAGTTAAAGAAAATCAAGCAGGATTTTGTAGTTCTTTTTTAAAATATGAATTGGACTTTGTTAAATCAATGTTGAGCAAAAAAGTAACATATTCGATTAGTGCTACTTTGTTTTTAAATTGTTTGCCTATTAATTGTTCAAATATGGATATAAAGATATCAATGAGGCACTGTTTGACGCACCGGTTTCGAATTTGACAATTTTCATCCCCTCTCCTACGTTTTATGGGATTTATAATCCTAACAAAAAATTAATCCCACCAAAGTTGGATTAAATAAACACAACCTCAACCTCATCCCCACCTAGTGGTGTAAATGTGGGTTGGGCCGATGAGGCCCATTTTTGTAAACGCGCTCGGCACGAGCCTGATGTGTCGTGCTAGCGGCCCGTGCCGACCTACCGTCCGGCTTAGGCATGCCAAACAGGTCGGCCCTTATTTTTTATTTTTATAAATTTAATTTGTTAAAAATGACATCATAGAGTATTGGGTTGTGGTTCATAACCCTTGTCTAAGTAAGTATGTTTTCCTTTGCTTTTTCCTCATTTTTATATAGGTTATGCCTATTTTCATTTCTCTTATTTATCCGATATGGGATGTGGAATTGAATTTTTATTTTCATTCATTGATATAACATAATGATATTCTCTTGAGTCTCATTGTTTTCTTTAAATATGGAAAACATAGAGAGAGTTGGGAGGCCTATTAAAATTAAATAATGGTTTTGTGAAAAGAAAACAAAAAATCAAATAAGCCATATATTGATATTATGCAATAATTTCTGTCTTTTCCATCTATGAACAAAAATCATATATATATATATATATATATATATATTCCATTAAATCTCATTCACATATTATTCTTCCATAATCTTGGTCATAGTAATTGCTTATCAGCATAGTTATATTCAATCTCACATCCCACATCGGATAAAGAAGAGGATAAATAAGATCATTGAAGAGATGTCTAACCTATGTAAATGGAGGGAAAGACAAATAAAAACTTACTTACCTAAACAAGGGTTATGGAGCATGGTTCAATACTCTACAATATCATTTCTCTTTTAACATCTTTTTTTGTAATTTTTTTTTTTTATATAAATAATTTGGCTGGCCCAACGTGCCGACACGGCGGCCTAGCAAGCTGGGCTGGGCTGGGCTGGGCTGGGCTTGCTAGGCCGGCATGTCATGCCCTGATCTAGGGCATGACACGTGCTAGGCATAGGGGTCGTGCCTGGCCTGGCATGCGCCACAGGGTGGCTGTGCCGGGCACGGCCCACCATCTTTAGCAGGCCGGTCAGGCTGAGCTCACCAGGACCCATATTTACACCATTACCCCCACCTTTAGTTATCTTATGACTAAGTTTAGAGCTGACAGCTTAACATGCATGTATTGGACATCCACTTTTACACATGCATGGTTGTTATGCATTATTTTATCAAAATTATTTAAAACAATTAATTTATTTCTATTATATATATATATATATAAATTAATAGAAAAACTAAAATATCTTTAAAAAATAGATAAATTAAAAATGTTTTATTTTATTTTATTTTATTACTAAATAAATTATATTTAAATTTATTGATTAAATAATATAAAACTATAATTTTATAAAGTGAATTAATTCATTTACCATTGAATTCATTTTATTTTGTTTCATATTTTATATAAATTAATTATTTTTTAGATTTATACTAATGGAACAACATTTTATTTTTATATTTATATCATTATTTTGTTTTATATTCTACATAACTTAATTATTTTTTAGATTTATACTAAGGGTGCAGATATTGCCACCCATAAAACTAATTAGAACACTCATTTTTATAAATACACTCATGTCTAAAATTTAAAAAATAAATATTACTATAAGCACCCATCATAATACCTATAATACCCTTATTGAAATGAATATATTCATTTTAATACATTTTATTTACAACTCTCTTAAATTATTAACACACCCAGTTTATATATTAAAAAAAATCATATTATTTTTGAAATCAAAATGATGGTCAAATTTATTTTTGGATATGTCTCGAATGTAGGAGCATAATTAAATGGAAGATGTAGAACTAGATATTATATTGGGTCAAGAGATTTTCAATCTAGAATTCTCTTATATACAATTTATCTTTAAAAATAAATAAATAACTCATTGATATCTACAACTATCTTAAAAAATATTTTTTTTATTGAGTACGTTCATAATTAAACATAAAAGAAAGACAAAAAAAATAATAATAATAATACTTACCTATGTATTATTTTTCATTAACTTGTTATATGATAATCATGTGATGATGGAAAAGTTTGATATTTGAAATAAAATTAGGGTTTAATTAAGGTTTATTATAAATATTAGGGTTTATCATAAGTTAGAGTTTATAGTAATTTTTTTTTTTTTTAATAAAGAGATATAGTTGAAGGCATGGGTGTAATTTATGAGTTTAAATAATATTTGGTTTATTTTTAATTAAAGTAATTTGTCTTTATTGGTAAATTTATATTGGGATTTTTTTGTAATTAAAATTTTTAATAAAATATGGGTGTACTAAATACTAATTAGTTTTTTTGGTGACAATATCGCCACCCTTATACTAATAAAACAACATTTTATTTTTATTTTTATTAACATTTTATTGATATTTATATTTAATTTTTTATATCTACTTTGGAAAGATATTATTATCAAATTAAAAATATTATTATATTTAGTCCAATCTTATGTTTAACCAAACAAAATATAATATTAATTCAGCTCAATCTCATGTTTCTCCAAACACAGCATAGTATTAAATTATTAATTTAGTCCAGTCTAATCCAATGTCATATAATCCCAATCTCATCTCAATTCAATCAAATCCTATAAAATAGTCCAATTCAATCCCGCGCACCAAACGAGGTTTAAATATTCAAAGTTCTTCTACTCTACATGAAAATTGCTTTTGGGTTTTTAATAGGATGCTAAGAAAGACATTGTAAATTATTTAAGCTTTATATTGAAGAAATTCCTCAAGCTTGAAAGATCAATCATAAAAAGCTAAATAAGGAAACATGCAACTGAAAATTATTAAATGGGGTATTATCAATTTAGACCCCAAATCTTGGTGAAATGTTAATTTTTTTTTTTTTAACGTGTTTGCTTTTTTAGGACCCGTAGGTGGCCCTTTACTTTTCAAAAATACATCAAATTGGTCCTTTTGACTTAAATTTTAACAGTCAAACGTAACAGAAAATATAAATTGATCTTTTGCCATTTGTATTTAATTATATATTGAATCAGAATTACTCTTTAACCCTTCAACCTTTTACAATTTGACAAGTTTACCAATTTAGATTATCAAATAAAAAGTTGAGATGTGTTATAAAACTTATTTTTTAAAAAAACAAATTACTTAAAAAAAATTAATAACAACAAAAAATTAATAAAATACCTTCAAAATAAATAATATCATAAAAATATTACAATTTTTTTTAATAAAAAACATAAAAATGTACAAAAACTCTTAAAATAATATATATATTTTGAACAGTAAGTATTATTCAAAAAGGCTAAAAAGGACAAAATTGAAGAAACAAACAACATTGAACACTGGCTTAACGGAAACACTGGCTCAACGGAAACCCAACAATCAGAACAGTCAGAACACACAAAACCCAACACTACCAAAACAAACCCACAACAGACCCATCGAAACAAAAGCAAACAAACAAGAAGCGAGAAGAAAACAAAAAGAAGGATCAAGAAGTTGAAAAAGGGTGATTTTGTTGGTGAAAATTCTGCAACAACAGAATCAAACATTGAGGAAACTTTAAAGAGACTTGTGGGAGAACTTAATAAGTCTCCTCCGAAAATTTTTGTTGCTCTAAAAAGTCAAACTGTAGAGATCTAGTGTTCACTGCTCATCCTACTCAATCGGCCGTAGATCTTTGCTTCAAAAGCATGGAATATTTGTTCTCTCTTTCTTGGAGTTGTCGTAAAGTTCCCTTTAGAGATTTTAGTGGTTTAATGTGGCTAACATGTGTAAACAAGTTGATTTATGTTGGATAGATTCAAGCTGCATTCCGTACGGATGAGATTCGAATGACAACACCAACTCCACAAGAGGAAATTAGGGCTGGAATGAGCTGCTTCCATGAAACAATCTGGAATGGTATCTCTAAATTCTTGCGCCGTGTTGACACAGCTTTGAAAAACATAGGAATCAATGAATGTGTTCCTTACAATGCCCCTCTTATCCAGTTTTCTTCTTGGATGGGTGGTGATCGTGAGGGTATGTTCTTTCTCTGTTGGTAATACACATTCTACCATTTAAATGAAGAATATGAGGGCATACAAAGTATCTTAAATGTTAATTATTTTATTAGTTTAGTATAATACGCTCAAGTGAAAAATGATTTTATCGCTGCTTGATTTTTGTAGTAGGTATCATTTATTTGAGTGTTTCATTATCCAATGGCAACTATAAATTATGAAGGCCTAATATTTGTTTAATATTAATTACATGTAATTCGAGGGTAACTCATGAGGTTACAAGGGATGTTTGCTTACTGCTAGAATGGTGGCTGCTAACTTGTACTATTCCCAAATTGAAGATCTAATGTTTGTGGTATACATGTTGGAAGTAACAAATCAAAAGAATCATGGGTGCATGTGTTAAAGAAGAAGTTTTCTAGAAACAATAAAGTCTGATCTAGCTTGGTCTTGAGTATTACCGATTCCTGTGCCACCCCTCTAGTCTTAAGCCTGATCTCTAGGTGAAATTTGTTTTTCAGTTTGTTTGTTTTGACAGCTGTTTGTAAGCTCTGTATTTCCCTATAAAAGGAGATCATGAGATTCAAATAAAATTGTATCTTTTGCCTAAGTAATAAATTCATTAGTTTCACATTTCATACAACTCTTTCTCTGTTTATCCTGTTTCTTTTTTTGTAAACACCAACAAAGTGGTATCAAAGCTTATTTGCCTCACAGCCATTTTTCTTTTCTTTTGCTTGTTCATGACCATGTCATCAAACTTGGTTCAGCTTCAAGTTCCTAAGTTAACAAAAGAAAATTTTGAAAAAATGGTGCATCTAGTTCAAAGCACTGTTTGGTTCACAAGATTTGTGGGAGATAGTCAGTAATGGCTATATTGAACCAAATTCAGAGGAAGAAGCACTCTATACTGCTGAACAGAAGACCGTTCTCAAAGATTACCGGAAAAAGGATAAGAAGGCTCTCTTTCTATTGTATCAAGGATTGGAGGATGATACGTTTGAGAAAATTTCAGAAGCATCAACAAGCAAGGAATATTCAAAGGAGTTGACAGAGTAAAGAAGGTACGATTACAAGCTTTAAAAGGTGAATTTGAAGCAGCTCGCATGATAGAAGGAGAGACAATCTCTGATTATCACTCACGGCAGATTGTGATTGTCAATCAAATGAAGAGGAATGGTGAAAAACTTGATGACGTTCGTGTGATGGAAAAGATACTGAGATCTCTCATTCACAACTTTGAGCATGTGGTAATAGTAATAGAGGAGTCCAAGAACTTGGAAACTATCAGTATAGAAGAACTTTTAGGTTCTCTGCGAGTTCATGAACAGCGTATTCTGAAGAATACTCAGAGCACTATCATTACAACAGAGCAAGCACTGGAATCAAAGCTCACACTAGAGAATTCAGGTGGTGAACGTGAACATGGCCGAGGTCCTTCACAACGTGGTGGCACATCCTATCGCGGACGAGGTAGAGGTCACGGTAATTATTCTCAAACTGGATATGGCGGTAATTATTCTCAAACTGGATATGGCAAAGGTAGATCAAATGTTCAATGCTTTCAATGTAGAAAATTTGGACAATATTCATATGAATGTTCAAATAAACCTGAAAACTATGCCAACCTAGCTGAAGCTTCTAATGATATTACTGAGGAGCTTACTCTTCTTTTAGTCCACAATGACTCTGTTGGACAAAATAATGTCTGGTATCTTGACTCCGGTGCGTCCAACCATATGTGTGGGAGGAAGGAATATTTTGTGAATCTCAAAGAAGAAACCGGTGGATCAATAAGTCTTGGTGATGGCTCTAAATTACAAGTAGCAGGGAGGGGACAAATCCAAATTTATCAGAAGGATGGACAAGTCAGGTACATTTCTGATATCTATTATATTCCTAGTATGAAAAGCAATATTCTCAGTCTTGGCCAATTGCTTGAAAAAGGAGATATTATTCACATGGAAGACAGTCAGCTCCATCTAAAAATGCAAATGGACAACTCATTGCTCAGGTCCAAATGTCTAAGAATCGCATGTTCTCTCTGCATTTGCACACCACAAATGAATCCTGTCTTCTCAAACTGATTGAAAGTGAGTCAGGAAAATGGCATTTGCGATTTGGGCATCTTCATTTTAATGGGCTAAAGCTGTTATCTTCGACAGGCATGGTACATGGCTTACCAAATATTGAACTATCCGACTGTGTATGTGAAGGATGTGTGATAGGTAAGCAATCTCGTCTTCCTTTTCCCAGTATTTCTTTTTGAAGAGCAAATTCACTCTTACAATTAGTAAATACAGACATTTGTGGACCAGTAGAACCTTACTCTTTCGGGGGAAATAAATACTACATAACCTTTATTGATGATTTTAGTAGAAAGGTATGGGTATTTATTCTTAAAGAAAAGAGTGCTGCATTGGTTGTATTCAAACAAATGTAAGTTTTGCACATTAAGGTCTGATAGAGGTGAGGAGTACACCTCTAATGCCTTTCAAGTGTTTTGCAAGGATAATGGTATACAACATCAACTAACAACTGTATACACTCCACAGCAAAATGGGATTGCTGAAAGGAAGAATCGT
Source organism: Acer negundo (assembly GCA_035582765.1). NCBI lineage: Eukaryota > Viridiplantae > Streptophyta > Magnoliopsida > Sapindales > Sapindaceae > Acer > Acer negundo. The sequence continues at coordinate 14,508,355 of CM069235.1, forward strand.
ACCATACTTGACATGATAAGAACACTACTTAAAGAGAAGAACTTACCAAAACGATTCTGGGTTGAAGCTGTTGCATGTTCGGTATATCTTCTCAATCAGTGTTCAATGAAAAGTGTCAAATACATGACACCATAAAAAGCATGGAGTGGGCACAAGCCTAGTGTAGGTCATTTAAAAATTTTTGGGTGTCTTGCATATGCTTAAATACTTGAAAGCAGAAGGAAGAAACTAGATGATCGTAGTCAGAAATGAATTTTTGTGGGTTATAGTGAAGAATCGAAAGCCTACAAACTCTACAATCCACTCACCCAGAAATTAGTGGTCAGTATGGATGTAGTCTTTGATGAAGCAGCAACTTAGGACTGGAGCAAAAACAAAGATACGAGTGAAGACAGTATTTTCCATGAGGATGTAGCAACTCAATCTCCAACTACCGCAGTTATAGCAAATCAAACATCTCCTACTGCCATAGAGTTATCATCTACAACACAGTCTTCTCCACAATCAGTTACACCTTCTCACAATGCAAACAACAACAATTCATCATCAAGTACTAGAAGCAACAACAGTTCACCTCCACCCAATATGAAAAGTCTTCAAGATATCTACAGCTCTACTGAAAAGGTAGAAAAAGAGGCAACAAACTTATTTTGTTTGTATGCAGATCATGAGCCTATCAATTTTGAACAAGCTGTCAGAGAAGATTGTTGAAAGACTGCTATGGAGGAAGAAATGATGGCCATCAACAAGAATGACACATGGGAGTTATCCAAACTTCCACCAAACCAGCAAGCAATTGGAGTAAAATGGGTATACAAAATCAAGCGCAATACAGATGGTAGTATTGCTCGTTACAAAGTAGGACTTGTAGCCAAAGGTTACAAGCAAAAATACGGATATAAGGGCATACAAAGCATCTTAAATGTTAATTATTTTATTAGTCAAGTATAATACACTCAAGTGATATGATTTTATCGCTGCTTGATTTTTGTAGTAGGTATCATTTATTTGAGTGTTTCATTATCCAATGGCAACTATAAATTATGAAGGCCTAATATTTGTTTAATATGAATTACATGTAATCCGAGGGTAACTTCTGAGGTTACAAGGGATGTTTGCTTACTGGCTAGAATGGTGGCTACTAACTTATACTATTCCCAAATTGAAGATCTAATGTTTGTGGTATATATGTTGGAAGTAACAAATCAAAAGAATCATGGGTGCATGTGTTAAAGAAGAAGTTTTCTAGAAACAATAAAGTCTGATCTGGCTTGGTCTTGAGTATGACCGATTCCTCTGCCACCTCTCTAGTCTTAAGCCTGATCTCTAAGTGAAATTTGTTTTTCAGTTTGTTTGTTTTGACAGCTGTTTGTAAGCTCTGTATTTCCCTATAAAAGGAGATCATGAGATTCAAATAAAATTGTATCTTTTGCCTAAGTAATAAATTCATTAGTTTCACATTTCATACAACTCTTTCTCTGTTTATCCTTTTTTTTTTTTGTAAACACCAACAATACATGGATTCTCCATCCCATTGCTTTCCCAAAGAAATTTATATCTGCATTGTAAGATTTCTACTTTTACATACTTTATGCATCATGATGTCGTCATTTTGTTAACTTAAAACTAAAAAAAAAATTGAAATGGGGCGTAGCCCCGAGCCGGCACGGCACGGCCCGACCCGTTTAGGCAACCGGGCCTTAAGGGGCCGTGCCTTAGAGGGTTGTGTCGGCACGTTTTGACAACTCTTATTATACAGATGGGAAATTTTCTTGCTCAATTAAAGTTGACTTTTTTACCACATATTTTCTTATTTTATTTTAATTTTTGTACTACTATCTATGATCATATACCTCCGTAATTAAGCTGAACACAGAACATTGCAAGCAACATACACCAATTTTTCTATAGGGACAAAAATGGCAAACCAAGTGAGCACATAGTGCACATTGAAGGATGTTATTAATGACCTTTTGGGTACTTTAAAAAGAAATCTCAAACATACTAAGCATTGAAGTTTTATACTAATCATTAGTATGTAAGAGATTTTTTGAGTTAACTTCTATGCCTAGTATTTTTGAGATTTCATTTTAACGTATCCAAAATGGCAAACCAAGTCGAAAGATCTTTTATGGCAGTGACAGTCATATTTCATATCATGCTTTAGTGATTAATTTCGTTGTATTCTTGAACCATGGGCCGTGTTTTAGCTAGACCCCACGCACTCTTAAACAAATTTGTTGTTCGATTTGAAAAAAATATATATAGTAATACATAATAATATAAGAATAATGATTGGGTACTGACCAGCTAGTACCTAAAATACTGACTTCACCAATGGGAGTGTAGTACGTGGTCTTCTTTTCTCTTACTTTTTATATTTATTTCACAAATTAGGTCACGTGCTACACTCATATTGATGGAGTCAGTATATTGGGTACTGTCTAGTCAACACCCAAGCATTATTCATAATATAATATGAAGTAAAAGTTGGTTAAAAGCTCAAAACATTTACTTTTTGAATCATTCAGTATACCGAAAGATGAAAATTACTTTCTTGGGATAAGTAAGAGAAGATCTTTTTTTTTTTTTCGGTATCGAGGATCCCAGACTTCGTCCAAGCACCTATCCGTTTGTCCTCCCCCAACTGCGTGACTCGCCATAGCCTGTATGTTGGCTTCGCGGAGTATGACAGATAAGAAACCCCTGCCCACACCCCTAGCCCCACAAGGATGTAAGCGAGTAAATCAGAAATCGCCCCCATCTGGGTAGGATTTAAACCACATACGTTAGCCTCATGTCCGTCATTTCACCAACAGAGCTAAACGCCCTAAGGGCTGGCCACAATGTAATTGTCAGGAGTAGAACCAAGGACTTGGATTTTTAATCTCAAGCTTTGGACCACATAGGCAACCACTTTGTGTTTTATCGCATGCACCAAGAATTGTGCCACCCCACATTTCAAGTGTACCGATATAAGAGCATCTTTAATTGGTCTGAAAACAACATGTCTTTGACTATTAATAAGGAGACTAGACTGGAATTTACTCCAACAGCCTTCCTATCTCACTCCCTAAAATATTTTCCGACCAAAACCTCCCCAAATCTAAGGAGAGAAGGCTTCCTCCCTATTTATTTATTTTATTTTTTTCACTTCTCAATTGAATTAAGTGGTCAAGGTGAGTTCACATCCTTCATATTCAATGGTCCAAATTCATGTATTCAACAACTCTTTCTTTTTTGTTTAACCCAATTCCTTTTTAATTACATTTTAAAAAAGAATTTTAAATTTATTTTAAATTGTAAATAAATAATAAATTTTATTTTAAAATAATAATTTTTCAAATTTGATAACAATAATATATTATTTAAAAATAATAAAATTTATTATTTATTTAAAAATAATAATTTTTCTTTTTTAATTAAAAATAAATATAATAATAATAATAAGCCATTTTTATGGAGGCTTGTTAGAGTGTTAACTTCTTATATGACTCATTATTTGTAAAAAGTACAATATAGTCACTAAATATAAGAAATATATACGGAGCCTTATTGGAGATACTCTAAGTGGATCTAGGGTGATGTGTGATGGGGGTTGGGGTGCTTTATGTTTGAAACATCCAAAATATTAGTATTATTGCAGATAAAATTGTACATAACTTGAGTAACATACTAACTAAATAATTAGTATAATTAAATAGTTAGTATAATTATATGCAATAATACTTAGATTTTGGATGGTTCAAACATAAAGCACCCTATCACACATCATATATATTTATCTACAAAGTGATCAATCAATCCACCATTCTGGCAAGTTAAATAGATAAAGAGCAATATCATCATATTCAGATTCAATTTCTTTTTTATTATGATCAACATATAATTTGTTCTGTTCAAGATATAATTATATCGTCTGCTAAAAGTTCATCTCATCCATCCAAATGCCTTAAGGTTCCTTCCTTCTCAAATCTTTGCTTGAGTTTTTATATTTGTCTATCTATGTGACTTGATTTAATAAATTTGTTAATTAATTATGTGTGTCTCAGAATGGTAGGAAACAAAGCTGGTTGTGACGGTGAATGTACATGGGATGGGGAGTGAAGATGTGTTAGTTGAGATCAAAGATGGGAGTGTTATTGACCATCGACCAGGACCATGAATGTTATGTAGGTAACTTTACAATGCCTGAAAATGTGAATATGAATCTCTACAAAACCAAGACTTCCATCTACAATGGGGTGCTCTCTGTCGCCATGCCTAAAATCAAACAATAGCCCAATGGATGCTGGGGACGTTTCTTCGGCTAGATTTGATGATCATGGTGTCAAAAATGTCATATTTTAGTTTCTAATACATGTATAAATAAGATTGTTTGTTTAATTCTCTAGTAAATCTGAAGTCTGTAACTAGTCATTATAAGTTGTCAAAATTCACCTATATTTTTTTTATCCCACTTACTTACACACTTTTTATTAAATAAATAAATAACTCATCATTTCATATTTTCATCTATTTTTTATTTTTTTATATTTTTATATTTTTAATATGTATTTATTCTTTGAATTATTTTATTAAATAAGTCTATCTATTTCTTACATTTTATTTTATTAGACTAAAATAATAAATAAGATAAATAAATTATAATTAAAAATACATAAGTTAAATTGTTAAAATAATATATAAATTTAATAATTTAAAATTTAAATTAATTTTTAAAAAATTTTAAAAAAAAAAAAACCTTAAAACTTAAAAAAAAAATTAAAAAAAAATTGAATTGGGGCCGGGCCCCGAGCTGGCACAGCATGGCAAGGCCCATTTAGGTAGTCAAGTCTTAAGGGGCCGTGTCGGCACGTTTTGACAACTTTAACTATAGAGATGGAAAAAAAAAAAAATTTTTAAAAAAAATAGTTGTAGCTATCAATGAGTTTTTTTTTTTTTAACTTTTTAAAGATAACTGTATATATAAGATAATTCCAGATTGAAAATCTGTTGACCCTATATACAATCCAGTTCTAAATCTTCCCTTTCATAAGACAGGTGTAATAATTAGTTTTATGGGTGGCAATATCTACACCTTTGTTTTTATTATTATTAAACATGCTAGGTTACAAAACTCTAGTGTGTATAATCCAAAATTCCAAAATTTCGGATTATACATGCCAAAGAAAAAAAAAATCACCATCGATCAGGTTTCATCTTTTTCATCAGCTTAATTATCTGCCTCTTCTATCGGGTCGACCCATCTTGCACAACCCACCAATCATGGTCTTGTAAGCTTGATGCTTCCCACCACAGATTTTTAGGAACCAGTTTTTTTTCTAGTTTTATCAACTTTAAAGTTTTGTATGTTATGGGCCTTCTCATTTTCGGCTTTATTTGTGGTGGCCTTTCTGGTTTATTTGGCTGCAACCTATTTAGTAATCCATCCAGTTTTTTTTTTTTTTTTTTTTTTTAATTAATTAATTAATTTATTTATTTATTTATTAAACAATAAATTTAAGGTTTTGGGGGAGGAATATGATTCGAATTGATAAATTGTAGGCATGGGAGCATACCACTGGCCAATCTCATCTCGTCAATAACCCATCATGTTCAAATTAGCAATCTGCTTGTATTTCTCATTTATAAATGACTCCATGAATTTTTATTTGTGTAATTTGTTGTATATTGTTGTTTTAAGTCTTATATTTCAAAATAAATTGAATAGCATTAAGATAACACTAATTCTAGACAATTCAAAAATTTAGTCTAGATATCAATCCAAATGTGGCAAATTTTTTTTTTTTTTCATTAACCAGATCATCTCATGTTATATGTAGTGATAACAACTCACTTGCCACATTGTTCCACATTTGGCCATTAATTCCCAAAGTGTGGGTAGCCCTATCCTGATATTATGCGGATCAGTCCTCTCTCCAGTTGACTGTAAGAGTTGTAATCAAATTGTAACCCAATTGCAACCTCTCCCAAATAGTGGGAGTAATATTCCGAACTGTGCTTGTAGAGTCTTATCTCGCCAGGTCCCGGCTGTTGTTGTACTTTCAAATAAAAAAAAAATTTTAAAATTAAAAAAAAAAAAAAAAAACTCACATGCCACATCATTTGGGTTAAAATTTGGGTTGTATACTCTTAATATAATAACTTGTTTTGGCAACAAATCTCTTACATAGAGCTTGTGAGATTGTGATTTTTTATATTTGAAATCACAATTAACCAAATAACTATATATAGAGAATGATTTTTCTCACTCATACTAACTAGGGTGAACCATTACCCCACACCCCAGGTGTTGCCACGTGTCCCTAACTCTGAGTTAATTTTGAACTTTGAGTTAGGTTAGGGACACGTGTCAACAATTGGGATGAGGGGTAATTTTTCACCTTAGTTAAAGAAGGTGAGCAAAGTTGCACTCCTATACATAACATGTATAGTAGTTAAACCAGGGAACACTAATATAATATTAAAGGAAATTATCATTTTCTCCCCTGTGGTTTGCCATATTCATATATTTACCCCCCTAGTTTTAGAATTGGTTGATATTCCCCCTGAAAATCAAAGTATTCGAATATATACCCCCTGCTGTTAGGATTTCCGTTAAATTGAGGTTTGACCGTGAAATAGCGAGGGCAATCTTGTAACTCCACTTGGAGAAGAATAGAAACTCATCATTTCATCTACAAATTTAATCTCCACCATCCATCTTAGACATGGACGGTGGAGATAATTATAAATAAACATTAATATCAAAAATAATAAAATAATATAATTGTAAAAAGGATAAAAGAAAACTAAAACAATATATATATTTTTTTAAATTCCTAAACCTAGATCTTTAACTATACCCACCATTAAATATCTTCATCTTCATCACTATCATCAAACCCAAAACACACCCTTAACAGCAACATCAAAAAAAAAAAAATCAAACCAAACATTTAAAATCAATTAAAAAACAAGAAATTTAAAATCAATTAAAAATAATTGAAATAACTTTCCAGATCAACACCTTCTATTCTTCTAAACCAAAAGGTACAAAATCCAATACATATTAAAATTAAATATACAAATATTTCAATAAAACCAAACCCTAACTTAAACCAAAACATATTCTTTTTTTCTCTCCCCTTTCTCTTTCTTCTCATTGTCTGCCTTCAGCGGTCTTCTCTCTTCGGCGATCTCTTCCAGCGGCACAAACTCCGGTAGTCTCCTCCAACGGTGAACTTTTGTTGTTTTTAACACCATCACCGTCTTCTTTAGTTTCGTCTGGCGAACTCCCAAGTCAGAAAACTGAGCATTGATGGTGGGGTTTCTTTGGCCGCTGGTTTTGGTGGCTGGGTTTGGTTATAGGTGTTTGGAGTGGGGTTGATGGTGGTTTTTGAATGGAAAAAAATGATTAGGGAGTGGTGGATGACTGTGCTTCGTTGAGTTGAAGTAAGATTCGGCTAGTTGGGTGGTGGTGACGAGGTGAGAGAGGAGGGAGTGGCGCATGGAAAGAATTTGGGATTGTGGGGTTAGGTGGAGGATGGGGGTTGATCGGTGATGGGGTGCAATAGACATAGAATGGGTTTTGAGTGAAAAGAAAGGGATTTGGTGGCGGTGATGGTGATGGTGGTGGAGGAAGAGAAGAAGAGAGAGAACACGTGAAATTGGAGACTATATTGGTGTTGTTTAAACCAGATATATGAAGTGTGGTTGCAACTGGGTTTTGTTCCAGAGCAATACTACATCTAAGAAGGATATCTGGAAAACATCTCCATCTCTTTTTATTTTTTATTAATTAATATTTATTTATTGTTTAATTTTTTTAATATTTATTAACTTATTATTTAATATTAGTTGTTTTATTAAATAAATTATTATTAATTGTTTTATTTATATTGTTTTATTTTTACAATTATATTATTTTTTGAATTTAATATTTTGTTAAATTATTTTTAATTTACACGTTTACCATATTACCCTCCGTCGTTAGGTCCCAACGGTTAGCTTAGGGGGGTAAAAAAGTATTTTTTCTATCACTAACACGTGTCAAGGGTAAAAAGGTATTTAAACCTCTTTTTTCTGTCAGAGTTGCCTTATTTAACGGAAATCCTAATGGTAGGGGGTATATATTTGAATACTTTGATTTTTAGGGGGAATATCAACCAATTCTGAAACTAGGGAGTAAATTTATGAATATGACAAACTACAGGGGGGAAATGATAATTTCCCTAATATTAATCACTGAATTAAATATTTAAATAATTAGTATTTTTTTTAATAGAAATTAAGAACATCCATTTTATTTTTATATAATTTGATACTGAATAAATAAAGCCACAAAAGCAAGTAAAAAAAGGGAAAGTTGCCATTATGCATATCTAGACTTGGGATTTAGAGGTAGTGTAAATTGGAAAATCTAGAGAAAACGAGATTGTACCAGCATAATGTATCCGTCCCATTCATATTTATGTCACGGAATATAACTATATGCATGTGATAGACAGATCACATTATATGCGTTAATATATAACATATCAAAATTCAAAAGTTTAAATTATTAGAAAAATGGCCTTGGAATAATATTTTTAAGTGTGAGATTGATGAGTTAACGATATGATTTTATTGGACAGATATATTGTCCTGGCATGAGATTAATGAGGCTCAATCCCATTATTCTTACCCGTCTCCTAAGTTGTTTTGAAAAACGACATTTAAAATAAAAAAACAATTTAGTGTTTTATTCAATTGTGTAGGTGTCGTACCACCTATGTGTGGTCTCTCTCCGTAAGATTGTGCAAGTGTCGTACCACCTATGTGTGGTCTCTCACTCCCCGTAAGTGAGAGCTACGGTCCGGATTGTATTTGTTTAATTTTTATTGGTCCCGACAGTTGTCGCAAAAAAAAAAGAAAAAAAAAAATCAAAAGTTCAAAGCATTTATTTTTTGAATCATTCAACGTACTGAAAAATGAAAATTACTTTCTTGGGATAGGTAAGAGAAGATCTTTCCATAACTCTTTGTCGCATACTCGCATGCACCAAAAATTGTGCCGCCCCACATGTTAAGTGTTCCGATATAAGTGGATCTGCCAATCACTTCTCATTTTCAACTTTTCTTTAACCCTCTCTATCACTATTATTATTATTTTTTAAAAATAAATTCGGATGTTTTATTTATTTATTTTAAAGATAGAGAATAATCCGAACCTACAACGTTGTGATGTAAATATGAGAGGTTTACCTTCAGATCAACATCATCTCTCATTATCACCATTATGTATTATTGAAGGACCATTCATGTTTTAGACTAAATCAGAAACAGATACGACCAATGTATTTTGTACGAATTTAAGAATTGAGATAAAAGGTGCCAAAATTTGAAAATTTATCTAAAAAAATTTATACATTTGTCTTTAAATGTTTTTTTTTTTTCATTTTTTTTTTCATTTTAGCCCTCTCAAATTTTTATTTTAGTATTTAAATATTGGCTCCGTTCTTGGTGAATTATCTAAAATTTCACTAATACATTTAAACCCAAATTACTAAAATATTAATTTTCATAATTATTATTATTTTTTCCATGTTGGACAGTGATTAATTTTGCTTAATTAAACACTAAATATGTGATAAATTTTGCATAGTATCGATGTAAATTTTGTAAGGTTTGAATTTTAATTAACGTAGGACCATCCGCACTAGAAAAATTATTAATGTTGACAACATATTAATTATGGAGAATAGTCTCTACTTTTCTCATTTACTTTTTTCACTCATTACTTGAAATGTATATATTTTTTCATTTAATAAAAAACTCTCACTTTTTACTATAAAACTTGTTTATGTTTTTACCCTTCATGGCTATTTCTATCTTTTCATTAACAAGAGATGAAGATATAAACAAGTTTTGTAGCAAAAAGTAAGAATTTTTTATTAAATGAAAAAGTGTATATATGTTAAGTAATGAGTTAGAAAAGTAATTGAGAAAGGCAAATGAGAAAGGTAGATAGCATTCCCCATTAACTATTATATTTGTCAAAAAAAATTACTAAATTCAGAACCATCTAATAGATATATTTTTTAAATGAATTTGGATCCTCTGTTGAACTGATTTTTATCATGTCCTAAATAGATATGTTGACATGTGTAATCAATGACTGTAATTTATTTATTTTATTTAAATATAAAGTTATATTCTCAAGTGTTTTAGATTAAGAAAAAGATCAGCATAGTAGAGAATCCTGATCCTTTTTAAATATGTTTACATATTTATAAAATAAATATTTTAAAATATATTAATGATACCTTTCATGACATAAATAAGATTAAAGTAACTTTCATTTTGTAGTGTTTTGTGGCAAATAATTGAGAAAGAAATACTGATAGGTTGGTTTTGATAATTAAAGTGGCCGCCCTCTTAATAATTTCTCTATCTTATCTTTTATCTCCTATATAGCTCAAACAGAGTATACTGCACCATTGTAGTATTATTTTCCTCTTCTCTTGAATTAATTTATAATCAATTTAGAATTAAGTCAAATCTCAAATTATTTCATGATTTATCTATTTATATATATAACATACGGCAACAGTAACTCAAACCTTTGATATTATCTGACTAAATGAACATATTTTATCATTAAACCACATTAGATGTGGTGTCACAATTAGTTTGTTGTTAATTTGATTTATTACGTAAAGTTAATCGCTCATAAAATAATATTGATCTAGTTATATATCCATCGTACATACACCATTAAAATTATTAGTTACACAACTTATCATGTTCAAGTTTTGAAAATTGTCAAAAGATGGAAATTTAATAGAAATTGGAAATTTGGACGATATAATGATAATAATATTAGTTTCAACTTTTTTTTCTTCCTTTTTTTTTTTTATTATTTGGACTTGAATATTTATCTCAACCTTAATAACGCGAAAAGAAATTGGACTTGAATATTCAAGTTGTGAAAATCGTCAAAGATGGAAATTTAATAGAACTTGGAAATTGGACTTGTGTGAAATTTTCTTTATAATTTGGTTTCGTGGGTGAGACGCCATAGAAGATTCTCTTGGACAAGACGGTTTTGAAAAAACAAAGATGATGTCGGCAATTACGCCTAAGACTGATTGGTCAACACTCACGGAGTCACGGGTCCCTACACTACGTATCAAGCGTGGCAGCACGATACATTCAATTGACTTTTGCAAGTGCAGTGAGGCTAGGGGCATGTAAATTTCAAACCTTTGTTTGTCCTTTGACTGTACCCTTTCTACAACCATTTTCAAAGCTCATGAGATGATGATGGTTTAATAGTCAATTTCTCACAACTATACCAAAGAAGGCTGTAGGTCCTAGTCCTCATGAGATGAGATTAATCGGGTGGTAAATCCTCTCACACCTGCATTATGAGGTTATTGATTCGAGTTTTTTTTCTTTTTAAAAAATCCCGAATTTATTTAGTAGTGTAATATTTATAAATAAATAAATAAATAAATAAAACACTCAATTTTCATTTTCAATGCTCACGAGATCAGACAAGATGATGTTGGTTGGATAGTAAATCTCTCACACCTGCATTAACGAGGGTTGTGGGTTCCAGTCCTCCCTCTTATCAAAAAAACCTGTATTTATATAATATTATACTTCAAAAAAAAAAAAATTCTTTAAAGAAATCATATTAATAACCTAAGAAAATAACAAATTATAGAAAAAAAAATAACTAAAATATTTTTTAATTTGTAATATTATTCCTGAAATTATTTGGATAGATCGAAGAATAAAAAGAATTTAATTACATAAATGAAATTGCTTATGTGAAAATATGGAAATAAATAAATAAACAAGTATTTATATATGTTAGAGTAGTTCATGAATCATGATGCATAGGAAATCAAATCCTAAAATAAATATATTTTCTCACATGAGTTAAAAAAAATAATACATAATATTAGACTTTTCTTTATTTATTACAATAATAATATATTTTTTTTAATTTAAAACTAACATATTTACATAGGTTTCACCCCTTACAAAAATAAGAAGATTCATTTGTTTGTAATTATTGAATAATTTTTTTTTTTTTTTGATAGTTTGGTAGAATATTATGAGAATATGAGTGATAGTCAATGTAGAATATTCCTCATCGTTATTTATTTTTGAAAGAGATATTCCTCATCACTATTAGTAGGGCAAGTTTCATGCTAAAATAAGCTTTTCTTCTTCTTCTAGTTAGATCATTTGTTTTATTCAAGTTTATTTTTTTAAAAACAATATTTAAAAGTCTCATAAGTGGCATATTCCAATAGCACATTAAAAGGTGATGCTCCTTTTCCACCAACACTGTCCCGCATGGGTTCCAACGTCAAATCTCAAAATTTGTATTGAGACCGCCATTGTTCATGCTCTATTGATGTTGATAATTATTCATTATATTTTATGAATCACTTTTTTTTTTTTTTTTTTTAACAAAGGAATAATTCTTTTTATTATTTTCAAATTCAAACGATTCTAAAGAGATATTATAATGAGGTTTAGTAAGCTTAATTCGTAATTTAATTATAAACTTTTAATTAGATTGTATTTTTTGAAAAATAATTTTTTTTTAATTAGTTTGAAGTTCTTTATTTATAAAAACTGTAATTAAATTATTTCTCAATTTTTTTATCACAAAAATGCATCTCGGTATCATATAGTAATTTCGTTCCTAAATTGGCTAATTAGCTAGCCCATGTTTTAATTTAAAATGGTCTTTGTTCCTTTGTTTTGACTAATCGTCGATGTTACTTGTAATTCTATGTTTCCTTAAATAATAATAAAAAAACATTATATATTGGATATTTATGTCAATATATTTATGTATGTCACAAATCCCAATATATGATATTATTAAATCAAACTCATTGAGTTTTTTATTTTTTATTTTTTTGGGTGAAAATTTAAATTTGGAACAAGTCTTTTTTATATAAAAAACAAAAAAAAAACTATAAATTTGGAACAAGTTTGAAGGTGTAATTACCACGAAATTATATGTGCTAGATTAAATTTAAACTTAGTTAGTTTTTTTTTATTTTTACTTTTTAGAAAATCAAATTATATATTATTAAATTGTTATTGACTTCAAAATCCCAAAACAGGCAAAAGTCAGTAATGATAAGGTGCGTATCATGAAAGTTGATGTGGAAACGGTGATAAGTTGATTAAAATATTTAAATTAATAAGCCACCGTCCCTATGCACTTGTACCACTTATCAATAATTCGATACTACTCTTTCATTCCATTCATTTCTTCTTCTCTGTTATAAGTCAAATTGATAATTTTTTTCTTCTTCTTATTTTTTTTTCAAAACAAACGTTTTCTTTTTACTACTATTTTATTGTTTTATAAGTTCACACGCGAGAAGCAACTTAAAAAAGAAAAAAAAAAATATATTATAATATATAATTTTTTGATATACTTGAACAAAGATATTATTAGATTGAAAGATATTATTTGATTGAATGAATGGATGTTATCATCAAACCACACTGAGTTATTGTAATTATTATAAAACTGGCAACAACAAAAAAGTGACTTGAATCCACGGTTATACCAATGAACCAATCTTAACTAAGTCTACTTATTTTATAGGGATAATTACTTTGGTAGTTATCGAATTGATGACACGCTATCAAAATGACCATTAGATTGAAAAGTTATTCCAAAATAGCCATTTTTGACAAACTTTGTGATACTAATGTTCATTCCATCTAATTCCATCCAGTGAGTGGCATTTTGGTAAATAAGGGGATTCTATTAATTTATTTTATATATTTTTTGAGAATCAATTTTTTCAATAAGTGACATTTTGGTAAATAAGTGGATGACATTAATTTATTTTAGATGTTTTTTTTTAAATCAATATTTTCTTTTTTGAAAAGAATAATTATACTTAGTGTGTGTATATATATATAGGGATATCAAATGAGATGTAAAATAATAATAATAAAAAAAAGGGTCAATGATTTTTAAAGGGGTTAATTGCACTAACTTACCTTGACATTTTACAATATTATAGCTAAATTCAATTTTTACATTTACATTTATTAACAAAAACATAAACTTGACCACTTTGACTAACTATAATCAATGTTTTATTCATTCAGAAAGTCTAAAATACCTCCAGTTATTATATTAGCATTTATATATTATCAAGGCAAATTCAAATTAAATTTATAATTAATTAAATTTAAAAATAAAACTAATTAAATTAATAATTAATAATTAATAAATGTAATAAAATTAAATAAAAACAATTAAAATAATAAAATTAAATTAAGATTTTAAAATAAATTTATTATACAAAATGTTTTAATAAAATATTAACACCCTTCCTTATAATAAATATTCAATTTGTTTAAAAATAACAAAAAATTAACTTTTGATTCCACCAAATCAAAAAATAAAATAAAATCATTTCCAAAAACCATCGTTTCCTAATCCAAATTAAAAATCATTAAAAATAACAATAAAAAAAACCCTAAGTTAAAAAAAAAACTCTAACATCCGCACCAAAATGTTAAATATTTAATTAGTTTTATTTTTAAATTTAATTAATTATAAATTTAATTTGAATTTGTCTTGATAATATATAAATGCTAATATAATAACTGGGGGTATTTTAGACTTTTTGAATGAATAAAACACTGATTATAGTTAGTCAAAGTGGTCAATGGTATGTTTTTGTTAATAAATGCAAAAGTTGAATATAACTGTAATATTGTAAAATGTCAGGGTAAGTTAGTACAATCAACCCTTTCTAAAGTCACTGTTTGATGAGGTAGTCCTTTTCGGCTATTAATTTTTCAAAATGGTTCAAACTAGTTATTATAATTTATAATTTTCGGACGTTCAACCACATGCATATGTTTTAATAAGTTTAAATGTTAAATATATATATATATATATATATATATAATTATATATATACAGTTCTTTTCTCCTCAGTGCGTCCTGATATAACTCCATCAGTGCGTTGCATGTGGGTCATAGATTATGGAGAAGTTTTGATAAGTGCATTCACTTTGAGTCAAAGTATGTAAATATAATGGTCAACATCTAACACACTGATGGAGTTATATCAGGACGTATTGACTTGAAAATTTTCCTATATATATATATATATATATATATTTTTAAGAAGATTAAGGCTACAAAATCTAAAAAATCTATAAAAAAAAAAAACATGTTTTGTATTTTTTTTTTTTTTTACAATAAACGTATTGTTTTATTTTAATAAAACTGTATGGTCTAGTCCGGTCTATGGTCAAAGTATATCAATCCCAGATCGGACCGTAAACTGAATACTTTTAGTATTATTATTATATGTCACACCGAAAAAATTTTAATAAAATTTTAAAAATAAAAGTTGAAGTCAAAACCCCTAATTTATTAATTCATAGTTGTTTTTTTCAGCCACAAACCGAACAAGTTCGTGCAAAGTGAAAACCTCCATTAACAAACAAAACTCCAAGCATACGATGGTAAAAGATTGCAATCCGTTTATATTATTTTATGAAGTTATCGCTAATAATAAAAAATATTAATAATATTAAACTAAATTAGTGC
Organism: Acer negundo; assembly: GCA_035582765.1. Lineage (NCBI taxonomy): Eukaryota > Viridiplantae > Streptophyta > Magnoliopsida > Sapindales > Sapindaceae > Acer > Acer negundo. Next base: position 14,523,946 of record CM069235.1, read on the forward strand.
TATTGTCATGATTTAGTTGTAATTTTTTTTTTTTTTTTTTACTTGTATGCATTCAATTGTATTGTTACGATTATAGCAATAGAAAGTGATTTTATTTATTGTTATTTTTTCTACTTACATAAGTTCTACACAACACTTTATTTTTATTTTTATTATTCATTTAGGTTTTTTTAGTTTGATAAACCTTACGTAACACTAACTTACATGTCTCATTAATTGCTCACCTTATCATGCCATAAATATATATATATATATATATATTTAAATGGTCAATCATTTTGATTTCAAGTCAAAAACTGTTACACTGAACCATACCGAACTGAATAAATATAATTTGGTCTGATCTGTTCTGGAAAAAAAAAATGGTCCAAACTGGTCCTATTTTTTAAAAGACCAAAATTTTTGGTTTGGTGGTTCTAATCGAAACCGGACCAAACTGTTAGCGAACAAATCATTATACGCGAGGAAGAGTTGCCGGATAGAACACAAATAGACACAATAATAAAGAAAAGATAAGATGAAGAGAAGTAATCAAATCTAATCACACACAACACAAGAATTTAATTAGAAACCCAAATCAAAGAAAAAACTACAGCAGTTAGGACGACAATAGAAAGTTCCAATATGTAGTAAATTGTTACAACCACACTCAGGATTCTCTCTCTAAAATACCTCAAACCCAATTACACCCAATGGTCATTTTGAGATATTTCTAGTATTTGCTATTTTGTTCCACACATAATAATCTGACTATTATGGTCTATTTATATGAATTACAAATAGTTTAAGATAAAATAAAATCCTACTCTTATACGTACAAGAATTACTTGTTTTACATAAATACTATTTCCTATTTATGACAAGTCTTCTTTTTTCACATAAATATTATTTCCTTTTATAACAAGTCTTCTCATAATGAGAAATCTTTTTCCTTCAAGCACAAAACTTTCTTGTTCTGCATGAAGACAAACTCTTTTTCCTTTTTCTATAAACATAAGAACTTCTAGAAAAAAACTCATTTCCTATTTTGGAACAACATTTCTGATCTGGACAAAATCCACTATTACGGTGGTTTGTGCCGCGGTTTGCACCCTGCGCCCTACACCGGTAAATCTCTCTAGAGTCTATCGCTTAGAATACCACGGTTGGTGCATTTTGCCTATGCTGCGGTCTACACCTCGTGATCTCACTGGAATGTGTCACAGTTCATACTGCTGTCTGTTTACTTCTGTCCGTACCAGATCAGGAGATTAAGCGTCATATTTCCATTACAATACCTCTAACTAATTGGGCTATCCCTTGTATTATAATTGAGTACTTGTATTTTATAATATTGTCATTATTGACATATATATCAAGTAAAAATTTTGGTTGCAATATAGTGATTTAACATTCTGATTGCAATATAAATTCAAGTGAGATTATATCAACTAAATTTCATATTATATCTTTAAAAAAAAAAATTCATGATATAAATATAAATTTGATCGCTCAACTGTTTTTTTATATATCATATATGGTGCGACAACTTGGACATGAAACATTGTTAAACTAAATGAGAGTTATTTACCATCAAGTTACATTGGGCGTGCGATGCTAATGTACAAGTGTACAACCATTTAATTACTTTTAATTCATTATATTTCATTCTTAAAACCTTTATTCAAAGATATTTTATTTACTTAAAAAAAAGAAAAAATAAAGATTTGACATATAGCATTGTTTTATTTATAGTAACAAACCTTAAATATTCTTGATTATCATAATAATGTTCTACTTCATTGTGACCATATTTTGCAAGTACTTATGAGAAACATGGCAAGCATTTTTGCTTCATAGAATCAAATTAGCATAGGTGATTAATTAGGTTCATTTCAGTTTCAATTATGCACTAAAACTTGTTTTAATTCATTGACTTTCATGTTAGAAAAATAAAAAAAATTGATTTATATATATATATATATATATATTGGCTGTCATTGTCTAGACAAAATTGAACAATCGATCGTGGGATCATGACAAAACATGGAGGATGAGCTAATGTTTTGGATATTTTGTTACACCAATGACCAAACCATATGAATCTGTGCAGTGCAGGGTATGTATGTTAACTTATGCAAATTGAACTTTATGTCTAATCCAATTACCATATGAAAACATTTCTTCAAAGGAGTGGAAGTTTTCTGTTGGTGTAGTAGATTAAGATAATCCTAGTCATTTTAAATGTTATGTGCAGAACAAGATATATCAGATACAGAGTTCTTAAAATTTATAACACCTTCTTTGAGTTTGTCAAGTGCCATGTATTTATATATATATCCTTTGAAGGTGAAGTATCAATAGAATTAATATTTGATAATTAGATCTACATGTACGCACACATGCATGCATGAATAATGAAGAAATAACATATGTGATATGACTATATGAGTGATGCTAACTCGGCTTGTGTGTGTTTTATATTATCCATCTTTTTCTTTTTTGTTGCTAAATGATATTAAAAACTAAGTACATAATAATATAAAATGAGTGAATCCAACAGACATAGTGATGTCAAATGAAGCATATGCAAGCATGCGCGATCAAATAATGCTCTATTATTTAGTTGACTTTCTCAAACTCTTTTTTAAATCTAAAGTGGTTACACTCGCTAAAATCAGTCCTGCCTTTCAAATGGACGTACACTTGTCCATCAAAATGGTAATTTGGTTAATAATTGAAAAACAAAGGGTCGTAACTAAAAGTGAAACTTGGGTGCAGCTGGATGCATGCATCTCCGTTATGACCGTACTACACTACTACGTGATGAAATTTGATATTTGATAGAATAACGGCGGAAAATACATGGTGCTTTCTATTACACATTTACACCCAAAATATTTTCCATAGGTGTTGGTAACTTGGTAGTTTCATAATTACAGTCGTAAAATCGGACACATGTCAGCACTATTTGTAGAAAACAATTCCAAAAACCTGGTTTGTATCTGAAACAATAGAAAGCAACAGAAAGCAACAACACAAAAAAAATCAGGTTGAATAAACTGAGGTCTGTGTTTCACACGATGTCCTTAAAACGATTTCGCCATATATTACACCGTATGTGTATAGCGATCATCTCCTAGGATACAACGGTTGAGCAGTAGAAGTGTAAAACACAACCCACTATCAGCGAACTTAAACCAAACTCAAACTTACCAAGAACAGAGAAGGGAAGAAAGTGTTTCGGCTGTTGTATGTGTATTTTGAGTGAATTGAAAAGAAAAGAATACTAGTAAATATATAGGCAAAACCGAAGCACTAGGGTTTTAAGGATAAATTTGGAAATTCCATGGTGAATAATTTCTTGGTGACCAAGAATCTTCTTGAATAAGTTTCACGAATCTTTCTGAATACGATTATATTTATCTTGGTAAGCAAGCACAAACGAAGCTTACAGAATACGATTCTAGATTCTTGTTGAGTGAGCACAAACGAAGCTTACAAAATACGATTCTAGACCGAAGCTTGGTGAGTATGTTTTTGATTTAATAAAGAAATAATAATTAAAACCCCGATTCTGTATTCTTGGTGATCAAGAAAGAAATCAGAACCTAAACAATTAAAAGTTTTCCTTACAAAAACGTTGACCTAGGGAAGTGACAAAAAGTCAATTGGACTCTCACAGTCCAATCGGAGCGGCATTCGTGTCCGCAGGATGTGCCCACACACGACTCATGCATTTGAGGGTTCGAGGTCTATGATTTGCAACCCCTCCCCATGCGCGTGCGAGAGAGCCTCTATGCCACACACATGTTGATAGCTACTATCACTCATTTACTTATATACTACATATAAGTTTCTTCCCTAGCCAATGTGGGATGTGTCATTGTTTACCACATTTTTGGCTCACCTGGAGACTCAATCTCTCATTCACCCATTAACCATTTTGTGAGTTTGAGTATACCATTTCGAAGCTCTCACGGAGGAGAATTCGAATATACTTTAATCTTCCATTTTCATGGAATTAATTGTACTCAATTTGTCCTCTCAAATTAAGAGTTCATCACAAAATTTCCAATAATCCCTCACATGAATGAATTGACCTAGATACACGAAAGATGATGTTTGGTAAGTTCAAACGGTCGAAACATGCATAGGATAGGTAGGTGTTACCCTTTGAACCTTCCATTGTAAAGATATGCTTACTTTACTGGCTAATCAGCAGATGCGATATCCTTGAACTGTTTTGCTATTTTGTGTAAAGGATCACACACCTCACACATGTATCTTTCAAACCCGATTGGTTCTCATTGTTATGTTCATTTTGGCCATGAACATGTGCTTGGTTCTGTGAGAGTCATTGGAGAATATAGCCCTTCACTATTCTCTTTTAGAATCGGCCCCACTTTTCTCTCACATAGGTGATTTCTTAATTAAGAGTAACCCGCATTACTCTGCTCGGATTGTCATAGCTTGGAATTTCGATGCATAAGAATCATTAAAAACATAGTTTAACCTTTTCCTCACGGGCATCACTGTTTCATCACATGAATGGACTTGAAGGTAACCCCCATAGTGATCCAACTAAGTCTTACAACTTGGTTGTCCTATTGAACCTAGATCTTGGGATCTCCAGTTAACTAGGTTGGGTGTCCATTGTATCGACTTTTTATCTCATGGGCTTTAGTCTCATTCCCCTCAATGATGTCTCAACCAATTCTCTGTTTAACCCTTTGGTTAGCGGGCCACAATGTTATCTTTTAACCTTACATAGTCAATAGTGATAACCCCAGTTGAGATCAGTTGTCTAATAGTATTATGTCTTCAACGTATATGTCTAGACTTCCCATTATACATGTCGCTCTGTGCTCTTCCTATTGCTGATTGACTATCACAGTGGATACAAATCCCCAGCACAGGCTTTGGTCATCTTGGAATATCCTTTAAGAATTGGCGTAGCCATTCAGCCTCCTCACCACATTCATCTAATGCTATAAATTCTGATTCCATGGTGAATCTAGCAATACAAGTTTGTTTGGAGGATTTCCAAGATACTACCGCACCTCCTAGTGTGAACACATATCTACTAGTGGATTTAGAATCTTTCATATCAGATATCCAATTTGAATTAGTATATCCTTCTAGGACAGTAGGATATCTGGTATAATGCAGTCCATGATTACGAATAAATCATAAGTACTTCAGTACTCTTACTATTCCTTTCCGGTGATCAATTTCTAGATTACTCGTGTATCTGCTTAATTTGCTAACTGCATTAGATATGTCTGATCTTGTACAACTTGTTAAGTACATCAGACTTCCTATCATTCGACACTCTCACCCTTATTCTTGGATAGGTGGAGATTTGTATCTATATGTGTTCTAGAAATTTCAGAATCATTTTTATTGAATTTCTCAAGAATCATGTCAATGTAGTGTGATTGACTTAGTATGAGTTCGTTAGATGTTCTTGAGATTTGCATTCCAACATTACATCAGCTGGTTCCATATCTTTCATATCAAATCTTGATTTCAATATATCCTTGATGAATTTGATCATTTTATCATTGCTACCAATAATGAGCATGTCATCAACGTAAAGGCACACAATGGCATAACCATTTTCTGTGTCCTTGACATAAATACATTCATCACATTCATTGATTTTAAATCTATTTGAAATCATAGCATTGTCAAATTTCTCATGCCATTATTTTGGTGCTTACTTTAAACCATATAGAGACTTCACTAATTTATAGACTTTCTTTCTTTGTCTTGGAGCAGAAAAACCCTCAGGTTGTTTCATGTAAATCTATTCATCTAGATCTCCATTTAAGAAAGTTGTCTTCACATCCATTTGATGTACTTCAAGATTTCGCAAAGCTGCGATTGCAAGTGTCATCCTAATAGAGGTTATTCTTGTCACAAGAGAATACATATCAAAGTAGTCTAGGCCTTCTCGTTGATTGTAACCTTTAATTACAAGTTTGGCCTTATACTTATCAATTGATCAATCTGCTTTTATCTTTCTCTTGAAAATCCATTTGGATCGTAGCGGTTTACATCCCGGAGGAAGATCCATTAATTCCCAAGTATGATTTTGAAGGATGAAGTCAATTTCGCTCTTAATTGCCTTTTTCCACAAGAGTCTTTCTGAAGAGCTTACCTTTTCTTTGAAAGTTCGAGGTTCACTTTCTAGCAAATAGGTCATAAAATTTGGACCAAAAGACGTTTTCGTCCTTGCTCTTTTGCTACGTCTAGGTTGATCCTCAACTTCATTTTCTTGTTCTTGGTCCTTACAACTATCAGCATGTGTTCATTTTAACGAACTTGCTTCATCATTGGATTTACATGGAAATACATGTTCAAAGAACGTTGCATTTCTAGATTCCATTATCGTGGTTTTGTGTATATCTGGTATGTCAGATTTATAGACCAAGAATCGATGAGCACTACTATTTTGTGCATATTCTATGAAAATGCAATCATCAGTTTTCAGACCAATTTTCATCTTCTTAGGTGTAGGTACAACCACTTTAGCAAGACACCCCCACATTCGTAAGAATTTATAGGAAGGCTTTCTTCTTTTCCATAGCTCATATGGTGTCTTGTCTTTTTTTTTTTCCGGGGTACCTTATTTAAAAGGTAATTGCTAGACAAAATAACTTCACTTTACATGTTCTGTGGCAATCCAGAACTTATCAGCATTGCATTCATCAGCTCTTTCAAAGTATGATTTTTCCGTTCTGCAATACTGTTTTGCTGAGGGGAATATGGTGCAGTGGTTTGGTGTATGATTCCGTGTTGTGCATAGAATTCACCAAATGGTGCTACATACTCACCAACTCGGTCACTTCTCAGTACCTTGATTTTCTTGTTGAGTTGATTCTCAACTTCAGTTTTATAGATACTGAACTTCTCTATAGCTTTGTCTTTGTTTTTCAACAAATATACATAGCAATATTTGGTGCTATCATCTATAAACATGATGATATATTTGATGCCACCTCTTGTTTGGATAAATTTTAAATCACATATGTCTGAGTGAATTAAATCAAGAGGTTCAGATTTTCTTTCAATAGTTTGAAATAATGACCTTGTTAGTTTTGCTTCAACGCAAACTTCACACTTATGTTTGGGATCAATATTAAATGTGGGAATATGATTCAAGTTAATTAGTATACGCAAAGTATCATAATTAACGTGTCCTTGTCTACCATGCTATAAATTGGAAGACTCAAACAAATAAACTGAAGTATTATCTTTATTGATAGTTCGTTTAACAACAGATACATTGAGCTTGAAAAGCCCTTCAGTTACATATCCCCTACCTACATAAGTACCTTACTTAGTTAAAACAACTTTGTTTGATTCAAACACCATTTTCAAGCCATGCTGATTCAGCAACGAACCGGATACCAAGTTCTTACGATTTTCAGGTACATACATCACATTGTTCAAGCTTAGGGTTATACCATAGGTCATATTGAGAACGAATTGACCATGTCCCTTGACGTCAGATGTGGCTGAGTTGCCCATATACAACTTCCTCCCATTCACCTCTTCTTCAAACGTATTAAACATCTCTCTATCTGATCATATATGGCAAGTGGCCCTAGTGTCCAACCACCACTCCATTGGGTTTGACCCAACCAGGTTTGCTTATGTCTCAACTGTAGAGAGATTGAAAGTAGATACATCTTTTGAGATCCCAACGACCACGTTTGCCTTGTGGTTCTTCTTCTTCTTCTTTAGCAACCTGCACTCAGAAGATTTGTGACCCAGCTTGTCACAGTTGAAACACTTCCCTTGGAATTTTGGCTTCTTGAAGACTCCTCTCTTTAGGCCCAATTTGGATCCTTTCTTAGGCTTGTTCTTCTTTGGTTTAACTTTGCCCATGCTCAACTACATTGATCTTAGCTTCAGGCACTCTGACATCTTTCTTGTCATACTTCCTGTGATCTTCTTCAATACGAAGCTTGAGAATCAGATCATCGATCTTCATCTCCTTTTGCTTGTGTTTGAGATAGTTCTTGAAATCCCTCCATGACAAAGGAAACTTCTCAATGATTGCAGCTACTTGAAAGGTTTCACTCAGGATCATCCATTCAGCATGTATCTCATGCATAATCACTTGAAGTTCTTAGACTTGACTCATAACTGTCTTGGAGTCCCCCATCTTGTAATCAAGAAATTGGCCCACAACAAACTTCTTGGATTTACCGTCCTCAGTTTTGTATTTTCGATCTAATTACTCCCACAGTTCTTTGGCTGTTTTCTTTGAAGAACAAACGCTGTAAAAAGAGTCTGACAGATCGTTCAAGATGTAATTTCGCCATAGAAAATTCGAATTGTTCCATGCATAAATAGCACTCCATACCTGAACATCTCGCTTTTCACCACTATTAGGTTTCAGAGCATCTTTAGTCAAAAACCTGCCAAGGTTCAGTGTGGTCAAATAAAACAGCATCTTTTGCTACCACCGCTTAAAGTTCGGTCCACTGAATTTGTCAGGCTTCTCTATATGATTCATCGGTAATGGTACCGAATTCATGTAGGGTTTGACCGTAGGAACATTCCCTTGACTCATATACTGGGCCATCATTGGATCAGGCATGTTCCTCACGAATGAGTTGATGGCCGGAGTCATTGTGGCCACAGTAAGCACCAAACTCGGTACTTCACCCACAAACAGAGGGTTCACAACTGAAACATTTGATTCCACAGTTGGATTCGCGTTCGGAGTCTCTAATGGAATGCTCGAATTCACGTTAAAGGTATCCACCATAATATCTGCAGCAAGAACATAATTATTTTAGAGTGACAATATAATATCAAACGATATTGCAATGAATCAAAATAGATTCTAGATTTCAAAAAAGAAATCGCAATTAGTGTTCAAAAGTATAGACCTGATTGTTAAGGCGAAATCAATTTGATTTCCAAACCAATGTCTTTAAAATAGACCCGATTTTCCAAAGTTATAAACCAATGAAATACAGTGTTACAAAAGAAACCCAATTTCCAATAAATTGAAATCAATGCTTCAAAAGAAACATGATTTCCACGGTTGAAAACCGAAGAGGTGATTACTCAAGGTTGTCACGATCTGAACCAGAAACCAAACGGTTGAAGAAAACATTTCAGAGAGTTGAAGAAAACGTTTTAGAAATCGTCTTAAGATTGTAGAAAACAATTCCAAAAACCTGGTTCGTATCTGAAACAACAGAAAGCAACAACACAAGAAAATCAGGTTGAATAAACCGAGGCCCGTGTTTCACACGATGTCTTTAAGACGATTTCGATGTATATTACACTGTATGTGTATAGCGATTGTCTCTCATGATACAACGATCGAGCAGTGGAAGTGTAAAACACAACCCACTATCAGGGAACTCAAACCGAACTCAAACCAAGCTCAAACTTACCAAGAACAAAGAAGGGAAGAAAGTGTTTCGGCTGTTGTATGCACAAACGAAGCTTACGAAATACGTTTTTGATTTAATAAGGAAATAGTAATCAAAACCCCGATTCTGTATTCTTGGTGATCAAGTAAGAAATCAGAATCCAAACAATTAAAAGTTTTCCTTACAAAAACGTTGACCTAGGGAAGTGACAAAAAGTCAACTGGAGCGGCATTAGTGTACACAGGACACGCCCACACTTGAGTTGTGCATTCGAAGGTTTGAGGTCCATGATTTGCACCCACCTTGCGCGCGCGCGAGAGAGCCTCTATGTCACACACATGTTGATAGCTACTATCACACATTTACTTATATACTATATATAAGTTTCTTCCCTAGCTAATATGGGACGTGTCATTGTTCACTGTATTTTTGGCTCACCTTAAGACTCAATTTCTCATTCACCCATTAAACATTTTATGAGTTTGAATATACCATGTCGAAGCTCTCATGGAGGAGAATTCGAATATATTTTAATCTTCCATTTTCATGGAATTAATTGTACTCAATTGTCCTCTTAAATTAAAAGTTTATCACAAAATTTTCCAACACTATTCTAATAAGGGTACATGCGAGTGGTATACTACAGCGAGTATCTCTAGAATTTCCTTAAAATCTAATATTTTGCCTCTCTCTAAATCTACATATAGACTAAAACTTGGGTGCCACGGGATGCACCCAAGAACCTCTCTTACATATGCGTGCACACAGACTTAACTTTGATCATTAGAGTGAGATGAGTTTTATAGTAGAGTAATGCTATTGACATCTCCAACTGTTTATGTCCCACTTTTTAAAATTTTGATTTAATTATATAAAATTAAATGGTTTTATTATTTTTTTGATTTATTTATAAGATTATCCGTTTACATATTTTTCAAACTTAATACACTTCATATCCTTTTCAAAAATACTAAATAAATAAAAATAAACTTCATCTCTAATATTTATATATATTTTTCTCACATTCATTCACATGATTTTTTTCCATCTTATTTCATGGTGAACCCATCCTTATTAGATGTTTTTTTTTTTTTTTTGTAGTCGGTTGGATTGTTGGTGGTAGATTGTGAGTGTGATATTGATCGTCTCATGATTTTTTTAAAGCGATTGAGTTAGAGTTTTGGTGTGGTTTCGTTTCGTCAGAGATTAAGTTTTCTTGGTTTGATTTCGGGTTTTTTTTTTTTTGTAAATAACATTAAACTTTGGACATTCCAGAATAAAATCTATAAAAGAATTGATACAAATCATAGAATGCATAGAAGATTTGAAAGAAAGTAAACCGAAAGGGAAAAAAAAAAAAAATAGCAAACATGGATCTAGAATTTGAAAAGAAAAACAAAACAAACAAATGAAACAATAAAATTTAAAAAATACTAAATATAGGAAACATAGTTTAGTGATTGTTGTGCCAATTCCACCGCTCTTTATATTATTATTATTATTTAAAAGGATTTAACAAAGGAATCCCCAACCGTCCATGTACTTCTCACTGTCGTGAAAAGTGTTACAAAATTAAATGTTAAAATTAATTATAGATTATGCATAATAATGTTTTGATGCTGACATTATAGCCAACATTATTTATCGATACAAACCAACAACCACTCCGTTCAATGATGAAATTTCCTAGGTTAAATCTAAATACGAACAAATGTGAATGTCGTCGAAACTTGTTAAAAAATGAAATGAGTATATGAGAAATTTATATTTTTCAATGATGAAACTTCTCGTAGAGATAAAGGTGGAGCTCTAATAAAAGAGATTTTTAACAAAATTCAAAATAAATTTCTAATGAATTTGAGAAACATAAAACATTATAAACTTGTAATAAATGCCAATAATATTTAGAGTTGTAATGATGTAGAAGCTGATAAGGAAGTGTCATGTCAGCTGCCATATCAAATTGGATGTAAATGATAGATAAAATTGTTGGATGTCTACCGTTATTCTAATTTGAAAAATGATATGTATGAATTTGGGAAAGAGACAGGAGAGTAGAAGAAGAGAATTAAGCACTGGTATGTATCAATTAGAGAGATAGAGAGCAGCAAAATAAAAGAGACAGAGAGGATAATTTGTCATATAATTCCATATCTTCATTTAAATTGGTCTTTGGCTATTAATAACCCTTAAAGACTTGGATCATGATCCTCTCCTTGGTCCTTGTTTTTCCTTAGCATTTTTTAAGTGTAATTAACACACCAAGTTGTATGAGAGAGAAAAAATTGATCAGATCTTAGTCATACATTTTTTTATTTTACTTAGGTGTCATTAGATTCTGAAAAGTTAAGGAAAAACAAGATAAGGAGAGGATCTTGGTCCGAAAGACTTACAGAGTTACAGTGAAATCACTACAGCAATTAACTGTCTATTAACAACTAATTAACCATTCACCAAGTACATCAATTTTATTGGAAACAACATCTAATTAATAGGAAAATACTAATGATGGAAACTAAAATAAAGGCACAAATTACCCACTAACAAATTAACCCCTAACAGCACTAACTATGGATCTATGCACACATAAAAAAAGAGCAATCATAAAAACCACAATTAATTTCTTCTAGAGCATTAAAATTGGTAGTAATAAGATCATAAACCCGTGGTAAGTGCTAATTGCTTTTGAAGGAGTAGGTATGATCAAGGAGAAATTTTTTGGTGGAATTAGGGCACTTGCTTGCATATGCAAAAGCAGATTCATTAATTTGCTGGCTAATTTGAAAATTTATTGAAATTTGAATTAAAAATGTAAATAATAAAAGAAATTAGGTTAAAGTTGAACTTATATATATATAGTGAGTCTTTCATAAGGGATCCTTTATTTTAATTTCTGTAAGGGCCACCATGAAATCACGTCGATTTGAATGAATTTTGATATGAGTTGTTTTATGAATAATAAGTTTATCGAAATCAACCTATGAATAAAATTTGAGAATATTTTAAGCACTAAAACTATTTTTCTTGAATTTCCTATATTTCTCCAATTTTTTGGATGCCTTTATATTTAAAATAATTGTGATCAATAGTTATAATGTCTGGAAAATTTTCAAATTTTATTCAGTAAATTTCAATGAACTTATCATCCATAAAAAAAAAACTCAGATTAAAATTTATTCAAATTGATGTAATTTCATGATGATCCTTACCGAAATTAAAATAAAAGATCCCTTATGAGAGACTCACTCATAACATTTACGCCCGATTGCTCAAGTTAATTCAAAGCATTTCATGTGGTGAGAGATCAATATATGATTGGAAAGACAACTATAGTCGCTCACAACATGCAGCTCACATGATGTACTCTAATTAACCCATCATGGCCAAAATTTTGTCTTGATCAAGACCATAAACTTGTGTTTGAAAGGTTACTTTTGCAAAAGGGAAATAAGATGGTGAAACTTGTACTATGATGTTATGAAAATAATAAAGTATTTTTTGTGCTAGAATCCACTTCTGCTTTTCATCCAAACAACTTTTTAGCTTTATTATTATTATTATTATTTAAAACAACTTTGTATCTTTTTAAAATTGTTTTTGTTGCATGTGAGATTCCACCATGCCGACTAAAGGACCCTTTTCAGTACTACTAGCTGCAACTTTTCACTATAAACAATTGCATTTCCATGGTTGTGAACTTGTGATCCCACAAGTAAACTTTTTCTTGGCTTTTCATCCAAACACATCATTCTTTTTTTTTATTTTTTTTTTTTATTTTTTAAATATTATATTAACAAATGTGACTTTTTAAGTAAAATAAACCAATTTCAAGGATGTGATCTGCACCAAATTGTTCTGCGCTACTTGATTTTGTTGTGTTAATACCTTTAATTTATATTTTATTAATTCTTCATAATAATTAGATGCTCAAAAGAATCCTACAAGTTAGCTAGTTATATATAATAAATTATTAATAATTTATGTTTTTGTTTTTGTAAAAGCAAGTATTAAAGAAAAGGTTAATATATGATTCTATGGAATTCGGTGCAGCTCACAATTTTAGAATTTTTGGAGAACAAAAATTTTTGAATTTCTAACCATAATATTCTTATATATATATATACATACATATATAATCAGGACTGTCCAGACTTTATAATTTCAGGATGTCCAATCACAGTCACACATTTATAGTGGGCTCACAGTCTTATATTAACAAATACTCAGACACTCAATATGAATGTGTGGTTGTGGTTGAACGTTTTAACTTATAATTTCATAATATCTTTACTAGAGAATCACCATATATGCATATATATATATATATATATATATATATCACATACATTATCGACGATTCAAACCTAAGAGGTTGGTTGATTGAATGAATACCCATATCACAAAATCACATTGAACGGTGGTATATTATCGATTTAAACATATTAACTAATAACTTTTAGGTTTGAGTTGCTGTTTTAAAAATAAATATATATATAAAAAAAAAAAAAAAAAGAAGAAAAAAACTTAACTTTTGATAACAGAATATTATGAATCACCATACAATTACTATCAGGAGGAGGTGTTAATAAAAATATATGAAAGGCGGATTTTAAAAATAAGAAATATATATCTATTTGAGTGGCAATTTTATGGTTAAAAGATAAAAAATAGTGAGTTTTCACTGATGACAATTTCGTAGTAAATCGAAAAAAAAAAAAAAAAAAAGATACGTGTTGATTGAGTATCATTGACAAGTGGTTCTAACAATTTCCTTGTGGTCCACAAAATTTGAATTCACTAACGATACTGAATTCAATTTTATTTGATAGTCAAAATATCTATCTACACCAACACCAACACGATGATGTTGATTTAGCGGTATACCTTCTCGTTTCTATAATATTGAGGTTGTGAGTTCTAATCGTGTGCACCGCATATCAAAATTTTGATTGTGTTGATTGTACACTTTTCATTTTAGAATATTATTTTGAGAGTAATTATCCAATTATATTTGTATTGGATCATCTTTAATGCAACGCAATGCTAAATCTTTGTATCAACACTATAATTTAATTAAAAAAAAAACATATTCCAATGTAACATATAGCATATACCAAATTTGGTACAACAATAAATAAAACTATATGTGTTGACTTTTAAATTTTAAATAATAAAAATTTAACAAATTTGGTAATGGAAAATTGAGATTGAAACAATTCTAAGAAAAATATTTAATACATCGGTTATATTTATTGACTTTATAATTTTAAATAATAAAAAAAAAATAAAAAATAACATATCAAATAGAATTTTACATAGAAATACTATGTTTAAATGATATGCTAAATATACATTTTACTATATTTAGTTAATCTAAATAGATCCAATCAGAACCACAATTGATTTATTATCCTTTTAAAATTGGAAAGAAAATTGAAACCTAAAATAATTTTCATTTTCTCCTTTTGGGGATAAACCTGAAAAAGAAATAAAAAAACAAAAACATAAAGCAAATAAAAGAAGATAAATGATTTATGTAACCGGGGTTGCGCAACCCGTAGTACATATTTGAAAAAAAAAAACATATGGATCCCAAGTATTAAATGCTCGAACCCCATATATTATTTTACAAAAAACTGAATTACGGGACCGCAAAGATTAGATAACCTCGGTTACACGTAGAATCACCCATAAAAGAAATCCAGGTGTACAAGTAAACTATTTGATTTTGAGCCCCCAATTGGAATCTATCAGAGCATATTCTCTTCTTTTTTCCTCCGTGAAATGAATGAATGAATGAAAAAAAAAAAAAAAAAAAAAAAAAAACAGTACCAAACAGAGTTTGAAGAGTTTCAACTTTCAAGCGTTTTAACTCTTCAGAAGTATTGCCTTTAACTGCGATAGGATTGATAGGCAAACCTAAATCTATTGAAATTGAAATTGAGAAAAAAAAAAAATAAAATAAAATAAAAAATTGTTATTGTATTGGTGCTCTTGCGATTCTCACCTGCATTCTCTATATATAACACTCTCTGCTCACCACTTATCTGCATCTCCCTCTCTGCATCTCTCTCTCTCTCTCTCTCTCTCTCTCTCTCTGTTTCTTCTGATCCACTTTCCTGCCTTTTTGTCTTCGTATAATCTCACTTACCCAGATTCAGGTACTTCATTATCCACAAATCTCTTCGATTTTTCTCATCTGGGTACCTCTCAAAACCCACCAATTTATCAACCTACTCTGTTGTTGTTGTTGTTGTTGTTGTTGTTGTTGTTTAACCTGAACATATGTTTGGATTTCATAGATTCATATAAAATCTATATTTTTTTTCTTCGATATTTATTTATTTATTTTTTTGATTTAATTTTATTAAATTTAATACGTAGCAGAGGGAAGCTTTGGCTGAGAAGAGTGAAGAACAATGGCGAATAGGAATCTAGAGAAGATGGCATCGATTGATGCGCAGCTGAGGCTTCTGGTTCCTCGAAAAGTGAGTGAAGATGACAAGTTGATTGAATATGATGCTCTGCTTCTGGATCGGTTTCTTGATATTCTTCAAGATTTGCATGGAGAGGATCTCAGAGAGACGGTATGTCATCACTTTAATTTTGTTGAGAATCTGATTGGAATTCACTGTGAGTGTGAAAAGTTTGGGACTTATTGTGTGTATTGAACACCCAATTGAATGTAATGCAAGTTCTGTTTGATTTGGTTTTTTTGGGACTGAGATTAGCTTAAGCTGCTTTTGATGGAACCTGGATTGCAATTTTGTTTAAATCCAATGTTTCTTGTAGGTATTGACTGAGTGCTGATTTGGTATAATAAATAACCTATTATTTGTATAACTTGAGCTCTTTTGAATGATCTAATATTGCATTTGAAGAATTAATAGGCTATATGAGCAATGGAGATTTGACTATTTTGAGTTTTGACATGTCAATTGCAATTGCATCACTTAACAATAGTGTTACTTGTTTAGGTTCAAGAGTGTTACGAGCTTTCCGCCGAGTACGAAGGAAAGCATGATCCTCAGAAACTTGAGGAGCTTGGAAATGTCTTGACGAGTCTAGATCCAGGCGACTCCATTGTTATTGCTAAATCTTTTTCCCACATGCTTAACTTGGCCAACTTGGCTGAGGAGGTTCAGATTGCTTATCGTCGAAGGATCAAGAAGTTGAAAAAGGGTGATTTTATTGATGAAAATTCTGCAACTACAGAATCAGACATTGAGGAAACTTTTAAGAGACTTGTGGGAGAACTTAATAAGTCTCCTCAGGAAATTTTTGATGCTCTGAAGAGTCAAACTGTAGATCTGGTGTTCACTGCTCATCCTACTCAGTCGGTCCGCAGATCTTTGCTTCAAAAGCATGGAAGGTTTGTTCTCTTCCCTTTAGATATTTTAGTGGTTTAATATGCCTAACATGTATAAACAAGCTGATTTATGTAGGATAGTTTAACTGAGGCTGGTTTTTAATTCTATCTTTTTTTTCCCGCTTTCTTATTTGTCAGGATACGGAACTGTTTAGCTCAGCTGTATGCTAAAGATATTACTCCTGATGATAAGCAGGAGCTTGACGAGGCTCTTCAACGAGAGGTAAATTCCCAGTGTTTTGGTTATCTTTGATGTATTATGATCAATATAATCGATCATAAGACTCATAGTGACGGACTAGGAGCTTTGTAATATTTAATTTTTTTGTTCAAATTTGATGGAATCTGTGACAAAACACAAAGCGTAATTTAATGCTTTAGTTGACAGCATAATTTATTCTAGTCAATTTTATTCATTCTTTTCTGTTTCCTGTAGATTCAAGCTGCATTCCGTACGGATGAGATTCGAAGGACGCCACCAACTCCACAAGATGAAATGAGGGCTGGAATGAGCTACTTCCATGAAACAATCTGGAATGGTGTCCCTAAATTCTTGCGCCGTGTTGACACAGCTTTGAAAAACATAGGAATCAATGAACGTGTTCCTTACAATGCCCCTCTTATCCAGTTTTCTTCTTGGATGGGTGGTGATCGTGATGGTATGGTCTTTCTCTGTAGGAAATACACATTCTACCATTTAAATTACGAATATGAGGGCATACAAAGTATCTTAAATGTTAATTAATTTATCAGTTGAGTATAATACGCTCAAGTGAAAAATAATTTTATTGCTGCTTGATTTTTGTAGTAGGTATCATTTATTTGAGTGGTTCTTTATCCAATGGTAACTAGAAATTATGAAGGCCTAATATTTGGTTAATATGAATTACAGGTAATCCAAGGGTAACTCCTGAGGTCACAAGGGATGTTTGCTTACTGGCTAGAATGATGGCTGCTAAATTGTACTATTCCCAAATTGAAGATCTAATGTTTGAGGTATACATGGATTCTCCGTCCCACTACTTTTCCCAAAGAAATTTATATCTGCATTGTGAGATTTCCGCTTTTACATACTTCATGCATAATGGTGTCATCATTCTGTTAACTTTTTGTGGATTTTTCTTGGCAGTTGTCCATGTGGCGTTGCAGTGATGAACTTCGTGTTCATGCAGATGTACTTCACAGATCTTCAAAGAAAGATTCAAAGCACTATATAGGTAATTGTCAAAAGGGACTCCATATCTCTTGCTCCTTACTAGTTGCTACTATCTAGAGTGTAGACCATTTTTTCTCAGAAGACATGATTGAATTCAAAATGTTTTTTAACATGCGAAATCAGATACAATAATTACTGTTTGGTCATTGTGTCTTGTCTGTTTTTGATTTGTTTGTTTCTTCTTTTTGTTTTTTATTTATAACAATACACAATCGAAACCTTTGCCTTGCATCTTTTTTTCAATTTATGAACAATCAGGAAAAATTGAATGCTTGAATGCTAGAGGTTTATTTTCAATTTTTCAATTCAAACTCTAGAGGTCGTGATCACAATCTTTTACTTGAATGCTTCTTATTTGTATGATCCTCATTGACTTCTTTCATGAGTCAGAATTTTGGAAGCATATTTCTCCAAGTGAGCCCTACCGTGTGATTCTTGGTGATGTGAGGGATAAGTTGTATCAAACACGTGAACGTGCTCGTCAGCTCTTAGCGAATGGAATGTCTGATATTCCAGAGGAGGCAGCTTATACCAATGTTGAGCAGGTAACTTTTCTACTTGTGGCAGTTTCTTTGTACAAGTGTTTTATGAACCTATTATATTATATGGTCAGCTAGTGGAATGTTTTGTTTTAATAATACCCTGCTCCACCTGTGACTGTATTATACTCCTAGTGTTGATACTATAACGAGAGCCCTTAAATTGACTTTCGGTTTTTACTTTTCCCATAACTTCTGATGATCATTACTGATTGGATTTTAAATTTTATGTAGTTCTTGGAACCACTTGAACTCTGTTATAGATCACTCTGCTCTTGCGGTGACCGACCAATTGCTGATGGAAGCCTTCTTGATTTCTTGAGGCAAGTCTCCACTTTTGGACTCTCACTTGTGAGGCTTGACATCAGGCAAGAGTCAGATCGTCACACTGATGTTATGGATGCCATTACAAGGCACTTGGAAATTGGTTCATACCGTGAGTGGTCTGAAGAACAGCGGCAGGAATGGCTTTTATCTGAACTTAGTGGCAAGCGTCCATTGTTTGGCCCTGATCTTCCTAAAACTGAAGAAATTGCTGATGTTTTGGACACTTTTCATGTGATAGCTGAACTTCCAGGAGACAGTTTTGGAGCATACATTATATCAATGGCAACGGCACCATCTGATGTACTTGCTGTTGAGCTCCTGCAGCGTGAGTGCCATGTGAAAGAACCACTTAGAGTAGTTCCACTTTTTGAGAAACTTGCAGATCTGGAGGCGGCTCCGGCTGCTCTGGCCCGGCTCTTCTCAATAGAATGGTACAGGAATCGGATTAATGGCAAGCAAGAGGTTATGATTGGGTACTCGGATTCTGGTAAAGATGCTGGACGATTCTCTGCTGCCTGGCAATTGTATAAGGCTCAAGAGGAGCTAATAAATGTTGCTAAGGAATTTGGTGTCAAACTAACCATGTTCCATGGTCGTGGTGGTACTGTTGGAAGAGGGGGTGGTCCCACCCATCTCGCCATATTGTCTCAACCACCGGATACAATTCATGGCTCACTCCGTGTTACTGTTCAAGGTGAAGTTATTGAGCAGTCCTTTGGGGAAGAACACTTGTGCTTTAGAACTCTTCAGCGTTTCACAGCTGCTACACTTGAGCATGGTATGCATCCCCCGGTTTCTCCAAAGCCAGAATGGCGTGCCCTTATGGAGGACATGGCTGTCGTTGCAACAGAGGAGTACCGCTCCATTGTTTTCCAAGAACCTCGATTTGTCGAATATTTCCGCCTTGTAAGTCAACTCATGCATGGTTTCTTTTTTTTTTTTTTTTTTTTTTTTTCCTTTTTAGATTGTTTACATTAACGATATACTTATTTGTTTTGCATATTATTTATTGTAGGCTACCCCAGAGTTGGAGTATGGTCGGATGAACATAGGAAGCCGTCCATCCAAGCGAAAACCCAGCGGTGGTATTGAATCTCTTCGTGCAATCCCATGGATCTTTGCCTGGACACAAACAAGATTTCATCTTCCAGTGTGGCTTGGTTTCGGAGGAGCATTCAGACATATTATTCAGAAGGACATTAGGAATCTACATATGCTGCAGCAGATGTATAATGCATGGCCATTCTTTAGAGTCACCATTGATTTGGTTGAAATGGTGTTTGCCAAGGGAAACCCCGGGATAGCTGCCTTGTTCGATAAGCTCCTTGTCTCTGAAGATTTGTTGTCATTTGGGGAGATGTTGAGGACCAACTATGAAGAAACCAAGAGCCTTCTTCTCCAGGTAAATTATACCCGGTTTTTTATTTCATTCAATTCTCTATTTATTTATGACAGATTGGGGATTTAGAAGAAAAGAACTCAAAATTGCATTACAGTCTACCTAAATTACCAAAATTAGCAAAACAATTTACAATGAATTCGTGTGTTTGCCCTATTAATGCTGACAGTAGAACTAAACATTCTGTCTTAAGATTCTTTTAACCAATTGTCCAGACTTAAGAACAGATTCTTTGTTTCGTATGTAGATTGCTGGACACAAGGATCTTCTTGAAGGAGACCCTTACTTGAAGCAAAGACTTCGCCTTCGTGATTCGTACATTACAACTCTCAACGTGTGCCAGGCCTACACACTGAAACGGATCCGTGATCCAAGCTACAATGTGAAGGTACGGCCACATATCTCAAAGGAGATTATGGATTCAGAAGCAAGCAAACCCGCCGATGAGCTCGTGAAACTGAATCTATCAAGTGAATATGCCCCTGGTTTGGAGGACACCCTCATCTTGACCATGAAGGGTATTGCTGCCGGCCTGCAGAACACTGGTTAAACTTTGAGTTATCTTGTTCTTGTGTTACTTTCTACGGAGGCTGTCTAATAACTTATACGCCCTAGAAACATGGGGCGACCACGGTTTATCTGTCTGATGAGGTTGCTGTGCTTGAATAATATATGAGCCAGCAGTTTTTATTGTTAATGAAACTCGATGGAACTCTATTGTTATGCTTTAATACAAATAGTGCCTTTGAGCCTTTTAATACTTGTTTTTCATTATTATTTGCCCCTTATTGTTGATCATTATCATTTATCATAATCAATTGCATTGCTAGTATGCCTTTTTGCCAATTGTATTGTGTGTTTGAATTGACAAAAGGGTGCATCTGGAAGATAATCAAAGATTCCTGAAATAAGAACAAAACAGATTAGAGATTACCTAATCTTCAAAGAATCGTTGTCCGACCCACAAACTCACAAGTTACACACCTTGCAAAGGAATGTTACCAGAGCAAATTGGCAGTAGTACAGTTGTGTAAGACGATACAATATAGCAAGGCAGCTTCCGGTGCCGAGATGGTTATGGACTTACAGAATTATTGGTGGTGAAGGTGACCGTTTGAAGGGTTTAAATACCCTTAAACAAATCGTGTACGCACGTCCTCAAAAGGGCCCTCGAAGGGTTGAGGTTAGCTTTACATATTTAAGCTACATACTAGTCTTGACTTTGACTGATGTAAGAGAAACCTTATAACAAGCCCCCAATCGTTGTTTTCTTGGGACCCTGTATACACACGAGGCTGTCACCCACGAGATATTGTCCGTTTTGGCCCAATATAACCTCTTTGACTGGGAGGTCAGTATAGCCTGGCCACGAGGTGCTTCCAGTGAGGTTTGAACTCGAGCAGAGCCCGAACCATTCGCCTCACTGGGAGTGCAGTGACCAACTGCACCACAGCTTGTGGTGAAATACAAAATATTTTCATCCAAGGTAATAAAAATATAAAATGTATCAAGCAACTTCTTTCATACGAGAATGTGTCGACCTAGCTATTTCTCAAATTAAAATTATAGCCAATTACATATATAAATATATATATATATACGGTCCCGTTCCTATCAGGGTATCCTTATATAACTTTATCAGGATATTGAATGTGAGCCACTCATTTATAAAAGTGATTTGACAAGTGGCTCACATTCAATATCCTGATAAAGTTATATAAGGATGTCCTGATAGAAACGGGACCATATATATATGGGTTGCCCTTAGGTGCAACATAAATTTTTTTACTGTATCTTCTATGGTACAATCACATTAACAAATATGTGATTGCATGTTCTAACAAGCGATCACAATAATTTAATTGTGTAATCACATGCAATTCATATGCAATAACATTATATATATATATATATATTTATGATCACATGCAATCATATATGATCACATACTGTTGTATCATGTAATATTGCACCGAAGAATGACTATATATATACATGTTCAAGTCAGTACGCACTGATATAATTTCATCAGTGCGTTGGATGTGGACCATTAGATTTATATACTTTGTTTCAAAGCGTATGCACTTGTCAAAACTTCTCCATAATCAGTGGTCCACATGCATTGGTTTCTATCAGAGCATCCTTAAATAACTTTATCAGGATATTGAATGTAAGACATTCATTTATAAAAGCGATTTGACAAGTACATACATAACAAGTCAAAATATGTAAAACGAGTGGCTCATATTTAATGTCCTTATATAATTCTATCAGGGTATCCTTATAGAAAAATTTCTATGTATATATATATGACGAAAGAGCACTTTATTCAAACAAAACGAAACTACAAACACCTTGGGAAATCTGTCGAAAGAAACCTTCTAACACAGGAGGGGTAATCTTCCATCCAGATTCGATCCTCGAGGCAAACTTAAAGCCAACTTGGCTAGACAATGGGTAACACAATTCGCCTTCCTAGGCACAAACCTTAATAAGATTTTGCATCAACGATCGGATATCAGTCAGAATTAGACCCACATAAGAATTAAAATGACCACCATCATTCGCCCAATTGACAACAACATCTGCATCATACTTAACTTCAACACTAAACACACCTATATCACTGGCCAGAAGAAAGCCTCGAAAAATCGTAACAGCCTCAGCCACTTGGGGTGACTGGTGAGTAAGTCGCCAAATTATATGTAACACAATTCGGCAATTACCACATTATCTAACCATGTGCTTCTCTAAATGAAATCATATGCATTTTATTTTGATTAACAACAGGTAGTGATTCTTAATTTTTTCTAAACAACTTGTTTATTATTATAAACACAAACCAAACCATCTACGCATAATTTTAATTTCAAGTACATGACCTAATTTTTTGTTACTTATGGGCATGTTTTGACATTCAATGGTCACATATATAAAAAATATGATATGTTCAATTATATGCCAATGCAACCTTTAAAAAAATAAAATTATATGCCAATGCAAACCTGTAAAGATATTTAATATATTATATATGTATATGTTGGGTGGCAATATTGGCACCCTTTAAAAAACTTTTTTACAAGTGTTAAAAAATAATAATAATAATAAAATAAAAACTGTTTGAACACCCATTTCATAAGAACACTCGTAAAAAAAATTACAAGAGAGTTTCTTTTGACAATCCAATTTTTTCTTTTTACATTTCTTTTCTAAAGACTCTGCATTTTCAAAATTTAAATTTAAAAAAATTCTAAAGACACTTACTTTTGTTCCAAGATTATCCTTTTTATCTTTCGACACTCCTATTCTAAAAAAAGAAATTATCTCTCATGAATCATTATATTAAATATTACATATTAAACAATCTCTCCTAAATTTTTACTTACCAGATTAAACCCTCTCTCCCCTCCAATATATATCTCTAATTTTCTATCTCCATTCTTTTTCAAGTAAGACTAACAATTAAGAAAAAAAAAAAAAAAAAAACTTATAAATAAATTTGATTTTTAGAAACCGTATATATGTATATATTAAAAATTAAAAAAAAAAACTCAAAAAACAAGTACTTTGGTTTTTTTTTTTTTTTTTTTAAATCGAAATATAGAAATGTGTTTTGTTGCTTTTGTAGGTATGTGATTGCCTAAAGAACTTTAATTCTTTCATTAATTTTAGAAATTTTGAATTTAATCGAATCTAGTTACAACAAATCAAGTTTTCATATATGTAGTTTTTATTTAAACAAAATGACTTTTTAATATATATATATATATATATATTATTATTATTATTAGTAAAAAACCAAAATATTCATAAGTTTTTTTAGAGGTTGATCGAGAAAATATAGAGATATGATTTTTTTTTTTTTTTTTGAAAAATGGAGAGAGAGAGAGATTATGAGAGAGTGTTTAATATGGTAATAACAGATTTAGGAGAAAGAGTTTAATATGAAATATTTAATCTAATGATTTAGGATAGAGATTTTTTTTTTTTATAATAATTTAATTAGTTTAGAATGTCTTATTGTCTTTAGAATTTTATTTTATTTTTTGTCTTGTTTAGTAATTTTAATTCAGGTAAAAATTGTCATTAATAAAATAAATTAAATTGAAGTGTAAATAGATAATTTGTGGATTGTGAGGAGAATCTCTCAATTACAAAATCTCTAGTTAGTAAATAAACTTCACTTAATATCGAAAATATCCTTTCTTTAATTATATATTATTTTATTTTTACAAGTACATTCCATCTACATCTATTTTGTTATCTAATCAATTTTGTTAATTTATTTCTTTTTATTCATATAAATAATTTCTAACTTCTAAATTAAAAAAAAAAAAATGTACTAAAATAGCTGTGTCGTGACTTTTGAGCTCTTTTTATTCACAGTTTATAAGTTAAAAATTAAAATAACGAAAATAAAAAAAGATAGTGCAAGATGTATCTGAGTGTTGGTTAAGGGATTCTAGAAATAAAGAAATAGAAATAAAAAATTCTAGGATCACCTAAGAATCATCTGGAAAACAAATGTAAAAACCGGGTTTTTTTTTTTTTTTTTAAAACTCAACTTTTTCTTTGTCTCATGTTATTCTTCTATTCCCTCAAGGGAAGGTCCTGAAGTGAAAAAACATCCCACTCCCTTATCCTTCCAAGTTTTCTTTCCGCAAAATTATGCTTTATTTTTTCTCTTTCTCTCTCATTACTTCGAGCAACTCTCGTTTTCCGTCCACAAAAATCACTTCGTAACCAATTTGTATTCCTTAAAAAAAATTATATATATATATATATAATTGGTATTTAAAAGAGAAACTAGGGTTTAAGAAAAACTTCTTTTTTTTGGACAAATGATTAATAAGAAACTAATTAATAATTACTGTCATTTTAGTAATTTTACTTAAGGGTAATATTGTATTTTTAAAAAGATACTAATTTGGGATATAATACCATTTTTAAGGGGTGTAAACATCTGTATGAAAATATAAGTCTATGAAATTATATGATAATTTGTACTTGACTTGTTTACTTTTTTTTTTTTTTTTTTTTTTAATTTTTTAAGTAGAAACTATATTAAATAAAACCAAACAAACAAAACATTAGCATGGAGTATCCTCCGGAATAAATCGCTTCACACACAAAGATTATTCCTCAATCCAAAACCGGTTCTCATTACAACCGAGAGCCATTTTTGAAAAAGTATGAGCGACAAAATTCGATTTCCTAATCACAAAAACCACTAATCCATTTGCAACATTGCGGAGGTAATTAATAATATCAACAATCACCGCACCAACATCTACCGATGTTAGTAATCACAACTTGTTTATTTAAAGGGATATTATCATCCCCCCGACGACCTTTGCCTTTATTAAAAAGGTGAGGATATGATTTGTCCATACGGACTTTTAATTCCTCTAAAATGGAAAGAATGGAAAATGAACCCCTTTTGTCACATTTTCCATCCAAAATCACGTTGACCGTTAAAATTAAAGGGGTAATATTGTAAAATTATAAAATTAAAAAAAAAAAAAAATTTAAAAACACACACTCTCTCCTTCTCTCCCCATACAACTATTTATGTCTCTCTCTCTCTCACTCATCATGATCACCATCTTCTCCACCAAATCACCACCACCCAATTCATCTCTCTCTCTCTCTCTTATAACAAAGAACACATCAAATCTAGGCACGTGTCAAACCACACTCGATCCCTGGGTTTGTTTCGATTATCCTGGGTTTGTGTGGGTGTTAGCGAGAGAGAGAAGATAAGGGATCGATAGGGATTTTTGGGTTTGATTTTTTTGGGTTTTATAGGGATTTATGGGTTTGGTTTCGATTTGGATTTCGGTTTCGATTTGGGGTGGTGGTGGTTGGGATCTGAAAAAATTCATGCATTTTCTGGAAAAAAAAATTTTGGGTTTGAAACCAAATCTGAATGTTGTTTGAATCTGGAACTGGTTTTATGTTTGAATCTGGAATGGGTGGTTGTTTGGTGATGACCGATGATGTTGATGGTGTGGTTTCGTGATGGACTTGGGATAAAAAAAATTTATGTTTATGATTTTGGTGGAGATCCAAGATCTACAATTCTTTTTAAAAATTTTGTTTTATTTTTAATTTATGTTTTTAAAATTAAATAATAAATAATAAAAGATATCTCCACCATCTATCTCAAAGATGGACAGTGGAGATCCATTTATATTTTTCAATTATGATTTTTTATTTTCTGTTTCTAAAATATATTTTTTATTTAATAAATATTTTGAGGTTAAATTATCATTTTCTGAATGACATTGAATGGCAAAATTGTCTTTTAATCTACTGGACACTATCAGAGTTAGTTTTTCCGTTGAAAAAGCTAACAGAAGGGGTTCTTCGAACATTATTTCGATTTCAAGGAGGAGACTAGCCAATATTGGCAAAATTGTCCTCACTTTTCTAATAGGGCAAACATCCGGAGTGGGGAGGGGGGGATGGTGATAAGGTATTTAAAATACAACACATACGGACGAGATGAAGTTGATCCGATGGTAAACCCCTTACACTTACACAATGAGATTGTGGATTCGAACCCCACCCACCCCTCCCATAAAACCCCAAATTTATATAATAGTGTACTATTTCAAATATATATATATATAAATATATATATATATATACACACACATACAACACACAGGTTTAAAGATAAAAATCTATTTACTTACACTATTACAAATATATAAATATATAAATATATATATAGATATATAGATATATATACACACACATACAACACACAAGTTTAAAGATAAAAATCTATTTACTTTTTACACCTATCCTATATGCTTGTAAACCAATAATTTACTCTTTACAGTCCACACTCAAAAATACCAAAATTAGCCTCAAATATTAGTAGTTACTTTAATTGTACAAAAATGGAATGTTATTAAAAACATCCCTTAGTTTGAGGTATTACCCGTTTTGGTCCATTTAGTTTGAAAAATGGCTCTTTTAGTCCTTCCATCAACTTATATTATTTTTTTATATCAAAAAGTCTATTTTTCCATTCACTAATTATTAATTTTTTAAGAAAATAACATAATATCATTTTTTTTTTTTTAAATGGAGATACAGATTGGATCTCCACTAATGGACAGTGTGGAGATACAATCTGGATCCTCGTTAAATCCAAAAAAGAAAAAAAAATACCAACAAAAATTTAAAATTTAAAAGAACAGCACATTAAAAGAAGCTCCATAAAGCAATTCCAACAGTCAACAGACCATCATCAGCAACATCTAAACCCAGATCATCAGATCCAAACCCAAATCTAGCAACAACTAAATCATCAGCAACAACCAAACCTAGAACCCAGAACATCATGAACACCAAACCACTATCACCATCGTCGTAGCCACCATCACCATTGTCGTACATTTTTTTGGTACCAGATCCTTACCCTTTAACTTTGTAATGTTACCAAATAAATTTTGATGAAGTTCTCATATGTGTGGAGAGAGTATTTATCTTTTTTAATAGGATAATGAAATGTCCATTTAGGTAATTTGGTGAATTAATATTTTAATAATAAAGAATCTTATGAAAAATGGGTGTGAAGAGAGAAATTTTTGAATGGTACTAATTGAAACAATAATCTTGGAATTTAAGATCTAGTGGATTTTTATTCCACTTAATTAATTATTTGTGTCATCCAGCTAGGATATGATAAATAGTTGCTTGGTTGTTGGCTTTTTGCTTAATAAAGCTTTGATGATTTAAAAAGCTCTAAGAACAATTTCTTTGCTTGCTTTTAATTTACACATTGTTTAGGTGATGGGCAGTGAAAAGTTGTGTCACAAATGAGTTATTAATTAATCAATACATTTCAAGACACCCTTTATAGGATTCTCAGTAGAGATGGCAGTGTTCCCCGTGGGGCAAGGATAAGAGATAATATTCAGGGGTAAGGACGGGGATGGGAACAAAGTCTTATATATATATTCAAAAAATTTAAATCATTTAACATTAAATTTTTTTTTTTTTTTTTTAACATAAATAGCTTATTTTTTTTTTTTTTTAATTTTTTTTATTAACTAAACTTTAGAAGTTTTTATTTTATTTTTATATTATTATTATTATTATTTAGAATCTTTAATTTTAGACTTAATATGAATTTATATATTTTTCTTTGTTTTAAGTTGTAATTTTTAAATATATAGTTATATTAGACTGGGAATGAGACGGGTATGGGGAATGCCCCTCCAACGGACGGAGACGGGGATGAGGATAGGGATGGTTTTGGGGGGGGAGGGGGGGGGATAGGGATGGAAAAGCATTCTTGACATTGACCTGCCTCGTTGCCATCCCTAATTCTCATATGCTACAGCCCCAGAAGAACTCTATTGCAATTAATACAACTTTACATTTTTTATATCTCCATGTATGAAGACAAGTTTACATCCCAAGCTTGCTAGTGGGGGGATAGGGATGGAAAAGCATTCTTGACATTGACCTGCCTCGTTGCCATCCCTAATTCTCATATGCTACAGCCCCAGAAGAACTCTATTGCAATTAATACAACTTTACATTTTTTATATCTCCATGTATGAAGACAAGTTTACATCCCAAGCTTGCTAATGGGGGGGGGGGGGGGGGGGGGGGGGGGGTGGATGGAAAAGCATTCTTGACATTGACCTGCCTCGTTGCCATCCCTAATTCTCATATGCTACAGCCCCAGAAGAACTCTATTGCAATTAATACAACTTTACATTTTTTATATCTCCATGTATGAAGACAAGTTTACATCTCAAGCTTGCTAATTGGGGGGGGGGGGGGGGGGATGATGGAAAAGCATTCTTGACATTGACCTGCCTCGTTGCCATCCCTAATTCTCATATCCTACAGCCCCAGAAGAACTCTATTGCAATTAATACAACTTTACATTTTTTATATCTCCATGTATGAAGACAAGTTTACATCCCAAGCTTGCTAGTAGTCAATTTCTTGTGCATTAAGAAAGCACTTTTAGTTGACACACTCTAACTATGCATCTCTTGCATCATTACACATACTC
Source organism: Acer negundo (assembly GCA_035582765.1). Lineage (NCBI taxonomy): Eukaryota > Viridiplantae > Streptophyta > Magnoliopsida > Sapindales > Sapindaceae > Acer > Acer negundo. The sequence goes on from CM069235.1 coordinate 14,553,231, forward strand.
TAACTAATGCATCTCTGGCATTATCACACATTACACACACTCTAACTAATGCAAGTCTTACACACACACAAGTCAAAGATGTGTGAGATCACTGATTACACACACATGAATTATCAAGTCAGAGATATGCGGGATCATTGATTCCCACCAGTGGGAATTAGTGTAAAGAAATTTACACTGATTATCACCGATGGGAATCGGTGATCCAGCACAATTGCACCTCATAATTGCTATATATATAATGGATTTATCATTTCTTATATGGTCAAAGTTAAATTATTGGCCCAAACAATATGAAAATTAACAAAAATGCAATAACGTTGTAGTGAAATTCTGGAGATCAATATGAACAATCCTTTTATTTATAGAATAAAGTGGATTGCATACAACCCTTTTGCTATCATATAATATCAAGTTTGCCCTAATACATAATTACTTGACATTACACACAAACAACTCATAATGACTAGTTGAAGACTGCAAATCTACCAGAGAATTAAACAAACAATCTTATTTATACATGTATTAGAAACTAAAAGATGACATCTCTTGACACCATGATCATCAAATCTAGCCGAAGAAACATCCTAGCATCCATTGGGTTGTCGTTTGATTTTAGGCACAGTGACAGAGAGCACCTCAGTGTGGATGGAAATACGTCTTGGTTTTGTAGAGATTCACATTCACATTTTCGGGCATTGTAAAGTTACCTACATAACATTCATGGTCTTAGTCGATGGTCAAGAACACTCTCCAGTCTCTGATCTCAACTAACACCTCTTTGCTCCCCATCCCATGCATATGCATCGTCACCATCGGTTTTGTTTCTAGCCATTTAATCTGAGACACACCTTAATTAACAAATTAATTAAATCGAGTGATCACATAGATAGACATATAAAAAAGCAAGCAAATATTTAAGAAGGAACCTTAAGGCGTTTTGATTAATGAGAGGAACTTTTAGCAATGATTGACGACATAATTATATCTTGAACAAAACATAATATATGATGATCAGAAAGAGAGAAATTGAATATGATTATGATGATATTGCTCTGATCTCTTTAACTTGCCAAGATGGTGGATTGATTGATCACTTTATAGATAAATATGATATGTGATGGGGGTTGGGGAGCTTTATGATTGAAACATTCAACATCTTAGTATTATTGCAGATAAAATTGTACATAACTTGAATAACATGTAAGAGATAGTCATATAAAAACTCAAGAAAAGATTTAAGAATTAATGAAGGAACCTTAGGTTGGATTAATGATGACTCCATAAACTCAAAGCAATGATCGAAGTCATAATTATATCTCTTGAACAAAACAAATATGAGAGAAATTGAATCTGAATATGATGATATTGATGTGATCTCTTTAACTTTCTAGGGTGGTGGATTGATTGATTGATCACTTCATATAGATATATGTTGTGTGAAGAGGATTAATTGGGGTTTGAAACATTCAACATCTTAGTATTGCAGATAAAATTGTACATAACTTGAATAACATGTGAGAGATTTTTTGAGTTAAAACTTCTATATTTAGTATGTTTGAGATTTTTTTTTTTTTTTTTGAAACGGCTATTTATTGAAGGAGTCACAAGTGATCCAACAAACGAAAAACAAACAACAGAACGAGCCAAGACATAAAGCACAAATACCACCTAACAAGGAAATCAAAAAGAGGCAACCTAAAAACAGGACAGGGGTGAAAACAACAACTGCCACTAAAGCCAAAACCCAACTGAAAACAAAAGAACAACTAGACCCTAGAAAAAGAAGAAAAAGGACCATCGACCACAACCTCAATCTCAACAACAAATAGGAAGGAAGAATGTTTCTTCAAACACCTGTTAGACCAGCGTCAACACCAACCTGTCCCCGTTGTTGTTTGTCCCCGTTTTTACCAAATTGTCAATGAAAAGGTTTGAAGACATGAGATTGTGAATAATAACCATCCTTTTCATCTGTTGAAGCCAGGTCCTTATATCATAGATGAGGTTGACGTGGTTAATGCTACCAAAGCTATCATAATTGTATACCCAAGAGATCGCTGCTTTCGAGTCATTGATGATGACAATGTCCTTATTGGATAAAAGGGCTGAGGAAATATATAGAGCTGAATTTAACTGAATATTTAACCTTCCCAAAATCTATCTCCCTCCATTTGAAGATGGTCTGGTTGTGTTCCTCCCAAATTGTCTAAACTACTACTGCAAAGACGATAACCTAAACCCATTTACTTCGAGGAGAGGGACATATACCAGTCCAACCTTTTAACCAGTCCTTAAGATTGGAGTTCTGCACACTTTTGACTTCCCAGCACCCTATAGCTTATCTTCAAGACCACCAACAAGTAAGGAAGAGATGATCAATGGTTTCCACTTCGGAACCACAAATCGAGTAGGTCAAGTTCGATCCTTGAGACAAACCAAAATTCTACAGAACTCCCTCACCGAGACTCTTCCTTTGACTAGTTGCCACAAGATAATTTCCTTCTTTTGTGGGTAGTAGCCTTTCCACAAGAGACTTTCCGAGAGAGGGCTTGCAATTGAATAGCCTTCAATGCAGTGGCGAAAGGATTTCACGGAAAAGATGTCGTCAAGACTGTATAACCACGCTATACTATCGTTGATGTTCCTACGAATTTTTAGGCTCTTAATAGCTGTCAAAAAGCCATTCCTTTGGTCGTATTCCCACATGAATAATGGCATCCTCAAGATGAAATTCCATTCCCAAGCTGATATGTTCTAAGAGCGATAATCCTGAATGTAACCACACTTATTAGAGGGGAGGGCGAAATCCTATGGAAGGCCTCCCTTAAGGACAGCGAGTCCCACCAAACATTAGTCCAAAGTCTAGTCCTATCTCCTTTTCCTGTCACCACTACCAAACCTTCCTCTAGCAACTTGGATGTTTGAGTCTTTTTAAGAAATAAGGATCTAACAACCTTTGTGAAGTGTGACGCTTTGGCGCTTCCTTGCCAATCCAACAATAAGGTTCTCTTTTCAATTTTATACTTATCACATATGAAATTCCTCCATAAGACATTTTGATCATACCCAAAACGCCACACCCACTTAGCCAACAACCATTTGTTTTTATCCTTTATTCTATCTATTCTAAGACCACCATTCTTTGCGCTCATACAAACCGACACCCAGTTAACAGTGTGAATTATCTTCTTCTCCACCCTGTCTCCCCTAAAAAATTTACGTTATAATCTTTCGATTTTGAGAGCCACACCGATAGGGACTTTGAAGACCGACATGTAGTACATAGGGATACTAACAAGAATTGATTTTATCAAAACTAAGCGACCACTTTTTGATAAGAATCTTAGTTTCCATAGAGCCAACCTACTCTCAATCTGATCCAAAATCGGTTCCGAAAAGGACTTTGTGTTGGGGTTGGCTTCTAGTGGCAATCCTAGGTACGTTATTGGAAGCGAAGCCTTTCTACACCTGTGATTCTTAAGTTAAGACCTTGGGGGATCCATGCCATGTATATTTTCCACTCTTAAGATTCTTGGGTTAAGATGTGTGGTTCCAAACTTTTCAGCAGAGCGTAAAGCTCATTGTTGTCTTAACTTTAATTCAAGTTCTACTATCTTTTGTTGTAGAATCCTTAAGTGAACCTCAAATTCTCGTGTTCTCTCTTTCAATGTGTTTTCAAGCTCCTTGACATTCTTTGTAGGGACCTTGTGTTGAGTCACATACTCTGCTTGCTTGCGCTCCTTCACCCTATTCTCAAGCTCCCTCACTTTCGCTGAAAGTTTGACCAGATTTCATCATTTCCCTCCATTCCTTCTAAATGTTATAGTAACTGCTTCTCAAGCTATTTGTATAGTTTTGTCTTTGATTCAAGTTGGCTCTCAATTTTATTTACCTTTCCTTGTTGATTTTTGCAAAGTTGATCTTTGCCTTTAGCCTTACTTTCTAAGTTCAGAACATTTTCTTCTAACTTTTGTAAAGCATCATCTTTGGATCTCAATTCTTGCTTTGTTTTCTCAAGCATCAGCTTAAGCTTTTGAATCTCTCCCGTATCAGTGTGTCTCTTTGCAGGCCCTAATTCAACCCCTCGAACCTTAGTTGTAAAATTTAATGAACTCAATGTCTCACTAATATCTTCTTTCGAAAGGCTAATTTGTAAAAACATCAGTGTCTTAGAATCACCACCGAATGAATCTTGAAGCAAACGTGTGAGCTTCGAATTCCTGTATGTAATGTGGCTACTTTTAGTTGCTAAAGAGGAAATCACATCCATAAGAGCCGAAAGTGATTGGTTGATATTTTGAGCCTCCTTTAGTCGTTCCCCTTAAGCCTCGGTTTTTGCTAGCCTCCCACTGCCAACCAAATCCACAAGCCATAGCTTGCTCTTAGTGCACTCACCATTTATTAGATTCTTTGCTTTAACCATTAAACAAAACATGCAGTGAGATCGACTACTACGTTCATTAACATTATTTGATCTAACATCCCTTGCATTGCTTCCAGCCTGTAACACACCCCACACCCCTTTAATGTTCTCAACTTTAGCTTTAATTATCTCTGGCACATGATTGACCCCTTTAGAAGCTTGCCTTATCTTCAACTTCTTTGATGTTGGCAAATTGGCAAGCAAGTCCTTGATATGTTCGTTGTAGACTTCAAGCACACTGACAAAGATATTATATGTTTAAGTTTCTTTTCTTTCCTCAGCAGTTCTGAATACTTGCTCCAAAGTTTTGTATTAACTCTTCGATTTTTTTCTGTACCCTCCATAAAGTACCCAAAAGACCACTAATAGCTCTTTCAGTGTGCTCTACTTGCCCACTTGGCTTACCATTTTTGTGTATATGAAAAAAATAGTAATAACTTTCAAAAACGAAATGGAAAATGAAAAATTAGTATATGGCTTGCAGTGTTCAGCTTATTGAGGTGTATGATCAATAGTGCAAAATTTAAAATAAAGTAACAACATATTTTGTAAAAACGTCAAATTCAACTGATCAGCAAAAAAATTTCCCATCTCTATACTTGAAAAATTGGAACGTGAACAATTAAGAAGAAAAAAAAAAAAAAAGAGGAAATTTCGAAATTAACCTCATAAAACTATGGAAATTTGTTTTAGACGCATGTAATAATTGTCATGTCTTAACCATATGAAAGTTGCAATGTCCAAAATGCTCTCATATAATTTTGGACATTGCAACTTCCAAGGTTTCAAGTATCACCAAAAACTTCAAGGGTTCTTCGAAAACCTTCAATGAGCACCAATTGGAAAAAAAATATAGGTTTGTGTCATTTTGACAAAAGTTGCCGTCCATTGCAATATTCCATACACACGTGTTTGTGCAATTTTTCCTAAAAGAAATGCAATTCAAAAAAGCGTGTCAGACGTTTGTTAGAGCTTTTCGGTGGAATCATATGGTCCAAATACTGATACTTTCATCATACACCAGATTCACACTCCAACAACAACATAGATTATTAATCTTGTTGTATCTAACATTATTGATAACTAGTAAAAAAAAAAAACTATATTATATGAAAGTATGTTAGAATTTCATGAAAATTTAATGCTTTTGACTGACCAATACACATCAATATTCATACTCCTCTCTCTCCCCTAAAGCCCAAACAAATAGGATGAACATACCTATGTTAAACCTCAATAAAATCCTATAATTGGATAACCATGGAGATCGTATAGTAAAATCTTATAATTGGATAACCAAGGAAATCATACATAGTTATGTAAAAAAATAAAATAAAATTGGTAACTCTAATTTGAAGAATTCATAATGTTCGTGGAGGTAAAAGTAAGAAAATCATATGCTAATATCCCAAATGTTTTTATTTCACATTTTCAATTGAAAAATGGTGTTAAAACTGCATTATAAATTATGCCAATACTGATTTTTTGCCAAGCAAAAAAGAATAAAAACCAAAGAAAATGTAACAACATTGTGGAACAGAGAAGAAAAATTCAGAAAAAATGAAATGAAAAGGTATTGTTGAAAATCTCATACAAGATTAGTAGACTAAAAGCTAACCTAGAAGGGGTGAACAGATTTTTCGCCTAAATTCAATCCCTAATTAAACCAAACATTTGAATATCAAATGTTTGGCCCTCTAGATTGCTTAACTACTCCAACACAAATACATATATCAAATTTGAACATGCAAACTTAGAAACAAAATATACATCTAAGCTTACTTCACAAACAAGAGATTATATTTACAAGTACACTACAAATGTATATTTACATATTATTCATTCATAAGAACAAATACACCAAACATCAACAAGTAAATGAACTATATATTGATCTTTCAAATGTTTGTCATCTCTTTTTTTATTCCTCAAACTTCATTGTTACAATATATAAGAATATTCAATCAAAGCTTACATATACAAGTTGTTTACAACCTTCAATAAATATCCAATGATATACCAGAAGTATAACTTATTCATAAAACTACTTGTTATATATTCAATAAGGCACAAGTAATACACGATATAAAGGAGTTTGAGTTAGAGATATTGAACACATATATGATTTACATGGTAAAACCTCCCTCTTGAAGAACACATCCAAGGGTTAAATCCACAACCACACAACACACTTCACTAGTTAGATAGCATATACACCCTCAAATGATTAATCTCTATGACTCATTCCTATTGGCGTATATCACTAACTACCTTACTCGCAAGCCTTTTACTTATGAATGCTTGTAAACACTCGACCTAGACTTCACCAAGTCTTATCGAGATTTTTAACCTTTTAACAAGGTGATCTAAGTGTTCATGAAAAACACAATCAACATATAATGCACGATAATAACATCCTATGGTAACTAGATGCATTTAAGATCAATACAAATGGTAATCTAGTTATTATGAAAGCTAGATCTACAAAATAGATAATCAATATACAATTTAAATCTAGATCTATGTTCATAAAATGTTATAATCAATGATTATAATAGCTCAAATCAATGCAGAATTACCAATCCATGTAATCTTGGTTAAAATATACAAAAATCAAAGTAACATATACAGGATATCACACAATCAAATCAATAGAAAATGGAAGAACGAGTGATACCTTGTGATGTGAAGAGGATATCCACAAATCAGAGTAAAAATACACCAAAACCTAGACTTTTGGCTCTGAAATTGATTGGGCTTGAAACTAAAGTGAAAGAAGAAACTCTCGCTTTTTGAATCACTCAATTTGGCTTAGAAACGAAGGAGAAATCATTCAAATAAAGTTGGTGCGCGATCAAGTTTTAAAAATGCCGCATGACGAAAATCGACGCGAGAAAGCTTGCGCCAAGGCAAGCAAGTTGCACGTGTTTTTTTCACGCATGCTTTCTGCCACGGTGTAGCTCTTGCGTTGTCATACAAGCTATACGCATGTAAGTCTTGCTCGAAGCTTATGCCAAGCGCAAGTCTTGTGCTGCATGGCACAAGGGCACGCAAGCCTTACACCGATTGAGAGACTATTTTGACGCAAGGTTGCTTGTGCCAAGACCATTGGCTTACGTGGGTAAAGAGGCTCTTTTGGTGCAATATTGCTTGTGCCAAGGCCATTTTTCGCCTCGACTCAATCGGAAACTGATTACAGGCAACTGGCGACTCGGAAACCAAATCTAGCTTCCGACCAATACTCGGAACATCCCAACGGTCTCGAAAAATATTTAAAACAACTTTAAATTCCTAAAATATCCCTAAATCTCGTAACAAACCTAGAAGGACTGCGAAACCTTCGAAACCTCAACGATATGTCTATGAATCACTCGGAACTCTTTTAAGGACATATCCTCATATAGTTGGACGCATAAAACACGAAAAATATCTGAGAATGTAATTTCCATGATGAGATCACCAACCGAAAAACAAAAACAAACAAATATAAAAATATACACATATGCAAAATATACAATAAAATGCACAAATGACATTCAAACATGCCGTTTCTTAAAACTAATTCCTATAACATATTCAACTCGAAATTTACGAACTAAATGCATGTACAAGCAATATGTGAATGTGTGTGCTACATATAATTTCGCACAACGATGCTGGGACATAAATGCATTATATGTGTGAGTGTGCGCACGCCTATAGCCTTGCAAGAGATTAGAGTCTCGTATTTTACCTTGATTTAACAATGAAGCACATCTCTTGAAGACTTTGATTGTATGTAGAGTTTTCATCCATCTTGTAGCATGATTCATCACAAACAATTTAGACAACTAAACAATACAAACACAAGGTGTTTTGATGCGGAATATAGTCAACACACAAACTAAACCTAACAATTGTTGAATCGTATGTAAATGACATAGAAAATTAACATTCACCGGCACATAGTCTTGACTTTTGAGATAGTTACAAGATATTAGAGTGTTGAATGATCCAGCTAGTTGTTGACAATTAGTGAGGAGTAGCGAGGGATGGGCAATATAAAGTAATTAAGCAATTGTTGGGAGAAGCTAAGAAGGACTTTTCATTTGGTCCTCAAAAGTAGAAAAAAACTTCGGTGCACCGGATGCACTAGTTGAACAGTGCCAGTGCACCCGGCCACCAATAAGCTTAAAATAAAAAAACTTTCTAGACTTTTCCTTCTTAACTTTCTCTCTCATTCAATTGATTTTTTTTTAAAAAATAATTTTTTAGAACTATTATATGTCACCTTATCAGTGGACAGGTGCACTGAAGATTTTCTCCAGAAGTGAGAGCATTCCTATATATCCTATAGCTAACTACCCAGTGCCCCACACCTGTCATTTGTTAATGAATTCCAATGGAAAATATCGATAATAAGTGCAGTTTATGAATAAGGTGGGGACTAAAATGAAATATACCCTATATATAAGTGTAACTCGTATTTTCTTCGAGTGGAAGCAACGGATCATTTCCACAATTCCACGTCATAGGTCGATGGACCCAGTCAGTGACTCAGTGACTACTCACTAAACGCATTCTCCTTTGCTTTCGATTTTCTTCAACTCTTTTTTTCGATTATTATTCTCAGAAGAAACAGAGCTCCAATCCGCGATGGCTCTAGCGACACGGCAGAGGCGGCCGGGCCTTCCGTCGGATCTCCCGCCGTCATCTCCCGCCTACACCAAGTTCGATAAGAAGCCGGCGGCCAGATCGGACGGTGGTGGTGCTCCGGAGGACGATAGAGGTCTCGGGTGGTTCATGCCGTTGTTCGCTCTCAGTATGCTACGCTACATGAGCGCCACATCGAACATCGTACACGACTGTGACGAGGTCTTCAATTATTGGGAGCCACTTCACTACTTGCTCTACAAATCTGGTTTTCAAACTTGGGAGTACAGGTACTCTCTTCGTTTTAGGATTAATTTATTCAAGAGTGTGATTTTTAATTAATTTTTTTTTTTTGCGTGTTTCAAATTTGTGTGAAAATTTTGAAAAAAAAAAATGGATTGTGCTTTGTTTTAATATTTTAGAGCTTACAATTTCCATTTGTGTAATGCTAGTGATGACTTTTTTTTATTCCATATATTAAGCATTTTTCTATATAGAACCGACTGGAATGCAGTGTGTTTTATTAAAAAATGAGGTTTCAGATGGATTGTGTCGTTGAATTCTCTTATCTGATACATGTTTAGTAGGTTGTATCGTGGTTGCTAGATGATAACGAAACAGAAATTTTCTTAATATTTCTGTTAAATCTTTAAAAATGGTGTGTACTAGCTCGCTTATGGCGTAGCTGTTAAGTTCTCTTGTCATAAATCATAATACAAGAGGCATGGTTTATATTTATTGTAATAAAAAAGCATTTAAAAAAATAATTAATAAGGAAATAAATCAAAATGAAAGTCAAATGATTGCTAGATATTGAATTGTGTTGGAGGAGTTCATTGATACATTGTTTGTTTTTGTATCCCCATTGCAGTTCTCAGTTTGCACTACGGTCATACTTGTACATTATTTTTCATGAACTAGTGGGCCAACCAGCTTCTTGGTTGTATGCTGAGGACAAGGTAAGAACTCAATGCTTTCTGGAATGTTCTTCGGATGGTTTTATGATTTGATGGTGTCGATTTCCCCCCCTGATATCTGCATATTTTTCTTTTGTACAGGTGACAGTATTTTATGCAGTTAGGCTCTTTCTTGGTCTCCTATCTGTTATTGCAGATTCTGTTCTGGTAGTAGCTCTTTCCAGGAAGTATGGAAAGCGTCTGGCCTCTTATGCTCTTGCAATGCTATGCTTAACCAGCGGTTGTTTCTTTGCTAGCACAAGTGAGTAGCCCTTTCTTTGGTTTCTGTTCTTGCACTGACTACTATCTTACTTTCTCTCATACTGCTTCTCTGTTGTGGTTTCAGTGACCAATTCTTTTTAGTTAGTCAAGTTTCAATTATCTGCAGTTTCAATTAAATTTATTCAATAATTAAGAAATCTTATATTTTCTATTTTCTTGTACTTTTTTGATATCTACATCCTTGTGGTTCATTTCCAGGTTTTCTTCCTAGTTCATTCTCCATGTATGCAATGAGTCTCTCATCTGGATTGTTTCTTCTTGAGAAACCTGCTATGGCTGTTGCAGTATCAGCTGTTGGAGTAATCCTTGGCTGGCCTTTCTCAATATTGGCCTTTCTGCCAGTTGTATTCTACTCTTTAGCTAGAAGATTCAAGCAAGTGTTTCTTGCTGGTGCTGCCACCTCTCTTGCTCTTCTTGTAAGTTAATTTAATTATTAGGTGTAACTTTTCATGTCTAACTTCTCTGGATCTGGAATTTATAAGTAATAAATCTTATCAATTGGTATTAGTTCAGCTGTAAGTTTCTCTTATTAAGTTGTTTCTATAATTGTTTAATCATAAAGGATTAAATTTTGTAGGCACTTTCCGTATTCGTCGACTACCTGTATTATAAAAGATGGACATCTTCTGTCTTGAATTTGTTGGTATATAATGTCTTAGGAGGTGGTGAGAGCCATCTGTATGGGACTGAAGGGCCACTGTATTATCTGAGAAATGGATTCAACAATTTTAACTTCTGTTTTGTTCTGGCTTTGCTTTTCCTGGGAATTCTTCCGATTGCAAGGAAAAAGTATGCCCCAGATCTGTTAGTTGTGGTCTCACCTCTTTATATTTGGCTGGCATTTATGTCTTTGCAGCCACACAAGGAAGAAAGGTATGCTCAATCTGAAAATTTCTTTATGGATTTTCTTATCAGTATTTTCCATAAATATCTCAAAAGAACTTCAAAAAGTAAATGTCTTATATCTCTCTTTTTGGGTGAATCAGATGAATTTGGCTATTTCCTGCTAGAATTTTCTTTTTTGTGCAGTCTCATTTTTCACCGTGATTTGTTTTAATGAGAAACAAAGAAAACTTGTATAAACCAAAAGATTGAGAAGTGACATACATATGAGTGAACACTGACAACAAACATGTACACAGGTGATTATGGACATACCAAAACAGTTCACATTTGAATAAAAAAGACACATCTCCTGCACTCACCCACCTTCTAAGAATGAATTAGAAAATTAAGATAATTGCTTTTTGATTTGGTCTAGAGATTTCCTCTTGTTTTGAAGATTGGTCACAAGGATGAGGATTTCATTGTCAAAAATCTTATCCTTGCCCTTATCTTGAATAGTTGCTTCCTCATAACTTACTTTTGACCAATTAATTTTTACACTACCAAAGTTACATGGAAGGAAATTCAAATTTTGACCATCACCTTGAGAGATATACTCGGCTTAACTATGTCATAACGCACAGTACTAAAGCTTCCTCAGAAAACCCATTTTCCCAGTTAAGTATTCAAGGAACTTGAAAAATTGCCATGAAATAGGCCGGATAAAATTCCTTAAATTTGATTTCTTCTGAATTCGCTTTGTCAAATTGGTTATACTTATAGGTAATTAGGTATCAAGCATTTTCTCTGGAAGAGCATCCTCAAATTGGTTATACTCAAGTATCCAAGAAACTTTAAAAATTGCCATAAAAATCCTTAAATTTGATTTCTTCTGAATTCGCTTTGTCAAATTGGTTATAGGTAATTAGGTATCAAGCATTTTCTCTAGAAGAGCATCCTCATGAATTCCATGAGTAAAGAACCATTTTATGAACCAATTTGGGAGTTCTTATTTAGATAACTCTTTATTATCTATCTTAATTTGAATGAACCAACTATGAGAGTTAGACTCATTCTGATAATAAAAGTCGAATCCCAAGCTCAAATATTCAAAATAGTCATATAAAGTAGGTCAGATTTTAGGGTTATTTTGTTCTCTCTCTTTTAAAGAGATTTCCCCACACCTCTTAATTGATTATATTCGATATTGTCATTTTGGAGTAGGTGAATTAATTATCTTGCAGATTATGATGAATTTTAGCACTCTCCGTTTCTACGAGAATTGCCTCATAGAATTCCCTTAGACTTTGGGATTTCGAAAGGAAGTAGGTGATTAAAAAGATATATGTTAGCCACTAAAAAGTTAAGACAGAAATTGAAAGTTTCGGACGCAGATAGAGCAAAAGTGTGCATCGATGTTCCCAATGCCATTTGGGATGAGGAAAAGCCTGTTCTCAATCCACAGAAGAAAGCTGCTCAATGACTCTAGTTCTTGCTGGATATAGCCGAGATCCTTTTGAGTTGTAAAATTATTAGGTCTAAAAGAAGGGAAGTACGACTCCAATTTATCTAGGACACGTAGCCTTAAAAGAATCCGCTTTTATAAAGTTACTTCAACGATCAGCTTTCTAGAATAGGGGCTGACAAGGGAAATCTACTTTATTTAAAATAGCAATAATGTATTTGCTTTCCTATTGAGCCTCAGTGTGTATTATTTTTGTGTATGTGTATCTATATAAAGAACCTTAGAGCTCAATTGTATGCGTCGAAGAAACTTGTATTGAGTTTTTAACATTTCTGTATCTTATTTTTAACATTTACTTTCTCTATCTCTTGTGTGTGTGTGTGTGTGTGTGTGTGTGTGTGTGTGTAAAGAACCAAAATAATAAGTAATCACAAAATTATTTTCTTTTCCTATTCTGCATTATTTTTCTTGAAATTGAACTGCTTTATTCTGCAAACTTCTGTTCTTGATTGGATGGATGCGATATCACATTGTCCGGTAATAATTGGAGAAGCTATAAGTAGTATGTTCTGATAGGCAACTTTATTCTCTTCCTCTATGAATAGGTATTTAACATGATATTCAAAATTCTCTTATTAATGTGTAACTCTATTTTCTCTCTAAGGTGATGTAGATTTTATAATTCTATCTAGCCTGCAGCATAACTATAAAGGAGACTAGCAAGATTTAAATGATTACTAGAATTTTCCTGATCACCATTTCAGGTTCCTTTATCCAGTATACCCACTTATTTGTGTTGCTGCCTCAGCTGTCATTGAGAGCTTTCCTGATCTTTTCCGTGACAAGTATAATCCAAATGATAAAAATCTGATGGTTACGGTTGGTTTCTTTAATATTCCTACAATTCTCTTTGCCTATGTCAGTTAACTTTAAATTTACCTATGGTCAAATTTTCATTGGTTGGTTATGCAGGCAGCAAAAATCCTTAGGCCTTTGGTTCTTGGTCTCATATTATGTGCCTCCCATGCTCGTACATTTTCACTGATCAATGGTTATGCTGCTCCATTGGAGGTATACAAGATTTTGGAGCACCATGATGATGCGGGACCAGGTAATAATTATCTTGCTGTTCTTTATTGTGTACAGTGTTAATCTTGAGATAGATTTTGTATCACTCTCCACTGCCCTTAAACCCTAAAAAAGAAAAAGAAAACACTAGATGGTGTACAGTGTCGGGATTAGGGTCTCTTGATATTTTTATAGATGTTTCAGATTGTTAGTGGCTTTGTTATGATGTTGTAATTTGTTTGGGGAAAGTAGCATGTAAAGAATGGCTTTAAAAGACTCATTATGCTCGAGAGTGCTGATTGTTTGCTGATAACAGTTTTGACAATTCTTCCAAATGCTTACTTAGAAACCAGCCTTATCTGCATCATGTTGTGCTTTTATACCTTATTACAAATAATGCTTTAGAATTGGGTTATGACGATTTGCCTTTTAATAGCATTAACACTTATGTTGATTGCAATCATCGCAGAGGACCTTTTGTTTTCTAATGTGCATTTCTTTTATCTGTAATCAAATTTAATAATCATCAGATTGCAAGAAAAGTTTTTGGATTGTTGTAATAATTTTCTTATCCACTTTTAATAGTCCCATTTTTAAACCTTACATTTACAATGTTAAATATGCCCGTAAAGATAATCATATCAATTGGGAGCAAGTTATGTAGTACATATATCTAGTTACAACTACTTGGAAATGGTGATGTGTCTAGGAAGGAAATCCGTTTAATTTATCTTTGAATGTATATGTGGCAGGTTCTGTTGTTTGTGTTGGAAGTGAGTGGCACCGTTACCCTTCATCATTTTTCATTCCTGATTTTGTGGGCCAAGTTCGATGGATTGATGATGGGTTCCGAGGTCTTCTTCCATTACCATTTAATTCTACTATGGGCGGGACTTCAGCAGCTCCACCATATTTTAATGATAAGAACAAGGCATCAGATGATCAATATGTAATTTACTTCTTTCTTCTTAATAAATTCAAACCTGATACCCTTGTAATTTCTGCCTCCTTTCTCTCTTGCCCTCGTTTTAACCCACTGTCTACCTTGCAGCTCCAGGATGTTGACGCATGTACATTCCTTGTCGAGCTGCAGCTTAATCGACCTTACCCTTCTCGTGGGAGTAACTTGTCAACATGGGAGGTAAACTTATTTTTCTACTTAAATCATTATATTCATTAATTTTTATGCCCATATCGCTGTCCTGAAATACCATGTACTTCAGCCAATAGCAGCAGTGCCATATCTGGACAGGGAGCTCTCACCTCCCTTGTATCGTTCATTCTTCATTCCGTACCTGTGGCAGCAAAGGAATGTTTTTGGTATGTATAAGTTGTATAAAAGAATATCGAAGTGATAAAAGAAGCAAACCTGTAATATTTCTCCGTGGTTATGATTGTTTCGAGTTATATTGGACAGTTAAGTCGGTTATTATCAAAATAGTGTTTCATTTCTGTCATTGACCATTAGTCAGTACTCAGTAGGGAAATGGAGGAAAAACGCCAAGATGACCAATTTTGGCGTTGACATCAAAACTCCGCTGACTGCAAGTAGGATTATTGTAATTGTGTACCAATTTTACTTGTTTATAAATTGTTCTCTCATAACCCAGAGATTTTGATCTGCCAAATACTTGGATGGTTTGTTTTTTTGGTTGCAAAATGCTCGAGGCGTACACTAGAACTATGCAGTGAATATAATTTTCACATAAATCGAGAGCAATTGTTGTTTTGGATCAAGATGATGACTTTTTTATTTTATTTTATTTATATATTTATACCATTCGAATGAGTGTCATTTATCATCAAACTAGGCTATAGTCATAACATATGATTTTAGCTAAATAGTTGCTAGTTAAAATTTAAAGAAGTTATCTCAAATATTGCAATTCACGTTAAATTACGTTGACTTTGTAATCTGTAAAAATTTAGTTTCCAAATTATTACAAAATTAATACGGTCAATGTTGCAATATAACTGAAATCGAAATTATCGTGTTACGATTTGATTTTCTTCAACCACTTATTAATTTCTGAATGCAAATTATCAGTTTTGCATTTTTATTTCTGTTAACGACCTTGTTTTACTTCTATTTTTGTGATCCACTCTCTAAATAATCTTCAATGGGTCAACTGATATTACTACATCCAATCACATAAAAGATTCATGTCACAGAGACCATATTTGTTAAAATTAAAATATATTAAAATAAAACAATACAATGTTTAATATTATACAAATCAAATAATTAATCTAAATTTTAACTTAAATTGTCATCGCCACACATAACATGAGATGATATGGTTAATGAAAAAACCACTTGCCATCAGGGGCGTAACCAGGATTAAACATTAGGGTATGCTAGTATATTTCAAGATTAACCAGGATCTTGAACTTGAAGTGTGAACATCACATGAGGCATTTGGCCTACTAAGATAACTCACTATCATCCTTTTTACTGAAATAATGAAATATGTTTCTTTTTTATATTTCGACCTATATAAATAACCAAAAGGCATAAAAATAAGTCATTAAATTAATCCTTATTTTATTACTTATATATATGTGTCAAGAAATAAGAAACTATTTACATATATAAATATACAAGGTCAAGTGGTCAACCAAGCAATTAGCATAAAATCAAACCAGACCATTCTATCAATATAAACGTATATGATATATGTAATTCTAGATCAAAACAAAAACACGAAACTTATATATATATATATATATATATATACATGAGGAGAATGCAACATTGTGGAACTAAAATTTAACTCTTCCATGAATCTGACTGTACTTTTAGCAATAGATTTAGCAAATCTTTTCTTTTAAACCGAAATGACGTTGATATTAAGATATAGAAACCTTCAACTTCTCCTTTCACCCTTAAATTTTCTTATCAACCAAACAAAGAACATTCTGATCTCACCCATTAATCATTAGAGCAAAATCAACATTTAAACCGAAAAAGATCAAAACTTTGAAGAAATTAAGCAAAATCATTGTATCATTCATTCAATCATCTATCATAAAAACAAAAACACAAAAAACAAACAAAAAAAAAACAACAAAAAAAAAATCTAAATTCTTCAATCCAATACATAACCCAAAAACAAAACATAGCAAATCTTTATCGATAAAACATGAAAATTAGGTAATACCTAGAAAGAGAAACAGAGGAGAGACTAGGGAGAGAGAAGAATCACATATTCACATACCAATATAATAATATAAATCAAATAAGAATACAAAATAAGAAGAGGTCGGAGACTTGGAGCTAGAGTGAATTGCAGTTTTGTGGAAGAGAACAATTGTAAATTACTGGAGTGTTTAGTATTTGAAATTTTTTTAGAAAAGATGATAATAATTATTAAAGAAATAGAAAAAATAAAATAAAATTGGTATCTGAATTATGAAACCTCTTTTGTCTCGTGTATTCTATGATATCAAACATAATTTTTATTTTTTTTAATCTTTTCAAAAAAGAATTTAGAAGGAGCCCACCTTAGCCCATAGCTAAATCTGTCACTGTTTGCCCTCAATTTAAACTAAAATTTTGAACTGTGAGGAGAGAAGTTGTATTATTTAATAATACATTACAATACAACGTGCCGAAAAAGCCCATAATATGATATTTTCCATAGAAAAAAAAAAAAAAAAAAAAAAAAAAAATTATACAAAGAAAATTCAAATTCAAGCTAAAAACCCATAACTTTTGGTTTGAGAAGGAACCCAGATACCATCTTCCCATTCTTGATGAATTCTCAGATCGCAACTCGAGTACTCAAATTCATCGCCGGTGCTATCAAAGTAGACACTGTACCTGTCAGCACCCACCCGACCCGTAACCCGACCGATCCACCAGCCCTCTTCGTAATAAGCGTCCACTACTTCCATCACGTCAAAACCCGAAACCCTTATCAGCGGCGGGCAGGGCCGTACGTCGGCGGCGTTGACCACCTCCCTGAGCCTCTTTTGGTGGTCTTTTTCAGAGAAGAGGGTCTGGTATTCGACTGTGAACTTGTTTTTGTTTTTGGTGGGTTTGGGTGACACCACCTGGGCCACGTAGTAAGAACCCAGATACCCGTCTTCTTTGCTGCTTATTTCTACCAGATCCCCGACCCGAATTGTCATGCCTGTGATTCTGTGAACTCGACTCTGTTTTTTTGTCTTGTTTTTGATTTCTTTAATGAATTTGAAACAGTCAAAGAATGAATTATATATTTATAGATGTGAAAAAGAAATCCATGGAGGGTAACGATAAGTGGATAACAAATCCCGGTAGATTGAGGATTAATTTATCTTTTTTTAATTTTTATTTTATAATATTTTTGGAAACTAAAAAGTAAAAACAATTCCTAGTTATTTATAATATAAATGCCGAACGGTATTTTTAATAATTAAACTGAACTTGCTGTAAAAAATAATAATAATTAAACCGGACTTTTCATTACATCAATCCTCATCAATACTGAGTATATATAGCCTTAGACTCTCTTTTTCATAACTACCCAACAACTAAAACCGACTCTCTCTCTCTCTCATAACTGGGTACGAAATTAGGATTTTGGTTTTAGAGAGCCGATACAAAAAGAAATTTAAATTTATGAAATATATTAGTTTTTAAAAAATAAATTATAAAAAAAAATAAAAAAAAAATGTAATACCGTTTAGTCTAATAAATTATAAACAAAATAAACATAAATTTTATAAATCAAAATACCGCTTTTTAAAATCTAAAAAATTATTTATAATTGAATCTATACTCATATTTAATTATTGTAATTGAGAACCAATTTCAACATAAAATATATACATACCTGATAGTATTGTTTAATTGTAAAATTATCGTGTTGATATTCAGTTCGACCTTGTATTGCAATGTAACAAGTATTAATATCTTGAACATTTATGTTACATGTCTCATGGAATGAACTTACTACTTTAATAAATAATCTATCACATCCAGTATTTCTAAGTAATCATGGTTAATAATCTTTATGATATCTATTCATTAGATATATTATTAAATAGAAACATATGAATAATTTCTTTTTTAAAACGGTTATGGTCACATGCTCATAGCTGGTGATGCTATCTCACATTAAACTTTCTTAGATATATTAGTTGAACTAGACTTTAAAGGGTAAATAATTATGTTTATAATTAAAAAAAAAAATTGATGAGTCAGAGATATCTTTACATATATAACACATGATAACAATTTTATACATTGAAAATTTGTTAAAAATATTTTGGTTGTAGGGGCCATGGCCCCTGCCTATCTCCTCCCCTGCTCATAGCTACCCAGCAACTATACAGTTTCTGTATAGTAACTAAATCCAGTTACTTAATAGCTAGTCTTCAATCGCAACGGGTTACTTAATGGCTATATATATAGTCTTTCTATTGTCAGTTCGTCCTAATATAACCTATATCAGAACAAAGAATGTAGACCATTAGATTTAAATACTTTGACTCAAAGTGTATGCACTTGACGGGATGAGATTGGTTCGGTAGTAAATCCCTCATATCTACGCCATGCGGTCATGGGTTCGAGTCCTCCTCATCCCTAAAAACCCCCCCGAATTTATGTAATATTTCAATATATATATATATATATATGAGCAATTTGTCTATTGTCAGTTAGTCTTGATGTAAAATATATCAGGACGAAGAATGTGAACCATTATATTTACATACTTTCACTTGTCAAAATTTCTCTATAATCTATGGTCCACATTCTTCGTCATGATATATTTTATATCAGAATGAACTGAAAATAGAAAGGTTGTATATATAAGTTATCTAAAAACTTTGTAAGAGCTTTTAAAAAAAAAAATTATATAATTTTTAGCATGAAGTGTTTTAAGTCTTGTTGAACCAAAATATTACATCAATGCTCATCAAAGATCTTCTAATGCTTCCATTCATACTTGTTGAGCACAAACCTTTGATTCCTACAAATACAACTAATAGTATCAGTTTTTGTTATTTTCAATTAGGGCATCTCCAACCGGTGCCAATCTCCATTTCGCAGCAAAAATTTTCTCCAACGCATGCGCTATTTGTTGCGCCAGATTGCAGCATTCCCTGTTCTTGTGCCAAATCAAGCGCAACTTTCAACTGAGTGCTACTTTGTTGCATTGTTTTGTATTTTTTTTTTTTTTTCTTTTTTCATTCTTTTTGATTGGTTGAGAGGGAATATATAAAAGAATATTCTTTTTAAAGTAAGATTTTGTGTAATGAATTAGAGAAAGAACGGTGAAAGTTACTGCAAAGTTTGCATTTCTACCAAACATATTTATACTATGTTATTATTAAAAAAAAAAAAAAAAAAAAATCAAAAACACTTTTTTTGTTTATAAATATTTTAGAAAATAGTATATTAAAAATGATACTAAGCACACTTCCAAATTCCAGTAAGTATTTTAGAAGTACGAGTTCAGAAATTTTCATTCTTCTACATCTATCACAATTTTGCAATATAAGCAAATATCAGTTCCCCAATTTATGTCAATTTATTTATACTTTTATTTTTAATAGAAAACCGAATTAAAATGGGAACCCATGTCATGTGGTTGTTTGTGTTGTAGAATTAAAATCCTATCTGGAAACAAATGACTATCAGAGCTGGAATCGTTATTTATTTTATTTATTTATTTATTTATTTATTTTTTGTATCCGTTGGTATCCGGAGTAGCTTACGTGCACCTCGACTAATCCCACAAGGCCCTGAAGCTAACAGTTGAGTAAACCTCCAGTGGCCCCAAAAGAAACGTGGCTGCCAAGGATCGAACCCAGAACGTCCGAGTTTACGGCTCGCCCCAGTGACGAGTTTACGTTATTTTTAATATCAAACAGCTGTTTTTTTTTTTTTTTTAATTTGGTAAATATTATCATTTTATTATTTATCTTATTAGGTGAACGAAATTTCAAACTTATTCTATTTGAAGAAAAATAGAATAACAAAATATTAAAATTTCACAATAATTAATTTGTTTATATATATTCTTAGATATTGTTAAATAAAATTTACCATATCAGTGCATTTGCCTAACATGAACACAATTTGAAATTGGATAAGCAAACTTCCTCACCAGTGAAGAAGATCGATCAAACAAACGAACATTGGGTGATATCATTGAATCTTCACCGGCTGAGGGATGTTGAAGAAGATTGGCAATTGTAGGAGATCCAGAAAGAGCTCCACATATTCTATAAACCTCAATATCCATATTATCAGAGACAAATAAATAATTTTATTCACAATATTTTACTAATTAATTACTATCAGAGGGATCATTCTTAATTTTGCATTTAACACGCACATATTATCTAATCATCATACATGTTCAAAGACAAGGCTTCCAAGAGAGATGAAAATAATAACAGACAGTTATTGGAAGCGCTTTGAAATATCAAACTTTAAATATTAAAACATCAAATCTTCCCAATTTCCATTTGAAATAACATACATTGCACAATTTGTTATTTGGTGCAAGTAACAGTTCCACCAAGTCATCAAGCGCCGCTGGCATATAAACGTGTCCATTCCTTTGCTGCATTGCACAGTCAAGAATGAAATCTCTTCTTGTTACCGTGTTTTAATAAGTTATTTCGCTTTTTTATTATTTGAAAGAGAATGCGTAACCAAGAAGTACCAACATTACCTGTTTCAACAGCTTCTGCCTCATTTGTTTTCCAATGCTTAGCAATGTTCTCGGACAGAGGATCATCGGGGTTAGGGGCACTCAGAAGAGCTTGAATGCTAATAGGTAGGAACAAAAAAAAAAAAAAAAAACATTGATGAGAGAATATAAGTTTAATTCAATTCCAATAAACATCAACTCAAACAATACCAAAAAAAATCACAGCTCAAAATACCTCAAAAGTACAGTTCGGATCTGGAGAGCCGGACTCCACTTGTCTTTCAAAATATCGAGGCATATCCTTCCAAGCTACATTAAAAATCTCATTTTATAAGAGGCAAGAAACACTAGTCTGCAGCTTAATAAACAACTCAAGAAGCACAGAAAGCAACAGCCAACCTTATCAATGTTGGGATGATATATCTTGGTGAGAAATCGAACCTGTTACAAGGAAATTATATATGCAAAACAGTCCATCATTGCAGGATAATCTAACAGGTGAACGCATAAAACATGAACAAATGCAACTCTGAAATAGTGACTGAAGACGGACACCTCAAATCCTACTACTAAAGAATGATAAAAGAAAGCAAAAATCTAAGAGGCAGCTGCTCAAGTGTCCTAAGGAAACAAACCAAACATCGACCAAGCTAACACAAGAAACTTCAAGGGAAACCAATTTTCAGTAGACCTGTTTACCATACTAGTAGCCTGGTCACAATGGGTTTAATTTCACTGTTTACTGAATTAAACACTCTTAATTCAACCAAATCCCATTTTTAAATTCCTAATCACATGCTCAGACACCCACATAAAAGAGAAGACATGGCCGCAAAACTTAACTTTGGCTGGGTTTAATTAGCCACCAAATAAACTTATAGGCCAGGTATGATTCCAAGTTACACTAAAATTCATCAAGACATTCTACTGACCCATTTCCCCTCCACATCAAAGGAGGCACTCAAGCAAATAACATATGCATTAATCATCGACACTCCATTAACAAATGGATATGTACATGTTACAAGAAAAAATAAACGAACACCATGCTCAACATGTTATATATCAAGTTTATGTATTCAAGTTTCACCCGGATTTATATTTCTAATCAGTAAACCATTGGCTATACAATTCGTAATTGAAAACCAGCCTCATAATAATTCGGACTATTCAGTATCATGTTTAAATTTTTTGTGTTTCATATAATATCATTAGAAGAAAAATAGATACACAAATTCAGCCAAGTAGGTACACAGAAGGTCAATATTAAATAGCTGTGAAGCATGGGACAAGATATCTCTAGTTTCACAGAAAATCCTGAATTTTTAAGAGACATAAATCCATCTCATAAATGTATTGAAACTTAAAACAGAAATCACGTATTAAATATTAAAAAAACATGTAAAAAGGATAAAATAAGCTTTAAGCAGCAAAGAGAAAAACCATAAATCTCAGATGTATTTGGACTGCATTCAAATCTTATGCAAAGCAAGTAAAACGTCACAGTTGCACATATTTGATTTGATTTAATCGGTTGGATTCAAAACTACATTCACCAATTCAAAATACATTAAAAAATTGAACAATAAAAAGATGATACATATCTATATAGTACATTAAACAATTAAAAGGATTAACAATGTAAAAAATCTACAGTAATAGTCATTCAGATGTTGAACAATCTCAAGAATGACCCTTGATAAATTGCAAAGAAATAATTTCTTCTGATTAGACAGGAACAAGGGCAGAGCTCTTCAAGGGCTTGGGCACAGCCCACCCAACTTTTTGGAAAATTTTTTTTAAGTTTGAGACTTTTAGTTGATTTAAAAATAAAAATAAAAATAGTTAAAGCCCATATTTAATTATTTACATGAAAAACTAATATAAACCCAATAAATTTACTTAAAAGCCCAATAAACTAAACTTATTATATGTTAAGAAAACTATGATTTATTTTACTTTGTGGAAATCAAGAAGTTCCATTGTTTGATCTGGAAATCTAGTATCTAACTCCATCAACGGAAAATCACAAAGTATAATAAATCTTAGCTTTCCTAACATTTTTCTTCGTTTTGCCAACTTTGTTGTCCCATAAGGAGGCTTAATTACAGTACAAAACCTAAATCTCAATCATAAAATATAATATTTAAATCTCAATCATAAAATACAAAACCTAAAATCAAATTCATTATAAGTAAATAAATAAAAAAGATTAAAGGTAAAGGAAATTACCTTCAAATTGAGAGATTCAAGAGAAGAGAGAAGTTAGGTTTGGGTTTTGGGAAAGTGAAAAAGAAAGAAAAACAGTGGTGTGCAGTTTGCTGAGTTGAGCAGAAATATCTAAAAGAGGGTTTATTTATTTTATTTTGGCTGGTTTATTTTAACTTCCGTCTACTAGATAGTTGGGTTTATTTATATTAAATTTAGTTTATTGGGCTCTTAAGTAAATTTATTGGGTTTAAATTTAAGTTGAAGATTAAATTTTTTCATGGGCGACAACAAATAATAGAAAATGGGCTTTAACTATTTTTTATTATTTATAAATTAACTCTGTTAGAAGGTTTAACTACTATTATTGGACTCTTTCATATCGGCTTAAGCTTTTGGGTTTAGTGGTTACTAACATAGTTCATTTGAATTTGTTATTTGTTATTTGAATTTGTTTGAATATGTGTTTGGATTTGGGCACCGATAGGAAAGAGTCCAACAATAGTATTTAAACCTTCTAACACACCACCTCAAGTGGAAGACCAAATGGCTTGGCACGTGGCCCAAACCCAAACACATTCAAACGAATTCAAATAACAGATAACAAATTCAAATGCAATCACATGAGGGGAGTTGAACCCAGGACTCTTAGGACGACCAAGGCTATGATACCATATTACAGAATAGAGAAAGAATGAATAGTAGGGAGAAAAGGTTGTAATTAGATTTTGACAGCCCAAACCTTTATTTATACTCTCTAATATATGTAAAATTACATTAATGTCCAAAACATATAAAAGAAGACCCACTAAACACTTCAACAAACTCAAACTTAAAAATATTCAAAAAAGTTGATTGGGCAGTAGCCCACTCAAGCTCTTGAAGAGCTCTACCCCTGATTTGATTATTACAAATAAATTTTTTACTTAGTAGTTAGTTCAAAATATTAAGACTTTTAAATAAGAAAATAAAATTTAGATTAGCCCACCCCCAATTTTTTTTTCTAACTACAACCCTGGACAGGAACACTAATTTTCTTTTGCTAAGACAAAGAGATACTGCTTCAATAATTCTTTATGTTTCATTAACTCCCTTGATGTCCACCAATTTCTTACAGCTCCTTCCCTCCAAGGAAACTAAACATATGTTCTTAAGATACTGAACCTTTTATTAATATGTTCCCTGTTCCACTTAATCCAAGAACAAACTTGATGTCCTAGATGCAGATAACTTCTACGCAGGAAAGAACCCCAATGCCTAAGTTGATTCTCCTTTCAAAATAAAACCTTAATCAGCAAATCGTGAATTCAGTCCTTAAAAGCACCCCAAGTAACCAAAAGGATTAATCTCAGCAATTCTGACATCAATCAATGAAGACTATGCATAAAACATCATGCAATTATGTTCTGTGGCCTAAAGGAGAGAGATAGGAGTGAGAGAGGGAAGAGAACAGAACCCTGAAACCAGAAAAATGTTTCATTCATTGGGAATTCAGAGTGCAGAGATATAAAGGTGGCATCAAATTAAAACACAACATAAAACATTTAAAAAGACAACAAGGTATAAGTGCATATTTAAGTAAGAATCAGAAGCACTAGTATCCTTAGCAACATTATGTCCAGGCGTCCAGCATTCCTCCAGTCTCAACCTTTCAGATATTAAGGATAGATGACAGTAATAAATACCCCTAAATTTAAGGAAAAAAAATACCTTGGGAGCAGCCATTGGATATTCTTCAGGCAAAAATAGTTCCAACTTGAAAACTCCACCTAAGCAAATTGTCAAAACATGAAAGAATTGTCCCATCATATCATAAAGGAATAGAAAAGTACAGAATAAGCAAAAAGCTAAAGCAATTAAAATAATAATAAAAATGCCAAATATGACATTGCTCAGGAACACAAATCAGCTTTTATAATCAATACTATCCGACTAAACAAACAGCAAAATCATTGATTAAGGAATAAATATAAAACAAGGAATGAAGGGAAATCATCATTCACTTTCATTAGACCATCTACTATAAAAGACTCAAAACTATAGACAGGTGATTGACACAGGTTACTTTTCCAGATTCACTGTGACAAAATCCACTAGTCAGTTAAAGTACAAGGGTAGCCTTTCACAAAACAATAAACACCAGAACAAGCCTTATGCATGTAATTGTGTAACAGAACATAGCACACCTTATGCTGCATATTTGTTCAATACCACTACTTGACCCTTTAAATAGATACAAAGCTGGGATCTAACGACACAAAAATTCTTTGCTGAGACAAGTCTTGAAGAGACCCATAGTCAGGAAGGAGACAGCTACAAAACTTACATTCTAACCAAAAGAAGTTCTGACTTGATGAGTTAGTAATAATAAAGCCAACGAGATCCATGACACAAACTAATAAACATTTGGCCACAGTCAAAGTCAAGATCTACAACCATTGTCTACTAGAAACAAACATAAAGTATATAGTCATGAGACTCAAAAAGCACGGTCAATCATGGATAGCATATCGAATAGTCTAGTAGAAATATATTACTTTGGAAGTTCATTTCATGAAAATCCCTATTTAAAATTTATAATTGACGACTTCAACTTTACTATACCAGCAGAGAGGTAAATTTTGATAAAGCTAAAAGACAGATGGAAAAAATAAAATTGCTAGAAACTCAAATGGAGAGTTTGTCATAGATAAGTGTGGCTACTAAAAAAGAAAAAATAGATAACGCAGAGGATTAAACAAGAATGTAAACGATTTTTAGGGAAAAGAAAGTGAATAGACGTGATAGATGCATTTCTAAAGTAAAAGTCGTTTAACAGTTTAGAACAATTTGAAACAATGTACTCATGATAAAGCGTAATCATCCGACAACTAAGATCAACATGCCTTCATAAAACCAAATGGGTCTCGCAGCTTCATTGTCTAACAAGCAGCAATTTCTAACATCACAAACGGACATGCAGCAAATGAAAATAATAATATAAAGAACAGTCCAAGGACTCAACTAATATGCCTCTCAGCAATTTACCTTCATATGGAGATTGTGTTGGCCCAAGGATCATCACATTAAAGTATCGCATATTATCCTCTGATGGAGAAGCACTAATTCCCGGTGCTGTATCCACAAATCACAAAATTAGCCGACACAAAAACCAAACAAACAACCAAAACCCCCTCAACTCATATTCACAGTAACCGCCATAATTTTATAACAGGCTAGAAGCCCAAAATATTCATATTTTCACAATTTTTACTTTAAAGAAACTATCAAAGCAACTAACTAACAAATTGTATACAAAAAAAAATATATAAGAAATAGAAATTGATAATCAATTACTCACCAGGCTCACTGAGGAGACGTTGAGTTTCCTGTTCAGATCACAAAAGCAAAAAGAACTCCAAATCAATTACTACATCAAAAATCCCTAATCCATCCATTCAATTGCAGCTAAAGATCGTATTTAAAAACCTCAAATTCTTAAATTTCATCAATAAAAAAACGTTAAGAATCAAAACGCATTACTCTATTAACCCTAACAATACAATCACAGCATCTAACTCTAAAACGAGTATATTCTTCACCAAAAAATCCAAAAAAAAAAAAAAGTGAAGATTTTCTTCTATTTTCTCCAGAAATAAACGGAAAATAATCTGAGAAATTGAGATAGGGATCAACAGAAAGAGAAAGAAACCTTGATGATTCGTCGAGGAAGATTACTGTTAGCCATTTCCGAGATCGAATGATTTCTTCTTCTTTTTTCTCCTTTATTGCAGAGGACAAACGCTGATAGGGTTTTTTTTTTTTTACGATGACTCGACCACAAATCAGAATTTATATAAAGGAGGAAACAATCTATGGAAAAAGTAGGCTCATTTTGACGGCTTTTTTTTTTTTTTTTTTTTTTTTTTTTTTGATAATGATTTTGACTTTTCTTTTATAAAAATAATTTTGACTTTTCTTTTCTAATTTAGGTTTTGGGATTCATTTACCTATAGTAAACTCTTTTCTATTTTTTATGTTTTACTTTTACATGTCCTTTAATATTTTATAAATAAAGTTTAAGGTGAAATTAACATAATTTCAACAGGATAAAGGTAAATATTCTAGAAAAGAAAAAAAAAAAAATTCTAAAATTAGGGAGGCAATAAAAATATGTATACATAATGTTCAATTTTCATATAATCATGACATAAACAAGTTAATCAAAAGAAATTCGTTTTAATCTTATAAAAGATTAATAACAAATTAACAACTCAGAAATTATCAAATTTTCATTGAGACCAAAAACTCTATCGTTAGCCTCAAACCGGTAATATTTGATAAATATTACAATAGCTTTTAATTGTGTTATATACTTCTATCCATAAAATTTGATAAAAATATAAATAAAATGCTTTAAGATATTATTGTTTGAATAATTTAGCGAGTTGGATAGTCTACTTTCTACACTATTTTACAAATAATGATTTAAAATTTTTATAGAAAAAGTCATGGTCATTTTAAACGTAAAAATGTTACTTTGGAAAAGAATCAAGGTCTTAAAAAACACAAGAACAAAACTTTTAATTGATGTCTAAAAATAAATAAATAAAAATAAAAAAATAAAAATAAAAAAACCTAAATGTATTGCATATTTAAAAACAAGTAAAATAAATAATGCAATGACACAAATAACAAAATGTGTGTGTTTTCCTAAGTTATTTCAAAAGTTGAAAACTTGTTAGTTGAAACACTTACATCAAAATTGTTGAAGAGATCAACATGCTTGTAAAGTTTATTGAATATGATATATAGACGTGATCAATACGGTGTTAATTACGGAATAAACACAAATAATTGCCCTTACAATTATTATACAAAATTCACATTGGATTCCATCGGCTAAATAACTAATTTTCGTGTTCTTAAAAAGACACAATTTTTGTTAACTAAAGATCGAATAGTTAATAGTAAAAAACCATATAATAATTATTAAAAAAAAAAAAATGTAAAACCAAAGGTAAAGTCGAGTAGTAACTGCTATATCTTTGTTCTTAATTAAGATTATCATAGGAATAAACCTAACCGATAGAAAAGAAAAATATCTTTTTGTCTATAAAATTCCATAATAAACTAAGGAAAATCTACAACCTTTTTTTTTAACAGAGATGTACATCCCTTTAAGCAAGGATAAAGAGGCGAAAGACAAATATATTTCAAAATAAAAGATAAAGCTGACGATAGGTCTGTAAGAAGTCTTACATGAATAAATACTCAAAAACCATAAAATTTAAGTGACCAATTTGATAAAAAAGTGTTATAACATCTCTAATTTTATTTAAGACTCATAGATATGTGTACATTGCAAGCAAAACAAATAAGTAAAATAGTAATTTATAGACAAAAAAAATAAAAATAAATACATAATAAGTTTCTGAAAATATTTCCAGAAATATTCTCAATCTCTACACATTCTCTAACCTGCCAGATTCTCGCAATTAGAGACATGAAAGCTTTTCCATTTATCAACTTTGTTAATCATTGTCGTTAAAGAACAATCTGACATCCTCCAATGATAGATGTGGCCAGATTGCTTCCTCCGTCGTTGGAGGAATTCCTCCAATGACTGGATGAGGCGATCTGGCGTCCTCCATTGTCGAATGACATCGAAGGATATCATATTGTCTTTTGGTGATGTCGATCTCGCTGTAGATGATAAAACCTTCTCCGACGGTTGTAAACTTGTATACCTTTTTATATATAAAAATTTATTTTTATTGTATACATTATATTTAACATTATATTCATTTTCAAAACATGGAAATAAATAATTTTTATGCATACAAAATATATACATTTTACTATCATATTTAGTTTAGCCATTTTATAAAATCATATTCTAAGGAAAGCAATTTTTAAATTGAGCTTACAAAACATTAGCTTGTTTTTCTTATAAACGGATAAATTCTTAAGTTAAAAATAAACTTCTTTTCATAAGTAGCCATTAAGTTATTGTAAATATTAAATTTTTACATTCACAATAAGTTTATTGTTGTTATCAATATTTTTGTTATGTGGACAAAAATGCCCTTGAATGAATTTTATCATTTAAAATTGAAAAATAACAACAACAAAATGAAGAGAGAAGTAGATCTTGAGAGAGAGAGAGAGAGTTATAAGTTAAAAAAAAATTGAAAGAGAGAAGTTGGAAATTAGAGAGAGAATGTTAGGAAATTTGTAAGAGAGAGAAAAATGGAAAAGAGAGTTAAAATTTAAAATTTAGAGCAATATAATATTTGAGCTCTTAATATAAGGTCGTTTTGGTGGAGAGAACTTAGTTTTTGTGAGAAGACAACAACCTCCTCCCTACAATTCCACGCATTTGAAAAATATATATATTTTCACAAATTTGCAATTTCATATTTTTTTTCACCAAACTATATCTTTAACCCAACTTAAAGTTTTGAATGTT
Organism: Acer negundo; assembly: GCA_035582765.1. Classification (NCBI taxonomy): domain Eukaryota; kingdom Viridiplantae; phylum Streptophyta; class Magnoliopsida; order Sapindales; family Sapindaceae; genus Acer; species Acer negundo. Next base: position 14,583,196 of record CM069235.1, read on the forward strand.
TTGCAATGGAATTCTAGATGAGTGGTTTTGGAATTTTTATTTTATTTTATTTTTTTTAAAGAAAGGTTTTGCATGATGGTTCTTGTTTTGTGTAGTTACTGATGTTTTCACCTGATTAAAATTCACATAAAACAAAATAGATGAGGGAAAATGAAAACTAAAACAAAATGAATGGTTAAAAAGTCAAAAACTTTATTGAATTTGATGGGTTCAAACCCCAATATCAAATGATAATGGGAAAACAACAGAAAAATATTAAAGAAGAAAAAAATAATAATAGCTAATGATCGGAAAGCAAAAGAAAAAATATTGAAGGAAAAATTAAAAAAAATAAAGAATAAAATAAAATAAAATAAAATAAAGGTCTTTCTTTTCTAATCACAACCCCAAGATGCCATTATTCTCCCTCGAACCAACCACCATAGGACTTGCTCAACTTTTTATTCAACAACCGGATTTTCTCAACTTTGATGTTAAACCTGCCTCTTGTTTCTATGTCGTCGCAGGTTGGAGCCATGGCAAGGTTAGAGTTTGGTCAATTACAATTGACCAAACCAATTTAACTTTTAACTTTTAATTTTTTTTTTTTAAATTTTCAAATAATTAATACTATTAACAAAAATAAAAATTGTATAAATCTGCCACATGTTTTGACATATTAAAATATAACTGCAAGTATCTTTTTATCTCTAGATCCATTAATTTTGACTATCGGTTGATTAATTGAGGGACCATTTTGATGGATTTTTAAAAAGTTTTGGATCAAAGAATCCAATACCAATATGTCGAGTAAAAAAATGACGTTTCTCTAAAATATAAGGACTAAAGTGTAATTACCTCAATACCAAAATTAACCAAAGGCACCTAATAATTTTAAGCTTATATTGAAATCTTATTTTGAAGGATGTAATGGCTTTTGTTTTTTTAAAGGTTTTTCTTTTCATTCCACCTGCATTCAAATGTTTTAATTACATAGCCCAAATACTTTAATGCCTGATTTTGATGATAACAAGCGATTGATAAATTACTAATTATGCTGGAGTTGAACTGTGTATATATAATACGTAAAGTTTCAAGCATAATGAAAATATATTAGAAGGCAACATGCAAAAATCATACACTTTCAAGACATTCATCTACATGAATGGAGAATCAAGCATCAGACTTTTGGACATCAAATGAATTTCACTTGAAGCTCTGCCAATAAGAGTAGTTATATATATAATTATTATTTCAACATCTTGTAAATTAGTCTATGTTTTCATGTGTAAACCATAATATGTAAGAGCTTGAATGAACTCTTTTAAAAGTTTAGGTACCAAATTGCAATTTACCTATGCACGCTAACAAAAACATCATTAGCAAACTGGTTTATCTATATGTTTGAACCGGTTTGGCTTATATTTTTAAGCATAAAAAATTGATTTCAGGATTTTAAAATTTTCCGACGGTCATGATCATCACAACAAATGAAAATGACGCTCACCACCTCCTCATAGGCCCTTCTTATTTAAAGTTTGATCAAAATATTTCCTCTAGACTAGTTAAGTAAATGGTAGAACTGTAGAAGTAAGCATCAACATCTGATGTAGCTAGGGTCCTTGGTTCAATCTTCATATTATGAGAACCTTGGAGACAGGGGCGAAGCCAAGATTTTAGCTTTGAGGGGGCCAAAACAAAAAAAAAAATTTAAGTTTATGCAAGACAAATATATTAATATTTAAAAACTAAATTATTTAAAAAAAAATACAAAAAATACATGTAATACCGTTTAGTCTCATAAATTAATAAATAAAATAAACACAAGTTTTATGAATCAAAATGCCGCTCTTAAAATCTAAAAAAATATTTATAATCGAACATATACTCATATTTAATTATTGTAATTGAGAATCAATTGCAACATAAAATATATAAATACCCACTAGTAACGTTTAATTGTAAAATTATCTTATTGATGTTGAGAATGACCTCGTATTATAATGTAACAAACATCTATGTTGCATGTCTCACAAAATGAACTTACTACTTTAGTAAATAATTTATCACATCAAATATTTCTTAGTGATCATGATTAATAATCTTCATGATATCTATTTATTAGATACATTATTAAATAAGAATATATGAATAATTTCTTCTTAAAACGGTTATGACTGCTGATGCTACCTCACATCAAACTTTCTTAGATATATTGGTTGGACAATACTTTAAAGAGTAACAACTATGTTTATAATTAAAAAATAATGTGATGGGCCATAGATATATTCGCCTATATAACATATTATGACAAATTGGTTAAAAATATTTTGGTTGTGGGGGCTATGACTGCTGTCGCCCCGGCTTATCTCCTCCCCTACTTGGAGATGGCAAAGTTTACTTTAACCAATTTGCTATAACTTCATATCTGATTTGTTTTACATACTATTTATATATAAAATATTGATATGTTTTGTGTAATATGTTTTAATTGAATCTATGTTTTGCATACTATTTAAATATAAGTGTCGATATTGTCACCCATAAATATGATTTACACACTCATTTTATAAGTACATTCATGTCTAAAATTTAAAAAATAAACCATTACTAAAAGCACCTATCCTAATGTCAATAGTACTTTTATTGAAATGAATTTATTCATTTTAATACATTTTATTTATAGAACCTCATAAATTATTAATGTAAGGACCTCTATTTTATAATTGACTAATTTCATAACAAATCACATTTTGGGATGATTGTGTAATGGGTAGCTTAGGTCTTCTTGGTGATTATCAAAGGCAAGCTTCCAAGCATCTCCATGATTTCAAGATCAAGAGCTTCAAGAGATAGCTTACTTGACTTTGATTTTTGAAGAGATTAGGTACACACACGTGCATGCATATTTGCTATCTTACATTTACAATATTAACGGCTTATTCGATTATTTCTGACGGTCATAGGGCTATCAGAAACGTTATTACTTTTTTCATCATTTATGATGGTACACTGATATGCTCGTAAAAAAAGGTTGAATTACTGACGGTAGTTAGAGTCGTTAGAAATAGTTCGTCGGTAATAGAAACTTTTGTTGTAATGAGTTCAACTTGGATTTTTGAATTTAATTACAAATTAAACCTTATGAACTTGAACAAAAAATTTAAGATTTTTAACGAACAGCTTAGAAAGTGATTGCAAAACATTAAGATTTTGTTTGAGGCAATGGCGGAATCAGCTATGGCAGGGCTGGGCTATCACAGCATTGGATTTTGAAAAAAATTAATATAACTATTTAGTTTAATTTAGATATTTAATATTACTACCTATTATTAGTTGTCTTTCGATTATTTATATGTTAATGACGAAAAGATTCTTCAATTATTACTAGTTTTTAAAACTAAAAATGTTAACAAGTATATGAGTTACATATAAGAATTAAAACTTTTATTAGATCTCCTCTTACTCTCTTAGACTTTAAAAATATTAAATTAGTTATATGAGAAGGTCAAGGCAGTAGACACTTATATGAGACAAGTTTTTTCTCTGGCCAACTTATACAATTTTATAGTTTTTCTTTTTTATAAAAAATTTCTGTCTGTCAATTTTTGATTTTAAGTAAATAATTGAACTAGAGTTTGTTTTGAATTATTTATTTATTTATTAATTAGTCAAATTTTCAACCATGTGTACATTTTATTTTAATTAATGAAAATTCTCTATTACTGTGAAAATCCACCATTAAAAAATATTGAATTTTGAATAATATGTTTGTTTACCAATAAAAAAAAAATTGCATAGCAGCCACCAAATTATTTATTTATTTATTTAAATTTGTTTCGCCCCTGACTGAGGTTGATGATATGTCATTGAAAACTAAGGTGGAATATGTTGTTTTTGGTGAAGATGATTGTTTATTTGGCATGGGTTTTATCATTGAAAAATATGCAGCATTGATTTATTTGATAAGAAAGCATATTAGTTCTTATCAGCAGACATTGATCTTTGTTTCCACAAAACATCATGTGGAATGTTGTTCCTTAATATATTGTTCATTGAAGATGATATACATAGAGCCTTCTGTGGTATATATGTTATATATATAATTATATATATGGTGATATGGATCAACCGGTGTACTGAATATTTTCATCTATTCGATAATGTTATCGATAAGGACTTTCCCCTTAAAACCTAAATTTCATCTCAAGTAACAAAAAAATTGTTTTGAATAAATATTTCTCCTTAATATTTGGTTTGCTGATAGGTGATTAGAAAACCCCACATTCCAATAATAAGAAACATTGCATTAACAATTAAGTTCATATAACTCTCATAATTAAAACCCTATAATTTCAATTCCAAAACCACTTATATTAATAATTTTTTTTTTAAAGGTATGCAATTAATAATGTGGTGTCATAATAAATAAATATTAATAAATGTTCTCATTAATAATTTTACAAGAACATCAAAGGAAGAAGTTAATCAAGACACGATCACAATGGTGCAATAAGCACATACGGTTGTGGGGTTATTATACCCAGGGAAGGTTACCCATGCCTTTAAGAACCTCACCACAGTTCTTCAAAGCTTCCTTCTTCATGAAGCCAAGAGCATTAGCATAGCGAACAGGATCGACAATACCCACATTGTTTGTCAATAGAATCCTTGCAGCGTTAAGCTCAGCAGTGACCTCATTGCAGTCTTCTCTGGGTGAGTGAGTGAGGTGGACCTCGCAGATTGAATCTGCATGGTCATTATCAACCTTGATGGTGTAATTACCAGACTTGTCAGTCACTGCGTCGATTTTCACAGTGACTAATTCGGTCATACGGTTCCTGCACAACAAGGTCACGGTGGCTCCAGCGATGTACTCGCTAATTGGGGTCACGAACTGGACTCTGCATGTGTCGCAGTAAACCTTGCCTTCCACGTACAAGCTGGTGTCTTTTTCCTTTCTGGCCTCAGCCACGTTCATAAGGGCTGCCATGCAGAGAGCTGCAGCCGCCACAAGGAGGACAGCGACGGAGTATGTCTTTACCATTTCTTCTTCCTTTTGTTTTATTTTCTTCCTTATTTGTTGCTAAATGCTCTTGGTGCTTGAGATATATATATGCAGGTTGATGGTGGTTTTATAGGGCTATTTGGAGTTGGAGCTGTTGTGTTTTTCTGGTGCTTGTTTAATATTGAAAAGAGAATTAAGAGAGAGACTCGTTCAACATTTTTTTTTTTCTTAAACCATTTTTATAGGAGCACCATTCAAATATTTAGATAGTTTTTTTTGTGCGGTTATTATATTTCAGTCGTTACAAAAATTTAAAAATTAAAATAATTTTGTTCTTTTTAAAAGATATAAGTACTTTTGGCCATGATAGATATTTTTGTTATATATATTGTTTTGTTAAAATAAAAAATAAAAAATAAAAAATAAAAAATATGTAGGAACCATGATAATCGTTACAATTTGTTTTATGAGTGATTCTATACGTAATCGGAGTCGTACAATCTTTACGGTCTCGTAGTGTATTTTTGTAAAAAACATGTGGGGTCCGTGCATTTAATACGTGGGACCCACATGTTTTTTTTTATATTAAAAATACACTACGAGACCGCAAAGGTTGAACGACCCCGGTTGCACAAATCATTTTTCTTGTTTAATATTTTGATTGAGAGAAATGATTTGTACAACCGGGGTCGCGCAACCTTTGCGGCCCGTGAGTCTCATGTATTAAATGTACGGACCCTATATGTTTTTTTTCAAAAAAATACACTACGGAACCGTAAAGGTTGCGCGACCTTAGTTGCGCATAGAATCACCCTTTGACTAAAGACTTAAGCTTATTATGTGATTTATGTCTGATTTTTTTTTTTTTTTGAAAGATAATAAAATCACTTAAATAAGTACTAAAATCATTGATTTATAGAAGTTTTTTTTTTTTTCCTTTCATTTTTCACTTAAAAAAAATAAAAAAGTAGATTACATATAAGTTATTACTTCCTAAGCTATTCTCACAAATTTTATTTCTTTATAATCGGTCATAAAACCCTTGAACCTTAGTTATTTCATCACTCAAAATTCTCCACAATATTTTATGGTTAAAAAATGAAAAAGAATGCAGTGTTCCAACTCTATTTCGGTATAAACTTTTTTTTTTTTTTTTTCCTTTTCTTTTCCGTATAATTTAACGAGTTTTATTGATTTTATTTTAAAGCTTGATCTCTTCTTCTACTTGCTCATCAAAATGCAATATGTTGCTTTCCAAAATCTACAACCTTATTACTATTATTATTATATAAATTCGGATTTTTTAGAAAAGAAAAATATTCAAACTTACAACCTCATGTTGTAAGTATAAGAGGGATATAACACTGGACCAACCTCATCTCGTTTACCTAAAATCTTATTAAACTTTTACTATTTTATCGGTTTCTAAGAAATGTTGGAGATGGATTAAAGGAGGGTAATATTGTACTTTTAACAATGACATTTAACAAAAAAAAATAAAAATAAAAAAAATAAAATAAATAAAAAAAAAATAGTTACTCACCCTAATACAAGGTCACCCTAATACAAGGTTATAAGTTCGAGTTTTTAATGGGAGTTTAAGTATCGTGTAATAAAAAATAAAAAATAAAAAAAATAGTTACTACAAACTTGAATTGCAAAAATGAGAACAGAATACAGATCTTGTGTGCAAGCTTGATAGCAACTGTGGAAAGCGGCCAGTGTTTAGGCACGAAGGAGTTTTGTTTTTTTGACTTTGAAAACATTTTGTCTAGATCTCTCCAAAACATCGACGATATTGAAACTGTACACAGTCTCTGTTTTGCTTCCTCTTCCTCTTCCTGAAACCCACAAAATAAAAACCCCAAACTCTCACCATAACCGGACCCACAACTCTCTCTGGTCACTTACCCATTTCCGGCTCCAAGAATTCCTCTCTCCCTCTTCTCGCTGCCACACTCTTATACTCCAACTCTTCTCTGCTTCACAACGTACCCACCAACTTGACTGACACCAATGCAATGCTCTCAATTTTGCGCTCATTGGGTGCCAAGGTTGAGGTGGACATTGGCAGTGGTCAAATCTTGGTCAATACTGGTAGTGTGAGGTCTGTGGAGCCCTGTTTGGAGGAAATGAAGAAGACTCGAGGTGGGTTTTTTGTGATCGGGCCGTTGCTGACCCGGTTTGGTGAAGCTGTGGTGGGTTTGCCTGGTGGGTGGGTGTGATATTGGGGAGAGACCTGTGGACCTTACATTCGTGGCTTCAGAGCTCTCGGGGCTGTCGCCGAGTTGAGGTAAGTGTTTTTTTGCGTTTTTCGATTTTTTAAATGCAATTTATCATATTATGATTAACAAAATCTATTGAATTGGTTTATGTTTTGTTTGATTGGTTTAGAATTTTGTTTAGGATCCCATTTGTTTAAGTTTTGCATTGTGGGTTAAGATTGTTCAAAGTTTGAGATTTCAATTTTTAGTTAAATGATGAGACTTCAAATTTTATTTTAGTTATAAATGATATGTAGTGAATACGGAGGATCTATTTGTAGTGATTGAGATGAAAAAGTTTCTTTTATTTTCTAAGTTCTTTTAAGTTATAAGTTGAGGATCATATTGGTTTTAATACTAATATATTGGTGAACTTGTTAATTTGAAGAATTTCGTGTCTAATTGTTAGTTTGGGGATGTGGGAAACGATATGCAGATAAATGTGGTAATTTGGAGATATCTGTTGCGGTTATTAGTTTGTGAATGTGTAAATTATTAGGTTGTAGTTAAATGGGAAATATAGGGAATCCTCTATGGATACGTAAAATGTAAAATTTGCAATTACAAAAATGATAATATGTAATGTGTCAAGTGATAGAATCGGACATGTAATTAAAGTTGGTTGATGATAAGGTGGGATCTATTTATTATGTGGGAGGATTACTGTTGTTAAGTAATCCAGTATCACTGTTGTTAATCATTTTCTTCCATGGCTAGAACAGAACCATATTATCTGATTTAGATTTGTGGTATCTGTAAGGTTTCCGTGGCAGTTTCTTTGCTCTAAGAATAGGTATCACGTCGTATAAACACAAAAGATGCGGAGAGTGACAAAGTTTTGCTCTACTAAAACTGTAATGAGGGAAGGCTAGAGAGATTTTGGTGCTTAAGTAACACCTTGATCTCGTCTTAGTTGATGAGCTCACTATATGCTAATCATGTAACTTGGTAAAAGTTGGTTGTTGATAAGATAAAAAAACTTGATTTGACATTTTTGTTGTTGGCATAAATCTTTCCATGTGCAATTTGCATTGGTAATGGTTTGCTTGTCTGTGTAATTATAGATGTTTCAAATAACAGCATGAATCCGTAGACAGGCAACAAGAAATAGGGTATGGTCGTAAAAAGAAATAAAATGACAATGACATTCATTTTCTATGATTAATAAGCCTTGAAGTAATAAAATCTTATTGTTTAGAACTTACAGGCTGATATAAAATGTGAAGTTGACTAAAAGTAAATTTTGTTCAAAATTGCAGGGATGGGAAAATGTTTGCACATGCTGCAAATGGCAGAGGATTGGTTGGGGGGGGGGGGGGGGGACTTTCCATCTAGATTTCCCAAGTGCTGGGGCAACTGAAACTCTTATGATGGCAGCGTGTATGGCTGATGTAGTGACCACACTTTCAAATGTTGCCAAAGTTTGATGTGAGACATCTCACTGCTTCTTTACGTTATGGTCTTGAGGATGGTGGGAAGTCATTTTTATATTCTTCTCTGATGGAATTAATTTAATTATTGATCCCCTGTATTTGCATCATAGGAACCGGAGGTGATTGATCTTGCACATTTTCTGAATGACAGTGGGGCATGTGTGTATGGAGCAGGAACTGACAAGCTTTTAATTAAGGGGAAATGTCACTTACATGGTTCTGAATATGTTGTGCCCCCAGATCGAATTGAAGCAGGCACCTTTATTCTTGCTGCAGCAATTACTCGCTCGTGCATCTCAATGTCACCCATTATTCCTTCCACTTAGCATGTTTGATAGACAAACTAAAAATTGCTGGTTGCAGAATTACTCAATTTAACCATGATACCTTGGAGGTAATGAGATTCTCATTATTCTGTTTACGTTTTCTTTTCGTTTTAGTTTTTCCCCTCTCTTCCTGCTCGAGGCATGATATAGATTGGCAGTCCAGGTTTCATCAATGCCCTCAAATGTTGGTGACCACATGCAAGGTTTTGATATTAAGACAGGTCCATTTCCTGGGTTTCCTACAGATCTCCAACCTCCGACAATGGCACTACGCCACTACTCACTACATGTAGGGGTTCAAATATCGTAGAGGAATCCGTGTTTGAAAAACGCATGAGCCATGGTATGTTGTAAACTGATCAATGCCTCAACGCATGAACTTGCATATGTATTTTATCTTCACTAGACTTAATTGCCTCAATTTTCTGTCATTTGGATAGTAAGAGAACTGCAGAAGCTTGGAGCAGACATTCGGGTATGTGGGAGCACTGCTCTGGTTTCTGGGGGAGAGAAAGGAAGGTACATTGTCTTCCACTGTGATGATAATATGATTTTTATACCAATATAAAATCATATTTGGATATGGTGATTTTTTTATTTTTTTTATTTTTTAGAAAAAAAATAAAAAAAAATTTGCCAGTGGGTATGGTTCTCCAGTAGTAGCTGCTGATCTGAGAGGAGGTGTGTCGCTGGTCTTAGCAGGACTGGTTGTGGAAGGAACTACTGAGATCGATGGCATTGCTCATATTGACCACAGTTATGAGAATTTAGATACCAAGCTTCAGCTTCTAGAAGCTGATATTAAAAGATTGATTCGGTAACCTCTCCCCTATGACGATTAGGCACTATTTTGTTATATTGGAAATCACATTTTAGTGTTTACAATTGTTTTAGTTCATTTGCTCACATTACCTTCTATCCCAGTAACCACTTTTTATTTTTATTTTTTTATCTTTTGGTCAAGTAGAGGCCCTTTATGCCTATGGTCTGCACAAAGGGAATTAATACTTTCACAACCGTTAAACCCCATTTTCCTTGGTGTGAGCGGGACTCGGTCAAAGATTTTATTACGAATAAAGACTTTATCACCTTAACTAGTTGGCTCTTTTCACCCACTAAAAATTAGCTCATCACTTGAGGAATGTATTTAGTATAGACATACAGAATTACTAGTTTAGAGTCTGCACAGTGCAGTCAAGCAGCAGGAGAAGTATCATTACTCTCAGATGAGGCATGTAAACATTGTGTGACTTTTTCCCTATCGAAAAATTGTCATCAACAATCTGACTAACGGAATGACCTAAATGAACTATTTCTCTAAATTTAGGGACTGTTTTGATGAAATTAAGTAGAAAACTGATGTTTACTTATTTCTGAGGGACTAATTGTAAATCCCCCAGAATGCAGTGAAAGTGGTTGTGATGTATGTATTGGCTATAAATTAAAGTAAAGTGTGCGCATGTGGTAGTAAATAACATGTACGTAGCATGGCAGTTGGTTGTTTTGCATTATAATGCATCTAATTTAGAGCAGTGAAGTCATAAAGTGGTGGGGCCAGATAGTAGTTGAAGTAAAGCCAGCGTGTATTGCTCCGTTTAAAGTTACAGTTTGATTAGCTTATCCTCCAAAATTGAAAATGCAAGGAGCTGTAACTCGTCATCTATACGACATGATCATTCTAGGAGCTTCAGGCTTCACCGGAAAGTACGTGGTGAGAGAGGCTTTAAAGGTTCTCAACTCTCCTTCTTCACCTATCAAAACCCTAGCTCTGGCTGGTCGTAACCCTACCAAGTTAGCTCAAACTCTCCAATGGGCCGCAAACCCAAACCCACCACCTCCCATTCCTATTCTTACTGCTGATACCACCGATCCAATGTCGCTTCAACAACTTTGTTCCAAGACCAACCTCATTCTCAACTGTGTTGGACCCTTTCGCCTCTTTGCTGAGCCTGTTGTTGCCGCTTGTGCTCATTCCGGGTTAGATTGCCTCTTGCCTTGCATATTCGGTCTTCTCTCTTTTATTAGTTTTAAGAAGTGGTATATATATTGTTTATATTAAAATTACTTTATGAGTTTTATCACTTTGTTTCATGCTGTCAGGTTACAAATTAAAGTAAAAAAAAAAAAAAAAAAACTGATTAGGTTGAATAATTTTTGCCTAATGTTTAATTTAAAAATAATAATAGGTGCAATTACTTGGATATATGTGGGGAGCCTGAGTTCATGGAGAGAATGGAAGCCAAGTACCATGAACAGGCGATGGAGACAGGTTGTTTGGTGGTTTCAGGTTGTGGGTTTGATTCGATTCCAGCTGAACTTGGGCTGATGTTCAATTCCAGGCAATGGGTGACCCCGTCAGCACCCAACCGAGTTGAGGCATATGTCAGCTTGGAGTCTGATTCAAGGATTGTTGGAAACTTTGCAACATATGAGTCTGCAGTTTTGGGTGTGGCCAACTCACAAAACCTCCAGGAGCTGCGGCGGTCAAGACCCAAGAGAACAAGGCCACTGGTAATAGTAACGCCCTTATCTTGATTCATTATACTGTATAAATATTGTTTCGATTCATTTTATGACACGTTTACTAATCAGAAATCTTACAGAGAGAAAAGAAACTTAATTACTAATATGTGATTCATGTGTTTACTAAAATAAGGGATTAAGTTCTTGCTAGGAAAGGAATCAAGTTCCCGTTCCTGATTTCCTTTCCCATGGAAATTGACTGCTCTTCATTTAATTTTTGATTAATAAACACGCCCTTATTGATCGATTTATCATGCATATATATATTTGATATTGAATTCCAGATTCCTGGTCCACCTCCTCCAAAAGGGCCAATGATAGAATTTCAGGAGAAGATTGGTCTTTGGGCTGTGAAGCTTCCTTCTGCGGATTCTACAATCATCCGTAGGACTCTTTCAATTCTGGCAGAGAACCCCCATGGTCTTCCTGGAATGAATGAGAGCCCTCAACAGATTGAAAAGAGAGAAGCTTTCTGGTCGACAGTGAAGCCAGCTCATTTTGGGGAAAAAATAGGATCAAAATCTCTGTTAGGCATCTACAAATTCATCACAATTGGCAAGTTAATTGTGCTGTTGAGTGGAACTGCTTTTGGGAGATGGTTTCTCTTAAAATATCCTTCAATATTCAGCATTGGATACTTCAGGAAAAATGGTCCCTCTGAAGAAGAGGTGAAAAGTGCTTCATTCAAGATGTGGTTTGTTGGGCAGGGTTTCAGCGACAGCACCCGAGAAAATGTGAAACCTGACATGGAAATAATAACGAGAGTAACGGGACCTGAGATCGGCTACGTGGCCACTCCAATAATACTACTTCAGTGTGCTATTATTGTTTCGAGTCAACGCCAAAATCTACCCAAGGGAGGAGTTTTCACCCCTGGAATTGTCTTCGGCTCCACGGATCTTCAAAAACGACTCCACAACAATGGAATATCATTTCATGTTATTTCCAAGACTACACTTCTTCCAGTTTGATCTGTAACCTTTATTTAATGACCCGTGTTGAATATTATTATTAATGTGTGGCTAATTTATGATAAAACTAGAGTTCCAACATTTTGTTAAAAAAAAATTATTTAAAATAAGTTGTGTACTAAAACAACAATGCAGACATCTTCACCTATAAAACTAAAATAAATCATTGCCCTAAGCACCTATCTAAATAGATTTCGTTTGACAAACTATATTGGATTACATTGCTATTGGATTGTATTATCTTTAATACAAACTTATGTTTGGTGATACATTGTATTATATTATCTTAAGTTATACAATATTTGGTATATCAATGTATTGTATTATATTATAAAAATATCTTATTTTTTCAAAATTAGTTAATAATATATTTTGAATATCATTACTGTGAATAAATAGATAAACATTTATTTTCATTGATACAAAAATTTAAATAAATAATATTTTTATAAATAAAATAAATATTTCCAATATAATTAAGAAATTATAAAAAAAAAATTAATAGCATAACACATATTTTCATCAAAATTCCATATTTGTCGATAAGAAAAAGAAAGAAAAGTTAATGACTTTTTCCAATACAACACAACATAATACCACAAAATACGGTGTTTGTTGTATTAGTAAATTAAAATGTATTAAAATAATACATTACAATTGGACACCAACCACTGTACTGTAAAATTTTAGTACATTTTAATTGTCTAATACAATACTATACATGACAACAATATTTATAAGCTCTCTTAAATTATTAACACAACCAATTTATATATAAGAAGATCTTATTATTTTTGGAATTAAATTCTCTACTAATGATGGTCCAATTTACTATAGGAAATGTCTCGAATGTAAGGGATTTATAAAAGAGAAGATGTATAACTAGATTGTATATGGGGTCAAGAGATCTGAAACTTCCTAAGATGGATATCTTGCAACTGGGGGGAGGTGAATAGGTTGGATCCAATTTCAACAATTTTTTCAGACTTTGATTGTTGCACAAACAAACTATCAAAGCACTCAACGAGAAATAAATCAAAAATGCAAGAATACAAAATATGTTGTCAGGTTGTGATTGGCATTCTTAGACATGCGGTCGCCTTAGATGCTAAGATAGTATGTTAAGATGAGACACATATATAGAGGATAATAAATTGGAAGTTTTATTCTCATGGAGCTTATATATATATGAGTTTGTCGCCTTGATTGGGTCAAGATGAGGTTCATTTTTAAAATTTTTGTAATTTTAGAACTGATGAGGAATAAGCCAGATGTGAGATCTTATTTGGCGCTTATAGTAAGCGAGTTTTAAGGGCTCAGGCACAAGTTAGCGACTAAACTTAGATATGTATAGTGAATATTATTTTAGACATGTGAATATCACAAGAATGAAATTCACTGTAACACGTGCTTTATACAACGTGTGCTATGTGACCATTAATGAAAATGAGTAAATTAATCCCTGCTTCCAAATGGTGTCTTTATGACCATTGACTTTGTATCAAGGTAACAAAATAATGTTATCTTCTTTAGCATGTTTTTCTATGGCTATGGTACTATTTGGTCCATAAGACACGACTAAGATAGCAATTGCTTTGAAACTAAGATACAAGTGTTTTATGAGAAGATTTAATGTTTCTTCATAAATTTTTGTATTTACCGGTTAACCAATTGTATTGTCTATGAATTGTCTATGATAGATAAGAATACAACTGTGAGTACATAGAAATTTGAAATAGTCAAGCATAGCTTTGTATACTGAGGGGTTAGTGTGCTTGGATTAATGAATGAAAATTAAATCCGGGACATACATGAACAAAAAAGTTGATATATGAGATATCAAATTGCATGCTCCAATACAATTAGAAATGTTGTTCATTGGTCACACTGTGCGTTTGTTATGTATTTGAATGGAGTAAATGAAAAGAAGAAGCAAATAGGGTCAAAAGTAAAAAAATCTGGTGTGGAAATTGAAGATTTGAGGCATAAGAAGAATAATAAGAAGAACACAATAGAGAGGTTGGTTGTAAAGAAGAAAGAGATCAGTTAAGATAACTTGCCGTCTCGTCATCGTGCCGACCGTGAGGGAGATTCCGGTGCAACTCGTTGCGTCGGAGAGATCTCGAATCTGGTGTGGTGAAGTGTGATTAGAGATCGGCGATGAGATCGAGCTGACGGCGGCGGGTATTGCCGGTGACAAGTTCTTGGTTGGGGTGAGGCGGCAGTAGCTAGGGATTAAAGTTGTTCATGTTTTTATTTTTTATTATTATTTTTTTTTTTTATTTTAATGGTTGATTTTTGGTGTAGTGGTTGTGTTTGGGTTAGGGTTTGAGTTTTGGTTTTGTTGTGCTTGATATTCTGCAATGGTGGGAAATTGATGGTCCAAGTGTGTTTTGGTGGAATTGATGGTTGAAGGTGATGATGATGGTGATGATTTTATTTTTGAAAAAAAAATGTTTTTTTATATTAAAAATTTAAAATATTGATTTTAATGATTTTTTGTTCTAAAAATGCATTTAATATATATATATATATTATCATTTTTTTTATTTCTGTTTTTAAAGTACAAAGTTTTTTTTTTTTCACATTATAAAATTTCAAAATTATCAACTTTCCCCTGATTATAGGGTGTTTGTGTGATATTATTATATTTTCCAATTATAATACAATTATACATATAATCAGGGTTTGTGGGTTTGTAAATGTAAGTTGTCTTTGACATAAATGCAAAGGAAAAAAATTCTGTGGGGCTATGCGATTTCTCTGTATGTTCAAAGGATACCGGTAGGAAAAAAATTCAGGGACACTCTGCGATTTCTCTGTATGTTCAAAGGAAACCGGTGCTATTTACCCTAATAATAATAATAAAAAAGAGTTACTGCAAACTAGAGTTGCAAAAATGAGGACAGATCTTGTGTGCAAGCTTGATAGCAACTGTGGAAGCGACCAGTGTTTAAACACGAAGGAGTTTTGTTTTGTTTTTTTACTTTGACAACATTTTGTCTAGATCTCTTAAACGCTCTCCAAAACCTCGACAATGTTGAAACTCTACACAGTCTCTGTTTCGCTTCCTCTTCCTCAAACCCACAAAATCAACACCCCAAAACCCCAAACTCTCACCATAACCGGACCCACAACTCTCTCTGGTCACTTACCCATTTCCGGCTCTAAGAATTCCTCTCTCCCTCTTCTCGCTGCCACACTCTTATGCTCCAACTCTTCTCTGCTTCACAACGTACCCACTAACTTGACTGACACCAATGCAATGCTCTCAATTTTGCGCTCATTGGGTGCCAAGGTTGAGGTGGACATTGGCAGTGGTCAAATCTTGGTCAATACTGATAGTGTGAGGTCTGTGGAGCCCTGTTTGGAGGAAATGAAGAAGACTCGAGGTGGGTTTTTTGTGATCGGGCCGTTGCTGACCCGGTTTGGTGAAGCTGTGGTGGGTTTGCCTGGTGGGTGTGATATTGGGGAGAGACCTGTGGACCTCTACATTCGTGGCTTCAGAGCTCTCGGGGCTGTCGCTGAGTTGAGGTAAGTGTTTTAATGCGTTTTTCGATTTTTTAAATACAATGTATCATATTATGATTAACAAAATCTATTGAATTGGTTTATGTTTTGTTTGATTGGTTTAGAATTTTGTTTAGGATCCCATTTGTTTAAGTTTTGCTTTGTGGGTTATGATTTTTCAAAGTTTGAGATTTCAATTTTTAGTTAAATGATGAGATTTCAAATTTTATTTTAGTTATAAATGATATGTAGTGCATATGGAGGATCTATTTGTAGGGATTGAGATGAAAAAGTTTCTTTTATTTTTTAAATTCTTTTAATACTAATATATTGATGAACTTGTTAATTTGAAGAATTTTTTGTCTAATTGTTAGTTTGGGGATGTGGGAAATGATATGCAGATACATGTGGTAATTTGGAGATATCTGTTGCGGTTATTAGTTTGTGAATGTGTAAATTATTAGGTTGTAGCTAAGGGAAATATAGGGATATGTAAAAATCAAGTATTATGGTAAAACATAAAATTTGCAATTACAAAAGTGATAATATGTGATGTGTCAAGTGATAGAATCGGACATGTAATTAAAGTTGGTTGATGATAGGGTGGGTTCTATTCATTGTGTGGGAGGATCACTGTTGGTAATCATTTTCTTCTGTGGCTAGAACAGAACCATATTATCTGATTTAGATTTGTGGTATCTGAAGGTTTCCGTGGCAGTTTCTTTGCTCTAAGAATAGGTATCACGTCCGTGTAAACACAAAAGAAGCAGAGAGTGACAAAGTTTTGCTCTACTAGAATTGTAATGAGGGAAATGCTAGAGAGATTTTGGTGCATGAGGAACACCTTGATCTCGTCTTAGTTGATGAGCTCACTATATGCTAATCACTTACTAGCTAACCATGTAACTTGGTAAAAGTTGGTCATTGATTAGATAAAAAAAAACTTACATTTTTGTTGTTGGCAAAAATCTTTCCATGTGCAATTTGCATTGGTAATGGTGTGCTTGTCTGGGTAATTATAGATGTTTCAGATAACAGCATGAATCCGTAGACAGGCAACAAGAAATAGGGTCTGGTCGTAAAAAGAAATAAAATGACAGTGACATTCATTTGCTATGATTTATAAGCCTTGAAGTAATAAAATCTTATTGTTTAGAACTTACAGGCTGATATAAATGTGAAGATGACTAAAAGTTAATTTTGTTCAAAATTGCAGGGATGGGAAAATGTTTGCACATGCTGCAAATGGCAGAGGATTGGTTGGGGGGACTTTCCATCTAGATTTCCCAAGTGTTGGGGCAACTGAAACTCTTATGATGGCAGCGTGTATGGCTAATGGAGTGACCACGCTTTCAAATGTTGCCAAAGTATGATGCAAGACATTGCGCTGCTTGTTTACTTTATGGTCTTGAGGATGATGGGAAGGCATTGTTATATTCTTCTCTGATGGAATTAATTTAATTATTGATCCCCCGTATTTGCATCATAGGAACCGGAGGTGATTGATCTTGCACGTTTTCTGAATGACTGTGGGGCATGTGTGTACGGAGCAGGAACTGACAAGCTTTTAATTAAGGGGAAATGCCATTTACACGGTTCTGAATATGTTGTGCCCCCAGATCGAATTGAAGCAGGCACCTTTATGCTTGCTGCAGCAATTACTCGCTCGTGCATCTCAATGTCACCCATTATTCCTTCCCACTTAGCATGTTTGATAGACAAACTGAAAATTGCTGGTTGCAGAATTACTCAATTTGACCATGATACCTTGGAGGTAATTAGATTCTCATTATTCTGTTTACGTTTTCTTTTTGTTTTTGTTTTTTCCTCTCTTTTAGCTTGAGGCATGATATAGATTGGCAGTCCAGGTTTCAGCAATTCCCGCAAATGTTGGTGACCACATGCAAGGTTTTGATATTAAGACAGGTCCATTTCCTGGGTTTCCTACAGATCTCCAACCTCCGACAATGGCACTACTCACTACATGTAGGGGTTCAAATATTGTAGAAGAATCTGTGTTTGAAAAGCGCATGAGCCATGGTATGTCGTAAACTGATCACTGACTTTGCAGCACCATTTATTGTTTTAATTTACGAAAAGATTTCTGAAGAAGTGTCCAAAATAGCTTCAATTAATTTTTTTTAGTTCAGATCTAAATGATAACTGAAGTTTTCATTTCAGAAAATTTCTCCAAGAATGTTATTCATACTGCTTAGAGGTTTTAAATTAAGCTCTAGAACTTGCATACGTATTTTATCTTCACTAGACGTAAATGCCTCAATTTTCTGTCATTTGGATAGTAAGAGAACTGCAGAAGCTTGGAGCAGACATTCGGGTATGTGGGAGCACTGCTCTGGTTTCTGGGGGAGAGAAAGGAAGGTACATTGTCTTCCACTGTGATGATAATATAATTTTTATATCGTTATAAAATCATATTTGAATATGGTGATTTTTTCAAAAAAAAATTTGCCAGTGCCCTGTATGGTTCCCGACTAGTAGCTGCTGATCTGAGAGGAGGTGTGTCTCTGGTATTAGCAGGACTGGCTGCGGAAGGAACTACTGAGATCGATGGCATTGCTCATATCGACCGCGGTTATGAGAATTTAGATACCAAGCTTCAGCTTCTAGGAGCTGATATTAAAAGATTGATCCGGTAACCTCTCCCCTATGATATTTAGACACTATTTTCTTATTTGGAAATCACATTTTAGTGTCTATAATATCACGTGTTACTAGTTTGGATATTTTCACTAGATGATGTCCAACGCTCCACCATCACCAATACAATCACCATGTTCTTCTCAAACTCCCAACTCCAACTCTATCTTCATCTCTAACTCAAACTCCAATACCAACTCCAACTCCATCACAAACAGTTGCTACGCCAAACCGTTGCACCAATAGTTGCCACGCCACAGCCACCGCACCAACAGATGTCGCACGCTGTCCACCAAAGCTCCACTGCCACTGCAACATCTCTTCCAAAATAGAGATGAAGATGTGGTGAGATTTGGGTGGAGATCGCACCAAATATCCGACTGCAATTTCAATTTTTTTTTTTTTTTTTTTTCAATTGGTATGAGATCTGGGCGGTGTCTATGGAGATCGAACCAGGTCATAACCATTTCAACTTTTTTCAATTATTTATTATTTATATTCATTTTTTGAAAAGTTTATTTAGATATTTTAGATAATGTCTTACAATTTTTGTTATTTTTATAATGAAATGTTTTTATTTTATTTACTTGATGTAAAAAGTATGGCTTGCCTTTACATAATTAAATCGGACTTTAAGTCTAACCTTAGTTAAAATGGTTAAGGGTATCTTCTTGTAATTAAAGTAAAAGTTCAATATGAGGGTATGTTATTGTAATTTGCCCTTATTTATATAAGATTTGAAACTTTGAATCACTATATCAAGATTCGGCAAAGATTTTTTTCACATGACTTCTTTCACTCTCTCTCTCTCTCTGCGCTTCTTTCCTTTCTCTCTCCACGTGGGAATGTGGGATTTGTCTAGTGTTTGATTAAAATTAAAATTAGGATATTTTGGTCCTTTTACTTTCCAAATGATTATAAATAGTTGAACTAAACAATGAAGATCAATTTGATGAATTTCCAAAAAGATGAGCATTAAAAACCCTAATACAAATAAGTTGAATACAAAAGTAACATTTTGTTAAAATTTTGGGACCAAACTGTAATTTCCCTTTTAAATAACATTAAATGTTTAATATAAAAGAGATAATCAAAAGTGACTTTCCAAAATATTAAACTTTCAACTTTAATTTTTAACTACATACCAAAGTTTAATTAATAATAACCATATTTTAAAAAATTACTTAAATACTCTCATATAAAAACCATCTCCAAACATACACATACACTCTCTCTCTCTCTCTCTCTCTCTCTCTCGTCAAACCCTTCGTTGGATGACATCGCCTAGGCATGCATCGTTGGGCCCATGCAGCCATGGTAGTGTTTAGGCTCTCTCTCTCTCTCTCTCTCTCTCTCTCTCGTCAAACCCTTCGTTGGATGACATCGCCTAGGCATGCATCGTTGGGCCCATGCAGCCATGGTAGTGTTTAGGCTGTGCAAACTAGGTGAAGATGCTTAGCTTCGTGAACCAAGCGAACTCACCTAGGCATTGTGCAATCAGGCGGCACTGTGCTGTGACAGATGACGGCGTAGCAACAGCGCTGCTGTGTCTTTCCTTTGCCGACGACGTTGTTCAATGAACAAAAATTAAAAATGAAAAACCTAAGTGGCAAAGGGAAAATTACCGAAACATGATTTTAGAGGGGTTGTTTCAGTAATTTTGCCTTTTAAAAAAAATGTTGGACATTTCAAGTCTTTTTTTTCAACATTTCAAGTTTTGTTTGCAATATTTCAAGATTTTTTTTTTTTTCTTTTTTTTTTTTTTCCAATAGATTTCACGTTTGAAAAATATATAAATATTTTATGTTTTTTGCAACATTTCATGGTTTTGCAACATTTCATGTTTTTTTCCCTAGATTTCAAGTTTTTCGTAAAAAAAATTTTAAAGCTAAGTTTCAGGGGTATTTTTTATAATTTATGGATACATACTGATTTTTTTTTTTAATTTTTTTTAGAAAATATGGTTATTAACAATTAAGCTTTCCTATGTTGTCAAAAATAAAATTTCCATATTATATGTGGTTATTGTCAGCAATTTTCAATTTAAAATAGCTTTTTTAATAAATTAATAAACGGAGATCAGTACTTTACTTTAAAATTTCTACTTCCATTAATTCTACTGTCAAAAGATTTATTTAAAGAAGATTTTCCAAGCGAACCATTATTATTTCTTTAAAAAGTATTTTTAACAGTTTTTTTTTTTTTTTTTAGCCAACCTTCGTAACAAATCCAGCTGTTTAAATCATTAAACTACAGTAACCAGCCAGCTGATTCAATTGTCTTCGTCTCTAAAATCATCCTTGAGTTGCATATTTATTTGTCTAGATTGTAGTTTGATACTGATAGTTATAGAAAGAAAACACGTGAATGTGTTGTTATTATTATTTTAATTGTAATTTTATAAAATTATTTGAGTACAAAAAAAAGTATTAGAATATCAAATTATCATAATGTAGTGGTTTGTCCAAGATTAATGTGGTGGATTATCCAAGATTAGCATGACTGCATATGCATATGTCGGTTAAAGATACTCCAATTCAATTATTTTAACTATTTTAATCATGTCTCGGACACCATTATCTACTTTAAATTAATATTGTCAGCTTTGCTTAGTGTGAACTGTCAAGTGCTTTTTTTTTTTTTTTTCTTTTTTTTCTCAGGATAAATTTTATTAAAATTTTGATAAATGTCTTCACTTGTTCAATTCCTTTTGTTATAGAATTATTTGTATGAGATTTGAATGACCATATCAAGTTGGTCAAGATCGGCGTCCAGCTCCAGCAGAATGATTCAAGAATCAAAGTTTGATAACATTATTAATTATTTCAAATTATTAACAAATAAAAAAAATGTTTTGTACAGTCTAACATTACTCTTCCTATAAATACGGAGCTACGTAGCTCTATCTCCACCACCCCAGAATGGCATCTTCCTCTTCGTTTACGATGTCGTTTCTCACTTCCTTCTTCTTCTCAGTAGCCTTGATCTCCATTGCCAAAGCTTCTGTTCCTCCTTCGGAGACATTTAAGTATGTCAACAAAGGAGAATTCGGGCCGTATGCAAACGAGTATGGCGCCGATTATAGAGTTTTTGGAATTTTCAGTTCTCCATTCCAGCTTTGCTTTTACAACACTACCCCAAATGCTTACACCCTTGCTCTTCTTATGGGTATCCAACGGACTGAGCCTTTGTATCGTTGGGTTTGGGAAGCCAACCGCGGTAAACTTGTCCGTGAAAATGCCACTCTCTCTCTCGGCACTGAAGGCAATCTTGTCCTGGCCGAAGCTGATGGCACTGTTGTTTGGCAAACCAACACTGCCAACAAGGGTGTTGTTGGTTGCAACTTACTCTCAAATGGTAACTTCGTGCTTTACGATTCCAAGGGTAATTTCATTTGGCAAAGTTTTGATTATCCCACCGATACTCTATTGGTGGGTCAATCTCTTCGCCTTGGCGGCGTAAACAAGCTTGTGAGTCGAAAATCTGACAAAGAAAATGTAGACGGGACTTACAGCTTGGTGTTGGAGCCTAAACAAATGGCAATGTACCGAAAGATCATCAATTCTCCACGGCATGTTCTTTACTTCGCATCTTCCCTGACCAACTGGAAGGACCCAGTACAGTTTCTGAAATTTAACAGTGCTCCTGAAACTGATGAGGGTTTTGTGTTGGTGGAATGGGAATGTTGAGGTCACTTGTGGTGCACCTCTGAGAGAGATTGTAACACTCAAAAAACGGAGAAGCTTTTACTTTATATCTCTCTTGAAATTTTCTTACACCACTCCACTACTTTTACAACACAATCTGAGTCCCTTTATATAGGGAACTAATATGAGATTAAAGACAAACAAAAATAAATGCAAAACCAGCAAATTCAAACTGAAGTTGAGAGATGGCAGTTGGGAAGAAGGGAGTTGGGAGATGGTGGTTGATGAGTTTGGACGGGTGGAGGTGGTCAACAATATCAGCTTCTAGAAGTCAGTTGAAGCTGCTGAAAGTGACTGGCTGGAGGCAAGTTTAATATTCAACATCCCCCCTTAAACTTGACTCTCCATGTTTCGTCATACCAAGCATTGTCTTTAGTCTTTCAAACATATCATGTTTGAACGGCTTGGTGAAAATGTCAGCGGCTTGATCATATGTCCTGCAAGAGACTAGTTCCACCTCTTTATTCTCCACATGCTCTCTGATGAAATGATACCGCGTATCAATATGTTTGCTTCTTTCATGGAATACCGGATTCTTTGCTAGTGCAATAGCTGACTGACTGTCAATGTAGACCTCTGTGGGATTAACTTGTGGAAATCCTAAGTACTGCAACACATTCCTGATCCAGATACCATGACAAACAGCTGAGCAGGCAGCAACATACTCAGCTTCACATGATGACAATGTCACAATGGCTTGCTTTTTGGATGACCATGTGAACGCTGTATCTCCTATAAAATACGTAAAACCTGTGGTGCTTTTACGTTCATCCAGATCTCTTCCCCAATCACTATCTGAATAGCCAATCAACCTGCAATCTTCACATCTGGTATATAAAATACCATCATTAAGAGTACCTTTTATGTACCTGAGTATCCTCTTTGCTGCATTCAGGTGAGACTGGTCAGGAGTCTCCATGTATCTGCTGACTAGTCCAACTCCATAGAGTATATCTGGCCTGGTACACGTCAAGTATCTCAGGCTTCCAACCAAGCTCTTGAAATAGGTTGGATCAACATCTCCCCTTTCATTCTTTCTTAACTCTAATCCTGTTTCTACTGGAGTTGTGACAGGATTGCATTTTTCCATACCAAATCTTTTCAGAATTTCTTTTGCATAGATACTCTGAGAGATGAAGATACCTTTTTCGCTTTGCACAACTTCAATACCGAGAAAATGAGCCATTAGACCAATGTCAGTCATCTCAAATTCTTTCATCATCCTCCTCTTGAAATCTTCAAACATGGCTGGATTGTTGCCGGTGAAGATCAAGTCATCAACGTATAGGCATGCATATAACAAGCTTCCGTCAATCTCCTTCTTCATATATAGTGCATGCTCATACGGCCCATTTCTCAAATCTGTTCTTTTGGAAGTAATCATCAATCCTCATATTCCATGCACGAGGCGCTTGCTTCAAACCATATAAGGCTTTCTTCAGTCTGCACACTTTATCTTCTTTTCCTTTCTTCACATATCCAAGTGGTTGTTCCACATAGATTTCTTCTTCAAGAAAGCCATTCAGGAATGCTGACTTTACGTCAAGTTGGTAAATTTTCCAACTTTTCTGGGCTGCTAATGATATTAGCAATCTGATGGTCTCTAGTCTGGCAACTGGCGCAAAGACTTCTCCATAGTCAACTCCTTCCTTTTGTTTATAGCCTTTTGCTACAAGTCTTGCCTTGTATCTCTGGACTTCTCCTTTCGCATTCCTTTTGGTTTTGTAGACCCATTTCACTCCAATAGCTTTCCTGCCTTTTGGGAGATTAGTCAACTCCCACGTCTTGTTCTTCTCAATGGATCGAATCTCATCATCCATTGCACTTCTCCATTTTCCTTCTTGGTTAGCCTCTTCAAAGCTAACTGGATCACTTGTCATCAGCAGACAATACAGAGTAAGATCTTCTTCCACCTGTTCTGTATATTCATACAGATCTTCTAGACTGCGTGTTCCTCTAGGCCTCATATCTGAGAAATCATGATCAATTGGTAATGGAGTATCATACATTTGTGGTGAAGGGGAACCACGTTGAGGTGTTTGCTGATTTCTGGGTGTTTGTGTCTCTGTAGCCACTTCTCTTGTCTCTTCTTCAGGTATCAACTCCGCGTTTCTAGAAGCTTTAGTTTGATCCCAATTCCAGGATTCATTTTCTTCAAAAATGACATCTCTGCTGAAGATTACTTTCTTGGTGGTGGGGTTATATAGCCGATAACCCATAGTTCTATCACCGTATCCAACAAGGATACACTTCTCTCCTTTATCTTCAAGCTTGGTTCTTCTCGCTTCTGGGACTTTGATGTAGGCAATAGAGCCAAAAACTCTAAGGTGGCTGACACTTGGTTTGTGAGTGCTCCATGCTTCGTGCGGTGTCTTTGTATCAAGACTCTTCGTAGGACATCTGTTTTGTAGATATACCGCACACAAGACTGCTTCAGCCCAAAAACTTTTAGGCATGTTTTTATCCTTTAACATGCTTCTGGCCATGTTAAGGATTGTTCGATTCTTCCTTTCAGCTACACCGTTTAACTGAGGAGTATAAGCTGGTGTAAACTGATGTCTGATTCCTTGTTGCTTTAGGAACTCCTGGAAAGCACCTGCAGTGTATTCTCCACCTTGATCTGATCTCAATGCTTTGATATGATAGCCACTTTGCTTCTCCACAAGAGTTTTGAACTCTTTGAAGTAGCCAAACACTTCAGACTTCCTTTTCAGAAAATAGACCCAAGTCTTCCTGCTGTAGTCGTCAATGAATGTAAGGAAGTATTGATTCTGTCCATTTGATACTGGCGTCAATGGACCACACACATCTGTGTGAACGAGCTCAAGTGGCATGGTTGCTCTCCAATTTGCCTCCTTTCCGAAGCTATTTCTGTGTTGTTTGCTAAGAACACAGCTTTCACACATCTTATTTGGGTGATGGATGTTTGGCAATCCTTTCACCATCTTCTTACTTCCCAGTTGCTTTAAACTTTCAAAATTGAGATGTCCATACCTGAGATGCCACAACCAGTCTTTGTTGTTGATGATGGCTGTCAGACACTTTGGCGTATCATGATGAATTGCGAGAGGAAACATCCTATTCTTCGTCATCTGGACTCGAGTAACCAGCTTTCCTCGAGCATCTGTGATGGTGAGTTGCATATTTTGAAGACTAATGTGATAGCCTTTCTCCAAGAGTTGTCCGAGACTTAGGATGTTTGTCTTCATGTCTGGAACATAATAAACATTGGAGATGAAAGCATGATCTCCATTCTTCTGCTTTATCATGACATCTCCTCTTCCTTGGACAGAGATTTTAGAGAGGTCACCAAATGAGATTTCTCCATGAACTTTCTCATCAAGTTCAGTGAACAAGTCTTTTCTGCCAGTCATATGGTTGCTGGCTCCAGAATCAAGAAACCACACATCTTGATTTTGATATGTTGAGTTGTGTGCCATTAGCATCAACGATTCTCCTTCAACCTGCTCTTTCTCTGCAAAGTTAGAACTTTCATTTACTTCATTTGGGATACCTCTGCACTCGTTGCTATAGTGCCCATATTTGTGGCAATTATAGCATTGAACGTTTCTTTTGTCAACGTTCGGACGGTAGTTCTAACCGTCTCTTCTTCCTCGTCCTCGTCCTTGTGAGACATGGTTTTGTTGTCCACGTCCTCCTCTACTTGCGTCTCTTCCTCCTCTGCCTCTACCTTTGGTTTCAGCATTTCCAGAACCTCTTCCACGAGATCCTCTACCTCGTTCTCTTCCTTGTTGTGAGGTCCCCCCTTGCTCATATCTTTTTTCATGGAGGGATAACTTTGACTGGAGAGCTTGCTCCAATACTCTGTCGTCACTTCTTCTTGTGACTTTCTGCTCATGGGCTTGCAATGAACCCACCAGTTCTTCTACAGACATCGTCTCCAGATCTTTTGTTTCTTCCAGGGCCACCACTATAAAGTCAAACTTTGGATCCAATGATCGTAAAATTTTCTCCGAAATTCTCATGTCTTCGAGATTTTCTCCATTTCTTCTTAGCTGATTTGCAACAACCATGACTCGTGTATAGAACTCTGCAATGGATTCATTAGATTTCATTCTTAAAGATTCGAACTCACCTCGTAGAGTTTGAAGACGGATCCTTTTCACTTTGTCAGCACCTTTGTAGGTCTTGTGAAGGGTGTCCCAGACTTCTTTCGATGACTTGGAGGAAGCTATAAGCTCGAACGTGGGTTCGTCTAGTCCTTGATAGATTATGGACTTAGCTTTACAATCCTTCTTTCGATCGGCTCTGAGAGTTGTTGTCTGAGCTTCTGTCATGGTTCCTTCAGCTTCTTTAGATGCAGGTTCTGTGTATCCATCTTCCACAATGTCCATAACATCTTGAGAACCTAGTAGGGCTCTTATTTGTATGCACCAATTGTCATAGTTGTCTTTGGTGAGTTTCGGGATGACAACTTGGGCGTTTCCGTTGGCCATCTAGCTTGAACTACTTAGAACACTGATCTGGAGTCTGAATTTGCAAAAAATGAGTGAACGGTTGCGTCCGGAATGGTCTAAAACCTTGGAAAACAGTCCGGGTTTGTCAAAACACGAGTTCAGAAGTGTCTGAAACAGGCGGTCAAACTTTGTGACAAAAGTCAACCAAGATAACAGAATATTCCTTTTCTGACGGAATATTCCAGACGGACTAACGGCGTTAGTGACGTCAGCAGCACTCACGGACCGGGTCAGATAACCGGGTCGGATCAGGTGACGGGGTCGGACCGGTTCGGGTCAGTTTATGGGTCGGACTTCGGGTCGGACCCTGAAAACCGGGCGAGGAAGACGACCGGCGCGTGACGGTGACGCTCCTGAAGGTTGGCTGCGCGTGGACGGCGCGTGGGTACACTCTCTAATTTCAAATGGCGCGTGACACCTCTATTTTACTCCGATTTCGATGAAATTTTCACCGATACACTCCTTGAGACGAGTAAAACACACTAGTATCCTCAAATTTATATTTTGAGCACTTTGATTTCTGAGCCAATTTGGTTTTGGCCTCTGTTCTTCAAATTTCCGGCTCTCCTGGGCTCTGATACCACTGTTGGTGGAATGGGAATGTTGAGGTCTCTTGTGGTGCACCTCTGAGAGAGATTGTAACACTCAAAAAACGGAGAAGCTTTTACTTTATATCTCTCTTGAAATTTTCTTACACCACTCCACTACTTTTACAACACAATCTGAGTCCCTTTATATAGGGAACTGAGATGAGATTAAAGACAAACAAAAATAAATGCAAAACCAGCAAATTCAAACTGAAGTTGGGAGATGGCAGTTGGGAAGAAGGGAGTTGGGAGATGGTGGTTGATGAGTTTGGACGGGTGGAGGTGGTCAACAATATCAGCTTCTAGAAGTCAGTTGAAGCTGCTGAAAGTGACTGGCTGGAGGCAAGTTTAATATTCAACATTTTGCTTATGACCTAATTCTAGAGATCTCAGTCGGCGGCAGTTTCAATTTGGCCAGGCCAAAATACAACAGCACGGCGTCGTTTCTAAGACTTGGAATGGATGGAAATCTTGTGATCTACACATACTATGATAAGGTTTCTTGGGGTGCATATGAAAAGACATTCTCTCTCTTCGATAGAGACTCTACCTGGGAAACAGAGTGCCAACTCCCGGAGAGGTGTGGCAAATTTGGGGTGTGTGAAGACAATCAATGTGTTGCTTGTCCATCAGAGAAAGGTCTATTGGGGTGGAGTAAGAACTGTGAACCCAAGAAATTGACTTCTTGTGCTGTGAAGGATTTCCACTATTATAAAGTAGAAGGAGTTGATCATTACATGAGCAAGTATACAAGAGGAAGTGGACCTGTGAAAGTGGATGATTGTGGTAAGAAATGTTCTTCGGATTGCAAGTGTTTGGGCTACTTTTACAACCAGGATACATCAAGATGTTGGATTACCTACGACTTGATGACCCTTAACAAAGTCTCAAACTCAACACCTTTGGGATTCATAAAGGTACCTAACAAGTAAAAAGTCCCACAGGACAGGGCCATCTGATATAGATCTAGAAGATTGTCAAGGTTTCATTCTCTCTTGTACGTGTTGCTTATAAACAACGTATCAATCAATTAATTACATCAACTATTTTCAAAAAAAAAAAAAAAAAAAGATTACGTGGAATATTGGACAAATGAGGTAACGCCAAGTGGACTGATCATCATACACCTAATTGCTCAATGACCAACAAACCGAAATGAGAATGTTATGTTTATGTTCGTCAATATATTCTATAACTCAATAAATGTTTTGTTTAACAATTTAAATTAATGATGGAAATGTTGATTTGTTTAAAAAAGCCGATGGTTAAAAAGACTCGGAAAAGGTTCGAATAGTGTATGAAAAGTTGTGGAGAACTGTTAAAAATGTTCAAATACAATGTTAAAAGTCTTTGTTTGAGACTTTTTGAATCTTCGAGACTTTTTGAATCTTCGAGACTTTTAACATTGTATTCGAGCCTTGTCAACAATTATCCGAGACTTTTCATACACTGTTAGAGCATTTTCCGAGCTTTTTTAATTTTTTAATTTTAAATTTTGTAACTTCGAGACTTTGTAAATAATCTCCGAGCCTTTTAACACTGGCTTCGAGACTTTATAAATAATCTCTGAACCTTTTCAATTTGTCTCCGAGCCTTTTAAATTAGATTCAAAATTCACACAACTAGCCTAAGGTTGTTGTTTTGATGTGGTTTTTGTTGTTCGCCGTGAGTTCACCGTGAAGTTTTCAGACGTATTTCTTGCAGCCGATGTTTTTTTCTCTCAATCAACTGCTTTCTCTCTAGGTTTGAAAAGACACAAACTGACAAAAATATTTTTATCTGGTCACCTAAATAGTTGTCTTTTAAACTTGAATTAGTAAAATGGTGATATTCTTACTATAACCGTCCCAAATAGCAACAATTTTTTTTTTGAACCCCATACAAATATGCTTCAACTAGTATGTGTATATAATTTTCCTTGAAACTTTTTAATTGCTAAAAAAATAAAGGAAAGGAAAGAGAGTGAATGTTGCATCAGAAATTGGTTATGATGTTGAAAAGTTTAGGGTTTACGATTAAGTACAGTAAATGGGTTCATAGAGTAACTTTTTTTGAAGTAAATAATTATGTCTATTAATGTAATTAATTTATGAGTATTCTAGGAAAATAAATTTTTTATTATTAAAAAGTGGGTGTGTGGCAAACTATTTTGATGGCAATAGAGCCCTCATTATCTATTAAGAAAATACTTTTTGCACCATCAAATTTTAATAAAATATTATAAAATTTATAGTGAGGAAATTTTTGTTGTTGCTAAAAAGCATTCTAAAAAAATATAAAAAAATAAAAAAAAAACCTTTACACCGTTGCAAAGTAGCTCATTTTACAAAATCAAATGGATTGCCAATATTTAAACTTGATAATGGTGTCCAAGACATGATTAATTGGTTATAATAATATAATTGGAGAATCTTTAAAGGACTGTATGCTCAATAATTGCTCATTTTATCGTGGATAAAGGGATAAGTTCGGTGGTTAAGTCCCTAACATCCATATCACAAGGTTGTAGATTCAAGTCTCTCCCCGCGGTCCGCCTCTAAAACCGAATTATTGTAATATTTAATAATAATAAAAAAAAAGCCACCACAATAAGCAAGGAAAACATGATTAATTAGTTATAATAATAACCCAATTGGAGAAGCTTTAACCGATATATGCTTATGCTTATCTTGGATAAGCCACCACAATAAACAAGGCCCGATTAATTTTATAGATTTCAATTAAAAATAATGACATGTTCATGTGTTTTCTTACTTTTTTAGCCAAAAACAATTGATTCAGCTGCTTGTGCAACTATTATCATGATTAAGATAACTGGAGCTGTGACAGAGGTGGTGGTTGACTCAGAAATTTATGTTAGATGGGGTCATGGGTGATACCGAAATTTTTTTACGAAATTTTTTTACTGGATGGGTTGTGGACAATTTTACATAGATAAAAAATTATACTATATAATAAAAAAAATCATTTTGATGGCGAATCTCAACGGTATGAAAGAATTTTTATTAGTTAAAATGAAAAAGTAAACCTAGTCTGGGCATAATGAGTCTTATCATCAAATACATATTCTAACCAAGAAAAAACACGAGAATAAAAAAGGAAATATGCATACAATGTAAATACAATAAGATTCTGTTTATATTTTGACTTCTGAGGTTCAAAGAAGCAAAAACATCTATTATAAAATCCGAATCAATTGTAAGAACAAGTTCTCTTTCAATATAAACAAACATACAATTCTTAAGAAACTCGTCATTCATCTTGTTGCGCAAAGACATTTTGACAAGTTTCATAGTCGAAAATAAAACTTAATTTTATAACATAAACCTAAAATAAAAATAAAAATAAAACTTCTAGTTTTCTTATACTTATGTCTGTATATCTCCACAAATCCAAAAACTATGAAAACTCATAAAATTGAAATTATTGGAGACTTGGAGATTAATTTAGATAGTAAATCTACTGCTTTTGGTTTGTTGTTAAGGGGTTAAAAGTTCTCAATTTCATCAGACTTTAATGAGTTTGATGCATGTTTTTAAGTTATTGAACTGTTATTAAGATAAAATATATATATATATATATGGTAAGTTAGGTGAAAATCAGAATTGGACTGAGATATACTTGAAATTAAATGGGATGTATTTAAAATTTATGAAAAAACTTAAAAAAAATAAAAATAATAAAAAAACTATGGTGGGCTACAGCTCACCCTAGCCTGGCATGATTCTGTCTCTTGATGGAGAAAAACTTCTATGCACCTGGTGCAATGCACACTAGCCAATGGGTGCATGAAAGTTCTCACTTTGATTAATACATTTTTCTCTTAAAATGTCGATAAATTTTCCTTTTTGGCTGTGCTTTCTTTTAATAAATTTGTTTTTATCATATAAATTATGAGAAGATGTGGTGAATTACATGATAAGCACAAATCATTTGAGTTAGTTTTGGACTAATATTTTAAGTTTTATAACATTGTTGTAATAAAAATAATAATAATAATAATAAAAACTCAAATTTTAAAATCTCTCCGTAATATATTTTTTAAAATTATGGTATACAAATTTACAATCTAAATTTTATAATAAAAGTCATATCTTGCATGTGCTATTAAGATGTGACAAATTGATAGAACTTACCAAGTCAACCAACATTTCTAACGAACTTATGTTTGATTTTTATTTTTATTTTAATAATTTTCAAGTTTATTTATTTATTTATTATTATTGATTTGTAAATAGATTAAAACTATAAAAGTAAAGAAAATATTAGAGAAAAAATTGAATAATTGATCATAAATTAATAATATTGGAAATCCACATTTGATTTTGAATAATTTCCTCCTTTGGTGTGGTGTAAGGCGTTTAAAAAAAATTAGGAATCTTTTTTCTTTTTTCTCCCGATAAATTTTATAATATTTATTAAAATTTGATTTAGATAAAAACTGATTTGTTTCAAAGGTAACATTGTTTTATTACAAGCTACTTTCAAATCTCACATGTTCAATTAATTCCGTGTTATAGAATTATTTATAGAGTAAATTGCAATGACATATCCCATGTTTGTCTATATCACTCAGTGTTCTAGTAAGCGTTAGACGTTAGTCGGGCGGAGACCCAGCGCCTAGCGCCTTGACCGATTAGTTGGTGATTAATCGGAAAACGTAATTACAAACAAATTCAACATCAAAGACACAATCCACAAATATCAAATCCATAAATATTAAATCCAAAGAAAATTCAAATCCAAAAACACATTTGACCCAATTTAATAGTGGAAAACTAATTGTAAAAGTGGCCCAAGTGGCCCAGTTCGCCAAGGAGCCTGACAAAGAGTTCAAAGTCAACTTTAAAACTCTTACTTTCCCTTTTGTCAACAACTGTCCAAAAATCCCCAAAATCCTCTCAAATCCCTATATTCTTCTTCTTCGACAAAACCTTAAATCCCTAAAATTAATCTTCAAATTTCATCAATCATTTTCTTTGAACTGTTTGTTTGATGATTTAGAAAGAGAGGAGAGGGTACCTGACAACAGTGACCAATCGGCGAACCGGCGAGTGGCGACAGCAGCGACAAAGACGGCAGTTTTCGACGGCGATTGAAGAATAAGATAACAAAGAAATGAAAAATTGAAAACAAAAGAGAGGAGAGGATACCTGACAACGGTGACCGATTGGCGAACGGCTGCAAACTGGCAAGTGGTAACGGCGGCGACGAAGACGGTAGCTTTGGGCCGATTTGGTATTTTGAATTTTTGATTAGGTTTGGTTTTCTGTTTGGTGACTTTGGTTGAAGAAGAGGATGGAAGAATGAAGTGAAAATTGGACTTTGGTTAAAACGGCACCGTTTTTTTCCCTTTAAAAAAAAAAAAACTGGCTAGGCGGGGTCAACGGCTTTGACCCGGCTAGCTGATTAACCGGTGACTTTTCCATTAGTCGACCACCGTGCAATTGGTCCGATTTTCCCCTTTTCACCACAGTAAGCTGCCGCCTAGATGAATTGAAGCGAATAATCGGCCGCCTAGGCTGATTTCGAACACTGATATCACTGCAATATCGAACTTTTACCTTAATTATTGAAAGATACCTTGACTATTGGTCAAACCGTTATCTTTAACGGTGTGATTAATTTTGAGTCGAAAATGTCAAAATTACCGAATTGTAGATACATTTACCAAATTGCTTGGCGCTGAGGCCTTTCAACGCCTATCTAGCAAGTTGGTTGTCATTTAGCTTCCTACATCCACTCCAACTTGAGGGGTAGTTATGAAACTAATGCTACAACACATATCAAGTTAAAGATAAAAGATTATTTTAGAGATATAGTTAGGGATGTTTGATATTCAAATATCATATTTAGATATGAATATTTAGTCTGTAAATGATGTAATTATATATATATATATCTATTAATTTTCCAATGAGGACTTTTACTATACACTTTAAGCACTTTTGATGAAATTGCATTAGATATATTGAATCTTGATTTGATTTTTTGTGTGCATCCTAAGAAAATTAAAATACATTTGGTAAAAATTTAGAAATTTTTTGGATTTGAGAACTATTTTTTCTTATATTTTCCTATTTTTAAATGTGTTATCTTCAAAGAAATCGGAAAAAAAGTAGTTTCTAGACTCGAAAAATTTTCAATTTTTTTTCACAAATGTATTTCAGTGTTTTAATCATCCATACAAAAAATCAAAACAAGATTCAATATATTCTATTAAATTTCATCAAAGGTTCTTAAAGTGTGAGTTGTAAAAAGTCCTCATTAGAAAATTATATATATATATATATATATAATTTTTCTATTATCAGTTTGTCCTAATATAAAATATATCAGGACGAAGAATGTGAACCATTAGATTTACATACTTTGACTCAAATTGTATGCAATTTTTAAAGCTTTTCTATAATCTATAATCCACATTCTTCGTTATAATATATTTTATATAAAGACGAATTGACAATAGAAAGACTGTATATATATATATATATATATAGTAATTTTCCAATGAGGACTTTTTACTAAGGGTGTGTGTTTTTGGTTTGGTTTGTGTTGAATCTCAATGTCAAACCAAACCAATATGGATCGGTTTGGCTATATTTCAACCCAAACCAAACTAATGTGATTTTTCAAATCGATTCAAACCAAACAAAAAAAGGTCAGGTTGGTTTGGATTGGTTTATCAATTTAGATTTGAACCCAAAAATATTTTTTTTTTTGGTATTATATTATAAAAAATATTTAAATAAAAAATCATAATATAAAATATTAATCATATATATAAAGGAAGTACGGAAAAGTCAAACGAGTAATTACTATATATATACATATATATATATATATATATACCTTGAATAAAGACATGTTTGATAACATCTATGCTTTTGAAACCTTAATATATCAATCAATCAAAAGAACTGTATCAAAACAAGTAAATAAATTATAAAAGTTTAAAGTAATCGGTAAAAGTTATAAAACTTTGACTGAATGGAAAATGTAGGTGAATTTTATATTTTAGTTTTACTTTTTAAAATATGTGGTATGGTTTGGATTGATGAATTATTTCACTCAACCTAAATTAAACCACCTTTAATCGGTTTGTCCAAAAGACAATCTAAACCACCCATTTTTTATATTTGTATTTGAACCAACCCAAATTTTATGGGTCGGGTTGATCGGTTTGGTTCGGTTTGACGATTTTTTGCCCACCCCTACTTTTTATAATGCATACTTTAAGAATCTTTGATGAAATTGAATGAAATATATTGAATATTGATTTGATTTTTAGTATGGATGGTGAAAATATTAAAATACATTCATGGAAAAAAATTTAAAAAAATTTGGGTGTAAGAACTAATTTTTTCCGATTTTTTTGAAGATAAAATATTTTAAAAGAAGAAAATTAAAAAAAAAAAAACTAGAATCCAAAAAATTTCCATATTTTTACCAAATGTATTTTAATTTTCTTAGGATACATACAAAAAAAATTTCATCGAAAAACATTCAATTACATACAATTTCATTAAAGGTACTTAAAGTGTGCATTGTAAAAAGTTTTCATTGGAAAATATATCTTTCTCTCTCTCTCTCTATATATATATATATACTATATATATATATACACATACTTGGGTGGAGCTCCTCATGGGCTTGGTTGGGGAAAAAAATTTATATATGTCCAAAAATTTTGAAATGATTTTTTTCAGAAAAAATTAAGAATTTAGGTTTAGTTGACACCAAATATTTGATTTAGTAATAAAAGTGAGTAATATTTAATATTGATAATATATATATTCAATATATAAAATTTAAAATAACTTTTTATTAGAGAAATGAATATTTACCACCATCCAATGTTCTTACTTCTTAGGTAGTAAAAAGAGCTCATTCAGCTTGATAATGTTTCCCATCTTGTTTTTAATTTTTTCTATGTTTCTCATTTTTTTTTTTTAAATGGTCTAGCTTAAAAAATTTAGATTAAATAGTCCCCAAACTATCTATAATTTTATTTCACTTTTCTGTAATGTTATTCATTAATTACTTTCAATATTTCATGATGTTGTCGTTAGTTTGGACATAAAATGGTTTTCATGTGAGAATTTTTCTTTCTTTTAATTTTTGTAATGAAATGAATTCTATTTTGTAAATAGAATTTGAATTTTTTTTCGAATTCTATAACTATATTTTGTTTCATTTTTCTATTTTTTTTTGTCTCATTATGATGCTCAAAGTTAAACAAAGTCAGAAAAAAATAGTTACATTGCTCGAAAAAATTTCAGATTTATTTTACAAGAAAATTTTACTGAACTTGTCAACCATAAAAAATTACATCAAATAAGAAAAATTAATTAGCCTAGACTGAGAAAATTCTCTACCTACGCCCCTATACAAATATATATATATATATATCACTCTTCTTGGTCTTCTTCACAAGGCAACACAATTTGAGTGCATCTTTTTATAATTACAAAGTATTTTATTTTTTAGAACTAAAAAAATTTAGAGAGAACCAAAATTAGCCCCTAAAAATGATATAGATTTGTTTTAACCGCATTCTAAAATTTAGCTATTTATAAAAAAAATATATAATAAAATTAGCCATATGTAGTTGCTATGGGACTTAGTTGCCATTCACAATCCTTATTAATTTTAACAAGTAATGTTAGGATTCCCAAATTTCTTTTTAAGTAGTGTTGGCAGGTGAGGTGTCAACATCACATAACTTACCACATAATCTCATGATTTATAAGATGTTGACACCTAAGGTGTCAATACCATTTGAGAAGAAGTTTGGGAAATTTTTTGGGAAGTTTAGCTTTGCTCAATTTAAAATGTCATTGAAGCATACATGATAATATTAAATTCCTCTCATTCCATAACTCTTCGTATATTCATTACGATTGACAGCTTTGACTTTTTAAAGGTTGGGGACGAATATCTAAACCAAACACCTTTATTTATACTCATAATTTTATTTAAAAGAAACATTTGGGCCCTTTGATTTCTTCCAACTTATATTATTTTAATCTTTTAGGGGTGTGGGGGAAGGGGTAGGGGAATGAGGGAGGGGATTTCCCCATACCCATCCCAATCTTCTTGTCACTTTAATATTTCCTTCTCACACGTGTGTATCAATGTGCTGACCTAGCGCTCAGTGCCTAGGTCGATTTAGTCAACGATTAATTGGCAAGTGAATTTTTTTTTTCTACATAAAAATCCAATTACAAACAAATTTCAATGGTCAAATTCAAACAAAACTCTTTCCAAATCAACAAATGCTAAATTACCAATTAAAATCCACTCACAAACCAATCCAAATCTACAAACACCCATCCAAATGGAATCACAAACCAATCCAAATCCAATCATAAAGACACAAATAAATTAAAATGACAAATTCCAAGTTCTAAGTTCTAACAAACATCAACAAGTTAACAACATTCAAAATGTAAACAATAAAACAAGAAATGAAGAAACTATCTAAGTTTCTATGTCCGTCTCCTCCTTCAAGGATATTGGCACGCTCTTCATTAGATTCAAATTGAACTTCGATTTCCTTATCCGTATCACCATCCACTCGTGAATTGGGGTCTACTTTTTCATCACCTTCATCAACAGTAAAAGTGTAAAACATTAAAACATAAAACCGAAATCAATATCAAATAATCAATTTTTGATTTTTCCGATTAATTGGTGACTAACATTGATTAATCGTTCCCCGCCTAGCTAGCCAATCTAACCGATTAATCGGTGACTAGCACAGATTAACCGTTCCTCGTCTAATATGGCCGATTATGGCCTTTTTGCTATAGTGAAACACTGCCTAGAGGAATTCCACTGAGACGGCCACTTTTTTGAACTCTAGTGCATACATAAGACAAACCGTATTACCTATCCTTTTCACTCACATGCCACGTTGGGGAAGACAAAAACAGTTTCCATGTTTGGAGGAGTTTCTATATTGGCTAAAAGAGTTTGTTTGTTTTTTTTTTTTTAATTTTTTATTGAAAACTATCTTATTTATTTATTTTTTTCGTTTGGTTGTCACTATAGTGATTATAGTTTATTTTTTTTATTTTTTTATTTGATAACTAAATAAACAAGATGTGGTTGGTCCAATGGTTTGCCCTTCATACTTATATCATGAGATTATAGGTTTGTATGTGCAATCTTCCCCAAATCCAGGACCATTGTTATATATATTTTTAAAAAATTGATAACTAAATGACCGATAACTCTTTTAGAAGCTCTGTTCCTATAAGATCAAATGCTAGAGGATTTATTTCTTATTATTTCTTTTAAAAAAAATATTTCTCACGATTATTTTTTTATTTTTATTTTTATTTTTTATTTTTTGGCAAAGTTACAAATCCAGCTGTTTAAATCATTAAACTAGTTGCACAACCAGCTAGCTGAATCAATTGTCTTGGGCTCTTGCCTCTTGGCCTCTAAAATCATCCTAAGTTACATATTTATTTGTCTAGATTGCTGTTTGATACTGATAGTCATATTCCCTTTGCTTGCGGAGTTGCGGGACATAGAAAGAAAACACGTGAATGTGTTATTATAATTTTAATTGTAATTTTATAAAATTAGTAGAGTACAAAAAAAGTATTAGAATATCACGGCCTTGCTTAATGTGGTGGCTTATCCAAGATTAGCATAATTATATGTCGGTTAAAGATTTGGTCCGGTAGTAAATCCCTTACATAATAAGGTTGCGAGTTTGAGTCCTCCCCAATATTCCAAATAACCCCAAATTTTTGTACTAGTGTAATATTTACAAACAATGGTGGAAACAGGGCTGGCTACAACCCACCCTAGCTTTTTGAAAAAAAAAAAAAAGTTTTTTAAATAGTTCTATATACACTCCATTGAATTCTAAGTATATCTCAACCCAATTCCGATTCTGACTTAACTTATCATATTTTTCTTTATCTTAATAATAGCCTAATAACTTAAAAACATGTATCAAACTCATTAAATTAAGCTCATTATATTTCGAAAAATGTTAACCCTTTACCAACTCAAAAATCAAGTTTGGAAATTTTAACCCCTTAACAACAAACCAAAAGTAGTATATTTACCATATAAATTCATCTCCAAGTCTCCAAGTCTCCAAGAATTTCAATTCTATGAGTTTTCATAACTTTTGGATTTATAGAGGTATACAAACGTCGGTATGAGAAAACTGCAAGTTTTATTTTTATTTTAAAGTTTATGTTGTAAAATTAAGTTTTATTTTCGGCTGTGAAACTTGTCAAAACGTCTTTACGTCACAAGATGGATGACGAGTTTTCTGAGAATTGTATAGTTGTTTATATTGAAAGAAAACTTGTTTTTACAATTGATTCGGAATCGGTAATAGATGTTTTTGTTTCTTTGAAGTCTCAAAAATCAAAATTTAAGTAGGATCATACTGTATCTACATTGCATGTATATTTCATTTTTATTTTCTTGTGTTTTTTTTGTTTTTTTGTTAGAATATGTAGTTGAGGGTAATACTCATTATGTCCCCTAACTAGGTATACTTTTTTATTTTAACTAATAAAAATTCTCTCATACCGTTGAAATTCGCTATCAAAATGATTTTTTTTCATTATTATATATTATAATTTTTTATTTACATGAAATTATCTATAACCTACCCAGAAAAAAACTGGTTTCGCCCCTAATTAAATATATATATATATATATATATATCTTTCAATTCTATTATTATAATCATGTCTTGGAGACCTTTATCTACTTTAAATTAATATTGGCAACTTTGGTATACAGTGTGAACTGTCAAGTGCTTTTTTTTTTTTTTTCCACTAAATTTTATTAAATTTTGGATAACATTATTAAATGCCTCACATGTTCAATTCCTTGTTATAGAATTATTTATATGAGACTTGAATCACAGTGTCAAGATCGGCGTCCAGCAGAGTGATAACATTATTAATTATTTCGGATTATTAAAATAAAAAGAAAAATAAAAATAAAATTTGGAGCTGTCCACTACCCCAGAATCTAAATTATAATACTGTCCAAATTATTCTACTTCAGATACTAATAAATAAGGAGCTGCTCAGCTCCATATCCACCACCCCGGAATGGCATCTTCCTCTTCATATACGTTGTCTTTTTTCACTTTCTTCTTCTTCTTCTTCTTCTCACTCACCTTGATCTCCATTGCTGGAGCTACTGTTCCTCCTTCGGAGACGTTTAAGTATGTCAACGAAGGAGAATTCGGTCCATACATAAACGAGTATGGTGCAGATTACAGAGTTTTTGGATTTTTCAGTTCTCCATTCCAGCTCTGCTTCTACAACACCACCCCAAATGCTTTCACTCTTGCTCTTCGTATGGGTATCCAGCGGACTGAGCCTTTGTATCGTTTTGTTTGGGAAGCCAACCGTGGCAAACCTGTACGTGAAAAGGCCACTCTCTCTCTCGGCACTGAAGGCAATCTTGTCCTGGCCGAAGCAGACGGCACTGTTGTTTGGCAAACCAACACTGCCAACAAGGGTGTTGTTGGTTGCAAGTTACTCTCAAATGGTAACTTCGTGCTTTACGATTCCAAGGGTAATTTCATTTGGCAAAGTTTTGATTATCCCACCGATACTCTCTTGGTGGGTCAATCTCTTCGTGTTGGTGGCGTAACTAAGCTTGTGAGTCGAAAATCTGACAAAGAAAATGTAGATGGGGCTTATAGCTTTGTTATGGAGCCTCAACAATTGGCAATGTACCGTAAGATCAACAATTCTCCGCGGCCTGGTCTTTACTACTCGTATACTCTGACCACTGGGAAGGACGACTCAGTACAATATGTGAAATTTAACAGTGCCCCAGAATCTGATGAGGGTTTTGCTTATGAGCTAACTCTAGTGCACGAAGGAGGCACTCTCATTTTGTCCAGGCCAAAATACAACAGCACGGCGTCGTTTCTAAGACTTGGAATGGATGGAAATCTTGTGATCTACACATACTATGATAAGGTTTTTTGGGGTGGATATGAAAAGACATTTTCTCTCTTCGATAGAGACTCCATCTGGGAAACAGAGTGCCAACTCCCGGAGAGGTGTGGCAAATTTGGGGTGTGTGAAGACAATCAATGTGTGGCTTGCCCATCTGAGAAAGGTCTATTGGGGTGGAGCAAGAGCTGTGAACCCAAGAAATTGACTTCTTGCGCTGCCGAGGATTTCCACTACTATAAAGTTGAAGGAGTTGATCATTACATGAGCAAGTATAATAGAGGAAGTGGACCTGTGAAAGTGGATGATTGTGGTAAGAAATGTACTTCGGATTGCAAGTGTTTGGGCTACTTTTACAACCAGGATACATCAAGATGTTGGATTACCTACGACTTGATGACCCTTAACAAAGTCTCAAACTCAACACATTTGGGATTCATTAAGGTACCTAACAAGTAACAAGTACAAAGCGCTAGAAGATTGTTAAGGTTTCAATTTCTCGTGTTGCTTTTTTATGTTGACTTTTTGTTTTTATTTTTATTTTTAAAGTATTGTTTGGACCTGATGATAGATCGCTGATAATAAGAATCAGCAGTTTATTGTATAATTAAAACTCTATTATATGATATTTATAAACAACGTATCAATCAATTAATTACATCAACTATTTTCAAAAAAAAAAAAAAAAAAAAAAAAAATTACGTCGAATATTGGACAAATGAGGTCGAAGCTTCAGATTGCTAGAAAATTGCAGAATTCATAATTCAAGGTCGAAATTCAAAAGAACTTGTAAGAGAAATTTACACTATCCGTCCGATTAAATACACCATCAAAACGCTATGGCTTTCTAATTACAAGAACAAAAAAAGTTCAATTTCAATGGAAAATGAGTTTAAGCAATGAAAGTTTTAATCTCGATTTGTTGTTATCATAAGATGCAATATCATATATATGAACAATCAGGACATATAACTGACATTTTGCCTTTCATTGGATAAATTATTCCT
The DNA here is from genome assembly GCA_035582765.1 of Acer negundo. Classification (NCBI taxonomy): domain Eukaryota; kingdom Viridiplantae; phylum Streptophyta; class Magnoliopsida; order Sapindales; family Sapindaceae; genus Acer; species Acer negundo. The sequence continues at coordinate 14,624,609 of CM069235.1, forward strand.
CTTTTCTCCGGACTTTTAAACTGATCCTTTGCAAGCGTGCAACAACCCTTCATTTTATTTTAAAAATAAATTTTTTTTTCTTCGGTTGGTATCCCAACACATTTGATAACGAGAAAATTCATTGCTAGAAAGGAAAACAAGAGAAATTCAACATACCTTCAGCTTACGGAGGGATCCATTGATTGCTTCGGATCATATTTGATTACTCATTCCGCTATGATTTATGCAAAAAAAATGCACAATGAAGTTTACATGTTCTAATGAGTGTTTTCACTCAAATTCTCCACACATCATCACTTGCATTATCGACCTCAAGGAAGTACCTTTAAAAGAAAATAACCTAAAGAGTATAATTTAAAGGTTATAAAATGTATAATTATTTTTCTGGGGGGTGCATTGCACAACTACAATACTCAATTGCTGGAACGCTAAGTAATGTTACTTACATCTTCGTCATCAATAGCGTTTCCAGGAAAAGTAAATGGAATTGGCATAGGACCCAGCTCACTGTGATAGACTTTCTGCAGTTTGAGCTAATGACTCCTGAAGTGACACAAAGGAAATACAATCGTTTACTTTCCAGAAAAACAACAGACATAGAAAACCCCTATGGATATCAAACATCGTGAACTTGGTAGTTAATTGAGAAAGGTAATATGTAAACAAAGGGGTGAGCTAAAGGCCAGTGAGTGGAATGGATTTTCTAAAATAGAAAATAACTTTACTGTTAAGAACTCATTATCTATACGACCAGAATTTAAATTGCAAAATAGCAGTACTTCATGGCTAATAAACATAGTTAACAACACAAACATTAAATTCTACACCAGGACAAGTACCGAGGGATTATTGGCGAAGTATATCGAAGCACACGCAAAGTAAGGACAGTTTTCTCACGTACACGGTGAACATCATTCACACGTGCAGAGCATTTGTTCTCACATACGTACGCAGAGTAGCTCCAAAGGCAAGTAATTAAACTTCTGGGAGCCTTGTTGTCACCTTCACCTGAAAGAGTCAGAGGGGTAGTAGCCTATCAAACACTTAACCGCTAAATAGAAGTGCATACGAATATTAAAAATGTAGACCTTAATTGGATGTTACCTTCATCATATATCAAGCATGCCTGAAGCAATGACACTATCATCCTGTTTTTGAATAGATTTCTTCAGCTTAGACTTGGACGATGGCACTGCTTAATTAACAAAGGGTTCTTCTGCACCACACCGAGAGATATAATACTGCAAAATAAGAGAAATTCATGACGTTGAAAGACAAGGAAGAGAATGTTTACAAGGAAAAGGAATCCAAAAACACATTTAGGTGCTTTGTTTGTCAGTATTTTCTACAAATCAATAAATTAAATGGAAGTGATCATTTTTTTTCTTTTTGAACAGCAATTTATTCAATGAAGGCCATGAACGCAAAAGAAGCTAGAAGAGGCGACGAGCATAGCACCCAGAGGCAAAGGAAAGCAAAGAACAAAGAACAAAATAAAAACAAGGAGCAAAACAGAAGCTCCAAGAACAGAGCAAGCACACAAAAAAAGCAGAGCAAAAGCACCAAGAAACCCAAAATCATAGTATTTGTATATAATAATAAAAGCTAATCAATTTAGAAACAGATTAATAATTGAGTTTACAAAGTAGCTAATTAACAACCGAAAATCAAACCCAAAGAAACTCTACCTTAATTATCTAAGCCAGCTAGTGGTGCCCACGGTTCGGTTTTGATTTGAAACCGGCGGTTTCGGTTCCGTGGCGACCCAAAACCGAAACCATAACCAGAAAACCGGTTTAGTACACGGTTTCTAACCGGTGGTTTTACGGTTTCGGTTTCGGTTTCAGTTAGAAACCGTCGGTTTTGGGTTCGGTTTTTAAAAAAAAAATTCAAAAAAAGTGACACGTGGCAGCTTCTGATTAGTTGATTTAATTTTTTTTTTTAACCGGCGGTTTTAACCGCCAGTTTAACTGTCGGTTATTGGCAGTTTTTTGAAGTCCCAAACCGAAACAGTAACCGGTTCAACCGGTTTCCGACCGGTTTTGAAACCGCCAGTTCCAGTTTCGGTTTTGGGACGGTTTTTGGAAGTACTGTTTCGGTTAAACCGCGGGCAAAACCGTCGGTTTAACCGAAACCATGGCCACGTGGTAAGGGGAAATAGCACAAAATTGAATTAGTTTTGTGGTAATATCACCTGGTTAATAATTCTATGTTTAATAGCAGCAAAGTATAGAGATGGACAAAAATGCCCTTTCTTTCTTCTTTCTTCTTTCTTCTTGTTGGAGAAAAAAGAAGCTTTCTCTCTCTCAAACGGTGGCCTTGATTTCTTCTTTCCTCTTTGGAGAAAAACGAAGCCATCTAATTCATCATTACGTTGACCTCACATGCGAGAAAACTGTTCTGAGCTAAATAATTTTCGAGACCTAGCGGCGACAGGCAATGGGTGGTTTGCGAGCCGAAGAAGCGACGACAAAATAATTTTGTTGTCTTCACAATTATATTGTTATTCTATGGTTACCATAAGTAGGGTATTGCAAGTTTTCAAGTTCTTTATCTTTGTGTTTCAGCTCTGCTTGAAGCTGCAAAAAAAAAAAATTAATTTCTCAGATATCTCACATCAAATAGCAACTGAAATTGCGTCAGGAAGGTATAGCATTTTTGGATATTCTTTTGTATATTTCTGCTCTGGTTTACAAGTATTCAACACATGCTCCTACATTTTCAAGTTAAGGATAGTTTAATACATCGATAAACCAAATTCAGCCTTGTGAGATTAAGAAAAATAATAGTAAACAGAAGAAAAACTATCTGTTGGGTTATATAATAATGTAATTAGTTGCTTCCTGACTCTTGATGCCTGAAGGAACGTTCTGTAGTTGTGATATTTAATGTGCTCTAGTTGTCAATTTCTTTAAAGGGGTTGGCAATCACCGGTATTAATGATAGAAGATATTGAAATCGTATTCCAATCGATGAATCTAGGTGAGTTTTATCACAACCTTTTTGATCAAACTCCCATGATATTGGAAATTTTTTGTCTGTTTCTTATCATCTAGTATTATTTTTAGATTTTCCCATAAATAAAGTGCCTGTGTTTTAGATTCTTTGTTATTTCCAGAAGACACCACAACTTTGCTAGCTGGATTATGCTTTGAAAAATTGTGCATTATTTGTTAATTATATAAATGATGGTTGTGGGATTTAGGTATTTGGTACAAGGTAAGTTTCACCTTTACATAGTTCATGTTTCCTTGATATGGTATTTTGGTGGTTATGATGTTTATTTCTGTAATTATCAGGCATATAAGGATTTGAATTCTGGCTTTGTCTCTACAGTTATATATATACAAGTCAAGCTATCATGATGACAATGGTAGTTCCGACAACTTGAGATGACACTCAATACAATAGTTGATCAAGAGTTTGTCTATTTGTTTCTTTTGCTCAATATCATTATTGGTTTTTCCCTTGACTTTTAGCTTTTTTAACATATGTTTATGATTAATTTGTATATTTTTGTTCCTTGTAATAAGCATATGGATTAAATCTTATTTCTTTCTTAAAACTGTTTATTTGATGGGATACATTATAAATATCGTTGTAAGGAAGTACATAGTTGTGTTTAGCAATGTATAGAATGTAAATCAAAAAGGGTAGAGAAAAATATATGAAGTTGTGTTTGACAATGTATAAAATGTCTATAAGTGTCTTGAAGAGAACTATGGTACTAAGTAGGAAGCCATCATCCTTTATGGTCAATTTGTTGAAAATGGACATACTTTGAATCCACTACAACAAAAACTGTTTTTATTGACAGTTATTTCTTGAAGACTGTCAAGAACTTACATTTCTTGACAGTTTTTAAAAACGGATTAATTACATAAATGTCCCTTTAGTTTAGACATAATTATATACATATGGAATTTTACCCATAATTGTAAAAACGTTCATTGCCGTTAGTTGACTTCCGTTAACTCTAACCGTTGATCACAATTTTAACCCACAATGACTAAAGTGCCCCTATTTTCCTATTTTATTATTTAAATTAATAATTAAAAAATTAAACAGAAAAGACAAAGATATTGGATAAGTAAAATTATTATATATATTGTATATATTGTATAATATATATTGTTTAATTTATTAGTATATAAGATATATATTAGATAAGTATAATTATTATATATATTGTATAATATAATATATATTATAAATTATATATATTATTTATATTTATATATATATTATATTATATAATATATATATTATTATTTTATGTATTATATATAATATATATGTATCCATTACAATTGATGTCATGAGTCTCCTATAAGCCATGTTTGGTTGGATGGAATGGAAAGAAACCCATTCCATTCGTTTGGTTTGTTAAAATGAAATGGAATGGTGATTCCATTGGAATGGAGATTTCACCATTTTAGTGGAATAGGCATTCCATGCAAAAGCTAATGGAAAGCTATTTCATTCCAAACTAAAATTTATATTCCATAAATACCCTTATATGCCCCAACTCCATTACAAAAATACCCTCAACTCCTTTCCAAAAATAATATGCTATTATTAATGATATATAAATATATATTATATATATATGTATATATATATATTATATTATTATATATATTATACTATTATATATATATATCATATTATATATTGTTACATATATTATATATAATATATATATATTATTATATAATATATATAATATTGATATATTAATATATAATATAATATAATATAATATAATATTACTGTATATTATATATTATATTACTGTATTATATATTATATATTTTTTATATATAATATATTATTATATTAAATAATATATAATTATATATATAATATACTTTTAAATTTTATTATTATTATCCATAATATATTATGTTATTATGAATGTTTTATGATTAGGGGTATTTTGGTCAAAATACAGTTAACTCCATTCCATTCCATTATTAACCATACAAAATAATACTAATTCAAAGACATATTCTAAAGTTCCAACCAAAAAAAAAAAAAAAACTTAGTTTTCCTATTCTTTCCATTCTCATTCTCATTACCATTGCGATTACCATTTCATTATGTAACCAAACGTGATCGTAAAGTATATATCAATAACTCGATTATATATGTATTAAAAAAATATAATTTTATTAAAAGTTTCAATAAATACTTTTTAATATATGTATGTCGTAGAAATTAGAATTTTGATTATTTGAATAAATTTAAATTTATCTAATAAGTTTTTATTTATTTATTTATTTCTAACAACTCATATAAGTTATATATAAATATTGTTTAATTATTAACATATCAAATGTTGTAGTCAAGTGGTAAAGGTTTGCAACTATTGATCTTGATGTCTCATTTTCAATTCTTAATAATGTCAAATTAATTATCATTATTATGAGGGGGTGGCCCTCCTGAGGGGGCTTGCCGGAAAGAAAATGGAAAAAAATAAATAATTTTTTTTTAATAAACCCTTCCTTGACAGTTAAAAACCGTCAAAAACTTTTCTTGACAGTAACATCCTTGCCAGTTAAAAATTGTCAAGAATTACATAATTTTATTGTAGTGATCTAGCTGCTCGTTTACCCTTACTAAGAGCTGTTGTTTTGCATAGTCCTATCTTATAATACTTTCAAAGTCACTGGAAATCAATTATGCTAATTCTCTTATTGAAGATTCACATAGTACATCACACAAATTTGACAATGACTTGAAATTTTGGTGTTCAATGCAGTCAATTTTGGTTCCTACACCGTATGTCAAATCCACCAATGATTTGGGGTGCCGACGATACAAGTACCAATAACCCTATCCCAGCCCAATACCGAAGGAAATGTAGTGTATGTCATAATGTCGGTCACAAAAAATAAACTTGTCCAAATAAAGAGCAAAATATTTGAGTTTTAGTTTAAAATGTCGAACTATTGACTGAAATGGTTGTATTATTATCAAATTGAACTATTGACTTTATGTTTTACTCCTTATGTTCGAATTATGGTTGTATGCTTGACTACATTTGAGTTTCAGTTTATTAAGTGGAATAATCGAATTATGTTGACAAGTTTGGGGGCATTAAAACTAGATATTCATTTGTCTAGCATCATTCCATTAAGTTTTTTTCTTTTTATCAAAATTTACCTAAAATTAACTCAATAAGTTTGGAAACTTACTGGAATCAAGACTTTGGAAACCAGATATCAAAAAAATTGGAACATAAGTCTCAGCTAAACTTTTAGTAAGTCTCGGTTAATATGTAATAAGTCTCTGGTCATTAGCCGAGACTTATTACGTGTTAACCGAGACTTATTGAAAGTTTAGAAACTTACTGGAATCATGAATTTGGAAACCAGATATTGAAGAATTTGGAACATAAGTCTTGACTAAACTTCTAGTGAGTCTCGATTAATATGTAATAAGTATCGGTTAATATGTAATAAGTCTTGGGTCATTAGCCGAGACTTATTACGTATTAATTGAGACTTATTGGAAGATAACCGAGACTTACTGAAAGTTAGCTGAGACTTATTGAAAGTTTGGAAACTTGGATATCGAACTTATTACATCATAGTCGAGACGTAACACACGTTTACCCGTGGCTAACTGTGAGAAATTTGAAAAAAAAAATCAAACTATCCAAAGGACGTTTTCACTCACATGTTATATGGTACTTGATTTTATTTATTTATTTATTTATTTTTTTAACTTATATTAAATAGAGTTTTTATTTTTATTTATTTTTTTTGATGAAACTTATTTTAACTATAATTTATATGTATCCATAGCAGAGACTTATATTAAATAGACTGAATGTCAAATATAGCTGGAAAATTTAACTTGAAAGGAAATCTATGAAACAACCGACGGAAGAATGTAACTACTGTCAAATATATTAAATAGACTTTAAAATTGCGTAAATTAATCACAATGCTCTTGTAGAATTTAGAAGCCATGCATATACATAATACATGTCCATATGTTCCTCAGTTACCAATTTGCTGCCAAATTTTCTCTATTACGCATCGGTGAATGATTCTAGCAACTATATACAATACAAAGAAATGTTATCAAATGTAAGAAATACAACAATTAAATAATCATGAGCATCAAAACCAACTCAGCATTTGTATGAGACATTTTTTTCAAAAGCAAAATCTAAAAATAACGAAGATGCCAAAAAACTATAACCTTTAGCGAGCTTAAACTAGTTGTGTGTACTTATGCAAAGGTAACTCTCTTGTCAGATAAGGTCCTTTCAACCATTCTACAGGTAGATTGGCTGTTTTTGCGATTGTTATTCCTAAATTTTCTTAGTACAGTTCGTTGCATTATCCTTATAGGAATGCCACCCAAGTCAAAGTCTTCTTTCAAAGATTTGGTCAAAAACAGGAGATCTATATCGGATAGTTTTGTCTTTCGGCTCAAGAAGGCAACAAATGTGGGAGGCCGAGCCTTCATTTGGGTAATGTAAGGTCTCATTTATTTGATTGGCTTATTTCATGGGCAAACCATATGTTAGGGTTTGAATGTAAAAGTAGTTTAGGTGATTGAGATTCAAGATCAAAGTCCCTTTCAAGACCTCAAGAGATCAAGAACTTCAAAGGTAAATTTCTAAATGCTTACTTGCTTTGAAAAGATAGTTGCACACACCCACAACCCATGCATAAGTCTTATTCGTGTATGTTGTGTTTGTTTATACTATGTGCATTAATGTTCATTAATCTCTCTTCTTGTATGTTTAATTGAATGCATCTAGCTTGTTAAATGCCAAAACATGTTAGACATTAGGATGTATTCTTTTCACTCACACACTTACACATGTTGCATGCTTATTGAGTGAGAAACTGCGTGAGAAGGCCTTGCCTCTCACTGCCGCGGTTGTTTAACCACGACAAGCTGGCGATAGAGATCTCTTTTCTGTACCGCGGTTGACCAACCACAGCAGTCACAAACCGCGGTAGTCTGTCATGCCAGAAACGCTCAAAACGCTGCAGTTTTATGGATGCCAATAAATACCCTGCTTTCATTTTAGGTCGTCCCCAAGAGTTACAAAGGTATATTTTTCTCTTAAAACATATTTCAAGAGTAAAAAATCATCAAGAACTCACTTTTAAACACTTAAAGCTTTTCCTTTGTTAATCAAAGTTCATCTAGGATCATCCATGACCATATAGGATATATCCATGCATAGGTTTGCATCATCACATCATGCTTGGTAAGATTCTCATTAACTTCATCTAATTTTAGTGCCTTTCTTAACAAGTCATCTCTTTATTCACTTGTATGTTTTTGCTCATATGCTAGATACAAGATAGAGATTGATTGTGACGAAATGATTGAGTATTGTATTGTGATAGCTTTCTAGGTTTTGTTAAATCTTGATTAGCTAAGCTATTTGACATGTTATTTAGCTATTGATATCTAGGAATGAATTAATTGTCATATTATCATTCTAGATAAGCATCTAATGTTCCCTAGCTTTGTTTGCTCTTTGAATATCATCATAATTCACATATGACATTTATCTCTTCATTGAGAAGTAAGACTTGTGTTGCTATCGGGATTAGATAGCTTAAATCGCAAGCAATTGAACTAGGTTCACTCATACTGGGATTAGGTAGTGGTTATGAGTTACATACTAGGATTAGGTTGTAATCACTTTACCATTAGTGGATTCGAGGTTCGTGTGTGACTTACATAACAAGTCGTGGTTTTTCCCGTGAGGGTTTCCACGTAAATATGTTGTGTCTTTTATAATTCCGCACTTATTACACTTGATATCTTATTTTGATTAGATAGGGATATTTTCGGAATATTGACTTATAACGAAAATTTGGTAAAATCGGATAAAATCTATTCACCCCCTTCTAGATAGATTTATACACACCGTGCATTATTTGTTTAGGTAAAATTTGATTCTATGACAACATATTTGACAAGAAGTACACAATTAGATCCAATTGTGAATAGATAAAATACAAATGCATTAAGAGTTATTATGTAGTGTTGATCTTGTCACAATAAGTCCTGTGAGAAAAGATCCAGATAGGATTCTACCCTCTTAGTCCAGCCACTGGAAACAAAAAGCATGATAAAAAGTAAAACATAAAAGGTTTTTAAAGTGATTAATTACACATGTTTTCCCCCACCACTAACTACATTACAAAAATAACTACATTAAGATTGTAATTCCAAAATGCATTAAAAAGCTTTCTAGAAAGAAAAGATTATCAAATAACAGGATGATGAAGTATGAAAGAACGTCACAGCAAAACTACGATAAATCAAATTACAAATAAATTGTGTCATTATCGAGTTCATTTGATTCCCATTTCAATAATTCAATGCCATAAACTTCAATTAACTAGTCGTATTCAATTAATAAAAAATATTTTCTCTCAAAAATCCAGCCATTAATGAACGCTCATATTGACGAGAACTTGTCTCTCCATTTTTGTTATCAAACACTTGCAACCTTAACAACAGAGAGAAACAGAGAAACAGAGAGACAGAGAGAGAGATGATCAAAAAAGGATTAAGGAAAAGGAAAATTACCTCCTCTTCAAGCAGAGAGGGCAGATTGCAATTGATAAAAGAGAACTAAATTGCTCCACTAGCTTCTCTTCTTTAATGCTAGACCAGGTATGTTGAGGCAGCGCAAACAAAAGTACTGTTAGGACATCACCTGTAGATGGATGCATTCCTTTGCAATTACTTTGATTGAAATCACATAAAAATAGTTCATCTATTTTTAACAGTAATTTTCACATACACTTGGTGTTCATACAATTGGTAGTATAATACTTCAATAAACTTGACAGAAACAGAGCACACTAAAAATCAAAGACATTAAACAAAAGATTTCAATTCTTCAAAAGACATTTTTCTTTCAACTTATTGTTGTTGTTGTGTGAGAATGACTCAAAGAAATGTTTATATAATGATTATTTTGGAGAAGTCATGAAAAATTAGGACCCAATGTGAGAGGATTAACACTGGGTCATGTTCATCTTCTTCACCACATATATCCCAAACCAGCAGAAAAGATAAAAATGCCCTAACCTAGAATTCAAACCTTCGAAACTAAAATTGTAACTCTAACAACATTCAAACACTTCCAACCACAAATCAAACACAAATCAACATCTAATCTTAGACCAAACATGTCCAACAAACAATTTGAAGAATAACAACCAACATACCTTCACTTCTTCGTCAACTTCTTCTATTTCACAGACAATTTCAAGTTCGTCGTCGCCGTCCCTTATTTGATTCATCGCTGTCGATGATAATGGTGGGTTCGGTAGTTCTCTCTTTAGAGAGTCAAAACTCAAAAGGAACTGAAAAAAATCCCCCCAAATTCAAAGCTCAGCTGCTCAGGTGTATATTATGGGCAAATTTGGCAGAGCACAATAATTGGTGCTATTTTCACAACACTTAATAACTTGGTGACTTTTCCATGAATGCCCTTAGAAATAGTGCTATATAAAAAAAGAACCCTTAGCAAAATTGCCCTATTTTAGGGTTGAATTGCAAATCTACCCTAAAACCCAAATTATTTGCAAAAGTACTTGAAATGAATTCCATACCCTTGATTTAAAAAAAAAAAAAAAAATCCAATTTCATTGGTTGTCCTATCCATCCCTAACCATCTGCCTACCTTGCTTGATACATCCCAAACCGTCTACCTACCTTGTCCGATACCACCTTGTCTCGACCAATTTTAGTGTAGTTGAGTTCCAGCGAGCATCGCTGACTTCATCGCCTGTCGTCGAGTTCTAGCAAGTGTCGCCAGCCGGCTGCCATTGACTTCGCCAACTAGCATCAATAGGACGCAATCATCAACTTCAACATCTTCTTCGTCGGCGAGTTGCCCGTTCGACCTCCTTCTCATTCTGTCTTATTCGTCGTTCTAACATCACCGATTTAGGTTTCATTTAAGGTATTTTTAGTTTTGAAACCTAACATTTTGATTGTACATAATCAAAATTTTGATTATTGGATCATGTGTTAATTGAAAGAAACCGTGAAGAGATTCAAATTTTAAAGTGTTGATGGTAATCAATTTCGAGTTACTGGTAATCAATTTCGAGTTACTGGGTATTGTATGAAGTTTTGGTGAAGAGATTCGAATTTTAAAGAGATTCGAAGATATTGAGTTTTGAGTTTGAAAAACTGGGTATTGTATGAAGTTTTGGTGATTAAATATAATCAATAGAACGTTTTTGCTCTTATTGTTGTTTTCTTTGTTTGTTGGATTGTTTAATCCACCATAATCTGACTTACTAGTTTATTTGTCAAGTTGTGAGGATGCAGTAGCCCTATTTTCTCTATTCTGTTGCGTTTTTGTTGTGCCTGGGGCTTTGGTTCCTCTGCTGTTGGTGGTTACTGGTTCTCGGTTTGCTATTGCTGTTGCTTTGTCTGGCCTTTGTTTTATTTTGGGTATTTGTTTTGTGTGGGGCTTGTTTTATGTTGTTTTTCTGGGGCGTTTTTGTGGCTGTTTTGTTTTGTGTTTCTGTTGGCTTCTTTGTTTTTGTGTTTTTGCAGCAGTTGTTCCTTTTTGGCTTTTTTTGTGTGTGGCTTTTGTGTGGGCTGTTGTTTGTTGGTGGGGTGTCTGCCTGGTGGTGGTGTCCTTGGTGTTTTTTGTTGTTTCTATGTGTTGCCTTTGTGGCTTTCGTTTTAATAAAGTGCCATTTCAAAAAAAAAGTTGTTCCCATCAAAATAGTGTTGTTCTTATGCTATCGCATGTTGAATAGCTTTGAACAATCAATCTTATTATCTAATATTCATCTAGCATGTTATATTTAGATAGTAGATTCTTTTGCTACTTTTGATAAGTATGTTATATTAAATATAATCAATAGAACGTGATGATAAATATAATCAATAAAACACCATTGTTGTTTTATGTGGTGCTACTCTGCTTAAGCATGATGAAAGAATAATTGAGTGAGCATGAATTTCTTGTTTATACAGACAGTTAAGATATATATGAGGTGGATTTAAGAGTGGTTATGATTGTAGTCGTTGTTAACTCATAGATTATGTGTGAGTATGTATCATATTTAAAGAAATATTGCTTATTATTCTTATTATAGTGAGAGTATTTTAAATATTTTAGATACTACCATAATGGTTCACAAATTGCTAGAAAAATTGTTTGTTATACATCCTTACAAAAATTGTTAGATCTTCATCAAAGATGTAATATTTATTTTTGTACATTCTTAGAAAAATTGTTTTAACAACATGCTTATTATGGAATGTCTTTAGGTTGATAATCATGAGGAGGAACAAATTACTTGAATCCCTCAAGATTAAGGAATATGATCGTTTTCCTTCTCGAGTTAGTGGGCATTGTAATTGGGAGAGTATAAGGCTTATTAAGTCGCATCTCACACCAAAACAACTCAAGTTGTTTAAAGCGACATGTTTCGTTCAATTTTTGGATGTGAGCGATATGGTGTTGTCTGGGCAATTTTGCCACCATATCTTGCTTAGGGAGTGCCATGTTAAGAATGTCAATGATAATGCATCTTTTTTTATGGTACCAGTGGAGTTTTATTTGGTTAGTGGGCTAGCCTTTGCAGAACACTCTGAATCCACATCGGAACTTTTCAAACGAAAGAACAGTAGATTTCGTCGAATCTAATTCCAAGGTAGTAAATTGAAGGTTAAAATGATTGTTGATTGGTTTATAAATTTGGGTCCTAATAATAAAATTAGTGAAGACGGTGTTGTGAAGTTGGCGTTAATACTTTTTTGGAGATGACGTTAGTTGGGAAGGACAATAGGACTACCATTCTATATTGGGCATTAGAATTGGTTGATGACTTGGAGGCTTTTAATAAGTTTCCGTGGGGTTCATTCATATATGCGAGGACATTTAACTCCCTTTCTACTTGTCTTCATGGCTGTGATGATAAATTCAAGATTAAGTTCGCTGATGATAAGTTGGAGGAGAATGTCGATAGTCCAGTTAGACGGAAAGGGGAGAGGTACAACGTTTATGGGTTTCTGACGGCCTTTCAGTTGATACGTGTTAATTGATAAACTTTAATAAATACATTTTAGGCAATATGCATGTTTCCATGCACTAACTTAACTGTCGATTTTTTCTTCATTTTCAGGTGTGGTCGGTCGAAGCAAATACCAAAATGGCTCACACTTGGCTACGCCATTAGAGTGAATAATGTCGCCCCCAGAATTTTGAATTGACAATGTACGGGAACTCCTTTATATGCAGATATTTAGCAAACCATATTTAAATTAAAAAGCGTAAGCATTGAATATTGTTGTTTCAGTTAAAATTATTTGGATTTGTTATTTTTTAGGGATTACATCGTAATAATATATTTTGAAAAAAAAAATCAGATAACCATATACAGAACTCTTAGCCCTACTGATGAAGAAACAAGGATTCTTTATTGGACAGGTGTAGATAAATTGAATTGTGTATCACTTGATGGTTGTGTCTCACTTGATGGTTGTGTCGGTGAGGATGATACTGATGATGATGTTCAAGATGATGTTGATGATATTGATGGAGATCATCCAACCAAAACATTTAAAAAAACTGAAGTCGGAGGAAAAAGAAAGGACCGATTACACTTGAACAAGCTGTCAAAAGGTTGTATGCTATGCAAGCATAACAAAATGCTATGCAAGCACAACAAAAAGCTATACAATATCAGATGACTTCCATGAAAAATTCAGTGATGGACGAGATGCGAAAGGGATTCTTTCGTTTGACGGAGCTTATATGGTTGAACAAAGTGGCTGAAAAGGTACATGTTGGTTTAATTTGAAAATTCCTAAAATATGTAATTTATTCTAACAAATATGATTTATATTTTATGAAGTTAAATCAAGAAAATACCACCGATTTTAGCCACGATGATTACATCCAAGGCTATTTACCTTCAGTTCCCCATGGTGTTAGTCTTCTGAATTTGTCATCGTGTCTGAGACAAGTGCAGATGTTAAGGAGTTGACTAGACCACCGAAGCTGACCATAAGAGTATCTAGGGATCGTAAGCAGTCTGTCGTTACCGTGAGCTCGTATATTGATCCCACGATGAAGAAGCCTCGAAAACCGAAATTATCTGAATTCGAAAGTGATAGAAAAGTGGATGATGAAATATGCCATGAACTTTAAATGTTCACTTGATACATGTAAATACTACCATTTCAATACTACACCTGATATAACAAATATAACAACAAAAGTTCACATGTTAAAAAATAATATAATAATACATGTTCATAACCATGTTAAAATAAAAGATAATTCAAGTACATTAGTTATGCAACAACATCTTGTGATCCGCTTGTCTCACCAATTTCACTAGTACTTCCCAGACCACTTGATGGTCTACTTGACTTCGGATAGGTGCATGTATGACTATTGTGACCAACACGATGACAAGTGGTGCATCTCTTTTGAGTTACTTCCTTGCCAAATGACGAAATGTGATTCTTTTTAGGTTTTCTAGGACCACGACGACCTACTGGTGGGTGAACAATTTTTGATGCAATATCCTCTAGAACCAACCATTCACTAGGTTGTCCAACGGGATGTATTTCCCCATTGTATGCTGCAACCAAGAACGCACTAAAGTAATAAGGAGAACAATAATCAATAAATGAAAATCCCTCTAACCTAATGAAAGCTAATGCATGTGCACATAGAAATTGGTCAACATTGATTTTTTTATAGGTATAGGTTTTTGCTATCAAATCCACATTTCTATCTAAATCCCTATCTTTAACAAAGAACGTGTAAAATGTGATGGGGTAGATCCGCATATATCGTGCTTTCTCATCCTTGACACCGATGGCTACATCCGCGGCTGTTGTCAACTGAGTTGTAAGTTTAATTGTAACTGTGCGTTGATCATGGAACCAAGATTGAAGAACCCCTATGATGTAATCAATCACTCAAGTAATAGGCAATTCCTTGCATTCTTTAATTGCATTATTCATGGTCTTTGAAATGTTGGTTGACATTATCTTGTACCTTTTTCTTGGACTATATGCTCGCGCCCAATGCTAAATCCCGGCATCCGTGACATACTGAGCTGCTTCAGGATTAATATTTTTCAGTTGTTCCATACGCTGCAAGAATTGACTTTCCCGATACACCCTGGCTGCCCGTTCGAAGTACTGTTTAAGTGCCTTATTCCTACCATAGTGACCAACTATGTTCCATTCTAAATGTACCGCACATGCCTTGTGGAATGAATTTGAGAACAATTTTTCTACACTAGTAGTGATACTGCCTTTTCTGTCGGAAATGATAACCAAATCATCAACTTCACCAACTGTTTTATGAAACCTAGTTAAAAACCATTCCCAAGCTTCATTTGTCTCCGAATCACCAACACTAAAACCTAGAGGAAATATTTGATCATTGCCATCCAGACACAAAACAACAAATAAGACCCCTCTATGAGGACCTTTCAAAAACGTCCCGTCAGTAGCAATGACCAGTCTAATTGAAGATAGAAAACCATCTATACAAGCTTTTAAGCAAAAGAACATATACATGAACTTGTTTGACAAATCTATGTAGATGTCTGTAACAGTCTCAGGATTTACTTACTCTAACATGTGTAAGTATGATGGCAAAATATTGTATGACTCAACCAGCGTTCCTTGAACCTCTTCTAAGGCAATATGTCTAGCACGATACCCTTTGTGGTAGTTACAAGAGATACCAGACTCCCTTTACATGTCATGTATAATTTCCTTAGACTTGTATAAACGGTGATCACATAATTTCTCATGTATGTGTTCCCTTATAGCTCGTGCACTTGCTTGCTTCTAATGCGGAAATCGTGCTTCTGTTGAGCATGTATACTGATTGTCAAATTTTCTAATATGAAAATAATCTGAATTATGAACCTTAGCAGCACGCAGTCTCCAATTGCAATCCTCAACAATGGATACCGTGTTGTATCGGACTTGAACACCCTAATTTGGAACCCGTTCTTAAGGGCATAACTACCTATTTGCGATTGTAGCTGTTTCTTGCTTGGAAACAATTCACCCACTTCAAGATGCATAGTAACCGGTTTGGGTGCAACTTCACCAGAATTAATAGAATAAAATGCACATGGAGGTGGAACAAGCCTTTAGACATGGGCAAACTGCTCGTCATACCGATTAGGAGCTCCCTCACGATTGTAATTAAACTGTGGTTATGTTTCATCATGCTCAGGAATATGTTAGTTACCCGTAGTATCTTCAAAACTCAAATGATGAGGAGGAGATGTATCAATATTGGCAATTGGTGTGAATCCCTCTCCAATATCATCCAAATGGGCAGCCATGTTTAACTCATCCATAGTATTGAAATGTATATTGTCTTTGTGTGTATGATGAAATTCACGGTGAGGAGTTGTATGGTCTAGGTTGTGAGACGACTTTAGTGGTTTATGTTTTATTTCTAGAGACTCAAGGCCAATTTCTTCAACACTGATGCAAACTAATGGGTTAACATTCTCTCGACTAAGCAACAATGCAACATCCTCATCATCAACAATTTCAATTGGCATGCTAGGACGAAAAGTTTGTGGAAGAGTCGTCATACTAACCCGATAATTATTTCGATCAATTCCGGTTACATTGTACACTTTATCTAACAATTGATCATAATTTGAATCTTTTGAAAAAGCAAACGTCTTCTCTCTTCGACCTTCATACCAATACTCACCGTGCCAATTTTTCCATTTTCCACCCTAATTCAAAACCAAATGAACAATCTTCATCGTCAATCCTGAAAAATAATTAAACAAATATTATCAAAGAACATAAATGGAAAAAACAAAATGAACCATAATTTTTTTTTTTGAACATATGAAAAATCATCGTGTCACAGTGGCCCAACATCGGGTCACCCCATCCCGATGAAAAAAATCATTGGGATAGGGTGACCCGATCGGGCCACCCTGACCCGACGGTTTTTTTCAAAAGTTTAAACCTTTTTTTGGATTTAAAAAAAAATTGGGAGGTTGGCAAAAATAATTTTACAAAGTAATACTTGCCTCTTCAAACAACTTCAAACCATTCCCCTATGTTTTTAAAACTTCAAATATGAAAAGGAAATATGATGTAGAGAAAAAAAAATGTTAGATGATGTAGAGAAAAAAAAATTAGGTTAGATTATGTAGAGAAAAAAAAAAGGTTAGATGTTGGAAAATTGTTTATTTATTTATTTATTTATTTATTTTAAGGGTTGGTAAATGGTTGTTGGTGGTTAGTAAATGTAATTAATATAGTTAGTAAATGTGGTGTAGTTATGATAAAGGGTATTGAGGTCATTTTAGGGTATTTTTGCAATTAATTTGGGTTTTATGATAGATTTACAATTCAACCCCTAAAACAGGGCAATTTTATTAAAAGTCCAAAAATAATTGACGTTGCATAAATTTTGATCTTGTAACCACTTTAAATTATTCAAAAATAATAATACTCCTTGTTACATCTTAGGTATATTTATTTATAACACAAAAGCGAAAAATAAACCTATTGTTACAACTTACAACACGTGTGTGTGGTTTTCCACCTATTCTCAATTCTTCTACACTATTCTTTGCATGAAGGAGGAACACGTGGGTTTCATTTTCTTGTGACACACACTCCTCTATGTGTCATAATTCCATTGTATATGTTTGCATATATATATATATATATGTTACGGTCTCGTTCCTATCAGGACATCCTTATATAACTTTATGTCCTTATATAACTTTATCATGATATTAAATGTGAGCTACTCATTTATAAAAGTGATTTGACAAGTGCATACATACCAAGTCAAAGTATGTAAAACGAGTGACTCACATCCAATGTCCTTATATAATTCTATCAGGACATCCTCATATGAGAATTTCCGTATATGTTATGCCTTGTAAATATTTTGGGTTGTTGTTACCCACCTGATACACACTTGAAATCAAACAAAGAAGGCAATATATTCTCTCAGTATCTCTCTCGCTTCTCTCATCTCTCATCTAATCTTCTATTTTATTTTGTTTATCTATTCTCTAATTAATTATTGTTCTCTATTGTTTTTATTTTATTATAACACGATATCAGCACGATGCTCCTATTTCCAGAACCCGAAGCTTCTGAATTCATTACCACTAAAACCTGAAGTTCATAGATTTATTACCAGAACCTAAAGTTTTGAATTTATTATTACTAGAACCTGAAGCTTTCAGATTTTTATTTATTAATACCAGAACTTGCAATTCTGAATTTACTTTCTCGCATTATATTTTTATGCAGTTTACTTTCTCGTATTTATTTATTTATACGTTTTTATGAGATTGACTATGCCAACCTACCAGAACCTGCATTTTTGGATTTACTTTTTTCGCATTTATTATTACGCATTTTATTTCACAATTTTATTTATGCAATTTTGGTCACCCATCCAGAACCTGAAGTTCATGGATTTATTTATCATTGTCGGAACCTGAAATTTCTAGATTTATTTATTTACAAATATTCCTTTATATATCTGAGGATTTAAATTTATCGGATTTTTATCAGATCAGAAGTTGTAATAATGGCAAAGCTTGCAAGTTTGAAATTTGCTGCACACGAAGTTTTTGGGGACAATTACATGTCCCGTGTTATTGATGCCAGATTACTCCTAAAATCAGAAGACCTGTATTACACCATTGAAAATGGGGCCGAGACATATTAACAAGACAAATCTACTGCCATGGTTATTATCTGTCACCATCTGCATGAGGATCTAAAAGCCCAATATCTAATTGTCACAGAACCAGAAGTTCTATGGCAAGAACTAAAAGATTGACTTGATAACCAACCCGATGTTGCATTACCAAATGCCAGGTGTCAATGACAACATTTACGCTTTCAAGACTATAGATCAGTCTCTGAGTACAATTATGCTTTATTCAAAATCATTACACAGCTGAAATTGTATGGTCAGGATGTAATCATCAATAACAAAGGCAATAACAATTCTACTCCCATTTCATTTTATCTCATGTTATCTCATATTATTTTTCCTCTCTTTCATTTATTCTCTCGCTTTGTCTTATTTTACATGATCAGTAACTATTTCTCCCTTTCATCTATCTCATATTATTACTTATCTCCCCGTTCATTTATCTAAGTTATTACTTAATCTGCTATTTTAATTTTATTATAACATAAATCTATTTAATTTTATGTAATTTATGTGTCTAAGTATGCCAACTAACTAGAACTTGAAGTTTCAGGATTTGTGTAAATTATGTGCTAAGCCTAACTAGGTCAATCGTTAAGTTTCTGGAATTTAAACCAAGCTCGGCTAGACCGACTAACCAAAATCTGAAGTTTTTGGATTTATCATTAAAATATTTAAGTTGTCGCGGTTTTACAAATCGATCAGAATTTGAAGTTCTAAATTTTAAATTTTAGTAAAAATATGGAGTTCTGAATTCATTACTATGTACATGGATGTCATACTTGGTACCTAAAATTCCAAATAGAACCCGAAGTTCTAATTTTGAATACGAAGTATTGAATATGAACTTGAAGTTCTTAAGTTTTGAACATGAAGTTCTAATCAGACTTGAAGCTCTGAATTCAATTTAAATTGTGATATTAAAACTTTTATGTCAAGGTTTATTAGAACTAGAAATTTTGAATTGGATCAAGTTACGATTGTTTCATCTACAAAGTCATTTTGTAATTTCTATTTAGAACCTGAAGTTTTCTGAATTTTTTGAACCTACAATTCATGGTCGAATCGGAGGTTCGAAGAATCAATATGATTCATGATATTGTTTTATGAAGTGATATTTTTTCATATCTATATGTTTATACTTTTGATCACTTTGTCTAATATGATATTTATTTTTCTTTATGAATAGATATGTTTTTAAACGGTAAATTGGGTGATATTGAAAAGCAAGATACAAGAGATATATGTCCAGCCGATAGTGCAACGACACATACGATTATGTAGAATTAGAAATACTTGCTGAATTTAAATACTTGCTGAATTTAACCCTGCCTAAGGCAAATGTTAATACAATATCAGGTTTAGCATATTTGATAGAAGACTCCAGTAGAACCATGATATTGTTACCAAACAATACTAAAATATGGCTATCAAATAGAAACTATAAATGATGAGAATATTAAGTATCTGCGCATTACTTCTCATGATTCAGGCCATAAACTCATTATGGAAAGACGGGGTGCTTTATCATCTGGATTATATTACACTCTTATAAGAGGTGTAGAAGTTTATAAAGTTATGAACCAAAAGATCTCAGACCCAAAAATATTTATGCTTTGGCATAATCGTCTTGGTCATTCAGGATCTACAATGATGCATAGAATCATTGAAAATTCTTATGGACATACATTAAAGAATTAGAAGATTCTTTTATCTCATGAAAATTTATGTATTGCATGTTCACAAATAAAATTAGTAATAAAACCATCTCAATCTAAAATTGCCTTTGAATCCCCATAATTCCTACAAAGGATTCAAGGGAACATATGTGGACCTATTCGTCCGCCAAGTGGACCGTTTTGCTATTTTATGGTCTTAGTTGATGCATCCATCAGATGGTCCTATGTTTGCTTATTATCAACACGCAATGTTGCTTTTGCAAGATTACTTGCATAGATTATCAGATTTCAGGCACATTTTCTCGATCATTTGATCAAGTCAATACGCCTTGATAATGTTGGTGAATTTACTTCCAAGACATTTGATTAATACTACAGACCAGTTGGGATTGATGTTGAACATCCAGTTCCACATGTTCATACTCGGAATGAATTAACAAAGTCACTTATCAAGTGTCTCTAAGTAATTGCTAGAACTTTATTATTTTGATACAATTACCAATTTCTATAGGGAGACATTTTATTCATTTTTGACCCACTACTTATTATCATTATTTACCATTACAACTTGTAATTGGTCATAGACATGCTCATTTTTAAGATATTTGATTATATTGTGTATGCCTTTATTGTATATCTGAAATTTTCTCTAGAAGAGAGGAGTAAATGAAAAGTCACTCTTATATAAAATAGAGATACCAGTTCGATTCTCTCTCTCTCTCTCTCTCTCTCTCTCTCTCTCTCTCTCTAAATATATATATATATATATATGTGTCTTATTTCAGTCTTCGCATCACTCAAATACGAAAGATAATTGATCATCAGATAATTATTAATCAGTTTTTGATATATTAAAAGTAACAAAAAATTTTATAAGTTGCTATCTTATAAACCACGGCTGGATGATTGGTCCTGAAGAATGATCTGAGTAAAATGTAACAAATAAATTATCTGATGCATATCATAAGCTTATGAACCTTTGAAAGGTATTGTTATCAGGATCCTAATGTAAACAAAACTCGAGTTATAAATAAATCCACTTTCTCTAAATCAACTCAATAAGAATCTAATATATCTAAAGAGACACGAGTCTATGAAATGACTAAATTCATTGAAATGGAAGAAATCTATACAGAGATACAAGAATATAAGAATTAATAAATTTCTATAAATCATTCATGAGAAATGTGGAATAGTGAATAAACAATCATCAGTGATACATTTTCAAATACAGTAGCTATTGAAATGATGATTTTGAAACTCATAGTATCGATGATTGTCGACAAATGCATGATTGACCTAAATGAAAAGAAGCAATTCAAGAAGAATTGACTTCATAAGCTAAACATAAAGCATTTAGACCAATAGTTCTCTAGACACCTGAAGATGTCAAATTAGTTGGATACTAATGGGTTTTTATATAGAAAATGTAATGAGAAAAACGAGATCGTGTGATATGAGACATGACTCGTAGTACAAGATTTCTCACAAAAACTTGATATTCAATAGTGATGAATACAATTACGTTTTGAATTTTTGATAAATTTGGCTGCCTTTTCAAAGCTTGAAATGCTTCCTCTAGACGTAGTAATCATTTATCTATATGGTTCACTCAATACAGATATTTATAATCCCGGAAGGATTTAAAATGCTAGAAGCATGTAAACCGAGATCCCGTAATCTATATTTGTTGAACCTACAAAAATCCTTATATGGATTAAAAATAATCTGGATGGATGTGGTATAACCATCCTAGTAAATATCCGATAAAATAAGGATATAATATACCTATATGTCTTTATAAAGAAATCAGAATCTGGATTTGCTATATTCACAGTTTATGTTGATTTGGAACTCTTGAAGAACTCTTGAAAACTGCTGAATATTTGATAAAATTAATTTTAAATGATAGACATGAGAGAGAAAATATTGTCTCTACTTGAAGATCGATCATAAATCAAACGGAATATGTATCCATCTATCAACATATATTGAAAAGATTTAAGATTATATTATTCAAAATCTAACAACTTTTCAGGTTTACTTGGTTATGCTGATGCCGGGTATCTATCTGATCCCCATAAAGCTTGTTCACAAACGGGATATGATTTTACATATAATGGCACATCAATCTTCTGGCGCTCCACAAAGCAAACTCTTGTTGCTACATCCTCTAATCATTCTGAGATCATTGCGCTTCATGAAACAAGCCGAGAATGTGTGTGGCCAAGGTTAGTTATTTATCATATTAAAAATACATGTGGATTTTCATTATCTACAGGAATGCCAACACCAATATTTGAAGATAATGCGGCTTGTATTGCTCAAGTTAGAGGGAGATATATCAAAGGAGATAGAACCAAACATATTTCTCCTAAATTCTTCTACACTCATGAACTTCAACAAAGCCAACAGTATGATATTAAACAAATATGGTATACAGATAATCTTGCATATCTGTTTACCAAAACATTGCCTAGCCTAACTTTTGAGAAATTGGTATATGAGATTGGCATGCGTCGGCTCTGTGAATTACATGATTGATATTGAAGTTTTGTTCAGGGGGAGAAATTTTTTTGAATGGACATATGTGTACTATACTCTTTTTCCTTCTACCAGATTTTGTCCCACTGGGTTTTACCGGAAAGGTTTTAATGAGGCGGTTCTGAACACATCCACACTAATTGATCCAGAAGATCATTGTAAATATTTTGCTAAGGTTTTTGTCCCATGGGTTCAAAATTTAAATGTCACCATTTGGGGCACTTTTTGTAAAAAAATCCAGTACATTACTAATATAAGTTTAAATGACACTTATTTAGATGACCAGACAAAAATACTCAATTTTGTCGCTTTGTGTGTTTTTCAAATGTTGATAGAAAAGCTTTGAGAGAAGAAAACCCGACGATTCAACAGTCCTGAAGTCGACCAAATCTGACGACGAAGTACCGACGACGGAGCTACAGTACTGATGTCAAGGAGAACTCATCAGTGAACTCAATAGACAATGGTAAGTTTTATTTTTTCTCACATGTTTTTGTTGTTGATAAGTTTTGTATGTTTGATATTGGATGCCATTTTCATCATGTAGATTGGTTTGATTGGTGCCATTTGATTTTGAAACAAACTATGGTGTGTTCAATATTAATCTGGGGGGGGTGAATAGATTTTAATCAATTTTACCCAATTTTACCTAATTTTCGTGATTAGTCAAGTTTACAAAAAAACCCCTACTTAGTCAATTTATATAGCAAGTGTAATATGTGCGAAAAAATAAAAGACACTTGATATTTGCGTGGAAACCTTCAACAAGGAAAAACCACGGGCTATTATGTACGCCACACACGAACCTCAAATCCACTAATTGCAATGACGTTTACAACCTAGGTTGACCTCAACCTCTCACGGTCTATAACCTGCCACTACTACCCACATGCCTGTAAAAGTGGACCTAGTCCAATTTGCTTGCAGCACTCACCGGTAGTCAAAAGACTCACTTCTCAATGAAGAGAATAACCAACCTAATGTGAATAATATGATATTCAAAGAGTAAGCAATGCTAGGTTACAGTAAATGCTTATCTAGGATGAAAGATGACAATAATCACAATCCTAGATATCAATCTTTGCTATATGACATATTATAAAACTTAGCTATCAAAGATTAAGCAATCCTAACTATAGCTATCAAAATACAACTCTCAAACAATCAATACAATTATCTCAATCTTGACAATAGAATACGTTCTATAAGCATGTAAGTGATATGTGAGATTGCTTGTTAAGAAAGACACAAAATATGTAAGATATTAGTGACCAACTTACCATGCTAAAAGTGTTGAATAAAAAACCAAGTATAGATGACACCTAGATGATCATGGATGATGCTAGATGATGATTTGATGTATTTGGATATGTGTTTGAGTAAACAAAGGAGAGTTCTTTAGTGATTTTTTCTCTTTGAAAAAATGCTAAGTCAAAAATATGATTTGGACTCTCTTCAAACTGACCTAAAGTTAAAGTAGCATATATATAGTGTGACAAAATGATGCTATGACGTTTTGATAAGTTTTTCAAAAATTTGCTTTGACCGCCTAACACCCACTCTACGTAGGGCGATTGTAAGGCGGTTCACATGGGAAATGAAGAACATGTTCTTCATGATCTCTTTACGGGTATGGCGATTTTCAAGTGAAATGTGGGTGATTGCTCTCGGGATTTTGAGGACCGCCTTACACCCGCTTTACATAGGGCAGTTGTAGGGCAGTTTAGGTGATTAAAAAATCCACCAGTGGCACCGCTCTATGAAGGGCGGTCGTAGAGCGGTCAAGAGTAATTTGCTCTAACCGCTGTTCAACTGCCTTACGTAGGGCGGTTGTAGGGTGGTTTTACAG
The DNA here is from genome assembly GCA_035582765.1 of Acer negundo. Classification (NCBI taxonomy): domain Eukaryota; kingdom Viridiplantae; phylum Streptophyta; class Magnoliopsida; order Sapindales; family Sapindaceae; genus Acer; species Acer negundo. Next base: position 14,649,417 of record CM069235.1, read on the forward strand.
CTCTTTTAAAAAACATGATGCATCAATGACATGACATTTAACACACAAGATGCAATCAAGTTAAACATGTAAGAAGATAGATTAATGAACATTAATGCACACATAATAAAGAACCACAACGTATAAAAATAAGAATTATGCATGTGTTGTGAGTGTGTGCAACTACATTTCTTCAAAGCAAGTAAGCACTTAGAAATTTACCTTTGAAGTGCTTGATCTCTTGAGGTCTTGAGAGGGCCTTGGTTGTGCACAGCACCAACTATCAAATGCCTAAGCTACTCTTACATCAAACCCCACTTGTGGTTTGTCACCGAAATAAGCCAATCAACCTTGAGGAACTTACAGATTTGATTTGATTATGAGGGTTTTAGTTTAGTTGAAAAATTTGTTTTGAAGACGAACAAGTTCTGGGTTTTCAAGCCTTTTTGAACTGTATCCGAGCCTTTATGAAATGTTTTCGAGCCTTTTTTAACTGTTTTTTTGCCTTTATAAAATGTTACTCAAGGCTTTTCAAGGAAAAATCATAGGTTTGAATCGGTTTAGAATCTCTGATTCTTTTAAAGCATTTTTCAACCTTTTTTGAGCCTTTTCGTGCATTTTTGAGCCTTTTCAACGTTTTTCGATCCTTTTCGTGTCTTTTCAAGCATTTTTACAACATTTTCGTGCCTTTTTACAGTAGATCCAAGCCTTTTTGTTCCTTTTTACGTCTTTTTACAACCTTTTCGTGCATTTTTACAACATTTTCGAGCCTTTTTATAGTAGATCCAAGCTTTTTTGTGCCTTTTCGAGCCTTTTAATAATTTTTTCGAGCCTTTTAAATAATTATTGAATAGATTCAAGCTTTTTCGAGCCTTTTAATAATTTATTCAAGCCTTTTAGAACCTTTTCGAGCCTTTTAATAATTTAAACTGTTATTCAAGCTTTTTATTAATTTATAAATAGATTATGAATTTTGATTCTCCGAGTCTTTTAAAACTGCCCGAGCCTTTTAATACACAGTTCGAACATTTTAATGAAGTGTTCGAGCCTTTTAATGAACTGTTCAAGCCTTTTCATAAATTGATCGAGCTTTTTGATACACTACTCGATTCTTTTACCGAAGTGTTTGAGCCTTTTGATACATTGCCCAAGCCTTTTGATACATTAATCGAGCCTTTTGATATATTACCCGAGCCTTTTAATGAAGTGTTCGAGTCTTTTCAATCACTGCCCAATCCTTTTTGTTCGAGCATTTTCATGAACTTATATGCTTTTTTTTTTTTATGTGAATGCAGATGAGGAATCAGCTAAAGGACACGCTTAAAATCTCAGTGGGAGAATGGTTCATGGGAAAAATTATTCGGCATGACCATTTCGATGACCTTAAATATATCAACAATGCACTTAATAATGTACTTGAACATCCGAGGATCAAAGATCGACGTCGGTATACTAAGTGGTGTTTTGGTCATTTCCTTCAGATGCATCGTGAGATTCAGTTTTTGGCTAGGATTGTCCATCGGCTGCTTTTGCGAGAGTTGCATCACGATAGGCCGAAATATGAGATGAGATTTTTGATAGGTAAGCATTCGGTCTAGTTCTCAAAGGTTGAGTTCTGTCTAATCACCGGTTTGAAGTTCGAAGTCATTCCCGACATGGGGAGGTATGATATGGTAGAGAATGGCATACACGAGCGGTACTTTTAGGGTAGTGACATCGAGTTTGAACAGTTGAGAGCAGTGTTGCGGATTGTTATTTTTGTGGAGCTGTACGATGCAGTGAAGCTATGCTTATTATTTATGCTCAACTAGATACTGATGGGGTTGGACAAGCGAGATAAAGTTCTAGTATGGCAGTTTTGCCTAGTGGAGGACTTGGACGCTTTTGATACGTTCCCATGGGGTGCACATGTGTATAGACGGTCTATTTTTAGTATCAAGCATGCGTTGGATGGTCGACGGGAGCAGTTTGAACAACGACAACAAGAAATGGGTGCTGACGTACACACCATCGAAGTACAACATATATGGTCTACCGCATGCACTGTTGGTGAGAATTTAGAAATTGAATCCGTATTTTAATTGTAATTTTTTTTATATGACTGATGTATTTGCTTCTTATCGTACTTATATATTACAAAGATATTTGCTTTTGAGGTTGGCCCCAAGTTTGGGAACAAAAAATGTGGGACCCGTAGGGCAATCGAGCTACCCCCCCCATGTATTCGAAAATGGGAGTTGAGTCAGCGATCGAGAGGGAGAAAACTGGATGACATTTTCACTAAAAGGGTAAGTATTGTTGTTAATTTTCATAGTTATTAGTATGTACATAATGACAATGATCTAACTCTGATTTCAGATGTTTGCGTGGTGTGAATTAGTGCCTATGGATGTTGAGCAGCTTAACATTACTACGAAGGCATAGACCTTGGAGGCAGTCTTTATGATGCCGATGCTGCTGATATACCTGGTCACGTCCTGGAGCACGACCGACATAGGAGTGTCGGACCCAGTGATACGGATGATGTATATTTCAGACCCAGTGATATGGAGGGTCCTTATTCCGGACCCACTGATATAGAGGATTTAGACCAGGAGGTTGACAGTCGGAGTCCCATGAGGCTTCAGCGGGTACGATTCACTTTGCCTATACATCCTCGACCTGGAGATGATTCAGATCTAGAAGGTGGCGGTAGGAGTCCCGAGAGGCACAGACAGGTACGATTCACTTTGCCCAGACAGCCTCGACCTAGAGGTGATTCACGAGGAGGCCAGCCTCCATAGGTACGTAAATATATTTTAATTAATTAATTTAATTTTAATCGAGTGAACGGTTTAAGTGCTAACAAAGTGCGAAATCCTTTTAGGGCTAGGACCGTAAATTCGCTGAAGTGATGGATGATGTCCGATCTGTACGGGGTAATGTGATGGAGGCTGTCCGAAAGAGTGATGAGAAAAAATATCAACAACATAATGAGTTGTTGGATATGATCCGAGCGCTTTAGGGTCATGGTTAGGGTCAGACGTCGTAGTCCCGTATGGATGGTCCACCATTCGATGACCACCACGGAGACTTTAGTCCCACAGGTAGGACAGTTACTCATCATCATGGGACAGACCAAGAGACCAGACATGAGCAGGCACCTACTATGGAGGCATATACTATGGATACAGTATCCGATCAGTAGTGTCATGTTATGACAGAATGAGAAGAGGTACTCGGTGGTACAAAGATATCACTATTGGAGTAGGTACCTCCTCCAATTTTACTTGATAGCACTGTTGGAACAGAGACAACACTTCTAGTACGGGAGCCATCTGCTAGTATAGAGACAACATTATTGCACTATCCTGTTCATCCACATGACATGGGACATAGTTCATCCTCACAACGCACCCCACCTCCGGTCAATCCCAGCACAATTCGACTATTGAAACAATCCTGGCACAACTCCCCATTCATCAGAACGATACACAGAGGGAGAGATCCTCCTCACAGAGCAGCTTTCCTCACAACGATACAAGGAGGGAGAGATCATCCTCATACCACAGCCCTCCTCACAACGATACACGGAAAGAGAGATCCTCCTCATAGAGCAACCTTCCTCACAACGTAACCTTCCTCACAGCGATACACGGAGAGAGAGATCTTCCTCACAGTGCAGCCATCATGATAGCGATCTATAAAGGCAGAGTTCTTTCTCACTACGCACCCCTCCGGTGGAGCTTAGTGCTCGAGACTATAGTCCGCCTCATGTCAAGCGTCAGCAGCGGGTTTGCAAGCCAGATTGGCAGATGATGTCCCCATACACTGACCCCTGCAGGTCGAAGAAGCCAAGGACTAGGCCAACGTCATTAGTGCATGTGTTCAGGCCCCACGATTTGTTAGATCCTGACCACTTTGTAGTGTACCAAGCCTATAAGAGGAACACCACGGGGGAATTGTAAGTATAATCGTTCATTTCACAATCTTGTCTTTGTAATATTACTTGGTCATTTAACTTCTTCAACAATTATGCAGACGTGATGTAGATTTACATTTACCAGTTGGTGTCACTTGGTTCTAACGCTTCCAAACCAACTTCATGGAGTTGGAGGATACAGTATGTTCTTTACTTTAATTGTATGTTCCTTACTTTAACTGTATGCATAAGTTTTTATCAGTAATGGTAGAATCCTAACAATATAAAATGTTTACATTGTTCGCATATCGACACGTACTTGTTGATTTTACGGAAGCGTCAGCGAGCATACCCTACTGTCTATGCTCAGGGGGTTAACTTACTGGATTCTCAGTTCTATGTAAGCTTTTGTACTGTACAGTTAACTTACATTGTTCGCATATCGACACGTACTTGTTTCACACTTTTACCTAACACTTTGGTAAATTTCCTCCTCACAGTCATGGTTAGATATTCAGTGGGGGCAAATTTTCGGCAGTGGGGTGGCCGCACCCCCTAAGGAGTGGTCTATGCTGAAACAGACGTGGCATAATAATGACTTGAAGATGGTCCGAGGACTGGTCCCGTTAGGAAACTGCCATGGCACACTGTTGATTGGGTGAGTGTTTAAATTACATGGTTTCAATGTGTTTAATACTATGATTAGATTTCAGACACATAACACTATGTTGAAACACCTATAGGTTATGATACATTGCAACCTTGGACGAAACCATTGGGTATTGACCATCATCGACCTTACACAAGGGAAGATATACCTGTTAGACCTGTTCAGATAGAAGGTTACATAGGAGTACAGGAATAAGCAAGTCGCGTGCCTACGTTGGTTTATACCCTCGATATTGCATCAGGTCGAGTTTCACGCCAACAGAACGAAGGATGATGTGATGTACAAACCGACGAAGAAGGCCTTTCGGATGAGCATCGTGGACAAATCCCATGGGGTGCCCTAACAGCATTAGGGGTATGACTGTTTCAACATTTTTTTCTATCCCACTTGGTTTTAATAAAATTCCAATGTAACGGTTGTTCATATGGTGATTTGCAGCTGTGACTCTGGTGCCCATACTTTGAGATTGACAGAGTACTTGTTGGCAAACAAGAAGGAGTTCGATTGGAAAGAAAAGGATATGGGCACCACCCGGGAGAAGATGGCTGTGGAGGTTTATTGCAACTCGCTTCACAACACTGCTCTATTGTTGATGTATATATGGGTTGTTCTTTGAGTTGTAGTTGATGTACATAACATTTGAATTTATTAATTTAATTAATCAATTCAATTTTTTTAATTCCAACACACACGATTTAAGTGAACAATTTGGTGAATTCCAATATAATTTAAACACGCACGATTTAACTGAACAATTTGGTGAATTCCAACACGATTTAAACAATACAATGAAAATGAAGAATTAAAGCTGAACGATTTAAACAACATAACTGTATTGAGCATGGTTCCCAAAGTCTGAACGATGTTGGAAGACATCAAGTTGGAGACATGTTCCTCAAGGTGCTTCTTAGCTGAACGATGTAAACAACACAATTATATACTGTATCGAGCATGGTTCGCAAAGTATTAACGATGTTCACCAGGGTGCTTCTTATCATCTTGCCTTCCCACATTAGTAATCACAAGCTTTTCTAGTGGCAATTCGTCTTCCTCTTGTACTGTCTTGTTATGTTTGATTTCTTTCTTCAACGGGGTCCATTCATTCCACGGTAGAGTCCTTCTCAGGGCACGTTTGTTTATTGTGTCCAACTGAATGACAGATGCTGCACTTGCGACGATATTCCTTGGGACAATTCTATTGGGACCTTCATTAACCATAGGCATGTTGGAACTCCTCCTGCTATTATGTCCTGGATGTCCACATCTTCTACACGATTGTGTGGTTGTCCTCTCCAAAGATGAGGCATGTCGACCCTTCATCAGCCGACCTGATTATCTCTTTGTCTTTGGATTTAAAACCACCCACGCTGCGATGTCGGATGGCACTACCCAACTAGATGGATGGCCAACAGGCATAATAAGAACCGATATGCATCAATAAGTGTCTCCCTCTTGTAGTAGTTCGCACACAGATGTGAAATCCAAGTTCTGCTCCTTGCAATAATGAAAACAGTGAGATTCACGTTTGGGTAATATAAAGTGTTAAGTGTTAACTGTAACTTGTCATGTACCTTGCCGTTGCGAGTGCATGTGAACATGGAAAAAAGTCCATTTGGAAATTGTTGCATGTACAAGTCTTTCGGGCTAAGTCAACCGTCTACTGTTTTCTCTTGTGTCTGACGAATAATATGTTCCAGTCAACTGGATTTACGATCATATAGCCTCACTTCTCGACACGTTTTAGGATCACAAGATGTGATGCGTGGGTCAATCGATGATGCATGGACCGTGCAATTGCATGACGATCGTGAAACCACTTTTGTAGCATATTCCTAATGAACTCTGCCAGTGTCATCAGTGGCAGTTGCCGTGCATATTTTAGGCATGAGTTTATACACTATGCAACATTTGTGGTCATCACCTTGTACTCCCTGTAGGACCATTTGTGTGGATCGGCAGCAATGACATAATCGAATGCAGCCTTATGCAGCTTACGTAACTCCTCAATGTGGCGATTATACTTTAATTCACTTTACAACCTAGTTGCGTCATCCATTATGTCGGCAACATCTTTTCTGTGGAATCTCTTCTTCATATTTTCACCAAAATGCCAACAACATTTGGTGTGGGTTGCATAAGGGAACACTTTAGAAATCTCTACTTCAATTCTTGCATGACGATTGAAAATGAAAACCAGATTATCTATATGACCAAGGGCACCCCTCAAGCATTCCAAAAACCACTCCCATGAAAGGTTGTTTTCTAAGTCATCGTACCCAAAAGCAATCGGATACACCTGTTCATTTCCTCTTGTGCAGTTGCCACAAACATTGTACCCCCGAATCTTCCCTTTAAATGGGAACCATCAATTGCAATCACAGGACGCATACACCTCCGAAAACCTCTAATTGAGGACCCTAATGACATGAAAAAGTAGAGGAATTTACCATCGTCTGTGCACTGTAAGTCAGTGATTGTGCCAGGAATTTACTGTTTCAGAACGTATGCAAAAGATGGCAGAAGTTGGAAAGCTTCTTCATGCGTTCCATAGGTTAATGACAATGCATATTGTAGGGTATCATGTGCCTTACTGTACATGATTTGTCTGGCATACATTGTTTTCATATCGACAATGACTTCCTTGGGATGCATGAGACGACCATCATGCTGCTGAAGTCTAGGTGCAACAACTTCTCCGATTATGACTGCACTAGCTTATCGGTGGCGTTGGTGAATCTCCTCCAAGTGACAACTGTGTTTGTTGACAAAGCTTCTGACTTGAAAGCAAGTCCCTTCATCTCTCCTCACTGCTCTTAATTTCCACATACAGTCGTCAATGATGCAAACCAGATGTAAAGTTGTCTTATTGGACCTTTTCAGTTTCCATTCAAAATTCTGATGCATTGCAAAATGCCCAACTAGCCTCTTCAAATCCTTTTTACTTAGAAAAAATTGACCTTTATAAATCATGGTACTAGGTTCTTGCGCTACCAAGGTGTTGCTTCTACTAATACCAAACGAGTATGAATCTGCTCCAGGAATAACCCACGTTGTCGCATTATCAGAATCAGATGCTGTTACATTATACCAGACCTCGGAAGTCCCAAGCATATCTGGTGTAGTGCAACTAATTCCTTCTACACGTCTACCACATGTTTGAATATGTGCTAGCACTTCATCCACATTTTGTAAATCATCAACCTGATCATCAACTTGATCATCAACCTATTCATTATTTGCCTCATTATCCATCTCATGGTTCGAGAAATTGTTCTACTCATTGTATTGTTCATTGTACTGCTCAATTCGACAACCAAACTCATCGCCAATTTGAGGTTTAACTAAATCTGTATGGTCTACCGCTACTGGTGGGGCACCACACATATTTCCCCCACCTTCGATAGCACTCCTTTGGGTGAACACTTGGTTGCTACCACTAAAGGATCATAATTATTGGGTATTTTCAGGAGGGGGAATATCATTCCCTATCACATCTCCAGCTGTCCTCTCAGCTACATTAACACATACTTGAGGGATCACCTGATCTTCCCCTAGCATAAACTCGACATCATCATCATTTCTTATGAATACACGACATGTACTGCCAGGAACGATTGATATTGATGACAGATCGATATTGAATTTGTTTACATCATACTTCACAATGGTAAACACGATCGCCACCAATTCTTCGTAAGTCATATCCTTTGACACATACATTCCTCGGTTATCGAATCAACAAACCTTTGACTTCTGTTGGGTAACTTCTCCCATCAACCGTTATAAGATATTACTATTTTAACCCGATTCTTGATGCTGTCAAATTAATCATCACAAATTATTAATAAAAACCCAGGACTACAAACTATTTTGAAATATTACATTTATAAAGTCTTGGGGTAAGGATATTTAAAAGTCTCGGAGAAGACATGAAAAGGTTCGGAGAAGTCTTTCAAAGGCTTGGGTAAATCAAATGAAAAGGCTCGAGGAAAGGCTCGGACAAGTCTTCAAAAGGCTTGGGTAAATCACATTAAAAGGCTCGGGATAGACATCAAAAGGCTCAAAAAATTCTTCAAAAGGCTCGGGTAAATCACATGAAAAGGCTCGGGGTAAACATCAAAAGGCTCAAAACATTCTTCAAAAGGCTCGGGCAGTGATCACTTGAAAAGGCTCGAGAAGTCTTCAAAAGGATCGGATAGTGAAGACATGAAAAGGCTCGGGTAACATATAAAAAAGCTCGAAGATCCAAAAATTCTCACAATGGTTTACAAATTACTCGGAGAGCCTTTTTGAAAAGGAACAAATGAAAATGTGAACAAATTAAAAGAAGAAAGTTCAAGAAATATTACCTTATTTTACTGAAGCACGTCCCTTCTTTATAAGTTGAAGAAGAAAGTCGAGGCAACGATCAACCTTGAACTTTTATTTGTAGATAGAGAGAGTTACTGAGTTAATATTACTGTCATTTTTGTTGGAAGTGTAGAGAGACAAAAGTACAAAAAGAATAACATAAATGATTATCTAAGGGAAATTTTGGTAATTCACAATAATATGTGCCTTTTAAACTTAATTTATTAAACCACTGACAATTTCACCAAATCAGTTTCAAAAGGTGACATTTCTCACAAATTCCACTTTGTTCCATTGGGTTTTTCCTAGCAAATTAAAATACAAATTGTGGAAATCCAAGGGGAAGTGTTACAACACATGTGTGTAGCTTTCCACCAATTCTCAATTCTTCTACACTATTCTTTGCATGAAAGAGGAACACATGGGTTTCATTTTCTTGTGACACACACTCCTCTATGTGTCATCTTTCCATTGTATATGTTTGTCTATATATGTTATGCCTATATATGTTATGCCTTGTAAATATTTTGGGTTGTTGTTGCCCACCCGATACTCACTTGAAATCAAACAAAGAAGGTAATATATTCTCTCAATATCTCTCTTGCATCTATCATCTCTCATCTCATCTTCTATTTTATTTTGTTTATCTATTCTCTAATTAATTATTGTTCTCTATAGCATAGTTCCCATCGTTAATGAATTTGGAAGAATAATATATAGGGATGCCTTGAAGACTTTGCTTGACTTATTACGTATGGAAGGGAAAAGAGAGAGGAGGTGATAGATTGCTTTATTCATTGATTTGCGAAAATTTTGTCAAGAGATAAACAGTACTACTGCTGACTCTTGGTCAGTTTCCTCCTTTATAAAGTGTCCTCACACACCAGCTTGAAACGAGCATCCACATTCCAAACACAATTCCTTGATTTCTCTAATCCAGGCTTTGTAAACATGCCTAGTTCCATTCTTCTATCCTGCTTTTGCTTTTGCTTTTTATTTTTTATTTTTTATTTATTTTTTATTTTTTTATAACTTCTCTACTCTATCCACTGCCACAATCCATTCAAATGAGACTGACAGTATAGAATTACTTGTCATTAAGTCTCGGCTTCATGATCCATTGGCAGTCACGAGCTCATGGAACAATTTTGTACCCTTATGCCTTTGGACTGGTGTTTTATGCTGTCGTCGACACCAGAGGGTCATGATAGGGTTTAATCTAAGAAACCAAAGTATAAGAGGTGACTTGTCACCTTTTATAGGGAACATTAGCTTCCTTAGGTTGATCAACCTTGGAAGCAACAAGTTCTACGGTAATATTCGTAAAGAAGTTACTCTTCTTTTCCGGCTAGAAACTCGAATGTTGGCCAATAATTCTTTTCCAGGTACAGTTTCAAAAAATTTGTCCCATTGCTCAAACCTCATCAGTTTTATGCCTATAGAAACAACCTTCATGGAGAAATCCCTAGAGAGATTGGCAACCTATTGAAGCTTGTGACTTTGTTCCTTAGTAAGGATCATCTAACAGGACATCTCCCAGCTTCCATAAGTAATCTTTCATCTTTGCAAGTACTTGATGTACGTTTCAATAGCTTGTCTGGCACAATTCCTTATTCCCTTGGCAGAATAAGAAGCTTATTTAATCTTAACTTAAGTGGAAATAACATTTCTGGCATGGTTCCTCCTCCAATATTTAACATTTCTTCCCTTGTTTATCTTTATCTTCCACTTAATAGATTGTATGGAAGTTTACCACACAACATAGGTTATGATCTTCCAAAGCTGAAATTGTTTTCAATCTCTACTAACAATTTCACTGGTCCCATTCCATATTCATTTTCCAATAGATCGAATCTTGAATGGATTAATCTTTCTAACAATTATTTAAGTGGGAAAGTATCAATTGATTTTAGTGGTTTTAAGAATTTATCATCTTTGAATTTGTGTGAAAATAATTTGGGAACTGTAACAGCCAATGATCTTGATTGTTTAACCTCCCTTGTAAATTGTAGCAAATTGGAATGACTTGATTTACAACAAAATCAATTTGGAGGGGTGTTACCAAAGTTTATAGGAAACTTGTCAAGTACAATGTCTATATTAGCCATACGTAGTAATCAAATATATGGTTCCATACCTCCTGGGATAGGAAATCCAGTCAATCTTGTTGGTCTTAATATGTCGAGAAACCAATTAAGTGGCATTATTCCTCATGACATCAGTAAGCTTAAAACTTACAAGAGTTGAACTTGGATGAAAATAGTTTACGAGGGAGCATTCCCACCTCTCTAGGCAATTTAACATTATTAATTCAACTGTTGTTACACTCAAATAATTTGAAAGGCAATATACCCTCCTCCCTTGGAAATTGTCAAAATTTGATGATGTTATATCTCCGTAAAAATAAGCACACTGGTATTTTGCCTCAACAAATTGTTGGCATAACAACCCTATCACTTTTCCTAGATGTATCTGATAACCTTCTCAGTGGTCCATTTCCTTCACAACTGGGCAACTTGAAGACTCTCCTTTTGCTTGATATTTCTGGAAACAAATTTTCTAGTGAGATCCCTAGTACCCTAGCCAGTTGTACAAGCTTGCATACGCTTGATATGAGTTACAATTATTTTAGTGGAAGCATTCCTTCCTCCTTGAGTTCTTTAAGAAGCATTCAAGAGCTGGATCTCTCTTCTAACAATTTGTCGGGCCAAATTTCAGAATATCTTGAGACTCTTTCGTTCTTGATATTCTTAAATCTATCTTACAATCACTTTGAGAGAGAAGTGCCATCAAAAGGTGTTTTCAACAATGAAACATGAATCTCACTTGAAGTGAATAAAAAGCTTTGTGGAGGCTTAGTTGAAATGCATTTGCCATCATGTCCATCCAAGAGATTAAAAAAATAAAAAAAAATTCATCTTAAAGTGATTATTCATGTGATTGTTTTGTGCGTGATCTTGTCATTAACAATATTCGTCATCGTTATTTTTACTCGAAAAAAGAGATCTACACAAAACTCATCAAGTTCGTTGCACTTGGAAGAACAATTTCCAGTGGTTTCTTATGTAGAACTGAGCAGGGCAACTAATAAATTTTCATCATCGAACATGATCGGACAATGAAGCCATGGTTTTTGTGTACAAAGGAATTTTGGGTGAACATAGGCTTCCAGTCACAGTGAAAATGATCAACCATCAGTAAAATGGGGGTTCGAAGAGTTTCATCTCTGAATGTGAAGCACTAAGGAATGTCCGACATTGAAATCTCGTCGGAATCGTAATTGTTTGCTCAAGCATAGATTCTAAAAGTGTTGACTTTAAAGTTCTAGTTTACGAATACATGGAAAATGGAATTTTACAGCAATGGCTATGCCAAAACAAAGATAAACTCGACGCAAGTAATTTAAGTCTCATCCAAAGATTAAATATAGCAATTGATGTGGCTTCTGTGGTAGAATATGTCTATTACCATTGTGAACCACCAATGGTTCATGGTGACCTAAAGCCGTGCAATGTTCTGCTTGACCATGACATGATTGCGCATGTTGGTGACTTTGGGCTATCAAAATTTCTCTCTGATCTCCCACATGATCATGAAACTCAATCAAGTTCAATCGAGATAAGATGAATTGTTGGCTATGTTGCGCCAGATAACTATTTTATGAGTTAGTTTGGATCTTTATGATTTTATGATTTTGACACACCAATCTATACATTCTGCTATATTATCGGAAATGTATAATCAACTCCTTGTCACAAAACCAAAAGAAACACCAAAATCATAGAATCCTGAAGAAAAAAAAATGAAATTCCGAAACAAGGAATAGATTATAGAGTACTAGTACTCAAGCACTAGTATCATTTATTTTTATGCCTAGGGGTGGGCAAAAAATCAATAAACCAAACTGAACCAAACTAATCCAATCATTTTTTTTTCTTTTCGGTTTTCTTATATTGATCGTTCGGTTTATTTTTATGAAAACCAAATATCACAGATCGGTTTCTAGTTCGTTGTCTCAAATTGGAAAACCAAACTGAGATCCGATATATATATAAAAAAAATCTAATGTTCTAAGCATTCATAGCCTTTACACTTTGAATGTATTAATGATGAAAGTGTGTTTTTTTATAAATACTAGTTTTTAGGGCACATGCAAGACATGTGCTTAAATTAGTATCTAAGTTTCGTATTTACAAATATACATATCCTTGAAAAATAAGAAATGTTAATATAATACAGTATAGCTTTAATTTATGTAAATGTTATTACATTGATATAATACCCTAAGAAAGTCTTAAATTCATAGGTTTGACAAGAAGCTCTTCTACATTTATCTCAAAAGAGGTTTTTTCCGTGATGATTTAAGAATGGTAATCCATATACAATTGTTTGCAACTTTTATTGAACATTTCAACAATTTAAATTCAACAACTAAATTATATTTTTATTTTTTACATCCAAAAGTACTTTTCAACTAAATTGCATAAATTGTGATGAAATAATTATTTAAATCTTTAATAACTAATATCCATATATTTCTTATCAGATGAATCCACCTTTTGCAGTAAAATCCCTTTATATATATATTTATATATTTTTTTCTTTCACTTATAAACTTCCCCGGTATATATATTTAAGTCATCAAGTTGCATGACAAAAGTAATTACTATAAACTTTAAGAGTATTATTTGTAATTGAAAATTACTATACAATAGATGTTGTGTTACTATTACTAAGACACGTTTATTAAGTAATTCTACAAACTCGAAGGTTTTTATTTGTCATTTGACTTTCATAAAAAAAATAAGGAATGCTATATCTAAAATCTTACTAAAAACTATCTATTAAGTAATTATATAAAGTTTAAGGGTTATATCTGTAATTATACTTTTAAAGAAATTATTAAAAAAAAAAAAAAAAAAAAAGATCAAACAAATTGGTGGGGAGCTATAATTCCACCTTGGCAACTCTCTCTTTATATATAGTATAGATTATTTTAACCTATTAAAATCAATTTGTTCAAGCCCATAATGAAATTTTCTTTAAGACCAAAAATTAATTTAGTCAAATTCAGGCTAAATTGATTAAATATGTAAAAAAAAAAAAAAAATGTGTAATAACAGTGATTTAACTGGAAAAAAAAAAAAAAAAAAAAAAGAACCGAACCAATCCAGTTCAGTTGGTTTTTGATCGGTTGACAAATCTTAATTTTCTTGGATCGGTTCCTTTTTTCAAAAACCAAATAGTATCAGTTTGATCGAAATATGAACCGATCCGATAGATGCCTACCCCTACACCTAAGTTAGTATATATTTAGAATTTTTATTTGCCAAACACAATTTTTTACAGAGTTTTCACACATTTTTATTCATTATTTTCATTCCTGTTATATTTTTCATATTGCCTTGTTGTTCTATCAAATCAATTGGGCAACGTTTGAGCTTCAACTAACGTGAGCATCGAAGTATAACCACCGGAAATCCCGCTAGTGTTGCAACCTGACTTGGTTTTCTTTAAACAAAGGAAGACTTGACCAAAGAATATTGTTACCATAGCACCCTCGCAGTTCGTGAAGGGATGATTACCTCCTAAAAAATTTCAAGGTTTAATAATGATAAGGACTTTACAAGTTAAGCTAGCTGTTACCACATGTTAATATCACAATTATCGATGAACACAAGTGAAAATTTACTAATGAATTATAAAATTATACAAAGATGGTTAATGTGTTATTCTATGTTTGATCCCCACCACATTATATGATTAGAAACAACGTATTAATCACACTATTTTAGGGTTAATCATAAACAACGTATTAATCACATTATTTTAGGGTTTTGGGGGTGAAAATCTAAAATCGAACCTTTTGTTTATATATATATATAAAAGATTTGGGCCCCTTATCCCTCCCAACTGATATTATTTTAATCTTTTATGAAGTAGGGTTGCGGCAATTTTAAATGCTCAATTAAAGTATACTTAGAGGCAGTTTTTTTTATTGAACTTTAGACCCGTATTGGAATAAAACATCCAGTTTTCATTAAAACAGTGGCGCTTTGTGTACTTGCTCAGTACAGTGCTATAGCTTCAATTTTACTTGTATATTTGTCTTTCTTGAATGATATTAGGATTATAATTTCTCACAAATTATAAAGGATTATTGTTGCTACATTAAGTTTACTTGCATTTCATTTTAGAGCAACCCCACAAAAGGACAATAAATTCAGTTGTAGCTAGCTTTTATAATTACCAAGATTCGAGTGAGAAGAATTCAAAACGGTTAATTGTTGAATTTGAGCGAGTCTAGCTCACTCATTTAATAAACCTTAAATTAGGGAGATAATTAAGGAATACCATTAATTGATGAAGAACATGCAATGTCCCTTTAAAAGGAGACCCCCAAGCTGAGAAAATTGTCACCAGCACCAAAGAGGAGCTGT
The DNA here is from genome assembly GCA_035582765.1 of Acer negundo. NCBI lineage: Eukaryota > Viridiplantae > Streptophyta > Magnoliopsida > Sapindales > Sapindaceae > Acer > Acer negundo. The sequence continues at coordinate 14,664,757 of CM069235.1, forward strand.
AAATAAAAAGAAAAAGAAAAAAGAAAAATGGCAAACACAATGAAGATGGCGACTGCTGTGATTGCCATAGCTCTTTGCATGTCATCGCTCCTCAGCTTAACATATGCTGGTGCTAATATCAATGGCTACGTGACCGGCAAGGTGGTGTGCAACCCATGTTCGAAGAAAGGAAAAGGAGGAGCACCCATTAAATCAGCACAGATGATGATCATCTGCTTCGATAAGAAGACGAATGCAGGTACATATGCTAGAAAGGGTATTACAAACGATGTGGGAGTATACAAGATAGCAATGAAACCAGGCATCGAGAAAGACGATTGCGAGGTTCGTCTCCACAAAAACAGCCCCTTGCCAGATTGCAGGGAAATCGTCCCTGGAAAGAATGTCACCAAAGTCGACTTTAATACTCCCGTTGGTACAAGCAATAACAAGCCCCTTTACAGTGCTGCTAAAGTTATTGGCTACAAGACCAAAGGCAGCCGTTGCCACTGATCAAATTAATTTGTTATAATGCATTGTAACGGCCTTTGCTCTTGTTTTCTTTTATCATGGCAATTAAAGATTTATTATATTTGGTGATTACTGTGGCATTTATAATTATATGGATTGAATAAAAGAGATATATTGTCACGTAATATTTACACATACATATATACCTTCATAATTCTGCATAATGGTATTATCCAGTGTTGCAATAGTCCTCGACTTGGGTCGACTAGTCCCCGACTAGGCGCTAGTCGGTGACCAAACACCTCGACTTTGTTTAAATCGCCCATGTAGACGGAAATCCAATTGGCCTAATCGCCGGCCATGCCGAGTAGTCGGCCACTAAGACACTAATTGGCCAACCCGACTTTGACCGCTTTACTTTATTTGATTTTATTTTTTTTAAATTTAAAACCGTCAAAACGACGTCGTTTTGGTGTAAAAAAAAAACTCACAAACTAAATCAGTGATAGTGAATCACAGATTCACAATTCGTGTGACAAAAAATCACAACACCCTCAAAGTCTCAACTTGAGCGCAGTGAAACTCTCTGAAGTCTCAAAAAGCTTGCCACCGTCGCCTTTTCTCGTCGCCGTCGACTTCTTCCACTGATCCTCGTTGTCTACATCTGCCGGCCAACCATCACAACCTCATCTTCAATCGCCGATCGTTGCCCGTCGCCGATCGTCCCTTTCCTTCACTTCTTCAGTTCTTCGTCGGCTTCAGTTCTTCACTTTGTTTTTTATTTTTTTGCCAACAGATGAACGGAATGATGAAAGATGTGTGGTCAGGTGGTAGTTCACGTGAGTTCGTGAGTTGGTGTGAATGTGTGAATAGTTACAGCTATGTGGTGTTAGTGGTGTTAGCGAGTTACAGCTGTGTGATGTTAATGAGTTATACATGTTAGTGTTAGTGTGTAATACACCGATACTGTAATGTGTTATAATTTTTTCTTTTTCTTTTTAATTATACTTAGTTTAATAGTTTATACTTTATAATTTATATACAACTATATAAGTGTTAGTGTGTAATGTGTTACAACTTTTCAATAGATGAAAATATATGAATTATAATGGCATTTACTCAATTGCAATTTAATATAAAAAATTATATAAAAATATATATTGACGATACCAACAGCTGACTTCCAACCATCCGTCTAGTCCTCGACTAATCCCCAACTAATCCCCATAGACGCTAGGTGGTGGGTCACCGTCCGACTAGTGCCTAGTGACTTTTACAACACTGGTTTTATCCTTCAAGATATATATAATATATATTTGAAGTATTACAATTACAACTATATATTTCATTTTTCTGTCTTCCTTTATGTTCTGTCCCTGCGTTTTGTGTTTGTTGCTTTTCCTGGGTTTGGCTTTTGAGCCAGGGTGTTTTGGCTTGGTTTTGTGCTGTTTGTTATGGCTTTTGTGCCTGGGGTTTGGGTGCGTTTTGTGGCCTGTTCTGGCTGCAGGCTGCAGGCTGGCGTTTCCTTGTTGTTTTGCCCTCTGTTCTGTTGCTATTTGTTGCTGCCGGTTGGCTTGATAAATTTCCGCGGTTAAAAAAAAAAACTATATATTACAATAAGGTTGTTGGGACATGCCAAAATCAGACAATACATGTCTGATCCGGATAATTACTCTCACCAATCATGAGAAAACTCCTTACATATACTTATAAAATACATGTCTTATTGAATAAACTTTGCTATTAAAAAAAGAAAAAAGAAAAAAAAAACCTTTAAAAATTTCTAATTTGTTTGTATGGTGTGTCAAGTGTCTGGAGTATTTTGTTTTGGTAAATAAAATTGTAATATAATGTTATTTCAGTAAAAATAATGAGGGTAACTTTTTGTAATAACTTAACAATTTTTTTTCCAAAATTTCAGCTTGGGAGAATAACATTCAAACAGCTCCGTCTTGCCACTGTATCAACCTCATCTTGTCAAGTTAAGAGTCAATTAGAAGTTGATAATTATATAGCTGACCTGGCAGTTGATCATACAAGGTGTATTAGTTAGTTATTTAATTCCTAGATTTACTGAGAATGAGTTACAAGATTTTTAGGTTGTATAAATCGGACATTCATAGCAGAATCTTGTTCTTGTGCAATGAAGTTCATCTTCTTCATACTGAATCGCCATTAAAGGCTCTCTAGCAGAGAGAAGTTTTTTTTCTCAGTATTTTCATAAAAACCTTCATGTTCTCCTTTTCAAAAAACAAAAAAAAAAAAACACACACACAAAAGGAAAAATCAATGATAAATATAAAAGAAAGTTAGGAAATAAAAACAACTGAAATCATTTCCAATATTTTATGAAGAAATTACGATTTGTTGACTGAATGAATGAGAACATTCTTACAATGAAACCGAGAGCAGAAATCTGTAATAAATGAAATAATATTAATTACAAACAAATTACGATCTGGAAATTATTACTTTTTGTTCAAAAAATGAATCAGTCGTTGATTGAATGATTAAAGAAATTTGGTAATCATTATGCCAAGAAAAAACTAATCCAATGACCTTATTGCGTATGTAAAGGTCATTTTGTTTTCTTAATATCAATTAAATTCAACTGATATTATGTAAAGTTTCTTTCCCACCACTCAATGTGATGGAAATCGAGTTCCACCTGAATCATAAAATCAAATTTGATCTTGATATGTTCCAATTAACAGACTAATTGAATAATGCAGCAAATAGGTATACTCAGGGCTATGAACAAATACAAACTAGCTGATATTGAATACCGAGAAAGCAAAGAAAATCAAACTTTTATTATTCAACTCAAAATCTAGCTAACATCAAATGGCTACAAAGCTTCTTTAAATAGGATCAGAAATAATTCAAAATTAAAATAAATCATAATCATCCACAATTAGACTATAAATCATCCCAAATAATTGAGCTTCCAAAATTAACCAAGATTTTTGTAAACCTTAATGATTGTAATTAATTTGAAAGATAGTAAAAATTTCTTGATTACTATATAAGGATTATAATAACTTGAGTCTCACTTCTCCATTAAACATAGTGCCATAATATCCACACGATCTTCATCATTCTCGTTGAGGTCGAAAAAAATGCGCCCTCGAATTTGGAATGTCGTCCGTTTCTTCTGTTGTCTCACCAAAATAAGGCATGAGCTATTGGATGTGGAACACATGGTCTGTATGAATGTGGCTTGGAAGCTTCAACGTAACTGAAAGGTATTTGTTGAACTAGTTTTTTGAAGAGCTTCCAGTGGACCAATTTTGTGATTATCAAATTCTACACTAGAAAAAGAATTATTAGCAAAGACGGACCAAATAAAATCTCCAACTTCCACGGTAGGAACAGTAGACACTAAACCTATGTAGGACTATTAATGCACATTGGTGTTGAACAAAGTAGGGTGTGGAGATAAAGGAGAATTTGCTTTAGGCAGCAAAATAATCTTGGTATTATTAAACACAAAACTGTATGCGTTCCTACGCCCATCATGGATTGCACCCCTGTCAAATTACCAAGGTCTACCTAAAAGAATATATCATGCACTCATGTCAACAGTATCACAACGCAAATGTGAATCTAATGTGGCACTAAAAATACTACTGTGTTGTCTGGCACTAAGCTTTTTACTAGGGTTTATAAAAATACTACTGTGTTCTTTTCCCAGGTTTCCAACGTCATTGGCTCACTTATTGTCTCGCCAGGCCTTGTTTTAATACTGTTTTTTCTTATTATAAAAGCCCTTTTCTTTGTAAAAAGCAAAGCTATAATTCAATATCTTGAGGCATCTCTTGCCTAGATTTTGTGAGATAAGATCGAATGAAGAAATGTACGAATGAAGGATAAAAACATTATGCAGAATTATGAAGGTATATATGTATAAGAACTCTATAATAAAATATTACCTTCAGTGACAATATATATCTTGTTATACAGTCCTTATAGTTATAAATGGCATAGTAATGCAGTTCAAAAAAAAAAAAATATATATATATATATATATATATATAAATGGCATAGTAATCACCAAATATATAATAAAGAAAATGAGAGCGAATATTGCTCAGTGTGTTATAAGAAATAAATAAAATTGTTCAGTGGCAGCGGCTGCCTTTGGTCTTGTAGCCAATAACTTTAGCAGCACTGTAAAGGGGCTTGTTATTGCTTGTACCAACGGGAGTACTAAAGTCGACTTTGGTGACATTCTTTCCAGGGACGATTTCCCTGCAATCTGGCAAGGGGCTGTTTTTGTGGAGACGAACCTCGCAATCGTCTTTCTCGATGCCTGGTTTCATTGCTATCTTGTATACTCCCACATCGTTTGTAATACCCTTTCTAGCATATGTACCTGCATTCGTCTTCTTATCGAAGCAGATGATCATCATCTGTGCTGATTTAATGGGTGCTCCTCCTTTTCCTTTCTTCGAACATGGGTTGCACACCACCTTGCCGGTCACGTAGCCATTGATATTGGCACCAGCATATGTTAAGCTGAGGAGCGATGCCATGCAAAGAGCTATGGCAATCACAGCAGTCGCCATCTTCAATGTGTTTGCCATTTTAAAATTATTTTTATTTTTTATTATTATTATTTTTTTTTTCTCTGTTTTCTTTTTATTTTGCAGCTCCTCTTTGGTGCTGATGATGAATTTTCTCAGCTTGGGGACCTCATTTTATATGGTTACGTGCATGCTCTTCAATTAATGGTATTCCTTAATTATCTCCCTATTTTAAGGTTTATTAAAAGAATGAGACTCGCTCAACTTCAACAACCATTTTCAATTCTTCAAGGACCACCTCATTTTTCTCACAATAAATAGAATACTTGTTCAGGCTATCTCAATTTAAAAAGGAAAAATTACACAAACTTCCATGAGATTATGCAATGTTGTATTGAGCGGCAACTTATGACAAAATGTCACAAACTTCCCAATAATGACCGAGTTGACTGCCATCAGTCAACCGTCTTAATTAAAGATGCTTATAGTCTTTCGATAAAATGAACAAAATGTCCTTCAAAATAGTTTTGTTTTTTTATTTTTTATTTTTTTTTATGTTGTACTTCATAATTAAATTGTTTTAAAAAAGGATAATTAAAGAAAAAAGGAAGAGATCTGGAAGAGCTCCATCATAAATCAATTATAAAACAAAATAATTAAAAAGAAATGGATAAAAAAAAAAAAATGAGAAAGCTTGAAGAGATTCTGGAAATTTCCAGATCTCTTTCAAAAGTTCCATCAAAACCAAACTTTTTTTTTTTCGAAAAGAAGAAAACTTCCAAGAGCTTCATTGATTGAGCCTCATCAAGAGGCTCGGCTATCAAACCTAATCGGTCCATTTGAACCCTCCATCTCAGATGGCGAGCAATGGAGGCGCTCACCCCCCATATTAGGTGGACCATTTTGCTCCATTTTTTCTGATTCTAGGTTTTTTTTTGGTTGTTGTGTGGAATTGGTTTGTACAATTTTATAGAAGATGGATTTTGTTTTTTCATATTGCATATTTTTGTTTTGTTTCTTTTTCTTTTTTTATTATTTTTATTTTTTTATTTTTTTTATGGAATTGATTAGTTCAATTGGATTGAAGATGAACATTTTTTTTTTTCAAATGGATGAATAAAAAAAAAAATAAAAAAAACCAACTACAACAGAAAGTTTTGTCAAAATTGTAGTTAGGCTTTTTCCCATTTAGTTTCTCAAATGGTTATATGAATTTAAACACAGCTAATGGCATGTTGTTGATAAAAAAAAAATTAATAATAATAAAAAAAAAATAGCTATACTAAATGCCCAAACTAAAACTTCGAAGGCATCTTTTCATGAGCTAGTAAAGTTAGACCAGTTTCTACAAAATGTATATGTTTTCTCTAAGCTACTCCATTTTGTTGATGAGTATGAGACATAAATATATAACCTGAATTCCCTGTTGCGTAAGATAAGAAGTAAACGCAATATACTTGCCACCCATATTTGTATGCAAACATATGATTTTCTTATAAAATTGTAACTCAACATTCTTTTGAAACTTAATGAACACACCAAGAGCTTCAGATTTAAGCTTTATAGGAAACAACACTACAAGAAAAACTATCTTTGTTGATAGTTTTTTCTTGATAGTTCTAAAAAATTGTTAAGAACTGCAAGAACTCTTTAAGAACTTGGAGTTCTTCACAATTTAAAACTGTTCTTAAACTGTCAAGAAAAACAGTTTTATCAAATTATTTATTTATTTTTAATAAAATTTTTAAAACTTTTACTTCCTATTTTCAACACCAAACAAAATTCCGATATGAATTTATTTTACAGTATGATATCGGTTTTTAGGCAAACCGATATTGGATAAGTAAAATTTTAAATTTAATAAATTTACTTTTAAATAATTTACTTTAAAAAATTCAAAAAAAAATTTTTTTTAAAAATTGTTTATATATTTTGCACCTTCTTATTTCACATTACGAGACACGTTAATAATTCAATTATGCATATAAATTAGTAATCCGAGTCTTACATTTGTTCATTAAATTGCAAGATGCATATTGAGAAATATCTCCCCTCTAGTGAGAGTTGTATTCCAAATCATGCTTATTACAATTGATATCACGAGTCTCCTATAGACCATGTTTTGTTGGATGGAATGGAAAGAAAGCCATTCCATTTGTTTGGTTTGTTAAAATGCAGTGGAATGGTGATTCCATTGGAATAGGAATTCCACCATTTTGGTGGAATGTGCATTCCATCCAAAAACTAATGGAATGTCCTTCCATTCCAAACTAAAATTTATATTCCATAAATACCCTCATATGCCACAACTCCATTCCAAAAATACCATCATTTCTAAAAATAATATATTATTATTATATATTATATTAATGATATATAAATATATGTTATATATATATATGTACTATAGGTTCGTCGGATCAGGTGTCTTTGATGCTTTTTAATGTTAAGGATCGCTGTGTTGTATCTCAAAGCCTAAAAATTCAAAGTCTGAGCCCTAGAAACCTCCTATTGAGGGAGTGATGCTCTTTAACGTGGATGGCTCTGCTTTTGGCTCTCCAGGAGCAGCGAGAATGGGTGGTTTTCTGAGGGATTCGACGGGGAAAGTGATCTGTTTGTTCTCCTCGCATCTTGGTGTTCAGACTTACTCTCACGCAGAGATTAGAGCAATCCTTAAGGCTTGCAAAATTATTCACTAGTGATTCTTTGGAGGTGGTGTCTTGGGTGAATTGTGATTATTTTGGAAGTTTAGCTCTCATTGATCTTATTTACGATATCCTGAATTTTTTGAAGACTCTGGATAAGACTGAGGTGGTTTTTAAGGCTAGAGCGTCGAATTTCATGGCCGATTCCTTGGCTAAAGAGGGCTCCAACAACTGTGGGGGTTATGTGCACATAATGGATACCTGATTGTCTTTGTTGTTTTCCTTTTCTGTTGCTTTCTTGTTTGGCTTTTGTTCCTATCTGTGTGTTTCTGTTGGGTGCTGTCTCTGCTGAGCGTGCCCCTGTTTTCTGCTGTCGTTGGCTGTTTGGGTTTGCTGGTTTCTTGGCTCCCTTTTATAAAATCTCTATTGTTCAAAAAAAAATATATATATATATATGTACTATATATTATATTATTATATTATTATATATATTATATATATTATTATAGCATGGCGGTGGCAGGGAGCCTTGAACCGTCTTATTCTAATATTAATGTTTTCCTCACTTGGCGATCTTCTCATGGCCTAAACAGGGTACTCACAAAGCAACTTGTCAAAGATGGTTAAGGACCTTAAGCCAAAGAATCAAAATCTTATTTCTGATGTGCAGGATCCTCAACTAAAGGCAAGCACAGAGCATACTAGGACTATTACAGACTGCTTATTATCATATAAAGAAATATTGAAAAGAAGGAAAGAATACTTAGAAATTCATGATTTTTGAAACACGCAGATTTTATTTCTAATTTTTCGATGGATTTTACAAAGAGAGATCATCTCCTTTTATAGGAGAGATGATGGAAAACATCCAAATTAGCTTACAGTGAAATGCCAAACTCGTGGCATACAAGATAAAGGTGAACAATGCAGTGATTAGAGGACCGACATAATAGTACAGCTACCGACACAATAAAGCACATTCATGATACATATGTACACAATAATGCATACTCGTGATACATATGTAATTATTACACATAGGAAAATAAAACACCCACGTTATACATGCATAATTATAGAGCAAAGACAAAGTCACGGGCTGGACAGGTTGCAAGTGGTATGATATTCGTCATCTGAATCTTCTGCTCCACAAATGTGACAAGGTCATGTGTCACGCTTTATGGGGTTTTGTGGGTGGATTGGAACAGAGTCTTGGAATGGATGCCAACTTAGAATAGGGTCTCTGATGACATTAGGGAAAATATAACACTAATGGGGTGGAACTCCATTAACGTCGCAAAGGAAATTGAGTAATGAGATCTGGAGATTCTGAGAATACAGCTTTGGATAATCATATGTGGTGTTCCATTCATAGCAAACATTTGATGTCTAAAGAAGTCTCTTGTGAGGGTTGAAACGATAAGGACGATGGAATATCCAAATGCAAAAAACTGCTACCTGATCAAGTTTCCATGGATTATAATAACCCATGAGTTTGGTGAGTTCGAACTGCCAATAGGAGAGGGAATTGAACCAGGTTAAGAAAGTTATGAGGAGAGAATCTTTCGGGAAGGATCATGGAATAAACCATATAAGGCTTGGAGGGGGAAAACGACGGCATGATGGTGGAGTATAGACATTCACCATAGAAACCATAAAACCTGAGGAGTGAAAAAGCAAAAGGGAGGCATTAGAAAAGGGTCTAGGAATGGTCTGCTATTGTTGGAAAATTCATGTCGAATTCCTTGGCTCTGAATCCGGGCCAAATAGGTCTGTAAATGGGACTGAGCGAATTCTTGGATGAGGTAAAAGACGGTTGTGTGTTAAGAGGAACTATTTCCAGCAGCTCTGGTGGATAAGACTTCGTTGTAGGATTTGGGAATAAGGAGGATGATGTTGATATAGCCATGAGGATGGGATGAATAGCTGATGGTCGAGAGAGCATATCAGCTATTATATTGTGTTGGCCTTTCACGTGTCGAACAGTGAAATCATATCTAGAAAACCAATCCTTTAGTCTCAACAGTTGAGGATTGGGAGAAATCTTATTTCGAAATTCAAGGACCTTTGGAAATGACGAGTTGTCCATTTCAACAATAAATTTTTTGTCTTGAGATGAAAATCAAATTTCTAGATTCTATTTTTGATTGCGAGAATCTCCTTGTAGATCGTATGGTAGTGCTGTTGGGCATATTTGAATTGGTCGTTAGTATGCTCATAGTAACTTTTTTATCTGTCGTTTTCTTCAATGAGAATGACCCCCCAACATGTGTCACTAGCATCATTTTGGAGAATGAGTTGGCTTGTAGATGGAATAGTGAGGGCCGGAGGAGATTGGGTAATCTACTTGAGCTTAGTAATAGCATCCGAGTGACATCTATCCCAAGAAGGGGGATTTTTCTTTAGGAGAGCAAAAATGACCAAAGTGTATCTCGTCATGTGGGGGAGGAAATCTCTGATCAAGTTGACTATACCAAGAAATTGTTGCACTTGCTTTGTAGTCAAATTGGAATCAGGGAATTCTAATAGTTGATTGGCTAGGTGAGGCCATGTGTGGTATTTTCCATTTGAAATGTTCATATCCAGGAAATTAATATCTGTTTGTCCTATTGAAATCTTTTTGTTAAAGAGCATGATACCGTATTGGTTGATCAGACCATAGAATTGATGAAGAAGATGGTTTTGAGAATCTTCATCATAGGAGAACAATAAGATATCATCGATGTAAATCAAGGCAGAGTGGAGAATAAGATGGATGATCCTAGTGATGGCCTTCTGGAATAATGAAGGGGCAGTTTTTAGGCCAAAGAGTAAAACTGTCCATTGATACTGGGCGTTAGGAAGACAAAACGCGGTCTTGTACCAGTCATCTGGATGAATACCAATTTGCTAGAAAGCTCCTTTGAGATCAAACTTGGAGAAGATAGTTGCACCAGGGAGTTGGGAAAACAAGATATTGGTCTTGGGAACTGAAAATTTGTCATCTCTAAAAAAGAGATTGAGGGGTTTGTAATCAATGACTAATCTCTTTTTTCCCCAAAGTTGTTCAGTTTGTTTGTCAATATAAAAAGCTTGGCATGCCTAGGGCAAATAGGTAGGTTCAATGAGTCATTGCTTGAGTAGTTCATCACATTCAGCATTGGCCATATGAAGGTCGGAAGGAGACATTCTAGAATGAGAAGCTTTTGTCGGGTTGACATCTTCATTGAGCTTAAAATAAAGGTTAATAAAGAAATCTAGATTTTTCCATAAAGGATTTGGATGATGGAAATCAACATGACTGTTGGTACATAATTGTAAGAGCTTTTGTTGGATAGTCTAGAAAGAGGGTTGGATGTCAGATAAGGGAAAGATCTTTGGAATACTGGAGAATGCTTTGAAGTTCCTTTTATATCTGATTCCAGTGGGGAGGATCCGAAAAGACTTGAATTGACAATAAATATTCCAACCAATGAGGATATCTTTGTCAGGAAGTGGGGTCCAATGACACGTGTCCAAAGGGTATAGGATGGTAATATCTTGAGACCAATCTTAGCTTTTGTAATCAAATTAGTCGTGAATATCTTTCCATCAGCAACCTTAAAATATCGAACATGAGATTTCCAAGCATGAGGAGGAAGAACCTTAGGATTCATCGTGGTGGTGATGGAACCAATGTCAATATAGGCAATGACATCAACAAGATTGATATATTTGTCAGGAAGTATTTGGATTGAGACTTGAGGTCCTGGTTGTGCATCGAAGTGCGTCGCTTCGTGGGAGACTGGGGCTGTCTGGTAAGAGACTGGAAAAGAATCAGTCTCAGGGAGACGCGAATATTTTGAATCAGAAATGGTGGAGACGAAATCTACAGCTTGCAGCACAAAGGTTGTATTGTCATTAGCATGATCTTGTTCGGAGAAGATGGATTCAATATCGGCATCAGATGGAACATTATCTACTAGTTGTTGGATTAGCTTAGCAGACTTAGCCTTTTTATTAAGACATTTTTTGGCATAATGTCCCTTTTGTCCACAGATAAAACATTTCTGAGACTTATTCTGTGCACATCGAGATTTCTTCTTGACGAATTTGAACCTCTTCTTGCCTTTTTGCTTAGTAGAACGAAAATGCTTGTCTTTCTTGGTCTTACAAGTGCATTGCTTTGAGGATTTGCATTTGATCTGGTACGAGGGTTGTTTGCATTAGGCTTCGTACCATTTTCCTTCTTTGAGCATATTGGAGAAAACCTTTTGAGTGACACAAAGTTTCTCCAAAGCACTTAGGGTGAACATATGGATTTCACCTAGTGTGATGTTAGTGAAAAGTCTGCCAGAGGAATCTATCTTTCTGTGTAATTCATCCTGGAGCTCGGCAGGGAGAGAATTCACATAAACATTCTTGAGACTCTGGTCATTGATACCACCAAGGATGTGATATCTACTAGACATGCGTTTGTAATGAAAATCGATGTCTTTCTTTTTGAGTAAGCAGTAGTGCATCTCGAAGAACTATTGCCTAGCTTGCTTATAGAATTGGTAAGAATCTCTAAGAAATTCTCTGAAAATGATGTCCATAACGGCAAAGGTTGAGGCTGCTCAGACAATTTGTAATTGTTGATATTCTCCAAGGGCTTGATACCAATCTCAAAGAGAACCAGTGAATTTAGAAACGAATTCTCTGAGGATTGCTTCTTAATTGTGTTATGATTTGGCCATTTGGAGATCAAGCCAAGCACTAATTTATGAGATTTTCTTACGCCAATAGTCTGGGTTTGAATCTCTAAGATCAAACCAAGGACCGTTAGTAGGTCTAGTTCTGGTGGTTCTTCAATAATATATGGAGGTTCAGTTGAGGATTCGTCAGGGGAATCATAAGTCTGGGTGGACGGCTGTGGATCTGTTCGAGAAGCCACAAAAACTTGTGTGAGATCAGCAACTTCAGCTGAATCAGAATGTTGTGAGGTAGTTGTGGCATCAACGTCAGATGAGTACTGGGAAGAGGTGTCAATATTTGATTTGTTTGATGGAAGGGATCTGTTGGAAGTATGAAGGGGATGCTGAGAAGTATACAGTATTGGGTCAATTGGTGGAGCAGGCTGTTTGTCTCTTTGTAGGGAAGAAGAGGGCTTAGAAGTAGGTTTCCAAAATGGAGAGGATAAAAGAGGATACTTGTGAAATAATTCACCAGTTGATTTGAAATACTGAGAAGTGTCCAAAGGTCTAAAAGAAGGAGAGTATGGAGGAGATGTAGCAAAGAACAATGATTAAGAAGAAGAGTAAGATTTTGGCACGAATTGGGGAGTAGTGGAGAATGAGTGGTCTCTGTTCATTTGTTCTAATTTATTTTTGAGACGTCTGATTTCTCTTTCTTTTTTATCAAATTCTGGACTGAAATATCCATGGTTGATATAACGGTAAAGATCAGAGTCGAGTTTGGTGATCCGGGTTTGAAGATCAGAAAACATGTCACGGAAGACTGTATCGAGACTTTAGAGTTGATTCTCATGTTGGGAGACATGGTGTGTGACCTGTCGATCTTCTAATCAATAGAGTTGAGGACTCTATTTTGCACTTTGGCATTTTGAGTTTGCCAATTAAGAACTTGTTTAGTTTGGGTAGCTTGTTTGAGGGAACCATCAGGTAAGACTTCAGAAATTTGAACATAAGGTTTGGAACACCGATTCCTTTCAAGGTTTGAAGTGGGTTCCAGAGGAAGGAAGTCTTGGTTGTAGTTAGAAGCTATAAAGCAGGGTATAGGTGGAAGCAAAGATAGAGTAGAATCAGTAGGTAACGGTAAAAAACCTTCTGATCGAAGGATTTGTAAAGCTCTGTCATAAATTGAAAGGGTTTTCCTTTTGATAGGTTTCAAACCTATCCATGGACTTTTTGGATCATCTGGTTTTTGTAGTTTGCGCGCAGTTTTACATGTAGTGAGATCTGGTAAACAGTCATGACAGGTGCAGTCAACATCGCACATGTTGGGATCGTCGTCCCAGATGAAATGACCATTGATTTTATCAATGTAGATTAGAGATCCATTGGCTTCAAAGCTATGGATCGGGATGTCATCTTCAGTAGTGACTAGTTGGATCATTAGTGCCAGAAACACAGGGGAGCTCTAGGATTGGAGCTGGAAGAAAAACCTGTGTTGGAGAGAGGTTCATAAACCGTCTTAATGGTGCTATCATCTTCCTTGATGTATTTGGTGTCAGCAACAACAACATGAGTTGTGTTCTGAAAAGCCTTCTCATAGTTTGTGATCCATTCGAGAGGCATGATTTCTTTAAGTTTGTCCCGGGGTAGTTGTTTTGGAATTTGGATGATGGTGGGAACTTCATCTTCACGTTCAGCCTTGATGAAGATGGTGTCACTATTATGGCCAGGAATGGAGAGATCAATGGCATGATCTTGAAGCCGATAGGTGATCTGGTGATGGAGAGTTTCCAAATAAGAATTTGGTAGCATGGGTGCTCCCAAGATTTAAAGTTGTATCTTGAGGCAGTTGTGGAGATTGGCATCCCTCAAAGTGATATTGAAGTTAGGGTAGTATGTGAGTGATATACTACCAGCATGGAGTGTGGATAGACAAGTACTAATAATTGCATGCTCATATTCCTTGTAGATGGTGTTAAGGAGAGCAACATGAGCAGTAACAGGTAAACCTTTTCTGTCATGTAGAGTGAGGATGATTCTGACAACTCCGATATGGAGGTGAGAATAACCTTCTTTGATCCAATGATCAATTGGAGGTTGACCGATTTCAAGATCAACATACTGCTCAGCCGAAGTGGCTGGGACCAAGCAGTTGTCAAGATCTGTAGATTGTATGTACTCCTTAGTTGGAGGAGATCTATGACGAACGAGATGGTCGATTCGTGTAGTAAGGGATTTACTTCGTTTGAAGATAGTATAGAGATTTAGCAGTGGTAGAGAGGTTTCATTAATTTGTGCGGATTCTGGAATATGAGTATATTCTGCTAGGTTTTGGATTATAGAAGACTGAGTTCGTCTAACAGAAGCAGGTAAAGAGATGGAAGAGGAAAGTCTAACATGACCTAAATTAGAAACAGCTGAAGAGGTGTTTGTTGTATTTGCCATAAAATGACAATACCTTCCTTCAATATTTCCTTTATTTGATTCAAAACAGCCTAACTCTTTCCCTGGACTCCAAGATCGAGGCTCTGAGGAAATTTTCCTATGAGGATACGTTGAGAGAATTATATAAGGACATTGAATGTGAGCCACTCGTTTTACATACTTTGACTTTGTATGTATGCACTTGTCAAATAAGGATGCCCTAATAAGAACGGAACCGATTATATGTATTATATAATATATATATATATATATATATGTATTATATATTATATTATTATATATATTATATATTAAATAATATTTCTATTTATATTATATAAATATATTATTATTATATTGTATAATATAATATATGCATTATAAATTATATATATATATTATAGTATATAATATATATTATTATATATATTATATATAATATATATGTATTATATATTATATTAAATAATATATAATTATATAAATAAATTATACTTTTATGTTTTATTATTATTATCCATAATATATCATGTTATTATGAATGTTTTATAATTAGGGGTATTTTGGTCAAATACAGTTAACTTCACTCCGTTCCGTAGTTAACCAAACAAAATAATACTGATTCAGTGATTAATTCTAAAGTTCCAACCAAACAAAAAACTTAGGGTGCGTTTGGTATTGTTTTTAAAATGGTGTTTTTGAGAATGCTTTTTAAAAATGAAAAACGAATTTTAAAAACGACGTTTTTAGAAACATAATGCGTTTGGTAGTACTTTTGAAAACGAAAGACAATAAAAGCTGTTTGGCATCATTTTAAAAATAAGTAGAAAACTGAAAACGTGTTTGGATGAATTGTTTTTGAAAATAAATTGAAAAAAACTACTAGCATTGAGTTGATCATGTGTGGATGAGTAGACCTGGCAATGGAGTGTGTTATTGTGAATTCGTGTCGTTTCGTGTTTGGATCGTGTTAAAATTGTTCCACCCGAACCCGACCCGTTAGCTTAATAAGTTGAAATATACAAACTCAAAACCATTTGTTAAATTAATGGGTAACCCGACCGGACCCGTTACAAAATATTATATTTGAGATTTATTAAACAGTTGAAAATAAATAATACTAAAGCATGATCAAACTCATGCAATCAAGTTCACCATAGACATAAATATTTTGTTTTATATAAAAAAATGTACTTAGTAATTAGGATGATATATTTTTTATATAACAAAAAATATATATATTGAAGAGAATATATTTTGTAAAAAGACAAAAAATATATACCTTTAGAAAAATTTTTCAGGAAACAAGTTGGTTTTAGTCTTTTAGAATATCAAATATCAATTGTCAAACAAAATTAAAATCCAGAAAATTACGTTGCATGAAATTGTGGCACCAAACTACCATAGACAATAGTAATACAAAAATCAAAATACAAGAAAGAAAACATACCCGACTGAATTTACTATGATCGAATTGACGGTAATTGATTTCAAGAAAATTGAAGGCCACTAGCTACTTTTAAAGTTTTAGGGTTAGGGTTAGGGTTAGGGTTAGGGTTATAGTATTGTGAAATAATTGATTTATAGTTTTAGAATTTTTAATTTAGAAAATTTTCCTCTTTTAAAAGTAGAAAAAAAATTTGAAAATTTTAAAAAATTAATTAGTAAAATATATTCTAACCATAATTATCGAGATCTTTTTTATATAAATTCCATAACGTGACTATAAGAAGATTTTTTTAATAACTTTCATAAACACATTAAAAAAAAATTATATTAATGGGTTATCGAATTAATGGTTTTTTTAAGGGTTAACCCAAAACCGACCCATTATATTTCGTGTCTTAATGGGTTGACCTATTAACAACCCGATCCGATAAACTTGACCCATCAATCGCTATTTTCGAATGG
Organism: Acer negundo; assembly: GCA_035582765.1. Classification (NCBI taxonomy): domain Eukaryota; kingdom Viridiplantae; phylum Streptophyta; class Magnoliopsida; order Sapindales; family Sapindaceae; genus Acer; species Acer negundo. The sequence continues at coordinate 14,681,347 of CM069235.1, forward strand.
GTTTGGGTCGTGCAAAATTTTGTCAGGTTTATGGATGAGTATAATTTTTTTTAAAATTATATTAATTGATTCTAAAATAGATAAATAAAATATTAATGAACCATACATCTCTCTCGTTCTCTCATGTATGTATATATATATATATATATATAATGAAGAAAAATCATGAAACATTCTTTTAATGTAAATATTTTCTGAGATAGCTTATACTTATAAATATTCTATTTTAGAGTCATGGTAAGAGTAATAAAATAATAATGAGATAATATTTGTTTTGCCATTCAAAATAAATAAATAAAACAATAAAGAAATCATGATAATTTTTATATAATTAAACAAGTGAAATTGATTGATGAACAGAAGATTATATAATACTATAATACAATTCATTGCATATGTCGTGTATAATCATTCCATAATGTTGTTGCAATCACATCCCTTGTACTGTTCCTTTGTGTAATGTGTCCCGAAGAAAGATCGATATCAACTGTTGCCCTTTCTTCATTTTCTTCCTCTATTATCATTTCTTCTACTTGAAATTCTTTGAACATCCTATTAGAATGAAATGTTTGTCTAATATAATTATGCAATACACAACATGCAATAGGAATTAATCGTTGTCTACTAATTCGATAATTTGACACGGTTTTCAAAATTGCAAATCTAGCCTTCAAAACACCGAAACATCGTTCAATCGCGTTCCTTAAAGATGAATGTCTATAATTAAACAATTCACTTGGTCCCCTTGGTGATCTATGAGGTGCACGATAGTCACGTAAATGATACCTCTCACATTTATAAGGAGCCAAGAATTCTGGCATGTTTGTATACACAACATCAACAACATAATAAAATCATGTAAGAAAGCAAATAAGTTAATTTTTTTTTTATTAATTACAATACACTAATGAATTAAAAATATGATTGTAAACTACAAGCTAGTTATACCTTCATTAGAAAAAGGGAATTATTTTCCTCTCTCATTATTGCATTTAGGAACACTCTCGAATCATTTGTTGTCCCTTCCCAACCCGTGTATACAAATGTAAACATTATATCAAAAGAACAAGCACACATGATATTTTGAGTCACTTGAATCTTCCTACCACGAAATGATGTTTGTTTGTTTGCAGGTGCCCATGCAGCAACATGAGTTCCATCAATAGCCCCAACACAATTCTACATTAAATATATTTATTAATAAAAAAATTATAATTTATGTGATATCTATTTCAAATGCAATATATTTGTTACTTAATTGAAAATATGGATAGTATTTTGGGTTCTCCCTTATCTCGGGTGGTGTCTCCTCTTGAGTCCACGGACGAATTATTTGAGGCGTCAATCCACATATAGCCTTCAAAACACGCTTAAATTGTCTGTGAACTGTTTCTGTACTATGCTAAAAACGTTCTGTAACAATACGTGAGGTGACACTATGCGCCACTATAAATAAGAACATTGAACAGCCTCTTTTACACAAACTTGTCCATCATTCTATATCAATCGATGATTTTCTAAAGTGGCACATAAAGAAATAAATACATGTTTGTCCATGCGCAATGAATTATATATCCTACTAGGATGCCCATTCAATAATTCTTGCAAATATTCAAACCCACTTAATCTAGAGTTATGGCATGGAGTTCTTTCTATATATGTGCTCCAAGAGTTATATATGTTAACTAGGTGTAGCATGTGTACCGCTAGATCTTCAATTGAATCATCTGAATAATTACCGGAATTTGTAGCCATCTACTAGTACCTACATCAATTAAATATAAGTAAAATTTAATAAAAACACAAATAATAAAAAAAAAATAATAAGAACATCCAGAACATTTTTTTTTTTTCACAATAATCCAGAATAAAGATAACATGAGAAATTAACATACACAACACATGAAACCACAAAAAGTCATACAATACATCACCTAACAAACATCACAACAAACCTTAGAACAAAAAAATTAAAAAAAAAAACATAGCAAAGCAAATACATCTCCTAAAACTAAAACATAATTAGAAAATAAAACATAACATCTTTCTAAAGACGAGATAACCACATCCTTCTCCTCTCATTAGTCATACCAAGAAAAACTTTTCTCCACTCAATATCCACCACCTTTTGAACAAATTTCATATAGGTGTCATGATCAACATCTATCTCCTCTATGATTTGTAAACACTCTGTTGTTGAATACTTCTCAGGAGCTGAACATGTTAACTCATATGACTTAGACTTTTGAAGTTCAAACTTTTGTGACATAATTAAACTACAGATTCCCATATAATTCCCCATTTTCTCCCAACGTTTGTTTCCACGACTGCTATAGTATTGACCTTCGGATTGTCGAACCCTTTTGCCTTTGCTACCCCCACTTGGATATTCTGATTCATCAATATCCTCAATATTATTAACATGCACTCCATTATTTATGAAATTTTCCACCAATTCACGTTCTTCATCTGAGTTAGGAGGAATTTGGTTTGATGAAAAAATGAGTCTGGACCTGTAGCAGTGATGGTATTAAAAATCTCTCCAAGAATGTCAGTGTTCTAATCCTTTCTTTATATATGGCTTTGCACTTGGAACCCTATGGAGAAAAAAAGAAGTCAAATTAACCTATATCTTGATATTGTACTTTATTTTGTAACAAATTGTGATAATAGAGATACTCACCTTAAGGTACTCATTCCAAACATCATCAGAAGCTGTCACGGTGTTTGAAATTGGGTCCCATCCAAAACCAGTATGATTAAGTAAATTTGAAAACTCATGATGCTTCCTTTGAAAGCGATTGAACTTTGCTTTCAGTTTTGGAATCTCATATCTCTTCCCTGTTTCAGCAAGCACTTTATCATCAATAACACCCCAAACCTTCTTAGTAAAAGTCGATGTCTGCAAATCGCCTTTTTTCACATGTTCATGCATTATCCGAATAAAAATTGCCTCATTATTTGCGGTCCACATTTTTTCATCACCATCACCACCATGGAAGGCCATTTCCTTACCAAGAATAAAAGAAAAACTCTCAACTGGATCAACTTAACAACCATCACATGATTAAAAACCACAACTAAAAAATTTAGGAAAACAAATACAACTATACAACATTATATAAAATAAAATAAAATAAATAAAAATTGGTAACATAAAACAATGAATCACAAACCAACTTAGTATTTTACCCATACAAAACGTAAAACTATCAACATGTAACTTTTAGAAGAAACATGAAACAAAATTGCTAGGTTTCTTCATCTGTTGCTGTAAATTTTTGCATTAATATGTGATGCCCGAATTGATCTCAGAATTATATGGCAGTAACATATATGATTAATTTCATAAGTCGAGAGTGTTTATTTGATATAAAGATGAGTTTTCAAGGAATGCCAACAACGTAAATGGAAAATTTCTGAAAAATGTTAAAAGCCATGGCAGTAATAACGATAAATCCCCTTATTTAAATTTCAGTGTAAGACTCCTGGTACTGCAAAAGGGATAGAATCATAATAATTTCTTATTTGTGCTAGGACTCTAAGCTCTTGTTAATTGTCCTATAGCTGAAGTAACAAAAATAATTCAGAAAAACCATCAACTCTTTCATCAAATATCCTTTAAGTTACACAAATCCTGTACTTTAAATTGAAATTTATGACACCTTACTGATATGGTCAAGTAGAGCAAAAAAGAACAAGGGAGTGAATATGTCATATACTATCTCTTATATGTTGTTCACATGCTTTTACTTTTTCCAATGTCATGCTTCTCCATCTAGGGTTTAGAATATTTTCTAATTCACAATTCCTACTGGGTCACCTATCATATGCATTAACTCAGATATAAAACTTCATAACACCTTAAGTTTAACATAGCATTTTAATTTGCAAGCCTATCATAGATGCAAATGGGAGTAAATCAATGAAAGAATGCATGTAAATATGGAAGAATCAATATATATATATATATATATATATATTATTATTATTATTTATTTTTTTTTTTTGAAAGAGGCAATTTATTAGCAGCAGCCATGCCAGAAAGCCAAAGGCAACCTAAGCAAAGAGCAACAGGGCAAAACACGCCCAAAACAAAACAGCCAACACAGCAAACAACAGAGCACAGAAACAAATAGCAGTAAACAGCCCCTCAGACAACCAAAACCCCACCTATGACCCAGAAACAAACCAGAAGAAAAAGAAAAAGAATGGCCCTAATCACATATCATCCCACTCCACAAAATCCCAAACCATACTAGAGCCCATCTTCGCCAAACTATCCATAAAGGAATTGAAAATTCTCAGTTCAAAGATGACTTTAATACAACTAGCAGCCTTTAAAATCCCCCTTATATCATAAATGGTCAGAATATATAATACAAGTAACGATAGCACATTGTATAATATGATGCTGTACTGACTATAATTTTTTTTTTTGAAAACGGCAACTTCATTAATAAAAGGGATAGCCCCAACACACTAAGAACAACATCAATACAATGTCAAAGTTGAAATATACACAAAAAGAGTAGAAACAAAGCATAAAATGCCCAGCCCAAACCAAGAAAAAATGCAAAAACAACAATAAAATCACAACACCAGAACATGTTTACAAATATATATATATATATATATATATATCAGCACATTAGTACCTCAAAGATTCCTAATTCACAAAAATATAAAATTGAACAAACAAAAAGAGCTTAATTGCAGAGCAACATTAAACAAAGTGACAACAAATAATACATACATGGTTTCTTACCAAGAGATTGTTGATGGGTTTCTACAAATTTTGTCAAACACCTTTGACAATGAAAAATAACCTAGAATTTTTTGTCAAATAAATCTAAATAAAAACAAAGTTCATACCCAAATAAATCTAAATCTAAAATTCGTAGCAACTCCATAAATAAAATAGCAAAACATACACAAAATTCATATCCAAATCATAAAAACAAATAAGAACTCAAAAAATAACAAAAGAAAAGTCAATTTACTAACCTGGTGAAATAGCAAGAGATGAGAGAATATTTGCTACAATCTCCCCAACCCATCTTCTTATAGAGATTGTTAGAATACCCAACATAATTTCTGAGAGAAGATCGAGTCATATTGATCACGGGATTGATTTTTGAGAGATTTTTTCATATTTTTGTAGAGAATTTTCACTATGTGAGTTGATTTTACAAAGACCGTCTTATAGAAATCGGAAAGATGAATTGAGAAGAAAAAGCTCTGTCGATGATGAATTGAGAAAGAGAGGTTTTTTTGTCTTGATATGGTCATTGTGTGAGTTAATTTTGCAAAGATTGGAAGTAGAAATTGGAGAGAATCTCTCCTGTAGAAGATGTGAATCCATGAGACGGAAATTTGAGAAAATCTCTCCTGTAGAGTGTTGAATTGAGAAAAAAAAAAAAAAACTATGTCAATGATAAACTGAGAAAAAGAATCTCTCCTGCAGAGTTTTCTATAAAACAAGTTGCCAAACACTTTACAATTATTTTTTGTTTTTAAAAATGGAAAACAGTTTTTGAAAAGTGATCCAAACACCACCTTAGTTTTCCTTTTCTTTCCTTTCTCATTGTCATTGTCATTCTCATTCTCATTTCCATTTCTATTACCATTCTGATAAGCATTCTACCATATAACCATACATGACCATAGAGTATAGACCAATAACTCGACTATATATGTTTTAAAAAATATAATTTTATTAAAATTTTCAATAAATATTTTTTAATATATGTCTTTCATAGAAATTAGAATTTTGATTAGTTGAATAAATTTAAATTTATCTAACAAGTTTTTTTTTTTTTCCTAACAACTCATATATGTTAGATATAAATATTGTTCAATTGTTAACAAATCAACTTTTGTAGTCAAGTGGTAAAGCCTTACAATTTTTGACTTGAGGTTTCAAGTTCAATTCCTATAATTGTCATTATTATCATAAGTGGGCATGGGCTGCGGCGGGGGGTGGCAAGCCGGACGGCGGCGGAGGTGGTGTATAAATATATAAAAAAAAAATGTTATTTAATTAAATATTAAATAATGATAATTTTTAATTAAATATTATAAATCTTTCTTGACAGTTTTTAACTGTCCTAAAAAAAAAAAAAAAAATTGTCAAGACCTTTCTTGACACTAGCATTTTTAACTCTCAAGAATGCTAGTATTTTCTTGTAGTGCAACTATGTAAACCTAGTGAAGGCATCAATGAAAGAGATGTAATATTTATAACCCTCAGTTGATAGCATTGGAGTTGGCCCCCAAATATCTGAATAAACTAGTTCAAGAGGGTTTGTAGCCGAAATTTTATGCTTTGCAATAGGTAATCTATGAAGCTTTCCTAACTTGCATGAGTCATAAAAACATGGTGTATGAAATTTATTAGTAAATTGAATGTTGTTCAACATTTTTTGTAAAATCAAAGGAGCAGGATACCCTAATTTTTCATGTCAAACATTGGCATTCATAACAGCATAAGCAAACAAATTAGCTTGCTTTAACTTAGACTTAAACATTGTTCCAAGGCTTTTATTAATAGATGTTGAAGAAAAACAAGCAGCAGACTTCAATGTTCTAAGTTGAGCATACTTCAAGTTCTTCATTTGACCAGAAGTATCACTAAAATGGTTCGAGTCATTTGCTTGAACAAGCTTCAGATAGTAGAGACCATCATAAAGTGCTCATTGAAGCAAAACCCTCTTCGTTTTGAGATCCTTAAGTGTGTTATCATGGGTGTTGTCCTGTCTTTAACACGAAATCTTGCGAGTTATCCTGGGTGCTACCCAGTCTTTAACGTTGCGAGGTGGCTGGATTATTGATTATGCTTGGTACATATCAAGTCATTAGTGTTTTATCCTGGGGTAAGTATAGTGTCTGACGCTACTTGCACGTGTTATCCCAGGTGCTGACCAGTCTTTAACGTAATGAGGTGGCCAAACGAGATCGACAACGCTTTATCCCAAGGTAAGTCCTAGTGTTTAACGCTAGTCGCACGTGTTATCCTGGGTGTTGCTCAGTCTTTAATGTAGCGAGGTGGCTGAATGAAGTTAGTAATGTTTTATCTTGGGGTAAATTCTAGTGTTTAACGCTACTTGCATGTATTATCTTGGGTGCTGCCCAATCTTTAATGTATCAAGGTGTTGCAATTTCTTGGAGTTGGTGTGTGAGCTAGGAAATGGTGTGTGAGCTAGGAAATTGGGGCTAGGTTGTTACCTCATCATTTAAACTTAATTTGCTAAAAGATATTTTATTGATGATGAACTTAAGTGTAAATAGAAAAACATCAATGGATAGTATATTTTATGGTATTGAACGTTCCATGGTTTGTTTACCCAACCACCCCCAGGTCACTTAATACAGTAAGCTCCATATCCTCCGATTTCCATGATCTGATAGGGTCATCCCCATCTATCTGCTAGAGTCCCTGCTGCCTTGACCTGAGTGTTGGGTATTACCTTTCTCAGGATCAGGTCACCCATTTTGGAATCTTCGCTAGTGCACATTTGAGTTGTAGTACCTTACGACTCTTTGTTGGTATGCTGCGTTCCTGATCTAAGCACTATCTCTTATTTGCTCGAGCTTATCTAGATTTTCATTCAGCATTTGCACATTTAGTTCCTACTGAAACAGTTGGACTCTTGGAGAGGAGAATCTTGATTCAACGGGAATCACAGCTTCTACCCCAAATGCTATAGTGAAGGGTGTCTCACCTATTGCCATTCTTTTAGTGGTACAGTAGGCCTATAAGACCTCAGACATTTTTTTTACCAAAGCTCCCTTTTTCGCATCTAGTTTTGCTTTCAAGGTATGCTTGATGATTTTATTCACAATCTCTACTTGACCCTTAGTCTCTAGGTGCGCATGCGAAGAGTAGCATCTGTTTATCTTTTGGTTTTTAGAAAATTGTTAGAGATTCTAGTTGTTGAACTAGGTCCCGTTATTTGTTATCAAAGTGTTTGGGACCCCAAAACGAAAGATGATGAACCGTTATTTGTATTATACTTTATGGTCTCTGCTAGTGGTTTGACCTCCACCCATTTCGTGAAGTTATCAACAGTGACTATGTCATGTTTAACTTTCCCTGCTACAGTAGGCATAAGACTAATAAGGTCGATCCCCCACACAATGAATGGCCATGGGGAAGTCAAAATTTTAAGCAATTTGGGGGGTTACAGGATTCTGTTTGCTACTCGCTGACAGGTTTCTCATCTATTAGCAAGTGCTTGTGCATCAATGAAAATCAAGAGCTAGTAGAAGCCCTATCGTAGAACTTTATTTGCCAGACTCCTACCCTTGCATAATTTTCACAATTTACCGTATGCATGCTTCGAAGTATGGAAGCAGCTTCTACTAAACCCATATAGCGCTACAGTACTTGTGAAAATCCCCATCGATAAAGCTCTCCTTCGAAGGTGGTGTATTTCGCGGTACAATACTTGATACGTTTGGCTTTTAATGGGTCTTCTAGTAAGATGTCGATATCACGGTACCTCTAGATGGGTTTCATCCAGGTATCCTCTTTTATGTCCAATTCACGTACTTCCAATTCCCCATCCCAACCTTTTGTGCTAGGTTGGGCGAGATGTGCCACTAAAACAGATTTTGGGTATTTCGTGTGTTAGAGGTGGCAAGTTTGGAGAGAGCATTTGCTTTTTTGTTTTCTTTTTGAGGAATCTCAGTGATTTTGAAATTATTGAAGCGTTGCAGCATTCTTTTGACAATCACCAGATATGTTGCCATGGTATCTTCTTTGGCCTGGTATTCACCATTGACCTGATTTACCACCACTTGCGAGTCACCGAATATATGGATCTTGTCCGTCCCTAAAGTTGTCGATATTCTTAGTCTAGCCATCAAGGTCTCGTACTCTGCTTGTTTGTTAGTAGCCTTGAAGTCGAAATGTAGAACACACTCAATAGTATCTCCTTTAAGAGTGGTGATTATAATTCCTGTTCCACTTATCAGCCATTTATTGTACATATTTTTGATCCCCATTCCTCCAATCAATTGTTTGTTTCTTGAGTTATTTATGGTTTTAATTTGTGTGTTTGAGCATTTTCAGATTGTTGGATCCAAGTGATGTGTTTGAAGTATTTCAGATAAAAAAGATGATTTTAGAAGATTGAAGGGTTAAGGCGTAATTGTCACAAAGAAAAGGCTAAAGCGTAATTGTCAAAGTTAAAGTAAAAAAAAAAAGCAACAAAATAGTTGTTTGAATCGTTGTGTCTTTCACAACGATTCAACCTTAAATTCAAAGCTTTTTAAAAGCGCTTTGCAAACTGTTGTGTTTTTCACAGCGGTACACACAACGATTTATCCAGTTCTTTATGCCATGAAGACTGCTATCAATTACACTATGGATATTCACAATGCTCTCAAGTTTAGAGAAAACCACTGTCAATTACGATGTGGCTTTCACAACGATTTGACACTCTTTCTCTAGAACAGATTTCTGAATTCGATCAGCCTTTTAGATCCATATAAATACATCATTATTTTAGGGTTTTAGATGGACCTAACCACGATCACTTGACACCACCTTTTTGACACAAGTTTCTAGACTCCTACCATCAGACACAACACATCACACAATTCTCTCATCCATCTTTACACATCGAAGATTTGAAGACTAAGAAGATTTCAACTTTGAAGACTTGAAGAATTCATTGGAGGCTTCAATGAGTTTTATATTTTCTATCTCTTTACTATTTTCATCATGTGTAACTAATCTCATAACTAGGGAATCAATGTGAACCTTTTGTGAGTGCTTGTATATAGATTAATTATTCTCTTATCAATTTAATTCTCAATTTATTGATTGTGTTTAACTGCTTGACTCCTCATTATTTTTAATTTTCATGCACACCATAGTCCATAGATCAAAGGGTGGATGATTATTTGACATGCATTTAGGGTTAAGATTATCTGAGAATTAAGGTTAGAGTAGAGATCAAAACCTAATCCTGAGTAATGCTCACTTGAATAAATAAAATTTACCTTTAGCATTTATCAAAGCAAAGTTTAGATTTTGGTTTTTTATTCTTGAATTTACGAGTTTTCGATTATTGTTCATGCCATAGATCAAAGGGTGAACAGTGGTTGGGAATACATGACTCATCCCGTGATCGTAGGTAATAGTAATAATCAAGAAAAAAAGAATGAATCATTGAATTAATTGAATTTTGTTACAAAGTTTATTCCATACATTGAGTACTCATAATTGGGGATCATTGGTTACCTAGTCCTTCATCTCTTGATCACAACACCAATTCATTATTTCTATTGCTTTCTTTAGTTTAAATTACTTTAGTTTTAGTTCAATCAATCAATCAACAATCTTTGTTGTTACTTTTAATTGATTAGAATTAAAATTAGTTTTCAATCAATAATACACTTTTCCTTGTGACAAAGACCTCTATTTGCTATTGTACCTATCTAACGATTCGTGCACTTGCCAGTGAGTATTTTATAACGCGATTTTACTCATCATCCACTCCCCATGGGTATTGGAGGATCCATCCAAGTGTAGTTTCCATTGAAACCCTTTGGTTTTCCTTTTCTCTTCGAGTGATCTAGCGACTTCTACATTGGGCTCCGTGAACTCAGTGATGAAATCGACCACCACTTGTTCTTTGATTGAAGATTTGGAGATATATTCGATCTCAAATTCATTTAGTTTAATTTCCCATTTTCTCAATCAGCCGGATACCCTAGGTTTTTACAATATCTGTTTTATGGGGCAACTATTATACACACTGATCTTGTGAGCTTGGAAATACATTCAGAGTTTTCTAGCTATAATCACTAGTGCAAACACCATCTTTTCAGTTGAAGGGTATATGGTCTCAGCGGCTAGCAAAGCCTTACTAGTGTAGTAGATCGGGCATTGTACGCCTCCATCTTGTCTCATGAGTGTAAAGCTAGCGGCGACGTCTATAATTGACATCTACAAGTATAGAGTCTCACTTAGCTGTGGTTTGGACATTAAGAGAGCTTGCCTAGGTATAATCCTTTAACTACTGGAAAGCTTTCTCGCACTACTTACCCACTTCACTTATGCTCCCTTTTTAAGGCTTTGAAGAAAGGAAAAGACTTCTCTGTTGACCTTGAGATGAATTTATTAAGCGACGCTAGGCAACCGGTCAATTACAAGAATTCTTTGAGTGTTACTAGTGTTTTCATCTTTCTTATTGCAGAGATTTTCCTCGGGTTTGCTTCTATCCCCCTTTGATGCACTTGGAAACCTAAGAATTTCCCGAACATGCATTTGGTCGAGATTAGCCTCATAGTGTATTTTCACAATACGTAGACGGTTTCCCGTAAGTCGAGGTCGCTGGCCCTCCTACTCTTGGTTAGCATGTCATCTACATACACCTCATTTGTTTTCCCAATATATTTGGCAAACATTTTGTTAACCAAATGTTGGTACGTAGCTCATGCGTTTTTCAATCTAAAAGGGCATAGTGTTGTAACAATACAGCTTTTGGTCAGTGGTGAACGATGTCTTCTCTTCATTCGGGTCATGCATCTTGATCTGATTGCATCCGAAGTATGCATCCAAAAAACTAAGAAGTTCGTGGCCAACGGTGGTGTCTACTAACTGGTCAATCCCGGGGAGTGGAAAGTTGTCCTTCAAGCATGTTTTGTTAAGGTGGGTAAAGTCTACATAGGCCCACTCTTATTTATTCTTCTTTTTGACCAATAAAACATTGGCGACCAAGGTAAGGTATTTTACTTTGTGGATGAAACTTGTTGCTAATAATTTTAATACTTCCTCTTTGATCGTGGCGCTTCTTTTCGTGTTAAAGCTTTACAGTTTTTAAATCACGGGATTATGCTTCTTGTCCACTGTTAGATAGTGCGAGATAACATTGTGTGTCAATTCCTGGCATGTCTTTATGGCCCCAGGCAAGTATGTCTCTATATTGGTGCAAAAGCATCGTTAGATCATTTTTTACCGGGATTGCTAACCGTGCATCTATCTTGATGGTTTTATTGGTTGTAATGGGTCTAGTATTCATTTGGACTGATTCTTTGCTACTGTCTTCTTTAGGGGCTTTCATGAGGTAGAATTCAAATGCGCTATGGGGTCGCTTTCTATGCTCTTTCTATTCTTAAGATCTCTGAGGAATCTTGGAGATCTGATGTATCCTTGGGTGGCAGATGAGGGCTGATAGTCAACGCTTAGATTTTCGTCCATCTTTTGGTGTTAACCATAAGGTTGGAAGTTCGCCTCCCCTCCTTCTAGCGCCAATTGATGACATCGATTTTTAGTTGATCTAGTCAACAGTGACACGTATGCAGATCGACGACTGATACTACCAATGAAATGTGACTAGTCACTGATAAGTGTGTGAATTAATGAATAGATAATTAATAAAAGATGAACATAGAAATAATAAGGACACCGAGATTTTTACTTGGAAAACCCTAAATCATGGAAAATCCACGATAGTCCTAGCGACAGAGAAAATGAAATATTCACTATGTAAGAATGATTACACTTTACAAGGTATTGCTTGTGGTGCCTCTATCTTCTTTACTTGATACATGTGTTTATATAGCGGTTAGGGTACTGTTCTAGCCCTTGGCGTGCAAGCAAAGATTATTATTAGGCGAGATCCTAAGGAGGATCGTGTCTAGGCGAAATTCTTGGTGAATTGAGTCTTTATGCATTATAGAGTAAGGATCTTTATTCCTTGTAGTAGTGGTCTTCTGAATCTTCACATTTATTACTTGATTTGCCAACTGTTGGATTGTAGGTAATTGATTGCCCTTCCTAATCCAAGGCCAAATTTAGAGGAAAATATGTTGAAATCAAGTTCTATTGATGATTTTTTATATTTGGTGGCGAGATCATGTCAATTCGCTTATTTGGAGATTCTCCAACAGGTTTCTTTGATGGGCGACTTGCTCTTTACTCTTTAACTCGCTGTCGTTATACGTGGCCCGTCGAGCCGACGTGACCTAATATCATGAAGGTTTGGTTCTGTGAATTCTAAATTCTATGCTGACATGCAGGGCTGGCCTTGACCTTTTTGGGGCCCGAGGCGAAAATGTAAAATATTAAGAAAATGGGCCCCCTTTTTGATACAAAGAGCACGTAAACAGACTAAAAATTGATACATAAACAGTCACCTATAATCAACGACTCCACAGCTGGAGGGAAATCCTTAATCTTGTGTTGGTCATCTAATTCTAAAGCTCTTTTTGGAGATTCAACCAATTTTTCTATTCTGTTTTTGTTTCCTTTTTCACTACCAAATTTATGTTTTTTAGGAAACATGTTTTGATGTTTAAAAAAAATGAATAAAATCTTAAAAACCAAAGTACCGTAACAAATAAAGTTGTTAAAACAAAAAAAAAAAATAAAACAATAGAATCTTGTGAATGTAGAAAAGCAGAATGCAAATTCGAAGTCTTCAAAGTGCAATGTCCAAATCCAATTTGCTTCTCCTACAAAGTGCAAAATAAATTCCTAATTAAAACATACTTCTATTTGTTAGATCAAGAGACAATAGTTATCAAATGCAACATAAAAAATAGAAGTTGGGAAACTATTACCATGTGAATGACTTGGCAAAGTCAACAATCTCCAAGACTCCAAAGAGGTAAAGACATAGGTGTTTCGGTGACCGAGAGATGAGTAGAGTTTCCACTTAGAAGAACAAAAAACTAATAGAACTAATGAGAAAAGTGAGTAAACTTCTCTCACTAGGGCTTTGGAGAATGAGAGAAGTGGGTAAGCTTCTTTTTTTTTTTTTTTTTTTTTTGAAACAATGTATCTTAGACTCAATCTAAGCAGCAGGAGAAAAAGCTCTTCTGATTTTTTTTCTAATCAATTGTATATTAAAAAATGATTTTTTTTTTTATTTTTAAGCAAAGCAAAAGCTAAGCACTCAAGCATAAGGAAAAACAGCTAGAGGGTCAATAGTGTCGGGTGGAGTGGTGGCTTGTCAGCATCCAATAGGCAATTAATATAATATATTCTTTAAGAGTCATAATTTTTTAATATATTCTGTATCTATAATTTTAAAAAATTAAGCCCATAATAACTCACATTCTGTACAGAGTTTAAGGAAAAAAATTTAGGCCCAGGACGGTTGGACTCTGTGCATCCCTCCAGGTCCGGCTCTGCTGACATGTCAAACCAAATAAAATTACCTTACACAATAGGAATATTGAAGTTCAAGCTCTTTGTGAGCAACGCGATCTCCATTGTTGATGCTTTAAGTTGAGAACCATGATTCTGATCTTCGCTTGGAATCTTAGAGGAAAATACACCTTCTAGTGCGTTTTGATTGACCAAAAATTCGTGATTGGGATCGATTTTGACCTAAAATTCCTTGAAATCAGGAATTGCTAACCAATAATATTGACTCAAACGGCCACATCAGATTGTTAGTTATTAACAGCTAACTGATATTAGGAACGACTAGCTGAGCAAACTAACGGCAGTTATCTAACTAGCTTAATTTTTTTTCTTTTAGAGATCTAACTAGCTTAATTAACAGCTAACTGATATTAGGAACTAAGACTAGCTGAGCTAACTAACGGCGGTTATTTATCCTCTGCTAATCGTATATAGCATGATCTGCAGATGAAAGATATATATTGACAATCCAGGGCAGCTGCATTCTGATGCTCTGCTTTTGTTCTTATAGAATCACTTCTCTTCATATGCTTCCAAATGCATAATGCTCAAGAACAAATCAATATGAAAAATATAAAATATATGAATGAAAATATGTGAAAACGTAAAAATATGCGATTGGCAAAAAAAGGCTAAATATATACTGCTTAGGTGTATGATGATCAGTCCACCTGGCGTTACGCCGCTATCTCATTCATCCATTCCATGTAATTAATTTTTTTATTTTTTTAAAAATAAACATTCCTTGTAATTAATTGATTGATATGTTATTTATAATCATATAATCGCGTTTTAATTATGATAAAATACTATATAATAAAAAGGAATATGTTGCCTTATAATATTTTCACTTCATCAAAATTTATATTTTTTGGGAAATGGAAACTGGATTTCTAGATAGGAAGAGAGCTGTATTAATTCAAAAACAAACATTTTCATTTTTTTGAAAACAAGATTACCATAAAACAAACCTGAAAACAGACACTAGCCTGGGCAATCTGCTAGGACCAAATACTCCACACAAGGAGGACAAGACGTTCTCCATCCAAAACATGCATATCCTCAACAGAAGAAAAAGCCAATTTGGCTAAATTAACTATATGAGCAACCACATTTGCTCTCCAAGGCACATTCGAAACAGAAATGTTGTTGCAGCTAATAAGAGAGTAATATATATCACTGATGATTACACCAATGTCAGCAAGAGGAGCCAACCCTGTCTTATTGATATCCACAAGTACTGATTTCGAATCTGACTCGACAACAGCAGGCACAAGGCATGGCATTGTTACGAGGGATCCGATTTGCTACAATCCTTAGAACTGTGATATCTTAGTATATATTACCAGTCTACCATCAGGTCCAAACAAGAACTAAGAAAAACAAGTGAACAGAAATAAACAACACAGGAGACAGCGAAACCTTGACAATCTTCTAGATCTATATAGATGGATGGCCATTTGCAGTTATAACTTGTTGGCGGGGCACCTTTATGAATCCCAAATGTGTAGAGTTTGAGACTTTGGTGATGGTCATAAGGTCGTAAGCAATCCAACATCTCGATGTGTCCTGGTTGTAAAAATATCCCAAACACTTGCAATCCGAAGTACATTTCTTGCCACAATCTTCCACCTTCACTGGTCCACTCCCTCTAGTAAACTTGCTCATGTAATGATCAACTCCTTCTACTTTGTAATAGTGGAAATCCTTGGCAGCGCAAGAAGTCACCTTCTTGGGTTCACAGCTCTTGCTCCATCCCAATAGACCTTTCTCTGATGGGCAAGCAACACATTGACTGTCTTCATCACACACTCCAAATTTACCACACCTCTCCGGGAGTTGGCACTCTGTTTGCCAGCCATTAGAGTCTCTATCGAAAAGAGAGAATGTCTTTTCATAACCACCCCAAAAAACCTTATCATAGTATGTGTAGATCATAAGATTTCCATCCATTCCAAGTCTAAGAAATGAGGCCGTGCTGTTGTATTTTGGCCTGGCAAAATTGAAAATGCTGCCGGCTGAGATCTCTAGAGTTAGCTCATAAGCAAAACCCTCATCAGATTCTGGGGCACTGTTAAATTTCACATACTGTACTGGGTCCTTCTCATTGGTCAGAGTAACTGAGTAGTAAAGAACAGGCCGTGGAGAATTGTTGATCTTGCGGTACATTGACAATTGTTTAGACTCCAACACAAAGCTGTAAGTCCCGTCTACATTTTCTTCGTCAGATTTTCGACTCACAAGCTTGGTTACGCCACCGACACGAAGAGATTGACCCACCAAGAGAGTATCGGTGGGATAATCAAAACTTTGCCAAACGAAATTACCCTTGGAATCGTAAAGCACGAAGTTACCATTTGAAAGTAAGTTGCAACCAACAACACCCTTGTTGGCTGTGTTGGTTTGCCAAACAACAGTGCCATCGGCTTCGGCCAGGACAAGATTGCCTTCAGTGCCGAGAGAGAGAGTGGAATTTTCACGAACAGGTTTGCCACGGTTGGCTTCCCAAACCCAACGATACAAAGGCTCAGTCCGTTGGATACCCATACGAAGAGCAAGAGTGTAAGCATTTGGGGTGGTGTTGTAGAAGCAAAGCTGGAATGGAGAACTGAAAAATCCAAAAACTCTGTAATCGCCACCATACTCGTTTGCGTATGGCCCGAATTCTCCTTCGTTGACATACTTAAACGTCTCCGAAGGAGGAACAGAAGCTTTTGCAATGGAAATCAGGGCGAGTAAGAAGAAGAAGAAAGTGAGAAACGGCATCGTAAATGAAGAGGAAGATGCCATTTTGGGTTGATGGAGATGGAGCTGAGCAGCTCCATGTTTATAGTAACCGAAACTGTTTCTTCTTCTTATTTAATTAATTCGAGATAATTTCCTTTCAAAAAAAATAAAAAATAAAAAATAATTCGAGATAATTAATAATGTTATCAAATAATTCTATATTAAGGAATTGAACATGTTAAGAAATTTAATAATGTTACTTTTAATAATTTTTTAAAATACTTCACAGTTCACGCTATACCAAAGTTGCCAATATTAATATAGTGAATTTAGAGTAGATAAAGGAGTTCAAGACATGATTAAGTAGTTATGAGAGCATCTTCAATGTAAATATGTATTTTTGAGTTTCTACGTAGTATCACATCAGCATTTCTATTTATTATTGGCCCACTTTTGAAAAAAAATTAAGGAAATGCATATTCACATCTCTAATGCAATTATCTAAAGTTAAATATGCATCCATTTTATGTCCAATCATAATAAAACAATTATTATACTCTCTCTCCTCTTTTATTTTACAATTAAATAATGTTTAATCTCATTTGTGGAAAAAGTTGAAAACTTTAATCTTATTGGTGGAGAGAGTTAGAAATCCTAGTCAGCATTTCTAGGAGAGTTTTTAGAATTAGAAACTCAATACCATATGCTCTAACTTTTTTTTGGCCATATCATCTCCATAATCAACTTAGATAATAGCATTGGAGAGAGTTTTTCTAACTTTTTTATTATCTATCTTATGTGACACTCCATTTTCTCCAAATGCATAATAGCATTGGAGATGCTCTAATAATTGAATTATAGTATCTTTAGTTGACATATGCTTATGCTAATCTTGGATAAGCCACCACATTAAGCAATGCCTTGTCGCCTTGATATTCTAATATTTTTTTTACTCATTTCATTTTATTAAGAGTAATATTAGATATCACACTCACATGTATACATTTTCAATCACAACCTATGTTGCAGTTAGGGTGTCAATTGGTAAATGGATACATGAGTAAGTGAGATAAACTATTATTTATGTGTATCCACTCATCAATTGACACATCAACTATCACATGGATTGTGATTGTAAGTGTGATATCTTGCATTACTCTTTTATAAATTTCAATTAAAATAATAATTACGCGTTCACGTGTTTTCTTTCTCTGTCCCTAAAAAAAATGGGAATATATAGTGATATGGAAGGAAGTGTGTGCAAGTTGCACAACAAAATATAGCATAACTAATTAGGAGAAATAAGTTTGGTTCTCTCTCCTTTGATATATCCCCTCCATTTTGAGCAATACAAATTGCATTATCTTCAAATATCGATGTTGGCATTTCTGTAAATAATGAAAATCTACAAGTATTTTGAATATGATGAATAATTGACCTTAGTTAGACAAATTCTCGACTTGTTTCATGAAAGACAAAGATCTCATAATGATTGAAGGATCTAGCAACAAAAGTTTTCTTTGTAGAGTGCCATGAGATTTTTGTGCCATTATAGGTAAAAACATATCCCGTTTGTAAACGAGCTTTATGGGGATTAAATAGATATCCAGTATCAACATAACCAAGTAAACTTGAAAATTTGTTAGACTTAGTATAAAATAATCTTAAATCTTTCGTTCCACGAAGATAACGAAAAGGATTTTAATCTCATTCCCATGTCTTTCGAGTTGTTGTTGAACTGAATCTTGTAAGTACATTCACTGAGAATGCAATATATGGTATAGTACATTGAGCTAGCTATAACAAAACTTCAATTGCATTAAGATATGGTACTTCAGGACCAAGTATCTTCTCACCATCTTCAATCGGTCGGAATGAATCTTTCTTAGAATCAAGAGTTCTAAATTCCATATAAGTACTTAATGGATGAACATTATCCATATGTAATCTTTTCGGAATCTTTTCAACGTATGCTGATTGATAGACAAATATTATGTTTGATCTATGCTCGGTCTCTAGGCCAAGACAATATTTTGTCTTTCTCAGGTCTTTCATTTCAAATTCATTTTTCAAATATTCAGCAGTTTTCAGGAGTTCTCCAGCTAGGAGTTTCAATTAAATCCATATCATCAACATATACTACTATAATAGCAAATCCAGATTATGATTTCTTTATGAAGACACATGGGCATATATGATTATTAATACATCTTTATTTTATCAAATATTCACTGAGACTGTTATACCACATCTGCCTTGATTGTTTTAATCCATACAAAAACCTATGTAATTTTATCGAATAGAAAGTACGAGAACTCAAGTTATGTGCTTTTGGTATTTTAAATAATTCAAGGATTTTCATATAAATATTGGAATCGAGTGAATCATATAGATAATCAGTCACTACATCCATAAGACGCATTTCAAGTCTTTCTAAGACATCCAAACATATCAGGAATCGAAACGTAATTATATCCATCATGGTGAATACGTCTCATCAAAATCTTTATCAAGTTTCTGTGAGAAACATTGTGCTATGAGCCGTGCCTTATATCTCACGACCTTGTTTTTCTTATTATGTTTTCGTACAAAAACTCATTTATATCCAACTGATTTGATGTCTTCAAGCATCTGGATTATGAATCCAAATACTTCATGTTTGGCTAACGAAGTCAATAATGTTTGAATTGCTTATTTCCATTTAGGTCAATAAGACATTTGTCTACAATAATCGAGATTATAAGGTTCATAATCATAATTTATAATTTCAGTAGTCACTGTGTAGACAAGATGAGGTTGTTCCAGTGGTAAACTTTTCACACCTACACTACGAGATTGCGTGTTCGAGTACTCCCCATCCCAAAAAAATCCTGAATTTATGTCATAGTGTAATACTACAAAAAAATGTACCCACTATGTAAGAAAATATATTAGCGACGATTGTTTCTTCACAATTTCACATTTATCTTGTATGATTTATAGAAAATTTACTAACTTAATTTGATTTCTCTCCATTCACTTACCAGTAAAACTTGATTCAGATTCACCTCCCCACCTCGTTACAACCATAGTCTACTATCAACATACTACTGGGGAGTCTTGTTGAAGATATCATTTACTTGGTCTTTTGTTTGAAGTAGTCAAATAATATTGTTGTTGCTAATCCCTTAGAAGCAGGAGTCAAATAACCGGTTTGTTTAGTAACAAACTCTGAGTACAAGTAGGAGTAGATTGAGGAAACAACTCCTTTGATTTTCTGTATTTAAATCTTTGTTTTAAATGAAATCAGGCATCGAATTCAATCAAACAAGTAAAGACCATTGTCTTTTGGAGGCCGAGTTACCCTCGAAGTAGCTTAAAATCCCTTATACATATTCTTTTTTTTCCTTGTTTTCTCTGTTTAGTTGTAGGCTTGAGCTAAGGAATCTAATAGTGGTATTAGAGCCAAGCTTCCTCTACCATCTTTATCAACAAACTTAAAACCCAAGACCCATCCCCTTCCTATAATTTCCTCATCCTATGGCTAATCAAGATGCCCCGGGAACTCGTTTTAATTTCTTATCCAAAAAAGTTTCCAAGCAAGGAACAATGCTGCAACAAATTGACACCCACATGGCTGATGTTCAACAACAAATTGCAGCCCTTACCTTATCTATTGAAAAGCTCACCAAAGACCCAAAAAAAAAAATGAGAGAAAAACACAACATTGGACCCTAAATATAGCACTCACTGGCTTTCGATTCCAACAGGTTACCAACAAAAGGGTTAAAAATTGATCTCTTTAAATATGATGGCACCAAAGACCCCTCAGGAAGGATTTTATTAACTGATCAATACATCAAGTTACATTAGATCCCTCCAGCCCATCATCTTCTTTATGCTTCATTCCGCTTGAAGGGAGTCGCACTCCAATAGTACAAATATTTGTAACATGCATGTCAGCTTAATGATTCGGCAACGTTTATCCAAGCTCTCGAAAAGCTATTTAGACCAATATAGTATAAGGAACCAGAGGGAGAACTGTCAAAACTTTGTCAAACTTCCACAGTTGCAGCTTACCAAAGTCAATTTGATAATTTTTCTCAACGAATCGATGGTCTTCCTAACAACTTTCTCACACGCACTTTCATTAGTGTCCTCAAGGATGACATCAAGACAAATTTTAAGTCCTTCCGCCCCACTTCTTTAAAAGATGCAATAGGTCTCGCTCATCTCTTAGAGAAGAGTTACTCAAAAGATCGCAGAAATTTTTCAAGACCTCAAGCACCCACCCAGACAGTACCAGACCCAAAGGTGAAAAAGATATCTTTTGAAGAGATAAAGGGGTGCTGGGAAAAAAGATTGTGCTACAATTGTGACAAAAAATTCAGACCTAGACACAAATGTAAGTCTCTTACTTTCTTCCTTATTAATGGTAACAATTATTGCGATAAAGATATTGACTGCTCTCCGGATAGCGATGTTATTCCACATCTAGAGATATCTCTTCATGCCATTACAGGTGCTACGAACCCCTGACAATGCGTGTCACATGATATTATCACAATAAACCTCTTTACATACTACTCGACTTTGGCTCTACTCATAACTTCTTAGATCCTTCAATTGCATCAAAGCTCAATCTTCCTATATCTTGCAAGACCACCTTCAATCTCATGGTGGCTAATAAAGATCGCTTATATAGCAAGGGACAATGTCAAAATATATTTATTGACATCCAAGGTATTCTAATCACATCATATTTTTACCTCCTTTCCCTAGGGGATATGACACTGTTTTAGGTGCGCATTGGCTTCAGACCCTCGGTCCCATTATATGGGATTTCTCCAAGCTGACCATGGATTTTTGTTACCAAGAGAAAACATATAAGTTTGCTGGTATGCCTACAAAGGAGCTAAATGTTCTCTCATGTTACTAGTTGGAGAAACTTCTTCGGGTTCGACCACCAAGTCTGATTCTAGATATTTCAAAATTTATGCCATCGACAGCGTTCATCAAGTTCTACACACCATCCAGGCAGTTATTGATGACTATTCTGATAGGTTTGGTTCATCATCAGGTTTGCCTCCTACTCGGTCTCATGATCATCGTATTATACTTCCTCTAGGCACATCACCTACTAATTTTTGACCTTACCGATACCCGATGCTTCAAAAGGCTGAAATTGAACGCATGGTCAAAGAGATGCTCCATGATCAGACCATATTTACACAAATTTGAGGTCCCCATTTCCTACCGTTTATACTCGTTTTCAAGCGTATTTTTGTATATAATGTGTTTTGTGAGCTTTTTGCAGGTTATTCATCATAAATAAGGTATTTGAGCTAAATTTATGAGTTTTGGAAGTTTATGGGCTGAAATGGAAATGGCTCGTGTAGAACTCCCAACTTCGAATGGACATATCTCACTCCTCAAATTTAATCACATTGAGATCCATATATATTTGGAAAGCTCCTAAAGTATACTTTTCAACAGTTTTTACAGATCACAATTCCGAGTTTTCGTGAGGAGGTTATGCCTATTTCCGTGAAGGTGCGCAAAGCTAGAAATGACTGAAATGCTAAAACCGTTGTACACCCGCCCTACGTAGAGCAGGTGAACAGCGATTTTACTCCAGAATGTGTCCGCTTCTGATCCGCCTCTAACCCGATGTACGTAGGGCGGTTTTGAGGCGACTGGGCACCAGTTTCACGATTTTTGGCCGATTTTGAAAGGCAATCTTGTCCTTTCACACCCCATTCCTTCCCTAACCTCCCAACTATTTAAATACCCCCATTTGGGGTCTGAAGGAAAGATTTCTACATATCCCACACCCCAAAACTGAAATCTCACCCTTCTCTCCATCTTCTCCGTCTTCTTCCCCAAATATGTGAGAGCTTCAAGCTCCCATGGAGGTTTTTCCTCCATGGGAGCTCACCATACATATCCACCATCCTTTTTACACTACATACACCCATCTAGGAGTAGATTACAAGAAGAATGGAGTGTTCTTTGGATCAAAAACGAGCTAGGAAATTAAGGAGAGCTTGGAGGAGTTGTCTTCAAGGGTTGTCTTCTTTAAACTCATTTCTTTTTGTATTTCTTATTTTCTTGGATGTAACCACCAATTTAGGAATTTTGTAAACTTACACTTATGCAATATATGTATGAATGTTTCTTAAATTCTTTGGGTTTTGTTCTACTTTTTGTCAAATCCATAATTTTCCCTCTTATTATGATATTCATGTGTGTGGATGGTAAAAATCGATATGTTTGCATGAATGAGATTAGGAGTAGAGTAATTTAGATTAGGAGTAGTGTAATTTAGCTTCCCATGATTGTTTGTATGTTTATGAGTGAACCAAAATGACATGTTTAGAATGATTTGAGTGTTTGAGTATTAGCTCCAAAGAGTGGGAAATGCTTGGTTGATTATGCATTCACATGCTAGATTAGGCTTGGGTTATTTATTCTTGTGCTTAATGGGTCTTTTTATTAAGGCACAATTACTCATCCCATGGCTTGGGTTGGGTGATGAATTGATTTTGCTGAATTCCTTAATCAAGAGAATGAACCCTTAACTTGAATTGAATGTTCTTAATGATAACAATCAACTATTTGCACATTGTTGTTTGGTGAGCTTGTCCCATTTTTAGCCATCCATCTTAGGGAGATTTGAGAGATAAGGAGAGAACTTTCTCTATAAGAGAGTTGAGCATTCATGAGATTAGAAACCGCTGTAATAGTATAGTGGTGAGTACATATCGGATTGACACCCAAAGAAGACCTGGTGTTCAATTCCCGGTTACGGATGAGGGGTCTCCTTTCTATCCATTTTGTATTTCTTTCTTTGTATCTTTGTCTCTTCTTCGATGTACACTTTCATTCATTAGGGAATTGATATAAACCTAGCATTGTTACCCTTTTTTGTTGCATATGCTTGTTGATGGTTGAGTGGTCCTTTGAAGTGCTTAAAGCTTTCGAGTGGTTAGCCACCATTTGAATGAACTTAG
The DNA here is from genome assembly GCA_035582765.1 of Acer negundo. Lineage (NCBI taxonomy): Eukaryota > Viridiplantae > Streptophyta > Magnoliopsida > Sapindales > Sapindaceae > Acer > Acer negundo. Next base: position 14,705,233 of record CM069235.1, read on the forward strand.
GTTGTTGTGTGAAGGACTGAGAGGTGAAGCAGTCAACGTGCACTAGTAGATTGGCCACTACATGTAAAGCTAGCGCGCGGTTTTGCATGTATGTTGCAATGTGTGTCTTATAGTTCTTAAGGAACTCGAGTGCAGTTCGGGCAACCATCGAGAGATAGGTTGTTGGTGCATGTCGGTATAGCCGTTGTTGCTGGAGTGAGGACAATTGGTGAGGATTAAGTGAGCACGGCATTCAACATTGACTATGCATGTTTGTATGAAATTGTGTGATTGCTATGGTGGAGTCATTTACTTAATGTAACCATTTACATTCCATATCTCTCCATTCCATTCTATCCATGTACATATATTATTTATAATTTATGTTTTATTGCTTTATTTATATTTCATGCACAATATAACACACACACACCTATTAGTGTTAGGCTAAACTAGTGTATGTTGACGGATTCCGCCTCCCTGTAGGAACAAACGTTATTTATCATTGTACTACATCACGGCCTCGTACTATTGCGAGCGCCCATTTTGGTGCGGTCACTCCACGAGGGAATAATTCATCCAAGTCGCAGCCCATTCTTATCTCATGTCTTGTTAGTACTCAAACAAGATGGCACTTGGTGATTATGTGTTGATTATCGTGCTTTGAACGCTGTCACAATAAATGATTGATATCTTATACATGTGGTTGATGAGCTTCATGGGGCAACCATCTTCTCCAAGTTAGACCTGAGATCAGGTTTCCACCAAATTAGGGTAGTCGACGAAGACATCCCTAAAACTGCCTTTAGGACCCACAACGGCCATTACGAATTCCTTATGATGCATTTCAGCCTTACAAACGCACCTTCAACCTTTCAAAGTCTCATGAATGAAATCTTTTGTCCATTTTAAAGGCAATTTATTCTAGTCTTCTTCGACGATATCTTGCTTTATAGCTATTCAAAGGAAAAGCATGTCATTCATCTTCAAAAAACTTTGGAGATCATTCATCTTCATAAATTGCATGCTAAGTTGTCTAAATGCGGTTTTGGGAGCTCTGAAATTGATTATTTAGGGCATGTGATATCTGCTAACGGTTTTACTATCGATTAAAAGAAGACTGAATTCATCCTTCAATGGCCTCTTCCATCGTCGCTGAAATTTTTAAGTGGGTTCCTTGGCCTAACCGGCTATTACAGAAAGTTTGTGCACGGTTATGGGCAAATCACAAGACCTCTTACAGACATGCTCAAGAAGGGGCCTTTTCGATGGACAACCATGTTTGAATCAGCATTCAAAGAATTTAAAATTGCTATGACTTGACTACCAGTTCTAGCACTTCTAGATTTCACAAAAAAGTTTGTGATCGAGTGTGATGCTTTGGGAATTAGCATTGGTGCAGTCTTAATGCAATCAAGACGTCCTTTGGCTTTTTTCAGCCAAGTCTTGCATGTTAAAAATCTTCAACTCTCTACTTATGAAAAAGAACAGCTTGCATTAACCCTTGTTATTCATCAATGGCGTCCGTATTTGCTTGGCGACTGTTTTGTAGTTCGAACAAATCACCATAGGCTAAAATATTTGCTTGAGCAAAGGGTAAAGACTTAATATCAACAACGTTGGTTTTCCAAGCTTCTAGGATATGACTATATTGTCGAATATCGGCAAAGGCTCACTAAATGTGGTAGTAGATGCACTCTCCATGCGTGATCCAAATGTTGGTATCCACTCAATATCTCAGTTGGAACCAAATTTTTTTTTTAACAGTGATATTATTAAGGCCAAAAGCTAGAAAACAAACGCCTAAGCAAGTTGAACCAAAAAAAAAAAAAAAAAAAAACCCAACTCAAGCACAAAACGCAAACAAACCAAAAAAAAGCCACAGCAAAAACGAGACTGCAAGGACACCAGCAACATTAAACAAACAGCATCCCACCAAAACCTTCCCAAAAGCCAAAAACAAAAGGCAAGCAAGACAAGACCCCTGCTAAACAGAAAACCCATCACCCCAAACAACACAATCTCCAGTCAACGAGCATCCCTTCCTAGCTAAACTGTCAGCATAGACGTTGAAGGCTCTAGAGTTAAAAATGACCGAGGAGTTACCAAGCAAGCTTAGCATTGAACGAATATCATAAATCTTGTTCACAAGCTTGAAATTACCAAAATCATCAGCATTCACCCAATTTACTGCCGTTTTAAAATTGCTTATGATCTTAATCTTTCTCCCCTTAATAGAGGGATTCGACAAGCATAGTGAACAGACCTTATGAATAGCCCCAACTTCAATAGAAATGACATCAGAGTTACCAATAAAAGTATAAAAAGAACACATAACCTCACCCTTCAAATTGCAAACGGCTCCACCAATCCCTACCCGACCCTCATTTACATTTACAAAACCATCCACATCAAACTTAAGAACATGAAAAGACGGAGGAGATCAGCCTACCTTCTTGGAAGTCTTTGTAGGCTTAACATCAATCCTTCCGATTTTTGAGAATGAAGGTAATCGGGTCTGAAGACCCTCTACTATGATGTTTGAACCACCAGGCAACCCGAAACTTCACCAAGTCAACAAAGTAACCAAAATCCGCATCTTTTCCTTTGAAAATAACCTAATTCCTCGCCTCCCAAATGGTCAACACAGCAGCTCCAAATAGCGTCTTCCAGACTCTGTCATTCTTAACATCCGGGCAAAGAGAACTCCACCCACTGAACCAATCCACGATGGTTCTACTCGAGCAGTAGCTCACCCCCCCCCAACAATGACATACTCGAAAACCACACACCAGAACCAAGAGCAACCTAGGAAATGTGGTCAATAGTCTCAGAAAACAAACCATAAAATGAGCACTTAGGATCATTGCTAACAGGCAAACCAAACTAGGATAATATCTCCTTGACCATAATCCTCCCTCTAAATAGTTGCCATACAAAGACCTCTACTTTTGAAGGAACTATCCCCTGTCTAAACTGATCAATCTCTAAATAAGCATCAGCCGAATAATCTTCTATACATCTTCTGAAGGATCTAACTATAAAATAGCCAGTAGGACAAAAATACCAAGCTAACGAGTCCGAAACAAACCTATAGATAGTAATGCTGTCAAGGATCATATGGAAAGCATTCCACTTATATATTTCCTAGTCAAAAATTGGTCTTCTTAACTTCACATCCCAAACCCAATCGTTATCTTGACAATACCCAAACTCATTAACGAAGCCACTTTTTTGAATAGACAAAGCAAAGATGATGGAGTCAATTGATAATATGACTCATACTGATCCATATATCATTGACAAGTTACCCTTGATTGAAGGTGAAATGGGGTTTATAAAGTGTCTCGTTTTGACATCGAAGGCGTCCTATCTCCACCTTATTGCTTGAGTTTGACATGTGTCATTATCTAGGCAACAAATGTCACCTTGCATGCACCACCACTGATTTATATATAGTCAGTGGGTCATGGTTCCACATATCGAGGCATGAGACTTCGAAACAAGATCGGGATGGTGTATTAGAGGTAATATGTTTCAGTGTTTTAGTAACATTTCTGAGGTTCACAAACATGCCCAACAATTATTATTATTATTATATCTATCTTTGCATGAAAATTAGGAATTGGAATTGATTTTCGATATTTTTCTTCATGGAGGCTTGAAGATGATATTCCGTTGAAACATCTTTTCTGCAAAAGAAATGGAGATCAGCTGGTGGGCGGTGGCCCCAAATGCTCAAATACTTTTATTACTCACTATAATAGCTACAGAAAAAAAAATACTATTTATCAATAAATAAGTATTTTTATTTTTGGAATTGTTTCCTTCATGACAAATATTTCAGTAGAAATCCTAAAAGAGGGGTGTTGTTGGTGCTCCTACTCCCTACTGAACTATTTATGCCCCACTTTTAATTATATAAAATTAAATATTTTTATTAATTTTTTTATTTATATCCATAACTACCCTTTAACTTATTTTTCAAACTTAATACACCCCATTTCTTTTTCAAAAATAAAAATACATCCCATTTATGATATCTCCATACAGTTTCTTTTTGTTTTAGAACATCTTCTCTATATAGTTTCTCACCTCCTTCGCATGACTTGTTTTTTCATCTTATTTCATGGTGAAATCATCATCCTTGGATGTAATTTTTTTTTTTTTCTATAGTCGATTGGATTGTTGGTGGTAGATTGTGAGTGTGGTATTGATCATCTCTGATGTTTTTTTTTTTTTTTGATTGTTGGTGGTAGATTGGGAATGTGGTATTGATCGTCTCTAATATTTTTTTTTTTAGCAAATGAGTTAGGGTTTTGGGTGTGGTTTCGTTTCATCAAAGATTAGATTTTCTTGGTTGTGATTCTTGGTGCAATTTCGTTGTTTTGGTTGTTGTTGGTGTGTGTGGTGCCGTTTTCGTCTGGTTGTAGATGATTGATATCATTCTCACACAATTCTTCTAGATATTTGATATCTTTCTTACACAATTCTTCCAGATTTTTTATATCATTCTCACACTTTTCCATAATATATTGTATGTGTATAAGAAGAAAATTTTAGGCTTCAAGAGTCAAGAAATTTCTTTTTAAGCAAAAAAATTACCAAGTGAGAAGTGAACATGAGATTTTTTTTTATTTTTGTTTATTTGAAAAGAAAAGTGGGATTTTATTATATTTACTTTGTTGAAGATTTTTTTTTTTTTTTTTTTAATTATGATAAAGAAAAAAACGGAATATTAAATAGTTTAAAAAGTTGAGCACAAATAGATCAGTATAGGGATGTCAATAGCACTACTCATCCCAAGTTTATATTTTAAAAATCCCAAAACTATCACCGCCATGTCATAAAAAATGTGTCAAGTCATAAATTTATAAAATTAAGTCTAATTTTAGGGGAATACTATCTGTCTTTCCCATTTGCCTTTCCTATTTACCTTTCCCACTAATCATTTAACACCTATATACTCTTTAATTTAATAAAAAAAAACTCTCAATTTTTGCTGCAAGACTTGTTTACGTTTTGCCCCTTATTAATACCAAATGACTTACCGGATGACTGTTTCTATCTCTTGTTTTTTTTTTTTCCGCCTCTTGTTTTTCATTAACAGCATGTGTACTTAAGTATTAGGTGAAGTGAGAAAAAAACACAAAAAAAAATGTAAGAGAAAAAAAAAAGTGAGAGATAGAAACGGCCATCAAAGAAAGTCATTTGGTATTAATAAGGGGTAAAAACGTAAACAAACTTTACAGTAAAAAGTGAGAGTTTTTTATTAAATTAAAAAGTGTATATATATCGAGTGATAAATAAGAAAGGTAGATATCATTCCCTTATTTTAATTACATTCTACCTATTCATTAAAAATTGTACCAAAGCATTTCTCTTTATTGATACTTGGAACGGGACTTATGTTCCTTTTGACAGGGTTTGGGAACCAATTCTGTGTGTCACATGTATCACACGTGTCTTGCAATGATCCGAGCATGCTTCCCACTTGCCATGTGGCTTTCCATGACCACCGTTGTTTGTGAGTGGCTTGGCCTTCCACCTGTTCCTTCTTTAATTTTTTTTATTTATTAACCGAGAAAAACTTGTATGGGACGGTCTCATCTACGGATAGTTAGATCGTTCAATCAAGTTATCCATTTTTTATTGGAAGTATAAAACTAAAATTTAAAATACTAAAGTTGTACAGAATTGAAAAACTTGATTGGACAGTCTAACCACTTAATGTTGAAACTGTTCCATACAAAATTTTCTCTGTAAAACAGTATAGGTTCAGCATATAAGCTCATCTTTTTATTTTTATTATTTTTATTATTATTATTATTATTATTATTATTATTATTATTATATATATAGAGAGAGAGAGAGAGAGAGAGGAAACTTTATGCATTAGCTTGTAATCCTGGTTTTATTGACAATGAAAGTTTAATAGATCATTATTTATTTGGGTATGCCAGTTGTCCCCCAAAACCCTCATAAATATATCCAACTACCGTTTTGTTCTCGATCCAAGATTATACAAATCAATTATACCATTTGATGGGTGGTCAAGAATGGACATTCAGTCTGATACAGTAATGTCTAATTAGTTTCCAAATGTTTAGGTTTCGAGCTACTCTATTCATAAGTAGTATATATAAAAAAAAAGTTACAAATTAATTTAAGTTGAGAATAGTATGATCGTAATCTCTTTAACATTTAATTAACTGAAAGTAAAGGCTTGTGCTCATTCATAAGAAAATAGGATGTGTAGGTAGTAATTTGGGTAAATAATAGTTTTAAGCTCTTAATTAAGGCTGAATTGTCCATATAATTTTAGCATTAGAAACTAAGGGTGCCTTTAGTATTGATTTTAAAATGGTGTTTTTGAAAACCTTTTTTTAATATGGAAATCATGTTTTAAAAATAATGTTTTTAAAAATGTAATGTGTTTGGTAGTGTTTTTTAAAAGTAGTTTTTTAAAAAAGAAAACGATGTAAAAGTGTTTGGTTGTTGTTTTTAAAATGGGTAAAGTAGTTGTTTGAAGGGAAAAATTGATTTGTTTTGAAATGATGTTTCTGAAAATAGTGAAAAACAATAAAAAAATTGTTTTTAAATTTTTAATTATACATTTTAAAAAGTTGTTTTTTTGTTTTTAAAAGAGTTTTGTAAAACTTGTAAACAAACAACGTTAAAATTGTTTTTTATTTTTAAAAACATAAAACCATTTTAAAAAATGGTTCCAAACAGAACCTAACATTTTGAAGATATGTATGTGTTTTGATATCTATTTTATAATATATTTTAAAATAAAAATAATTAATCTTTTCAATTTCCATAGTCTTTGTTAGCACTAAGCTATCATTGCCAATTTGACTGTTTCAAAATTAAAAGGTATGATGAAATTTTTTTTTTTTCCTTCACATTTCATTCAAAGTAGATATCGTCATCAACTTGAACTATATCAAAATTAAAATGGATGATGTTATGTTTCATTTTCTCAAGTTTCATTTAAAAGTAGATATCGTTATCAAACTTAAAATGATTTAAAATAATGTAAGGTTTCTTTTTCTCATGCTTCTTTCAAAGTAGATTGCAACATGTCTCTTTCTAATATTCCTTTATTTATGTAAGTTTGAGAGTTGAAAGAAAGATCGATAAATAACTTGAATTCACAGTAATATGACTTTTGACAAATTAACTACTCAACAAACAGCTTATTGCTGAGTTGTCTGATGGACTAAAATGATCGATGCCAGCATTAATATTGTTCCGTGTCATTGTCAGAAGAGAGATAGAGCTAGCTTAAAAACAAACACTTTTATTTTTATATTATTATTTCTTAAAAACAAAATACAATCCTTATTGTGATATCTTATTATCAGCAATCGCCATTCATAACAGTAAGAAAAACAACACAATACAAGTTGTTCAGCTTCTAGATTATATATAGATTGTCTCCTTTGCAGTTATTACTTGTTGGGTACCTTGATGAATCCCAAATGTGTTGAGTTAGAGACTTTGGTGAGGGTCATCAAGTCATAAGCAATCCAACATCTTGATGTATCCTGGTTGTAAAAATATCCCAAACACTTGCAATCCGAAGTACATTTCTTGCCACAATCCTCAACCTTTGCGGGTCCACTTCCTCTAGTATACTTACTCATGTAATGATCAACTCCTTCAACTTTATAATAGTGGAAATCCTTGGCAGCACAAGAAGTCAATTTTTTGGCTTCACAGCTCTTGCTCCACCCCAGTAGACCTTTCTCTGATGGACAAGCAACACATTGATTGTCTTCACACAACCCTAATTTGCCACACCTCTCCGGGAGTTGGCACTCTGTTTCCCAGATGGAGTCTCTATCGAAGAGAGAGAATGTCTTTTCATATGCACCCCAAGAAACTTTATCATAGTATGTGTAGATCACAAGATTTCCATCCATTCCAAGCCTTAGAAACGACGCCGTGCCGTTGTATTTTGGCCTAGCGAATAAGCTAGAGCCGCCGTTTGAATTCTCTAGAGATAGATCATAAGCAAAACCCTCATCGGTATCAGGGGTACCGATAAATTTCAGATAATCTGTCGGCTGTATAGGAGATGAGTAGTAAAGAACAGGCCGTGGAGAATTGTTGATCTTATGGTACATTGCCCATTGTTTAGGCTCCAACACAAAGCTATAAGCCCCATCTACATTTTCTTTTGCAGATTTTCGACTCACAAGTTTTGTTACACCACCAACACGAAGAGATTGACCCACCAAGAGAGTATCAGTGGGATAATCAAAACTTTGCCAAATGAAATTACCCTTTGAATCACGAAGCACCATGTTGCCATTTGAAAGTAACTTGAAACCAACAACACCTTTGTTGGCTGTGTTGGTTTGCCAGACAACAGTGCCATCGGCTTCGGCCAGGACAAGATTGCCATTGGTACCGAGAGTGAGAGTGGCGTTTTCACGAACTGGTTTGCCGCGGTTGGCTTCCCAAACCCAACGATACAAAGGCTCAGTCCGTTGGATACCCATACGAAGAGCAAGAGTGTAAGCATTTGGGGTGGTGTTGTAGAAGCAAAGCTGGAATGGAGAACTGAAAGGATCTAAAACTCTGTAATCGGCGTCATACTCGTTTATGTATGGCCCGAATTCTCCTTCGTTTACATACTTAAATGTCTCGGAAGGAGGAACAGAAGCTTTGGCAATGGAGATCAAGGCTAGCGAGAAGAAGAAGAAGAAAGAGAGAAACGACATCGTGAATGAAGATGAAGATGAAGATGAAGATGGCATTGTGGGGTAGTGGATTGAATAATTTATAGTAACTGAATTTGAATAATTTAGACAGCATTATGGATGTGGGAGGACATTGTTTTTGAAATAATTAATTCAGTTTGTGTGACGCCGATCTTGACATTGTTATTGTTATTCAAACCTTATCTTAATAACTCAAATCCACAGAATTGGACATGTCTTTTTCAGAGTTGCCTGTTTTGACTTTGATCCAAAATCTTTGACTTTTCAAATAAACATTAATCATATTGTTTTCATAATCTTAACTGAATTTGTCAGCTTCTTACTAATACAAATATGTTCAGTGAAGTAGATTGTTTCTAGATTCTTTCGATTCATGTTTTCTGAGGGTTTTTTTTTTTTTTTTTTTTAAGTACTAAGAACTAAGAAGTAAATATAAAAGTAATTTATCCCCTTTAAAAAAATAATAAGAATTTAGTCTTAAAATTTTGATCTTGTGATTGCTGTTGTCCAATGATTTACAAGTTACCTTATTATATCTATTGGATGATTTTTGCAATTTTTAATTTAAATTTAAAATTAAGTATATAACTATATATAAATATATATTTAACCTATGTCACTACAGAGGTAGCCAAGCAAGCTAGGCTAGAGTTTAGGGAAAGCATTCTCAATCATCATGTTAATCGAGTCGTCTTGCCCGCAACTGCTATTTAGAGGCCAGGGTGTAGCACGATGTTCCTTTGATGTGATGGCCCTCTCTCCTATTTGAATTAGATATTCTCACCGTACCGCACCTGGTTTGACATCTTCCTAGTATACAAGAACATTTGGATAAAGATCTACAAAGAACACACGATTAAGTTGATTGTCATTCATAAAGATGTCTATAAATCCAATTCAGTCTCTTTATCTAGCATGTCTTAGCTAATGATTGATTTGACAGATACTGCCCATTTTGTTATTGTTGTTGTTGTAGTAGTAGTATTATAATAGGATTGTCGGGATCTATTAAGATCAAACAATATATGTACGGTCTGAATTTCTATTCTCATGATAAGAGATATCTGCTCGTATAATCTGAAAAGAAAACTTTTCACTTTTTACACATATTTGTAAAATACGTAGAGGGAGATTTGAATCCCTCACTACTTATGTGAAAGAGAAATATACTACCAGATTGACTAAGAGATGACGTATTGGTTAGTGCCAACTTGCTAGATCGGGGATGCGTCAATTTACAAGCTTTAATAATTTTTAACTTTTTTAAATTGCAAATCACAAAACGATATGTTTAATTGTTTTATTTTTCTGTGTCCCGCAAGCAAAGGAAATGCTGTCCGTATTTTTTCTCTTGGTTTGTGAAATTATTTGCCACGCCTTCAATGATCCCAGTTTTTTTCGATGGCTTAAAAAAAAAAAAATTATAATTATTATTGTTATTATTATTTGAAATACCAAATGTGATGGCGGCTTGGAACTTACGCTGCCAATTACTATATAGTGGGGTGATAATTATAAATATTATATTATTTATAAAGAGACGAATAATTAAATAGACGAATAATTATTTATATTATTTAACAAAAACTTCAGTTTTTGTTAACAAATAAGTTTTATGTCATATTTCAAAGAATGTAATATAATTGTCAAATTAGTTACCGAGAATCTAGAAGAAATTAAAGAGGATGAAGATTTCCAGCGAAGAAATTGTTTAAAAAATCATTCTTTTATTTGTAATTTCAATTAAAGTTAAAATTATCATTATATAAAAAATAATAATAATAATAATAATAATAATAATAATAAAATAAAAAAATAAAAACTTAAAATATAAAGTAAATATATATATATATTGACAATAAGTAAAAATATCATCGATCTTAATTTTACAAATTGGGGCTAGTTTAACCTTCATATATAATTTATTGTTTATTATTATTATATTAGACGCAGTGGAGACGTGGCATTCATTAATTGGGTACAATTTAAATTAAGTTTACTAATCTCATTTGTGAGAGTTTTGTTTAATTAATATTATTTTGTTAATGATGTACATCAATTTATTTTTTTTAATAGTATTTACCTATTTATTTATTTAAATTATATAATTTTTAATAAAAAATTATCATCGATAGGGTCCATCCAGAACTTATTGTTGAAAGTGTGGAGCGGCTTGTTTTGAGATGCCGATGCAACTAGTAGATATGCTGTCTTGACTGTAAACTAAATTCAATTCCCAGTGAATTGACAGGGTGATGGTCCAGGCGTCCAGCTAATAATAAGTGGCAGAGTGAATTGACAGGGTGATGATCCTTGCATATTAAACAAAAGGCCGTACAATTCTTGATGCATATCATTATAAATTCTATTATCGTCGATTTAGATCTTGTATTGATATAATTTTTTTCTGATATTTTTAAGACACTGATAGGTTATTGATAAGGTGGTTGTGAAAACCAATCACATCTTAACTACCTATTCACTGTAATATTTATGTGTCATGAAATTAAATGAATTCAAAAAAAAGATTAGATCAGTAGACGATCTAAATTCCATTAAGATATTCATATCCTCCCGGATAAGTTAAATTTTAGACGGCTTCTGGTCTTTTTGTATGTGGAAGGCAAATTATGATCCAAATCCATCGAATATCTTTATATATATTATTTTAATTGTTTTTTGTAAATAACAATTTTAACTCTAATTAAAACTACTAAATAATATAAGAAAATTCTAAAGATATTATAAATTAATTTTTTTTAGAATATAATATTATTTATATTCTACTTTTGTGTTTCATAAATCCTAAATTTGTTTTTCTCCTAAATTTAAAGTATTGTTTGATTCTAAAATAACTGCCGATAAGATTTGATTAGAAGCAAATTTTGTAATAATAAAGAATTGTTTACTGTTGTTTGTAAATCAACAATCTGGTCAGAACCTGTAGAAAAACAGAAAGTAAAATAACACAAACCAATACTTTAGAAAACCGGTTAGGGAAAACCAATATTTTAATAGTAAGTTGATGTGTTTAAATTATTTTTATTATTATTAACATTAATCAACTTGCTATTGTAGGTTGCAATGTTAAATAATTATATGTCCAAGCCAAAAATAAAATAAAATAAAATAAAAAATATAAAAAAATAAAAAATAAAAAAATTAATAAAATTTCCTCTGATAGTTATTAAGGTTGGTTTAGAAAATTTGTTGTTTTTAGCCCACCCTATTATAATATCATGGCTACGCCCCTGACAGGTGGTGAGACCGTCTAAGCATTTTTATTGAAAACATCAAAATATATTTTGAAACTTTAAAAAGCTACACTTCTATTGGATGGTCTCATTGTCATGTTGATGACACTGTCGCAAAGAAGATTTTCTCCTATTGGATGATCTGAGCATGCTTCCCACTTGCCATGTGACTTTCCATGAATCCATGGTCACTGTTGTTTTGTTCGTGGCTTGGCCTTCCACCAAAGAAAATCTTTAATGGGACGGTCTCATTGCCACTTGGTGAGACCGTCTAATAAGATTACATCAAATTATAGTTTAATAATATATATTTATATTCTTGAGATAAATTATGCAATCTCATTAGGAAAGTCTCACCAAATGGCAATGAGACAATCCCATTGAAGATTTTCTCCCCCTCCTTTTTTTTCTATTAATCACCTGAGTATTTAACATGTCATATAGAGATATAGGCTCAGCTTATAAGCTCATCTTTTTATTATTTTATATATATAGGAAACTTTATGCACAGCTTGTAATCCTTGTTTTATTGACCATGAGAGTTTCATTATTTCCGATCTCTTTTATTATTTATTTGCGTATGCCAGTTGTCCCCCAAAACCCTTATACCTATAATTATATACAACCACCGCTTTGTTCTCTATAATGCTTTAGGTTTAAAATTTTGTAGGTTCCAATCACCTTATTCATAAGGAGTATATATACAATAAAATAAATAAAAATGTTACAAATTAATTTAAGTTGCTAATAGCATGATCTTAACCTTTAGTCTTTTAACATTTAATTTAGTGAAAATAAAATGTGTATGCAGTAATTTGGATAAGTAATGGTTTTAAGCTCTTAAGTAATAGAATTATAGGCTTTATAGCTTTAGAAAAACATTTTGATGATATGAGTGTTTTTGGTATCTTTTTATAATATATTTTAAAATAAAAATAATGTTTTCAATTTTCATAGTCTGGATTGTTGTTAGCACTAATTAAATTGTCGTTGTCAATTTGAACCATCTCAAAATTAAAATGAACACACAAGGTTTTATTTTTTTCAAATTTCATTCAAGTTGTGGTCGTGTCAACTTAAACTGTTTCAAAATTAAAATGTATGATGTAAGATTTTTTTTTTTTTCCTTCACGTACGTTCCATTCAAAGTAGATGTCATTGTCAATTGTCAACTTGAACCATCTCAAAATTAAAATGTATGATATAATGTTTCTCAAAGTTTCATTCAAAATTAAAATGTAAGATGTAATGTCAGCTTGAATTGTCTTAAAATTAAAATTAAATGTATTATGAAAGGTTTCTTTTTCTCACGCTTCATTCAAAGTAACCTTCACAATCCTTGTTGTGATATCTTAATTATTATGAGCAGTCTCCATTCATAACAGTAAGAAAAACTAAGTAAATATAAATAAACAACACAGGGGACCATGAAACCTTCACAATACTTGTTGTTCAGCTTCTAGATTATATATAGATAGTCTCCTTTGCAGTTATTACTTGTTGGGTACCTTGATGAATCCCAAATGTGTAGAGTTAGAGACTTTGGTGAGGGTCATCAAGTCATAAGCAATCCAACATCTTGATGTATCCTGGTTGTAAAAATAGCCCAAACACTTGCAATCCGAAGTGCATTTCTTGCCACAATCCTCAACCTTTACGGGTCCACTTCCTGTAGTATACTTACTCATGTAATGATCAACTCCTTCAACTTTATAATAGTGGAAATCCTTGGCAGCACAAGAAGTCAATTTTTTGGCTTCACAGCTCTTGCTCCACCCCAGTAGACCTTTCTCTGATGGACAGGCAACACATTGATTATCTTCACACACCCCTAATTTGCCACACCTCTCCGGGAGTTGGCACTCTGTTTCCCAGGTAGAGTCTCTATCGAAGGCAGAGAATGTCTTTTCGTATGCACCCCAAGAAACCTTATCATAATATGTATAGATCACAAGATTTCCATCCATTCCAAGCCTTAGAAACGACGCCGTGCTGTTGTATTTTGGCCTAGCGATAAAGCTAGAGCCGCCGTTTGAATTCTCTAGAGATAGATCATAAGCAAAACCTTCATCGGTATCAGGGGTACAGATAAATTTCAGATAATCTGTCGGCTGTCTAGGAGATGAGTAGTAAAGAACAGGCCGTGGAGAATTGTTGATCTTATGGTACATTGCCCATTGTTTAGGCTCAAAAACAAAGCTATAAGCCCCATCTACATTTTCTTCGGCAGATTTTCGACTCACAAGTTTTGTTACACCACCAACACGAATAGATTGACCCACCAAGAGAGTATCAGTGGGATAATCAAAACTTTGCCAAATGAAATTACCCTTTGAATCACGAAGCACCATGTTGCCATTTGAAAGTAACTTGAAACCAACAACACCTTTGTTGGCTGTGTTGGTTTGCCAAACAACAGTGCCATCGGCTTCGGCCAGGACAAGATTGCCATTGGTACCGAGAGTGAGAGTGGCGTTTTCACGAACTGGTTTGCCGCGGTTGGCTTCCCAAACCCAACGATAAGTAGGCTCAGTCCGTTGGATACCCATACGAAGAGCAAGTGTGTAAGCATTTGGGGTGGTGTTGTAGAAGCAAAGCTGGAATGGAGAACTGAAAACTCTCAAAGTTCTGTAATCGGCATCATACTCGTTTACGTATGGACCGAATTCTCCTTCGTTGACAAACTTAAACGTCTCCGAAGGAGGAACAGTTGCTTTTGCAATGGAGATAAAGGAGAGTGAGAAGAAGAAGAAGAAGAAGAAGAAAGTGAGAAACGACATCGTAAATGAAAATGAAGATGAAGATGAAGATGGCATTGTGGGGTAGTGGATATGGAGCTGAGCAACTCCTTATTTATAGTAACTGAATTTGAATAAATTGGACAGCATTATTTTGGATGTGGGAGGACATTGTTTTTTAAATAATTAATTCAGTTTGTGTGACGCCGATCTTGACATTGCTATTGTTATTCAAACCTTATCTTAATAACTCAAATACACAGAATTGGTACATGTCTTTTTCAGAGTTGTCTGTTTTGACCCAAAATCTTGACTTTTCAAATAAACATTAATCATATTGTTTTCATAATCTTAACTGAATTTGTCAGCTTCTTACTAATACAAATATGTTCAGTGAAGTAGATTGTTTCTAGATTCTTTCGATTCATGTTTTCTGAGGGTTTTTTTTTTTTTTTTTTTTAAGTACTAAGAACTAAGAAGTAAATATAAAAGTAATTTATCCCCTTTAAAAAAATAATAAGAATTTAGTCTGAAAATTTTGATATTGTGATTGCTGTTGTCCAATGATTTACAAGTTACCTTATTATATCTTTGGGATGATTTTTGCAATTTTTAATTTAAATTTAAAATTAAGTGTATATATATATATATAACCTATGTAAATACAGAGGTAGCCAAGCAAGCTAGGCTAGACCTTTGACATCGTCCTGACGTCCTCGTATACAAGGACATTTGGATAAAGATCTTCAAAGAACACACGATTAAGTTGATTGTTATTGATTAAAATGTCTATAACATAATTGATTGATTAATTATATTAATACAATTCGGTCTCTTTATCTAGCATATCTTACGCTAGTGATGGATTTGATAGTTAGTGCCAACCTTTTTTCTTTTTCTTTTTTATAAGTATTACGGTAGAACTGTCGAGACCTACCGAGATCAAACAATACATATACGGTACGGATCTCTATTTCTATAATAAGAGAAAACTACTCACACAACCCAGAAAGAAAACTTCTTACACATATTTATAAAATACATATAGTATGATATGAACCTCTCACTCACCACTTATATTGAAGAGAGATACACTACTAGATTGATTAAGAGGTGATGTGATGTGACATGCCACTTAGTGCCAACTTGCTAGATCGGGAATGAGTCAATTTACAAAGTTTAATAATTGTTTTTATAATGATTTAACTTTTTAAAATTGCAAATCATAAAACGATATGTTCAAGTGTTTTCTTTTTCTTTGTCCCGCAAGCAAAGGGAATGGAATGCTGTCCGTATTTTTTCTTTTGGTTTATGAAATTATTTGCCACGCCTTCAATGATCCCAGTCTTTTTCGATGGCTTTAAAAAACACATATCCTATCTAAACTAATAAACGGATATACTGTATTGACTGTAAACTAAATTCAATTCCCAAAATGAGTGAATTGACAGAGTGATGGTCAAGGAGTCCAGCTAATAATAAGCGGCATATTTGCATATTAAACAAAAGGCCGTACAATTATGGACGCATCATATCCTACTAGATACGTTAACCTTAAGGCGGCTTCTGGTCTTTTTGTACGTGGAAGGTAAATAATGGTCCAAATCCATCGAATATCTTTATATATATTATTTTAATTGTTTTTGTAAATAACAACTTTAACTCTAATTAAAACTACTAAAGAATATAATATTATTTATCTTCTACTTTTGTGTTTCATAAATCCTAAATTTGTTTTTCTCCAAAATTTAAAGTCTTGTTTGATTCTAAAATAACTGCTGATAAGATTTGATTAGAAGCAAATTTTGAAATAATAAAGAATTATTTACAAACAAGAAACAATAATAATGAATTGAAGAAGGAAGGGGGTTTTCTTTTTTTCTTATTTTAATCTCAAGAATTTTGAACTAAACAAGAGGAATTTGGAATAAAATAAAGTGTTTTAGAATTTTATTTTTTTTAAAGAATAATTTTTAAATTTTAAGTTTTTAGGATAAAGTGTAAAAAAAAAAAAAAAAAGGTTGATTGTAAGGAGATAATCTTGTTATCCACAACAGGTAAAAGCCTCAAAGCAAAGCTATACTAAGCACAAAATGAACAAACAATTGACCTCAAAAAGAGGGAGCAGTTTATATACAGATCGAGTTAGAGCTTTGTTTTCCAGCTCTAATAGAATCCTTGATTTTAAAGAGAGTGAGATCTAATGTGGCTCATCTAATTGACCATATTGTCAACTCTCCTCAACTGGATCATTTGCAGGAGAGAGTTGGTTAGAAAATGCGCCAACTCTTTAACTCCACTAAGGTGAGAGAGATCAGCTCTGGTGAGGTCTTATGTCAAACATTGTGAGCATATCTTAATGCACAACTGATCACTCTTGATATGGTTCAACACACGATAATTTTGTTGTTCTTGTTAACATTTTCATTTTGTGTACGAAAATGACCTTGAAAGAGAAAAGACAGTTATATATTGACAAGAGAGAGAGAGAGAGAGAGAGAGAGAGAGAGAGATGTTAGAAAGAAAATGGAAGAGAAAGTTGAAAGTTAGAGAGAGGAAGTTACTTAGAAAATTGGAAGAGATAGAAAGTCATTAGTAAAGAAAGAAACTTGATTTCAATTTCCAACAATTTTACATATTGAAATTCAAAAAATGGAATTTTATAGGCTAAAATTTACATATAGAATTTTACATGCAAATTATAGAATGAAATTTTACACGTTAATTTTAGCAAATTAAATCAAACTCCCCTGAGGTTTACTCTTTTATACGTAGAAACAACTTTATCGATAATTAACACTCATCTCCACTACCGTTAGGTTGACCATTAAATGTGAAGATTGATCGTTAAAAAATGATAAAATATGAAAATACCCGTGATATGGCAAAATTAAAAGAAATAGAAAAAAAATTAAAAAGGAAAAAAGCTCTTGATCTGCTGATAAAAAAAAATTCAAAGTAATAGAATTAAAAAATTCTAAAAGAAAGACCGATCTCTACTATCCATCTCATAGATGGACGGTAGATATCAAATTAAATAAAAAAGTGAAATAAACAAAAAAAATGAAAAGAAAAAACTTGGATCTCCACCAGGATCTCTATTGATGTAGACTTGGTCTCCATTTTGAGTTGCCTGGGTCTCGGCACTAATGCCAAGTGCAAGAAATACGCCCTTTCCAAGCATCATTGTCGTCATCTCTTGTCTGAATCGAAGGCGCAGGCCTTTCAAGCAGAGGAGACTCTATTAGAGGCACCAATTCGTTCTAGGAAGAGGCCCCGGTTCAATGTCGCAGCCAGTTTCATTGTTTTGATGTCCAAAGTAGGTCTTGTTCTCAATTCTGGGATTTGAGAAAAAGTAGGGATTTCCTACATTTGATTAATATCCATTCTCTCCTTTGAGTAAGGAGTGCATACCTGGTTTATTATCCACCCGACGCCCTTCAAAAATAAACCTATTCATACCCAGGGGTTGCTCCATCAATGAATGATGTTTAACCGACTGAATTAGAGGAGGAAAGATGAAGCTAATCAATGGCGGCAAACAAAGCAAAAAGCTCAATTTCGAAAGAAAGCAAAAAAAGAAGAAAGGGTTTTGTTACAGTTTGAGAATTCAGCTCTAGAACTTCTAGGTGCATTAAGAAAAAGAGAGCTTCTCCTTACAATCCACAAATTATCTATTCACACACCAATTTAAATTTGTTTATTAATGACAATTTTAACCTAAATTAAAATTACTAAACAAGACAAAAAAATTTAAAGACACTCAAAACTAATCAAATTATAAAAAAAAATATTATCTCTCCTAAATCATTAGATTAAATATTATCTCTCTTTCCTAAATCTGTTATTACCATATTAAACATTCTCTTCTAATTAATCTCTCTCCATTTTAAAACAAAAAATCATGTTTTCATACTTTCTCCATCAATTTCTGATTAATAGTTAAAGAAAAAAAAAAAAACTTATGAATATTTTAATTTTGTACTAACAATAATATATATATTAAAAAGTCATTTTTTAAAAAAATAGATATATTAAATATTGAATTTTTTCAACTAGATTTGATTAAACTAAGATCTAAGACTAATGAAAGAATTAAAATTCTCTTGGCAATCTACCTACAAGAGTAACAAAAAACATTTTCATATTTCGATTTAAAAAAAAAAAATAAAAAATAAAAAACAAAAAACAAAAAAACAAAGTACTTGTTTTTTTAGTTTTTTTTTTTTTTTTTTCTTAATATATACATACATATGGTTTCTAAAAATCAAGCCTATTAGTAAGCTTTTTATTTTTTATTTTTTATTTTATTTTTTATTTTTTTTATCAGTTAGCCTTGCTGAGAAAGAATGAAGATAGAAAATTAAATATATGTATTAGAGGAGAGAGAGTATAATATGGTAATTAAAAATTTACGAGAGACATTATTTAATATGTAATAATTAATCTAATGATTTAGGAGAGATAATTTCTTTTTTTAATAATTTAATTCAAAAAAGATAAAAAGGATAATTATGTAACAAAATGAAGTGTCTTTAGAACTTTTTAAAATTTAAATTTTAAGAATGGAGTGTTTTTAGAAAAGAAATGTAAAAAGAAAAAATTGGATTGCCAAAAGAAGTTCTCTAAGAAAAATTAGATATGAAATTCAATTAGATTTGAATTTCAAAAAAAAAAAAAAAAAAAGAAGCAACCATAGAGTCATATTTTAAGAAAACTAGTTTTGGAGCACATGCAAGACATGTGCTTAAATTAATATTTGAGTTTAATATTTGCAAATATACATATCCTTGAGAAATAATAAATGTTAATATAACACATAATTTTAGTTCATGTAAATGTTATTACATTGATCTAACATCTTGAGGAAGTCTTACACTTATGTGAATAATTTAATTATTTTTCTATTAGACCAGAAACCACCGCTTAGATTTTTTCCAAAACCTTTTTTTTATTGCATTTCACTTTACACACATCCATTGTATAATCCACAAAATCATAAAGTTTAACATAAATTACATTTCTACCCCTGTATAATTCCCTTTTCTTTTTCAACACATTAAATATATAGAAAATTATATTTTCATCCCCAGTCCCATTTTACAATTTAAAATAATAAAAAATCGTTACTATATAGTCCATGCTGTGTTACTATTATTAAGACATGTCTATTAAGTAATTATACAAACTTGAAGGGTTGTATTTGTTAATTGTCGTTCAATAATCTAAGGGACGCTATAATTGAAATCTTACTAAACTCTATCCATTAAGTAATTATATAAACTTTAAAGGTTGTAATTGTAATTTTACATGCAAAGAAATTAAAAGAACAAAAAAGGATGCTATAATTGAACCGACATATTACACTTTTATATATAGTATAGATATAGATATTGATTTGGGTCCAGTCCATATCATTACCTCTAGCCTCTTAACAAATAACCATATAAAATCATAATAATTACTAAGACATGTCTATTAAGTAATTCTACAAACTCGAAGGCCTATATTTGTCATTTAACTTTCCAAAAAAAAAAATTAAGGGATGCTATAACTAAAATCTTACTAAAAACTATCTATTAAAAAATTATATAAAGTTTAAGGGTTGTATCTGTAATTTTACTTTTAAAGAAATTAAAAAAAAAAAAAAAAAAAAAAGAGTCAAAAAAATGAAAAGGATGCTATAATTTCAAGTGGTCATCCACACTTTTATATATAGTATATAGATATATAGATATAGTATATAGATCTAGATTCTAAAGCAAATGGAAAATCCTTCAAAGAAATAAAAAAAAAAAAAAAGGATGCTATAAATAAAGAGTCACTCCACTCTTTTAGATATAGTATAGGATATATAGATATATAAATATAGATATTTTAAATTAAGACAAATTATGGAAATTACTATATAATCCATGTTGTGTTACTATTACTAAAAAATGTATATTAAGTAATTCTACAAACTCGAAGATTTATATTTATCATTTGACTTAAATAAATAAATAAATAAATAAATAAATAAGGGATGCTATAACTAAAATCTTGCTGAAAGCTATATATTAAGTAATTATATAAAGTTTAAGGGTTGTATTTATAATTTTATAGGATAAAGAAATTAAAAAAAAAAATGTCAAAAGACATTAAAAGAAAATAAAAAAGGATGCCATAATTCAAGAGCCCCACCACTCTTTTATATATAGTATTTCATGTTATGTTACTATTACTAAAACATGTCTATTAAGTAATTCTATAAACTCGAAAATTTATATTTGTCATTTGACTTTCAAAAAAATAAATAAATAAGGGACGCGATAATTAAAAATCTTACTAAAAGCTATCTATTAAGTAATTATATAAAGTTTAAGGATTGTATTTGTAAGTTTACTTTTAAATAATTTTTTTTTTTAAAAAAAGGGTCAAAGAAATTAAAAAGGGATGCTATTGAGAGTATAAATATATATATTGATTTGGTTCAGTCCATATTATTACCTCTAGCCTATTAGCAAATAATCATCTAAAGTCATAATAATTGAACTGACATATCACACTTTTATATATATTATAGATATTGATTTGGGTCCAGTTTATATCATTACCTCTACTCTTTTAGCAAATAACCATCTAAAATCATAGTAATTAGGGAAAACTAATTTAACAATGATTTAATCTATTTAGAATTTTAAATTAAGATAAATTTTGGAAATTACTATACAATCCATGTTGGTTTGACAATAAACTCATCTACATTTGCCTCAAAATATATTCTTTTCATAATGATTTAACAATGGTAATCCATATATAATTGTTTGTAATATTGAACATCTCAACAATTTAAATTCAACAACTAAATTATATTTTTTTTACATCCAAAAGTACTTTTCGACTAAATTGCATAAATTGTGATGAAATGATTATTTAAATATTTAATAACCGATATCAATATCTTTCTTATCAGATGAATCCACCGCTTGCAGTAAAATCTTATATATAAACATATATAAATATATATATATATGTATATATATTCTTTCACTTTACAAACCTCCCATGTATACATATTTAATGACTGACTTGACAAATTAAATTTATACCTCTATAATATTTCTTATTCATTTTCAAGTCATTAAATGTATAGAAAATTATATTTTCATCCCCTACCTCATTTTTACAACATAAATTAATCATCAACCCAAATACCTATTAATTTGGGTCCAATCCATATCATTATATGTCACTACTTTTTTTTTTTTTTTTTTGAAAGACATTATATGTCAATATTACTAAGACATTTCTATTAAGTAATTCTACAAACCCAAATAAATTCCATTTAAATTCATAATAATTGGGGTAAACTATTTAACGATGATTTAACCTATTTAGAATTTTAAATTAAGATAAATCTTGAAAATTACTATACAATCCATGTTGTATTACTATTACTAAGACATGTCTATTAAGTAATTTTACGGACTCAAAGACTTGTATTTATTATTTGACCTTCAAAGAAAATCTAAGAGATGTTATAATTAAAATCTTACTAAAACCTATCTATTAAGTAATTATATAAACTTTAAGGGTTTTATTTATAATTGTACTTTTAAAGAAATAAAAAAAATAAAAATAAAAAAGATCAAACAAATTCAAACAAAATCAAAGGGGAGGTAAAAAATCCAGCTGGCAAACTCACTCTTTTATATATAGTAATGATATATACTACTAGATATGATAGTAAATTATATTTGTAATTTCAGCAAATTGTTAATTTATGATATGAATGAGACTACAATTTTATATAGTGGGGTTTTCTAAAAAGTATTATCTTATCAATTTATTGAAATTATTAATTTATCTCATTGGCCCAAGTCAGGACTGGAAAAAATTATTATATTATATAGATTATTAATTTATTGAGTATTAATTTATGAAGATTCTACTGTAGTTTCTATCAACCATTCAACTTTTGATTAAATATTATATTACTTATCAAGAGAAAAAAAAAAAAGGTGCAGATATTGCCACCCAATGACCCAAAGAAATTATTTGTACATCCATTTTTAATGGAAATTTTTCACAAACTTACCTTGGTTATATATATATAATTACACTAAAACCAATAAAAATAACTTATAATAAACACTTATTTATCCCTGACCCATTAACTAACAACAGTTAATCATTAACCAGTGAAAGGTAATTTGGTATTTTTTTTAGTTTTGTTAAATAAATGAAAAAATATGTTCAATAACATATCGCCACATTAGCCATAACAATTTATTAATTAAATATAATATTAATAAAAAAAATCTACATCATCCTCCCCTTCAATTTTCAGAGACCAAATCGCAACTCAAAATAATTATGCTTCTTTTTTCTCCACCCTTAATCTTCTTTTTCTCCACCCTTCATCTTATTTACATCACAATCTCATACAAAAACACAAACAATAAAAATTATTTAAAAAATTTAGAGAAAAAAAAAATATTTAACAGAGATTCTCTATGGAAGAGATGTGATTCTAGATCTCCTATATTTTTGTAGGAGATCTGGAACAAAAATCTTCATTAATGAAGAATCAGGATCTCCTCCATTTTTAGAGAAGATCTGAAACTAACATCTCAATTAATGGAGATTTTATATTTCCTCTAATGGAGATCAAGTTCTCCCCCATTTGATTTCCATAGAGATTTGGAGAGATCATTTTATTTATTTATTTTGTATATTTTTTATGATTTTGTAATAGTTTTCTAATTTCTTTTAATTGTTTGATTTTTATATCCGTTTTTTCAAAATTTTATGATTTCTTTTTGACAATTATTTGATTTTTTTTTTATATACATTTTTTTTTAAATTTTAATTCATTAATTTTTTTAATATAATATTTCAAAATACACGGACGAGGGCAAAACAAACATTGTCCCTTTTCCATGATTGACTAACGATGGTCAGGCGTTATTCAACGGGTCAAGGGGAATTTAATGTCATTATGATTTTTTTTATCGGTTTTAGTGTAATTATGTGTATAACTAGGGTAAGTTTGTGTAATTTGGCTATAAAAAATGGGGAGAAAAACTTCAGTGGGACAGTCCCAGTGACGTGGATATGGGACCGTCCAATCAGAGTACGCTACAAGTGTGCCACATATTCTCCCAATGTATATGTGGCGTACTCTGATTGGACGGTCCTATATCCACGTCAATGGGACCGTCCCATGCAAGATTTTCTCAAAAATGGGTGTACAAATAATTTCTTTGGGTGACAATATTTGCACTTTAAAAAAAAAAATCTTTTTTTTCTTTTTTTTTTCCAAAAATTAATATTTATTTCTTCAAACACTATACACAATACCAAAGGAGGTCGATCATTTTACAAAATTAAGCTGAGCATCACTAGGGGCGTAGCCAGGACTTATTGTCCGGGTGGGCTAAATTAAATACAAAATTTTTTTTGGGCACATCACATATAGTTCAGCAACCCAAACATAATACATTGTCAGACTAAATAAACGTAATTTATCACCAAGCCACATTAGACGGTAGTCAAAGTTTTTTAATCAAACCTTACAATAAAAATTTTCTAATTAAAAAATATGTACCTAGATAAGAAAAATATAATGACCTTTTCCCATAAAAACATGTAAAAGAATATCAAAAAAATGATTCACTATGAAACAAATAAAAAATATTTTGTAATGAAATAAACTAAATGCATATTGCATACTTGTTCGGACTTTAGCAAATGAAGAAAGTAATTCAAAATTTATTTCTTTTTATTTATGAAATGAATTGAGAATAAAGAGATTAAAGAGAAAATTTGATGTGTTTGAGTGTTAATAATAATAAAAAAATCGAGTCATTTGATTCAAACCCTAGTTCATCATTATAATCATCATCATCAATCTCAAACAACACCACTAGTATCAATCTCAAACCACACCAAACCTAGACCTAGACCCAAACCCAAACAAAATCAAACCCAACCACCCATACCGTCAACAACCACCACCACCACACCCAAGCCATCATCACCACCAGACCCAAACCCAAACCCAGAACCCGAACACCACAAAACCCAACCTAGAACCAAAACACCAAAACACCAAACCATCACCAAAATTGGAACCATTAGGGATGGCAATGGGGCGGGTTCGGGGTGGGATGACTCTCCCTGCATCCCACCACATTTATTTTTTGAAAACTTTTCCCCTCTTAAAACCCCACGATAGATAGAGTAGGGCGGGGTACATTTTTCTCATCCCCACCCAATTTAACCCATTTATCAAAATTATTTATTAAAATCTTGTCTAAAAAAGATTTTTTTTATTAATATAATAAATATATAACCTAATGAATATTATATAATATATAAAGCAATTCTAAAAAACTATTGAAAATCATTGCATAAACATAAATCTCAAAACTAAAAAAAAAAATTCAATCATTTTAAAATATAAACATTGAACTAAATAATAAAAAAATAAAGATTATATTTTAAACAGGGTGGGGCGGGATTATAAAACCCATTCCCACTGCGGGTTTTACTATCCATCCCCATCCCCGTCCCATTCTCGCCAAATTGAAACCCATCACCATCTCATAAGTGCGGGTCCTCGCAGATTCTCGTCCTCGTGGGTTATTTTGTCATCCCTAGGAACCACACAAACGCCGCCCACAAACCCCACAAAATCCTGCAAACCTTGCCGCCGAACCAAAACCTAGTAACCCTTGCCGCTCCAAACCCTAGCCACCAACCCACCTCGAATCATCGCCGAGATCACCAAATCAGCTCGAATTGGAGGAGATCGAAAGGAGAGAGAGGGGGGAGCAGGAGAGAAAGACAAGAGCCCATCGCTGCTCCTCGCCGACGACCAATCGACGGTTAAGAGGAAGAAAGAAACTCAAATCGGTTATGAGAGAGAGATTCAGAACTCAAAAGTCAAAACACTGTTTAGAGAGAGAGAGAGAGAGAGAGAGAGAGAGAGAGAGAGAGAGAGATTTTGTGTTAATATTGTTTTATATATATTTTTTTACGATTATATGTTAATATTGTTTTATATATATATATATATATATATATTTTACAATTATATAGAATTTTTGGTGTTTGGTGGTGGTGGTGGTGGTGGCAGGTAGTGTTTGTGTGTTTGAGTTGTGGTAGATTATGTTAGGATTTGAGTGTTAGAGATGATTGTGGTGGAAGATGATGATGATGACCGATAAGACATGAGTGGTGGTGGTGTATTTTATTTTTTTTGAAAGAGATTTTTTATAATTGTTTTGGTGTATTTTATTTTTTTTTTAAAGAGATTTTTTATAATTGTGTTTTCCATTTTCCTTTAAATTTTTTTTTTAATCAAAAGAAAACTAAATTAGCTTATTTTTTAATTTTTATTTTTAAAATTAAGCGTGAAAAGATATAAATGCCCTTAGTGGAATCGCACGTGAGGTTCACATGTAAGGCTCATCAGACAGAAAGTGGGTTCCGTTACCATTCCGTCGAGTTTTACCAATAAATGATAGTTTGAGGGGTTTAATACCTAAAAAAACATTTAGAGGGCAACATGCGAATTCGTATATATTTTAGGGGCATTTGTGCCAATATCCCTTATAATAATCCAATTTTCTCTCTTTAATCGGCATATGCTCATGCTAGTCATGGATTTGATAGTTCATGGCACTTTGCTAGAAAGGGATGAGTCAATTTGCCAGCTTTAATATTTTTGTCTTTACATTTTTCTCTCACGTAACTCTTTTTATAAATTGCATCGATCAAGAAGAGAAAAGCACCAAAAAGACTCCAGACATCCCAATTAGGTTGTCACACCAAAAATCTCTCATCCCACTTCTATAATCCTTCAAGACGACAACTTTTATTAAAGCCAACCCAAACCCTAACTGTTTTCTCTATCTTCTTCTCTCTCACCTAACGCTCAATCCTATTTTTATTTATTTATTTATTTATTTATTATCCTATGTTACCTTTATAAACAACTTTCCATATGTAACTAGGATTAAAGATTAGAGTAGACTAGACATTTTTTTTAAACTGAACATCGACATCGACATTGATATCGATATATATATCGATAATTTTTTACGTAACCTAGTTAGAAGAACATAGTGAGACGTTCCTGTAAAATGCTAAAATGTATATTCTAAATAAATATATTACAAATTTTTATTTTATTTTTAAGGGGTCAAATTAAATTATAAGAGAAATATGAAACGCAAATACGAACACTAATTAAATTATACAATATACTTATATTAGTTTGATTCATTTGAAATATATTAATATACTAATATAATATTTTGAGAAATTTAATGAAATTCATTTAATAATATCGTTATTTTGTAAATTTAAAATTGGATTAAATAATAGTTGGATTACTCCTAAAATCTCATTATCTATATTTAACAAAAGCCCTAAAATTTCAAAACAAAATAAATTATTTAAAATTATAATATTCACTCAAACATATCTAAATATTGATGTTGATAAATAGATTGAACCAAATTTAAAGAATGTGAGAAGAAATAATTGTTATTAAAAAAAGAAGAAAAAAGAAAGAAAAAATATTATTTTTTACTCTTACTAGGAATTAAAATTAATTATTTAATTAATTTAAGTTTTTTCTTTGCTAATTTAATTTTTTTAAGGGGGCAGGGGGGCTCAAGCCCACCCTAGCGCCTACACAAGTCCGTCTATGTTTCCGACAAAAAAAAAAAATCAATTTTTCCATCGAAACCTTTCAGATGCTTCAACTGATACAAAAGCTCGGTCTAGCTTTAATTTGTTCGACAGCTCATGTATCTTGAATAACTTCGTTTGTGATTCATGGTAGAATTAATTCAATACAATATTGAAGGAACAAATGCAAAAGTTGCAAATTGGTGTTACGGTTTGGATCTTCTGCACCCCTTGCATTTTCTGTCTTCTGCACCCCTTGCATACAGAAAACTTCTTTTTTTCACAAAGCTTACAAAAAATTGTTCAAAGCAGAAAAAACAAAGAAACAAATTTGATAAAAAAAAAATCTCAAGAAAACCATTAAATGTAGAAAATTTGAAAAATAAAAATTATGAAATTCACAAGAAAAAAATGTACAGAGGAGAAAAAATAGATTTTGTTTTATGAAAATAACAATATAGCAACCTTAAAAGTTTAGACAACTGAAAAATACAAACTAAAAAATGGAGTTAGGAATTAGCCAAAAGCTGCTGCCTTAATTGTAAGGTGTGAGAAAAAAAAATAATGAAAACAAATCTTATCCGTTACAAATAAACGGATCTTTAAAAGATGAGTATAAATCATATCAGTAGTGGATTTTAGTTTATTTTATTTTATTTATAATAAAAATTAACTTCTGAATATGTATTGTTTAGTTTTTCTTTTATTTTAATACAATTATTAATATTTATTTCACATTAAATATAGTTTAATAGGCAAATTTTGAGCAAATATCTTAATACGTGTCTTAATGACAAAAAAAAAAAAAATGTCACTACTCCAAAGTGGATAATCGGACTTTCTAGGTCTCTAAGTGGCAACCTCAACATAGAACTGGGCCACGACATGACGAGGTTGTAGTGGCCTTGGACATCTAGGGTCCATTTTATGTTACTTATTGCATGACAGCCTCAACTTAGAATAAGACCGAGATGTGATGAGACGAGGTTGGAGTGTTGGACACCCTAAGTTCAATATATGTAGTTGGAAAGTACTAGAAAAGTGTGCATGTGGGTCTAACAGGCATGAGAAGATCCTAGACTGTGTTTATATGAATTTAGAGGATTTGGAATAAAGTGTTCTGGGTAAAAAGTTCTGATTGAAATTTTTTGTATATTCATTATTAAAAGAAAAGAAAAATTGGATAAACATATCTGGATTTAAACACATATATGAGATAGAATCTAGTTTTATCAAAATTATAAGAAGATATGTTTGACTTTGGATTTGATCATTAACTTTAACTGTAGTTTTAATATTAGTATGGAAAGTACTTAACTGTCCTTATTTTTTTTATATATTATATAAATAACAATTAAAAAATGAATAAAAAACATATAATAAGAATAAAAATTAAAATATTAAATAACTAAAACCATAATATTAAAAAATAAAAAAATCTGTTTTTCAAAAAATATATATATATGTTAAAAAAAATAGAATTATCAGTTTTTTTTAAAAAAGAATTATTTGTTTTTCAAAAAAAATAATAGATAATTCTTTTTTTAAGAGATAATTATTTGTTTTTTGTAAGAGATAATTCTTTTTTTTTTTTTTGAAAGAGATAATTCTTCTATTTTTTGAAAAACAGATAATTCTATTATTTTATTTTGAAAAACTGATAATTCTATTTTTTTTTTTTTGAAAAATGATAATTCTATTTTTTAAAAACAAATATTTCTTTCTTTCTTTCTTTCTTTTGAAAAACAATTTTTTTTTTGAAAAACAAATATTTCTTTATTTATTTTTACAAACATATATTTATTTTATTTTTTTGAAAAACAGATAATTCTATTTTTTAATATTATGGATTTAGTTATTTTAATATTTTAATTTTTATTTTTATTATATGTTTTTTGTTATTTTTTAATAGTTATTTATATAATATATAAAAAAAAATAAGGACAGTTAAGTACTTTCTATACTAATGTTTAGACCACAGTTAAAGTTAACTTCTAAGTCAATGGTATCTTTATATAATTTTGATAAAACTTGATTCTATCTTATATATACGTTAAAGTCAACTATGTTGGTACAATTTTCTTTAAAAAAACAATGAATATAAATAAAGAGGCCCATTTAGATTTTTGTCCGGATCTCTAAAAAGTCAGATTCGACACTAATTTCAAAAGGGTGTCGTAGAAACAATGTTCACCTTGACATTACATATGACGCATGTGGGATTTAGTTCTGAGAAGAGAGAGAGAGAGAAGAAGGTGAGGATTTGGAGGTACAATGTATGTGATAAAGAGAGAGAACTAATGCAGTCAACAGACAGCTAAATCACAGCTCAAAAAGGCTCCAATTAATATCTTTCTATCCTTGTAATCTCATATATAAATATATATAAGGGTGGGTCTCATAAAAGATCTTTTATTTTAATTTCGTTAAAAATTTTATTGAAATCACAATAATTTTTATGAATTTTAATATAAATTTTTGTGTGGATGATAAATTAATTGAAATTTATTTATAAATAAAATTTGTGAATTTTTTAAGTCCTAAAAATATTTTTCTTGAATTTTCCTATATTTAATATATTTTCCGATGCCTTTATATTTAACAAAATTGGAAAATATAGTTTTAGTGTTTGAAAAATTTTCAAATTTTATTCATAGGTACTTTTAATTGAACTTATCATCTATAAAAAAAAAAAAAAATTCAGATCAAAATTCATAAAAATCAGTGATATTTCATCAAGGTTCTTACCAAAAGGATATGAGACACTATATATATATATATATATATATATATATATATATCAGATTTATATATCACGAGAAGAGTTACAGGTTAGGAAGTCCCTTTTCGCGAATAGAGAAGGTTTCGCCTTCCCTACTTACAGTTGAGGGAGGCCAGAGTCTCCCGGCAGATGGAGATATAAGATTGGTCTTGGATCTTACTTTGTTTTTTTTATTTATTATTATTTTTTATAATTTTTGTTTCTTTTCTTAATTATATATTTTTATTAAAAATGTGATTTCCACTTTTTATATTAAAAATAGACGGCAGAGATCCATCTCTTTTATTTAAAAAAAAAAAAAAAATTTAAATTTTTTTTATTTGATCTCCTTGGAGATCTGTTATTTATTTATTTTTAATAGAAAAACAGGTCTATTTTAAAATTTTTTGTATTTGTAATTTTTTTTCAATTTGTTTTTGAATACCGTACACGGTTGATATTTTGAACTTTTTGTTTTCCTTTTCATTTTTTAAATTTCTTATCAATTTTTTGGTAAAGTTACTTGGAGTGTAAATTGATATATTTCAGAAAGGTATCCATAATAATAATAATAATAATAATAATAATAATAATAAAAGTGGTGCTATTGGCACACACCCCCTATCTGTCTATTTATGTCCCACTTTTTTAATTATACAGTATTTTTTTTTTCCTTTATCAAAATTACTTAAAAGGACATACAATTTAAGAAAAAAAATATTCTACAAAGTAAACCTATTAAAACTCCACATTCATTTTCAAAAAAAAAAAAATAAAAAAATAAAAAAAATAAAACCATAATCTTTTAAACCTTTTTTTATTATTTTTTTTATTTCTTAACTCTTAAACCCTAAATTTTGCTTCTTACACACATACAAAAATATTATGAAATAGTCTTTGAAAGATATCAAGTATATGAAAGAATCGTTCTTTAGAATGATATTAAGCTATCGTTGTGTTGAAGCAACCCTGTTATTTTTTTTTTTTTCTCTTCCACCATGAAATAAGAAGAAGAAAAAAACTCAAAATAAAATAAAATAATAAGAAGAAAAAATAAAACATTAATGGAGGTGAGAGAAAGATGTATACAGAGATCAAAGATGAGGTGTATTAAGTTTGAAAAATTAGTAAATCGAGTAGTTTTGGAAATAAATCAAAACAATTAATAAATACATTTAATTTTATTTTATTAAATCAAAATTTTAAAAAGTGGGATATAAATAGATTGGTAAGGGGTGTGCCAATAGCACCACTCTAATAATAATAATAATAATAATAATAATAATAATAGATTAAGGGCATTGCTGCCTTTGGTGTATGAATAATTGAGTATCCATAGGAGCTAGCTTCTGGAGTTTTGGGGAAAACGATTTTTTTTTTTTTTTTCCTTTTTGAATTAAGTGAAAAAAAATTGAGTGTTGATTCTAAACTTTATTTTTTTTGTACAAAATCTATAAAATCAATTCAATCATAACAATATTCTCAGTTCATTTGGGTCAATTGTTGTACAAGAATCTATATTTATAAAATAATTTTATTTTATATTTTAATACTGATTTTAAGATACAAACCATTTTGTAATTTATAGAAATCATTTTGTAATTTGTCAAATCAACGTGTGAACACTCTTGTTTTTGTCAAAACATTATTCTCTTATTCATTTTATTGTACGTTGTTAACCATCAGTGTTATCTTGAACAATTGAATAGTATATTTACTTAATCCTTCTCATCAACTAATTTAGTTACGTAAAAATATTTTATTTTTAGTTTTTCTCATTCTATTCAACACATTCCCTAATATCTACGAATGATATGATTCTATTAGATTTATACAAATGTATGGTAGGGAGGTAAAAATGATTTTTTACAAATTTGACCTGGACCTCGTAGATGGAATCAACTAGTTGATGGTGGTGTGAATCGATTCAAACACATTGTAAAGTTAAATGAACGACATTTAATATCAATCCATAATACATATTGAGAGGTAGATAAAAAATATTATTAAGTTTACGATTCTTATTGGGGTGAGTATTTCCTTATTCATCATCTCGAAATAATAGTGATTTTGCTAATCGTTTAAATGATTATTGTCTTAGCAATATACAACAACTTGAAGAACATGATAACATTGTCGGCGTCGAGGACTATTTTATTATGAGATGCCGATGCAGACAGTGGATATACTCACTTCACAGTTTGCCAAATTTAATTCCCACATTGACTCGACTGACGAGCTGGTCCAGTTAATAATAATAATAATAAATAATAATAATAGGTGGTCCATTTTCTTATTAAACATGATCCAAAGCAAGAGGGCCTCATTATATTCTTACTATTTCATCTTATTAATTTCAATGAGTTTCGTTTTTTTTTTTAAAAAAAATAATAATAATAAAAAAAAAAATCATCCGTTAGGGGTTGTAGCATTATTTTTTGATTTAGCTAAATTATATATATAGAAAAAATTATAAAATTTCTAGACGTACAATTATTTTCGATTTTGATCAAACATTAAAGATTTTTGGAATTCTTCATTCCAAATGTTAAAAATGAAGCTTCATCGAGGCATATCCTTTCTTAGTATAGGCGGTTTGCACTTCCTTTCTACGTAAATGATGAAAAATTCTGAAAAATTCAAGTCTCACAAAAAATATAAATATATATATATTTTACAAGTATATTTGATCTCAACAAATCTCGAGTCTATTTTTCTTTATGAATGTAATAATTAGTATTTTGGACAGTGGATATATTTCACTTTCAGTCACACAAGAAAGCACATGGCTCCACTTGAAGCAGATCGATGAGACAAGCCCACTTTTCTTGACTTCTCAATAGTCAATACATAATCTTCCTCTCAAAACCATAAATGTACATATGTTCAGTTCCTCCATAAACAAAATGAACCAGCTAGCTAGTGAAAATTAAGCACCAATGGCTGCTTTAAATTATGCAATGTTAATCCATATCACTTTCCTCCTCATGAGCCTTGCCATTACCACAACTCTATCCCAAGTCCCTCGTAACCAAACCTTCAAATTCATAAACCAAGGTGAATTTGGAGAAAAAATAATAGAATATGATGCCAGTTATCGTGTAATCCGAAATGAAGATCACATCTTCTTAACGCGGCCATTTCGACTTTGTTTCTACAACACCACTCCTGATGCCTTCATTTTTGCGATTAGGGCAGGACTCCCTAACGATGAAAGCCTCATGCGCTGGGTTTGGGATGCCAACCGCAACGATCCGGTCCACGAAAATGCCACCCTCATCTTTGGCCGGAATGGAAACTTTGTCCTGGCGGAGGCCAATGGCCGAGTGGCGTGGCAAACCAACACAGCCAACAAGGGGGTCACTGGCATTAAGTTGCTACCGAATGGTAACTTAGTCTTGCATGATAAAAATGGGAAATTCATATGGCAGAGTTTTGATCACCCCACTGATACTTTATTGGCCGGCCAATCAGTCAAAATCAACGGTCGCGACAAACTTGTTAGCCGTACATCCGATATGGTCGGCTCTGATGGACCATACAGTATTCACTTAGATCATAAAGGGTTCACCATGTATTTAAACAATTCTGGTGAACAACTTACATATGGAGGTTGGCCTGGTCAAGATTTTGGAAACAGAGTGACATTTGATGTTGAGCCTGAAAATGAGCAGGCCACGGCATATGAACTAGTCCTGACTATAAATCAGGACCAAGTTCCAACATCACCCGGAAACCGGCGACTCCTTCAGGTCCGTCCGATTGGAAACGGGCAGCAAATCAACCTGAACAAACTCAATTACAATGCTACATATTCGTTCTTGAGGCTTGGTTCGGATGGCAATCTGAAGGCATACACTTACTATAACCAAGTCAGTTACCTGAAATGGGAAGAGAGTTTTGCTTTCTTTTCAACTTACTTCATTAGGGAATGTGCATTGCCATCAAAATGTGGCACATATGGTTTATGTGACAAGGGGATGTGCGTGGCGTGCCCGAGCCCAAATGGGTTGTTGGGGTGGAGCCAAAGTTGCGCGCTGCCGAAACCGCCACCTTGTGGGAAAAGATCTGCAGGAAAGGTTGATTACTACAAGATAGTTGGTGTAGAACATTTTCTGAATCCATATATGGATGATAGTGAAAAACCAATGAAGGTTGGGGAATGTAGAGAGAAATGTAACAAGGATTGCAAGTGTTTGGGATTCATCTACAAGGAAGATACCTCTAAATGCTTGCTTGCTCCATTGCTTGGGACTCTCATCAAAGATGTCAATACTTCCGTGGGATGTATCAAGTATGCAAGGTAGAGAAATTACAACCGTCAAATTTTGATATGTATGTAATGTGGTCATGAATGCCATGGCATGGGTGCAAACATGATACTCCCATGCAAGTAGTTGAGGACTTGGTTAGCATTAGTATTAATTGTTAAAATAAAGTGGGTGAATTAGTGGTCTTATTAATGGTCTTGTTTCACCTATCTTTTAGATTATGTTGCAAGAAGTGAACCCATCATTTCCCATTATTTCCAATTTCCTTGTAATGCTTTGTAATGTTATTTCTATTAATTTGTGCAACTCTTTCGAAATGTCTGCACTATTTATAATCACATTAGTTGATTGAGATTATTATGAATGAATATTGCTTCAAATATCTTTCTCTCTCTCTTGTTCATCTTCTCTATCTCTCTTGCTACTTTCTATCTCTCCTTCTAAATTCTCTATATATTTATTTTAATTGGTCAGTAGTCAAGTAACAAGAAAAACAAGGGTCAAGCCTTTATAATCTATATATCAATGTACAGTAAGAAGTTGGATAAGTTGTAAGATTTTTGGACAAAGATCCTCGGCTGAACTTTCTTGTCTGTTGAACCATGCTGTCCTTTTAAGGATCCAGTGACATGTGGCTTTAATAAAAACATGTGATTTATAAATTCTAAACATTTTGGTGTTGTGAATTCTCGAATCATCTTAAATCTATCGACATATGTAAAAAAATAAATTCTTTTATCGTCTTCATCTTCTTAAAGCCGATAGTCAGCGAATTCTGGTGTGTGTTTTCATCTTTTCGAATCAACCCAAATCTCTTTCTTAAAATCCCAATAAATCTATATTTCTTCTTCTCTAACTTCGAATCCTAAACAAACTCTCTCCTCCTTCATAATATTTAACTTGCTGTTTTAGGGATTTTTTTTTTTGGGTAAGCTTTGTTCCTGCCTTAGTATTTCTTCATTTTTTTTTTCGTATATTTCTAAATAGCTTCGTTTGTTCGCCACGAAAATGAAAGAAATCAAAATCATAAATTCCAAAGCCTAATGTATTTTCTCTGTAATTAACGTGAGTTTTAGATAATCACGTGGCCATCTTATTCAGTTTTTGTTGTTCAATTGTTTTGAGCTCGATCCTTTTGTGTAAGGGATGCCAAGTGTTCGATCAAATGTCAATAAGAGAGCTTGCAGTGAGACTGTGTGTGTTTTTTGTTGTTCTTTGGTCTCTGAGAAAATGTGCGTATATGGAAGAAATAATGATGGGTTCGTTTGTATAATGTTGCTGCTTGTAATCAACAGAGCCTAAAAAACAAAACAAAACAAAAAAAAAAAAAAAAAAAAAATTCAGATTTCAGAGGAAGTTTTGGATGTTCAAAGAGTTCGCATCAACCATTGCTTATTCTAATCTTGTCTTCAAAAACTGAAATGTATAGTTATGAAAATTAAACAAAAATTAAAAGTTGAACCCAAAATTCTGAATACAATGAGCTGTAATAGTTCTTTCTTGACATAAATATTTCTTAAAGATAAGGTAGAGCTACTTGTTAGATGCTTGAGAGTCTTGAAATTCAAATGAAACCACCGATATTTTGTTGAAGCAATTCTAGAAAACTTCTTGGTTTAGATTGTTCAAAAGGAATTTATGGAACTGAATTGGGTTGAGATTGTTTGAAAGGAATCTATGGAACTAAATTGGATGCAATATTACAACCTTGCACATATATTTCAGACTATAACAGTCGATATAAGAAACATGTGTTAAGTTAAAAATATAAAAACTGGTAATACATAAAAGTCTATGAATATATGTAAAAGATTTTTGGAGTAAATCTTTAAAAAACAAAAAAAAAAAAAAAACAAAAACAAAAACAAAATACTTACCTTAAGGTTCAATTAATATATATAATAATGAAATAGTTAAAATAAAATAATTATTAATATGAACTCTACTTTTATATATATATATATATATATATATATATAAAATTCATGAGATAATTGCTCAGATTCAATCCATGGACGGTAAAATTTTTGAGCTACAATTTCATACACAAATGCTAATTGAGACCCATTTGCCGATGGATTATGTCAACTGGGATAAGAAACATGATTCCATTAAATTAATCACACAGTCATCAACTACTTCTAATTTGTAGTGATCACAACACTCATCAGTATCTTACAAGCATTACTATGCAGTTTTCCATAAATTTATTTTTTCAATAAACAAACAGAGAGTTTCAAAGAGCAGAGTGTGGTGATCACCACATTCATTTCTATTAAACAATACAAATGAATTACATCTAAACTAGATATATATAAGACTGACATCTACTGGATTAAAAAAATTAATAAATAGAAATATAACTGACCTCTCTTCCTGGGTGGAAGGTGACTTCAGGGCCACCGGTAATCTCAACAGCAACGACACAAGCCAACTACATTCCATCCAATAATAAAAAATAAAAAATAAAAAATAAGTTCAACATCCAAACAAAAAAAAATAAATAAATCCATCTAAGACAACAAAATCAACCAGAAACTCATTCACTAAAATTGAAAATTCAATCGTAAAAATAAAAGGTACCGTTACATTAATCGCTGAAGAAACCACTTAAAAATCACCGATACATGTTAATCGATGAAAAAACATATAAAAAGAAAACCAAATTAAACATAAAAAAATAAAAAAAAATAAAAAAAAATAAAAAAAATAAAAAAAAAATCAGAGAAAGCTAACCTAATGAGAAAACTAAGTGCGATGATTGTCAAAATTAAAGAGAGAAATCTAGGTGGGTTG
The DNA here is from genome assembly GCA_035582765.1 of Acer negundo. Taxonomy (NCBI): domain Eukaryota; kingdom Viridiplantae; phylum Streptophyta; class Magnoliopsida; order Sapindales; family Sapindaceae; genus Acer; species Acer negundo. Next base: position 14,742,454 of record CM069235.1, read on the forward strand.
AGAGCTTAAGCGTCAAAGTACCATAGAACACATCGACGGGAATGGTTTACAGAGTCCAAGCGTCAAGGTTTTTGGTTTTTTTTACACAGTTTTTATTTCCCAAAACGATATCAGTTAGGTTTGTAGTGTAAAAAATATAATTAAAAGAGTAAATCCTATCTAAATAAATTAGAAAAGACTAACGCAGGTTGGTTATAGTGGTTCGACACTCCTTCCTCTTAAGTAAGGTTTTCAGTTCGAGTATTGTGAATAGAGAAAACCTATATTGGGAGAGTTTTACCTCTTAGTGAGCGGACCCGGTTCGACCCGAATTAATCAGGACAGTGGACTTCTGAATACCGGCTTTTAAAGAAAAAAAAATTAGAAAAACAGACCCAACAGCATGTTTTTATTAAAGTCACATGTTACAGTATCCTTAAATGGATAACATTGTTCAACGGAAAGGAAGTTCGGCTGAGTATCCTGCCTCGTTTCCTAATCCAGTACAAAAAAAAAAAAAAAGAAATCTATATATTGATGGGCTCTCCAAAAATTGTCTGTGGTGGGCTTCAATGAAATTGTGCCTATTCTTGTAGGTTTATAGTCCGAAATTCTATCAGTCCTTATTACGCTTCTTTGAAATCCTGGGCCTCCCTTGAGGCCTTGCCTTGAAATTTAAATTGAAGCACTAATAATACAAGTCTACAACCATTTTATTTATACTCCCTAAAATTGGAAACCTTTCATTGATATTAGTTTTAAAATCTTATAGAGTTGTTTCACAAAAAAAAAAAAAAAATTTCATATATTGAATCAGTTAGGAGTCTATTGGGACCAAGGTTGTAGTAAGCGCTAGGCGCTAGTCGGGTAGAGACCCGGCACCTAGCGTCTAGGCTGATTAGTCGACGATTAATCGGTTGACGAATTTTTTTTAATTTTTTATTTTCCTGTATAAAAAAATAAAAAATCCAATACCAAATAAATTTCCAAACCTAAACAATATTAGACTAAACAATTAATAAGATAAACACTTAAACAACAGGCCCAACAACAGCCCAACAACAGGCCCAACACATGGATCCACAAGGATATTCAAAACCCTAATACAATACGTGTGTTTTGAGTTAATATTCTGATATAAAAACTTCATCATCTCAGTTCTTCTTCCCAAATTGTCTTCTTGTCCTAAATTATCGCTTACAATCCCTAAAACCATATAATCTAACAAATACAAATACTAGATGGATGAAGACCAGACGAGTAACGATTGCGGACATCGGTGACGTGGCGACGACATGTTTGGACGGCTATAGACAAGTCGACGAGAGATCTGGTTTGTTTGGTCGAAGTGTTGAAGGCCTGAAGCCAACACGTTTCCGTTTTGGGTGTAAAACACCCAAATCCGCCTAAATGGCTAATTTTCGGCTTTTCGCCACGACAGGAGGCTGCCTAGTGGTTTGCCAGTGATTAATCGGCCGATTTAGCCGATTTTTTGAACACACAATTTGGGACCTACATAGATTAAATATTGCATGTGGGACCATAATATCTATTCTCGTAATATCAAGAGAAAAAAACTCCTCACAAACACTTGAAATTTTTACACAACATTAACGGAGTAATTTTATTACGTTAGATTTATAGGTTGACACTAGTGCTGGCAAAACGGGCTAGGTTTCGGGTGGGCTGCCCGCCTTGGCCCGTTTTGTTAGCGGGCTAGGCTCGTTAGCTTAACGGGCCAGGTCAAAGCCCCGTTAGCTTAAGCGGGCCAGGCCCAAGCGAGGTCCCCAACAGTGAAGTATTGGGTCGGGCCTGCGGGTTTAAAAATATTTGAAATTTTTTTTTGGCGGGCCCTAATAGGCTGCTAGAATTTTTTTCAATTTTTGAATTTTTGAATTTTTTTTTATCAAAATTTGAATTGAGGGGTGGCTTTTGTAATTAACCAGGTGACCGTTGGGGAAAAAAATCCAAAACTTTTAAAAATTACATTTTTTAAAAATCTTTTACAATTTTTTTCAATTATACCCTTACCTAACTTTTTCCCAAAAATACCCCCATCACCCTCACCTCATTCTCTACATTTTCTTTACTTCCCTACTCTCTCATTCTCTCTATTCTCTGCAATCTCCAACATCTCTCACTCACTCTTTCAACTATTTTGTAATTTATTTTATTTATTTACTATATTATTTATATACTATATAGTATTATACTAATATACTATACACTATACATTATATATTATATATTTACATACCTCCCACTCTCTAGTCTCTACATATTCTAAGGCTCTTACTTTAGGATTCAGACGAACATCAACTGGAAACCGAAAAACTCATGGATGACTTCTCCAACATGACCATCTAAGAGAGTTCCGGTAGCAACCAGCTGGCGAGCTGAAGTAATTGTAAATACTTAATTTTTTATTTTTTTTCTGATTGCACTCTTTTTCCCTTAACAAGTTTTCATCTCATTGAGGTTTTCTTGGTAAGGTTTTAAATGAGGCAATAATGATTTGTAATTTATACATTTCACCACAAATTTAATATGAAATTACAAAAATATTATTCATCGAAAACTAATTAAGTGTTGTATGAAATGAATAATGTTATATTTCATATTAAAATTAATACATTAATAATTACATAAAATTATTACAATGTATAAAAAATAAATTAAAAAATATATATGATTTTAAAAAAAAATTCGAAGCCCTTTGGGTTTGGCCCGTTAAGACCTTAACTGGTCGGCCCCGCCACAGGCCCGGCCTGTCCCAACTCGGGCCCCGGACCCAGGCCGGCCCCCCCTTTCCTCCAACAGGCCAGCCCCGCCCGATCTGTCTCCTTTAATGGGCCGGGCAGTCCAGGCTTGGCCGGGCCCATTAAGAAAACGGGCCGGGCCGCCCCGTTTTGCCACCACTAGTTGACACTATCAATTAAATGAAGGGACAATGATAAATAAAACACAAACCAAAAATTCAAAATCCTGAATTATTCTTTTGGGGAACATTGAATCTTTCTATACCCAAAAAATTGATACAATATTCTATAAATCCCAAAAGATACATTATTCGAATAAGTGTTTGAAAAAAAAAGTTTAATTATTAAATAAATTTAGAAAAGTTAAACAAGGCTTTGACAAAGAATTTGAAATTTAGGACGTCCAATTACTTAAGGTTCAGGGCAGCAAAAAAGATTAGGGAAAAAGTTTCAATTCCACATAGCAATTCTTTTACCTGAGATGTTGATTGACCAAACATTTAGAATTCACAATAATTTGATGCATTAACCTTTTTGGTACAATTGAATATAATTAAAAAACCAATCTCAAATCTCTCTTAGGATATGGATAATAAAGGTGGATTACCTTTTTCTACCTAGGAATACATTCATATTTTAACCTTTCACTATCAAAATGGAATAATCTAGCCATTAATTTATAGGTTTATCGGACCACGATGTTGATATTTTTTCTTTAATTATTAAATAATTTTCTGTCATAGAGTCTTCTAAATTGATTAAGTATAAAATGACCAATAACGGTTAGCTGTCAGCATTTCTCTTCAATTATGGGCATAGGTTAGCTTTCCTATGAAGAACTACCGCCTCATTTGCAATCCCAATTATATATATTCCTTTTCAGGTCCTCAAAATTTTCGTCAACGGAATTATTATTATTATAATATAGGGCAATTTGACCTGTCCGGATTTGGAGTTGCAAAATCCAAATTCCATGGGTGTTGACGCTAAAATATAACCCGAAGCATGTTCAGGTGTGGGTTTAAGAAAAAACCACACCCGAACTCGTTTAAATTTTAAAATAATTTAATATTTATTATATAAAATATTAAAAGTTTAAATTTTAGATGGTACTTGAAAATATAATGAAAAATAAAGTAAATTAATTCAATCTTTTCAAAGTTTGTTTTCGACGGTCATTAAATGCCATTTATATATAAATAACGGTCGTGACAATTTCACGTCTAAAAAACATGAGTAAAGAGTTCAATCTTTAATGTATATAAGTGGTATTTGTCTCAAGTAAGAGACATTCTAATGTGAAATGTTGAACCAACGATAGTGCAATATTATGTGATCACATATAATTGCATGTGATTATATATACACATAATTGCATGTCATTAAATGCCATTTATATATAAATAACGGTCGTGACAATTTCACGTTTAAAAAACATGAGTAAAGAGTTCAATCTTTAATGTATATAAGTGGTATTTGTCTCAAGTAAGAGACATTCTAATGTAAAATGTTGAACCAACGATAGTGCAACATTATGTGATCACATATAATTGCATGTGATTATATATACACATATATATGTAGAGAGAGAGAGAGACCTTATCTGTTATAAACCCCCTAACATAAGGTTATATACAAACTTATTTGTTAGCTTTTAGATTAAAATCCAAAGGATGTTATGTAAGTAGTTTACCAGGAGAGAGAACACACACTACAAGAATTTTAGTCTTTCCAAACAAACCATATTCGCCTCGAAAGATCAAAATTCGTAGGGAAAGGTTTTTCCCGACGAAATTGCTTCGTCACCCAATTCGTCGAGACATCATGGTCAGGGAAGGTTTTGCCCGACGAAATTGCTTCGTCACCCAATTCGTCGAGACATCATGGTCAGGGAAGGTTTTGCCCGACGAAATTTTGATATTCGTCTGCTAAAATTACGTTTAGCCGACGAATTACTAAGGTTATACATTCGTTTGGAAAGATTTTGAAACTTTAAAAATTAATTCGCCGTCCGGCCACCCCACCGTCAACTACCGCCAGCCCACCTTTGATAATAACATTCGTTTGGAAAGATTTTGAAACTTTAAAAATTAATTAGCCGTCCGGCCACCCCACCGTCAACCACCGCCAGCCCACCTTTGATAATATTGACAATTAATTGTCGTTATGAGGAATCGAACTTGCAACCTCATTTCAAAGTGATAAGCTTTCACCGCTAGACTACAACACTTTATCTGTTAACATTTGCATTATATTTATATATAACTTATATGAGCTGTTATAAATAATAAATTAAAAAAAAAAAAAACTTGTTAGATAAATTTAAATTTATTCAACTAATTAAAAATCTAATTTGAATAACAAACATATATTGAAAAATATTTATTGGATTGCAAAAAATTTCGGGTTTAGGGATAATGGTTTTTTTTTTTTTTTTGTTTTTTTGTTTTTTTGAATTTATGTTATTTAATTAAATGATCAATACCCATCTCCATTCCCATCCCCACTTCCCAAACCCTTCTCCAATCCCTCCACATTTCCCCATTTGGGGAAAATGGGGATGGGGAATTTTGGTGGGAGGTATCTCCATCCCCAACCCTAGTTCCTCATTTTCCTCGGTTTTCCCCCATTTTTCCCCGTTTCTCCGTTTCCCCTGTTCCTCCATTTCCCCATTTGACTAAAAATTATAAATTAACAATTAAAAAAATCATTCGATATATATATATATATATATATATATTTATGTTTTAGGGAAAATGAGAAAATGGGGATAGGGGGACCACCTCCCATCCCCATCCCCATCCCCGTTTCAATATATATGTGGGGAAAATGGGGAAGGATAAATTCGTAGGGAAATCTGTTGGATAAGACTTTTTTTTTTTTTTTTTAAGTGTATTATATATATTTTATTTAATCAAATTTTAATTAATTAATATATATATATATATATATTTAATTTTAATTAACTTTTCCCTACGAATTTTGAGTTTTGTGGGGAAAGGTAACCTTTCTTGACGAAAATCGTTTTGTGGGGAAAGATTGGGAAATTTTTTGTACCTTTAGCCGATGAATCTTGAGATTTGTGGGGAAAGGCAACCTTTCCCGACAAAAATCATTTTGTGGGGAAAGATCTTGAGATTTGTGGGGAAAGGTAACTTTTCCAGAAAAATATTGCTTTGTCTCCTAAAGTTTTGTCTGGAAAAACTAAAATTATTGTAGTGATAAAACATCTTTTGGATTTTGATTAAAAGGTTGACAGCAAATAGGTTTTTATATAACCTTATGTTAGGAGGTTTGTAGGTGAGAAGCTAAATATATATATATATATATCACATATAAATAAATATATATATATATCACATATAAATAAATATATATATGGCACAATCTATATAACACCAATGTAAGGTGCACTAGAAATATTATAGCATGTAATCTACGTGAGTAGCATGTTATCGCATATAAGATATATGTGATCATGACAAAACAAGACAAATTTTAATGTGGTCACATGTGAGTTGTATGTGATCACATATAAATTGATGTGATTATGCTAAAAAAGCAATGATCATATATAATTTTTTTAAGGTGTATGGTACACTAGTGTGCTATAAACTGACCCATATATATAATGTCCGTAATGCTACATATCTCATCTAAAATTCTAACTTTTTCATCTCAAACCATGTGACAACTGAAGTGTCAAATAGTGAGTGGATACACATTAATGATGATTTATCTCACTTATCACATGTATCAACTCACCAATTAACACCTCACTAGTTGGAATGGAAGTTAAGATATGAGTTGGGATGTCTAACATTATTCATATAATGTTATCACAGGGGGGGAAGTTGCATTTGATCGCATAGATTTCCGGGCGAATGGGTTAGGGTATTAGTACATCTAAGACATAGTGTAAATGTGAGAAATTGTTCTCGAAAAAAGGAAATATTGAATGAATTGATTGGAAATTATGAGATTTCGCCATTTCTTTTTCTTTCCCTTCTAAGAAAGCTACAAATCGTAGGGAAAATGGAATTTCCACAATGACTGAAAATCCCTCCGATATCGTTTGCGAATAAAATTTATTGTTGTGTCCAATAAATTCTCCGAAGTAAGCCCTGAAAATAAAGGTGCTACGCTAATTGTAGTAACCAGAACAGGGCCTCGGCCCCAGATGCTATGGAACACCTTTCCTTCCTTGCCAAGGGCAGCTGCTCGACCAAGCAACCAATTACCACCCTAAAACGTAGCCACTCACCTGGGAAAAATTCCTGCTCAGATCTCAATCTCAATCCTAGACTTTTTATCTTCTACGCCGTCCTTAGGCAAGCTCGGTTGTCAAGGGAAAGGCTCCAGGATTACAAGCCATGATCTAAAAAGTGATTGCCCCCAACCCTTTTACAGTTCCAGAAGCAGAGGGGGCAGCTTCAGTAGTTCCATCTCTCTAGCCCGTAGGAGTTCCGGCGGAGGGTGAGGACCCGGATAGAGAGGGACCTATGGCAGTAGTTTAAGTCGGCCCAGTGGCGGAGCTAGCAGCAGCAAAGCCTTTTTTTAGGGATAGTGAAATTCCGGATCAAAGAGATTCACCCGTAGTAGATAAGGGGGCAAAGCCAGAGGCAAGGCTATAGGCGCCTCTATCTGTATGGGGGAATTTCTTGCTCAAGCTTCTCGATCTGGGAAGGAATTGCTCGCGGGGGGGAGGGCGCGAGGAGATAATAACGCTAATCCATTTTATTAATAATATAAATTTCTTCCGTATTTGTTTGCCAAGACAATATCAATCCTTTTTAGTATTTAATTTCTTATGATTTTATACACTATTTCTAATCTAGTCTATATATTGGTTCAACTACTACACAGTTGTGGTATACTTACATGGTTCATTTTCAACCATTGGATTTCAATCTAAAGGCCTACAAAAATTAAAGATTTTAAAATTTATAAAAAATTAAAATTACATGAACTGTATAATAACTAAATCCGTCTATATATATCGGTCCCGTTTACATCAGTACGCACTGATGTAACTACATCAGTACCGATGCATGTGGATCACTGAATATGGAGAAGCTTTGACAATTGTATACACTTTGAGTCAAAATATGTAAATTTAATGGTCCACATCTAACGCACTAATGAAGTTATATCAGTGCGCACTGATTTGAACATTTATGATATATACATATATATATGTCTGTATGTATTTTTTTTTATTAGGTACCACTAGAACAAATTAAGACTTTATTTTTTTATTTTATTATGCAATATCTATCTTGTTTTGAGGTAGCTCTTATTGTTTACTCTACATATAGTTTTTTTCTCTTAATATTTTGATTTAAACGTTGTGGTAGCCAAAATCTGGCTTTAGGCCCAACTCATAGGCCCCTGCATTCATTGTGTGTGGACCCGAGTCAAGTCCAAAGGTGAAGGGTAGGTTGAGACCCAACCAACTCAAGTTACTTCACTCCGGTAAAAGTTTGACCAAGTCAGTTATCTGATAAAAGATAACAACATGTTTGATTTAGTTGTTATTAGATCCCAGGTAATTCGCCCATGATTTGTGGGATCTTGATAACCAACGAGCTACGCCACCAGCCTCTGGAAGGCTATAAATAGAACACCCTCTCCACATGTAAGTGATCGGACCATTTATATACCTATTTGAGATCTCCATTTTCGATCTCTTGCATTCGTTTCTCAAGTATTTTTAGTGTTTTAATGTATTTTGTGAGCTTGTGTTGGTTTTTATCCCAAAACAAGGTGTTAGAGCTTAATTGAAGAGATTTGGAGATAAAAAAAAGGCTGAAATTGTAAAAGCTTGTGCTGAGTGCAATTTGTGGAAGCCATACCTTCTCAAATTGAACTGTGAAACAAATTATGGTGTGTTTAATATTAATCTAGAGAGAGGGGGGGGGGGGGGTGAATAGATTTTAATCAATTTTACCCAATTTTCATGATTAGTCAAGTTTACAAAAACCCTAACTAGTCAATTTATATAACAAGTGTAATATGTGCAGAAATATAAAAGACACTTGATATTTACATGGAAACTTTCAACAAAGAAAAACCACGGGTTGTTATGTGCGCCGTACACGAACCTCCAATCCAATAATTGTAATGACGTTTACAACCTAGGTTGACCTCAACCTTGTCTATAACCCGCCACTACTACCCGCAGACCTATAAAAGTGGACTTAGTCCAATTTTCTTGCACCACTCATCTGTAGTAACAAGACTTATTTCTAAATGAAGAGAATTAACAACCTAATGTGAATAATATGATATTCAAAGAGCAAATTATGTTAGGTTACACTAAATGCCTATCTAGGATGAAAGATGACAACAATCACAATCCTAAATATCAATCTTTGCTATATGACATGTCATAAAGCTTAGCTATCAAAGATTAAGCAATCCTAATAATAGCTATCAAAATACAACTCTCAAACAATCAACACAATTATCTTAATCTTGTCAATAGAATATGTTCTATAAGCATACAAGTAATAAATGAGATTGCTTGTTAAGAAAGACACAAAATATATGTGATATTAGTGACCAACTTACCAAGCTAAAAGTGTTGAATAAAAACCAAGCATGAATGTCACCTAGATGATCATGGATTATGTTAGATGATGATTTGATGCACTTGGATATGTGTTTGAGTAAACAAAGGAGAGTTCTTTAGTGATTTTTTCCCTTTGGAAAAATGCTAAGTCAAAATATGATTTGGACTCTCTTAAAACTGATCTAAAGTCAAGTAGCATATATATAAGGTGACAAATTGATGCAACGTCGTTTTGTAAAGTTTTCAAAATTTTGGCCTTGATTGCCTTACACCCGTTCTACGTAGGGCGGTTGTAAGACGGTTCACCTGGGAAATGAAGAACATGTTCTTCATGACAACTCTATGCATATGGCGGTTTTCAGGCGAAATAGGGGTGATTGCTCTCGAGATTTTGAGGACCGCTTTACACCCGCTCTGTGATAAAGAAGGTTTTTTCCGTTAGAAAACCGTCCATCAAAACAATTTATAAAACCTCACAAGCTGTAATTGGTTTGGAAAAGCACAAGTATGTGGTAAGTGGAGTGTTGTCCACAGGGAAATGGGATTAGCAATGACTAGCTATTGCTAAAGTAGCATTCATGTAATTAATGATAAGTAAAATAAGGATGTGATAAGAGTGAATTAACACACTAATAAACTAAACTAATATTGCAACCTAGATGAAAGGGAAATGGAATGAAAGATATATAGATGATGGAAACTAAGGAGTTAACAGATTCAAAAGTAAATACTGGACAATGCAACAAACTTGTAATTAAGCACGTCTATTCAAAGGTAACCGACCTAGGATGTATAGAGTCGGTTATTTAGCCCTAGAAAGTGGTCAACCTAGGATGTATAGTGAAGACCACCTATTAGGGATTAATCCGTCGTAAACCACCAACTTAGGATGTATAATGTTGGTTGTTCGTTCAGATTCTGAAAACGAAACTTGTCTACTAATCAAAGACTCAACCGATTGTAAACATAGCCAACCTAGGATGTATAGTGTTGACTTCTAATCCTCTCACTAGAGCCGACCTAGGATGTATAGTGCCGGGAACCCATTCGAGGTTAGATTAAGACAGCGGTTTAAGAGTTAGAATTCATGATGTTCTGTCCATTCATACGAGCAACTAAATAGGATGTATATCTAGATGCAATACTCATACATAATCCAAAGAGGTCTTGCTAAGAGAATGTATCTAAACAAGAAATCAATGATAACCATTCACAACAAGAATAGAGCAATGAAAGATATACATGAATATATATAGAATCAAGTTTATGTACAAGCCAAATATCCAACTGACTACTCTATCAACCTCTTAGAGGGGATTTAGCTACTCATTACAACTAGGAAAATAAGAGAAAGGAAAGAGAACGAACCCTCGGAGAACATCTCCTTCCTTGAAGTTACTTCAATCTCCTACCTTCCTTGAAGTTGAGTAGAGCATGAAGTGTGTGAGAGAGAGAGATTCTAGATCTAAGTTGTGTAAAGAACCAAGTAAAAGCCTGGTTAAACGAATTCTATAATATTCTATTTATACTACATACAAAAATAGGTCACTTAAGCTTCAAAATGAGATCTGGAGCGCGTGGAGTGTGGTTGGATTACCTCCACTTCACCCACACTATAATGATCAGGTGCAAATTCAACTCTCTAGATTGGGCCACAGTGTAGGTGGAGTGCGGTTGGATGACCCACATTTGACCCGCACTTGACCCCGTACTTAAACGTCATGTGTGAATTCCATTTCTCTATTTCAGCTAAGAGTGCGGTTGGATTACCCCATACTTGACCCGCACTTTAATGTCAGGTGTGAATTCCACTTCTCTGGTTTTGCTTGGAGTGCAGGTGGAGTGCGGTTGGATTACCTGCACTTGACCTCGCACTTTAATGTCAAGTGCAAATCAGCTTCTCTGGTTTTGGCAATAGTGCGGGTGGAGTGCAGTTGGGTGACCCGCACTGTACCAGTATTTTAACTCTTCTTCAAGCATCAGGTCCCGGCTGTGGTAGGAGTGCGGTTGGAGTACGGTTGCGACCTGTACTGCATCCGTACTATAGAGCTGCTCATGATCATTTGTCTTTCCTTTTGCCACTTTTCTGTCGGAACCACAACAACACGCTTCCAAACCCATCATTGCACCATTTCCTATAATTACGCACATAACAACCCATTAGAGACACCAAAACGCACGAAAACAGAACACATGATATAGATTTAAGGGCCTAAATATATTACATATTTGGCACGATCACTCTACGTAGGGCGATTGTAGGGCGGTTTATGGGCGATTAAAAAATCCACACCAGTGGCACCGTTCTACGAAGGGCGGTCGTAGAGCGGTCAAGAGCAAATTTGCTCTAACTGTTGTTCAACCGCCGTACGTAGGGCGGTTATATGGCGGTTTGACAGCACCCATAAACAAACATGATACATAAAAAACATGGCATTTAACATACAAGATGCAATCAAATTAAAAATGCAAGAAGAGAAATTAATGAACATTGAAGCACACATTATTAAGACATACAACATACAAAAATAAGAATTATGCATGTGTTGTGAGTGTGTGCAACTACATCTCTTCAAAGCAAGTAAGCACTTATAAATTTACCTTTGAAGTGCTTTATCTCTTAAAGACTTGAGAGGGCCTTGGTTGTGCAAAGCACCAACCATCAAATGCCTAAGCTACCTTTACAACAAACCCCACTTGTGGTTTGTTACTGAAATAAGTCAATCAACCATGAGAAACTTGCAAACTGGGTTTCTATCCATATATATTTGGAAATCCTCGTATGTCTAGTTTTTAGTGGTTTTTACGGATTGTGATTTCGTGGTTTCTAGAGGATGTTATGCCCGTTTAAGTAACTGGTGTGCAAAGTTGAAAAATCCATTCAATTACTATCAAATGGAGGCCTTGGCCACCGTTCAACTCCAGAAGGTCCCCAAATCCAAGAAGCATTCGGCGATCCTGACCGCCAAAATAAATTGTCAATCAACCCCCAAGTTGATTTTTGGCTAAATTTAAGGGGCAATCTTGCCCTTTCACATCCCATCCCATGACCTAGCCCCTCCAGTCTATAAATGCATCTTCTTCCTCTTCTATAAACACCTCTAATCAGACCATAAGCTTGTAGGTGGCTTCCAAGCCACCCATTTCCACCATTTTCACTTCCAAATCACCAAAATCCTCATCTTTACACCACATCCACCCAAATCCACCCACATCTTCGAGATTCATTGAAGAAAGAAAAGTAGATTCACCAAGGTGAAGGGGATCACAAGCAATACAAGGGTAAGAGGACTCATTGAGGGCTTCCAGGGTTTTCTCTACACCTTAACTTTCGTTATTTGCTTCTTTCATTATGTGTAATTAAACCCACCATTGGGGGATTGATGTGACCTTGTTTAATTATCTAATCAGTTTATTTTCCATGATTAATCCAAACATAGTTTCTCATATTTACTGGACTTAGTGTTGCTATCTTAATTTCTATGTTAACATTAGGGCTCAATTTAGCATATTCTTATAGATTAGTTCACATGTAATGGTTGTGGTTTAGTGTTTGAAGGATTTTCAACACTTTCTCCAATCTTTCGCTCAAATGAATGGCAAATATGGTTTTAAATGTTTTATCAAATTGAAGATTGACTAAATTGTTCTTGAGAATCTTGTTTAGATCAACACCCATAATGGGGCTCATTGAGTAAAGATTTGAACTCAAGTTCTTGCCAAGACTCATAGTATGACTTACTTTAGTTAAGGTTTGAATTTTGGGCTTTTAATGATTTTAATCAATTATGGAACATAACCTTAAGTTGGATTGAAGTGTTTAAATGAAACATTGGGTCTTTTTATAGAGGTTCTGTCAATTCTCTAATGCCCCTTCCATATCCCTACACTTCCTTGTTACTTAATTTAATCTCCAAGATTTAGTTAATTTAAATGCTTTAATAGATTTTAGATTTACAAATTCCCAAAGCAATCTTAATTTACATTTTTCGCACTTAGTTAATTTTAGAGTCAAGTTAACTAGTTTTAGCCAATTTAATTCACCTTTCCTCATGAACGAACTCTACAAAAATACTTCATCAATAAGTGAAATACCTACAAGGTTATACTTAACAACCTAGGGGGGGGGGGGGGTGAATAGGTTGACACTCAAAAGTTGAAAACTCTTTCGTGACTTGGTGATCATGCAAATTAACCTTTAATATGATTGTTATGAGAAAACAATTATCACATGTATGTTCAATTCACCACCCTTAGTCTACATAACATATAACAAGAGACAATGTATCTTATATTCAAATATGTTCAATGCAAAGCAAATTCCAAAGTTGTACTTTGAATATTATAATGCAAATTCACTAAGTAGAACTATACAACTTGATATGGAATATCATAAGATACAATGTTCAAACACAACAAAGATACAAGAGTCAAATGTTGATTAAACAAAGAATGTGGGTATCTCTTTCTTTACAAAAATCTTGTTTACAATGATATGAAAAAAAATGAAGAACTTAAACAAGATATTTATCATACATACATACAAATACAAAGAGATAGAGACAGAGACATTTGACACATTGAATTTTACATGGTAAACCTCCGAAGAGGAAACGTTCACGGGATGAATCCATAACCACCGGTAAAATGTCTTCACTAGTTAAATAAGAGTACACCCTTAAAAGTGACCAAATCACATGTATCACTATCTATTGGATATCCCTCCTACCTAATCCCACTAGAGAGAGACTTGCCTACTTTCTAACCGAGACACATCGCATGCCTCTATAAAGTATCCTTGCTTGGACTTACCGAAGCTGCATGCTTCTTGCCAAGACTTCCCGATTGCCAAGACATCCCGATTGCTCGGACTTATCGAAGCCTCACGCTTCTTGCCAAGTCTTCCACGCTTATCTAACCGGAGCCACATGCTCCTAGACAAGACTTTGCTCGGACTTATAGAAGCCGGATGCTTCTAGTCAAGACTTTCCTTGCTTGACTATTCGGAGCCCCTTGCTATTAGTCAAGACTTACTTGCTCAATATTGATGAATCCACCCCAATATGAGACTTCCACCTTTTACAATGCAAGTGATCTAAGTGATGGAAATGATGCAAGCACAACCAACATAGGACATATGCTTAATATGAACTATGGAAACTAGAATTAGACAATGAGCACACAATGTATGATTTTCTAGTTTACAATCCAAAACATGCAATCACACAAGATGATGCATGAAAATATGAAATGTATGGATTATGTACACTTCATGTAGAACTAGACTTAGTCAACAAAAATCACAACAAAAATAGTCTTGGTCTTGTACACATGAAAAACCGAAATCTAGATAGGCATAAACACCAAACATACTTTAATCCTAGATTTGATTCATGCAACTAAAGCTTGAGAAAAACACATGTTCATGAAGAACATATTCAAGACTTTAGAACAAAAACTAAAATGCTAGAGAAAAGAGATTAGATCTACAAACTTCTCTAGAAATCAATTAGAGCATATATTCATTAATCAATCAAGTGAATCTATTCAATGCTCTAAACATACAACACCTTGTGCTATTTCCAAATATGTTCAATCAAAGACATATAGCACAAATAGGAATTATTAATCATTAGAATATTCATAATTAATGCACAAATAATCCTAGATTCAAAGCTAATCACAATACAACTTACAAGCATGTGAAAACATAGGTTTTAGAAAAACCTAACTCACATTCAAGATTATAATTAAGCTCTAATTAGCTTTTAATTGAAGCCTACAAACCTAATAACATTTGATCAAGAACATACACATATATAGGAAGAAAGCCCAAGGTAATTGAAGAACATTTAAGCTCAAGAACACAAAGGATTCGACAATTACCTTAGAACAAAAGGTGCAGTCCGAAAATGGTGTTGAACAAAGTGAAAGCTTGATCAAATGACCTCAAGGTTGCTTGGGATTGTAGAGAACTACAATATGAAGATTCTCCAACTTGAATCACTCAAATCGGATGAAAGATGAGAAAGATATGGTGTTTGTAAGTTGGGAAAATCTTAGAGAAAATTCTGCAATTTTTCTCTTTGAAAATGGTTGAAATGTGTAAGTGAGAGAGAGGGAATATTTAAAGGAGAAGGGAGGGAAAGTGAAAGGGAGGTTGCTTCCTTCCCATGGTGGTCACACACCTCCACGGGAAGGCCTTCCTATTTGGCCTTCTCTTCTTCACTCCTCTCCCCGCGCATCTCTCGCGTTCTTCCACCGTCCTTTGGCCTTTGAACTCGGAATTCGAATCTGTTTCCGTATTATGAACCGTAACTCATTAACATACGAGGATGACTATGAAACTTTGACAAATGGATATGAACTCGACTCAATACACGACGCTGAAGACAACACATTGTAAGAGAACGTAAAGTTTCGTAACTTCCTAGTTTGAACTCGAAATCTAATAAGTGAGTAACCGAAACCACCGGAACTCAAAATGGAATCATACAAGAACATATTCAAGTCCAAAACACTAAAACACAAACAAATAAACATATGACCATACAAGTATGCAATTTCCTAGAGATAGTATTAGTATATGCATTTCTACAATGTTTGTCAATTTGAGACTAATGCATGAGCATACTAAAACACGTGTGTGAATGTGTTATACTAATTTAGTGCTACGATGCAGGGACACAAATGTATGCAATGTGTGTGCGCCAAAGCCTTGTAAGAGGAAAGAGGTCTTATTATCTTTGTAGTCAATAACGCTTTCTTCACTCGAAGGTTTCACTTTGCTTGAATCGTTGTCCATCTTCTTTGAAACTTGATAAACCGTACAACTTAGACAACTAAAAAATACAAAGGAAATGTCATTTTGATATAGAATGATGCCAACATAACTCAAAATCCTAACAATTATCACATGTATGCTCAATTCACCACTCTTAGTCTGCACAACATAAATCAGGAGACGATTTATCTTTTATTCAAATATGTTCAGTGCAAAACAAATTCCACAAGTTGTAATTGGAATATTACAATGCAAACTCACTTAGTATAACTATACAACTTGGTATGGAATATAACAAGATATAATATTCAAACACAACAAAGATATAAGAGTCAAATGTTAATTAAACAAAGAATGTGTGTATCTCTTTCTTTACAAAAATCTTGTTTACAATGATATGACAACAGAAAGAGATACACATTCTTTGTTTAATCAACATTTGACTCTTGTATCTTTGTTGTGTTTAAACATTGTATCGTGTGATATTCCATATCAAGTTGTATAGTTATATTTAGTGAATTTGCTTTGTAATATTCAAAGTACAACTTGTGGAATTTGCTTTGCATTGAACATATTTGAATATAAGATACATTGTCTCTTGTTATATGTTGTGTACACTAATGGTGGTGAATTGAGCATAAATGTGATAATTGTTTTCTCATAACAATCATATTAAAGGTTAATTTGTATGCTCACCAAGGTTTTGACAAAAGTAACGAAAGAGTTTTAAACTTTAGTTCAATTGGTATCAGAGCGGGTCACTTAAAAGTAATTAGTATGATTCAGGATCTACAAGGTTATTTACTAACTATGAATAACAACCTTAAGTCTAATAGTATTCGTATTGATTGTCCTTTAGGAAATCCTCTTCTTCTTAAAATTCTACTTGATGCGAAGTCGAGTCATATAGATAGTCACCTACTAACAATTTTGTTTATAAGTTTAAAGAGAATATTAATGACAAAAGCAAAGATGGAGAGGAACACTGTACGAATCTACTTGTCTCCCCATTGATATGAGCTTACTTGTGTCCCGAAACACTGCACGAATCTACACTCCGGCCACCGAAATTCTTCAACCTTCTACTTTAAACACTTGATTCATTATTGTATACCAAGATTCATCACAATAATTGTGACAACATCCATTTCCACGCTCTTCTTATCAAAATTACAACTCTAAATATTATTCTGAAAAGCGCTCTACAAGCTCTTTGAGAACTCTACGGTTTAATCTATATATAAAAGGCAATTTTATTTAGCAATCATTTATTCAAGCAATTCAATTTATATTATTAGCTTTAAACGAACAAATACCTAACTTGAGCGTTGGAGAGTCCTGGAATGGACACCCCCCCCAATCGTTCTTTTCTTTATTTCTATTTTACAGGTAGCCAGAACGCTCAACAAGTCTCAATCTAACTAGTTGTATGTGCAAGTTGTAGGTGCCTAAAGATCTACAACTATAGAGCAGCCCCCTATAGTTTGGTGCCCACTGTGGAGCCATGTCAACTTTCTTACTATCAAAGCTGAGATTAGTTGACGATACGCTCGAAATGGTAGAAGACGGTGTTTCTCCAAGTATCGAAGCCCAACGTGCCGCATTTACTGCAAACGTTGACAAACTGCTGGAGCTTGAAGTAGAGAATGCTGCGATACGCGGCAAGAATGCAAAATTGCATACGAGATACAAAGGCCCCGCAAACAACGCAGTTCCTATGCCACCAATCCCAACAATTGATGACATGCATAACTTCGAAAGAACGACTTCAATTTCACAAGGGACAGAGTCCTAAATGCCGGAGCAGCAATTCCACATTAAGGAAGGTAGCTCAGCAAGAAATCTAGCTCAAACCCAAACAGTTCAAGTTGAAGGAAATCTAGTTAATTTGTTGACCCTTCAAGGGACGTCAAAGAAACCAAGACAAGACAATGCTCAACAACCATAAAATATTTTCAGGACCCCTGTGTCCCTCCAGTTAAGGCTCAAATTGATAAGATTTACTCCTAATATATCAATTTTTGCTAACCCAAAGGTTGATCGTAAATTTGCTGAAATGGAAACACTCGTCCAAAGAATCCCAGGCGTACCGACCCCAATCAAGAAAAGTGCAGCAAATAGCTTCATGGACTCACTTTTTATTGACGGCATTGCCCTAGTCGAGATTGATACCGATTACGGTGTGTTCAATATTAATCTAGAGGGGGAGGGGGGTGAATAGATTTTAACTAATTTTTACCCAATTTTCGTTATAAGACAATATTTCGAAAATACCCCTAACTAGTCAAATTATATATCAAGTGTACTATGTGCGGAATTATAAACGACACAAGATATTTATGTGGAAACCCTCACGGGAAAACCACGGGCTGGTAAGTGTGCCACACTCGAACCTCGAAACCACTAATTGAAATGGAGTTTACAACCTATGTAGACCTCGTCTAACACTACGGTCAATTAACCCCCACTTCTACCCCTCGGGCCTTTAAAAGCGATCCTAGTCCAATTTGCTTGTGGCCTAAGCAATCTTAGCCACAAGACTTACTTCTCAATGAAGAGATAATACAACCTAAGTGAATATATGATGATATTCAACATGCAAATAAAACTAGGTAACCTTTGATGCTTATCTAGGATGATGATATAACAATTAATACAATCCTAGATATCAACAGCTAAATGACATGTCGTAAAGCTTAGCTAATCATAGATTAAGCAAACCTAGATAGCTATCACAATACAACATTTAATCATATCAACACAACATTCTCTATCTTGAATATTAGAATTTAATCTAAGGGCAAGTAAGCAATCTAAGAGATGCCTTGATAAATAAACCACTAATTATGTATGATAATAATGAAGAACATACCAATGGATGTGTGTTGAGAAAGACCCATGCAAGTAAGCATCCTAACTATGCTAGAAAAATGCTTAGATGATATTTGATGCATATGTATATGGGTTTGAGTGGTTAAATGAGCAATCTTGATTGCTTTTTCTCTCAAAAATCTCTTTTTTAAACTTAGGATTCTTGATAATCAAAGAGTCACACTTAGACTATGAGAACGTGGCGTATTTATAGAGGGCCATAAACGTTTGATGGAAAAGACACAATTGCCCTTGAAATCACCATTCGGCGGTTTCAAAATCACCGATTAAACCGTCGAATTGAATCCCATGAAACAGGGGATCATGGGCAATCTCATTCGGCGGTTTCAAAACTATCGATCAGATCGCCGAATAAAACCGACATAAAAAATCAATCAGGTGTGTAACAGCGGTTTCATTCGGTAGTTTCAAAACCGTCAATTAAACCGCCGAATTAAGACAGATATATTTATTTCAATCAGGTCTCAAATATCGGTTTCGAACGGTGGTCAAGCCTCCGATTGTAACTGCAAAACTAATCCAGAACCTTCTGGAATCAAACGGCGGTTTCAATCGGCGGTTATGATTGCCGATCAAACCACCGTTTCACCACTGATGGTGAAACCAAAGGAGAAGCCAAGGGCATTCTCCGAATGCGATTTTCGCACTGAGCCAAGCATACATTCGTGCATGCTCGGATGTTTTCGAACAACATCGGGAAACGAATTAAAAGGCACATAAACACATAACAAGATATAACAACCATGTGCAAGTGTGTAAATGTGACATGTGAAGAGATTGCACACGATTGCAAAAATGCTAAGTGGCTGTGTGCAACTAGATCTCTTCAAGAAAAAAATAAGCACTAGAGATATACCTTTGGAGTGCTTGTCACCTTGAGGTCTTGAAACATGCATTTGAGCTTGATCCTCAATCACCCAAACTACCCTTACATTTCAAACCCCAATTGTGGTTTGTCTATGAAATAAGCCAATCAAAATTTGAAAATCCTTACAAAGATTCCTAGGAAGTTCAGTTTCCCAAACTTGAAGCAATTTGAGGGCATGACGGACCCAGATGATCATATAGCCTAGCGAAGGCAGTGCATGTTCATTGCATCATTCCCACGCAACCTCAAAGAAGCCTACATTTATAAAGGATTTGGTTCAAACCTTAGCAAACCCACTTTGTAATGGTATACTAACTTGCCTAATAATTCCATAGTTCTTTTTGTAGATTACATATACATTCGTGGAGCAATTGGCGAGTAGTCAAAAGCTCGAGAAGTAATTCGACTATCTCTATACCATAACCTAAAGACGAGGCGAGAATCTGAGGAGCTATGTTCGACACTTCAATAAAGAGAATGTGTCGATCCCCTACTGTAATCCTGCTACTGCGATCTTTGCTTTCAGAAGGGACTCATGTACTATTTAGACCTCTACAATGAATTCACCAAGTACCCGTGCAAAACTATGGAGGATGTCCTAGTGAAAGCTTGAGCCCAAATCAAATGGGAATAGGATGAAGTCAACTACATCCCACCAAACAACTATAAGAACAAAAATAGGTGGAATGATTGAGTTGACCACAGAACAACAAATAGAAGAGTGGAGCTCTATCCATCAAATGATCAACAAGATAGCAAGTCCCAGTATGATCATCTAGATGATTAGCACCCTTTCAGCCAAAATCTTCCCATGACTGGACTGTCTCACGTGCCAATCCCAGAATACAACCTTAACATTGAGCCATCAAAGGTCGTAGCGCTCATGAAAGGAATGGGGAACGCGATCAAGTGGCCTAAAAAAATGAACGCTCCCCCGAAGCATAGGACCACAAAATGGTGGTATGACTTCCACAAAGACCACATACATGGAACATAGGACTATATATCCCTCAAGTTAGAAGTAGCTCAAAGACACAGTTGGAAGATTGACTGACATGATATCTCACTGGGCACCAGTAAAAGAAAAGAGATGCTCATTCGATGAGATGATAAGTAGTCAATGGGAAAAAAGTCTACATGTACCACATTGCCATGAACAAACTATAAATTACATCACAGGTGAATCTAAAGTAAGTGGGGTACCCACTCAGCAGTAAGGAAGCACACTCGACAAGTGTCATACCTTGATGTCCGCAGCATCCGAGTGTACGAATCAACGATCGACGAAACAATGACTTTCAAAGCACTCGACAATCAGATTTGTTTATCCCTCACCATGATGCCTTAGTTAATTCTTTATATATTGCTAACTGCGTGACTAAAAGAGTTTTGATTAAAAATGGCAGTTCCACCAACTTTTTGTTTTATAGTGCTTTAAGAGAAATGCATATTAAAGAGTCCAAGATCACTCGTCGCTTGACAATGCTAATAGGATTCAGTGGAGAGCAGAAGAGTATAGTCGGTAAGATCATTCTACCAGTATATGTAGTACGGGTTAACCTTATATCAATTTCCTAGTGCTCGACAGCCCTTCATCCTACAACGTAATCTTAAGGCCACCTTGGATTCATGAAAGAAAGCAGTCTCGTTAACCAACCATCAACTATTATAATTCCATACCATATTGGTAGATCGAGAGATAAAAGGTGAACATAGGGCTTCAAAAGAATGCTACTAGAACACCATAAAGAAGAAGAAAGAAGAGTTATAGCAATTACATAAACCAGAGCCTGAGCGCGATCTAGACCAACCAAGAATGGAAGAGCTCGATGAAGTATCAATCCATCCAGACTATCCAGATCATAAAGTTCAAATTGGCTCAAGGCTTTTGGAGAATATTCGATTGCAAGTGATCGACCTCTTAAAGTAATATCATGGTAGCTTCGCGTGGTCGCACTAAGATATTGTAAGGATCGATCCAAATGTAATAATGCACCAATTACGTGTAGACCCTGACCATCCATTAGTGAAACAAAAAAGAATGAAGTTTGCGCCAGAAAGAAACAAAGTAATCAATGAAGAAGTGCATAAGCTAATCGACACCGGGTCGGTTATAGAGGTCAAATACCTGGACTGGTTAACCAATGTGGTTGTTGTAAAAAAAAAAATGGTAAGTAGAGAATCTGTATTTATTTCACAAACCTCCACGAGGTTTGCCCAAAAGATTCATTTCCATTTCCACACATCGATATGTTAGTTGACTCTACTGTAGGGCACAAACTACTCAACTTCATGGACGTCTTCTCATGGTACAACTAGATCGGTATGAGTCCAGAAGACCAGGAGAAGACCGCTTTTGTAACCAAACGAGGTATCTACTATTACAAGGTAATGCCATTCGGTTTAAAAAATGCAGGTGCAACCTATTAGCGACTTGTCGACAAAATGTTCACTAAAATGCTGAGCTCAAAAATGAAGGTCTACGTCAACAACATGCTCATCAAGTTACTCGCAGCGGAACAACATATCAACCACTTTATTGATGAAGATTTCTGGGAAGTCGACCAGTCAACGATTTGATTCGTTTAATCTGTAAATAAACATAATAAGAACATAGAAAATAATAAAGAAATAGTTTTACGTGGTAAAACTCTGGTAATGGAGAAACATCCATGGGTCGTTGTTTGGCGATGGAAACAAATTCACTATGAAAATATTGATTACACCTTTTGGTCTCTCTCTCACTGAAATTGATTGACCGTCCTTTAAAATGACCTTTACAGCTGTATTTATATGGTATCTTATAGGGTTTCATGAATCTTAGCGTTCAAGCAAAGGACTACAGAATCTTGCTAGGACTCTTCTTACTAGGATTACCTTGATCTCTCTCCTGTTTGAAGTTACTACACAATAAAGGTGGTTGATTTAGAGTCCTGACATCTCTGAGAGGATCAAATTGTTTCCTTGTTGGAGTGTGAGCTTCCTTTCGGGTCGTTATGTTTAAGTCAGTTTGTAAGTGCCTAATTTGGTTGAGCAGGCCTTGCTTATGGAAGACATTCCTGATATAGGTATTTTTCATGTTTTTGCTGAGTAGATTCTAGCGAATGGAACCTTCGCTCAGTAAGACTCCTTGGTCGGGCAACCTCCACATGGATTCTACTAATGAAGTGTTCGGGTCTGGTGACATGTCACTGGTTAGCACTCTTTTTATTGATAGTTTTACCTTTGTCGACATGGATGGCTGGTCTTCCGCTTTCTCGTTTTGATCTAGTGACGTGTCACTCGGTAAAATTTTACATACAACAATACCCTTTTAAATATCCGAGCCGAGTATCCCACTTTATATTCGGTGCTGACCCCGAGCAAGATGTATTCACCCTGGTTGTTACTCGCCAACTGACTCTTTATTCAGCGAAAGGTATTTAAAAAGATTCCATTTTAAATTTTGTCTTTATCTCCATTAATGCAGATATTATGACCTTCCCTTAATTTGAAATTACAATGCCGTGTTTAAATTGTGTCCTCTTATATTCGATCGTTTTGACAATTGAAATCTTTTGATGGCGACATTTGGTGGCTTAGAGTCCTCCTGCCTTAACACTTGTCCTCATGTGTGTAGGTGTGTCAGGTGTCATTTATGGAGATGTGACTTGATCTGACTTTCACATCATCATCCACATCGCTTCATTTTCCCACCTCTTCATTTCGTGACATCATCTAGGGTTTTGTTTCAAAAACTGAAGTCTTCTTTATCAGTATTTAAACTTCTTGGATACTCTTAACAGTTCCAATTTTTCTGCTTCTCACAGATTTCTTCAAACCATAACCTTCATCCTTAAAACCTAGAACTTTCAAGAAGCCTAGTTTTCACCCCTTCTTGTCTCAAATCTCAATCCGCTTTTCTTTCCGTTGCTATTTCTTCAACTATTGTTGTAACCACGACAAGCAATTTAGGTGAGTTTTCATGGATTCAAAGGTTAGGCATTATCTTTTTGTAAATATGATGGTTGCAATTGAATGTAATGACAGAATCGTTATTGAGCAATTTGAAAGGAAGCTGCAAGCCCAGGCCTCAGACCAACCCCATTTCTTAGCTACTGTTGTTTCTAGCTTTGGCAGTGATATTCCCCAAATCAGCTTTGATACTGATGTTCCCCAAACTGATCCTCATGTTGATATTCCTCCATCTAATCCCTATGTTTCAACTAGTAGTGACACTAATCCTCCAATGATGAGATCCAGAACGGCTAGTCCACATCGAAGAACCAGAATCCCAAGGAAGGTCCTCCCCGAGACATCAGGGTCAAACGTCAAGCAGTAAACGAATCAAGCGTTGAAGATGAGCACATGAAGGCTTGTATACATTTTTTCGGCACAATGAGTGTGCGTCTATGACGTTGAGTCTAACATAGTTGGCGAGAGGGAGCTTCGCCAATATATCGGTAGATTCAAACTTAATATATATGTTGTTCAGCTAATCCCAACCGGGGATATGGCCATGTGGAACCCTACTCCTGAGTCAGGAGCAATCTATTGGCGATGTTGAGTTGTAGAGTGACTTTTCCCCTTCAACCGTTCATTTCTCGCTTCCGTGCCGAAGTTCAGCTTTGAAAATACCTACAAGGTTATACTAAACAACCTAGATAGTGGGTGAATAGGTTGACACTCAAATTTTAAAAACTTTTTCGATGCTTTTCTCAAAACCTTGGTGAGCATATAAATTAGCATTTAACATGATTGTTATGAGAAAACAATTAACATATGTAAGCTCAATTCACCACCCTTAGTCCACACAATATACAACAAGAGACAATGTATCTTATATAAAAGAATGTTCAATGTAATGCAAATTCCACAAGTTGTACTTAGAATATTACAATGTAAATTCACTAAATAAAGCTTTACAACTTTATATAAAATATCACAAGATACAATGTTAAACACTTACAAAATACAAGAAACAAATGTTGATTCAATAAATAATGTGTGCATCTCTTTCTCTACAAATATCTTGTTTACAAGGATGTGAAAACATGAATATTCTAAACAAGATATATTGATCATACATACAAATATAAAGTGATAGAGATAGAGACATTTTACACATTGATTTTTACGTGGTAAAACCTCTGAAGAGGAAACATCCATGAGTTGAATCCACAACCACTGGCAAAGCAAATCCATTATGACGAAAAAAAGATACACACTTAAAGATGTGACAAACCCTATGATACACTCTCTAAGCTATCAACTCTTACTCTACCCTAGGGCCTAGTGAATCACTTGCCACTAATTTCCTAACCAAGAAAAATCACTTGCCTCTAGAAAGCCACTCTCTAAGCTAGACTTATCACAAGTCTCTAGGGAGAATTCCTTGCTCGGACTTATAGGAGCCTTACACCCCTTACAAAGATTTCATTTGCTTGGATTTACTTGAAGCCTAGCTCCTTACCAAGAATTCCCTTACTTAGACCTATAGAAGCCTCACCCCCCTTGACAAAACTTCCATGCTTGTCTAACTAGAGCCTCACACCCCTAGAGAAGACTTCGTTCGGACTTACTTAGAGGCACCGCACCTCTTAGCCAAGACTTCTACACTTGGAATTACTTAGAGCCTCACACTCTTAACCAAGTCTTCCTTTTCTTAGACTTACTTAGAGCCTTACACAATTAGCCAAGACTTCCACCTTTTACAATGCAATTGATCTATGTGATGCAAATGATGCAAGCACAAACAACATAGGACATATGATCAATATGAACTATAGAAACTAGAATTAGACAATAAACATACAATGTATGATATTCTATTCTAGTTTGACAATCCAAATGATGCAATCACACAAGATGATGCATGAACGTATGAAATGTATGGATTAAGTACAAATCATGTAGACATAGATTTAGTCATGTGAGCACACAAGTCAAATATTGTCTAGTTATTAAAACAATCATGAATCGAAATCTAGAGCATGTCAAATCACCAAAAACACTTTAATTCTAGATTTAATTCATGCAACTAAAGCTTAAGATAAACACATATTCATGAAGCACAACCTCAAGCATTTAATGCATATACGAAAATTCTAGTGAAGTGAGATTAGATCTTCAAACTTCTTCTAGAAATCAATTAGAGTATGTATTTAAATATTCAATTAAGTGAATCGATCGGAACAATTTATACACTTTTTGAGGTCCCCGTTTCCTATCGTTTGTTCTCGTTTTTGAGCGTTTTTGTGAATATAATATGTTTTATGCGCCTTGTGCAGTTTCATTTTGTTTTGGGAAGTCATTGTGTGGAAACGGGGTGTTTTCAGGCCAAAAAGCATCTTGAAGGGCAAAAGGGGCTTTCGTTAGACAGGTCATCGAAGCCTATAGCAAGACATACCGCGAGATTGAAGACATGATCCACTGCCAACTTTCGTTAGACATCTCGTTGAAGCGTATAGCGAGATGTATAGCGAAAGTTCCCAGGTGAATTTCGTCGAACTATTCGTTAAAGCGTATAGCGACCTGTACCCCGACCTGCACTGGATTTGTGTTTTTTAGCCAAATTTTGAAGGGTAATCTCGTCATTTCACACCCCATTCTTGCCCTAACCCCTTCCCACTATAAATATCCCATTTTCTCACCTTTCTTAAGGAATCTAACATAATCCCTAACATCCTAAAATTGCCCAACATCTCTCTTCTCCTCTTTCACGCCAACTCTATCTTCTTCCATCTCTTTCACCTTCTTCATTTTCTTCACATAATAAAGAGAGAACCCAAGCTTCCATGGAGGAACCTCCATGGGAGCTCCCCATATACCTCCACAACACTATAATACACTTCATCCATCCATCTTAGAACCGATTTCAAGGAAATAGGAGTTAATTTCGAACTAGGAAGATATGGAGCATCTTTGGAGGATTGTCTTCAAGGGTTTGCTCTTATTTGCTCATTTCTTTGTAATTCTTGCTTCTTTGATGTGTAACCCCAATTTGGGGAATATTGTAAACCCTCACATGTGCTATATATATGTATTTTGTTCATAAATTCATTTGGGTTTTGTTTTGCTCTTTGATTTATGTTTAATCTCTTATTGTGAAATTTATGTTTGTGGAGGTTAGAAATTGATATGTATGCATGATTGGGATTAGGAGTAGAGTAATTTAATGTAGGAGTAATGTAATTTAACTTCCCATGATTGTTTGTATGTTAATGGATGACCAAAATATCATTTATTGAATGATTTGAGTGATAGAGATTTTATCCCCAAAGAGTAGAAAATGCTAGTTTATGCATTTGGTTCCTAAGTTGGCTTTGGTTCACATCCTTGTACTTAATGGGTCTTTTTAAGACACATTTGCCCATCATTGGCCGGAATGGGTGATAAATTGATTTAGGGAATATTCCCAAGTCAAGAGGAGAACCCTTAATTCATTTGAATGTTCTTAATGTTTAACAATTGCATTTATGCACATTAGTGTTAGGTGAACTTATTTCCCATTTTTAGCCATCCTAGGGAGATTGATAAAACCGAATCCGTATCTAGAGTAAAGACAAATTGAATTCCTCGTGTACTCGTGTAGTTATAGGGGTATTTCATTGCTTAATGCTTTCACTCGGTTAGCCATCTTGTGAATGATATTTAGGTTATGTGTTATATATCGCGTGGTGTCGCATTAACATGCTCAACGTGATATCCTCTACATTTGACCAGAAAGATGAGAGATCACTAGGCTGGCGTGTAGAGCTCGTGTGTGTGTCCCACAATCCTTAATGAATCCAAGCATTTATGCATGGATGTAATCTCTATGTCGCTCGAGAGAGGGTAGAGATTAATTAAGAGGACACGAGCATATAACATTCTTGTTATATGGGTATCTTGTATTCTTAATGCTTTCACTTGGTTGCCATCCCGTACTTGGTTAGCTTCGTGGATGAATTATTGGCTGTAGTATGACCCACACAGTTGTGCATTACATACCCAACGAAATGACCACTGTATTTGACCGGAAAATTGAGAGATCACTAGGCCAGCATACAGGGCTCGTATGTGTGTCCCACGATACTTAATGAATCCATACGTATGTGTGGATGTGATTTCTAAGACTCGAGAGAGATTAGATATCAATTAAGGGGACACGAGTTTATTATATACTTGCACGTTGAGGGACTAAGTGAGTCTAGAGCTTAATTAGGAGGATTGTTATGGTTGAATTGTTTCCCTAGTGTAACCACATTTCATGCCATCTCTCCATTCCATCTTATCATGTAAATATTAGTTTATGTAATTTACATATTTATATTATTATTTACATTTTCCATACACGTAACACACGAGTCTGCTCGGCGTGTTGTAATAATAGATGGAACCGGTAATGGTTGACGGATTCCACCTCCCCGCGGGACGATGCCCTCACTTGCTGCTGTGCTAGTCTCTGTGACTCGCGCGCTAGCGAGGTCGAACTTAATTGTTCATCTTTTGACTGACATTGCAACGACAAGTCGTCATGAATCCAATCAAAGCTCTAAAAACATACACAAACATGTGCTATTTTCAAATATGATCAATCAATGAAACATAGCACAACTAGGAATATTTTTCATTTGAATATCAATAATCAATACTCAAATATTCCTAGATACCAAGCTAATGACAATACAACTCACAATCATGTGAAAACATAGGTTTAGAAAAACTAACTCACATTTGAGAATCTAATCATGATAAAATTATCTTTCAATTGAGGCCTACAAACCTAATAACACTTGATCAAGAACATACACATATATAGAAAGTAAGCCCAAGGTAATTGAAGATCAATTAAGCTCAAGAACACAAAGGGTTGAACAATTACCTAGAAACTGTAGGTGCAGTCTGAAAACGATGATGAACCTAATGAAAACTTGATCAAATGACCTCAAGGTTGCTTGGGGTTTGTAGAAGACTCCAATATGAAGATTCTCCAACTTAAATCACTCAAATCGGATGAAAGATGAGAGAGATATGGTTTTTAAAAGTTCGGAGAAAATCAAATAAAAATACTGCACAATTAATTCTTCGTCACACCAAGCACACTTTGAATTTTCGGTGGTGGGAAATTTAAAGAGATAGAAATTCATCTGATGTGGTAAGCTCACACAAGAAAGCTGACAAATGACCAATAGGAAATAAGGTCAAGTCAACACATGCATTTAATTGAGCATGCACACTAAACACTATTTGCAACCTATGCACGCAATAAAAACCCATTAGGCTTATCAAAAACAATGTTCGAAAAAATGGTTTAAGCGGCTGCCTAGACGTTGTGCGGGGATTGGCCATCCCGAATTTGCTTAATTCTGCCAAAAAAACCGGTCAACGGAAAAGTCAATGGTCAAAAGTCAACGGTCCACGGTCAATAAAAAATCGGACAACTTGATTGAAAAATTGGGCGATATGGTCGAAAAAATCGGCCGATTTGGTCAGAAAATCGGGTTACGCGGAGTCAAAGTCGTTGACTCTGCCTAGTTGTTCAAAACGTGACCGTCACCATAGTTCACCACCACCGGCGAGTGGGTGGTCACCACCCCGACCAGAAGCTTCAAGAGGCGCTGGAGAAGAAAACCCATGTGCCCCGGTGTTCAGATCCGACACCATTAATGGCAAAACGAGAGGAAAAATCTAGATCTGGAAGGATGCATTCTGGAAAGTGGAAATAGAGTTGAAGAACAAAATTAACTCGAGAAAGAGAGAGAATTAGATCAGATCTTTGTGGTTTGGGATCAAAATCTAGTTTGGAAAGTTGAAAGAAGAAGAATTTTTTTATTTATTAAAGGGTTAAGTTAGCAACGCAGAGAAAGATGAAAAAAGAAAGTGAAAGAGATAGAGAGGATCGAGAGAGAAGAAGCAATTACCTAGCATAGTGGCATGTGAAAACGTGAAGCCTTTTTGGGGAGTGTAATTGCTTGGCATGGTTGGTAAAAAATTTAAAATTGAAACAATAATATAATATTATTAAAGTTGTTAGTTTTTTTATTATTAAAGAAATAAATGGTGGAAGAAAATTTGGTGATTGCGTGAAAGAGAGAGAAGAAGGCGTTAAACTGTGTAAGAGAGAAGAAAAATAAAAGATTTGTTGAATTTTAAAAAGCACAATTGTAAAATAACAAAAGACACCCTCTCTTAATGTAAAAATCTAAAATATACAACAAGAAGTAAAAACTATATTAAACAAGTATAAGACATAAAAAATTAAAAACAAAAGGGAATTATGTCGATGATTTTGTTTGAATTTCATTATAATATGAGTTTTATCATTGGTTTTATAAGTAGGAAAATATATATATATATATATATATATATATAAAAAGCCGCCTAGAAATCCGCCTAGACGCTAGGCGTTGGTCCACCGCCCTACTAGCGCCTAGCGTTTACTAGAACACTTATGAAAAATGAATTTTAAACGTGAAGCTTTATGAATCAAATGAAATTTCAGCGTGGTGCATTATTTGCATCATGTGGAAACCGACAGGGTGAATTGGCGTGGGCACCACGCGCCCTCCATGGCCAAGGGGTGCAAATGGCAATTTGTTATCTCTTTTCCCCTTTGTTCACCTCTAGTGTTCTTTGGCCGTTCTTCGATCTCCGAACTTCGAATTTGAATCCGTTTTTGGCTTAGAAACCGTAACTCCCTCACGGACATGGACATCAACAAGACTTTCATGAAAAAATATGGAAATCGAAAAGACGAAAACCATGTACGATAAATGTAAGAAAAGTTTCGTAACTTCCAACTTAGAACTCGAAAACAAATGAATGAGTATCCGAAATGATCGGAACTCAACAAGGAGTCATTTAAGAACATATTCAAGTCCAAATATACATACACACAAACAAATAAATATAAGATCACACAAGTATGCAATTTCCTAGACATAGTCATAATACATGCATTTCTATAATGTATGGCAATATGAGATCAATGTATGAGCATACTAAAACATACGAATATGTTATACTAATTTGGCACAACTATGTAGGGACACTTATGAATGAATTGTGTGAGTGCGCGCCTAAGCCTTATAAGAGGAAAGAGGTCTTATTATCTTTGTAGTAAAAAACGCTTTCCTCACACGAATGCTTCACTTTGCTTGAATCATTGTCCATCTTCTTTGAAGCTTGATAAACCGAATCCTAGACAACTAAAAAATATAAAGAAAATGAAGTTTTGATATAGAATGATACCAACATAAACCAAAATCCTAACAAGATTTCCCTTGCTCAACTTGCCCCAAACAACTATCGCATTATGATGTGCTTGTAGTGCATATGGCAGAGATTAGGTTTGCTTGCTCCTATTCCTCGGGAAATCAGACACTTCTACACCCTTAGACAGTTTGAGAAAATGGGCAATTAATTCTTGCTCTCCATTTAGCCTGGCCACTAGATCCCAAAAGGAGTGGTGGCTTCGAAACAAGTTCAGGTCGGTACCGAGGAAAAGTAAAAGGGTTTTTTCTAGGGTTTCCCTTCTTTTAATAAGCTCTAAAAGAATAGTTTGTTCTTCGTTGGGGGAAACTGGGTTCAAGTTGCCTCCTTTGAGGTCGAGGAACAACAAGTGACTAGCAGGGTTCCTCGATTCTTTACTTCTCCAGAGTCCTTGAACAACTCCTTTTTTTTTTTCCGAAAAAGAGTTGGTTATCTTGACTAGAGTTGTCGTGCGTTCCTTAAGAAAATGAGGAAGGTCTATCCTCTTTGATAAAGAGAAGATGATTTTCGTCCACTTCTTCCCGTAACTTTCAGTGGGCCGTAAGCGATGTAAGGGTTCCTTTGCCTTTCTTCATTTTTCTAAGTTCCATCTTGATTCTCAAGCTAAGTATTTTAGCCTTGTTTCCTTAGTGTTTGATGTAGACAAAGTTTGCGATGTACAAGCGCACCGAACAAAGGTAGTTACAGATGCTAGCCATAGGGACTTTGCTAGTTAAACGGCGAGTGGAATTGAGCCATCGCAAGATTACGAGGCGAGCAAGGATGAAGATACCTCGGAGGAAGATATTGCTGAGATGGCTTCTTAGGCAGAGGTGAGAGACACGCCGAGCAGTTTTGGCATGTTTGGAAAAGGAAAAGACAAAGTTAGGAGCCTTGTCCCTTTAACTGCTGTTGCTCTCATCCTTTCTACTACTCTGTCTTCTCATGACATTCTCTCCTTGTTAGCCGGTGAGGTTAAGGTTGATGTTGAGAATCCTGCTATTGATCTCAACACTTGTGAAAGAAGCTCGAGAAAGAGAAAGGCCTACAGTCTGCCTGGGCAGCCTACCCTTAAAATTCCACGAGTCGTCACATATGTTGATTCTTTCTCGCATGGATGGGATGAAGATACATAGGGAGTTGAAGTCAATGCATCCACCCTTTACCTGGGGACACATACTGAACAGGTTGAGGCAAAAACTGAAACTACTTCCAACGTTGAGAGAGCCCAACTTCCACCTTCAGCCCCCAAATCGTACTCTACTCCACGAAGCCCTATCCTAGATTCGGAGATAAGTGTTTCTCTTGATGCCATCCCGGCAGTTGCTAGCGCTGAGAATCTGCTCCTCAGTGAGTTATACTTATCAAGTTAGCTCGTAGACCATCTACATACAAGGTGTTCCTAAGTTTAGGCAATCTGGGGATATAAATTGTTCCCTTGCCTAGAACCTGTTTTTTGGTGCCATCACCAAAAGTGACTTAACCACCATCCTTCATAACAAGATTCTTAAAGACCTATTTGTTACCGATCATATTTCAAGAGCAATCGCTATCTAAGTACCAAGAATATGATGAGTTGGCTCTAAGAGCATATTATGCAACAAGATATTTTGTTGTGTCCTTCCTAACCCACACACTTTTCACAATACGCTTCTCACTACTACTACTAACATGCTTTGACTCATTGTTTGACTTTTTAACATGCAAATTGACATTATTAGTCACATTATTATCTAACAAAACATTATCAACTTTCTTATGCATAGTAAAGTGAGGCAAAACACAAGATTTAACAAGCAAGTCATTAACAACTTTCTTCTCAACATGTTTTTCCAAGCTCTTCCTAGGTCTAGTTCTAAATCCATACATGGATGATTGCCTAAGATGAAAATACAATCACGGTTAAATTGCCTTAAGCTAACCTAGAGGAGGGGAGGGGATGAATAGGTTTTAAGGCCTTTTTCAATCCCTTGAAACAAACAAAAGTTTGTCCCTCTAGATAGCTTATATAACACCACAATAAACGGAAATGAACATGCATATACTATTAACAAGCATTTTCAACTTAGTTCAAACATAACCTATGAACACATGTGGAGGGAATATCAAAGATATAGATATTACCAAATACTTGTATACAATATATTTTCTTAATAGTACAAGTACATACAAAAGATATCAATACAAACAAAGATCTCATCTCACAAGAATGCAATCAATTACAATGTCTTCAAGATCAATTTGATTAAAGAATACAAATATCAAAGTTACAATGAAAGAGAAACTTGACAGACGATATTTTTTAACATGGTAAACCTCCGAAGAGGAAACATCCACAGGTTGAATCTACAACCACGGGTAAAATATTTTTCACTAGTTAAATAAGAATACACCCTCAGATGTGACCAACACTCATGTATCACAATCTATTGGATTTCTCCATATCTATTCCCACTAGAGAAGAACTTGCCTATTCTCTAACCGAGACACATCGCATGCCTCTAAAGAATATCCTTGCTCGGACCTGAGCCTCACACCCCTTGCCAAGACTTCCCTTGCTCTATGTTGAAGAATCACTCAACAACAAGAGACTTTTCTTGGTCGGACCTATAAGAGCCTCGCACCCCTTGCCAAGTCTTCCACGCTTGTCTAACCGAAACCTCACACCCCTAAACAAGACTTCGCTCAGACTTACTTAAAGGAATCGCACCTCTTAGCCAAGACTTCCATGCTTGGAATTACTTAGAGCCTCACACTCTTAACCAAGTCTTCCACCTTTTACAAGACTATGATCTATGCGATGCAAATGATGCAAGCATATTCAACATAGGACATATGATCAATATGAACTATGAAAACTAGAATTAAACAATGAGCACACAATGTATGATATTCTAGTTTAACAATTCAAGTGATACAATCATACAAAAATGATGTATGAACGTATGAAATGTATGGATTAAGTACAAATCATGTAGACATAAACTTAATCATGTGAGCACATAAGCCAAATATTGTCTAGTCATAAATCAATGAATTAAAACCTAGAATATGTGAAACACCTAACACATGTAATTTCTAGTTTCATTCACAAAGCTAATACTTGAATAAATCATATTCATGAAGCACAAATTCAAGATATTAGAAACATACACCAAAAATGCTAGATTCACAATATATGATCAATGAATATTCTAGCAAGGTAATTGATCTTAAAATAAGTCAATCAAGTCACAAATAACCCTAGATATCAAGCTAAGCACAATACAACTCTCAAACATGTGAAATTCTAGAATCCTAGAAAACTAGTTCACATTTGTCTCTAATTAGACTTGATTAGCTTTGATATGAAGCTATCCTTCTCAATAGCTTTCATCAAACATACATACACATATATAAGAAGAAAACCCAAGGCAATTGAGGATCATCAAAGATGAAATCACAAAGTTTGACTCAATACCTTGAAATCCCGAGCTGGTTCGGTTTTGACAGTGGAACTGCTCCAAAACTCGATCAAACAGCTGTAAACTCTTTTGAAAAGGGTAGGACACTTGATTACGAAGATTCTCCAACTTGAATCACTCAATTCAAAGTTCGAATGAGAAAGTTATGGTGTTTGGAAGTTAGGAAAGTTGGAGAGAAAAATTCTGCACATCTATTTCAATTTTCTTCAACATTTCAACAAGTGAGATAGAGGGAGTATTTAAAAGAGAATGAGAAGGAAAATTAAATGAGATAGGGCCCACTTTGGGTGGTGGCTTTCAGCCATCATGGCCACCACGGGGAGGCCGAGAGCCTCCCTTCCCATGTTGGCCATAGGCCTCCACGGGAGGGACTCTTTTTTGGCCTCTCTCATTTAACTTCTTCTCCTCGCGCTCCCCACATGTTCTTCGAAAGTCCTTTGGCCTCCGAACTCGAAATTCAAATCTGTTTTCGAATTACGAACCGTGACTCACTTACACAAGAGGATGACTATGAAACTTTGACAATTGGATGTGAACTCGACTCGATATATGAAGACGAAGACAACACATTGTTAAGGAACGTAAAATTTTGTAACTTCCTAGTTTGAACTCGAAATCAAATGATTGAGTATCCAAAATGACCGGAACTCAACAAGGAATCATTTAAGAACATATTCAAGTTCAAATCACTTAAACCTAGACAAATAAACACAAAATCACATGAGTATGCAATTTCCTAGACATAGTCCTAATACATGCATTTCTACAATGTATGGCAATGTAAGTTCAATGCATGAGCATACTAGAACATTTGAATGTGTTATACTAATTTTTCATAACTATGCAAGGACACTTATAAATGAATTGTGTGTGTGTGTGCGCCTAAGCCTTGTAAGAGGAAAGAGGTCTAATTACCTTTGTTAGACATTTAGCGATTTCCTCAAACGAAGGCAACACTTTACTTGAAACGTTGTCCGGTTTCCTTGAAGCTTGATGAACCCTGTAACTAAGGACAACAACACAATACAAAGCAAATATCGTTTTGATATAGAATAATGCCAACTAATCTCAAAATCCTAATAATCTCCCCATTTGGCAAATTCTATGTCAAAACACATATACAAAATTCTAAACATTACAAATGAAGATTGGTCACAAAAACTCTCCCTCACTTTACAATGAGATATCATCCTAAACTAATCTTCAACAAGACTTGAACTTCTTCTCATGAGCTTCTCTTGATATCACCTAACAATAGACTTGAAAACACAAGAATATCCGAGAATATGGTGACTAATCTCAAAATCCTAACATAAGACCATTCAATAAAGACATATCATGTAGATCATTCTCAAATTTACACTTGTGAATGTATTCAAAGCATCTAGGCCATATATGTCCTACCATATTACAATAATGGCAAATAGGTATGAATTTGAGAAGTTTACCATTAGCATAAGCATCCAAAGCATCCAAAGCATTTGGCCTTCTCACATTTTTACCTCTTTGATGTGCAATCCTTGATTCTTCATTTCTTACATTTGAGGATGATGAACTTTGTCTTTGATATTGTTGAGTTCTTTCTTTGATGTTCCTTGTTGATGCTGAGACACCTCTGGTAACATCCATGGCTTTACCGTTAGTGAGTGTACCTACATTCAAATTGCTACTTGCTTTGACAAAAGTAGATTTGTTAGTTCAAGGTGTTACCTTCTCATTAACATAGCCTAAACCTCTTTTGTCACTTGGATGCTTGCCACTCTTAATGAGGGTTTATACTTTGTTAGAACTAGATGAAATCTTGCTTATCATTTTATTAGCCTTATCAAGTTTGTCACTAAGCATCTTAATTTTAATGGCATATTTTTCAAGGATGTCATCACTTTTCCTAACATCCTCGCGAGTTTTGCTAATCCATTTTTCATACTTTTTCTCTTGATTTACATGCTCACTAAGTTTAACTTTAAGCACATTCTCAAGTATCCTAGCACAATCAAGAGAGTCATCATTTTGCTCAATCTATTGCTTCAAAATACCTAGTCTCTTATTGTATCTTTCAAGTTCTTTTCTAGACTTAGGATTTTGTCTTTAAGTTCATTAAACTCTTTTAAGCCAAGACCATGATTTTCTAACTTCTTATTGAGAGACATATTGACCTTAGAAATTCTTTCATTCTCTAGAATAAGATCATTGATCTTTTGATCATCTAGGTCAATAGGTTCATTTTCAACAAAAGAAGCCACATAAGAATAAACTTCCTTAATCATGATTTTAACACAAAACAAACACAAACACTACAATGTGGATCTATCTAATTACTTCTAGACACCCACTCTGATACCAATTGAAATTCCTTTAACCACTTATAATGTAAACTATGCCTAGAGAGAAGGGTGGTGGTGAATAGGTACAAGTCCAAATTCTACCACTTCTTTTTATTTGCAAACAATTTATGCACACTTAGAATCTTTAAGAGGTAGATTTCTTTAACAAGTCAATATAAATATGATTAAGCAAGTGTTATAAGAAATACAAGGTAATATCAAGTAAAGAAACTAAAAGCAAAAATCAACACAAGTGATTTTTACGTGGTAAAACCTCAAATGAGGAAACGTCCACGGGTTGATACCACAACTACCAAAAAACCACAATATGTCAAATAGGAGATACACACTCAAAAAAGCAATCAACATATGATACACTCCCCAAGTTATCAACTCATATTCTACCATCGGGCCTAGTGAACCACTTTGCCTACTCCATGTCCAAGATGTGACTATCACACCTCTAAGAAGCAACTTCCTATCCAAGATGCTCACTTCTCTAGGAAGATTCCTTACTTGTCTATCCGGATCCTCCCGATCCTAGACAAGGCTTCTTACTTAGTTATCTGGATGACCTCGATCCTAACTAAGACTTTTTTTTTGGCTATCCAGAACACTTTCCTAGCCAAGTCTTCTTTCTCAAGTCAAAGCTTCACTCACTTCAACAAGAGACTTCCACCTTATGCAAGGAAATGATCTAAGTGAAGTTAAAACAAGTAATATGATGCAATCACCTTCAAATAGAGCAACTATATCAACCGAACTTTATGAACATGCAATTAGAAAACTAGATTAGGCTTTCAACAATTAATCACAAAGATATCTAGAAACCTAAGCATATGAATCAAACAAGAACTAGATTAGAATAATAGATATCACAATCAAAGTATCATATTTCTTATAACATGTGACTAAACCTAGAAACCAACAATCAAGCTCAAGACCACAAAGTATTTCTAGAATCAAATTCATTCTCATCAAGTTTTAGCTTAAATGATGTTCAACCAAAATCATAAAAGCTAAACTCGAAATTCAATCAAACAAACCTAAAAGTTGAATCAATATCATTCTAAACATTTCAAATAAGAAGATTCAAGAAGTTGATCACAAAAGAAAATGAAAAGAAGATAATTCATGATCAGTCATTTATTGTATATGTTTTTAGTCTCCATTGCTCTAGTCAATTGCTTGTTTCTTGAGTCATTTAGGGTTTTAATTTGTGTGTTTAAGCATTTTCACGTTGTTGGATCCAAATGATGTGTTTGCAGAATTTCAAAGGAAAAGAGCAATTTAGCAGGTTTGAGGGACTTTTAGCAAATAACAGTTTTGTGCTCTTATGACCACTGGGAAAACCCCACAATAGTTTTCAGAGCACTCCAAGGCGGAGGCAACCTCCTTCCCAACGGCTTCGAGTTGTGCTCTCAAAGCCACAACGCTACGCATCAAAGTGAAAATCGCTGTCGAGACCGCTCTGGCTTTCAGAGCGGTACTCACAACGGTTTGGCAAATCCACATTAATATTGGATTTCTGATCACGACTCAAAGACTGGTTGATATAAATACATGAAGAAATTAGGGTTTTAGGGACCCAGCTCACTCTCAGACCGCAAAACCGTTTCACAACACACAATAGAATTCTCTCATCTTTACACAGAAGATTCAAAGATGAAGAAGATTTCAACATCGAAGATTTGAAGAATTCATTGAAGGCCTCAATGGATTTTATCTTTTCTATCTCTTGTCTTTTTATTTCCATGATGTGTAACTAATCCCATAACTAGGGAATCAATGTGAACTTTTTGTGAAGTGCTCGTGTATGGATTAGTTATTCTTTCATCAATTAAATTCTTAATTTGTTCATTGTGCTTAACTATTTGATTCCTCATTATTTTCAATCTTCATTCACACCATAGATCAAAGGGTGAATGATGATTTGGCATGAATTTAGAGTCAAGATTAGCTGAAATTTTGGGTTAAAGAATAGATCAAATCCTAATCCTGATTAATGCTCACTTGAATAAATAAAATCTATCTTTAGCATAGATCAAAGCAAATTTTAGATTTCGGTTCATTATTCTTGTACTTAATGGGTTTTCAATTATTGTTCATACCATAGATCAAATGGTGGATAATGGTTGGGAACACGTGACTCATCCTGCGATCGTACGGTAATAGTCGTATTAAAGATAAAGAATGAACCCTTGAATTGATTGAATTTCTTACAAGTTAATTCAATACATTGATTACTCATAATTGGGATTCATTGCTGACCTAGTTCTCTCATCTCTTGATTAGACACCAATTCTTTGTTAATTTGCTTTTTTAGTTTAAATTAGTTTTAATCCACTCAATTATCAAACAAAATCTCTTGGTTACTTTTAATTGTTTACCATTAATTGGAATTAATTTTTAGTCAATAAATCATTTTTCATCGTGGGAACAATCTCTACTTGTCGCTGTACTTATCTCACGATTTGTGCACTTGCGAGTTAGATTTTTATAACACGATTTTGCACATGAAGTTTTTGGCGCCGTTGCCGGGGACTAGTAAATTTATTGGTTATTTCTAGTTTTAGTTTTAGTTAACAGGTTTAATCTAGTTTAGGTGGTCAAGTCATTAATTTTTTATTTTTAATCGAAATTTAAACCTCCAAATAACAATAAATAATTCTTAATTATTAATATGTCATTTAAATAATAATATTATTTAACAATATTTAATTAATCAATTGATTAATATATTAATTAAATAATCACATCATTTAATTAATTCCTAGAATATATTTAAGTTACTTTCGTAACATAATTAATTGGACCATCCAATTCTCTATGAGCCTTGTTACTATCAATCGTAAAGGGCTAGCAATGGGACCTAATGGACCCACAGTTTTTAGCTTCAATATTATTTAGAAAAATTAATTAAACTCTTTGATTAATATTTCATTAATTAATTTTTCATTATTATTAACCTCAGAGTTATTCCACTAAAAACTCAAGGTTGTACTATTGTAACTGTAGATGTTTTACACAACCAAATAATCAATGTCTATCAATGTAGCTATTACATATGGTATAATCCTCCACAAGTAGTTCATAATTAGAGCTAGGTCATAAAGTTCGTTATACCTCTCTAATTATATCTTTCCCTTGAAGTACCATTGATTCTCTAATTAATGATTTTATCCTTCATTCCTTTACGGAAGAAGGAGAGCGTCCTGAATCAACCCTTAAGGTAACTACTCATCTACTTCTCATAAGAATGAGTGGATTCCACTATTGTGTGCATACCTTCCCAACCATAAGCTAAACCGCGATTCCAAGATACGGAGTTATTGATAGAGAATGCTACTTCGATCTCACTGATGGTCTTTCAAAAAGCACGATCTAACTCAAAGGAGT